>CP099844.1:30319372-31814372 GCA_030062745.1 Capitulum mitella
AAATATAAAAAAATGCATTGCGACCCCTCGTGAAATGCGTCCTAGCCAATATCCAGCACATATCGCTGCAGACGTCACTAATCACGACACAGTTCCGTGCCTACCCGTGCTAATTTAGTTCTCGTTGTCACCGGCATGTAGTAGTTCAGTATCGCTCGCTGTGCGCTTAGTTTGGTAAAGCGAGTTTTCTTGTCGATTTTTGTCACTGTGCTTCGCCATGAAATAAAACACTGTCACTGCACATTCGCCGAATTATTTCTTTTTTTTAAATACTAGGTCGTTGGATCTCAGAAAAACTGTTTTCGTTTACGTGCGACTGTCTCAAATTAATGAACTTCACTGAAAGCGAACAACTTAGTTAAACGTCAATGACATATCCTGAGTGCAGTCATGTCATGATAGATGTCAGTGATCCGGTAACACACTCCTTGTCCAGGATGCCCAGGAATAGAGCGTTACCAAGCCTGTGGAGTGATCTTATAATTCAACCAAGAGTCTGTAAATGCAGTGCTCTCTCTCCTTCTCTCTCTCTCTCTCTCTCTCTCTCTCTCTCTGTCTCTCTCTCTCTCTCTCTCTGTCTGTCTCTCTCTCTTTTTTTTTTTTTTTTTTTTTTTTTTCTCTCTCTCTCTCTCTCTCTCTCTCTCTCTCTCTCTCTGTCAGCTTTACACTACGGCCCAAAGGTCTTCTTTGCTGTGCATTTTATACTTACGTGTATTCCCATGCTTTTTCGAAGCACTTCAGCGACCTAAGACAACTTGCGTCCTTCAGGTTTTTGACATGGTGAATGTGGGGAAGGATCAGCTTGAACAGGACTATATATCCAAGGATAACTGTGCTGGTCCAGGCGATGAAGCCACCGCCATTGCACACGTTGAAGTCAAATTTCATTATGTAGAAATGATAAACTAGAGAATATGCAACGAATGTCAGCCACAGCAAAAAGGCCAACAAGCGAAGTACTTTTGGGTGCTTTCTCAGCCATCGATGAATCACTACTAAGACAAAGTGCGGATAATAGAGACAGGCCGGAGGGTGACATCGACGTTCGACCTCTTCTTCTGTGTCTTCAGACGGGTTTGGTGTCGCAAGATTACCCCTGCTCCAGTCGCTACTCATGATGGCTTGCAATATGGAGGCTTCACTCATGTAACTTCCACGCTGTTAACGAGAGCGCAAAACGTTAAAGCTGTCAACGTTCTGCGATGTCCAACACCCAAAATCCAGCGAACGAAAAAGAGACTAACTTCAGCTCAATATGACCAATAAAAGCCTGGCACAAAAACGTTTCTTAGCAATGTCTGTTTTATGCAGAATAGGTACATTGGCAGAACGTTTGTTCTTGTCTTGTGATCTAGAAGATTGCACCTCCAGTTCTACGTACCCGATAAAATAACATTTCCTGGGAAAGTCGTTCATTGACGAGGTTTGAAATTGACTTGTGCCACGCCGTTACAGGGCTGTGCCTGTGCTCGTAGTGGAAGTTGACCCCTCTTGCCTAGACAGGGTGAAAAAGGGCACGTCAAATCTCGGAGCATGTGTGGAATTTCAGAACGGAGCTTTCAGAAACTTTTGGTAATTAGCCTCCCGGCGCTTCACTCGGCATACCAAATTGGCCACTTTTATTGGACATCAGCAGCATGTGGTACGTGCTTTTATACCCATCTCGATCAATCGCTATAATGATTCAGTGTTTTAGAGAAACATGCACTGTTCTCTCTCTCTCTCTCTCTCTCTCTCTCTCTCTCTCTCTCTCTCTCTCTCTCTCTCTCTCTCTCTCTCTCTCTCCCCTTCTAGCTTATCCTCAGCTAAGATAACTAAGGTTAGTCAGCTACTAGATTGGTTACAGCTAAACGCTAGATCTAAACGCTATCTAAACTTTTCAAAATTACCTAGTGGCCTTTCATGTCATAGGAAAAAAGTTTGTCATTTCGTCCTCATCGTTTGCCATCTCTCTTAGCAGTTTTGTAGTATTTCAGCTAGCACACCCTTTGAAGGCACGGTTTCGAAAATGGTCATTCTTTGTATTCAGATATCATTTTTCTGTTGAGGCCAAGGCCGGGCCAATGAGACGTGCAATGACATTGTCAGCCTTTATGACGCTGCTAATTCCGAAGTCGATGATGTATTAGTACGAAATGAAGTTCTGATCACGACAACATGTTGAAATCATGGCCGCCGCTGAAGTCAGCGACAAAATATGCTTGTAACTGGCTCGAAGCATGGTGTTCCATTCGCGGTGTTAGAAGCTTTGGGTTAGTACATATTAATATCAATAGATATCGCAAGCTAATGAGGTATCCGCTAGATGGCAATAGCTATGATATGCTACGGTATAAGATAAATAATATCCATGTTTTGAAGAATTATTAGTAGAAATTTTGAAGCGCCTGAACTATCGAACTAAACTTCTCCAAAAGTTGGTTTCCAAATAACTTTGGACAATTTTTTGCTAGTTTTTAACCCGCCCGACTGGCAGTCGGCACCGTTCACGTTCGACTTGGGGGGCCGTTGACCTAAGCACACCGTCGGAAAGCTTGTGACAACTAGAGCTCGAAGCTCCTGCTAGTTTTAACGAACTCGGTCCAGTCCCGAAAAAGTTGTAGGGGTCAAAGTTTTTTAGAGATTGACCTCTTTGACCTGACCTAGGTCAGTGACCTGAGTTGGTTTTTGGTAGAGTTTTGATAAAATATGTGCAATGAATGATGAAAAGGTACTGCAAATATGGCGGCTCTGGGTTTCGCGTTTTTCCGCTTTGGTAGGAAAACCTGAGGGAGATGTTCAAACATCCCTCCCCTGGTACGGGATGTGTGACGGGGAAGGTGAAGTTAAATATTTCAGGAGTTGAATTGGGTCCTATATCCGGCGTGCTTTTGGGCCAATTTACCGTTGTAAGACAGCCAATGAACCGGCCTCAGCCGACTAGATAACTATGGTTGAATGGGAAAGAGGATGTACAAAACGCATGTCCTTATAAAACATATTCGTTCTAGGTTTCTTTGCACTTATATGATATTCCCTAGTGCGTGATGTGGTCATGTATTACTGTGATTTTTGTACGAGCTTTTTTCTGTAAAGTTAAAGGAATCTATTTTCCATATGTAGAAGTACGTTTTTAACATGAGCGCGAACGTGCGATGAAATGTTCGGCCGTTTGTTTGTTTGTTTGGCCTGCTTAGATGCAATGTTAAGTTAATTGGTCAAAGCTTGCGGTCCGCCGGGCATTTACATTTTACCAGGCTATTTTTTCACGCATCGTCTTAAAATAAGGTATCCATAACCCATGAAGCATTCAGTTCACTTCGGTCAACGACCTCGCAGACCAATGGCCAAGTGTAACCAGATAATATTCCAGTAGGTAGTTTCCCTCTTGGTGGAATCACTTTTGCAACGTGTATAAAACCTTTGATCTCGTCATCCTCCTGGTCACCGATGTCATAGCCTGGATAATATGGGAAATACGGCCTTTGCTTTTCTATGCAACCAAGCGACACATGGTAAAAATGATATCACACGGGCCGAAATAATGTTTCAGGACCTCGGTCGCCGTCGGATTTTCCACCCTCGAACTTCGGTCTCGGTCGGAAAATACAGCAACGACCTCGGTCCTGAAAAACCATTTTACCGGCACCTTGTGATATTATTTATAAAGGCGAATCGAGAAATACACTAACGGCCACACACTCACGTCGACATTTGACACTGTCCGTCGCACTCTGTCAATATCTTCCGTGAAGGTGGCGTCAGAAAACCTGAATCATTTACAACAGAATGTCCTCGAAGCAGGCGCGAAGAAATGAACAATGAACATGTGTATGCATCGCACCCATATCTACTGCAATCAATCTTCTGGTGCTGTGCATTTTTTTCTGTCAAAATGAATAGTACACATGTTACCTTGTTACCACGTACATATGGCAACTCTGATCGTTCTCTGGGGACGAAAATAGAGCGCCTCGGGCTGGAGTTCGGGGTTACAGATTTCTGGGTTCTTTTCAGGAAGCCATCTCGCTCTGACGAAATTGGCTGCAAAACAGCAGTGCGTTTCATTATTGCGGAATTGTCATTTCACCTTTCCAAATGCCGGAAAACAAACTTACGTTCGTTTTGAAAAGAAAAATTGTTCTGAGCACGCAAGTACATGATTTCGAAGTAGCATTCTATGCTGTCAGATGGCGAATAGCTCTGCGGCACGATCGTACGTTAATGCTTTCAAAGAAAGCTTTGAACGTAGTACACTGGTTTCATCTGCTGTCATCTGAAAATCTGCGTACATAAACCTTGCTGACTGCGAGTACTCAGCCTTAAACACAACGCACGAAATGAGTCAAAATTTTGTATTAGCACGGGCTCCAAAAGGAGCACAGAAGGACACCGTTTGAAGCAGGCTGTCATGACGGCGAGGATCAAAACCATCACCGTCATCAAAAGGCTCATGCCAGCGTGTTAATGACCCAGCTTGCCTGTAATGCATCCGTAGACTTTTTAGGGCTTGGCACTGCTGACACCATCACGCTGCTTTCTTTAGACACACTTGCTCCTCCGCCATCATCGGTGGTCTGCGATGGCTGAAAATAGCTTTTGGCATTGTCGTTCTGAGCACAAAACCTAGAAACCAAACACTCTTAAGTTCATAAAGCACATATGAAGTAAAGCGGTGAAACGAGAAACACAGATGCTGTTATTTTGGATCATGTAAAATCGAAGTTTGACCACATCGCCATATGTACATCGCGGACAAATGAAGTGTATTTACTCATGTAACAAACTCTGTCCTCCACTGGTCGAAAGATCCTCACGTGCTTTAGCTGCGTGAAAACAGCATATGACCGTATTTCCTGGACCATGTACATTACAGCTGTACGGAACGCGCCGCTGGCGTTGCAAACAGTGTGCAACGGCCGCCGCCCTCCCACCGTCAACCGTGCTACGCTGAAAGCTGGTCTGCTAACCGGTCTGGTGACTCAAAAGACTGCACCATACTTTCGCGGTCCGACGACCATCAAGCACTGAGTGGTGGCGCAAAAATATTTCGTTTTGGTAACATGTATTTCGGAGGAATGTTGGCCATCCTGCGGATCGTTATAATGTGGTGTGACCTGAAGCAAACCATCTTACTTCTACATTTTGCGAACCCAGAAAATGAACCGCACCAGAAATAGTTACATGAACTAAGCATGGGAGTTTGCGTTTTACGAACGAGGCTGTAGGCCGAGTGGGTCTTGCTTCGACATCCAAATAATTTTATTCTGGGCGATCGGCCGGCCCGGTGAGGCTCTTACTCATTACTCATTTTGGACGTTAATAACTTCGTAACCACTCGGCACTGAATCATGCAGGTTTCAGTACAAGGTACCTTTCGTCTTAACATAGCGTGCATTTGCATTCGCAGTACATTAACTTCTAAGCCGGTTCGACCACGTAGCTCTTCGGGGAATATTCCTTGTTTGCTCTTAGGCCTATTACCGACGGTTATTTTTGACCCACTCAAGTACGAACATCATGGATGCGCGTCACGTGGGTGAACTTCCAGTTCTTCCAATTCCAATGCCAATTCCAATTCCTCCAGTTCCTAATTTATTGCTGCATGCGGAAGTGTTTGATTCGGCGTTTATGTAGGGACTGCATGCTCCTAAAGCCTGCAAGTCTGAAGTTGGCAGAGCGGGATGTATGAAATCAAACATAAACGGAATAGCCAGCAACCTTTATGGGAGCAGTGTTTTTTCAGGCCCAGTGTATTGAGGTGCATAGAGTTGAGATCAGAGTGCATGCTAAGCGTAGCTTGTTGCGGGAGCCTTGACCCAAGTGTCCCAAAATTCGAGTTATTTGCCGCTTCTACCAAACCTGATGGCGCTGCGAATCATTATCGCACCGTGCAGCTTCACGATACGGCCGTCCCGTTAATGGCAGACCGTTTCAGTGTTATGCCGGTCCATTCTGGAACCGGTTCACTTCCTTTGTGCCATGTACTCTTTGCGGATCGCTGGGTCTAGAAGATACTCAAAATGCATGCGTTTGCTTCAGAATCATAACTGCAAATGCCCAGACGACTAAGCCCGGCTCTATCTGGGTGGTGTCAAATAAGGCACCCACCTCGGTTTTTCTTAAATAAGTTCTGAACCATTGGAGACCAAATTTTTAGTACCTGTTCAACAATCAATTTTATTTATTTTGACACCATAACCATTTCAATATTAGTTCAGGTCATAGAGATATCACGTCATAAGTGAACCTTTGCATATTTGTTTTTGCTTGTCCATGCGGTGGCGCGAACATGCTTGGTTTTTTATAACATTTGTGAGTATAATGTATGGATTATTTGGATTTACATAGGACACGGTCCTCACTAAGTGAACTCGATAATGTATCCTCAAAAAGACACACTATCGTGACATGTCAACATTAGAGGTCATTCTGGGTCACATGCATGATGGTAACTGGACTGATTTGCATTGTAGTTGATAGAAGTTGTTGCCGCTGGCTTTCTCCATCGTTCAAGTCAAACAAACAAATCTATATGCGCTTCTTCCAAAGCTCATCAAATGCAGCTTGAAGTCATGTCAGGTCAGGTCACGTCATAAGTAGATGTCAGAACGAAATAAAATACAACATTGTCTGTGGAAGATCGTTCAGTAGCTGCGGAAAGCCATTATTGTTCATGGTCAGAAAAAGGGAAATAAACATTTGTCCTGACCTGGCTTGACCCTGACTCGCTAAAGAGCAGACAGCGCAGATTTTATTATCACCAGATGTCATTTCAGCTTTGTACTTGGCGCAATTAAGAATCGCAGTGAGTAAAGTAACCTTATCTCGCCTGAACCCGACTGACCTCGACTGAACGAAACGCAGATAATGCATAACTGATCATAAGAATGTTTCACTTTCATTCTTTTTGTCACATAGATCAAAACTGATGCGAGTAAGTATTGATCTTTGGCATGTAAAGTAAAAACAATATGTCGCCTGATCTAGGTTGACCTTCACCTAGCATTTCTTAACATTTTGGCATGCGTTTAGTGCAGAAGGACTTTTCGTTTCATACCCAACTCTTAGGCTCTAAGATGACTAACACCAATGATATTAAGCACAAATCGAATGTCAGTTTTTCCAACGTCGTGCTATGCGTTTCGCGCGACCTGTGACGTCATCAGTCACGTGATCAGGGTAAACATAGAATTTTCTGAATTGCAAGACTCAGGGCTATCGATTGGTGGTAGACTGGTTCAGATCCGACGGTTCGATCCTGAGATAGCTGGGGTGCCCTTTTTGACACCCTCTTGCCCCAGGTGGTCGCAGGTACAAAAACACGCCAAGCGGTGCTGGGTTAAAGGGAAAGCTGCAAGTTCTCACATGTTTTGTAGATAGGTTCGTTGATGTAAACGATGCCAGGGTTCTTACCAAATTCTGGGCCACAAACTAACCCTTTTCTAGACACGTTCCTGACTCTATACATCTCATTTTGTGTCATAAGACATATGCTTAACGTGGAAGCCACAAAACAGCTTTACCCGCGGTGATATGACATGGAAGTTAATTTCAAAATGGTCTACTGACTGTCGATTTTCGATCTCCCTGACCCTGTTGTCATAATGTTTCGTTTACGAGTCAAAACAGATACAATGCAGACGAATGACTGTAATAAAAGGACGCGAATAATTGTAGTGTTCATTCTTGATAAGCAAAATGTAGCTGTTTCTGTTCTAAATATAATATTTTGAATGTCACTTTTCTCCTCTGGATCCACTGCTGTCGCCATAGAAAGTGCTACCGCAGCTGGATGAATGTCGCTTCTCCTGCAGCGCTCTAGTCAGGGTTTACAGAGCTGGGGACGCCACTGTCCATCGCAGTCAGCTATGCCAGGCACTAACGTTGGCCCTGATTTTGATCTCAGGGATCGGCCGGCCACTCCCTTGACCGGACTGCGGGCGGCAGGCTGCCCCCTCAGAGTTATTGTATCAAAACCAGCAAAACTGTACGGCGACTTTAATCCATATGTTACTGGCCCTCTGACTGAAGAATCTTTCGGCCGTCACGCACGCACAACACCATGCGTTTAATCGGCCCACAGAAAAGAAAGTTTGTGGTCTAAGAAAGTGGTATCCGGCTTGAAATGCATAAATATGTTTTACACGGCAGCGTCTATCGCAAACTTACCTCCTGCTGTGACGTGCCACTGTTCTCCTCGTCATCCTCAGGTAGTTTCTGGGTAGTTCTGGGACTAAGTAGCACTGTTGGCATAATTTTCGGTGGCTTGGGAGGCGTCGGGCGCTTCGAGAAGTTTGGCATAATGATAATAAGTACACGAATGTTTTACTGGCATGCTAAAGTTTATCACTTTTGTCGGCATTTGCAATATTCATTCTCTAGGCTTGCGCCGCGTTGATCTGTCGGACGAACGCATAACCAGTAGTGTTATTGCCAACCTTAAGACGTGTTTGCTAGTCCAGTGGTATCCTCATAAACCCAGCAATCTTTGGGCACCAGCAGCGAAAAATGTTCAAACTCGGTTAGCAACAGTTATAACATTAATACGTATAAGTAGTCTAGACATCCCCTGTAGGAAATTCCTGCTTTTGTAAGCGTCGAACTGAAAATGTTATGTTTTCGTGTTCGCCACCTTGTCAGTTTCTCGTGCACTTAATTAATGCAGACCTTTACGTAGAGATTTACGACATAAACACCTCCGACCATCGCTAAAACCATGGTTACCCACGATTAAACCTGGTCATACCCAAGATTACTACATATTAAACCAATGAGTTAGGCCAGTCGATTAAAGCAATCATTTGGTTAAACCAATGAGTACCTAACGCTATGTATTATAACCTCAAACGCGTCCAGCATTGATGACTGTGGTCAGACCTCTCCCTGACAGCGCTACAGCAGTCATATATCTCCGTCCCTTCATTCGGCCCGTCTATTGATTACATGTGATTTATGGATTTCTTAAAGCAATCGTATATTTCGTATTATTGACCCAATTTTTGGAATGCAGATGACAACACCTTTGTATCTTATGGAATGTTCATGTCGTTCTGCATGCATTGACATGCTTTCGTCGTTTTTACGAAATCATAAAGGATTATTTTTCGCGACTTTTGGATACAGTCAAATCTCGTTACTATGCCACCCGTGGGGACCGAGCGAAAGTGGCATAGTAGCGAGAGTGGCATAGTGACGAGGGTTTGTAAAACGGCTTTATTCTCTCAAGTTACCCATCAGCTCAACCCAAAGCTCTCAAGAATCGTCGGCTGGCGCATGGCGGATCTCGTGCATCTCGTTGTCTCGCCGATCGCACGCTTGCATCATACCGCGCTTCCCGCTTCTCTGCTGCATGAACTTCCGGACGGTGCTCCATGCGCGCTGGGCTTCCTCGAACGGAACGATTTCCTCCTCGACAGTTACCTCGTCGTCTTCGCTTTCCACCGGTTCCTCGCTGCGCAGCATCTCCTCCGCAATCTCCTCCAGCGTGAAAGACCCGCCAGTCGCGAGGCGTTCGTCGGCTTCGAGAAAATCAGACAGATCGATCTCCTCGTTCTCGTGCATCTTTTCCTCGGCAGGCAGAGCTTCCCAGATCTCGAGCAGCTCAGCATCCTCTGGCTCAGTTTGGATCTCCTCTTCGATGAACTTGTCCTTCTCGAAACAGTTCCTGATCGTCGACTCGCTGACCTGCTCCCAAGCACACCGGGCGACGTATGGAGCGTCGAGCAATGTGAACTTGAACTCCTTTCCCTCGTCCATGGCCTCGAGCCGGCGGCACAGCAGGAACTTCTTGTAGCGGCGCTTGAGGTTCTCTATGATTCCCTGATCCATTGGTTAAGAATTGGCTGTCGTGCTGGGTGGGAAGAAGACCAGTTGGATGTTGTCCAGCTGGAGCTCGGGAGGGTGGCCAGAGAAGTTATCGAGACAGAGCAGCACTCTGCGTCCCTGCTGGCCGAGTCGTCCGTCCCACGCACGCAACACCTCCTCGAAAAGCTCCGCCGTCATCCACGCCTTCGAGTTCGCCTTGTACTTGGCCGGTATCTCCTTGTTCTTGAAGGCACGAGGTCTCTTGGAATTGCCGATCGCCAGGAGAGGGAACTTCTCGCTGCCGCTCATGTTTGCCCCGACCAGAAGAGTGATCCTTTGCTTGCTTCTCTTTCCTCCAGTGCAACGCTCTCCCCTGAAAGCCATGGTCTTGTTCGGAAGCAGCTGCCAGAAGAGTCCAGTCTCGTCCAGGTTGAAGACGTCGTCTGCGGAGAACTGCCCGAGCAAGGGCCGGAGAACCTGTTGTTGCCATTCAAGAAGGGATTGCGAATCCACCTCTCCAACTTCGCCCTGCACTGTCTTGAACGTGATGCCGTGGCGCTTCTTGAAATTGTCCAGCCAACCGTCGCTCGCCATGAAGTCCGGGATGTGCATCAACTCGGCCAATTTCATCGCCTTCTCCTCGATCAAATCGCCGCTGACTGGCAGATTCTGTCCTCTTGCTTGCTTCAGCCACATGAGCACCCCCTCATCGAGCTTCGGGTCGTGAGCCTGCGTCAGCTTCATGCGCTTCGATGGAACTCCAGCTTTGATGGCCACCTCGATTGCATCCTTCTTGCTGAGAATGCCCTTCACGGTGGTTCTCTTAACTTCGACGCCCCATTTCTTGCTCATCTCCCTGGCCAGCTTGGACTGATTCGGTTCCTTCTTCGCGGCATCGATGATCTCCTTTTTCTCCTCCAGCGTAAAGTCGGTTCGCTTCCGCTTCTGAGCTGACATTGTGGGCTGAATTTGAAAAAAAAAATTGAATTCGAAAATACAGCACACACAATCGTGGCATAGTAGCGAGATTAGGGGGTGGCATAGTAGATTTATTTTGTAATGAATTTTGTCGGGCCCGAGCAAAAGTGGTATAATAGCGAGAGTGGCATAGTAGCGAGGTGGCATAGTAACGAGATTTGACTGTATTATGACTACGAGACATCAGATAACAAGGATACCGTCGACGGAATCAGCAACACAACGTAGCATGTGTATACGATGCGTATGCAACACATGGTTTTCTTCTTCATCCTTTCGCACAATGCACATGAAATGCTTCGAGAAAAAAATACAATGATTGAGTGATAAGTTTGACTCTACCAGAATTACAGGCAAGATAACCCTTAAGACGCATTTAACATGGAACTTCTTAAAAACACCGACGTATCGCGATAAAACTCAGATGCATTGCAACTCAGATAAGAAATCGAAACACGCTAGACAGGGTGATGAGAGAGGTACGGAAAATTTGTCTAATGTAATTTCCGCATAACATCTCGTCCTGTGGTTTATGCGATCTTTTCGCAGAATAATTCGTAAAAACGACCATTTGACGTGTTCACGTTTGAAATGCGATAATACAGTGTTTCTTTCAATGCCTGATGCATTTGAGCGCTGCACCATTCCCTACGCAGTCAGAATATTGAGATCTAAGGTTGCGTCGCAATTCCAGACGCGCCGAGTTCCTCGGTATATTATATTGTCACTCTGTGACTACAGTGACAGCCGTTCATAACGTCGCGCACAGCCCTCGGCCGGCCGGCATCGCCCTCGTCAACTCTCCCGATCTTGCTTGTTTGTACGTTAAGACACACGGCCTCTTGGGCCGAAGCGTCCGTGTCTTAATGAAGTCTTGTGTCTCGTCGGGCGTCGGTCAGTCGTCCGTTCTCTCCTGATCTCCGCATGCCCGGGCACGCCCCGACGGCTCGCCAGCTCGCCGGCCAGCCTCGCGGCCGCGCATCCGCCACTGCACGCAGGTCGGCGATACAAAGGGCGCACTGCACGAGGGCGGTAATCTCCGCCGTCTGCGGTTGCCGCCGACGACTGAGCCGGCGACTGGCGCGGTCGGCGCTCGAGGCACCGGGCGACGCGACGCTCCCCCCGGCGGCCCGGCCAACCCGCCAGGCTGTGTCGTAGAGCGTGCAACCGCCGCCCACACCATTGTGCAGGCGTATGGACCGTTCATGGAACTGCGCTGTTCATGAACGATGAAAATGCAAATTATGTTCTTGAGGCCGTTTGAGTACTGTGGCGAATATAGTCTTTCTGGCTTGACATTTCCAATTAGAACAGCGTAGCAAAGTTCCTTTACGCATTGACGGGGCATTGACTGTCTACTGAAAACATTTTTCGACAAAAATTTGGGGATATGATTCATTATCCTATCTCAAGGTTTGTTTGGAAATGACGTGCCCACGTTAATTGGCCCGTGCCGTTGGGTGCGAAACAATGTTGTACTTTTTCACGTTCGGGCATATTATTAATATGATTTTCACCCATAGCTGCCTCAAAGGTTTGCCTGCTGCAATGCCGGTGTTTTTGCCAACTTTGTCTCCATACAAGCCGTAATTTCAGTATCGTTTAACGATGTACACTGCAGTGCCCATACGGTACCGAGCTAGGGTCATTCCACATTAACACGCGCACTGGATGGGGGCACTTTTGTACCCACCACCTGTTTTTCTTGAAAATCTCGAGAACGGATCGGAGCTGTTTGTTGCTTCCTTGACGCATTTATGGTAATTCAATAACTCGTCGACTGATGGAAAAATTCGAAAATCAACCGGAAATTTTTTAAATCTGAAGCACTTGAAGTCAAAGAAACAACGAAAATAAGGACTAGCGTTCTACATAAGATTACTCTTCGAACATAATCAGCCGACATCATTCGGGCATAAATGATGGATGTACCAAGACCAAAGCCAAGGTCAGTAAAGGCCAAGGTCATCAGAGGTCAAGGTCAACCAGCTTGTGACCTGATCCAGATTTGCTTTGCAACATGTCGGTTTGTATGAAATATGCATTCAAAACCCTAATAAAAACACGTTTGACGCATTAATACGCATATATATATATATATAGATAGTTAGATGGATATACGGACGTACAGATATATGCGCATATATATATATATATATATATATATATATATATATATATATATATATAATATATTATATATATATATTATATATATATATATATATATATATATATATATATGTATGTATAGATGTAGACAGGTTTTACCTTCTATAGCAATTAAATCGTGTAATTGGGCTCATTATAACGAAATAACTTTAGCACAAACAGTTGACATCAAACTTACTTTGGGTCAAAACCTTCATTCAAGGTCAATGACCTCGCTTTACTTCTTTTGAGCTTGCGGAGCTTAGTAAACGCTAGGAGTGATCAAATGTACCGATGTAGGCTATCTCCACTGAGAATATGCCAAAGATGCATTTAGCACCCTTATTTACGTTCAAGCTACACCAGTATCCCGTGCTGCTCGAAATCTGATCCACAAAAAATGAAAAAAATGACGTCATAGGTTTATGACCTGACATGAACTCAATCCGAAATCCTCAGTCAAGACGCCAAGTGAATGGATGTTGTTGTATTCTACGTTTTAACGCTCAAATACGCACCCTTTTCCCATTTCTCTCGAAAAGTCGTAAAATTTCATATTTCTGGTTCTTTCCGTCCCCGAAATCGTAGGGGAAACACTACTGTGCCCCCCTCCAGAGCGCGTTAGCGCGAAATCCTTTTCCACTGCGCTTGTTAAGGCTCGGTTTACCGTGCTATGTATATAGTTGAAAAACCAGTCACGAGGAGAAACTGAGAAATCTGACCCGAGGGAACAAAATTACATTCATCGCAAAGCAAATGTCCAATGGTACCATTAATCAACCCGCTCACAAAAGTTGGAACGTTGAAAAGGTGAGGGAGTCAACACCATAGATATTACCATCATACTTTAAAAAATTTGAGATGAGACCATGATGTGCCTCTCTGCTAGACATAACAAATGTCTTTTAACGGGACGTAAAGATTTAACTTTTATTTCTGATTGACGTAAGCATAATCTAGTACACACAGTCACGTCCAACGTATGCGTAGCTTAGCAGACACGGAAAATGGTCAACTTACAAGAGTCCCGTGTTAAAACCCCAATTTTTCATTTATGCGAGTGTTGCCCCAGTAATATTGG
Organism: Capitulum mitella; assembly: GCA_030062745.1. NCBI lineage: Eukaryota > Metazoa > Arthropoda > Thecostraca > Pollicipedomorpha > Pollicipedidae > Capitulum > Capitulum mitella. The sequence continues at coordinate 30,333,369 of CP099844.1, forward strand.
AGCTCACACTTTGGGACGACGGACGTCCCAGTAATATTGGAACTCACGCTTTCAGACGACACGACGGACGTAAACAAAATGTACAAACATCAAGGATAACAGGAAATGTTCAAGTTCTTTCCGAAGCAGACGGGCCGGTACTCCCGTACTGTTCTGAAACATGTGTTCCGCAAAACAAAACAAAAAAACTAATGGTACGATGCTTTTATTCGAGAGCGTCGAATATACGGAGGGCACTGGAATATACGTGACTTGCCAAGTGAGGATCGTGGTCATCTTCCTGCAAATGGCTTATATCGTGGCATGAGCTTCAAAATGCGTTGTGAGCCAGAGAAATGTGCAAAAAAGAAGCATAGTTCATGCATGTTCCTGAACTAGTGCTGAAATCTTGGGCCCAGCTATACCAAAAAGGAACTTGTCCTCTCATGCTGTTCTTCTGATACCTGAGCAATGGTGGGTATAAGACAGCAAATAGGAAAGAAAACAAAAAAGGGCTACGGTCCGAATTCATGTGACCGAAATTCGGACGCAAACCGTTTTAGGTTGGTCAGCCATTATCAGGGACGTGTCCCCCGGGGAGCAGAAGGAGCAACTGCCCCCCTCCCCCCGAAAGGCAAGAAAACAATTAATATTCATCATATAGTCTCAGGGCATATTTCTCAAACGCAACTCAGCAGCGCGAGGGTAAGACGCTTAAAAAGTTTCAATTTGCCCAGAAATGGTTTTCGCCACCCTTACTGCAGACGTTTGGGGACAACTGTGCTACATTTTCGCGAAGACCACTGTGGGAACACGTGGTTAAAACCAAAAATGTGCTGTGTGACCTAGTTAGGACAAAGGCCTTGCCGAGGTCACAAAATAAACCTATTTATAAAAACTGAAACAGATCTCTTTCGAATGTCGCCCATCGCACCGTTCAGTGACAATCTATCACCGAGCTCTGGGCATCTACTCGTAAGTCATGCGATGTCCGTAAAAGCTCGTGGCCTTTCATAGCCTTTAACTTTGATCTCAGAGGCCACCCAAACCTGAAAATTGGTAGTTGGCCATCTTGCGATAGGTACTACAAACCTACCAAATTTCACCGGTAGTGAAAGAAGTTGGATCAATGCTCGTGCGATCTGACGCGGAATGACTCATTAGACACTGCCGCATCCACGCCGTCCGTTTTTGGCGTTGCTTGTCCACTGTAGTGCACAACCGTCTTTTGAGGCAACCGCCTGCTGCATACGGTGGTGTACACTCGGTCTCAAACGAAAAACCTATCGCTCATCTTGGTGTACATCCGGCATCCAACCGTAAATTGTCCCCGCGCGACATCTTCACGTCACGCATTCCTTATCCTAGGACGTCTTTCCTTCCAGTTGTCCTACGATCACCTGCGGAAGTTCAGGCTGCATTAGAGCAGCTAGATGAACCATTCTTGGACGTGACTGGCTTCTCCTTGGACGAAGGGTTCGTTCCACATGGCGAAGAAGGTGCGCCCAGCGATGCCTACGACACAGACAATGAGGAATTGGATGCCGGTCACGAGGACGGTGTCCAGGACACAGATGCACTGAAAAACAAAGAGCCTTGCCTGGTTTCAGCGGATTATGTGGGTTCTCACGAGATCAGCACATGTAGTATTAGTATGTGCCCGAAATTAGAGCATAACCACGGCATTCACAGCTTCGGGTGTTTGTAGCAGCGTTATCTGTTGGCTACTGCAGTTGAACGCTGCTTACCTTTTGATGTTTATCCACCACTGTTTTCCCCGTTACAGCGCACTAGTGACAATAATTATTTATATTATGTGCTGTACACAGAAGTCAGTATAGCTAGGAGCCCAAGGGCGATCCGGCCAAAAATAAATGGAACCAGTGACATGGCGGCTATTGAATAACACAAATTAAGTCACGCGATAATTTAACAAATCATGCAGGTGCACCTAGGGCAGCTTTCCATACCAACTCACACAAGCATGAGTACCTACTGTTGGCCTGTTACCGATCTACCTACGTAGAACACGATGGTGGGGATCTTACACGGGTAGAACTTCCTAGAAGATTTCAGTCTTAGTTATACGAAAAGGGATCACATGCTTCATGAACATCTTTAATCTAACCACCATTCCTTAGTGGCGTATGCTTAGTACTGGTAGATATGTTTCAGAGAGCTGGGTTGCGGAAGTTTGACCCTTGTGATGTTGTTAAAGAGAGTTAGTTGTCTGGCTCACGTGCTATTCTCTTTAATGCAGTTTGGTTTGGTGGATTACAACCTTGAAGCATTCTTCATAATCATGTTGTCATGTTATTTGACCGTCCTGTTTTACATGTATGTAACTTGATCCTGCTGAACCAAGTTGACGGCGTACTTGATCCGGATCAAAATCAGGATCACGACGCTTGGATCTAGATGGGGTGTTCCTGGAGAAATCGACCAGGCACCTACCAAAGTTAACACACCATGGTTTCAAACATTAATGAACTTTGGTCCGGTGCGTAATCTGCGGCTGAGATCTCATACTGTCACTTCTAAGCTCGGTCGGACAAGCGGTTTGTGTGCTAGAGCAATTTGAAATCTTGAGATCTAATGATTTTTTGGCCAAAGCCTTGGTGAAATTATGTGTATTATTCCAGTAACCAATGGGCAAATTTTCAAAAACTGGATATCGTGGTGATGAAGACAAAATGCTGGACCTTTTTGCTATTCGCATTTTTCAAAATGTCTTTTTTTTGCTTTTTATTTGACCCTGAAACCTATTTTGAAGGCCAAATTTTGAGGCCAGTGATTCCGATTGAAATCTTTCACAGGTAAAATGTCCTCCGAAGAATTTCCGTTTGCTTGGAATCGGGAACAGAACCCCATTTTCGTTTTTAATGTTTCAAATTGCACTCTAAATTCGGGATGCTTTCACCGAAAACGTCTCGGACGGGAATTTCCGACCTGAACCGGCAAAAAGAAGTATGAACAAACGACGAAAGCAGTTCTGAACACCCGAGGTCCTTGTTTTCTTTCTTGTTTATGCCACAAATTTTGTAATCTCGTTATATTTATGGTCATCTGCCGCCCGCTGCGAAGATGCAGTTGCATTTTTCTCCGCGATAGATGGCCGTGCCGAATGGCCTTGGCCCACATTACACGCCACAGGGGAGTGCTTGGCGGGGGCGGTAAAGCGTTAAAGCTCAGTTTACACCGACAGTAATCCGTCACGGACTCGACGGACGCTGACTGGACGGACGAACAGAATAACGCCTCCCAGATTCCGATGTCGTGACACCTCGACGGGCCCGACCGAAAATGCCGTCATTTATTTGCGTTCAGCTCATCATATCCCGCATTCCGTTTGTTGACTTCTGCTTTGAGATACGAGATCTGTTAAGACTTGATTGGGCCGGTTGGGAAGATTTTGTGCTTCTTTTAACCCGCCCCGTACCAGCTGCCAGATCCATGTACCTTTTCCCGTACCAGGGGGCATCTCATCACCCTTTCCCCTTCCAAGTCGCGAACCGTAACAGCACGGAAGAAACGCCGTGAATGTTTAGCTTGCATCATGCAAAACAAATCATTTAAACTAAAAACCCTCACTGTCATTAGCAAATAAAAGTTTGTGGTTTTACAACATGCTTTTCCGTCCAGGCATACAGTAGAAGGCGAGGCCTGCCTACCGTCTCACCATGTCAGCCCAGCCGTACTAGCAGAGGAGGAGACAAAGGATACTTTTCGTTGTTCCGCAAAGCATAGTTATAAACATAATTTGCAAGACGATATGACGACACTGTATTTAACACATATCTTCTGGAATGGGCGGGGCTTAGAGCACATACCACCACCGCCTAAGTTGCCTATTTATATGCTAGAATATGCCAGGATGTTCAATAAGAAACATTTTACGCACCTTCTCAACTTCTCAGCCAAACTTTTTAGGCTAAAATAGGTCCTTTAATCGAGATGACATTCAAAAGTTTTAAGTAAACTATACCCCCTAGAGTGCAGTAAATGATACACATCAGGGCTATTTCAGGTGAAAAAAGAATTCATATCATAAAACTAAATATATGTTGTCCAAAAATCCTTGCAGCTAGACCAAAGGCGATACCAAGAAAAAAAGGAAATCGCTTTGACCTCGGCCTGACTTCTAGTGCACTGACGGAAGTCAACCACCTTTTTCACTTATGTTCAAAATGTTGTGCTATAGCTCCCTTCTCCCCAAATGCAATCTTTAAAGAAGGAAAAATACGGAAAATAGAATTTGTCGAGAATGGCTAAACCTTCCCTGGACCTTGGGTTATTGACCTAACCTCTTCGATAAGTTCCACGGTGAATGTTTTAGGCCATTGGCAGTATAACGTCAAGTACCAAAACAATCTGATATCTTTCAGTTTGTTAATGTTATCACAGTCTAAATTATTTTCGGCTCGGGCCCATTTAGCCAGACCCAAGTCACTGATCTGACTCGACCGAAAATTAAAATTTGTCCAAAATCCGCGCAATAGATATGAAAATGCTGAAAATTTGACAACACTACATCCCGCCATTTCCTCACAATTCTGGAAAAGCTCAAAGGTGTGCTGAAACACATCCGCAGCGTCAAAGACTCCACTCTCGACCGCCAGGAATAGAATGGAAAATTGGCTTCCTGGTGAGAGAGCTAAGAAACGACCCAAAAGGCCACTTCAAGTATTCCCGCATGCAGTAGAAAACATTTAATTACATACTAAGTCAGAAGTTGCTTACCTCGTAAATACTGTGTTCCTCACAGTTCCATTTATGCCTGTAATTGTTATGCCATTTCCCGCCGTCAATGGGCGATAAAATGCCCAACGAGGATATTTTCAGCCGATATGCTGTAAATTATACGTGTATTCATGGTGACAAACATTAAAATGGGAAGCTTTTCTTGATTTAAAACGAATCAAAACCCTTTGAAGAACATTTTACCCGTTTAAGTTTGAATCGAAACCGCTGGCCACACCCTCAAAATTTGACGTTAAAAATGGGTTTCAAGGTCAAGTGAAAACCAAAAGAAATTTGAAAAAATGCACATGTCAAAAAATTGCAGCATTTTGTTCCCAACACAACGATATCCAGTTTTTGCAAATGTGACCATTGGTTTCTCAAACAATGCACATTATCTCACCAAGAGTTGGGCCAAAAATAACCAAATTTTAAAATTTTTGATTGCTCTAGCGCAAAAACCGCTGCTCAGGCGGAGCTGAGAAGTGGAAATCTGATGTCCCAGTCCCGGACTACCACCCGGACAAAATTTCTTTACAATTTGTCACTGTGGTGTGTTACCCCCTGGTCGATCTGACGTGGATTGCCCCGGATCAGCATTTGAATCACGGCTGTTTTTTGTCAAGTTTGATCCGAATCAAATGTGATTCACAGCTACATTTCCAAAACTGATCCGAACCTGATACGATTCTCCCAAAAATGTGATTCTTGCTCCCAATCAGTTCGGGATTAGAAACAATCACAATTCTGCTATGAATCAGACTGTGATATAGGTAATGATGTTCTGATTTGATTGTCTGATCGGAGGGTGAATGACCTTCATCCAGTTTAGCTGATCGGATGTTTGAGGACACAAATTGGTTGTGATTAAGGGTGAGGTCATCGACCGAGTGAGTATTGTTTCCAGTAGCAGAAACAAACTGAAATGATTCGGCCGGTTGTGACCCTTTCTGCGGCTGTGAGTAATCTGGCAACCAGTGGACGTCGAATCGTGACGCTTTTGTCAGGAGATGAATGTAAACATACTTATTCGAGCGATTCGTCGCGAGTCTGTTCTGCATTTTGTTTACTGGTACTGCTGACGTGCTGTTGACGCACATATACGCTTGGCGGAGGCGAGTGCAAGTTTTTAAACAGTGTAAACCTAGCGTATTTTTTCAGCCACTTGTTGCGACATTACATGAACTCTTTAAAAACAAAAGCCTCAGAGACTCCTGTGCGCGAGCTTTTTACTTTCCTCAGCGCCATGAACAACTGGTAAATATCGATCTGACTGAAAAACGCAACGGCTTTTATCCATATTGAAACAGCCTCAGTAATAAGGGATTCTAGTACTTAAAACATGGCACCAATTTTTTCCGCTTTTCGCAGCAGTTTATGGTAAATCTTTGGAACCTTAGCAAGCAAGCCAGCCAAGCACAAGGAAATGGGTTTATCGGTCTCCAAGGCTTTGAGGTCCACTGTACTCATGCAATTTTTATCACACCTCCGTCATACGTTCACCCAATTTTGAAAGGCGTTCTTGGCAGTCTGCCGCATCGTCGTCGCACCCCAAGCCGATTTTTTCACTCAAGTTAACCATGGATGGCATCATTCATAGAAGCATAGCGTGCGCCTTTTCGTTTGAACTCTACTGTCTACACCTACACGTGACGTCAGTTTCGAATTTGCCCTGGGGCGGTGTTTTCCGAGTCTAAATTTCACATGACATAAAACCTGGTGGGGGGGGGGGGCGAAGGAGAATACACCGACTAGCCTGTTTGAGACCAGGACGACGTCCTCTTTTAAAGGCTGGTCTAAGCTCAATTCACACCGGAAATCCATTGCCGCAACCTGCAGGATTGCGGGACTATATAACGAGTTGAAGTGTGATAGGCACACATGATAACTGCGCATGACAATGTCGTGCGTGTTTACCTTGTTGAAGTGATCAAAGGGAAAGACTGGCGTTATTCAGATGCTTCAAATGAACCGACAAAACTACTTTAGTAACGCCCCCAGCGTTGCAGTCACCGAAACTTGTGATTCTCGCTCACGGGATCACACGGGCGGGCAGAGGTCTGTCAGATGCGTTACATGCACGGGGTCAGCCAGACCCTGACGTCGTCACGGGGCCATTGGGTGCTGGACGACCCTTACCGCATCGTGCAACTCCGCGATGCGGCCCGTGACCTGCCGACGTTTTGAAATACTGGCAATCTGGTCTTCGGTTCCTCATCCACAAGACAAGGCAGTGGCACTGCCCCCTCTTCCCAAATTTTGAGTCAACGTACCAAATGGCATATTCCGTAGATGTATTGGTTGATCGTTCCGGAGCGGCCACGAATTGCAAAACGTTATACATCTTGCCAAAAGATGGCGCCAGATGTTTCGCGCAGGGTCAGCATGCTGCGCTGCTGTCTGTTGCGATACTCATCATTCCCTCTGGGACGTGAAAAAGTCCTGGACAAGACCCGATGTTCGTACGTATCTCATGCGGCGCGGTGATAGCCTCCGTTATCGCAGCGCTTGGCCACTCTACGACCTCGGACCATTACGGCAGGCAGCACCGCGCACAACACCACTCGAGCCCATGGGAAATCAGACCCACTCTTGGCATTCATGCGAACGCAGTATTTTTTGCAGATGGTTGTGGTTCTGTCGCGGGACGTCGTTCGTGTCAGCCTGGGCCGGCGTCCTCCGCGCGTGGTCGGCCGAGAACAGCGCACGACAGTTCCAAAATTATATTTTCACACACAGCTGCAAAGCTACGGTCACACGACGGCCGGTCGTCACAGGTGACGGGCCCTGACACTGCAGGCCTTGTCGCTGTGCCTTTCCGCTCCTGCGCTGCCCGCCAGGCAGGACCACGTCCGTACAAACCACGGCTCACCAGCCTGATCGGTGCGGTTAGAGTTTTTGGGGTTTGTGGGCTTTTTTGTGTTATTTCGTGAGCCTAGGTGTGAAGACTGACGTCAACGCCGAGGTTGTTTATCGTTGGCTAGTAGCTGATTACGCCAGTGAATCAATGCGTGCTTGGCGATATTAACTCTAACTCCATGCCGACGGCATACACGGAACTTTAGCGACAAAGGACGTCTGCACGAACACCAACGGGCATCGTTTCTCCGTTTTTTGTCTTTTCCGTCAACCCGTGAGCGTTACGTTCAAATATTGTCCGAACCAGTCAGGGCAGACGTGAAGATTTCGCTACAGTATCGTTAATGTGCAGAGATCAGCTCCCAACATGCGTTCCCTTCGGGCAGCTCGAACGCCCAGGTGACGCTGTAGACCGACCCTCAGTCTTAGCTCCTTCCTCAAGCCAGCTACCCGGTTACCGGTTACGTTGAACTGCAAGAGACTCCGGCCACCGTCCGGGTAAAGCCAAACCGCTTTGATCGTCAGCCGGTGTTTTCGGTTCTGCCACCAGGGGGACACTCAGACCGTGCGATCGTGGCCGTGGCGGATAACGCTATTGCTTACTACACTACTTAGACTATGCTACAGAGTAGACGCAGCACATTGTCGTTCGCTCTGTCAAACACAGACCGACTCGAATTTGGAGGTGCGAGGCCAAGCCGCCGTTAGGAACGCGCAAGGTTACGTCGGAGATGAGAGGCTACCCGCCTGGAGGATGGCACGCGAGTACGCGCAAAACGCTTCTTAGTCCGCGAACATGAAGAAGTGAGGGTAGCAGTCGTCTGGCCAAGGAAGCTTTGAAGGCGTCAGCGAGTTTTGAGTCCCGTCGAATTCAATGACATGTTACGAACAGAGAAGGCGAAGCCGGGCCCATTTTCGTCTCGAGGACGAACAGAAGCGAAACGGAGGTCAGCAGCGGCAAGAGACGGCCGGGCAGGCGGGGTCGGATGCGTGGCCGCAGCGGCCGTGACGACACTGTCGCGTGACCAGTGCTCTGGTCCCCTGGCTGTCGGGGAGGTCGTTCCTGGCGGAGAGGCCCCATCACGTGATACTGGGGCCACACCACTCCCGACCCGCGGCGGCCGCTGGCGGCGATCCGGAGCCACCGCGGGCCCGCAGGCGGCGCCGCGAGTCTCGTGTCGCTCAGGGCGTTCCCGAGTGCGACCAGCTGTGCGGAACGACGACGCGCGGTCGCGCAGGAGCGCCGCGGCCGAGGAGACTCGCGGTAAGCGCGGCCGAAGCGAAGCCGGAGATCCAGGACGTGAAGGAGCGCCAGCGCCCGCAGCGAACAGCGCCGACCGTGGCCGGGTCTGTGGCCCGGCCCGGCGCTCCGCCTACATCTACACGTACAGACGACCCACAGGCGAGGTCGCGGGCCCCGAGGCCCGGGCCCCGCACACGAAATGATATGTCGAGTGGTAAGCGCTTTCGGTACCATAGCGAGTGATATGTAGAACGTCACAACATGAACCGCGTGTCGGGCGCTCGCGCGGCGGGCGCCGGCCAGGGCGGGCCGCCGGCTCGTGGCGGTCAGCGCCCCTGACGTCACGCCCGCCTGTGACCCGTGACTCACGGGTCACGGTGACCGCGACCGCGGCGGGCGCGGCCGGCCGGCCGGGCGCGCTAATTGGTGAGGTGCTTCAGGTCGTCAATGTGGCCGGTGATGCGTTTCTCGCTGGCCATGTGCTCCACCTTGGCCTTCACCTGGGGCAACGACGGAGGGGAGAATCAGGTGATGTCCGGGCATCAACTGATGTCAGGCGTCCTCTGCAATGTCAGTCACGGGGCAAAGTGCAGTACATGGCGTGAAAACACTACACTTATATGAAAACACTTCACTACACTTATATGACCACCAATGTTTTGTTCGTGAGGTCTTGTGGTAATGCTGTCGCCTGACGTAACCCGTCATAAAAATGGCAAATGAACTCGCCGCCCAAAGATTTTACAACGTTCTGTCTCTCCGGGTGTGAGTACATCTGAAAGTCCGTAACATTTCCACAGCCTGCAGTATATAGAACATACATCCTCCAAATCTTGAAATAAATTCCGAAGCCATGCATCAATCACGTCCAGTTAATCACGTTGGTATTGTATGCTTACCTCCTCTACTGGCACATGGCCAATGCACATCAGAGGGTCGCTGAAGTACAGGCAGGCCTGAAAGGCATAAATGACGGGCCGTGAGAGGGAATGATTATATCACTGGTTTCGTTGGCGAAATCGAATGATCGGAGCGCGAAAATCACGTGACTGATTTACGCGTGCGTTTTAAGCTCGCATTGAGGGTGATTTCAAATCGTACCTTTCAGCAAATTGTTACAGCGAACGCTTGCCAACAGTCGTCGTAATTATTTGCAACTACTCAACTTCAAATCCAAAGAAACAGCAAAAACGGCAGTGCAAGTATCAAGTCAAGCGAGGTTTCAACCACAACAGGGAGGTGCAACAGAAAGATGTGGTAACATATCCGTGTTGGTGACTCCCACGTCCTGACGCAGCCTGAATTTTCCGAACACGTCTCCGCATGTGAAGCCCCAGCAAATTCCGCTGATCAACGCGAGGGAGGCGATCTGATCTGCACGTGCTTCCTCAGCAGCAGCAGACGCGTCTGCTGAATACTAAAGTGGCGCGCTACCAACGGAAGCCGCCGCTCGGCCGGCCAGCCGACATTTCCGCAGATAAACATCTTCACGTGAATAACTGACAGTTGCCATGAGTCAGGCAATCAAATTTTGTTAATCAAACCGCGATCGAAAGTACAGGAAACGAGGCGAATTGCTTTCGAATTTTTTATGTAGTTCGTGGGCGCAGTCATAATTTTGTTAAGGGGAGGTAAGCTAAGTGACCACTGAACTCATGCGAAAACCGGCTGCTGGGAAGGTAATGTGCAATGGGTTTCACTAAATAGACGCTTGTTGATCACCGGTCGCGCATGGAGTATGTCAAGGCACTTCGCTCGCCGCGTCCGCCATTAAAAAGGAAAAAAAATGTGGGCCTAAAGGGAAGGTGGGCCAGGGCCTCCAGGCACCATTCTGGATACGACGGTGAAGCAATTGTTGTAATGAGTTTTGTGTGAGTGCTGATAACGTAGACATGTGGAGCGTACCTTTCTCGGCGACTGACGGTGCCTTCGCAGCAGCTGGCAGCAGAGCCCCCTGGTGACGTCACATTCTGTGGTCATCCGGCAGTCTTCATCTGCCGGTGGGAAATAGCGGGTCGGTGACGTGTCCAACAGAAAGCGAAAGACGCCACAGCCACAAAATACTTTAGGGGAATCGGTTAGTGGGAAATGCGAAAAAGACACTGGCTGACCTGAAAACGTTATACCCGACAGAACGTTTTTTTGCCTGCAGCGCTCAGGAGCGTACGTTTCTTAGGTCGTTTGAACCGTTTGATGAGTTTGTTCAGGAACATGGGTTCTTGGAATTTGAAATATCATCGACATGTAGTTTCATTTACTGAAGAGTTTGCATTCCAGAAAGCTGCGCTCAAAAACAACTCCGAAGGACGCGAAAATGTGTGCTTAATCATGGTCCTTCATCATAAACATCACCGCAAGTAAGGTTTGTCCTAAGCGCAAACCCACATCCAACTAACGCATATAAAACAACATCCTGACTCTCACCCGAAACCAAACAGCCGCAACACAACACAGCGCAACACAACACAGCAATTAGACGGCCCACGGCTGACCCGAGTTCCCCTGCCCCCTCTCAGTACGGTCAACGTCTTCCTGCACCCACTCCTTGTCCCTCCACCGCGGCGGGCGGCCGCGCCGGGCCGGCACCCCCAGCTGCTCACAGTAAGCCTTGTTGCCGACGACGTGCTTCTCGCAGCGTTTGCCGCCGGACGCCTGCTCCACGCACGTGAGGCTGGAGCCGCAGTCGGCCGACGTCGAGCACGAGTCACCCTCGCGGCGCACGAACTTGGGCATGCACGAGCCGGAGACTGCCGGAGGGTGGAGCGCGAGGTCAGCGGGCTCACGGGGTCGGCGCCGGGTCGGCGGCCGGTGGTCCAGCGACAGTCCTGCGCTCCATATAAACAGCTGACACCAGCCGGCTTGAAGAAGAAACGCTATGTCGCTGGAGACAACGCCACCCGCGAGGTATGGGGCATTTTCTGGCCCCGTATGGTTCTGGCCGAACGATAGAAGCCAGCAGTTCGGAATGTTTAGAACCTTTACGCGGGTACCGCAGAGGCCAGTGGGCAGGGAAACCTTCACTAAGTCAGGGTCAAGTTAAACAACGCCACCTGAGTCAAAGATCCAGTTTTCAGACACTGTATGAACTCACGAATCTGTTTTTCTTGGGACATGGCTTGAACGGGGATTGTTTGTGGATTATGCAGAATCCATGGATATTATTATGCAAGTTATATGTGACAGCCAAATAGGGTGACAACCGCAATTTGTTATATTCACACAGTTCTGATTAAGCCTTTACTCCTGGCTCATCTGTCTCTGTCGACCGATCTATCTAGCAATCGGCACTGCGGATGCAGAGAAGCAAAGCACATTGTCGAGTTCTTGGGATTCTACGTCACTGTCATGTAGAAGGCCAAAGTCACTCAGGTCAGGGCTTCATTTGACCTTGTGACGCAGGTTTGCCTCGCACATAACATCATCCGCCGTTTTTGGCGGGCTATCCATTGTAGTTTGAATAACTGAAATCGAAACATTAGTTCTTGAGATAGACAGTGGTCCAAAGGACAACCCCATTATCTGGAAGGTGGTGACATGCCTTTCACAGAGGCAGGATTTAAAATCAGGCAATAATTTCAGCATGGTCCGTCAGCCATTGTTTGTTATGATTAACATTGCATCGTAGTAAAAGTCGGGAAACCAAAGAAGTGAAGCGCTTCCAAGCTCCTGCTTCAGCATCTGACACATAGAAAAGACGAGGCTGCGGTATCCATCGCCTCAGCCGCCGCCGAGTGATTGGTAGCTCTGCTGAAAATCGGGAGAGGCACGTTCTTAATTCAAGCCTGTTTCCCTGGTTTTTTCTTCTCCGACTCTGACTCCGGATATGGTTATACTCCTATTTCTACATCTGTCTCTTCATCTGTCTCTTGTCTCTCTATCTCTCTGCCTACTCATTTGTTTCTCCGTTTCCCTTCTCTTTCCCTTTCTCTTCTTTATTCCCGCTCCTTCCGTTTTCCTCTACTTTTTGTCTGTGGAGCTCCAAACAACCCAAGTTTCCTTCCACGAATCAGCACCAAATGCCCACACAGTTGGCCTGTCGCAGCCTTATTCCAGGCTCGGACTTTGGGGACACCGTCTGATCAAGAGTTTAGCTGCCGCAAACACCAATGATGGCCACACAAAGCAGCCGCATTAGTTCTCAAGCCGCGCAGCTGGTCGGAAGTTTGCGCTGGCATCGTTATGACGCCGTCAGTACTGGCACTTATTCGCTGTGGCTTCCGGCAGTGTCCCCTTTCTGACGCAGTTGCTTTATTGCTGGGTCCGGGGCCCGGCGGTCGATTCGGTGGTCAGTCAAACAGCAGATCGTCGCATTTTAACCATCAAGTTTCCGTTACGTTTCGTGCAGCGGCTGGCAAACCTGACAATCAGTATGGAAGAGTTCAATATCACTGCTACTTAGCGATTCTTCTGCGACGGCTGTCTGTCGGTATCAAAAACACGCGGGTGTAGATGCATGCCAAAGCTCTTGTGAGTTTCTGCATGCTGCGTGCTTGCCGTCAAGAATTCAATTCAAGGTGCAGCGATATAAAACATGAAGTGACCCTTTCCTGAATTGCATCAGATTAATTGCGACGCCGGCAAGGTGTTGCATCTTTAGTGCCGCCAAAGTATCACCGGGATCGCCATTGCATGACCACCGTTCCACTTTACGTGACCTGGCTTTGCGCGCCCGTGATGTTGCTGGTATTTGTATTGTTTCGGCGTTCCTGGCAAAGACTCATGAAAGCCGCGCCGGTTGCGGGGGCTGTTGGTGTTAAATAAATACATGCATTAAATAAATGCCAGCATCTCAGCTGCATTACCAGTATCACCGCTGCAGTGCCAGCGCCACCACGGCCACAGCACCACAGTGCCAGCGCCACACCACAACACCACACGTCACCAGTTCGTCGGACCAGACGACCAGTGTAGTCAACTGAAGCATCCTGGAGGTTTTCGGGGCCGGTAGCATTTCAACACGTCGATCCATCGCATGTCCTCGCTCGACGTCCGATCCAAATTGAATGATCTCGGGCGGGACTGTTGACCTCATTAATGGCGACAAACGCCGGCCGCAGCCTTGGTGACATCAAAGGAGACCCGCCTAGTCTGACCCGTCGAGTCAGTGTGTCTCGGCCGGGCGCGGTCGAAGTTTGACGTCACTGGAATAGCATGATGATTTCGCTGCCACTGCTATAAGCAGGCCACGGCACGCGAATCTCCCTGACCTTGAATAGGGGTTCGTCACGGGATCCTAATTACCGTGACAAGCCGTTCCTAACCTTTGACCCGTAAAGCAAGGGTGAAACTGGAGCATGGCGTGCACTCCTGCAATGAAGGGAAGGACAACAGCACGGAAGCGTCGGGCACTACCGAACGGAACTAACCCGTTCTCTAGCCCATCCTTCCTGGTGTGCGTCAGAGTGGGTGATGCTGCCCTTTGATATTCAGCGGTATACTTATAGCTCTCTAAATAAGATTGTGCGGGGACGTTGGAAACTGTATGAAATGCTAGCTAAGCATTTTCATACCCTCTGAACGATACTCGGACTGCCCCATAACCATGCGTGGGTGGCACCGTCTTCCTATTCGAATCGGACAAAAGGCCGTCTCGGGGTTGAGCGGGCAAGGACTCAAAGCGACCGCCACATAAAGGCCTCTGAGCCCGGGTCTGCGAACGACACGAAAAGACGGCCCCTGAGGACCACACCTGAGCCGGTCACAGGCCTGAGCCGGTCACCGTGCGCCCCAGTCATTGACCACCAGAAAACGGTATTCTCCGCTGACATATGGACCGCGGCGTGAGGCAGAATTGCATCATGTTGTGAATAGTTGGTGATCGCGGTTTGTGAGTAGAGTCCTTCTGAGCATGGACCCTGATCCAAGCAAGAGTTTTGGACGTGAATGAAAAAAGCTTAAGATAACTTCTCTGCAACTGAAAAGTGATGGTATCGGCAGAGCCCAACTTGTAAAATTCCAAATCTTCTAAGACAGACGTCGCAGTTCTGCCGCGCTGCTCACCTCAAAAAGGGCTCCGTCGACATTTATCAATAAAGTGTATGTCAAAGTTTTTTTTTACCTATGTGCACTTACTTGCTTTCAGTGAATTTTGGCTATTGCAAACAATCATGACGCAAACTCGTTCGATTCAAATGTTGTATTTCCGGGGGACAATAAGACAAAAATCACTGGGTTGAGTCCGACGGAAGAAAACATTAATGTACACAGAAACCTAGCAATTGTTCTGACAGTGCTGAACAGCACTGCCTCAATCGGAGACACCAAAAGCATGCTTGTATTGCTGTATGGCTTGAAGCTGCATCGCTGTTGGTCAGTTTAAGCCAGTATAACGCTCTTCAATGAATGCAAATGGCCAACAGCTCATGGCAAACCGTCAGTTTTCAGTAAGTTGGTAGCATGGCCTTGATGCTCCAGTTTACTTTCCAGTTCCGTAAGAAAACGCAAGGAATCTGTAATGGGGTGATTGTCTGCACTAAATTAGTGTGGATTTGTAGGTGCAGTGAGTCTCTGGAAAGACTTTAAAAGAAAGTCATAAGTGGAATGTTTGATGCTGCTTAGGTGCAAAAATAATTTAAGGAAACTGGTGCAGCTGATGTTCGTCTCCTTTGTTTGCAACAGACCTGCCTTTCCAGAGTTCAGGTCAATTTAGGTCGGGTAGGGTTGATCAGGATAGGTCAGAGTAGACGAAGCACCGCAATGGTTTTTTAACCCAAAGTTAAGTGAGGTTTCCCCGGTCAGTTGAAACTAAACTAGGTAAGCTTAGGCTAACTAAAGTCAAACTCAGGCCGAGTTTGACAAGCCTACATGAAGTGCACTCACAAAGTGCTACTTGAAGTGTTATTTCACTTTGCGATCTTCCTTTTTGTACAGCCTGCACTGTACCGAGTTCAGTCCTTCGTTTATTCTTACCGTTTTTCATTGTTGAACCACTAGGGCTTACTCAGCCAAAACTAAAGAAACAGTGATCTTTTTTATGGAAATGGCAGGTTATGTTTCAACACCATGAAACTGACGCATTTCAGTGTTCCAGGCGCGACTTTTCAAAGGCGTTTTCGAAGCCTTGCCATTTCGTGTCGTGAATAGTTCTAAAACATCGAGATGCAATCCACATTCTGATACCAGCTGTGTCAGCTGTCGTTCGATTTGCGCGTGATCAAGAGACGGTGTCCCTCTGTCCCTTGACACGGCCCGCAGGGAACATCGTAGACCGGCTGACACCGCACGCAATATTGATCCATCAGTTTGGCCAAGGGCATGAGAGGCCAAGCCAGTGTCGCCTGCTGGTGGCCAGGACGTGTCGCGCCGGCCGGCCCCGGCTTTGACTGTCTGTCTGCGAAACTGGGAGTCAGAGTGCTGATCATACGAATGCGTCTGTTCAGCGGCCCCTTCGGGCACCGTATTCCTCGTCCTGCACGGAACTCTAAGCCCTAGTCCACGTGTCTTTATGTCTGACAGTTGGACGAAGCGTCTTGCTGCCTAGGTTATATCTAGTGCAATCGCGTTGAAAAGTGACAGGATTAATGGCAGACATAATTTGTAAATTAATGGACAATGGAGAACATTTATCGTTCGTTGAAGTTCCATGCCACGCGGCAGAATTTCATTTAACCTAAGACTAATCTAAGAATCAAAATCTAAATTACGACTTAACGTTCTTTCCCGGGGGCACTATGTCTGATCTACATGTCCGCTTCCTAACCTGCATCTCCTGCGTATTCCTATCGCCGTTCCATGCTGCGGATTCACAGCGCTGTAGACCCCTCCGAACTCCAGCACAAAAAACGGCAGGTCTTCTGCAAGAAACTTCCCTTCCTGGCGCTGTTTCCAGTCCGCGACAGCTGCCCGGCCTGGTCCGCGGACCGGCGCGTTCTTACCCGTGTTGTCGGAGTCCACCTCCACGCAGAGGTAGGAGCTGCAGCACTGCTCGTTGGCGAAGCAGCGCCGGCCGCGGCAGTGGGCCTTGGTTTCCTCGTCCTCCTCCAGCAGCTCCTCGATCAGCTCGGCCTTATCCCGCTGGCGGTCATTCCCGCCGACCTCGGTCAGTGCGCACGGCCAGAGTCAGAGTCACGCGCAAGACTCGGGACGGGACAGCCAGGAGTTACGGACGGAAGTCGCGGGCAGGAGTCACGGTCTGGAGACACGAACAGGCGTTGCGGCAGGAGTCACGAGCCGGAGTCACGAACAGAAGTCGCGCATAGGAGCCGCAAACACGAGTCACAGCAGTGACGGACAGAGTTGGTGGCTGCCTGGATCCTCCGACAAATTCAGCATGGCGCTAGGTTCTGGAACTGTTTCCAAAGAACGCGGATTACTGAACCCCTCATCGTGAGTAAAACTTCAAAGCACTCTGTGCCAAAGGCATCGGCAAAGTTAAAACTACCTTTAAACAGAGCACTGCCAAAACAGAGCACCTCGTAGTTATTCTTCCCGGTCATCTATCGCACTAACTTTGTTCGACCCATCCTAAGAAGAGCATATTTAGGGGCTTGAGTCTCACATCAGCGGCTGTCCCTGATGTCAACAAGGGCGCCTCAAGGCCATGGTTCGATCCTGTCCGACTCAGGCACCTCTGGCGCCTCCCGGGGACACCTGCGGCTACTTCCGACACCAGGCCGGCTCAGCCAGGTGCGGCTGGCGGCCATTGATCTGCCGTTAGAGGCTCGAGCGGCGCCGAGTGGGCCGGCAGCCGCCTCGTGAACGCTGCTGCAGCACCTGCTGCCCGCCCCGAGCCGGCCCCCGACGCGGCCGCGCCTAAAAACAGCCGGCCGGCAGGCTCGACCACCACCTGCGCAGCATCTCTGGACTTCGTCGAGAGGTAGTCGAAAACAAAGAAATCCCCAGAGAGTGCTAAAACAGAGAGACAAGCTTGTTGGTTCGTTCGTACGAGACGTGATGAAGTGAAGAGTAAAATAAGGGTAGGATTTTCTACGTCTTGAAGCAGGCTCATGTTTCCGTCTCTGATCTCGTGCAAGTTGCAGAAAACTCGGAATGCTAATCACTGGTTTTAAAAACAATCTTTAACAAGGCCGTTTTAGTATTGTCGAAGCATCACGCACGTTTTTGGCACAATACCTTAGTCCGACTCGGAGGAAGGCGGTTGACCCCCTCCCCTCTGAGATTTTTCTTAGCTTGCGAGAGAAGGAACAAACGCAACGCCACGAAACTCTGTGTACATTTTCACTTGATGATTCTTACATCTTGTGTCAAAGTTTTAATCTCAGGTCAATTCAGTTATTTGACGCGGGTCAGGATAAATGGACCTATGTCCAAAAAAGTTTAGCACCCTGTAACTTTTTCGAAAAAATGTTATCATAATAAAATTTTCATGGATTAGAGATTTTGATAAATCCAAGAAATGTGTTATCTCAGATCTTTTGGGATTTCCCGGAGTCACTGACGTAAGGTCAAGCCCATTCTCAAGACATGTCGTCGTTTCTTCTGAAACTAAAAGAATTTTGTTTAACATTTTTAGTGTGGGGCGACGCAGACATCCATTTACTGTCAATGGGCAAAGTTCAATGATTTCTAGCGATTGACCTGAGGTCCTGTCACGAATAACTGTTACAAGCCAAAATGCACCGCCGCCAAAATTGGCGATGAATGACTCAGAGTGGCTCGAAAATGGCAGACCTGGCTCGTACAGCTGCGAGTAATACCAACAAGTCCAGAAAGTTTGAGAAAAATTGCATGTTTGGGAAATAACCTTCTTTTGGAAATTGATATTTAACATTAGCTTGCGCTAACGTTAAAACGTACTACGACATGAGGTAAAATGTTCTAGATAATTCCCGCCGGAAATTGTTTTGGAAATTCAAAACTGCATGTGCTTTGCTGCACGTTCGCTGGAATGAAATCACATGAAAAAAACGACGTGAAAATGCAAACGCCTACCTTCGTTACATTTTAACCCATGGCACGGACCTGGGATATAAGAACCCGATATCTTAGGACGTACTCTACTCAGAGCTCAAAGCATTATGCCTTGTCATTTCACACAATACTTGATGTTACGGAATATTTACCATCTCAGTAAGCAGTTCTAATCGCGTGTTCCTAAAACCACTACGACAATACTTTCACAAATCTACAAAAAACAATTCAGTTTACGGAGGACGAATCATTTAATTCATTCCGTCCTGACCACTATCACTGTCTGGTAAGTGTGACGTCACGACCTGCCGGTCCGCGGTGCTCCCCGCACGCCGCGGGCGGCCCGCACTCGGCCACTAACCAGCGCCGAGCTCTGCGGCTGCACGATCGGCGAGTAGTAGTGCCGGTTGCCGCCGCTGTAGCCGAAGTCGGCCAGCACCTCGGGCGAGAACCGGTTGAAGGCGCGCCCCCAGGCGTGGCTGGTGGCCGCCGAGCAGAGCAGCAGCCCGACCACTGACGTCACCGCCGTCTGGCTGACCATCCTGCGGACAGGTCGGCACTGAGCCGCCACCAGCCGCAACATGGACGCTCAGTTCACGCACCTGGCTGGTCATGCCTGCCTCAGTGTGCTAGTTCGGAGAGGACACGCAACTGAATACATGTCGGATGGCTTCAGCTGAGGGACAACAACGGTGCCCAAAATTTTTGTCTGCGGTGGTAATGGGCAAGGCTCGCAACCACGGGACTAGGGTTCGATGTCTGCCGCACGCACATCTTCCAACCCCAAGGCAAAACTTACCTTCACTCTGACATTGCCTACCGCAGAACGATGCACGGCGTCTTTCAGTTTATTATTTGGTTAATTGGTTATTTAACGACGACGCTCTCGACTGTCAGGTTCACTTGGCGTCGCAGCTTTTCCCGCCGGCTGTCGCGGGGGACGGGGGAATGTCGCTGTTAATGGGACTCGAACCGGGGACCTTTCGGCCTGAAGGCGGGCACGGTAACCACTACACTACGCCGCCCCCCACCCCATTTTTCGGCTCGTTGTTCAGGAAAACACTATGGCGTGCCTTCTGCCAAAAGTGACAAACATATTGGTAAGGCAAAGATGGTACCCAACAGGTAAACAATTTTTTAACGGCTGGTTAAAGGCGATCTTCTCCGGTTCATCTCGCAAAGATCTCGATAAGGTCGTAGGCACGTGAACATTTACTTCATTTCGTATTTATACGTATTGAGAACTGAGATCTCTATGTCGTATGCATGCACACTGTATACGTTGAATGAGACGTAAATGGTGAATAGACCCAGTGTTGGCAAGGTTTAGAGGTTTACCTCAGATCCTCGTCTTCTCGCCAACGTACGGTTCAGTTGCAGTGCCAAGCGCAAGAGGGAATACTCAAAGTTCTATGTGGCGATAAACGACGACAGTAAGAACACCGAGGTACCGGAAGTGACGTCAACAAGGTGGCTGAGTCGGGGTGCGGGCGTGGCCAAAACCCCCGAACAGTATGAAGAGCCGAGACTCGCATGCAAGCTCGAAAAACAACAAGGAGCACTGCCTTGATGCCAGGTGTCGCGCATGTATGAAGTTCGGCGGAATTTTCCTCATGACAGCTCCATGTCCACACAGCGTACGGCTTTGAGCAGGATAAATATAGGCTTTGAGCAGGATAAATATAGTGTGACAGGCTGATATATATAGTGACCCCTATACCGGGGTCACTATAATATATAGTGACCCCGACCCATGCGCCATTCGCAATGACCTGCGGTACTAAGGGTACACCGAGCATATTGGATCAGTCGGGGGACTTCGGGAAATTCGGGCCAGTTCGATACTGCAGGTGGCCTCATCCCGACCAGGACCATCTACTTCGGCCATCAGTGCCACATGATCGAGATAAACACCCAGCAAGAAACAGCTGCTGTGAGAAGGGAGAAGTCCCACGACGTCCTTCTACAGCTCATCGTCGAAGTGCACAAGCGCCTGCCGGACAACATGAAGCTCCTGTTTGAGCTGGCCGCAGTGTCGCCGGAGGCGGCCAACTGCCGCCCAATCATCCCCCCCCCCGCATGGGCTCACTTCAGGACGATCTTGGAAGAGCCAGAACAAGTGGAAGCACAGTGACGCGCTCTGCGGTATTAAGACTGGTAGACGGTGACAGAAAGAGACAAAAAAGCCTCGACAGACAGCGGTTCTGGGTGGAGTTTGGAGAAAAGCAGATGGCTGGCGAGAAAGAAAGGTACCCAAACGTTTACCTGCTGGCGACGACCCTCCTCACCATGCCACGGTTTCTAGGGCTGAAGCGGAACGACTTTTTTCGCAGACTAACGGCGCCAAAACTGAGGTTCATAACCGAATGCATACAGGCATGCTCGAGTCCATACTCCGAGTGGGGAGCAGACACCATTCAACAGGCGAAAGCTATGTCACGTGTCCCATACCTACCAGCAGTGGTGCTGACTGTATTCACGGTTCCCGTTTTATATGATGGCGAATGGCCGGAAGGTGGGGGAGGGAGAGGTAAACTCGGGAGGCAGCCATGGAACAGCAACGGCGACACTAGCGGCAAGCAGTTGTGTACCGTGCTAGTCATGAGTGTATCTTGCCCCATGGGCATAAGTTGTAAGGGCTGTCATGCGATGCACATGGATGTTGGATTTTGGCGCAATGTGGTTTTGGTGGTCAGGGCTTTCATGTGAATGAAGGGTTTTCCACAGGTATCTGAATTTCGATTTGGCAAGGAGGCTTAAAGCAGTAGAACGAATGCTGTGGCAGTATGAAGAAAAGAATGACTAGAAAAGCTTAACAGTTATTTAGGACTGTCGATAATTGGGTTTCCAAAAAAAAACATTCCTTCTATTTTCAAAACCATGTGAACGGCTATGAATTTTCTCAAATCCTAAACGTATGGGCCGAAGGGAAAATTCCATTAGATAGCTCTCGATTGATGCCAACTGCATCAGATTGGTCAATAAACATCAGAGCTATAACAATTAAAAAGATACCCATTTCCGGCTTTTTGCCCCGCCCCCGGTCAGATCATCGGGGTGGACTTCGGCTGAGAGCAAGCCGTAATTTGGAAGACGTTAGCATTCCCCATTCGGTTCGTACGATGACGTCATGAAATCCACACCATCATCCATCAGCGTAAAATCTTCTCGATCGCCATGTGAAATCGCAATAAGATGTAAAACACATGCCCCACCGTTACGCTTGAGTTTCAGTGAGGTCTTTGAATCATGTAATAGTGCCTTTTCAGACTCGCCTTCACGGATAAAAGTTTCCGTTCTGAGTGCCCAGGTGCCAGTATAATTAACCCAAAGTAATAAAACTGGTCCTGCTATCTACGATGGATGTAAATGAGCTATTGCCACGTCACGCCATGTGTCACTCTAGAGAATTGCCGCCAATAAATATAAGATGCCTAAAGTACCGCACAAGTCTTTCTTTGCATGTTATATTAAATGGATGTGGACTGCGTAATTTCTGGAATCTGAATCAACAGAAAACTGGTATTCATTTTCTAATAGTAAATGGGAATTAAGAACCATGGGAATGCACAGAATGGACATGACTATGCGCATTTCCTACAATGGAATTCGATTGTGGTCTGCACCCCCTTTATATCTGGGACGATTTTAGTTGTGCAGATTTTAGTCTGTGCAGTACATAATTCTGGATGGACAGCTATTTTACTTTTTTATTTGATTTTCCGTTTTTACGCCATTTTTATATAAGAATTCCACTATTTTGCACTGATCTGACCATGAGTACATGTCTCGTTATATTCTGTGACTTTCGGAAAACACAGACGTTATGTTATGTTATATCCTTATGTTTATGTTACCATGGTTTCTGTGACTTAGAATTGGCCCAGACTGAGGTTAATTTACCACATTTTCCAAAGGTGGTCATGCTGCCTGTAGGCAAGAACAGTTTTGTTAACAAAACGCATTTTTTGAATTGTCTAATTTGTTTTGTGCTTCTGTTATTTGTGTCTCACGTATAAATGCTCATAATTTACTATGCAGCACTATGTCAGTCTGGAATCAATGTTGGGGATACACTGGAGACTGCTGGGATGCGCCTTTGGATGCTGGAGGCGCACATACATCTTCAACTGTATAATTAACCCTATTCCCGGAGGGTTAGATGGTATGGTCGATTCCCGACAGGGGGTAAGATTCCCCCTTGAGATCTCGAGAACTACACGTCCGATTTCATCGCAATAAACGGCAATCGATTTGCTATCATGTAAACTACATTTTTATGAAAAGAAGTATTCAGAATACCTGAGATGGATACGGGGAAGTCACAATGGGGGATATTTTTGGACATGTTGTAACTCTGCTGTTTACGGACCGATTTTGATGAAATCGACACGAATTGAGAGACTATGGATGGGGCTTTTACCGTTGGCTCATACATTTGAAATTATTAGAAAATTCATAGGCGTTCAAATGGTTTCAAAAATGTGAAGATCAGTTTTCAAAGAACGAATTATCAGAAAAGCTAAAAACATTTTTTTCATTTTATTAGTCATATTATGCTGAAGAAGTACAAACTGTGTTACAATGTTTGTATAATGTTAGCATAGGCGGTGCCAGAGTAATGAAAAAGGGAAACTGTTATCGTCACATGTTCATCAGGCAAACTTGCGGCCTTTGACCTTAAATGACCTCCACTGACCTTAAAGTGACATGGGATGATCTAGAGTGAATTGCGCACTGCCTAAAAACGTTTCCAGTTATTTGAATTCACTCTATTTCTAAAATTTCATTTTACGACTGTTGTGATGTAGGGCACGCGCACTGATATTTTAGGTCATAGCTCCATAAACCGACCTGATATCAACCTGAAACCTGGTACACAAGTAGAAGACACCCTTTTGCGTCAGATGTATTCTGGGTTTGAAAAATAGCGTCAAAGCTACCACTATAAAACCACATTTTGACTTTTAACGTTCACCTGACCTTTTAAGATGACAGATTAATAAAATTATATTTAGATCTTGCCTCACTACTTACCTATACATCCGTGTGAAGTTTAAAGTTCTATCTTAAAAACGCTATTTTTGGCAGCCATCTTTTATCCTCAACAGGGTCAAAAATGGCCTGAGGTGCCTCCCAAAAACATTGCCTGGCTCCGGCCCTGAGCAAGATAGAAATACGGAATTTTGCTATAGTACGTAGAACGAATAGTAAGGAAAAGAGATTAAGTTTCGTGAAGCTGCGTCAGAAACTTTGGAACTGGGAAGCAGAAAACTCGAGGGTGGCGAATTCAGCCCCTTCCCTGTCGGGAATAGGTTTAAGCTCAGAATACATATTGCATTAAATTGAATTGGACAAGTATATTGAATTTCACTTGGTATCTCGTAGCGCTCGTCCACCATCGCCGTCTTCCGCCCAATGCCGTCGTGAGACACGCCGTACTATCCCCGCGTTACCGTTTGCCTTACTGTCACAGCTCCCATGGGACCGATCGAGAGGAAAAGGTTAGAAGGGATTTTAAACTTCGTGGCTTGAGTTATTTTTGGCCTGCGGAGACACGACCACGTTTTGGAAGCCAGAGGAAAACTGGGTTGGCTAAATATTGAAGAACCAATAGAATATTATGGAAGTGTCATTATGTACAAAGGTGAAAATCGCAAAACTCCTAGAGTCTGGCAAGGATGTGTCTTCCTAACAGCAGCACACACGGCCTGAACACGTGACGGAATGACTCGCTACACTTGCCACAAGCACACACTGAAAAAAGGAAAAGGGGTATATCATTTAGGGGTGCGAAGAGATGGAACACATTTCGAGAGGATGTGAGAAGTTCGTATATCTTGCCGAAACTCAAAACTAAATCAAATGATATGGTTACTGGGAAACGTAACCTTTCAAGATGTGCGCTACTTAGTCCGATGGCATTAGGTATTAATTCGCGTTCTAGTATGGTTGCCTGTTTAGGCGAGTGTACATCAAGCATTGCGTGTATGTCGTAAATGTGTAACTGATAGCACAGTTGTGCGCTGCCGCATAATGAGGCTGTGCGATCGTATTTGCTTTTTGTTGAGTATCTCGCGACGCGCATTATATATCACTTGCAATTGTACGGGTTTGAACTGATGGAGACAGTCATGGCCACCTAACGTGAAACGCCATCATGATGTAATAGAAACATATATGCCTGTGCTTGTGGTGCACCCACCGAGATACCTGTCTCATCTGATTTTGTGCCAAGAGTATCTAATTGTGCAAATTGTGTTCGATTTCCCAGGTAAGACTGGAAAGGTTTTTACTCATTTGTTCATTTATTCACATTTGTAAGGTTGTCCACAGTCATTGGTGGCTAATATGCCTCGAGCCAATTGCGGTTCAGGTATAAAAGCACACGGAATCAAAACATGCACACTGCATACGGAAAACACACCGGCGATGACACGATGTCACGGAGCGTCGTACCAGCCTGTTCGTGTGCACGGTCACGGCTGAGATAGCACTGCCTCGTGGCGCGGGTAAAACTCTTACAATGGAGCGCTGTAAGCTCATTCGTGAGGCGGTTTTACATTGTTGGCGCCTCTGAGGAAAATCACTTTTTTTTTGTCTCTGTCCTAGACGTAAGACATGCAGCAAGTTGTCCTGCCTTGTGGTCCGCACTCTTGCTGCTCTGTTCGCGCAGGAGTCAGCAAGTTGTGATGCGTCATTCCTTATGTGGTATTTCGCCGTGTTTTTTAGAAGATTTCCGTGGTGTAGTGTCGAAGGCCTTTTTTAGGTACAAAAAGATATCTTTTAACACCAGCTTTTGAGACATGCATGATGTTATATGAGCATGTATTAAGGAGACTGGCATATGTGCAGAGAGCTGTTTTCGGAGTCCAAATTTATAATCGATCAGGATATTGTGAAATGGATTCAAAACGTTGGTCATTATTGCCCAGTTTTGTGATATGAGCTGCGCAGCTATTCTGAATAAGATGCGAAGAGAATGTAGCATCAACCACCGTAATTTTCCGATTCTTGTCTAGAGCTGCTCATTGACTTGCAAGCTCCCTTGAAAGCTACCGTGCTTGAAAGCTTACGTCCAGCAGTTCAGTTTTCAGGCTCGGCTCCGCTGCACGGAGTGGCGGTGTGTCTCCAGGCAGCATCCCTTGCGCTGCTCGCCGAACGTTCAGCCCTCCGCGGAACAGACGCCTGCGGCCCACCTTAAATCACCACACGCTGCAACGCCAGAAGCGTCACGACCATCGTCCGCCGCCATCTTTCCCAGGCCGTGGCGTGCGGGAGCAGAGCGGCCCATCCATCGGCGGACCCCGCGCCCGGCCGCGCCGACGGCGGCCATTGTGCCGGCCCGGCGACCAAATGGGCGCTGGGACCTGCCGCACGTGTCCCGGCCGGC
The DNA here is from genome assembly GCA_030062745.1 of Capitulum mitella. NCBI lineage: Eukaryota > Metazoa > Arthropoda > Thecostraca > Pollicipedomorpha > Pollicipedidae > Capitulum > Capitulum mitella. The sequence goes on from CP099844.1 coordinate 30,359,453, forward strand.
CGGCCGTCCCGCGGGACACAGCAGGCGCGCAAACAAAGCTCGCCGCCCCCGCGGGACGACGTCGTGCCGCGGAGCGTAGCAGCCGCCGTCACCGCCGCACAATGAGCCGACCCGCGGCCGCCCACGCCGGCAGTCGGCTCGGCCGTGACGGCCGCGGCGTGACGGCGCGGCCGCGCCGTGACGCGCAGCCAGGCCGAGGGTAGCGTGACGCCGCGTTACGCCGGCGATGGCGGCGTGTCGGCTCGAGCGGCGGAGGGAATTATTGATGGCCCCCGGCGGGCTCGCGTACAGAGGACGTCGAATGACTGGTCCGATAGATTAGCACACAAATGGCGGAAGCACAAACAGGCTTGTTCAACTAGGCGACTGCGCGTTCAGTCCCAATATTTGCATAGATATACCCTAACGGGTCGTACCACGTCCGTGCGGCTCACAAGAACGCAAAGTCAAAGGAATTATGTTTTTGGTGTACAATATGGACTTAATGTTACGCAACATGGACAACTGCGTTGCCACGATCCTGGAAGCCGACGTCGCCGACACACGGCGATTGAGTCTTTTTCGAGGGTGTCTTTGTTACTGAGACGGGGCGTGGACTGTGGTGCCTGACGGAAGCCTGGCCGCCGCACGTGACTCTGCCGCCACCCGCCTACGGCGGAGACACAGGGCTGGACCACCGAATCCAGCCATGCACTGAGGAACACTTATGAGACGACCGAGATGTTTCGTGAGGCAACCAACCGACTTGGAGGAGTCGCCATTCCACGGCACGGCCGTGCACTATTCCGTCTTGAGCGTGCAGAGCACACGTGGTCCGACGAATGGAGACGAAGCGAGGGCAGCATCATGGCCAGCCGCAGCAGACGCCATGGTTGCCACGCCGAAAAGAACGCCAAGTATTCCTTTCCCCGGGAAAACAACGAAGTAGCAATACAGGCAGTCTCGCAAATAGTCGTTTCTCTCCCACGGGCAGACCCTTTCCAGATGAGGGTCGAGTCTATGCCTTTGTATTTCCACCCAAGGCTCTCAGTTTAGCATTGAATCCAGAACAAAAATACGGACAAGTTCTCACGATAGCCTCCAACTTTGGAACACTGTGCGAATTTTCTGATGGTTTCCGGAGTTTCCCATAGTTTTCTTTTCTAGTACTGCATTAATGAATCATTACGACATTTTCCCACTTGCTGACGACTTCGCGAGAAACATTATGTGGGCCTTGAAATCCCATTTCATTTTTCCTTCGCTTGCTGTGACATCGTGCAGGATACAGGTGTGCTATGTTTAGATGCCTCGTCCAAATGCAGTGTTGAATGCAGGCGATAGGAGTGTTGTGTTTAACTATGATGCCTGTCCGCGGAGACCTCGCAGCTCTTCTGTCCACAGAACACTTCCGATCACGGTCATTCTAATTCATTGCTATTTAAAGGGAATGTTCCACCATTGTCAACGTCTCACGAATAGACTTTGTTGGCCTGAACAGTGTCGCTCATAACTTTTTCGGTGTACAGTTTCTGAAAATTTGTGGAAATCCCAGAACATGTATCACTCACATATCTGTTGACTGATTTTGACCCAATTAGCATGAATCGATAGCTACTAGAAAGGACTTTTCGCATTGGCATATACGTTTAAAATTTTGAGAAAATTCATACCCATTCACAAGGTTTCAAAATGGGGCAATGGTTTTTACTGCATTAACATAAAAGTCGGAACCATTACGTTACTTTTCAATAGTCATGTTATACTTCAGAGGTGCAAACCGTTTTGCATTGTTCGTATAATGTTGGCATAGGCGGCGCAAGGGACCTGAAAACGGAACTGTCATAAACGCATGTTTATCAGGTGAGCTTACTACTTTTAATCTTAAATGACCTCAGATGATCTCAGAGTCCTATGGAATGGCGTCAAGTTCATTTTGTGGCGCTTGCAAAACATTTCCAAAATCATTTGAATTGATTGCGTTTCTAAAAGTTTTATCTTTTGGCCGTGTGGAATGAAATGAAATGAACGGTAAGCGAGCGGACATTTTGGCTCACAACTCCGTGACCCCACCTGCTATCAGCTTGAAACTTGAAACGGGAGAAGATAACACCTTTTAAGTAATATTTGTTTCGTATTCATCACCTCGAAAATTGACGTTAAAAATATTTTTGAAAAGGCCGAATTCTGACTTGACCTTGGCCTGACTTTTTAAAGTTACCTCAGATAACAGTGAATATTTTTGTTATGGTCCCTCACTGATGTATCCATACGTTCCTATGAAGTTTTGGGTGATTTCTTAAACAGTTTTTGACAGCCATTTTAAACAATCCTCAGCAACGCCAAAGATAGTATGAGATGCCTCCGAAACCATAGCCTGGCTTTGCACCTGGGAAAGTAAAGTTACGAAAACTTCCGCCAAATCCGTGGGAAAAATAGATGGGAGACGTGACCGAGCTTCGTGAACTGGCTTCAAAAACCATGAGAATGACGAGCAAAAGAAATACGCACAAACACGAAGGAAGCTTCTGAAGCCCCCGCCCGCCGCACCGGAATTGGACTGAACGCCGTACGTGTAAAGTTTTGAGATATGATGCATTTTACTATTAAAACTTTAAGACGTTGAGAGATTCCTACCAATTTCAGGGCTGGGGTGGATGTTTTTCATATTTATCTCTTTTCAAACTAGTCATTCTGAAGCGCCGTATCGCATGGGTTTGAGGTTTGTACCTCTGGTTGCATAGCAGCACGACTGCCAATGAGAGCGCCGTCTGCCAGTGACGTCATGCCCCTCCCCGCCTCGGCAGCGTCCGGCGGCCGTCCGCGGCTGCTCGGCGCCGGCCGCGGCTTTAAAGTTTCGTAACTTGTTCATGCATGATCGTATCTTTCGAGGTAAAATGGCACATGCTTCAAAAGATTCGAATATTTGATCTGAATATTCGAATATTTGATTCGAATGTTCGAATGTGCCCGTCCGAATATTCGAATCCAAAAACCTATCGGAACTCTCAGCTCTGCTGCGAGTCCTCATTTTACCCCACGTCTCCAATAAGTCGTCGCAGAGAGTGCACAATTCCACAGTCAGCCGTGTTTTAATCTCATTCCGTAGCTCGCGGTTACGAAACAAAGGCAATAGGCAGCCTTACGAGGAGGCCCAGTGAGATTAGAGCCTCCCCTCCCCTAGTCGAAAATCTCACTCCCTCCCCACCCACTTAGGAGAATCAGGGTTCGCTGCCGGTTGCAAAGGAAAAGCAATGCATGCCGCCGAAAGTCGGAGGCCTCGAGGGAAATACCTACCCCCCCGTGCCCGGGGCAAATTCTGGGAAAATCCAATGAACAAGTGTCGTTTTCCGTCGCAAGTCGCGTTTTCTCTATTAATTAAGTCTAGACTAGACAGAGAACTTCCAACAAAGAACCGGCTTCGACGTCGCGAGCATTGTCGCACAATGTAAACATAGCCAAAGCAATACTGGCTTGGCCTGCACTAGTACGCTGCTTTCCCATCGTAGCACTGATTGCAGAATTCCACAGGAGTTTGCGTGAGAAGGCAAAGTGTCGACACAATAACATTCCACTCTTCGCCAAAGCCCTTCCCGCAGAAGCGATACAACGACCCGTAAAACTGCCTGCGTCCAGCGCGTCAAAATCCAATGTTTACTAATGCAGCTCCATCCGGCGCCGTCCAGATGGTGCGGAGGCGGCCGGCGACGTTCCCCTGTCGCGGCATTCAATAGCAATCACCGCGCGCGATTCAGCGGGCCAATTTCGGCCGAGATTCGGGATCGCGTCGCGTTGACGTCGCGTCAGTCACGGTTACCCGGCAGGCCGGCTCGGAATCACGACGAGTCCAATACACATCACTGACGGGATCTGCCGAGATGCCTCCGCGAAACGTGTGCTTCACTGGCCTCCCAGGCCTGCTAACATTTTCGCTCGGAGCAAGAGAAATGGTCAGAAAACGGCGCCGTTGCAGCTGGCTTGCAGGGCAATGGCTGACAAATATTGAAGTTACAGCTGCGAAAAAAAATTCGAACAGGGATTCCCTCGTGGCTTATTCACGGAGCGCTTGTGTGACTTGTAAACTGATGTATTGTCGGTTCAAATTATATTATTTGGTGCCACATCAATTCGTTGTACTTTTGATATCCTTCCTTCCCGCTACAATTGCATATATGTATATATATGGCATATATATTTTATGTATGAGAAATGATTTGGACAGAGATTCCCTCGCCACCTAGTCAGTATACTCGTATTGTTCTGTTCTATTCTCTGTATTTCAGAGCCTGCACATAGCTACCACGCTAGCTCCGTAGACTACACAAATCTGGGACCACTCGGCCAATGCGTAGCTGTAATTTAAGGGACAACTGAGACCAGTTTATCGTGAATGTAAAATTACTAACAAGGTATTTGATACCCCAAATTACCAAATTTTTCCATGAGTAGGTAAATTCGCACACCTGAATTAAAAAACCTCAAGTCAGTCGCACAAATGCTTCGCCATACTCATGATATTTCAAATGCCCCTAATGATGGGAAACGTTTTTTTTTAGTTTTGCTCATTAGGAACGTCGGCTTTCCCGTGCCCCAGGAATCGATCTGCACTTTTCCAGTGCCATTTCCCTGTTTCATTAGGCTTAACTACTTCCGTTCAAAATACTGATTTTGGGGATTTATGCAAGACATTGCTATGTGCACTGCGCACTTGTGAACGGTCAAAATGTGTTCGCAGATAGGTCTATCCACAAGCAATCCACTTCCGACATGGTTTCATTCAGAACAAATTGGCGCGGACGACTGACGCAGCCCGTTATTATTATTGCAATGGTGCAAGGGCCGTCAAAGCATGAGTCTAAAAAATTCAACATGAATGCAGGCAATCGTTCTGGCACGCGGTAGTCCCCTGCCCACAAAATTATTAGACGTCGCAACGAAGCCCCCCGATCTCTGATCCCGAAGAGCGGCAAGGACGCCGAACTGTCATGGATCATGTTGTATGTTTGCGATGAATGCTACAGGGTCCCATTGTCCAGCAATAAAACTTAAGTGCTCGGACAATCGTGCGGCCATAAGACCAGCCCTGGGCAAACAGCTGTAGTCGCCTAGAGTTCCTAAACAACCTTTGGAATGTGTTTGCTTCCGCGAACCGCACCAATGAGAAAATTTTGAAAGACAATTTTGAAAGACAAGCAACAAGTGATCAACTTTCAAGGCCTCATAAACGACGAACTTTGTTTCTTAGCAGGATTCTGCGAAATGCCAGCCCTAATTTATGGTGAGTGGGTTGACGCATGAGGTATATGAATCGCGTTTCTCACAGGTGTTTAAATGGAGTGTGGAGTGTTCAGATATTTTCATTCTCCGGCGTATTTTTTGGCCCCCAACCTGCTGAGGGGTCAAAAGGCCAATTTTCCACCTGATGAACACCACCTTATCGATGTGATGACTGCAAGGTGGCCGATAGAGTGCAGTATGTGTTAAAATGGCATGATAGGTCAACTAAGACCACCGACGACCTCATGCAAAATCGGCATTGGTCAAATTTATACTAGAGGCCAACCAACGCGTTACACCGATGGTGTAGGGTCAAAATAGAAGCTTTGTATCTCACGCAGACCTATGCTGCCGTTTGGTACCAACGTTGCCCGTATGAAACAACACTTGCCGTCCTCGCCATGCAGGTAGAAATAAATCGTGCACCTTCTCGCAAACGGAAGATCCAAACTGCAAGAAGCTGCACGCTCACATGTGCGGCATCATGCCACTGATGCCCTGAACCTTGCTTGTCCTGGATGGCATTGGGGACTTCGCAGCCCACCGAAAGATTTGGCGCCTCGAGCGTCAACGGTTCCCAAAACATAAGGCCTGAATGGCAAAGGCATACACCTCAGTACGAGCGTCCCATACGCTGAAGTTATTGACATGACCCAGGGTTGTTAGTTTTGCGAGGATGAAGGAGAGAGCTGCACCCCTGTTTCGGCCTGTATCCACCGAATTTTTTCGCCCAGCTGCCGTCCTCCTTTCCAGGCCATCATCGCACTCAACTGCTCCGTTTGCGTTCCGGCAATTGGCCCATGAGAAACACAGATTTGCAAAAGAGGCGCTTGCGCGCTGCACGTGACCCGTTTTACCCTGCCCAGCATATGAGATACCATTAGATAGCCCTAATGTTAGTCTATCTGCCAACCGAATTTCAGCTGTCTATGTTATTGCTTCTGGCAATGGGAGGTCACCGAGTCCAAATCGAAGCACGTGCGGTCTGCCACATGGATCACACGTGGGACCCGACCACAAAAGCGAGTACCCACAAGTGAGGCCCATGCTGTTACTAAGTTCTGAGTTCACAGCATCTGCTGTTTGACCTGTACCTGTGATTAGTTTAATTCTGCAGAGATCCGGCTAGCGCCACGTGGCACGTGCCACACGCCACAAATTGCTTCGAAACCTGCATCACAATCTCTCTGCCGAGTCGGCGCACCCGACGGTGCCGCTTGTGCCGCGATTGGCTGGCGCACTCGGGCGCCAGAGGTTCCGAAGCTTGAACACACACACACTCATGCACACAAACACTTCGATCAGAACTTTTCCAAACGATCGCCATCTGTGACGTTCCTCGCTAAAAGCGTGCAAAGCACGATTTTGCCTCTTTCGATTTTGAGTAGCTGCGATGTTTCAAATGAATTGCGAAATTATGCGGTAAATGCAATTTTGATATCAATATCAAGAAGTTCAGCTGGAAACACAAATACTGGATACTTCTTTACCTTCATTGAGTGCTATGCTCCATACAAGGCTTCATGAAGATTAAAGCGTAATTTGCCACGTTGTGCAAGGCGATCTAGGTTGACGTGTTTAGCGCTTTTCACCAGAGAGACTTATATTGGTGTCCTATGCTACGTCCAAACGTATTTCGGCCTTGGCATGTCTGTGACACCTGAACTGCGCGTGCAAAAAACAACCGTACTCCCAGACCGGTCAAATGATGATTTCTGACGTGATCTGTGATCTCAGATATAACCCTGAGGTCCAAAAATGTGTTATATCTGAGGGCACATAATAAAGCGCAATTTGTCGTTGCCGTTGAAATCAGGCGACACGGTTCATTGGTTGCGGCACTGTCGAGGATATCTGATGATATCTGATGATATCTGATCCCCACATCTCACCCCGCCAAGAAGTGTGCGGCGTCGAAATGTTTTAGTAAGTAGCGGGTTGAACAACGCGCACATAACATCGAATGATCGTTGCAACCTGAATGGTCCATTGCATGTCATACGCAAAGAATAACGTTTTAGTACGAAATGTTACCGTTCATTGCTTACCTCGCTGGCCCATAATTTTGCTGTACTGCCGCAATGCGGGCGGTTTTCCTAGCAACACTAAGCGGGGACAAAGTGTTACCAGGAAGTTAACAACAACCCTTTCCCCAGGGTCTTGGAGCGTGGCGCTATGTTTCAGATTGTTTGGACGCCAGGGGCTGGTTATACTTTGCTAGCAACTTGGCACCTGATGCGCCAAACCTTGACTTTATGACATGTTTTTGAAGAAAGCGTTTTAAGAAGCCTTAGGCTTCTCACGTTTAATGTCGCCTAATTTTACTGTGTGTTTGAAAGACAGAGCAACAAACAGGTACGTGCAGTATAGGACATATAGGACATAAGGACATAGACATGTACTGGTATTTTATGCAGCCTATAGTGGTTTTGCGCCTTAAATGCGAAGCAAGAGGGGGTTACGTGACGACTCGCATGAACCCATCAGGGGCCTCCGAAGCTCCGAGCTGGGAATTTTGTCGCTAGCGTTGCAGCGTGATCCGTCGGAGATCAGGACCGACACCCGCGCATAGCCCAAGGATTCTCCAGCGGACCAGTCTCAATAGGTGCGCCCGACAGCCGGGAGAGCGGCAGCAGTAGGGCGGGTAACATTCTCCCGTCAGACGGCCAGCGGCTGAACGCACCGGTTACTGGGCAGGTGTCGCACTGCGTTGTCCCAACACGCACCAAAACGACTCAGATGGATAACCTGACGAGGCGGCGGCATCCGCTCTCACGCCGCTGCTCTGGCTTAACTGGAGAATGCGTAGCGAAGCTGTCACGAATACCATCACGAATCCAAAATCGGGATGAGCGCAATGATATTTTCCCGACCCACATCCGCCAAGGACAGCTACGCAAGCTCGTGTGAAACCACACGGCGCCCAATCTCGCTAAAAAGGAAACGACTGCGAGTCCTGAGGAAGTGAGATTGAACCACACCCGGCCGACCAGACCTGGCACTGAACCAGACCCCGCCGTCTGCCCTGAGCGTGACTCCCCTGAGCGGACTCTCGCACGAACGGAACACACAGCACCAGCCCGGCGGCGCGCCGATGCCCCGTGTCTGTCGGCCCCTCACCTGAGGCTGGCCGGTGCGGAGGGCGCGGCGCTGCCCCGTGTCTGTCGGCCCCTCACCTGAGGCTGGCCGGTGCGGAGGGCGCGGCGCTGCTGGCGGCCGGCGGGCGGAGAGCTCTGCGTCTGCGGCGGCCGGCGGGCCCGGCCGGCGGCGCCCGACCGGCCGCGCAGCTCGGATCGACCGGCGAGTGACAGCGCAGCCGACGGCCGGCCGGCCGGCCGCCGGCGCCGATCATGGCCCGATTGCCGGTGGCGCGCGGCTGATTGGCGACCGCTCGGCAGGTGACCTTCCCCGGGGCAGCGCTGCAGCCCCGGGCCCGGCCAGGATTAGGCGGCGCCGGCGGCGGCCCGGGGTCCGGTCCGGCCCGGCCCGGCACAGGCTCGCCAGGAAGTCCCACCAGAGGGTGCCGCCTGAAGTAGACCGTACCAGGGATCACCACCTGAAGCAAACTGCACCAGGGATCACTGCCTGAAGAAGACCGTACCAGGGATCATCGCCTGAATCAGACCGTACCCGGGATCCGCGCTTGAATAACTGTATTAGGGATCACCGCCTGAAACAGATCGTATCAGGGATCACCACCAGAGTCCCGGGCCCACGAGGAATGGGCGGAGCATGGATCACTGCTCAAACCGCGGTTTTGTGAGAACCAGGCTTTGTCAGGGATCACCGCCTGAACCGCGAGCATCCAACGGCAGCCGGAGGTGCTGCCATCGACAACAGCTGGACTAAGTAGTGGATTTATTTATGAACGTTGTCATTAGCGTTATGAATGGATCTATACACAAAAATATCCCATTATACAACCTTTTAGTTATCAAGAAGACTCACGCATGCTTCACAAGGAGAGGAAGATGGCTCCTCCGATCCAGATAGCCCTCTTCGCCCCAGAAAATTCCAGCCTAGGAGGGTTCCTTCTGGAGGCTATTATTCAGTCGTGTTTTCGATAGAAGCTGTTCTGGAATACTAGGGCCACTGGGGGAATAAAGCTGGGGCTTTGGCCGTACTTCGCTTCAGTTTAACAGACTTGCATTAACAGACCATACACCTAACTGTAACGTGAATTAATAGAACACTAGACGGTCGAAGCACTAATCTCATACATAATGCCTTCTTAAATCTGTTTCGCTTACACCCCTATTCAGCCATATTTGTGGCAAGTTCAGTTTTCGTACTCGCAGTTTTCGACGATCAGCGCACGCTGTCGTGGTTGACTGATTACTGGGGGGCTGTCGAGACGAGAGTGCGCACCGGCTTCGCGGTAGCATGGCGCCCAACTTTGTTGTTGTTGCAGGTCTGAGTCAAGACTATCGCAAAGTAATGAAACATTGAACAAAGTTCCATAATAAACCCAGAACATCACACGCCATTAGACATCAGTTGTTGGCACCGTGTGGGCGTCAACCTCGGCAAACGTTCAACGAACCTACGCCCATGTGTTCAATAGGATGTCAATGACCGTGTTGTTGTGTTTGAAGACTGACACGATCCAACATTTAACATTTCTAGTAAATATGAAGTGGGATTGAATGCTTCAAGGCGTTTTACGACCCAGCCCCGTTTAATCGTACGCAGGGGTGTTATTCATGATGTCATTAATCCGGCGCAGTTGGGTTCTAGGGTCAGCGTTGTCTTGGGTCAAAACCGCGAGTTAAACAGCCGACCTTATTGATCTTTTATTAACCCCGGAGAAGTAATGAAGCAATCAAGAACGCTCAAGTCCATAGCAGCGGTAATTTCAATCCCTGTTCACTTTCAATTTCCTGGGGATCTCAGAGACACAATGTAGGATGCTTTTGAACACAAATGTAGAAAGGATCCAGAGAAAATCAGAACCAGTTAACATGACCTCCTCTGAGGTCATCCGTAATGCCAAAACATGAGGCGGAACGAGGAAATTAGGTGTTATCGTGTAGCCAAACAACCAAGCTTCATGATGGTTGTAATTTAGTTGCTTCGTCATGCCAGATTTGGAATTCGTCTTGGAGAAGTTACAACCCCCTCCCGTATACTGTCAGAGGTGGCCAAAGCAGGAATACTGGGGAGGGTTAAGCCATAGTCGCTGTTCGCGGCTTTCACAACCCTTGCGAGCTCGTCTGACCTGACTGAGGGTCAGCGTGCGGCAGGTAATGGATTGCCACCTGTGGTGGGGGTCGAACACGAGTGTTTGAGAGTTCGACGGAAGATGGCGGTGCGGTTCGGCGCCGGGCATTACGCTTTACGCATTACGCATTACAATATGATATATAGGGGACGCATTGTGTGATCCCCGCCAAACAGCTCCCAGCGTGATGAAATAGTCACGATACAACCATGAGCGTATAGCCTGCGCTTTTGGACGACAGAAAACAATCCCTAGTTAGACTCTTTTCAGTTGCGCAGTGGTTTAATCAAGGATCTCAAAGAATGTCATGCCAGTATCTTCCGACTTCCGTTAGACTCGACGGAACGCAGCTTATCGCACGTTTTCAACCCGCCCCAGACTGATAGGTTGACCGTCCCGCAGCGCCACGCAATGTTCTGTGCCTTTTGCTTGATTATTTTTACACCTTGTGTCAAATTTTTGACCTGAGATCAAGCAAGGTGTCTGACTTAGGTCGGGTCAAGTGAACCTATGTCCAAAATTTGTTTAGCGCTCTGTAACTTTCTCGCAAGACATGATATCATAATAAAACTTTCAAGGGTTAGAGATATTGACAAATGCGACAAATCTGTTATCTCGGATTTTTTTCGAAATGTTCGGGTCATTGACCTGAGGTCAAACACGTTTTCAACATATGTCGTCATTTCTCGAAAATTGACGGAATTGTCTATAACAATTTGAGTGTCGGGTGATCCAGACATCCATTCGCCGTCAATAGCCAAAGTTTCAATGACCTCCCGCCATTGATCTGAGGCCAGGTCACAAGTAACTGTTGTGAGTCAAAATGCACTGCCACCAATTTCGATGATGAATGTCTCCTATTGGGTAGAAAATGACTGAAGCTGTCCGCACAATTCCAAATAACGCCAAGAAGTAAAAAAAAGTTTCAAAAAGAATGAAAATTTTGGAAACAAACAGACTGTCGCGAACAAAGTTCCACCAATTGTCTAGATTGATAACTACTGATTTTTTCAATGTTTAACCCTATTCCCAGCAAGGGGGCTGAATCCGCCCCCCCTCGGTTTTTTTGCTTCCCAATTCCCGTTTTTTTCACACAGCTTCATGGAACTTGGTGACTTCTCCTAGCTATTCTTTCTACGTACTGCGGCAAAATTTCGAAATTCTGTTTTGCTCAGGGGCGGAGCCAGGCGACGTTTTTGGGAGGCACCTCAGGCCAATTTTGGCTCTATTGAGGATAAAAGGAAAATGACTGCCAAAAACAGCGTTTTTAAGACAGAACTTAAAACTTTATACGGATGTATAGCTAAATAGTTGGGCAAGATGTAATTACAATTTTGTTCATCTGAGGTCACTTTACAAGGTCAGGTCAAGGTCAAAATTTAAACTTTGGTTCTATAGTAATAACTTCGGTGGTATTTTTCGAAATGTCAAACCCAGAATACCTATGACGTAGAACGGTGCCCTCTACTTGTGTCTCAACCTTCAGTTTAATATCAGGTCGGGTCACGGAGCTATCACCTAAAATGTCAGTGCGCGTGTCCTATATCACAATGACCAAAAAACGAAATTTTTGAAATAGAGTGAATTCAAATGATTGAGAACGTTTACAGACAATATTGAATGCACCTGAGACCATTCCAAGTGACTCAAAGGTCACTGGGGGTCATTTCAGGTCAAAGGTCACAAGCTGACCTGCAGGGTGTTCGACCATGACTATTCCCCTTTTTCATGTCCCTGGCGCCGCCTATCCTAACATTATGCAAACATTGCAATACGATTTGTGTACTTGTTTAACATGACATGACTAGCAGAAGCCAAAAAAGCGCTTTTACCTTTTTTCTTAATTCAGCTTTTGGAAAACTAACCCTCCTATTTTTTAAACCCTGTGAACGCCTATGAATCTCCTCAACATTTCAAATGTGTGTATCAATGGTACAAGTCATATCCATAATCTCTCGATTCATGTTAATTTCATTGAAATCGGTCCATAAACAACAGAGTTATAGGAAGTTCAAAAGCACCATGCATTTCGACATTTTTGCCCCCTGTATCCAACCTTTTCAAAATTTTCAGAGTTCCTTTTTTCAGAAATGTAGTTCACATCATGGCAAATCGATTGCCGTTTGTTGCGATAAAATCGGATGTGCAGTTCTCGAGATCTCGGGAGGGGGCGAATCCGTCCCCCCCCCCTGCCGGGAATCGGCCATACCGTCTAGCCCTCCGGGAATAGGGTTAAGTACGAGAGACCATGACAAGAATCACTTTGATCATGAAACAACACTTGGAAAGGCATATTTCGCGAAAATAAGGGAACACTAAAATTAGTTCCCGTTAACCTCATGCCGCCTTCGTCGGCAGCGCCCGCCATGCAGCGTTGCGAAAATCGCCGTGTCTTTAACTCAACGTTCCCTGGTATATATTAAACAAATCAGAGAAATTAGACGTGATTCGGCATCTGCGGACTTCTACCTGTCCTCTGGTGCCTCTATATAGACTTTATTGGTCACAGCCCTTGAGATCCAGGCCGTTTCTCGGTCTCGTGCAGGCTGCTATGGGAGAGCATACATTGGGCGTAAATGGCTTACATATTACTCAGAACTAAAAATGAGGTCAGTTGCGAACTCTACTCGTCACGAGCTTTCCAACATTATGCTTATTTTTTATCGTGCGACCAACCGTTCGTGAGTTAAAGGGGGCGGTCAAACCCACCCCCCCCGCAGTCGGGCGTGCTTGGCGCCGACCGACAGTCGGGCGCGGGTTAAGAGAAGGAGAACTTTCTCTGAGGATGAATAACTCTTAACAAGATGAAGTGATACACCATTAAACATCTTTTGAGCCAAGCTTTTATTTCGTTTCAAATTTCAAATTGTTTTACTGCTTCTCATCGCATTTAATTTGTCATCGTGCATTTCGCCGTAGCAGCGGCTGTTTATCGACCGGAATCAGTATCTTGCATCCGAGATGATCGACGTGTAAACGTCACGCGCCATGACATTCTTCGCTGACGACCAATTTTACTATACACTTCAGCACTGGCATGACATTCTTTATGACATTTTCTGAGCGGACCAGAAATGCCCGAAAATAAGCAACCCCAGGAATGAAAACATCCTATAAAGATACCTGTTTGAACAAAGGGGAATGCAATTATTAGAAATGCGATTTAATGCAATTTTACAAACTGGGCTCCCTTGGAGTGAAAACTTCATGATCTGATGTCCAGTGTTTGCGAAGTTATTTGCCTCCAGCAAGCGTTATGTCCGGGCAACGCTGCGCCCGCCTAGCAGTTTGATTTTGTTTCGCTCGTTGAAGCAAGGCTCATTTGTCCCACAGCCTCGCTCGTGACTGCAATACTACGTTCATCCGCATAGGGGGTTGGTGTACCCTCCCTCCAGGTTTTTCGCAAGTTCCCTCAGCAATGGCGTGTCTGGGAGAAGTTTCGCAGCGGTTACGGTCCTCTAAGGATAACAAACGTTTCATTTATTGTATGGCACTCCGTCTTACTAAGCATTACGCCATGTTCCCGCCGAACATTCAGTGCCCTTCGTAGTGCAATTGTGACGTACCTCACGGTCACCTTAGACCAGAATTGTAAATTTATGCCGCTGACCATCTCATACTTTTTATCGACCCCCGAGGTCTTAATGTGATTGGAAACCATTCAGGCGCATCGGCAAACATTCAAACCGGCGCGCTGGTTTCATTGCTTACAATAGTTTAGTGCCCATAAATCGTCAGAAATATTCATGAGGGCCCTAAAAGCTCCGTATAGGTAACGTCTCGCACGATCCAACGACAACCAGAATCCTCCCGCATGACCTGTTTTGTCATTGCATTGCCTGTAAGCTCACCGCGTGGCTTAAAAGAGTCACACTATAACGTCGTTCAGCTTGACACAAGCTATAAGGTCGCTTTTGCGTGTTTCGTCGCGCTTTCCTGTCAGGTTTGAAAATGGCTTTGACACGGTCGAACCCGGCTCACAGAACCATCGGAGGTGGCCAAACAGGGGAACACTGCCAAGCGTTAACTTAAAATATTAATTGTAGACCTGATGAGCAAACTATTGATGGCGTCATGATGCATGACACGTCACTGAGCTTGGATCTGCAAAAAGTGATGTAAATGGTTTCATACTTGATTTGGCGTTCTCACATCCAGTTACAAAGCGCCTACTGCACCTTCCGATCCAGGTCTACCTTCAGCGACCTCCACGCGCCTTCGGAACGTATTTGCGGGTCTCTCGCCCTGTGGTGGGAGCACCTTACCGTTTCGCTGTAATGGGCATCGTGATTTTCCATGCATGTTTTCATTCATTGTGCAGTCGTATAACTACATATTTACTTAAACCTGCCCCCGGAGGGCTAGACGGTATGACCGATTTCCGGCAGGGTAGGGGGCGGGGGTTGATGGATTCGCCCCCTGAGATCTCGAGAACTGCACATCCAGTTTCATCACGACAAACATCAGTCGATTCGCCATGACGATGGTTACATGTTTATGGAAATCAGTGTTCAAAACCTTGAAAGTAGCGGATACAAGGAGCAAAAAAGCCAAAATATGGGATATTTTTGGACTTGTCATAGCTCTGCTGTCATAGCTCTGCTGTTTATGGACTGATTTTGATGAAATTGGCACGAATCGAGAGCATATGAATGGGACTTTCATCATCAGTCCATACATTTTAAATCTCGGGAAAATTTATGAACTTCCACAGGGTTTCGAAAATGGGAAGATTAGTTCAAAAATTAAAAACACTTTCTTGAATCTGATCAGTCATGTTATGTTGAATGAGTACAAATCGTATGATATTGTATAATGTGATATACAATATGCATTGTTTGCACGGCGAATAATATTTTTGAAAAGCAAAAATGTTCGACAGTACGCATATCTCATAGAATGAAAAAAGTGGCCAACGCTAGTAAAGAAATCAGTTCGCTGACGGTCTGCAATGTTTCTAGACCTTACACACCCCCAGTTTCTAGGGGTACCGGTTTCGAGTCTGACCTTTAAATCTAACCCCGGTTCCACAAAATGGACGCCGCGTATTTCTCGCTTCACTCTCCTGAGCGGGTCAGTGCCTTCTAGAGGCGATGAGACTGGAGCAGTACACGCACAGCAATTTCAATGCCTTCCTGTCCATTTTTCGACTAGCTTCCTTTCGATTTGCTCCGTTACGGCCGGGGCGGACCGGAGAGACAGGTGGCGAATCAGTACTTCTGTATTTGTTGAAGTAAACTTTGCTGGGCCTACAAAATGGAGACAAATACCACAGAATCGCTGTAGAAAGTGGTTGGTACTGTTCCGTGTCATGATTCGTTGTCACCATTCGCTTCTTTTCTTTTCAGACGCGTTCACGGAGGCCGTATCTGCAAAGCCCAACCAGCCCGAGATCCATTATCCAGTCACCAAAGGCCGTCGTTTCCAGTATGATCGATGTGCCAAGTCCTCATTCATAATCTACGAAGCCAGCTGTGACAGGGTACGCTGCCAGGAATGGGTCATGGCTGTAAGCTGGAAGGATATATGAACAGGAGCACCATCCGCGATCACGCGTTTCTAGGCGGGTTTTCCAACTGGAAGAAAGCCGTCGAAACGCAACATTGCGCGCAACGTTTCTAGCGTTTTTTTTTCATTTTTATTTCTACGGGAAGTTTCGGTCCCGGGAAGGTTAAGCTCCATTTCTCACAATCGCGCATCTTTTTCCGAAAATCAAAGGTCCTCCTCTGCTAAGGGCGTACACCTGACATTGCTCGACCTAAACGGATCTTGAAACTAGTGAGACAAACATAATGCGTCGGTCAGTCAATCAATCTGTCGACCAGTCACAAGGGGAAGCCTGCATTTCCTTCTACATCACTCCGATTGTCCACAATCATGCATCATTAATCACATTTTTGCAACCATTGCAAAATGTGATTAGTGACTCCATTGCAATGCAGGTCTCTAAGAAAACATTTCTGTTGCATGGCTAACTTTGTAGCTGTTTCTGTACCGTGGTGTTGTGGGCAGGTTACGGACACCTCTCTGCTTGGCAGCGCCTGCAGGAATGACCTAACGGGAGGTCAGTCCGCCTCCAGCGGTGGGCCTAGCGCTGGATCAGTGATGTCATGCTTCCGTAGCCTCTACCCAGGGTGTCGTGTCGCCATGATCTTTTTAATATTGTGCGTCTGAAGGAACTACTTACATTCTTTGTCCTTTTTTCACCTAACCTTTTCCAGAAATCGCCTCTTAAGATGTTCTGATGTTTTTCCTGGAATAGCTCCCAGGTATGGTTCAGTTCACCGCTACACGCTAATGTTTGGTCCCGGTCAACTTTGTGAAACTTTCAGTCCCAAATTTCCCGTTTAACCGGAATTACCCAATTGGGAGGTGGACCCAGGAACCAAGTCGCAGGGTCTGCTTATCACAGGTTGTGTTCCCGTAGAACTTCCCCGCCAAAACATTGGAACTAATTTCATGGAAAACAATCCTTGAGATTTAACAATAAATGTGAAACAACATTCTGCTGGAGCTATATCTTTCCAGTCCATGTTATTCGTCAGTCCGTTACTCTCACAAATTTCCTCTATGTCGATAGAGATGCAAAAATTCTTGGATGTAGCAGATTTCTAACTGCTTGCGTTATGGTCGAACTAGTGATGACTTCGCTTGTGCCAGTCGTTCTCGCGAGTCAGTCACAGAGAAAATCTTCCAAGTCCAACTTCTATTCACTTCAGTCATCTACCAAACACCGACACCCACACTACACAAAGATCCTTCCATTATGGCTTCAAAATCACAAGAGCCTACGTGATGACGAGCGGGGCGCTATTTATACGTCCTACAAACGGAAACAATCTGGGCCAGGAGGCAAAAAATGATAAAAAGGAAATAACAATAAAAATGATTAAGAATTAAAGAATATAAAAAAGTTATTAATAAAAAAATCGTCACAACAACAAGTGATGTCAACCAATGAGAGAAGGTAACGTCATCAAACAAGGAGCGTAAACCGGTGGCGTGAGGAGTTCTAGACCAATGAGAGTTGGCGGCCCTGTGTAGCGATTCCAAGAAACACCAGACGCTAGTCAGCAATGTTTGTCGCTTGCACTGACTTTTTCGCGGGAAGTATCGAGTCGCATTACTGATAAAGAATGTCATGAAGTGCAACACTCCCCTTGTTGAAAGCGAGAAAACCTTGAGCATTCCAGACGTCTTTGTCTGTGACGTTGAACTCGGCCTTGAACGGATGAACAGTGGGACCGTTCTACAGATGGGAGATATTTATAGGAATGCCTTGGAATTTTACTTCAAACTACTTTAGAACCGAATAATTTTTGTTTTAGGAAAATAATTTTGTTACAAAGGATCGCACAATATTCCGGAGACCAAAATCGAAAAAGTGAGTAGCGTTTTCCATTTGCGCACAGACGTTGAGACTCATGCCATGTTGATATGCTTGTTTTCACAGGCGAATCGCTAACCTGCAAGTTGAATTGCCTTCTAATTGGTTCATTATTTTATGATATTTTAATTTGTACGCTGTTTTGTTTCGTTGCGACTCACTCAGATCGGGCAAACCAGGGAAAGGTCCATTACATTTACCTCGGATGATTTGACAGCAAGCCAGATTTAATGATCGGATCCCCGGTTTAGTGCCACCGCGTACTATACGTCATCATAGTAACGGAAGTCTTACATCTGAGATTGATAAAAACTTAGGTGGCCGAAGTATAGCTGAAATGACATGATCTCGCTCTTGGAGCCGCAATGAAATTCCAGCTAGGCCTACCCCTCCCCCACACACCTTTTCAAACGTTCCTGCGCCTATACATCAATCTAAAAGAGGAGGTCATTGCAAAAAACAAAACCACTCCCAAAAAGAACTTTGGAGGAAATCTGAAGGACTTCACAGAGGCCAACTGCCAGTTTCAATATGGCCTGGCTTTTCAATGATCGTTGGGGACAATGGGGGGGGCGTTCGATAGATGGCAACGAACAGGGGTGACGAATGCGGCTTGACTGAAGATTGGCAGTTGTATGTGTGGAACGTAGTAAGAGAAAGCCTGTGATGCTGGGTGTAAGTGGTGCATGCGGCGTGCAAACCTGTATCTGTTTTGGACAGCATAATTCGGTGCCGAACAGCTACCTTGTGTTCGATGTGGCCACAGTGTTGCATTGATATCTGAAATGACGTGGAATGTTGCTCTGAACTGTTCATTAACAACTGTTTCTTAAAAAGCGTTGTCTGAAAATCCGGAATCAGGACCTTGACAGGACAGACCTCTTTCTCGAGGATATGTCATCGGAAACTCAGGTTACGGTGACGGCCTTTATCGGACAGCAAACGTTTTAAGCGCGTTACAATACTCAGTCTTACTAGATCCTGTACAGGAGTCCCACTCATGGTGTAAGTGATCTCCACGCTGTAATCCCTACTTGCGCCATCCATCTTATGTCAAAATCACGAAATGAGGTCCTTGTCCTTTCTTGGCCTTTTATCGACCTGAGAAGGGTCGTGACGTAATTGGAGACACTGGTTTGCATATAGACAATGGCTTGCGTCCTTCCGCGTAGTTAAAAACCGTTTTGTACCCCTTTAACTGTATTCCAGCGAAAAAGGGGAGTGGCCGAATTTCGCCCCCTTGAGGTTTTCGCTCGCCCATTTTAAACATTTCGGATAAAGGCGTGAAACTTGTGTATTTTTGTTGTCTATCATTTTTGCATCTTTTAAAGATTTGTTAAATTTTATTTCGTCAGTATGCCAACGGAACGAGCTTTATGTAAGCGTGTTGTAACGTTTTTGCGTAAACCTAGAAGCATATCACAACAGAGCATTACATTTCATGTGCAGTCATATCAGGTGACGGCATTTCGCACCAACCCATTTAGGTTCGTTTCCAGAAAACATACATATTTGTTTTCAGTTGGGCAGAAACGGATCTAGGGCAGTCCAAAATTTGTATTCAGTTGGTCAGTTACCAAATAAAATAGGACATTTGAAACGTTTATATCCGTATTAAGAGGACATTATGAAGGTGAAAAGTGTAGGTCCATGCCTCAGATACCTCTTTTTATTTTCCAGGCAAAAACTGTAGAAAAATGAAATCCAAAATTTTGAAATCTTTACCGTCGGCCGGCAGGATCATATTTACATCCTCGGCCCAACGGGGAAGGGTCCTAAAACGACGCGCCAACTAACTTTTGAGCAAAAACGGAGAGGGAGAATAATGCGGTAAAAAAACAGTGTGTTGCTCTCCACGTCAGCTACGCAACGACATCCGACTTTTTGATTTCAGGTTAACAGATGACCTCTTAGCTTGTGGTAATGACTTCTTCGTGGTTATGGCTATGTCAAAATACTTTTTGAAGTTTTTTTAGCCATATGGTTTCCAAATTTATTGAGAATGATTCGGTTCTGTAAGCACCAGCATATTGGTCGTTGTCTTAGATATCGGAAATTGTGTTGGTTTTTGGGTCTAGGTCAGTGGGTGACCTCTCAGATCACGAAAGTATCATCGTAGCTGAAATTTTCGCTGGGGAGCATGCTCCACAACACACACTTGCCGGATCACAGGTCCAACGAGCGATGACACGCGTACCCAGGGGCGAATCCAGCGGCTCCGTTTGGGGAGGGGGCAAACCAGAGATTCCTGGGTCTCGATGGTAGGTCAGCGGAGTCGCTGACTGAAGGAAGAGGGGGTGAAAGACGCTGGTCGTGGGTTCGGGGTGTACTTCAGCGACTGAGTATAGATGGTAGGCCATCGACCGAGGGGGATAGAAGACGCTGGCCATAGATGATGGATAAGCCATGGATTCGGAAGTCCAGCAACTCCAAACTCTGGCTTAGTTGAAATACCCATGTCTTGGGGGGCCAAATGACCATCTGGCCCCCTTAATCACGGTTGGAAGGGGCAATGGCCGAGATCCCCCCCCCCCCGGATCAGCCAGTGCGCGTGCCAAACTTGCTAAACCCGTTCTCCTCGGGCTGGGAGAGGATCGCCTGTTTGGGGTCACGGCCGCCTTAGTTCCCAGGGTCCTCGTCAGGGGCCTCGTGTCGTTTTACGGAAGTCGCTCCTTGTCGAAAACCACTCAAGCTAGGGCCACCAAATTTGTTGCGCAGGTAGGCGGGTACATGGTTTTTCTTAGCATGCCATTGCAGATGCAGCGATAGTTTTTCAAAATCACCGCCAGTGGCGCAAATGAATTTGGAATTTTCGAATGTCTTTGGTCTAGGGTGACCTTGACGTATAAATTTGTTTAACAATACGTCAAACGATGCTCGTCAAAATATTGTTGGCGTGGTGACTCGTATTAATGTATTCTTGCAAGTGTAAGCATCACTTATCCGTATACAAAATTACAATGGCGTTTGACGTCAATGTTTGCTATACACGTTTCAGTTAGCTTGACCTCTGATGAACTGACCCTTTCCATGCACAAAAATAAGGTCACTGACGCATACATTTGTAAAAAGAAACGTGTAACACAGCATTGCAATACCCAATTTCCAAGAAATGAAATGCATTGTTCTGTAGGGGGGCTGCGCGGCTCGAACGTGCTGCCCATCCCCCTTTGAATGCGGGGTCGGCCGCCCCTGGCCGGCGCCGGTTCGTGCCGGTCCGTCCGTTCGTGTTCCGTCCGTCCCGGGCCGGTCCGTGCCGGCGCCCGGCGGGTGTAGGGCACCTGGGCCGGCGTGGCGCCGGTCCGGACGTGTGCGGATTGTTCAAGGCGTCGCTGGCCACGTGGTGTGCAGTCGAGGTCGGGTCGCCGGGTCGCGGGAAGCGTGGAATCTGGAAACTGGGTTCGGGCGGCGCGGGCGTAATGGAGTCGTTGTACCAAGCAGGGCTGAAATAGAGCTGCAGGTCAGAAGTCTATGTGTTTGATACAGAAGCCTACGCTTACAGTTCGATTTGCTAAAATCACGGCTGTCATGACGTCGACAAAAAAGCCACAACAGCTCACAATGTGTTGCATCAAACATTCTGAAAATATTACTTAAGGCGAGCCAATGTTAAAAACTCGGGTACAAATAAAAAACAGCGTTCTATTTCCCATTGCTAAAAAGTCATTCAAGAAAACTTTGAGTGGGTCCTAAAACGACCACATCCCGTTGAGCGAAGATTAAAACCCAAACTTTGAGGATCCATCGCCTTTCATGACATATTTGAATTGAGCAACGTCGAAAACCTCCTAAAAGTGCATTTTTAACACTACAGAGCCAAACCAGACCGTAAAAATAAGTTTCTAGTGAGTTAACCAAATGTGCCGATATTGGCCCAAATTTGGACTTCCTCACTCCGTCTCTGAGAAATGTTGGAATTTTTTGGGAGGCCATTGTGTAGAACAGGCCCCAGGAAATTTGTTTGCAACCCAAACTAAGCAAATCGGACGGTAATTTACGACATTTCGGGGCGCAGAATCCGCCTCCTTCTCACAGATTCTGATCCAAGCGAGACTTACATGGAGTTAGAGTTAACAATGGATTGAAGGTTATATATCATGAAAGATCCAACGCAATCTTACATATCAAGATTCAATGAAAACCAGGATCCACTGACATGACCTCATTTGAAGTTGTCTGTAAAATCACTGTTTGATCTAAAGGGGTCAAACGGGTTATCATCGTTTAGTTGAAAGGTCAAGCTGCGAACATTTAAGGTGTGAAATTGGGGTCGGGGTCGTACCCTCCCCCCATGCTGTCGAAGGTGTCCAAATGGCGGATGCTGGTAAGGATTAGGTAAGGATATTACAAGCTCCGTGGCCCTAAATGACCTTGAAATGGCCATTAGTCTTTCGAACTGCAATTTGTCAAGCACACAGCCAAGCGCATGTCCAAACAGTACCGTATCGAATACTAAACGCCGTATCTCGTCAAACCGAGGAAAGAGCTAAACTGTGGACAGAAGAACGGCTAGCAGACCATCGAAAATGTTGTCATTATTACGACCTCACGTGACCTGACGTTAAAAACAAAAATGCGGAAAAATGTACAATTAGCTGTTGGAAATTTCGAAATGTTAAGTCCGGTCACTCGCCAGAGGTCTAAGATAAATCCTATGGCGGATAACAACTACCCCTTCGTCTTATGGTATTACATAATTAAACCAATCAACAACAGACAAATTATTCCAATATGCTCATATTTAAAGGTACCTTTAGATCTGTTAACTTTAACGCACTGTAGGGGGAAAATTGCACGCCCCTCATGCTTTTTATAAATAACTTTCGTGGTAATAACGCTAAAGCGCTGAAAGTTCGTCTTTCTTCTGAGGAACTCTTAATACGTCTTGTTCCGTTTAAGAATCCTCAATTGGACCATTGATTTTTCCCCGAATTTAATCAGAACAGCCCTAGCGAAGCCGAAAGGCCGGTCGCGCGGCCAATCCATCGTCGGTGACGGACGGCCACGCGTTCGTCGAGCCGTAGGACAGGCACTACGCGTACTAACGGCGCACCGAACTGTACTGTGCTCCATTTTGACGAAGTGTAGCATTTTCTAATGTTGACCTGGGTTAACTTGGATTGACTTGACCTAGATCAGTGTCGCTCTGCGTTCTGCAAGTTCCTCAGAGGAGCATGGCTTCACAAAATTTGTCTGCGATTTGTTTCGTAGATTGGGGAAATGGAAAGCGTGCAGCTTATTTAACGTTTGACCTATTTTGTCCTTGATACGCTTAGCCTAGGTCATTCAGTTTCTGTGAGTTGTAAGATCACTATCACGTTTATATCTTCACTAAGATCACTTCCAATTTCAATTATTGGCGAGGGAAAATGCCACATTGTATCATTACCTTGCTTTCCGGACACAGCCCAACTTTGTAAGAAGCAGATGAAAAATACACCTTTCTAATTGCCATTATGATGTTCCAGATTGCTCCCTTTGTTTCGGAGATAGGAGGGAGTCGATTTTAGCCCGCCAGGCAGTTGCGTGAGGCGGAATCCCCCAGACGGCACCGGATATCAGACAACGCCATATCGGATTAATCGGCATGTCCTATGCCGACCGCTGAGAATAACAAATGTGAGAAAAATGAATTAGGCTGTAAAATGCACCGGAAGTGGTTGTTGTTAAACTTCTATCGAAAATAAGACATTCATTCGCCACGTCGTCGTGAAACGCCGACATTTCTACAAAACTAAGGAACGCAATTCGACCAATAAATTTCCTGCGACAGACTAAAAACATGGCTCAGTGCAATGTCCAGATTAATATTTCCCACTTGCCAATTTCATGGGAAATGGGACAAAATCATAGAGATTGAAACCCGACGGAATCCAAACCCGCACAGGTGGGCCGTACGTGGTACGTTTAGAGACATGGAGTCATATGGAGTCATGGAGACATATTTAGCCATCGGATATCTGGTGGCTTCTTCGAACTCCTTTGTCCCTCTTTCTCTGCTAGACCTTTCGACTGACGCAGCACTGATATTGTATCATCTGCAAACCATGAGAAACAAATAAAACTATCTGTCCGAATGCCTGAAGGTTATCCCTCTGTCCTGCTTTGTCCACCCCTCTGGCTCTGTCCCTGCTTTATTTCCTACAACACGGATTCTTCCATGTGTCCCTCGTGTTCGCGCGGTCTTCATTTCAACCCTCTCCCCCTCCCAAACTGTCCCTCGAAAGCCCGAACCCTAAGATTAACATCTTTTTGGTGAGCGCGTCCCTTCCGTCCCTGATCCGCCCTGGGCGTCCGGTGCCGTCCGTGTCCGTGCTCGCGCCCCCGCGCCTCGGAGGCACTCAGAGGCACCTGGTGGCGCCAGCTGACGCGGCCGCCCGGTTTGTTTACAGCATTACCATAGTAATGCCGCGCGGGCTATCGACATTCGGAGGGAGGCGGCCGGCTGCCGGCAGCGCGGCCGCCAGTGCGCCGCCGACCCTCCGGTCCAGCCGCGTCACGTGGCGTGGGCCCGCCGCAGGCTTGTCCGCGCCACAGCCGCCCAGCTCGTCCGGCAGAGCTCCCCGCGGCCACCATGGGCTGCGGCCAGAGCACGGAGGGGGCCTTCTCCAACCAGGGCTCGGCCACCAGTCTGGTGAGAGGTCCTCTGGCGCCCGGCCGACCGCGGACCGGCTCGGTGACGCGCACCAGTGATGGGTGATGTCGAACGGGCCCGCTATTACCGAATCGGAAGCCTGTCGCATGCCCGGTTTGGACACGCAGCGCGTAGTTGACGTGATAGGAATAGTCATGGGGAGCTGGGTAAGTTCGTTCTCCGCTAATGTGTCGTGTCACGAGTGTGTGATTCAGCGCTGCAGCCATCACTCGTGCTACATAATCTCTCCATTAATACGTCGGATACTAGCTGTCTTGGCCCGTCACGCCAAGTTGTCAAAACCATCCATTTTCAGAGGCCCGCCCTGAAACAACGGGCCGTCGCCAACACTGGGACTGCAAATGAAAACGGCACAGCAGTGGAGGTGAGCTGCCAGGCGCAGTCGTGATATGTATTATTCAGGTCTACCTGTCGCAATATTCATTCCTGAAGGCGCACCCGTCGGCCTTGATTTTTTCGTTCGTCGCATCGATTTTTCAAGACCCCTGAACGGGCATCGGTGGTGATTGTTTCAGTAGAAATGACAATCACTGTATTCGTTAAGAATTCCAAGTGCAAGGAAAAGTCCAAAAATGCACTGAAGGAAGGTTTTAAACAGTATGCGTGTTTCATATCACTGTAGAGATAAAACTGTCACAGTCCCGTAGGTAATGTCAGAACGGATGATGGAAATACCGCTAGTTGCCGCTGCTGCAATTTACGGCCGGATCTGTCATTAATCAACGAACCAGTTTCGCCTTAATTTAAGGTGGTGATAAGATGCCTTGTCACATCGAACGTCCACGCGGGAAATACCACCATACTTCCAAGACAATAACCACACCATCTGGCTCTGAGGACCCTCACGAAAGGCCTTTGCCGCATGCCTCGTGGATCCGATGCGGTTTGCTGGTGTCGGCCGCAGCCGGTGGTGGACCGCGAGACGCTGGAGGAGTACCTGCAGACGGAGCGCGAGATCGGCGAGGCACGGCGTGCCGACCCGCAGGTGCTCTCCCAACTCGAGATGAAGACCGAGGCGCTGGAGAAGATGACGCAGAAACTGGAGAGGTTGGAGCGCGAATATGGGGACCTGCAGGCACTCGCGTAAGCTTACCTCTTATCGACGTGTCTTCTGCGTTTCAGACGTTTTCCTTGCACTTCCATACAGTGGAATGCGTACAGTACCATGAATCAGGCTTCTAGTAAATCTTGCAGACGCAAAACCTGATTATAGAAATTTGCGTGCAGCATAGCCAGGGGCAGCTGGAATACGCTGTTTGCATTTGGTAAGGCTTGTTGAGATGGAATGGTTTGAGGGGAAAGCTATTTTGATAGGCTACCGCCTGTGAACAGCCTGAAACCTTACAGAGAAAAGGAAAAGGCCGATGTTGACCACCTTGAAAAACCAGACGTGAAACAGTTCCTAGTTGAACAAGGAAATCTAGACGCAAAAATGACCAAAGAACAGGAGGAATATATAGACGCTTTACAGAAACAGGTATTTCATGTCGATATCATCTATGCCTGTTTGGTATCGATATCGGTCGGTTCAAGGGGTACTTCAGTCTGGGTGCATCTGATTCCACTCAAATTGTCTTCAGCACAATATTAAGGGAACCGTGGATGATGGACTCGCATGCTGCATTTGACTGTTGGTGAGTGCCTGCAAATTAATCGAATTCGTTTTTCGGGGGGGGGGGGTTCAGGGGCACAGGTTTACAGTGCTTGCTCTAGTTGATCGACATGATGCCCTCGATGTGTATATAAACTGCATTTTTTATTTGAATTTTGGAAAAACATGCCTTTCGCAAATGTGAATTTGAGCGATTCGTGAGGATGTGTAAGGGAAGAAAGTCTTACCAAAAAGGAATAAAATGAAATATGCCTTAAAAAGAAACAAGTGGTTTTCTTTACAAATCAATGTATTTACAGCGCTGTTGGACAAATTCATACAGCATCGCAATGCAGTTCACTGGACATTTGTAAGGACATTTTACATGCTTTCAGCCGCTCGCCTGGATAGTAATGCTCAGCGGGCATGCTTTTTCCGTGTCCTAAAATGGTCTCATTGTTGACTTGGAGGTAATTCAATATCTGACAAGTCGCGTTAAAACTCAAAAACGGATATTTGTACGCTGATTGACTTATTGACTGAATGACGGTATTGCGCATGGTTTAGACTGAGCAAAATGCAACTTTTAGGTAGGCAGGCTTAGTAACCGCAAGTAGCATTACCGCACAGAATTTACTGCAGGCTTGGAGTTTGGAATCGTCGGTCACATCAACCTCACATTTGCTGAGGTTGAGGACGCGGAGCAGCAATGTTTTTTCCGATGTTGGTGGACAGGATGTGGTCGGGTGTGGAGATCAGCGCGGTCTCCACACCTGGAGGCCGCGTGGAGTGTGGAGAGTGAAGATCTCCGCGCTCGAGTGTCGTGGGCGGAAGCCGTGCTGTCTGGGGAATAGGAGGCTGCTGCAAGATAGGTAACCGTAGAGCCACTGGCGAACAGCTCGCTCAACGATTTCGTCGATCACTGGGACAACGGAAGTGGGTCGGTAGCTGCAGGACTCGGTGTGATCGCCGGATTAAAAGATCGGAAAAGCCCGGGAATATTTCCAGGATTTCGGGACTTCGGAGAGGGATAGGCTGGAGTTCACCAGGTGGAGAAAGATCTTGTCGATAACCTCAGAGCTGAGGCGGACAAGGCGCACACAAACACCATCCTCACCACAGGCCGAGGAGATGTTCATAGTAAACACGATGGCATGCAACTCGGTCAGGATGGGGGCGACCGTGACCGGGTGCAGGCAGTAGCACGTGGCAAACGGCATGCAGTGTGAGACGTCACTCCCTGATTGGCCTTCTCGCGGGCCCGCGTGGGCCTGCACCAACTAAAAAGATGCTCGGCTGGTCAGGTGTTGCGTCCGGTGCCACACGTGCGGGCTAGTTGCCAATCAAAACAGCGCGAATATTTCAGTTCTTGTTAGTCAAGGTAAGAGTCACTCCGCCTTCGGTCCCTGTCGCAATTAAACATCCAAAGTCATCAGAAAGGCGTGGTTTTAAAGGCATGTTTAACATTGTGTAGGTATTGTCGAAACTTCCATAGATCTTGGTTACTGAAACCTAACTTACTGAAGTGTTTTTCGATATTTCAACAATATGACGGGATGCTTTGAAGAGAAAAAGTTAATTCCAGTAACATGGAGCCGCCATGTTGAAAACGGCATTGTTGTCAGTTTATATGTGTGTGTGCGGTGGCGCGATGCATGGACTTAATGTGTATAAGTTCATTACGTACATTTCATTAATTTTTCAGTTCATTAAGTACATTCGATTTTTCATTAGATAGACCAGCACATGCGTTTTCCAAGTTGAGTCAGTGTATTGTCTGTTGTTTAGAGAACTTTTGTACGATTTTGTTGCTGACAATGACGGGACCTGTAAACCCTCCATTGACTAAAGGACAAAGTTTGCCTCTCCCCTGAGCAATTTGTTGAAATATGTAAAAAAAAAACTAACAAAGGCACCGACATGATACTTTAAGTACCGTTTCTTACATCTGTTCCTACGTTTTCATATGCAAACATTTACTAGGGTCTTTCAAGCTCATGCCAGCGACGTCGTAAACAATGCTATACTTGCGATTTTTCCCATCCTATTCGAATTTGCGAACTGTTCCATAAAATCATGATCTGCAAGATGCTGGTGCGTTTCGATACGTGTTATGACGTCATGGGACATCAACTTAGCACCCTTGACGTCATATTAGCCCACGACATGCCACAGATTAATTTTCGTATTTTAAAATGTAGCGGCCTTATACTTCAGACAGTTAAAATAGCCGCTGAAAGTTCGTGTGATATGTTTTCCAAATAGAACGCAGGCTATCGATCCACGTTCCTATTGGAGAAATTGGTCGGGTAGTTCCTGAGAGAACGTACTGTAGGGTAATCACCCATTTGATTTCGAACTGTTACCTGGACTGAGGCAAATGTTTACATTTAGCATTATAAGCATAAAGTATCCAAGTTATCTGTGGTGGGGTTGTGAATGAAATGTGGCGGTATTTTACCCTGTCCCCCCTCGCTGAACGCAAGGATTTTCATTCGCCGAACGTAAGGAACGTAAGGATTTGCTGCGTGTCCGGTAAAGGGCGGGGATCCGCACCTGGCCATTTTTCTCTTAACTGAGACAGAGCGACAAAAAACAGGATTTAGCTAATTTCTGTATGATTTTCATCATGCCTGGCTGGGTCCATTCATGTCACGTGGTGCCCTCTCAGGTCGCTGGGAAGGGGAGCGTAACACCGTTTGAAGTCTCCGTCGTCACCGCAGTAGTTTGATGTCGGAAAGACAGGCTATGTTTTTGTAGCGACTTGGCTTTAAAACTGATCATCCCTTATATTCGGTGACTGTTTTCGTTTCTCCGGTCAAGGTCAGGCTAGTGAGAGGTCGAATGCCACTACTACCTTTTGCGACACGGATATTGCTTTTTCTACAGAACAGAGCTCTGATCATAGAGAGGGGCTAAAATAATTGCAGTTGCTGAAATAAAAACCAAAAGTTACTCTAAGACCGGCCCAAATGCATGTTAAAATCACAGAAGGTCGGTGACCTCGATTGACCTTGAAAATGTCGCAGACTTTTCAGTCCTATATGTTGATAGACATACTCCTAAACAGTCCTGCATCCTGCACAAAACCTGGCCTAACATCTTGCGAAACTACTGGAAAAAAGAAATCACCGCCTCCTCAGACCTGGAAACTCGGCTTGCTATGCCTCCAGCATGGCGTCATAACTCGGTGACCTGACAAGCCTAGCAATAATTTATTGTTCGGGAAGAAATTCAAAAAGGATTTGAGGTCAGTTATTCCGGATTTTAGGTTCTTGACAAAGACTGTTCGCCGGCGGTCTTAGAAAGACCTCATGGAAGGGCAGCAACCGCCTCCTTTCGTCCGGCAAGGGATGATCTATGCTTTATGAGCAATCATGCTACCCTCTGTACGCTGCACGCAACTACCCCATGGGTTATTGTCGTCCTCCAGTCGTTTTATGTTGTATTGTTCCGGTAATTTGCTCCCAATTTGTAGTTCAATTTCGTTCAACGAGTGCTGACTCAGTTCCTTAACTGTTCCGTCGTTAACGTTAAGGATGACGTCGAAGGTCAGGCACCAAGCCTAAATTGATTTGATTTGTATATTTTTGTTTTTTCTCCCAGTGTGCAATGCATTGTGATGCCTTGGAGATGCAAGCATTTGACTGACTTGATAAAATGCTGCACGTTAATAGAAAATTAATGTCACATAACTCATAGATCACAGGGACAAACAAGGTTCGGATCAAATGGGTATGTATATATATACATATATACATATACATGTATGTGTGTCCAGTATTTTCTTTTATTAATGAAACATGCTGCTTTCCTTTGCATGCTTGTTTGGAAAGCTGACTGGAGCATAGGCCATTCATGTTAATACCATCCTGATCGTCGCCCCCAAAAAGTTCTTACGAGAACGCACGACAGGATAACTTTATTTTTTCAGATAATTGGGGATTCCTTTCGTAAACCTCATCCTAATGGCTTGCTAGGGTGATGCTAGGGGTCGGTGCCCTTGCCTAATTCCAAGTAAAGGCTGATTTTGTGGCAAAAGTTGAACATGCCGTCAAGGGTATAATACGATATTGTGGTAGGCAGCGAGACCCTTTATAAGCCAGCTGCCCGTTGACCGCTGGGTTAAATATCGAGTGGCGGGGAAATTACAACCCGTCTTGCCAGACCAGGAGACTATCGCTTTATTAAATGAACAACCGATCAAGATCTGGTCGAATATGATGGGATACTAAGTCCCTTTAAGTCATTTGAAAAGCTGTCTTTCGTCTGCATGTTTTCTGCACTAGGGCACGGTAACTTGCATATAACGGCCCGCGACAAGTGCTTTCGTCAGTACTGCAGGCAGTAATTTTCTCCTCAGAGTTTTTAAGCGTGGCCATGGGCAACGAAGCTATGACTCCAGTTGCTGGCCTACATCCTTCACTCCTGAAAACTGATGTATTACATAGCGCTAAAATAAGCAGCGATACAAAACAGGCAGAAGTAAGACACAAATGCATAAAACATAAGCCATAACTCGCACTGACGTCTTCATATCAGACGTCTTCATGCTCGTGAAACTGACAAGGCAAAACAAAGGAAGTCTGAGTGGCTGCTCCAAATACACACATATGTCCAAAATACATTTTTATTGGATGTTTAGCACATGAGTATGACGAGCGAAGGGGAAAAATCTAGCATAGACATGCCTACAAACATTTTTACAACACTGCTAAGGTAATGAGAGAACTACATACTTTCCTCGAAATATATCGCGAAGTGCGCCACAGGTCCTAGACTGTTTATTAGCCGGCGTTGGGCCCTCTGCGGCCGGTGAGATCAGTTCATCGTGCTCGTCCCTTTGCTAGAAAAGAAGGCGACCAGACCGACACGAAAAAGGCGCTGGGGGCGATCAAGAAAGGCCAGCGGGCCAGTACGGCCGAGGAAGAACGCGTGGCCGCGTACAATAAGAAGGTTCGAGATGCAAACTGGCGGCCATCGTTGTCTCCATGCGCCGGCTGCTCTCGGTTTCGGCTCGGCTAGTCATCACCCACTGTTTTAAAGTGTTCAATACATAGAAAAGTGTGATTTGACTAGATGTCATCCAGCTGGCCACGCAAATATCCATACGGAAGTGGAATTTCTCCGTTTCGCAAACTGTTCCTCTGCTGTTTAGGCGCTATTTTTACGGCTTAGAATGGCACTGCTCCAACTGGGAATTTATTCAGACCTGGAAGCTACGCAGCTGCGTACAGCACGCAGTTTGTGCCTGTATCCATGATATCACGCGCTGGATGCAACTGCACGGTCCAGGTATCTCTACCTGCATGCTAGACACTTTTGATTATAAACACTTGGGGCTAAAATAATAGCACATGCGCATTAGAAATCGCATGTGCAGCACCTGCACGTATTTATGCGTCGCATGTATTTGGATATACACCCGTGTGATTTTTTTAGACAGAGTTCTTTAGTGCTTCCTTGCCATGATTCATGTAGTATTTGGAAACATTTTTATTAAAATTATATGGATTTCTTCATTAGTAACATATGGCATTCATTTACTTGAAAGCGGTCTTCTGTCGTGCATAACAGTATTTCCCAAAGCATTTTCCAAAATGTAAGGTACCCGGACTTGCTTTGCGCAATTATTTTCTCGAGGCGTCAAGCCCAAATACAAAACTTTGAAGGCAGTTTGAAAGTTCGCCGCACGACGTAAAAAACCCTGTATTCATTCACGCGTAATAAGTTCAAATAAATAGTATCCCATCATCCCAACGCTCCCCATGACATTGCTAATATGCTATGCGTCTGCTTGACGTTACTTCAGGAGATAGCCAAACAGGAACGCGACGAGGCGGTGAGACAAAAGGAAAACATCCAGAAGGAAGTGGAACAGCTCCAGATCAAGGCTGCCAGACTTCAGAACCTGTATACGAAACAAGACACCCTTCTAGGTAAAACAAATTGCAATTGCCAATAAAGGAAATTTCGGCAAGAACGCCAGCGTAGTAGTATCAAGTATCATTTACTACTACTATCGTAGTAGTAAATGTGACTTCAGTGTCAGCAGAACCACAGTACACACCTTCTCATTTATTCTTTTAATTTTGTCATAGATGGATTTGGTTACTTATATTTTGATTTGGCGTGTTGTGCCTACACTGGATTTTACATATAACTCTTTCAGGTTTGTAAATCACAGCCACTAAACTAATGTTTTATTCACTTGAACAAATGAGCAGCTTTGATTGCTCACGTGTCCTAGGGAGAGTGTTGTTGCCATGGTTATGGAAGAGCCAGCTGCCGTTCTTCCCTGCACCGCTGAAGGCGTGGTGGCCGCTTCAGATCAGTAATGAAGCTAACGTCTGTTATATTTAAGGTTTTGTGTTTATCTCATATTGGACCAGAAAGATAAGCCCTTATTTCACAATATACCCCAAATTAGACGAAAAACTAGTGCATAATACTGATTTTTGTTTTGAGGTTCCTCTACCATCGTCGAGATCTGGTTGAATGAAAGGGCATGTTATCGAAAATGAGGCCATTTTGATTTAATGACGGAATCATGAAAAGCACACGTAATTTCATTCTGTGAAACTCTGTAAAATCATTTTTAAAAATTGTATGTACCATCAAAACTTGGTGCCACGAACCCTTACATCATTCACTTACCAAACAGCGGTACACGAAACATGTCCTGATTTCGTCATAATTCTGCTGCGCAGTACAGTTTTGGTCGTGCTTGCCTACTGGCAAGCGTTTGCGTTGGCAGGGCAAACGAAATACTTAAAAGCTGTGCAAATTGCAGGTTGTTTTCCTTCGGGTAACTTTCATTTTTGAGCTTGAATATCCCATCAATCTTCCCAAACTGAACCCGACATATGCCTTATACCCGAGCAGCTGGTTTTTTTGGCGCACCACGGTACTAAGTGGTCAACGCTGGATCCCGCATCTTTTTACTGAGGGCACACAGACGTTATTTTTTCAACATATATTTTCCACCCTTAACCATGTGATGTTGGTGAGGCCGCCCACGTTTTCCTGGGTACGGACGAGTGACTTGGGTTAGGCGTATAAGATGTCATTTGCGGGCTCTTTATTTGATCTGGCATCGTCTGGTGCCACGGAGATTTCAGCAAGTTGCAAATTGTTGCAATTATGCCGTCACATGACGCCGGCCTGCCCGGCATGGCTGAGTGGTGTTGCCTGCCGACCGGCACATGGCCGGCTGTTGTTTACACTGAATACTACTGAACTTCTTTAAAAATTGCAAATTAGTCACCGTTCTGTTCGTAATGACATGAAGAATCAAACTGCGTAAAGAGTGCACGGTGTCCTGATATGCGTTTATCTGCAAAAAGCATCTAATACCAAAGATAACACTTGCGTTCATTCCTGACGGAAAAACATAACGGTTATATTTACCTACTATGTTTAAATTGGAGAGGCAATCACTATCACCTCTTGCAAAGCAATCACTGTGGTACCAGTGGTATGGTAATGGTATCAAAATCAAAGTAACTGAGGTAAAAATAGGTTATATTTGGAGTTATGCGGGTACTGAAAACGCTGGCGGTTGCCGCGACGTTCGGTGGTATTTCGTTCGCGGGCGTCGAATGGTGAACATGTAAGCCGTAGACCTCAATAACTCAGGTTCTGTTAAGTGAATCCTTTCCCATATTTTTCGACTAGTCAGAAAATACGACGATGACATGTATGCAAAATGTAATGCAACTCGGACCGGCAGATCATGGATGCTGAAAAATTATACAACCCCGCGGATGCCAAGGCGGTTTGGTCTTTCACCAGTGCGCGGGTCAACACGGAACATAATCAGCCGACATTACTCGGGCATAAGTGATGGATGTACCAAGACCAAACCCAGGGTCAGTAAGGGCCGAGGTCATCATAGGTCAAGGTCAACCAGCTTGTGACTGACTCAGATTTGCTTTGCAGCAAGTCGGTTTGTATGAAATATGCATTCAAAGGCCCTAATAAAATCACGATTTGCACACTGATACGTATATATATATATATATATATATATATATATATATATATATATATATATATATATATATATACATACAGTTGTTATGTTTCATAGCAATCAAATCGTGTAATTGGGTTCATTGTGACGAAATAACCTTCAGCGCAAACCGTGGACATAAAACTTCCTTTGAGTCAAAAACTTCATCCAAGGTCAATGATCTCGCTTCACTTTTTTGACCTTGCGGAGGCCGGCAAACGCTAGAAGTGATCAGATGTGCCGATGTTGGCTATCTTCACTGCAAATGCACTAAAAGATGCTTTTAGCGCCCTTATTTGCATTCAAGCTACACCAGTATCCCGTTTTGCTCGAAATCTGATCCGCAAAATATGAAAAAATCACTCCTTAGGTCAATGACCTGATATGACCTCGAACAAACACCTCAATGAATGGAAATCGTCGTATTGCACGTTTTAACGCTCAAGCTCGCACCCTTTTCCCGTGTCTTTCGAAAAACCGTACAGAATGGCCTGTGGGAGCCGAGAAAGTGTCCAAGGTTGACCTTTTGGACCCCATTTGATCTTAAAGATACTGACCTAGGGTTATGAAAATTATACATTATGTAAATCTTGATAGCCCTACCCTATCCATAAAATTTCATGTCTCTAGCTCTCTTCGTTTTCAAGACCGCAAGAGAAACCCTTGTGCCCCCTTCCAGTGCGCGTTAGCGCGAAGCCCCCTTTCACTGCGCTTTGTTGATATGCGCACAAAAAATTGCGCTCTCTGAGAATTACGTACACTGGTGGGACATATTTGCATCTCTATGTCCTGATCTGTAAAACTGGTCGCAGTGAAGTATTAAATGGAGTAGTCTGCGAGGAGATTTTACAACCCTCAGAATCTAATCGAGGTCAAACAGACATGGAACATGTACACCAAGCATGGAATTCGTACACTTCTTCTTTGTTCTAGATCTACAGGACCGACTGCGATGAAATTTTGTGGAAGCTCGTCCATGTAATGAACTTAAATGCCTCAAAACGGTGTTGCTTAGGTAAGGTCAGTCAGGCCAACCTAGATCAACAAAATACATGAAAACAACGCATAGTTAAGGCCATTTGTGCAGGTCTCAAGAACACAAAATGCTGCATTTTCGCCAGTTGGCCTTGGATGACCAACAACCAACAACTATCCTGACAGCTTGCCTGCCTCCTGGTGCACCTGCATTCATCACACAGCCAAACTCTCCACGAAATGCTATCATGCACCATTCGCAAAATACTGCCTGTGTGATTTTCGCTCAAACTATTTTAAACGTCGTTGTAGACATAGGTGCCCCACTAATTGGTTAACACGCGCACTGGAAGGGGTCTTTTTGTGCCCCCCCCCCCCCACCTGTTTTTCCTGAATATCTCGAGAACGGATCGGAGCTGATTGCTGCTATTTTGTGATGTTTATGGCAATTGAATGATTCGTCGAATGACGCAGAAAAATCGGAAATCGGCCAGACATTTTTAAAGTTTCAAGCATTTCAAGTCAGGCAACCATAACCAAAACGACGGTTGTCGCTGACAAATGGGAACTTTGTGAAAGAACTAGCGTTTTACTTAAGACTACCGTTTGAACACAATCAGGCGATGTCATTCGGGCATAAGTGATGGATTTACCAAGACCACAGCCAGGGTCAATAAGGTCAATGTGTTTAAGGTCAAGGTCAAACAGCTTGCGACCTGATCCAGATTGGCTTTGCAACATGTCAATATGTACCAAATATGCGTACAAAGACGCTAATAAAAACACGTGTGCGCACAGTGATAAGCTTACATAGACCAAGGTCAGTGAAGGTCGAGGTCATTAAAGGTCAGGGTCAAATATCTTGTGACCTGGCCCAGATTTGTTCCGCGACATGTCAATTTGTATGCAATATGTATTCAAAGGCCCTAATAAAAACACATGTGAAGACATGGATACGCACACATATATACCAGAGTCATTCCAGGTCAAGGTCATTAAAGGTCAAGGTCAAATATCTTGTGACCTGGTCCAGATTTGTTCTGCGGCATGTCGATTTGTATGAAATATGCATTCAAAGACCCAAATAAAAACACATGTGAGCACATGGATACGCACACATATACCAGAGTCATTGCAGGCCAAGGTCATTAAAGGCCAAGGGCAACTTTCTGTGACCTGGTCCAAATTTGCTTTGCAATATGGCGATTTGTATGAAATATGCATTCAAAGACCCTACTAAAACACGTGTGGCACATTGATACTCACATGTATATACATATATACACACACATACATCCATAAATATAAACGCTGGAAGTGGCCAAATGTTTTGATGTTGGCCACCTTTACTGAAATTCCGCCAAAAGATACGTATAGCGCTTCATTTACACTGAAGCTTCCCGTATTGCTCGAAATCTGATCTGCAAATGATGAAAAAAGACGCCATAGGTCAATGACCTGACATGATCTCGACCCAAAATCCCCAGTCAAGACGCCAGATGAAGTGGAAGTTCTTGTCTTCCACGTCTTAACGCCCAAAAAACACCCTTTCCCGTTTTGTCCGAAAAGTCGTACGGAACGATCTGTACGGGCCGAGGAAGTGTCCAGAGTTGATATTTTCCACCCCATTTGACCTTGAAGATATCGACGTAGGGTCATGGAAATTGCACACAAAGTAAATCTTTGTAGACCTATCCTGTCCATAGAAATTTCATATCTCTAGCTTTTTCTTTTTCTGAGATCGGACAGGGTCACTTTTAGACCTCCTTCCAGTGCGCGTTAGTGCGAAACCCCCTTCCACTGTGCGGGTTAACTGCAACAGAACGGGAGTCGGCAGTTCGGGGTCATTTATACCGCTGCGTTTAATAACGACATGACTCAGGGAAATTCAGACCAAATGCATTATATCGGATTGTGCGGAGCCGGACATGACTCAGCCAAATTATTCTTGTTGTTTTTTTTTTATATTTTTCAGTTTCAAAGAACATTCTGGGCCCTGAAGTCTTTGTGTTACACCTTGTACAAACGTGCGTCTGTTTCCAAATATCCAGTATCCATACATGCTCAGAAGTCTGCACCTTGCATTGTTGCCCCGAATCATAGTATGAAACTGTCGAGCCGGACGTCCAGTGTTACGGCTCCCGATCACACATGCGGGGGAAGCCTGCGCTTCCTTCCATGCCATCCGGATTGTCCACGATCCCGAAACCCCCGATCAGTTTTCAGAATCATTGCTGTCCCGCCAACAGCACTTCTGCTGTCCAGGTTCATCGTCAGCTGTTCCTGTGCCGTGGTGCTCCGGGCATGGCATGACGCGTCAGTCGCCGTCGTCCGCGCTCGATAACCTGACGCGCACTCGGTCCGTCTCTGTTGGTAGGCGGAGCCCATCGCTGAATGGACGACGACATGCTTCTTAGGCCTCCGTCCTGTGTGTTGAATCACGATGAATATTTTTTTAACAGTGAAGGTCTATAGGATTTCTGCTTTGTAGTCCGACTCTCGCCGAACTGTCCTGAAAACCGATGTTTCAACTGTACTGGCGATATGCAACGATTCATCGACGTGACACCACAACAGGCAAAATAACGGAGAAAAATTACGACAGGCAGAATTCAAGGTCGATATTAACTGGATGCTTTTCCATAAAGCTATGGCGCAATTCGTGAGATACGGTCTATGTATGCAGACACCTGAGACGTTATACTAGCCCGCGATACATTGTTGTCTTGCTGTACAGTCTAACTTGCTTTCGAGAGACATGCTCATGAGCCACTTCGTAAT
Organism: Capitulum mitella; assembly: GCA_030062745.1. Lineage (NCBI taxonomy): Eukaryota > Metazoa > Arthropoda > Thecostraca > Pollicipedomorpha > Pollicipedidae > Capitulum > Capitulum mitella. Next base: position 30,397,333 of record CP099844.1, read on the forward strand.
AGCGACATGCCAGACTGTATGTTCCCAACACTAAATTTCTTAGTCTGAAATTCACGATTTAAAATTAGGAATTGAATGGTATTTTATTCACTTAATAGCGTCCATTACCTTCCACTTCATCCCTTGGTTACGGAGTTTTTTTTTTATTCCACCGTTTGATTTCTTTAACCCGCGCACGACCGTCGGTCCGTCCCGAACACCGGCGACTGGGGGGGGGCAGTTGACTGACCCCCTCTAACTCGCGAACGGTTGGTCGCGCGATAAAAATAAGCATACCGTTGGAAAGCCTGTGACGAGTAGAGTTCGAAACTGGTCTCATTTTTAGTTTTAGATAATATTTAAGCCAATTTACGCCCTATATATGTTTTCTCATAGCCGACTGCATGAGACCGAGAAATGGCCTGGATCTCAAGGACTGTGACCAATAACGCATAGGTAAAGGCCCCAGCGCACAAGTAAATGTCCGCGGATGCCGATACACGTTTAATTCCCCCAGATTTGTTCAATATATACGCCGAAACGTTGAGTTAAAGACACCGTAATTCTCCCGTCAGCCGTCAAGTGTGCGCCGCTGCCGTATGCAGTACCAAATTGACGGGAACTAATTTTGGCGTTCCTTTATTTTCGCGAAAAAAGACGATCTATGTCAATTTTATTGATCTTTGTGGTTCTTGTGATGGTTTCTCATGCTTAAATTTTGGAAAAATTTATTAGTTGCCAATGTACAAAGTTGGCGGAGCTTTATTCACGAGAGCCTGTTCATTTCCAAAATGTGCTACTTTTTCAAACTTTTTGAGGTTCCTGGTATTAATTTCGTCTGCGCACGCTATTTCTGCCATTTTCTACCCATTCTGAGTAATTCATCGTCGATTTTGACGGTAGTACATTTTGGACCACTACAGTTATTCGTGACCTGACCTGAGGTCAATGGCTGGAAGTCACTGATACTTTGCCCAATGACGGTAACCAGATGTCTGCTTCATTCCACAGTAAAAATGTTACGGAATGTTCTGTCAATTTCCGAAAAAAATGGCGATATGTCTTAAAAATGGGCTTGACCTTAGGTCAATGACCCGAAAAATTCCGAAAAATCTGAGATAGCAGATTTGTTGCATCTATCACGATCACTAATCCCTGAAAGTATTATTGAGATATCTTGTTTTGCGAAAAAGTTAGAGGGCGCTAAACTTTTTTGACATAGGTCTGTTTGACGTGACCTAGGTTAGGCACCTGACTTGACCTGAGGTCAAAATTTTGACACAAGATGTAAAATTGATGGAGCAAAAGGTACACAAAGTTTTGTGAATCTGTATTTGTTGGTTCTCTCGTAATCCCAGAAAAACCTCAGGGGGGGCAGTCAACTGCCCCCCAGTCGGGGACGGGTTAAGTACTGACTATGAGGTTGCGAAATTTCTTTTGATTAGCTCATTGAGCGAGATCATATTAATAGACGTCTCTATCTCAACTGGGGTGAAGCCAGGCTCTGCCCATGTGCGTCGCTTTGCATAATTTGCTGCTAGGCTTTGGGCTAGCAATGTTGACTCGACACCATAATTATTTATTTTGGGGATGAAAAAATGCCACCGATAACGTTATCAGTGTTTCTTTTCCTATCACCTGAAACACTAAAATGGCATATTTCATTGGAAATTATATTATGCAGCCATCCGTCAATACCAGGCAATACGCGTTTGCGCATGCCAGTGAACGCCATTGTTGACTGGCGTGCGCCCGCTCATCATGTCACGCTATAGTTGTAAAAAAGACAGCGTCAAAGACACACACTACAAGATCGTGAGAAATCTCTTTGAACCCTTTGAACGCGCGAGTTGTCAGTCTCAGACAAGATGGATATGACGGATTTATTTCTAATGCTACAAGCTGTAAAACTTGGCTGTATCAGTTCAACGCATGCGTTTAAGTGGAACTTTCCGTCTAAACCTATTTCCATGCGGTGTATTTGGCCTGAAATCCAAGCGCAAGACCGATCCCTCTCGCCTCAAGATCTGCAGAACCACTAAACCAATGTCGGAAAAATAAGGCGTAAGCGAAAACTTATCATCTTAAACTTAACATGTGTAAAATTGCTACAAAAAAAATCAATTGCACCTTCAGGAAGAGAAGCCGGGAGGAAGGGGGAGGGGAGAAGGCAAACGGTCGATTTGCATCGTCTGGTACACGATGCACCAGGTGATGATTTTGGCCATGATATTACCTTTTCATGGCCTCGAGGAACGTTTCGAAGAAATTTAGAAAAACGGGGTTCAGGGTCTCAAATGCAGCGAGACAAACCATGTATCTCCAAACATTTCAGCCTTTCTTTATCCATTTTAGCGCTACTGATTGAGCCAATTTCAAGAAGCCTGACCGGGATCCTTCCCTGCTGTTGCAGGTGTAAGGATATCCCGCACATGTCGTTTCTAATAAATCCCATTATCAAGTTGACGACCGGTGTTGTAAGAAACTAATTGAACACAGTTGTAACACACGTTAAGTGAAAGGTAACCATCAAAAATTTGTTTATCTAGCTCTGCTCTTGATCCTCGTATATGCTCCGGCGAGATTTGTCATTATCAATGTTATAACATGCTAACACGTCCGGTTATCGAAACGCACCCTGTTTTCAGCACACAGAGCCCACTTGAGCGTATTATCTCATTATCCCATATGATGATCCCAGCACCAGCCCTCGGGAGCCTCCGAACATTTTGTGGACGATGTAGATGGTCATTTATTATGAACGTCATGCACTTACACCAAAGTATCGCCAAATATTAGCTTACAGCGCAGATATGTAAAGGAACGAGTACTTGTCTGAAACGATCGCAAAACGGCCCAACATGCCTCCCGGAAACGTCCTCTGGAGTCACTCCTGACGCGCGTAGGACGTTGAAATGTTTTTGTAATGTGCAAAACCATAATCAGGAACACAGCGTGAGCAAATTTGCCTGAACCCCCTACATGAAAATGAGATGAAGCTGCGAATATTCGTCGCAGGATACTTTTACTACTAACTTGCATATGCATAGCACTGTATTGCATTGCATACTTGCACAGCTAACTTTTAAGGATAGTGCTGGTTAACTGTGCATTGTCAATGCGGTTTAAATCTACTGTCACATTTGTTAGGCATGAGATACAAAATCTCATTTATGGAAAGATTTCAATAACCGGCATGCCTTCTTTCTGCTTTCAGGAAAAATATTTGGAGGCGAGTATGGCAGCGAAGAAGAGAATAAGCTGGAACAGGAGCTGGATGTTCTTGAGGAGCAGAAGGCGAGAATTATGGAGGCCAACTTCAAGGTAACAAAATGCTACCAACCCAGGGGCGTAGCTCGGAGTGGGAGGGGTAAAGCTGTCATGCCCCCCGCCTCTTGGGAATGAACATCTTGTCAACCCTTGTCGTGTCCTTACCCTTCTGTTTACAATCGTAAAATCAGTGAAATTATTTTTCGACGCGTTTTGACTTCCGGTATGACCTGAAAAATGAGCTTCATGTAGTAGTGCCATTTTCGCTAGTACTTTGCCACGGTACAGACCACTGCAATCTTATGTCCATGTGGTGTTAGAACTGTAACTGCTTCGCTGTGATGGAAGCTCATTTGCTTGTTTTCCGAGAGCTGGATATTGCTCATGTTGTGGGTGCGTCGTTCAGTGCCATCGGTGACGTGTTTAATTCTTCCGTCGTCATCAGCAAACATGCGCAGGCCTATAATGTGTGTCCCGCGCTGTCTGCTTCAGTGGCGACAGGCACGGATGATGATGGAGTTCGCCTGCAGGCAGTTGGCTGTGGCCGTACAGAAGTGGCAGGACCTGCCCGAAATACCAGCCACGTAAGACAGCATGCCGGAGGATCGAGTCACACTCCTCCGAATTCCGGTCGTTCGTTGACTGAGATCCGCGCCCTACCATGAAACATCCGCCAAAGCGCCGATTTGTGACGTTGGAGAACGCCCAGTATGCATGTTGTAGAACTATGTGTCTAAGTTCCATTCCACTGTGGGGAAATCGGGCATCTGCTGCATACTTATTACAGCTTACTGCTGCGAAGATAAGCATGTGCTCTCCAACAGGAATCTCGAGATCCGGTACACAGTGGCTGCCGAGGCCCGAAACAACCTGGTGGCCGCCTCGCAGAACATCGAGGGTGCCCACCGGTACCTGAACAACGTCCAGTTCCCCTACTGCAGCCAGGATGAAGTGGACACCCTGAACAAGGTGGGGCGGGTGACGCCTCGTCCGGGGGGGGGATGTTCGCTTCACGCGGCCCGTGTGGACGTACGCTTCGCAAAACCGAATACATGCCAGTCACGACGCTCGAAGCGCCAACGATACGCATTGATCGTAGGCAAGCGTAAGCCACTCAGCTCATTCGCACAACCCTGTTGTTCGAAACTGCCTGTTCAAAATCGGTGACAATGGCAAATGACAAAACAACTGCTCAAAACGATTCAAAATCTAAACAGAGGCATGTTTAGTATTCATCATCAGATGCTTCAGTTTGTGCACGAAAACCGGGCAACGTAGCCTTAAAATTCTAAATAGTCTTGTTTGTAATACTTAAGACTTCGGGAACAAAGAGGCCAGAGCCGTGGCAGAAGATTTCACATGGAGCTAGACTGCATGTCAGTTTTCCCGCCTCATCCTTCAGTCTACAGACCGCATTGCCCTGGAATTTACGACGAAGGTTCATGCTGCGGACGTACCAATAAAGCGAAACACATTTGAGTTCACAAGATTTATTTCGACGTCAGAGCTGCCTGGGAAACGCCGCCGGCGACGACTGACGACGCTGTTCTTCAGGCCACTTCCTACGTGTTCACCGACATGCAGTCGGAGGAGCGCCACAGCCACGCGGCGCAGTGCTACGACATCACGCACAAGAGGGCGGCGGCGCTGCTCCAGTGGTTCGATCAGGTCAGTGTCGGGAAAGGCCGCAGCCCAGCGCGCTGGTTGGCCAAGAGGCTTGTGATGTCGGCTCGTGCTACTGTGGGACGATTGTCAAGAGCTTTTCAAGCGTCCTAATTAAATGAAACTGGTCCTAGGTAGTCTCCTTGTTTCCTGCGTGGAGAAAAACGAAAACATGGCACAACATTTACAGGCTTCGTCAAAAAATAAGTCATAAGAGGAGGTGTTGGTAAGTACGCTATTAACCCTGTGGGTACGATGCATCCGTTGCAGGTCATTAACATGAAGTCTTTACTATATTTTCGGAGTTCCATTTAATCGGAACTGTTTTGCATTATATTATATTACCTATTTTATGCAATAGTACTATTGCATAAAATAGGTAGATTTAGAAACATAAAAGAATGTGTCTTGTTTATCTGGTTTGCCAGCTGAGATCTTCTGTGAGATTCACCGAAAATTACGGTCGATCTGAACTTTCTCGTGCACTCAGAAGGGGTATCAAACGTTTTACTAAAGCATTAACATGTCATTTTTGACGCTGACGCCATTCCATTGACGGTTTGGACAGCATTTAAAAGCGTTATTTCAAACTCTTCTAGCCACATTGGTGTCCCTGGTCCACTGCTGTTTTTCCAAACTGAATGGTCTTGAAGGTTCACGACCAGGAAATCCTTGTATGCCTTGCCTCTGGTTATGACGTCAAACGGCTCCGTTCAATACTGCAGGCCGGCACCTTTAGCCAACGAAGTATGGGTGATTGCCGCCTTAGCAATAGCCTCACTACCAACACACATTCTAAAGGTCCTGTCGAAGTCCTTTGCGAAACAAGTGCACGCGCTTTCCCGTGTATTTGTAGGTATCTGTTTACTGAAATTAGTCAAGGTAGCAGCTGTCTGACGACGAACATTTGGTGATGACAGACGATTGCTAAAGTACTCACTTTCAAAAGCCATTGGTGAAATTTTCTCCTCTGTTCAACACCGCAGCGGGGACCGGGAGTAACAGTGAACGACTTTCTTACTTTGTCACCAACCGCGATAGGCCAGTGCGTTTTTGTCTTTGTAGAGGTGAACCGTGCGAATGTGTGCGCGTGCGTACACCCATTTGTATTTACACGCAGCGTGCACTGGGCGCCCTGCCTACATCGACCGTCAGCGGGCCGTGGTGACGGCGGCCGTCCGCGGGCGGCGCTGAGTGGCAGCCGCTGAGCGCGGCTCCAGTGTCGGTCCGTTACCGAGCCCGGCCACGGCCTCAGCCCGGCGCTGAATGCTCCCGCTCCGGCGGCCGACACCAGCGGCGGAGAGCGCGTGTCTGAACACGGCCGACACCAGCGGCGGAGAGCGCGTGTCTGAACACGGCCGACACCAGCGGCGGAGAGCGCGTGTCTGAACACGGCCGACACCAGCGGCGGAGAGCGCGTGTCTGAACACGGCCGACGGCGGCGCCCGCTCAGCCGCCGCCGTAGCGTCCGGCGCCGCTGGCCGGGCAGAGGTCGGCCCGGCGCCGCTGGCCGGGCAGAGGTCGGCCCGGCGCCGCTGCCGGGCCAGAGGGTCCCGGCGCCGCCGCTGGCCGGGCAGAGGTCGGCAGGACGGCTGGGTCCGACAGAGGGAGACAGAAGCGAGGTTACGGCCGATTGAGCGGATGGAGTCGGCCCGCAGGCCCGCGCAGACGCCGCCTCGGGTCAACGCAATTTGCCGCCAGGCACCCGCAGCAGAAACAATGGATGATGAGACGGCGTCCGGCGCCCCTTTTGTTTCGAGTAGTCGCCAGCAAAAGGTGTTCTTGACGACAGTGGAGGATTTCGTTCGCTTCCACGATGACACTGTGTCGGGGAAATTTACTCTTATGTACAATGAAACTTGACACAGCGCTGCTTGTGAGGCTTGTGTCAAATGCCTGCTTCTTTAACGAAATTCAACCGTTATGTAATTAAGAGATAGACCAGAAAATGTTATTTGGATATAGCCACATTGACACTATGTCACGACAGTCCCGGCAAACATCCTTGCTAGATATCTTGGAATATCGAGGTAATGACCACAGGTACTTGACTATTTAGAAGCATTTATCTGTTTGGATATTCGTATATTTATTTGCTTATTTATTTATTTATTTATCTCTTTATTTACGCATCTATTTATTCCATCGCCAGCCGAGTCTTGTCTATTTAAAGCGCATGCTTTTAACATGCCGTCACATGCCATTTCGCTGACTGCCTAAAGAATGGAAGTTTACGAAATACCGTTTTCTGTTTCACTGTGCGTTTCACTTAACCCGCGCACTACCGTCGGTCCGTTTCGAACATGGGCGACTGGGGGGGGGCAGTTCGCTGGCCCCCTCTAACTCACGAACGGTTGGTCGTACGATAAAAATAAGCATACCGTTGGAAAGCTTATTTTTTGTGACGATTAAAGCTCGAAACTGGTCTCATTTTAGTTTTAGATAAAATGTAAGCCAATTGACTCCCTATATATGTTTTCTCATAGCCGACTGCATGAGACCGAGAAATGGCCTGATTCTCAAGGGCTGTGATTAATAACGCATAGGTAAAGCTACCAGCGCACAAGTAAAGGTCCCCGGATGCCGACACACGCCTAATTTCCCCGGATTTGTTCAATATATACGCCGAAACGTTGAGTTAAAGACGCCGCAATTCTCCCGCCAGCTGTTGGTGTGCGCCGCTGCCGTATGCGGTACCAAATTGACGGGAACTAATTTTGGCGTTCCTTTATTTTCGCGAAAAAAGACGATCTATGTCAATTTTATTGATCTTTGTGGTTCTTGTGATGGTTTCTCATGTTTAAATTTTGGAAAAATTCATTAGTTACCAGTCTACAAAGTTGGCGGAGCTTTATTCGCGAGAGCCTGTTCATTTGCAAAATGTGCTACTTTTTCAAACTTTTCGAGGCTCCTGGTATTACTTACATCTGTGCAAGCTAGTTCTGCCATTTTCTACCCATTCTGAGTAATTCATCGCCGATTTTGACGATGGTACATTTTGGCTCACTACAGTTATTCGTGACATGACCTCAGGTCAACAGCTGAGGTCATTGATACTTTTCCCAATGACGGTAACTAGATGTCTGGTTCACTCCACACTAAAAATGTTATGGAATATTCCGTCAATTACAGAAAAAACGGCGACATATCTTAGCCCTATTCCCGGCAGGGGGCTGAATCCGCCCCCCTCGGGTTTTTAACGCAGATTCACGAAACTTGGTCACTTTTCCTAGTTGTTTTTTCTACGTGCTGTGACCAAATTTCACAATTCTACTTTGCTCAGGAGCGGAGCCAAGCAACTTTTTTGGGAGGCACCTCAGGCCTCCAAAAACATAGCCATTTTCGGCCATGTTGAGGGCAAAACGAAAATGTCTGCCAAAAACAGAGTTTTTAAGATAGAACTTAAAACTTTATATGGATGTATAGCTAAATAGTTGGGCAATGTGCACACAAAATTTTGTTTATCTGAGGTTACTTTACAAGGTAAGGTCAAGGTCAAAAGTCAAAACTTGTTTTTTTGCAATAATTTCGGCGCAGTTTTTTCAAATGCCAAACCCGAATCTATGTGACGTCAAAGGGTTCCCTGTACTTGTGTACCAAGTTTCAGCTTGATATCAGGTCGGGTCACGGAGCTATGACCTAAGATGTCAGTGCGCGTACCCTATATCGCAATAGCCGTAAAATGAAATTTTTGGAATAGAGTGAATTCAAATGATTGAAAACGTTTACAGATAATATCAAATGCACACGAGATCATTCCAGGTGACCCCAAGGTCACTGGAGGTCATTTAAGGTCAAAGGTCACAAGTTGATCTGAAGAACGTGTGACCATGACAGTTTTCCCTTTTTCATGTCGCTGACACCGCCTATACTAACATTATACAAACATTGTAATGCGATTTGTACTTCTTTAGCATAGCATGACTAACAGAAGCCAAAAAAGTGTTTTTACCTTTTTTGTTTATTCAGTTGTTAGAAAACTAATCCTCCTATTTTTAAAACCCTGTGAACGCCCATGAATTTTCTCAAAATTTCAGATTTGTGTACCCATGGTAAAAGCCCTATCCATAATCTCTCGATTCATGCCCGTGGCTCAGTGTTCATTCGTTCTCTCGCAATCCCAGAAAAACCTCAGGGGGGCAGTCAACTGCCCCCCCCCCCAGTCGGGGACGGGTTAAAGAAGTGTCGTGTCTGTGGTGTACGAGGACGGCAGAAGAGAGGGTCAGGAGGACGATGGAAACGGGGAAGCTGCCTCCACAACCGCAATGGTTGTGAGGAAAAATTACGTTTTCCCTTCCCATGCAGGAGTTCGGACGTCTGTTAGAAGTAATACAAGAAAATGCGCGTTAAAACGAAAACCGCTCTGAAGAAACGAAACGTCAAGAAAAAATACTGAATATACCTACAACCACAACGGGCCCAGAGACCGAGAATCCGCACTTCCAAAGGACTTCTTTACGTTTCCATCCCACGGTCCCAGTCCTCACAATTTCCGACTGACGTAATGGGACCTCACTGTGGTTATACAGCTAGGTTCGCGTCTATTGATTGCCCTTTTTCCGCGTGCTTTTTGAGAAGCAAAAGGGACACTTTCGAGGTAGAAGAAAGCATGCTAGCAAGAGGAAATATTTGCCTGCTTGCTCACTTGTACCTGTGTTTTTAAATGACGCAGTTGTTTCTGTTTACCCCAGGTTCTGACAACAACCATCATGGAAGACCTTGGACAGGTCAGCAAAAGGGTGAAGGAGACATCTCTAGCTCTACGCCAGGAACGGATCCGTCTTATTAAGCTGAAGGTGAAGACAAGTCTATTCCTTGGTTGCCATGCCGTTCAAAGGCTGTTCAAGGATGCATTTGGACGCCCTCGAATATACCTGGCGTTGTTCAAGGAGAGCAGGACGAGACATTGACTATTTTATGTCGATCGCAGATTGACGTCGTCCCTTGGTTTGCAGCACTCTTCCACCCTTACCGTGTTCTCGTGCTGGTTCTAAATCGCTGCCGGAACGGAACTATCCATTCCGAGCGACGTTAATGTGTGCCGTCCGTCGTGGGTCCCGGACGTGGGAAACGGCCAGCCGGTCCGGCGTGATTCTGTCATTCGCCGCCCGGCCTACCGCGTCAGACAGGCCGACCGCTGGCCGACCTACCGCGCCGGTCAGGCAGACCTGCCTGACCGACTGAGCCATGCAGGCTGGAGGGCCTGCATGGCTGCATGGAGGGCCTGCCGCTCCTTCCGCTGCAACTGTTTCCTCCGGCCGTTTACTGGCTTTAGACGGCCGAACATGCCACGGTCTCGGCTGTGGAGTGATGTTTGGCCACAGCCGCCCTGCCACGCGACCCCAATGCATCGGAGTGTTGTTCAACACGCCCGATCTGTTCAGCGTATCACGCAGACCACTCTGGTCCCTCACAGGGCCAGGGTACTGAAGGGGAATACCAGCATCGGCTCGAGACTAGGAAGGCTCCTTCTGTTTTGATATGAGCCAAACTTGAGCCGCTCATACCGAGAGATGAGCCCTCATTTCAGGATGCGAATGATGTGTAGATGCGGTTACTTCATCCCTCTGATGATGTAATGAAGACCGACATTTATATTAGGGAGGAGACTTATTGTGTAGCATATTAATGCAACACTTAGCGCATTACTAAATCTCAGACCATAACCTGACGTTACAGACAGACTCCCACCCTCTCGGCAGTCAGAAACATAACACGCGTCACATCATTACCGTCACCCACGCCTGACGTCAGCGCTGAAGTTACGAAGCCTCTCTTGCCAAGGGACACGGGGTCCGCAGATTCTTCCTGACCGTGCCAGAGAGCAATATCAAAGGATAATTGTGAGATCCGAGGTGGAGTGGCATACAACAACTCTAAAAACGTCGGTCTTCTTCGTTTCAACTTAATCGAAGTCGTCGACTTATCTCGGGAGCTAAACACCAACTTTACGCCAAACGATGTCAAGGTGCCTTTGTCGGAGCTCATCCACAACTCCGACGCACTCTGGCAGTGTTCCACGCCTGCCGCGAAACTCCCCTCTCACCTTCCGGACACAGCTGACACGACGGACTCGGCGGACATGACGGAGGCAGCGGGCAGGGTGGACGCGGCGGACACAGGGGGCAGGGCCGGCGTGGCGGACACGGCGGACCTTCTGACGCCGCGCGGTCGGCGCTTGCCGCTCGCTGACCGCGCCGGCCGTCCGCCGCAGGCCAAGGAGATCTGGGGCGACGACGTCGACGTCCAGATCGACGAGGGCGTCAGCGCCGACGACGAGGACCTGAACGCCATGCTGATGCAGGGCGTCAGCGACTCGGAGGTGGCCAAGACCGACCAGACGGTCAGTACCGCCGCCGCCGCCGCCGTCTGATGTAGGACGGCCGGACCGTTTGATGCAGGACGGCCGTGCCGTTTGATGCAGGACGGCCGTGCCGTTTGATGCAGGACGGCCGTACGCCTCACGGCCGTACCGTCTGCGGCGGAAACATGCCGTCCGGTGATATCCCTCAAAGGTTGTGTTTTGCCCTGCTTACTTGGCTCTAGGAGGCTGTGGCGCCTTTAAACAGGGTTACTGCAGCATTTGTTGGATGTTTCGGTTTGAATATGGTAGTAAATGTCTTGCTTGTTATTGTAAGCACCATTATGTGTGTTGAGAACGTCAAGTGGTAATTTTCAAATCATCGGAGTGACGAGTTGATTGTTCTAAATGAACTGCAATATGCCATTTGGAATTAAATCCACGTATCGTTGTTAATTTGATATCTGAATTTAATTCACATATCAAACACAACAACTTCAGCGCGATTGCCATGTCATGTGAATCTCTCGACTAGAACGATGGGCACATCTTGCAACATGGGAGACTTTGGCGTGCCCCATAACTTGTTTTACTTATGTTATATTTAGGTTTGGTTAAGGGGTTAGTGGTAATCTGATCACTAAAACGCCTGATTTTGTGTTTCCAAAGCCGTCCCAAATACCATACTGCAAAATCGTTACGTGAATGGGGCCCTTTCCGGCGACGGTGCCCAGTTCCGTGTTGTTCTACACACGACGCCGCGATAAACACAGCCTCCAGCCGAGTTCACAGAAACCGGCGCGAAACAGTCGCGGACGTTTGCGAGCGTTTCGCGTCGGTTTCTGCGAACTCGGCTGGGGGCTGTTTATGGCGGCGACGATTGTGTCAACGATATTTCTTGTTTTATGAAATGTCTACGGTGGGTGGTTACGGTATCATCAATTTCTAGAACTCTTCATCAGGCACAACGTAAAGTTGGCAGAGTGTTTGTTGAATCGAAAGTAGTCCGTTTTATTACGACGGGTACGTAACTTGGCATGGAAAATCATATCGAACGTGTTCTTGTTAATTCAAAGCCTCCGGTCACAACTTTTGGCAAGATGACAAGATAAGTTTCGCAAAGTAGACTGCATTTCTTCCCTGTCAGGAACAACGCCAATTCATTGATGCAAAACCTCCCGCTCGAACAGGCATACAAGGCTCTCTGCCGCACTGAAGCTGAACTTTTGTAATGATATTGTTCGGCTAAGGCGACTTAGCTTACCTTGAAAAACTTGCCTGACGACATTTGGTACTGTAATGTGTGCGCTGACCTTTCTAAGACTGGTTGGCCTTCACCTGGAACGATCGTTTGTCAGGCGGACGCGCCGCGAGCCAAGACGCCGCCTCCTCTGACTGCTGACGAAATGGCTCCCATGCCGTCCAACGAGGCCATTTTCGGCAAGTCCTACGAGGAGGTTAAAGGTGAGCAGGTTGTGTTCGGCTGGCGCGCGATCGGCAGGGTGGCGGCCAGCGTTAGGTGGCGAGGAAACGGCCAACGTAGAATCGGAACAACATTTCTTATGCTAGAAGCAGTAGGCTGCGTACTGGTCAGAAAGAGACCGAGAAAGATGGAGGGAATGGGAAACGAAATCGGAATCAGATCAATGCTTTGGTAAATGCGAATGTGAAACGACTGATATTTGGAAAAGATTAACGAAACATTTAATGGAAACGAAAAGAGACAAGGAGGGAGAATGAGAGAGAGAAAGAGGAAGAGAGAGTGACAGAGAGAGAGAGCTAGTGAGAGAAGGGGGAGACATGGGGAGAAAGACGCTAAGGAAGTGGTGAAACATGGATAACTTGCATCTCAGTGACAGCATTCTGCGAATGTCGGTCGGTATGTTCGATGGTTCATTGTCTTTGCTTCCTTCTATTTATTCTGGAGCCGCGGTGTGCAACGGTGCACGCAGTAGGTCGCTATTATGACAGCCCGTTGCCGCCCACGTTCCAGTTTTCTTGTGAGAGCAGTATATCCTTCTCAATAGGCGTGGTGCTCCTGATCAATAGCGGGTTCACGTACTTCATCCGCGCGCCGCATCCCTTGTATAAGTAGAAGACATCAGCTGTAAACAGCGAGCTATTTCTGACGTGACCTGATTTACATAGGGCACGATGGTCCCATCTTGGACTTGTACTGACCAAGAGCCATGTAGTCATGCATGAACTGTAAATCCTGATAGCGGTGATGGCCTGCTACTTGGTCTAGCCTGAATTCCACCACACCACTGTCGGCTTGTGCAGATATAGCAGAAACGTCCATCAGCTGTTGGTTGCGACGTCGCTTTTGAAGTCATCCGATTTTCGTACCGTCTTAGACTCCCAGTTCTTACCTGTACTGTCTTACTGACGTGCTGAGAACACGGCAAGAAAAATTCTTGTAATAAGCCCCACGTTGCCCGCGTCCTATTTTCCTGTTGAAAGCAGCAAACACGGTGGATCAAGTTTTCTTTTTCTGGGTGTTCGAGAGTTCACAAAGTTGATTTCGGACAAAGATTGCTTGATTATTCACAGGGAAGTGGGGTTATGGGTGCTATATGGGCTTATTCTTCTCAAACATTGGGAACCTGAGGCAAATTATGCCGTTCAACAGCATTTGATGAGCTTCTTGGCCGAGCTTCTGTGAGCGGTGCTGTTACGGCATCGTTGGACAAGAACAGTCATTCGACGAACACGATGCCCATGAGCGTTAAGCACATATGTTACACTGAAAAAGTCGGGTCCTTATTGATGGTAGGTTCCTTTCATTATCACGTATTAATGTGCCACATTCCACAAATGTGCGAAAACATTCACCAATGAATGGGTTTGACACTGCCTTTGAAGTTGAAGTGCATACCCTCATCCCCATTTCTGATGAACTGTCAAAACAGGTCAACAAAATAATTTTAGGCAACTTTCTTGTAGCGTAATGTTGGCGCGGGAGTATCCAGTCTCAGTCTCCTGATTCTCATTCAGAATAAGAATATTAAAGCCAAAGCAGCCCATGACAGACTTCGCTTAACCCTATTCCCGGCAGGGGGGGGGGCTGAATCCGCCACCCCTCGGGTTTTTTGCTTACCAGGATTTTTAACGCAGCTTCACAAAACTTCGTGCCTTTTCCTAGCTATTCTTTCTACGTGCCGTGACAAAATTTCAAAATTCCATTTTGCTCAGGGGCGGCGCCAGGCAACGTTTTTGGGAGTCACCTCAGGCCATTTTTGGCCATGTTGAGGGCAAAACGAAAATGTCTCCCAAAAACAGAGTTTTTAAGATAGAGCTTAAAACTTTAAACGGATGTATGGCTAAATAGTTGGGCAATGTGCAGATGTAATTTTGTTTATCTAAGGTCACTTTACAAGGTCAGGTCAAGGTCAGAAGTCAAAATTTATCTTTGTTGCAATAATTTCGGTGCCGTTTTTTTCAAATGCCAAACCAGGAATACGCATGATGTAGAACGGTGCCCTCTACTTGTGTATCAAGTTTCAGCTTGATATCAGGTCGGGTCACGGAGCTATGACCTAATATGTCAGTGCGCGTACCCTACATCGCAATAGCCGTAAAATGAAATTTGTGAAATAGAGTCAATTCAAATGATTGAAAACGTTTACAGATAATATTGGATGCTCACGAGATCATTCCAAGTGGCTCCAACGTCAGAGGAGGTCATTTAAGGTCAAAGGTCACAAGTTGATCTGAAGAACGTGACTATGACAGTTCCCCCTTTTTCATGTCCTTGGCACCGCCTATGATAAAATTATACAAACACTGTGATGCGATTTGTACTTCTTTAGCATAACATGACTAGCAGAAGCCAAAAAAGTGTTTTTGCCTCTTTTGTTCATTCAGTTGTTAGAAAACTAATCCTCCTATTTTTGAAACCCTGTGAACGCCCATAAATTTTCTCAAAATTTCAGGTTTGTGTGCCCATGGTAAAAGCCGTATTCATAATCCCTCGATTCATGCCAGTTTCATCGAAATCGGTCAATAAACAACGGAGTTATAAAAAGTCCCAAAATGTCCCTGGTTTTGATATTTTTGCCCCCCTGTATCCACACCTTCCAAAATTTTGAAAATTCGTTTCTATAAAAATGTAGTTCACGTCACGGCAAATCGATTGCCGTTTGCTGCGATGAAATCGGATGTGTAGTTCTCGAGATCTCAGGGGGGCCGAATCCGTCCCCCTGCCGGGAATCGATCATACCGTCTAGCCCTCCAGGAATATGGTTAAGCTGTGAACGGCGGCTACCTCAGTAGACGCCGTTCACAGCTTAGGACAGAAATGTGGGGTCCTAAATTCATGTTAACACGTCAGCCAGGCAAGTTTTGGGTGAACATTCCCCTATCTTTTATGCCAGCCCAGATGTGACATTTTAATTGCGTAACGCAATGGCCATATTACGGAACATGAGCCGGTAAAAGAGGTCCCCGTTCGAATATTCATCGTCTGCTTCCTGCTGAATGTAGTTGCTCCTGGAATGTAACGACTCCACAGTGGGTCCAGAGCATGAGTGCGTGCCCATTACGGAAATCCCTAGAGCGGTGCTTAACATAAGTGCATCGTATAGCCAAACGACCATAATAAATAACCTGAGGCTGGGAAGAAGATCCTTCCCGGCTACATGTCGTCGGCCTTCCGCTGAAGCTAACTACCTCCATCCTGACACATCCAGCGGGCTTGCACAGCATAAGCGCGCGCTCGTGGCGATAAGCGCTCGGGATCGGTACTCCAGGCCGGGCACCGAGCGCACCCTTCAACGAGCCCCGATCGCTGCAACCCGCCCAACCGTTCTCCTCCAGTCCCGGCGGACCGGAAGTGGTTTCACGGTGCAGACGGACCTGGGTGGACGGGTGGTCAGTATGCCTGGTTCACAGTCCGGAGGCCTAGACTAGAGACTAGGTAGTCAGATACTAAAAAAAGAGATCTGTTTTCGTTGCAGTCCTTTTTGGCGGGTGACATGGATACCGGTTGGGAGTCGGACTGGCCTGATACAGCATTCTCACGCGGAACGCTCAGTGATCAGTGTTTTGGTTACCATCTGGACGCCCATTTAAGCATAAAACCTATGTTCCATGTGCTCAATTGGGGTAGTAATTTAGGCACGCATGTTAGGTCCAGGCATCTAAAGTTTTTCTGTACTAGAGCATTATGAAGTCCTTTTGTGAAGTGAATTCAGTGCATTTGTGGTGGACGGGTCCAGTGTGTTGAGTGTTGGACTTAATCACCGACGGTGTCTATTGGGCCTCGTTGCCCATGTTCCTGGCTACTCATTCACTTCGTCCCATTATAAGTTGTAGGCAGCAAAACCGTTTCTTTTCAGCATGTTTTGGGTTGGGTAACTGGATCCAGTGTTCAACAACGCGAGGGCCTCAGCCACAGTCTTCGAATGGGAAAAATGCGTTGTCATAATGGAGTATCATATGCAAGAACAGCGGGCATAAGTGAAAACAATGGATGTCCAGATGAATCAAAATTCTGCGGCAGTTCTTGTTTTTGAATGGTCTATCAAATGCTCTAGATCATCCCTTGCTGAACACTGCATTGTCATTTGCCTTCTGAAACAAAAGTACTGAATACATTCTGTACATGTGAGAGACAAACTTCTCCTCGCTTCGGAGCGTGACCATTGTCATATGTCATCAGGATCGGCAACAGTACGTTTCGTTTGACTGAAACTGCACAAAATCCATCAGGGACTGATGCTGCGGTTCAAATCATTTACGAACTCAAAAAGTCTGAAGGTTTCCTGTCCTTTCTCTTGGCATCGGCCTGCGGTACTTTGTGTTGGATGGCAGTCCTGAAGAACTGGATATCATTACGTTGCCTGCCAACTTAATTTTTCGGACAAAGTCTCGTGTCCAGGTATCATGTATTGGCAAGCAGGGCCTCTTGATGTGATTAGCGCCGAAACTAGCAAACTCGGATGCAAATGATCCGAGTTAGAGGTGGACTTCGGTTACTTGGACCTAAGTCTTGATCGGTGGAAACCACTGACACCTGCGCTGGAAGTTTGATGATGTTTGCATTGTGTCTTGTCTCCCACTGTGTTAAAATTATTTCGCTTTTTCGACGCCGATGATGCCCTTTTTCGCACATGGTATGCTACACCACGCTCGGCGTGCAAACAGGGTACCTTGTCTGGAACAATGCCATAGGAATGAAAACCCCCTTGACATGCCAAGTTTTATCGCCTGGTGGGCCTGTGCCACGCATCGAATTTAACACACAGATTTTATGCAACTGAAGCATCGCAAATCCTGGGAATGATGGAATTTTGCGAACATGCTCATCTTTTTGCACAGAAAAGCGATTCATACATGAAAAACATCAACATAACGTAAATCACCAGAAGATCGCATGCAGTCCAGTACATACGTACATATATATATATATATATATATATATATATATATATATATATATATATATATATATATATATATATATGCCAAGCGCATCGTCGCGCATCATTAGTCGTATAATCTTTCGTGACAAAATGGGCGTTTTGAGGAAGCTTTGGAGGTAAAAGCCTACATATACCGCTAACCAGCTTGAGACAGACCAAGCCATTTTAGATTAGGGGAAAATGGTGGGAGGAAATTCTTTTTTATGCCACTTAATGATCCACATATTGTTTATTACTGCCTGTTGTCTGTCCTACGAAAATGTACGTACCAAGTCTGAAAAATACACAGTATTTGCTCGGCCCTGGTCATTTTTGATATGTCCCCGGCCTTTGGTCCCGTTTTGCATGCCCTCTGTCACAGCATGTACGGACTTTGCTCAGTTCTCCATAAAAGTGCATACGCGGGCATTTGCTATGAAAGTTACAGCGCAAAATTTCCCGATTTTTTGGACTGCGCAAGTTCTGCTTGGTAACTATTATTGCCGCCCACGAGTCGTTGTCAACTTATGCCTATATCCGAAAACATTTCAAAACATGAATGCCGCAGATACGTTGACAAGAATGTTATCAATTATGAATAAGAGAGCAGCACAGAAGAGCGTCTGTAAGTTGCAGTCCAGCTTTAGATTATGATTTTCCATCGCGATGTGCGGCCATCCCCGGCAGTTGTGCAGCGTTCGGAACCGACGGCCACTGACGGCAACATTCTACTGCAATCTCCTCCAAACTGCTGTTACAGCGTAAGAAGACGTTGAGTGACATGAGTGAAAATCCTATTGTCGTCATAAATTCGGATTTTGACTTATGTCGTATTTTGTGTTTGGTAACTTCTAACCGATCGGCACTGATGGGTTAAGAAGAAGGTATTGTTTTACTCAGGCCGCGATGAAAAGAGCAGCTGGCCATGCGGGACTTTTGAGTTCCATTTCGAGACTGAATATTCCCGGATGCGCGGCGAGTCCGCTCAGATGAGCTCGGTCGGCGCGTTCCCTCAATTGCTCGCCATTTCTCACGGAGCGCGGCCACCGGTTCCGACCGAGAGCGGCCGTGAATTATTTATAGCGATCGGATGAGGAGCTCCGAACGGAGATCAATAGCCACACCTCTCTGCGAGGCGGCGCCGACCGCCGGCACGCAGCCGGCCGCGCCGTCCGGCCGACAGCCGGCTGAGCGATCGGCCACCGGCGCCCGGCGCGCTGTCGGGACGCCGTCCCGCCGGGAGCGGCCGCAGAACAGCCCCGGGGCATCCGTCAGGCGGCCGGGAGGACGTGAGCCCTGTGACCGCGGCGCAGAATGTCGCCGGTCTGGGGCTCGGCGCTTGTCGGCGTGAAGGTCGGCGAAAAAGGTCAACGGAGTCAGAAAAAGGAGGGTTAGAGATGGGAAGAAAGGAGGGATAGAGAGAAGAATGAGAGAAAGAGGGCAAGGATGTTCTGTTCTTCACAACCCACCGGTTTTTAGGGATTTCAGTTCAACAGTTTGTCAACGAGATCAACTCGTGCGCCTTTGCATGACTCATTACTTCGTAAATATTGGGTAAGTTTAATATAAGAAACGCCAACACCAGGTTGATGTGCCGAGTGCTCACGAAAATCGTGAAAATATGTGACGAGCAATGACTTAAATGAATGAATGGAAAGACCGGCAGCTTTACAAAGCTTATTGAAGGAAAGAAATAATGGGATGCCGTACCGGTCGTACCAGCGAAGCTCCATGATAAGTTAGGATTGCCCACCCGTTTTTAGGAGTCCAACGCCACCAGTGGCATCAGGAGTCCTGTTTCCAGGGTTTCGGGCATTATCCATCGCCACACTTCTACACTTAATCATTGGACGCCGAATGACCGAATGAAGTCGGTGCGCCTCTGAGCCCCAATAACCAATCTACACTTAATGATATGGAAATGTTCCGAGGTTTCGATGTATTTAATGACGTTGGCAACGTTTCCGAAGTAATATTAATGAAACGGCCGGATGAAGACGTTGGATCGGCCCATGGATAACCATGGGCTCGATGGTTGGTTTTGTAACAACACGCAGCAGGCTCTTACTGATGGAAATTTGGCAATGCAAATCTTTTCTCATATTTCGTATTGCACACTCTCCTTCGTGTAGAGAAAACTAAAGCTCGAACGGCCACATCGTGAACGAACTGAAGTGCATGCATATGCGTAGTGTACATATGCATGCCCGCCAGTTCGTGTGCGTGTACTGAATGAATACATGCGGTGAAAATACCGGCGTTTTACAGACAGCGAGCAGGCTTCAGTCAGTGTTTGTTTGCATCGACCGACGTTCTCTTGTCAACGCCACAGAGGAGCTGGAGAACGTGCGACTGCAGCACGAGACAGAGATGGACCAGTTCAGGCGGGAGCAGGACAGACAAGCCGCCAAGGTCCGCGGCGATCTCGAGGTGAGACGGACGTCCAGAACAGGACAACGGCCAGCCACGACTGCGTCAGTTGCGTTCTTTTCGTGAGCCGCCTGAACCGTGCCTCCCCGTTTCCCCAGCAACGTAGATGCTTCCCGTGCCTGCTCCGTGAGTTACTGACGTCAGCAACCAACACGCTGCCGTCGCCAGAACGGGGGAGGGACGCGGGCCGTGTCCCCGTCACGTGACGAACTGCTGTGCACGGCTCCGGACCACGCCAGCCCCGCTCACGCGCCCGCCGCGGCCTCCTTTCAGGCGAAGCTGAACGCCCGGAGACGGACCCGGGCCATGCGCAACCTGGAGGAGCGCCAGCGCCAGGAGCTGGCCGCCGGTGCCGCCGTCAGCTAGACGACGTCGTCAATCGATGGGCCGCCCGACGCTGGTGACGTCACCGCGCCGTCGACCGGCGCCGCGCGGCGGAGGCGGCGATTATGACGCGGCGACTGCTGGACGGAGCTGCCGGCGGCGGCGGCGGTCGGTTCCCGGCGGCCCCGATGTCCGGGCCTTCGCCAGACGGAGCTGCCGACAGCCCGCTCACAATCCGGACTCTGACAGGACGCTGGCTTTGTTTTGGTAGTTCTGAGATCAGTTTGTGGGCTCGGTGGACCAGGGGTCTGTGTTTCGACGTTCCCTCGTGTCATTTTATCTGGGGCTGATCCAGCCGAAAAACGTGGAAGGAATATGGACACTACCGGCTTTTTAATACGGCACCAAATGTACCAAACATCGTTCATGTTTATTTCCAAAATATGACTATGTTTGGTCAAAACATACCAACATTCGTAAGTCACCCAAAGCAGGAAAATGTATTATAGGCAACACTTACCCTTTTCCTTTTTTCTGAGAGTGCAATCCAAAAACTATCTTCCCCTGAATCCGCACCTGCATTTTGATATACGACTTACCGTTATTGGCTACCTAAAATGAAACGTTCATTCACACACTTTTTTGGGGGGAGGGAACAATGGCACATTGCTTCGCAGCGTCTATCCTGTGCTCCAGCCTCGTTAATAACGTCTTTGCAAAGATAAATTTTATACAGACATCTATGCCGAAGGGTTATAGGTGAATTAAGCGTACCCTGTGGACGTCATTTTTGTACAAGCTATCAAGGTGAATCGGTGCCAGCCTGTCTTTCCAGAGAAGGCTTGAGAAGCCCTAGGACATCCAGTTTGGAATACCGGGCGACGCCTGATAACACCATATCGAAACTATATAATCGTTCTGAGGAAAGGAATTTGTATCAGTTCTGAATCTGCCATGTTACAGTCAAATCATGTTTCGACAAAAAATATGAAAATATCGTAAGCCATGGCATCGGGACAGCATCTGAAAATGGACCACCTTACCAACAGCGCTTAAGCAACATCCATAAAGACGTAAAGTGAGCCTGGAGTGAGATAAGTCTCGGAAAATAATGGGGTGGCAGCAAAGGCGAACCCAAATGGGAGGCCGGGCACGGGCCTTGGTGGTTACGCATTCGCTTTTCTCTTGACAAAAGGGAAAAAAGAACGGAATTCAAAAAATAATATGGACGGTGTATAGGTTTTTCACGGACGATTGTCATTTGTTTGCAGGTCTGATACTTTCCGTAGGCGAACATAAGTGCCGTTTTTCACGTATAAGATAGCCAGATTTTCATGACACAAGTAGTAGCATGTTTTTCACAATAAAAAACTTCCCATTTGCCGCAAGAAAAAATGTTTACCACAACCTCAAAAAAAACATTCAAAGTTTGGTTTTCTTTGGCAAGGAGGGGGGTTGCGTTCACCTGAGGTGGCTTCTGCCTCAGAAATTATGGGCGCGCTAGTGGTTGGCGGCCATTTCAACTCCGATCTTTACCATGCATACTCACTCCAGCACGCAGTATTGCACGTATTGTGCCTTTCCGACATCGTCACAATTTCGCAAAAAAACGCACTTGCACTTCGATGGTCGGACTTACAAGAAAACCTCATGGCACGAGATTGTATATTGCCAGCTCAACTCGTCAGGGCCTGTGATATAGTGTACATACTGGGCACCTTGAGCCCCCTCTTACTAACCATATCGTTCCGTGCCTTAGATCTGGCCAAATGCGTAGTTTCGTGTCGACAGACCATTATCGGCTCGTGCAGCTTTTGGTGTACGCGTACGCTTCTTCAGTATTGACCTGTGACTTGCCTATCCTATGACCCGGTGTGTTGGGAGCCCCTCGTCACAGAAGGAATTAACCTCGGCATCCATGAATGTAGTCCAGTTACGTGCCTGTTGTTTCTGGTTAGAGTATTCGGGCAGAATTTGGCTCTCCGTGCCTATTTGTGGTGCGCCGTTCTCGGCGCTGGCGCGGCCTAGTTCAGCACAGGGTCTTACCGGGGACCCCCCCCCCGTGGGTGGTGTGGCGTGACTGTCGCCCGGTACTGCTGGGGAAGTTCCTGCCACGGCTCACGCTAGATCTCGAGCCCCTCCAGACTGAGCCCGGAACTGCGCCGTCAGGCGGAGGCGTTCAGCCGCCAGCCCTCGCCAGACTGTCATCGGCGGTCAGCTGAGCCCAGTCGCCAGCTGGCCATGACTGCTGGCCCAATTTTTTCTCATTCACCGGTGTGCTTTTCACCTACATCCTGGCCAAACGCCTTGGCGCGGATTTGCCTGAAGACAGGGATGGCGCACGTTAGCCATGTTGTTATTCTTCGGTCGGGTTCTGTGGGTGCCTGTAATGTTAACCCGTGGGTTGTGTAGATGGTAGACGTATAGTGCTGAAATACAAACTACTAGTTTGAGGAAACCTTACTTTGTTGAAGAAAAACGAAAGACATGGAAAGACGCATTTCATGACAATGTTGCGAGCTGGCAACCTATTTAGTTTGTTTCCCAAAGGTGCTAGGTCACGACATGGACAATGGCTGGAAATAACTAATCAAGTTACGGCAAAAAGAAAACAAATGTAATCAAGTAAACGTGAGAGAATTTCCAGCTTTCCAATAATACTTTGTAGTACTTGTAATAGTAATGGTAAAATTTCGTAACCATAACCTTCATAACTTTAACTTATAACTTTTATTTTTGGTGTTTTATACAACGCTTCAGCTGCTGCGGCTATTTCGCGCAGTTATAACTTTTAGTAAAATGATAGCAATAGTAATGCTTTCCGTGTAGACAATGATTTCCAGTGGTCACGCCTCGCATGAAGTTATCAACGGAATGCTAAAATACACTGGCTCCGTATCCAAGCAAAGTTGGCAAACCTTTTTGTGTCGAAATCCCGGAGCGCCACAGTTCTTTAAGGCTGCAGACCCACAGAAACTCTATTCGGTTTTCATTTGTTTCTGCCGTGAACCGCCACCAGGCTTCTGCTTCGTGCAGCCGGCGTAGTTTCAATCAGCCCCACCTCAGTTTTCATACAGTTTTGTGGGCGCACAGATCTCCGGCTCGCACTCGATTGGCTGCCGCCCGTCACGAGCCTCAGCTGCTGCAGTTTCTCGGCTTGTCTGGCAGTGCAGTGCGTTTTGGAGCAGCGTGGGATGTAAACAGGAAAGTTTTCTGATGAAGACTATGGAATGCTCATACGAAGAGGATTCTCATTAACAGCTAGTGAAAGTTTCACACACACATGTAGCAGTTAAGCGTGACTGAAAGCAAGGCTATGTTCGGGCGAAAAGTTTTTGAAACAACAGCGCGATGCCAGGACGGAATAACAGTCGAACATTCCATACAAGCACCGTGCATCATCGGCAACATAACTAATGAAAACGCCCAGACATTGAATACTGCGCCCAGGGTTTTCAGTGAGGCATGTAGTGTATGTGCATGTATTTGTATGTATAAGCATTTTATCAGTATGCGACATCATTTGTTCAAAAATATGTTGAGTTCCATCCATATTTATTATACCATATATATATATATATATATATATATATACTTATCATATCCATTATATCATATCCATTCATGAGTTCCATGACAATGAAACAGCATGTCAAGATCATAGGGCAGTTTATTATATACAATAGCAGTTTTGTTTTTACGCTTCAGACGCCATTGAGTTCAATCAAAGAATATTGGTGTCATGTTCATTCGCTCATCTGTGGCAATTTCTTCCGTAAAAATTACTAAATTATGAATTCTCTTCTAGGAGCGTTATTCCGTAATAACCTTATGGTGCTCAACATCTGCGAACACCCTGTGAAACAGTGGGCTGACACTCCACCGGAAAGACCGGCATCCGGTCTTGACTACGATGACGTAGGAAAAGCTACCTACTAAGCAATCGATCGTGAAGCAAAGGCGCATCCGTTGGCGCACATTGTCGGTGGGTCGTGGATACCATACTGGGACAGGTGCTAGGCACAGCTTCCAGCACTCAAGCGCAGGCCACGCTAAGCAGCAAAACATCCCTCTGAGAGTTTGGTAATCCACCAGCGGTCGCCCACCGAGCCCGGAACAAAGACCGGACCGAGGCGTCAGGCGGCCTCGCCCGGTGGCGGCTCCGGCCGGCAGGAGCCGTGCCCGCACAGGCCACGCCGCCACGCCGCGGCGTGCGGCCGGCCGCCCGTCCACGCGACAGCGGCGGCCCAATCGATGCGTCGACGGCGCGCCGGCGTCACGGTTGCCCGGCGGCGGCCGGCGGCGGCACGCGCTGGTCCGGACCGGGCCGGACCGGGCCGCCATCGGAGCGCCCAGACAGCAGGCCGGCGGCCGGCCGCACTCCCGCCGCCGCCGCCAGCCGGCCGTCCGGCCGTCCGGCCGTCCGCCGTCCTGACGTCTCGCTGCTCTGGCCAGCGGTCGGACGGGTGGTCGGAGGCCCGCCCTCGACGGTGTCCTCGGACGCCGTCGTTCGGATCCATTCGGTTCTGTTTGCCGAGCTGCCGAGACGCGTCGGCCTGCTCGCGCCGACTGCGCTCTCCAGCGCTCCCACCCTAATGGATGGCGCGCGTCAAATCGAGCTCGAACTCCTCTAAAATTCCGCGGAATTAGGCAAGCAAGCTAATTCAGTCGATAACGTTGCGCAGCCGTGCGCGAAGACTTTCGTTGACGATATTTGAAGACCTTTGTGACCATCCCATGCCTCCAGGGACTGTTTTAGCCGAAAATGACCCTAAAAATTGAATAAACGAGACGTCGAAGTCAGAATTTCTCCGTATTAACATTCCATACAGAACGCGTTAGAAAACGCACGTCAAGAAATACTGACGACACCAGCCTGCTTGTGTTAAAAAGTTCCCACAGTGGCTTCAAAGTTCCATATCCAAGAGCCTTCAAATTTCATTGTTTTCTAAACTGCTTTCGATTTTAAAGGTTCTCCTAAAAACAAGTCGTTGCTTCTGAAGACTTTCTCAAGTTACCAAATGTCTTCAACTCTAGTTCTCCGAGTCGTCACTGAAGGGAATCGGATAGACATGAGAAAGCCCTGAAGAAGATCTGACATGCCGACGTGTTATTTGGCGTCTTGCCTTGGAAATGTGACACGGCACTTCCTTTTTCTGGCCTTAAATTAGCATACACCAACAAAAACGTCTGAGATCTCGCATCACCCATACATGAGCCATGGCTCATGGCACCGTCTGTTTATAGACTGTGCGTTCGATTTGACTCAACATGTGGTGGATCCCGTGACCCCGTGACCCGTGACGCTCCTCACGTAGTGACGTGATAGTGCTGTCAGTGGCAAGTATTTGACGTCCAGAATAAAGGTGTTGAAATTGGAAGCTCTGTCACTGACGAACGAACGAAGAATTTAGTGGTAAAGAGAAGTTTGCCGGTACATAACTGAACAAAGACAAACATTGCCACAAACGAGGTGGCCAATAGAAAACTTTTACGCCGAGCAGAAAACTCTGCTACGGCTTGAAGACACTGGACACTTGTCCCATGCGAGACAAGTACCCAGGTCCCAGTTTCAACCCGTATGACTGCTTGAAACCAAAATCATCCCGGAACAAGAATGATAATGTGAATGGTAGAACGCTTTGGAACATGCATTAATCAATAAGCCGCCTACTTCCGCTCATTAAGCAGTGTACCACGAAGCCGGATTTGCTAGTGTGCTAGTGACATTTTGTGTCCGAAGTCACTAAGATCAGCCATCCAGCACGCGACAGAAAATGGCACGGCGAACTGCGTAAGTCGACAGACTGTGCCTTCCCTGCAGCTGACGATATGGCCACCCGAGTGTCTCGACTCACCGGACAGAGATGAGCTCCTTTAATGACCACACACACGATAGGCCACCCGAGTACCTCGACTCACCGGGCAGAGATGAGCTCCTTTAATGACCACACACCGCCCATCCTTGGTACGGCGGTCGGCCGGGGCGTGCCAGCGAGAACCAGCGTGCGCCAACTGTAGCGAACACTGGCCCAATGCGGTGTCAGCCTTCAGGGCAGGTTAGTACCACGCTGACCCCAGACGCTCGTTAAAACAAAGACGCAATATTCTGCACGCGTATATTGGCATAACTGTTTGCAGAGTTTGCGCCAGGCATCGGACAAGAGGAAAGCACGTGGCGTCACCGATCGCATACGGCTGGGCTGAACCTCCACCCCAGGCAGAACTCTGAATGCTTTATGCGATTCCCGGCCCATAGTCTGCACACGTGCACAACTCGCGACTGCTCCGCACGGTGAAACTGGCGAATAATTTACAAGCTGCATGCCCTCGATTTGGCGGTCTTTTCAATCAGCTGCGAGCACGACGCGTTCCAAGCAAGTGGAGTGGCGCTAATGGCGCTCCTCAGGAGACGCCGTCATTAGCTGGCTGCACTGGCTGCACACCGTCACTGGCAACTGGAAGCGCGACGCGCTCCCGATGCCGCCTAGTTCGGCCCGTCACCGCCAGGGGCGCCACGGCCGGAGATGAACGGCGACGACAGCACACAAGGCCCTTGCTCTTGGAGCACAAAGAAGCGAAAGTACAAAAGACCACAGTGGACTAAGAGCATAAGACCGCAACCGAAGACGAAAACAGTCGGCGTCCACTGAGACTGAGCACGTGCAGAGTCCGCGACAGGCACAAGAATCAACGACACAACAGTCACTGAACGGCCGCGTCCAACTGCATCACCCTGACGAGGGCACCAACCCGCACTCGGGACGGAGTTAGTCACGGCACAACACAAAACGCTGCCGGAGCTTCGCAGAACTACGGAACATCCCTGCCCACCACCCAAGCCATAAAGCGGTTAGCATATTGCGCGCGCAGCGGACGTGATCGCCGCCGGCCCCCACTCGGCGCCCCCCGGCGTGGCGGCCGGGCAGCGGCGGCCGCCGCGCCCGCCGGCGCCGCCGGCGGCCGCGGCCGCCTACGAATCGAACCGGTCCTCGGGCTCCAGGTCGAACCAGCGCGTCACGCCGGTCGTCAGGTCCATCTCGCTCATGTCGATGTGCATCTGCAACAGGTCGGCGCGGCACCAGTTATGGGCGCGCCCGAGCGGCGGCCGGCCGGCGCCTCGCCGAGGCCGACGCGCGCCGTCACGCCCGTAAGTTATATATATATATATATATATATATATATATATATATATATATATATATATATATATATATATACACATGAGCACCCAAAAGTAGTCCTTTTCTCCGGAGCTGCCTAATCGCAATAAAAATCAGGCCGAGACTGAAGTTTGCATCGCAACACGTCTCATATTATGAGTGGCACCTGATTCAAGGCCATCAACGGTCAAGGTCACGGCCCTCGACAAATTTGACGGCCGTGATAACGGGTCAACCAATGTTTGTTTCCCAACCCATTTGACAAGGAGATTAAAAAAAAAAAACAGGAGATCTGGGCACACGAGAAGCCTTCATATACTCCAAATTGTTGTGCACATGCAGTAACGCAAAATTTTCGGTTCCAAACTCGGAGCACGCTAGTGCCAATCTGGCACCTCTGAACGACGCTACAAGGCAATCTGTCTCATGCTGCACTAGCGGAATTTGTATCTCTTCAGTGGCTGCAGCCCCCCAATCTTCGAAATAACCCCTTAAATGATTAAAAGAGCCCCATCTACCTTCATGTAATTTGCGAGCCATAGCACGTTTTTTTCTGTGAACAGAAATCGCAAAATCATGTACTTTAATCCTATTCCCGGAGGGCTAGACGGTATGGTCGATTCCTGGCGGGGGCGGGGGGCGGATTCGCCCCCCCTGAGATCTCGAGAACTACTTGTCCGATTTCATCGCAACAAACGGCAATCGATTTGCCATGAGGTGAACTACATTTTTATCAAAACAAAATTTCAAAATTTTCAAAGGCGCCGATACAGGGGGCAAAAATGTCAAAATGGGGGTTATTTTTGGACTTCTTATAACTCCGTTGTTTATGGACCGATTTCGATGAAACTGGCATGAATCGACAGATTACGGATAGGGCTTTTACCATGGGTACACAAATCTGAAATTTTGGGAACATTCATGGGCGTTCATACGGTTTCAAAAATAGGAGGATTAGTTTTCTAACAGATGAATGAACAAAAGAGGCAAAAACACTTTTTGGGCTTCTGCTAGTCATGCTATGCTAAAAAAGTACAAATCGCATCACAATGTTTGTATAATGTTAGCACAGGCGGTGCCAGGGACATGAAAAGGGGAAACTGTCATGGTCACACGTCCTTCAGATCACCTTGTGACCTTTGACCTTAAATGACCTGCAGTGACCTTGGGGTCGCCTGGAATGATCTCGTGCATTTAATATTATTTTTAAACGTTTTCAATCATTTGAATTCACTCTATTTCAAAAATTTCATTTTATGGCCATTGCGATACAGGGTATGCACACTGACATTTTAGGTCATAGCTCCGTGACCCGACATAATATCAAGCTGAAACTTGGTACACAAATAGAATGCACACTTCTACGTCACATATATTCCGGGTTTGCCATTTGAAAAAAACGGCGCCGAAATTATTGCAACCAAAACAAATCTTGACTTTTGACCTTGGCCTGACCCTGTAAAGTGACCTCAGATCAACAAAATTGCATTTGCAGATTACCCAACTATTTAGCTATAAATCCATATAACGTTTTAAGTTGTATCTTAAAAACTCTGTTTTTGCGAGACATTTTTCTTTTACCCTCAACAAGGTCAAAAATGGCCTGAGGTGCCTCCCAAAAGCGTTGCCTGGTTCCGCCCCTGAGCAAAATAGAATTTTGAAATTTTGTCACAGCGCGTAGAAAGAATAGCTAGGAAAAGTGACCAAGTTTCGTGAGGCTGCGTCAAAAAGGCTGGAATTGGCAAGCAAAAAACCCGATGGGGGCGGATTCAGCCCCCCCCTGCGGGGAACAGGGTTAAGGAACAGAAAGTATGACCAACAAAGATTACGCACTTTCCAGGGCATCATGCATTCAACCATACATTAATCCCACTGTATTACAAATACATGGTCTATCTTCCCATCCATTACATAAGACGTGCATTATTTTATATATGCAGCAACCCTTTTACAGCTTGAATGGTTGCTGACGTTGAAACCACGATTTCGGATTTCTAAGAACACATGCAAACATGAGCGGACCTGGAAAATCACAGAAAAGGCTGGCATAGTCACAAGATGGAACAGGATTTGGCAGGGTCTGCAATGCTAGTGTCTCCACCCATGAATGTCAATTCATAACAAATTTTACTACATTCCATTACAACAACCTAAATACCCAATGTTGCCATCTCACCCAGAGTTGTAAATGATGCAAAAAACAAACAACAAAAAAATCCCATTGGTCAAAATAATGCAGCCTAAATCCATTCAGAAAACCACCTTTCGGTGGAGATCAGGTTTTCAGCCCTTCAGCTTGGTCCCTCGAATCATTAACACAAAGCTTTACCACTGCCACATTGCATATTTTCACGGAATTTTGCACAACGTTGCGAACGCCGATATTTCCACACCGATCACCCAGACTGTCAAGCGGATGCCATTAGTTTCTCGCGAAGCCGGAATCTGCATGAAGCCGCCAAAGATCAAACTACAAAAATGATGCACCGTTGCTAAAAAAAACGGCTGTGAGGTTGTACGTGTACTATATTGCAAGAAAACTCCATTATCTGTCTAACGCCATCCAAAAATCATTTCATTTAGTCTCTTTTCTGAAATGTATTGTCACTGGACTCGTAAAGTGCAAAATACAAAGTTGATATACGATGACCTACGTCAGCGATGCTTCATACTAAACTTGCGGGTCATGCTAATTTGTAATGCAAACCGCAGACACCCTACATCGTAAAGACACCGACAATATAGCGATGAAATAAAACTGACAGCTGAATCGCAAAACATGGCTGTCTTTATAACGTCACTGGAACGTGACTTAAGATGGCCTCGTTTCCAGATTTCGTCAGTGTGCGCACGCTTAATGTTAGCGTAGGTAATGCGTTTCGGTACGCAGCGTTTATTCGTTTCGGGGATATCCACGAAATGCGCCTGGGGGGCGTTAACCACCGTCAACGGCGGGTTAACGGGGCCAGATAGCATTACCGGGTACGGTTCAGCGTTGCCGCAAGGCAAACAAGTGAAAACCTGGCCAGGTCCGGTAACGTTACACTGTTGCTGACGCCACGGTTGTGAAGACACAACACGTCACGGTCGACCGCAACAGCAAAACAGACGTAAGCGGTCGGAACAACAGGGCAGCCCTCCCCCAGGTGGTACAATGCGTGTTCAACGTTCTCACGTTTGGAACGGTCGTGCTGCAGTATTCGCCTGTAAGACGCTCGAATTCAAGTCACATTTAAACATCGAATTCAAGTCATCCCTGAATAAGGACACAAACCAAGACTCGTTCTTTTCTGAACCTTGCGCTGGGAATGAGACATGGTGAAACGTCTTCATCAATCTGACGAGCTACATACTTTGAACATCCATAGGATGGCGGGTTTTCATTATGGGCCTGTCATCGTGGGAAATGTGCACTTCCCACGAATACTGCAAACATGTCTTAGGCTCCACCGGCCAGGAAAGACGCGCCTTTCGTTCGTTCGTTCATTCGTCCGTTCGTTCGTTCATCCGGGCTTAGGGACGCACTGACCCCACGGTATCACGCCGTTCACGGAAAGAGATACCACTTCCAGCTGCCTCTGTTATAATGTCCGTCGAGCATTTCAGTCAAAACACGGAATGAACAAACCTCTTATGCGGACCCTCCGCATCTTTTTCATGTCAAGAAGCATCGCTATCACTTCAGTAATTTTTTAAGGCGCCATTTTAAACGCCCGCGCGAGGTCACACTCAATAATGGGGCATATCTTGATTTCTTTACCAGCTTGAAAAAAATACGAGGCAAACTTTTTACATCAGAAATTTTGAATGCATTCTTACCTCTATGACAGTTCCCCTATGTTCCCATTTTGGGGAGGTCAGCAGCCCCCTACGGCTTTTCGTTCACCATTTCCAGGGTTTCTGAAGCAGCTTCACGAAACTTAGTGACGTTTCCTACTTATCCTCTCTACGTACCATGAAAAATTTTGACAATTTTAATTTGTTAAGTGGCAGAGCCATGCAAAATTTCTGGGAGGCCCTTCAGAACATTTTTAGCACTGATGGCTGCCAAAAAATAGTGTTTCAAGACGGAACTTAAAACTCTATATCAGTGTATAGGTAAATAACAGGGCAAAAATATTTTTATAACACACGAAAAATTTTTTGCTGATCTGAGGTAACTTCACAAGACCTGGTCAAAGTCACCAGTCACAACATGGTTTTATGCAAAAATTTTTCACGTTTATTTTCCAAAGGCAAAATCCGGGATATACGACTCCACGGTGACCTCTACCTGTCTGTAAAGCTTCAGTTTGATATCAAATCGGGTCACGGAGCTATAACTTAAAATGTCCACGCGTATACCCTACATCACGATGGCCATTAATAAGACTTTCAGGCATAAAGTACATCTGAATGACGGGAAACGTTTTCAAACACTATGGAATGAGATCAATGTCATTCTACGTGGCTCCTGACGTCACTTCTTGACGTCAAAGTAATTCAGTGTCAACGGCCGTACAATGGCCTGATGGACACGCGACCATGACAGTTCCCCTATTTTACGACGTCCCTTGCGCCGCCTATGCCGGCATTATACAAACAATGCAATACGACTGATACTTCCTAAGTATAACGTGACTGCAAAAAGCTAACAAATATCTTAACTTCTACTTTAATTCTGTAAAACAAATATGCGTCCATTTTCCAAGTGCCATGAACGCCTGTGGTTTGCTCAAAACTCCAAACGTATGGGCCAGTGGAAAAAGTTCCACCCATAAACTCCTGACTCATGCCAAATGCACCAGAGTCCGTCCATAAACAGCGGAGTTGCAACAAGTAAAAAAAAATATTCCCTGGATCACTTTCAGTTCTACTTTCCACTTTCAAAATCCAATTTCAGAAAATCCGCTTTCAGAATTTTCGGAACTTCTGTTTATAAAAACGCAGTCGACGCCATGTTGAATCGATTGTTATTAACTGCGCTGAAATCGGCCGGATAGTTCTCGAGAGCTCGGGGGAGGCGTGTAAGCCCCCCCCCCCCCAACCTACGGTAACGCGCCCCAGCGCTATCGGCACGGGCAAACGGTCAACGCACATCTGGGCTTCCCTTCACGTCATCTCACCACAAAAAGACTGAACGCTTGAACGAATGATTTTGAATACTGGTTTTAGTGACAACTAATCTAACCATTCTCACGCAAAAGAAAATCAGGACATCTTGTACAATAGAGAGCTGTATCTCGTTACGACGGAAATGCACACAATAAACGATGATGCAACCACTGCACTACCAACAGATCGGCCGCTCGGCTGACGGGACACCGGTCTTCCCATCCTGGTCAGAGTGACTCAGGTCACTTCAGCTCTCGATACTTGGTTCTGCCGGTCACCTGCTCATAACTTCCCAATACAAGGCCACGCCGACTGCTACCTATCGTATCCCTGGTGTCACAGAATACCAACCGTTACCTGAAACTGCAGGACCGGGAGCGGTGTTCGTGATCTATTCAACAAACTTTACTTAACACGGACTCTGATCTGGCGTGTCACCCCGTGCAATCAATATCACCAAACTTAATGAAAAAGACGTATTAAAACTGATCAGGCATGAACCTGGAACTCGAAGGAACGCAGGTTGTCCCCGTTTTGCAAAAACCCTCCACTGACCTGGGTGTGTCGCTGCATCATCTCGGAAAAATCGCGTATCACCACAGCAAAGCGGTGCCTAGGTGACGAAACACTCCCCCGGAGCAACTTCGAATCGGCCGCAAAACGAGGATACCTTGCATCCCATGCGGATGCGGGCACATCCCCGATATTACACGGGCTATTTGTCTTCTGTGACCTGAGAGGATACTCTGCGGTCTATATCGGCCAAACTGGGCCATGTGAGAATTACAGCGAAGCACACGAGACGCTCGGTTTAGGTTTCATCCATCTATCTTTACTTAGAACGAAATGGCTCTGGCCGGCGGCCACGCCTCGAACAGCTCGGATTTCAAATCCATTACGCACGGCGATATTTCCGCCGGTTACGCACCCCAGGAACATCTCTCAGTTACACCGGACCACGTGTGGGAATACCACCGTAACAAGATCAAGAGCCCTGCCGGGCAGTCACGTTCTCGGCCGCCTTACCATGCCCAGGGTGGGGTTCCGAGCGAACGTCTTCTTGCTGACCACCATCACCTCCAGGCGGCGCACGCGAATCTCGTTCAGCCGGCCCTTGTACTCCAGCGTTTCGTCGTAGACCGGGTCGCACTGGTCCTTCATCATCTGCGGCAGACCGCCGGCGGACAGGCCCGAGTCATTCACAGCACACCAGACCGCCGGCGGACAGGCCAGAGTCATCCACAGCACACCAGACCGCCGGCGGACAGGCCAGAGTCATCCACAGCACAACTGACCGTCGGCGGACAGGCCCGAGTCATTCACAGCACATCGCAGAACAGAACACTAACGAACGCCCGCAACACGGCCGCGGCGGCCAGGCGCCGAGCAACAACGCCCAACACCGGACCAGCGTCTCAGGAAAACGCCTGCCTTCTCACGCGGAAGAAACGTGCTCTGCCCCGCCCCGCGTGGGAAAACACTCGCTATCCGCAGCAGGGCGCTCGAGGCACAACCTCGCCTCCTACGGCAACACTTCGGTCACAGAGCCCCCTCGCCAGGGGCTCAGCCTGCGTGCCGCCCGTCTGGGTCCCGGGCCGGGGATCGGGCGGCGGAGGCGAGTCGGGGCCGGGTCCGACACTAGGCGCCCCGAGACCGCCGTCCCGGTCCCAGCAGAGGCCGACCGCACGGTCCGGTCCGGCCGACCGCACGGTCCGGTCCCAGCAGAGGCCCACCGCACGGTCCGGTCCCAGCAGAGGCCGACCGCACGGTCCGGTCCCAGCAGAGGCCGGCCGCACGGTCCGGTCCGGCCGACCGCACGGTCCGGTCCGGCCGACCGCACGGCATCAACCGGGCTGGCCGTGAACTGACATCAGTCTGGGTGTCGAGTGTCAATCGAGTGTCACGCAGTCTATAAACAATCTGTCAACTTGAAACACGAGACTTTGCCTACAGACCTACATACTCGTGTCACTTCCGTTTTTTTTTATTTTATTACCTTTTTATTTCTATTTTTGTTTGTTTCTGACCTCAGGGATAGAGCTTCTGCAGAACTGGCGCGTTATGTAAACACTCAGCATGTCTGGCAGGAACGGAGCCTGCACAGTGGTGTCCCGAGGTGTCCGGCTGCCCAGCAGACGGATCGCTTCAGTCCGCCACCCTCCCTGGATGTGTTCTACCAACGCACTCAACTGCCGGGCTCATTTCGCGTTATGAGTTCCCGCCCCGGTCACAGAGGTCGGCGAAATGTCACTCTCACTCAGCCTCCAACCAAGGGCCTCTCGGACGCCACGCCGGCGGTACGATCACAACAAGGAATCGCCACGCAGTGGACTAAATAATACAATTGAAAATGGAATCTGATCCATCCAAAAAAGACGCACCACACCAACGCCATTCGAAAAGAGGCTCGTGGCCATTTGTGCTTGACCAATGGGTGGGAAAACTGGGGCCAGTTTGAATCGCTAATGGCGTCATGTTGACAGGACCCGGTGCGATTTCCATATTGTTTCGGCGGTGATGAATACCGACACCTGACAGCACGTGACATACGTTTTCCAAAAACGCAATACCAATGCATAATGATAGAAGCACCGATGTCGGCGTCAGCACGGAACACTGGAATGACACGCAAAAACGCCAGCAGGAAGCCACGCAAGCAATATGAACAACCAGCTCTCTTCATAACCAGCGTCTAGAAAGCTGATACTGAACTGCCTGACGATGTGACTGAAAATTCCGGATACCGCGAACAACCTGCACCAGGCGCCCCTCCCTTCGCCGGCCCGTTTTTGTAAAGCTCGGCGGGGCCGGTCTCCGGGGCCGTCGTGGCCGCCCGCCAAAGCCCGGACTTCAGCGGCCACAACTTTCCGGCCGGAGATCAGAGGCGGGAGGGGGGAGTCCTCTGCGGCCGGCCCGCAGTGCTGGGCCCGGGAGAGATCGTTCCGCCGGCGGCTGTGTGGAGCCGCACCTGGCCGACCGCGCGGCCGCGGTCTGGCCGACGCAGGACGCGCCACGCCATAAGCTCCTCTGAGCGGGCGCATTTGGTACTCGAAAATGTATGTGGGTCGGGCGGCCAGACGAACCGGACGGACTGGCCGACTCGGCACCTCGGCCGAGGACATCCCCCGTCTGTGGCAGAGGAGCCGTCCAGTTCTCTGATGACTGATCAGAGTCAGCTCGTCTCACCTGTCACCTGGACGACTTTACCGGGTGACAAAACGACATCTAAAACGAAACACACGGGCTCTGTCACTTGGCATTTTAGATACGATGTCACCAAAGGTTAAGTAAAGAGTGACATTTGGTCACGTAAATCCTACGAGATACGTATGTTTCTCTGGTGAAGGGGTCGTTGACGCCACGAGATGGGTGCGCAATTTACATAAGAAAGAAAGTACAATATTTCAGAGTTGACAACATTCCAAAATATTCTTACGACGTGTTTCGGAATGTTCGTTTTACAACGTTCTTGTCCGCTACTTATACGCTAAAACTCGTTTCCCACGAATGTGACGGTCGCGCCAAAGTTGAAAAACATCTAAAAAAAAAAAACGGAATCGTGCTCGGCCTGTCCATTTTCTTTTACGTTCGACGATTTTCAGTGGCGGAGTCCGTCATTTTCGTTTCGATGCCGGTGCAGCATTCCCTGATGTAATGTTGAGTGCTCCCGTAAACGAGTCTTCCCTTGTATCGTGCTGCACGCTGACGGGGCGGGCTCGAGACCGGCCGCCGGCAGACGTCAGGGCAGAGCCGACCCACCGTCAGCCCCGTCCTCCCGTCAACGCCGTCCTCCCGTTAACCCCGTCCTCCCGTCACACCGTCCTCCCGTCAGCACCGTCCTCCCGTCAGCGCCGTCCTCCCGTTAACCCCGTCCTCCCGTCACACCGTTCTCTCGTCAGCATCGTCCTCCTATTACCAGACTCAGTGCGTCACGCCACCCGCGTCACATCACACACAAGTTTGCTAATACGGAGAGCACAGTGACGACCGGGCATGCTTAGGCCTTGATTTTGAGGGACGGCTTACACCGTGAAGTTGTGATCCGTTACCCGGTGAACCGACCGTGAAGTTGAAGTTCAGTCTTTCCGGCGAGAGAGAGAGAGAGAGAGAGAGAGAGAGAGAGAGAGAGAGAGAGAGAGAGAGAGAGAGAGAGAGAGAGAGAGAGAGAGAGAGAGAGAGAGAGAGAGAGAGAGAGAGAGAGAGAGAGAGAATATTGGCTATACAGCGCAAGCTACCCGAGGCAGGACACACAGAGAGGAGCAAATCGATGATAACCAGTCCTATTAGTCAGTATCTCAAGTCAAAGTATAAGTTTCAGAAAAAGAACTTCAAGAAACAAATCGAAACGAACAACCCCGATTCTCAAAAGCCAATTATCATTTCAAGCCCGACTTTCGACGTAAGAACCGGCGCACTAAGGTTTCGAAGAGGTACATCACGAATACCTTGAATGAATGTCACAGCAATTCTTTCGTGCGTTTCCTTGTTTCCCCTCCTTACTCGGACTGCTGGGAGGAACGTTCTGTGAATGAACCGCCCCAGACGATTTATCTCACCCAGTTAAAACCAACCTCCCTTCTATCCAGTGAACCTGAGGTCTCCCTCTTACCCTCGCCCACACGAACCATTCCGCCACTTACTAATCCTTTCGCTTTTGATTTCCCGGGCGACAGCGATATGATGCGATAATATGATGCCCTGCGACGGGCCGCTACCAGCCTCGGTATCCCAGGACGTTCCCGCATGATAAACCTATCAATCGACGACGGCTTCGACGCCGCTGCATTAAAAGCCCTGACCTTTGAGGCTGCCAGCACCGAGACCTCATCCAGAGACCAGCTCCGCACGACGCCCGCCTGACAGGTGTCGTCGACGGTCAGCGCCGCCCACGGGTCCGGCGACCCGACGCGACCCCGCGGCCCGACCTCGGCCGGCCGACTCGACACGGCTCCCGGCGGCGCTCACCCTGGTCTTGCGCTTGTTGTCCTCGGAGCGGTCCGGCAACAGGTACGTCTTGACGTACGGGTCGGGGATGTCGTCGCCCTGCATCGGCAGGCTCCTGCGGGACGGCGGGCGGACGTCAGCGTGACGTCGGCGCGTGACGTCAGCGGCCGGCCGGGGCGGCAGTCGGGCGGGCCTGACGGCTCCCGGCGGGACGGTGTCGGTCTCCGGCCGCCCCCGCCCCCGCCGGCCGCGGCCGCCTGCGCTCGCCGCTCACAGGGGCTCCGGATGAGGCACACGTCCCAGCGGTCAGGGGCTCAGGATGAGGCACAAGTCCCAGCGGTCAGGGGCTCCGGATGAGGCACACGTCCCAGCGGTCAGGGGCTCCGGGATGATGCGCGGTTCGCTGCTGACAGAGACTCGGGGTGAGACAGAGACTCGGGAATCGCAACTCACAGGGGCTCAGAGGGGGACCGACATCACGGCAGCCAGATAAACGCTGCGTGTGTCCACGTTCATGGCCAAGTCTGGGTCGATCACCCTACAGCGTCCCTCGGCTGCCCCTCGGTGAAGACACTGCTTGGTTTCCATTTCCGTTATCCGAATTTTTGTGGTACATATGACGGACTGCACAGTAATAAAGGTGTCTGGTTATTATCACGCACAGAGAATATACACGAACCTCTGGGTTAATGGTACACCAGGTCATCCAGTAAACGAGAATATAGCACCATAATAAGGGCCATAAGCCACAGCTAAATGACACGTGTGAACGTCCCAAGGCAAATCTCCTTTGGCTTATTACCGGGTCATGCTGGATCAGCAGCCGTGAACTAGGACCGCAGTCTAAGGAACAAACAATAAACAGTCCACGAGCAAGGGAAAGCGTCGTCATAACGGACATGTTCCACGTTTTAAAATTATCGTGATCATGGGCAGACTTGGGCTTGATTCCATTTCGGAGGAAACCGATTCCGAATCCGACTCATGGTTTACTGAATCCGTTATGATGCTGAATCAACGCGGTTTTCCAGAACTGAACCGATTCCGATTTAAAATGAAATCGGTCAATTCCGGAATCGATTCCATTAACCCTATTCCCGGAGGGCTAGACGGTATGGCCGATTCCCGGCAGGGGGGGCGGATTCGGCCCCCCCCTGAGATCTCGAGAACTACTCATCCGATTTCATCGCAACAAACGGCAATCGATTTGCCGTGACGTGAACTACATTTTTATAAAAAGAAATTTTCAAAATTTTGAAATTTGTGGATACAGGGGGGCGAAAATGTCAAAATGGGGGTACTTTTTGACTTCTTATAACTCCGTTGTTTATGGACCGATTTCGATGAAACTGGCATCAATCGAGAGATTATGGATAGGGCTTTTACCATGGGTACACAAAGCTGAAATTTTGAGAAAATTCATGGGCGTTCACAGGGTTTCAAAAATAGGAGGATTGGTTTTCCAATAACGGAATGAACAAAAGAGGCCAAAACACCTTTTTAGCTTCTGCTAGTCATGTTATGCTAAAGAAGTACAAATCGCATTACAATTTTTGTATAATGTTAGCATAGGCGGTGCCAGGGACATAAAAAAGGGGGAACTGTCATGGTCACACGTTTCTCAGATGAACTTGTGACCTTTGACCTTAAATGACCTCCAGTGACCTTGGGGTCACCTGGAATGATGTTGTGTGCATTCAATATTATCTGTAAACGTTTTTAATCGATTAAATTCACTCTATTCCAAAAATTTCATTTTTTGGCTATTGCGATATAGGGTACGTGCACTGACATTTTAGGTCATAGCTCCGTGACCCGACCTGATATCAAGCTGAAACTTGGTACACAAGTAGAGGGCATCTTTCTACGTCATATATATTCCGGGTTTGGCAATTGAAAAAAACGGCGCTGAAATTATTGCGAAAAAACAAATTTTGACTTTTGACCTTGACCTGACCTTGTAAAGTGACCTCAAATAAACAAAATTACATATGCACATTGCCCAACTATTTAGCTATATATTCATATAAAGTTTTAAGTTCTATCTTAAAAACTCTGTTTTTGGCAGACATTTTCCTTTTACCCTCAACATGGCCAAAAATGACCTGAGGTGCCTCCCAAAAACGTTGCCTGGCTCCGCCCCTGAGCAAAATAGAATTTCGAAATTTTGTCACGGCGCGTAGAAGGAATAGCTAGGAAAAGTCACCAAGTTTCGTGAAGCTGCATCAAAAAGCCTGGAATTGGCAAGCAAAAAACCCGAGGGGGGGGCGGATTCCGCCCCCCCTGCCGGGAATAGGGTTAAGGTCCATTGGACTGGAAGAATATATATATATAACTGATACCAATTCTGATTCTGCAGACAACCGTGTGATCCAACTCCAACTCTGATTCCGGCAGTTATCCCATGAATCGATTCCATTCTGGCTTAAGGCGGAACGGAATCGATTCTGCAATCGACTCTGATGCCGACGGCATCGAGCACAAGTCAGATGATGGGCAACAACGCATGCATTCTGTCCCATTTACGGATTTATACGGCAGTTTGCTGACAGGCAGAGAAGCACCGGCATGTCGCAATACACGTGTTGGCTGGTTGTATCAGCAGCGAAGGAGGACCTGCGCCTCACCAGAGCACCTGGGAGTCCAATTTTCCAGCGCCGGTAACGGTACGGCGCTCTCATCCCAGCGAGATCCACCAGAAACAAGAATTCTCCTACTATACATGGTCTTACCGAGCCGCAAAAACCGAGTCCGTGGACAGACAGGGATCACGCAGACCGGCAGAGTCGGCAGACCGACAGAGCCGGCAGACCGGCAGAGACCGCAGACCGGCGGAGACCGCAGGCCGGCAGAGACCGCAGCCGCAGCCGTTTGGTCAGCGGACGACCGGAGACCAGCCGGGACCGCGAACCACCAGAGACCACGGACGCAGGTGTTTGGTCCCCGGACCAGCCGGGACCGCGGGCCGCCAGAGACCGCGGACGCAGGTGACTGGTGGCGGGCAGTGCCCACTGGATCCGGGCCGACGCAGACAGTTACCTGGCGTGCCCGCAGCCGGCCACACAGCCGACACCAAAGGCCGGCGACGCACCAACAGCGCTCAGATGTCGAGCCGGGGGTATGGCCAAGGCGTGCCCCTGTTCCTTGCCCTACCCGTCTCACGACCAAATGCTTACGGCATGACAGATTATCCCGCATGCTCATCACATACACTCCCCAGACGTGGCCTGATCTGACGCAGCCTGACGAAAACGCGCCAACGGAAACGAACCGTGAAGACAACGCGGTCGCATCCGACAGCAGGTGGATATCCTTCCTGCCGCGTGGAGATGGTAATTCCATGTTTTACCGGGCAGGTCGGTACAGAACCCGGAGATTC
This sequence comes from Capitulum mitella, assembly GCA_030062745.1. NCBI lineage: Eukaryota > Metazoa > Arthropoda > Thecostraca > Pollicipedomorpha > Pollicipedidae > Capitulum > Capitulum mitella. Next base: position 30,438,283 of record CP099844.1, read on the forward strand.
CACTGAACGTAGCACACCGTGGATTAAACTTCGCAGAAAACAGACTTACGCCACAGCAGGCCAAATTTCCCCGAGCGTTCATCTTAGAGGCACGTAAAAGGACGTGGCTGAGTTTATCCAATCGTGACCATTGTTCCAATTGCTGGAAATCACTTTGTATTTCCCCTCACCAAGCGCTAGTACCAGGCATGACTTACCGATCATCTCTGAGCCGTTTGTAATCGTTTAAACGATTTTTCTGAAAACGTCACATTTGAGACATTCCGCTGTTAAGTTCGTGTTTCAGAACTTTGAGAAACAATATGTCTGCACACACAGCAACATTTGGCCATAAATATATTTATGTTTTGCACTCCAAAACTTCAACAGGCAGACACTGGTGGTGACTGTGACATGGATGGGCCCACGAGTTCTGAACTGGGTCACCAAAAGGGACAAATGGACCCCGGCCCAAGACGTCAAAGGTGATGCCTACGAAATGAAAGAATCAGCCAAACATAGAGGTAACAGATTCGGGTAACGCATCGCCTCTGCTGACCAAACATCCACATATTAGCACCTCAGCTGAGAAACCCATTCCGCGTGGAGATGCGCAGAGGCGAGTCCGTGTGGGACGGCACCTGTCAAGATCCCACCAGGACCTGGTGGTGATCTCCTATACCTGCCTGACAGCGTCAAAAAGCCGTATGAAAAGACCATGAACGGGATCTACCTCGGTAATTTTCCCACATCTTAGGCCGCGATGAAAACCTTGCATCGGAAGAGGTTTCGCGCCGGAAGCAGCGCTCGTGACAGCCGTCTGCAGAGGGGTCCGCTGCCCGGAAATAATCAGTACCAAGGGGCACACGACGACACCAGTCCGCCAACGGCCTCCGCGTCGCGCACCGAAAGGACAACAGGGCCGTCACGGTCGTCATAAATCACTCATGTGTCACTGCTCTGTATGGGTCCCCTGGTCCGCTCTGGCCCCTGATCCTTAAATGAGACGAGCAGAGCGCGGATCACGCAACCAGAACTCAGGGATCACCAGCATTTGGATGGCGTCAGTTTTCTAGCAAGCCCAATCGAGGCACGCCGGCCAGCCACCCTCTGGAAGAAGTGGCACGGCACCGTCGTGATGAATGCCATGAGTTTGCTACGAGTTGTGAGCAGGCAGATCTGTACTGCATGTGTTCCGAAAACAAGATGCACCAATTCGAATTCAACTTGGTAGCCATGCTCGAGCTGATCAACAATCCACGAGAGGGCAAAAAAAGAGGCCTTTGGAAGAAACTGTATCGGGCAGAGCTCGCTCGAGTCAAAGGCAGAGCAACGTGGGAAAAATTTAACGATGCCTGTCGTTGTTGGACGCAAGTGCAGGTGCAAAACGCAGAATAAATGCTTCAGATGTTTTCTTTTGTTTACTTCAGCAGTTACTGCAAATGGCCGGAATTCGTACATTAAATGTAATCATTGTTTCCATTTGGGAACAACCGGTTCCACCCATTTACATATTTTATTTTTCCATTTTTTATTTCTTAATTTTTTGAAGGGAATGAGCGTCTTTCCCAGATCCTTGACATTAACACATCGCAAAAACGCACAAGCAGTGATTTCGTCCCTGTTCGATGTGCCGTTTTTAATGGATTAAATGGCGAGGCAAAAGCTCATCTTTTGATACGGGTGGCAGGACCAGGCAAGGTTTTATACATCACGAACTAGCAGCCTCTGTGAGTTCCACCTCAAAGTATATTGTCCCGGTCCCCATCCTACCTCAAAAACAAAATATCGATTGAGACAGTCAAAAGGCGAGCGGCCGGTTCGACCGTTCAGAGGCAGCCTGGCGACGCAAGCAGGCACCGATCGACAAGCGAGGCCGTCAGAGCGTACAGGCACCACCACAGGTCACGCCTGCCCTCCGAAATTAGCCAAACCTCACCATCGGCGCCAGTCGCGCTTCAACATCGTCCCCGCTGGTCCGGCAGTCGCAGTTTCAGCCCGGGCCGGCGGTGCCGGTACTCAGACGGCGGGCGCTGTGCCGGGCAGGGGCTGCGCCGGGCAGGGGCAGCGCCGGGCAGGGGCAGCGGCGGGGGGGCAGTCGCCGGGCTGGTGGCCGGGCGTGGTCACTCAATATGCCCCGTGCCCCACTGGCCACGGGGCACGCCAGCAACGTGAGGGACGAGCACGTGCCGGCCCCGACCGCACCGAGCGAAGAGATCAACGGCTCCCTTCCGCGCACGTGAGCAGATTGATCGCACGCTATCACGCGGCATGGGAAACCACAGCTGAGAAGCGGCAACAAGCAAAGAGTAATGCTAGACGACGGAGAACGAAGAAAATATACGACATACACGGATGAATGCATGGAAATCAGAGCTGCAGAGTCGACGGACTTTGGTCGACTCCGACTCCAACTCCGACTCCCACCTAGCTGGGTCCCAGTCGCCAGATACTATCCAAACATTTGCCAGCCTGGTCAACCAACTTTGTATGCAGTCCTTGCGTCCTAACAGACATCACTGTGGCTCCGTTTAAGAGTCTCTACAGGTTTGAGCAAACGTTCTGACAGGGGTGTCGTTTTGTGCGAATGGCTGGAAGGGCCCAACCGAGGTGTACCACAACCTAACCTTACCCAAATGTGAATTTCTCAACTGATTTAGGATACTTTATTTTGGCCGGCGGTAACTCTTCATTTTCCCTATTTTTGCACTTATAGTTTCAACACAGCATGCTTAACTAACATACATATACGCCACTGCACAAAGATTGCATGTTAAGTACAATCAATGATAACTCCGTGATTAAATATTGCGTGTTGGTATGACGATAACTGACGTCTTGTTGTACATACCTTACCTTTCACTTTCAATGAGTACAGAAACATTGGGAAGGCTCGAATGATTATTGGAGGAGCTCGAATAAGTACCCACTGGAAGAGCTCAAGCCCTTCCACAAGTCCGCAAAACGACAACCCAGCAGTTTTGCCTCCAGTAGCTCCCCTGAATTTCTGACCGCAAGCTTCGACTTGGCAAACGAGCCCATCAAACTCGGTTCAAAGTGTCTTCAAACCACACTTTTCCGCCATGTGATTGACAGAACATGGACAGAAAATCCTGACGGTCTTGAAATGATCCTGCAGCCGTGAAGTAAAAAAGAAAATGATCAACAATATCTAACGAAAGCAATATCAAACAACGCAAATTGTGAACACAATGTTCAAACTGGGGCGATCTGAATCTAGTAAACGGAGATTCTGACTCCGAATTGGAGCTCACTAGATTTAAGCGAATCCGACTCCGGCCCCGACTCCAGGCCAAATACCGACTTCGAGGCGACCTCGACACCGATTGCGCAATACCGACAGAAATGGTAGAAAATAGACGAGAAGTTTTCAAAATTTCTGGGCCGAACCAGCTGACCACTTAACAACGATGTCCGTGATCGGCAAATTCGCATGGTAAAAAAAAAAAACAGAGCATACTAGTTTTCTTCGAAACATACAAGTAAACGACTATACGCCAATAACAATGACCACGCAGTTTTTTTCGGAAGCCGTCAAGGCCCTTTAACATGTGTGTATCCAAACATTGACTGCGAAAGCAAAACAAAGGCTTTTCACAGAATTAAATGCAATATTTACGGAACAACGGATTTCACGACCACTTTGATGATACTTGTGGTAAAAAGTGATCATCACTCACGCTAAGGCATGACGCGGGCCACCGGGACAAGGATCCGGAACGGACCCTTCCACCACCCCAAAGGCCGGATTCCGTGTAATTTCCGGCATTTCTGGCCCCACGTTCAGGCTTGAAAGGACCCGCACGGCAGGAATGGGGTGGGGCTCGACTTGAAGTCCGAGCCGGCGTCACTGCAGACGCAAATCCCTGTGACGGGCGTCGCGTGGTCTCAGTCGGACCGGCATTAAAGCCTCTGAGCGTCGCTGGCGTCGCGTCCGGATTTCACCAGCTGCTCGGCCGAAATTAATTAATATATGGAAGTGGACGAACGGGCCTTCTAGTCTTCTTTACCGTTATCCCGCAGGCTGGACAGAGCAGTGACGCTGACTCGGAGACGGCCAGGCTGTTCGTTCGTGCGGGACACACGACGCCAGGGCTCTCCCTCCGTGTTAGCAGTACCGTCCCGACCCACCGGCCCCGGCCGGGTCCGCGCCGCCGGCGCCGGAGCCGCAGCGGCCGCCGAGCGCCGCTCCGACCACCTGAGCCGGCGCCGGTGATGAGACGAGAGCTCGCCCGCCGGCCCAGAGCCGTCCCTCTCCAATCGGCCGCTAATTGGAGAGGCGGCGGCGGCCGGGCCCCTGATGCACACCTCACCCGGCCGGCCCGTCACCTGAGGCCTCCGCCGGCCGGCACAGCGTCAGCGGCGACTACACCGCCCGGAACGGCGCCGCGGGGACCTGCGCCGCCGGCAGCGCCGACAGACCGCCACCAGCCCGCGAGTCGGAGACCTCACTGGGGACCGGTCACGGTAGTGACGATTTCTCCGCTGCCGGCCTGTGACTGAGGAGTGCCCGGCCCTGACCCTCGCTCCCGACACTTCGCCAGCGCCACCGCTGGACAGAGGCGTCACGGCAAGTCCCTCCCGCCGGCCGGGGTGTCGGATGACCATGTCCACTGTCGGCCACCGGCGGGAGACCGGGCCCGGGCCGACGGGAGACCGGTCCCGGGCCGACGGGAGACCGGTCCCGGGCCGACGGCGAACCTCCGCGGGCGGCGGCCCTCGCAGCCGGTCAGGACGCCGCCGGGGCCGGGCCGCCGCCGCCGCGGCTCCGCCGCACAGGTGTCAGCGGGGTCGTGCGACGGCCGCCGCTCCCGACCGGCTAATCCGGCTCGGCCGGCTAACGAGGCCCGCGGCCCCGGACAGCACGGCCGGCCGGAGCTGAGCGTCAAATTGGCGCCGCCGAGAACGCGGCTACAACACCCGGACACGGCGATACCGCGAAAGCACGACACACGGCACCTGGCCATATGACGGCCCGTCCGTTTGCGGACTGGCCTTTTACTTATTTATTTCCTTTTACTTTCTTTTATTTATTTATGTAATGATTTCTTTATTTATCTGATTTTTAGAATTGTTATAATCTAATTAAACCTTTCGTTTTCATTTACATTTTACGTATGAGTTAGTGATTTCGAATGTCAACGAAGACGTCAAGTGAACATATTGGTGTCCGCGATATAAATAAATGGAATACGATGAGGATGAAAATGGTTTGTTTCGGCGGTTGTCACCTTAAAAACGATCCACTATTCTCGGCATACTGACAGCGCGTTTTCAGTCTTCCCAATGTCACAGCGACCTAGGGAAGCCGCCGCCAGCTGGCAGCACGACCACCAGCCGGCCGCTACCCTAGGTCCGGACACTGGCCCTGGCCGCCAGTCACGCGCCGACCGGGACCCGTCGAAAGGGGCCGTCAGGAGCCCAGGACTCCGCCGTTTCGCGGCGCTCATCGTCAGAGGCGTCGGCGCCCGGGCGGCAAATGAGCGCCTCCGTCGCCGCCTGCAGCGCGGCCACGGCGCGCCGGCATAATGGAGCTGTTTTGTCGAAAACAGCGCCGTAAAGCTGCCGAGGCGGACTGGGCCGGCACGAACCCGGGCCAGCCGCGCCGGAAATCGCCGGTAAGGCCAGTCGGGGCAACGAAAACAGCTCCGCAGCCTCGGCTGACCGGCCCGAGCGGCCAGCCCACGCGAGCGAGCTCAGGCCCCCCCCCCCTTCCCGTGGGATCACCGGGACGTCCCGGAGTCCTCCGGCCGGCACTCCAACAGAAGATATAGGCGGCTAGGGCGGACATCGCGAGCACCAAACCCCTCACCGCGGCGGGGGAGACCGTGCAAAGAAAGACGGCAGCCGTGAGCGCGTAAGCACCGGACAGACAGCGAGGATGCAACATCGCGCCTGCCCTGAGGCTGAGAAACAGCGGGAGGTACGGATCTTTGGCCAGGCAGCCACTTCGATACGGGGATGAATGCTTGACTGAATTCCTGTGGCCTCAAATCCAGTCTCACTAACTTGCGGTTACCCGTCATAGCAGCGTCGCCGCGTGCTTAAACGGCACACACACGCACAGACAAAAACAAAATCAGTCATCAGCACCCAGGCCAGTCGGCGAGGCGCCTCAGGCGTGAAATGTAGCTCGACACGCGCGACGACGTGGGGCCGCCAGGAGCACGTCCCTGGGTGAAAAACGACCCCAACAACCCGCACAAATAAAAGAAGGAACTGAGCCCACCCACACGGCCCCGGCGTCGCCGGGCGCACGCACCACACACTCAGGGGAAGGAGAAAGGTGCCCTCCGAGAGGGCGGCGGAGACTCACGAGATCTTGTGCACGACGATGACGAGCGCCCCACGCGTCTCGCTGTAGCGCAACGTCAGCTCCACTCTGCCGAGACGGTACACTCCGGCCGGGCTGAAAGCAGGCAACGGCCACGGTCAGACAGGGGTCACGCCTAGCAGAGGTCACGCAGGGGTCAGTCCGTTCCGCGGTGCCGACCGCAGCCAAGCAACGATCAAGATCACGCGGAGGTCGCGTCTCCGGGGGGGGGGCGGTCGGAGAGAAGAACGATGGCAGAGAGGAGGCCCCGTGCAGGATGGATCCCTTGGGATCCCACAGAGTACAGGGATCCAGCCGAGCACAGAACAATGGTCAAGTGACGCAGAAATCAGCACCTCCCAACGATCGAGGCGTGACTGAAAATTAACCACGGACGACAGAACTCAGAACCCAGTTCCAGCCCACTCGGCCGTGCCTCTAGCCGAACTAAACGTCAAAGGCCAATCAGGTGCAGTGTACAGATATTAGGTATTCGTAAACAGTTGATACCAGCAATTTGATAACTACTTTTTGTGCAGCGGAAAAACGCTGAAAATTTGATAACGGCTGCCCGTGACAAAGCACATATTTTTCAGACAGAGTTATAAAAGTTTCAGAGCACCCAAAGGAATCACTCCGAACTACTAATTCCTGCGTTATGAACCACTTCACTTATTCCTAGCAGCAAAATGTTTGCAATGAACAAGATATATGACTGCCACTCAGCTCCATCATAAGCAATCATCAGCAAATCTTTCAGACAATGCAAACATGCTATGAAGGAACACTAACCTGACGAACGGGCTGGACACTGGAATAATGGTCCATGACACAAAACGAATGCCGCAACATACGATTCATCTTCGGTTTTATAAGCTTCTTATTCTGACAATACCACTTTCTACTAGTTATTGAGTTACTGCGTTATTAGTTCTCGTTCGAAAATTCTTATCACAAGAAAAACCGGTGTTAAAATCACGCAGTTTTGCTTTCTGAAACGAGGTCATTATTAGGTCAGCGTGCGATAAAAATGCTTTCCGAGTCAGACACAACTTTTTCATTACCTCAAAAAACATTGGCAGAACTGCAGGCAAATGAAGCGCGGTAAAATCCAACGTACGAAAAATGACAAAATTATGCGGGATGGAACGCCTTCCTCCCCATAGAAAACGTCTACGGTTTTAAGGTATTCAGAGTTCTTCAGCTCCTGAATACTAAACCGCCGGCAGCATTAGGGACTAAGCCGTCAGCCGAATACACAAAATCCGTCCAAATGGCTGCACGTGTTACGAGGCCGGACGCTCGCCCCCGCGCACCCGGGCGGCGTCAGCCGCGGGCGCTTCAGGCAGCAGCCCGGGCCAGGCTCGGGCCGACACGTGCGACGGTTTTGTCTGCCGCCTGAACAGGACGCGCGGCCGGCCGCGGGCGGCGGCGCGGCGTCGATCTCGGCGCCGGCTCGCCCCGCGTCGACCGGCGGCGGCAACAGGCTGGCCGGCTGGCGGCCGGCCGCAGCCCCATTACGGCCGGGCCGGCTCCGGTTACGAGCAAGCCGCCGCCCGGAGATGGGCCGGCCCGGCCGACACCATAAGCCGGGACGGCCGACGAGGCTCGTTTGCCCGGAGAGGACGGCCGGCCGCCGGAGGACGCGGCGGGCTCCGGTGCCGCTCCGCTCCGCTCCAGGGACGCCGCAAACACGACGGCCACACCGACCGGCCGAGGCGCACACGAAACCTCAATCGTCCCCTACACGCACTGGTGATCAGTGCTGGCTAGGCGTGTAGTCTAAACGCTCGGCGTCATCAGAAATTCGAAACCACCACGTGGCCGACCGCCAGACCACCTTCAGACGATACGCAGACCAGGCGTCGGACGCCCCGCGCCGCTCGGCCCGGCCTGTCTCCCGTGTGACGGCGACAAACGGCCGCAGGCGGTCGGTTCCGCGGGGCCGATTTTCGGCCGCGCGCCGCGGCCGGCTCCGGCCAGACCGGCAAACGGCCGCCGGCGTCGAACAGATGACGCCCAGCCGCCCACGGGGAACGACTATTGATTTGCCTACCGTGTCCGGCTCGTATAACCATTCACAAACACCAGCAACGATACCCTCCAGGGGCGGACACCGCCTGTGCGGTGGCGACTTTTCGATAACTTTAAACCAAGTTTAGAGTAACATTTAACAGTAACAGCAGACACCAAGAAAAGGTCGGTGGTCAACAACCGTTTCTTGTTGGGGTTCGAATACACACGGGCTCGAATACCATAACCGACCACGCAACTCGACACAACTGTCTTGCGGGAGTTAGCATGCCTCGAAAACAGTTGTCAGCTGACCCGCAAGTCAAATATTGAGCGCCCAGGTGACTAACTGACCTTTTCAGGACGGGGCCCTCATAGCTGAGCTGTTCCGCTGTGGAACTGGACGTCAATGCACTCACCGATACAACCCTTGGATAAGTTAAAGAGCAGAAAACTTGCTTGCAAAGTTCCGTAATTCACAATCACCAGTGGCGGCCACAGAAGGCCACACGGGAACACCACTCAGCGCCAACTGCCCCGCGAGACCACCACCGTGGCGTCGTCAGCCGACTTACTTGGCCGGCTTCCTCTGCCGCAGGCCCGACTCCGTGGAGGCCGAGTCTCCGGACAGGTTCCGGATCAAGCTCTCCACCTCCTCCCGAGTCTGAAGCGACAACACATGACGTTATACGGGGGAGGGGGAGAGGCGGACTTTGACACATCACGTCGCAGTAAGAACGGATTCCGTGATCGGGTTCTCCACATCCTCCCGAGACTGAAGAAGCACAATATGACGTCACACTGCAAGCGCCATAAGCGACGTACATCTGGAAAATGGATCGGTTTCATCATCCTCACCAACAATCGATAAGCATAAAAAGTATGAAATTAAGGCTTGAACTTGGAATAAAACATTCATCTCTTCCCGTTCGAAGGGCCTCATGAGTTCACCAGGAAAAACAAAATCCTACCGTGGGCGCAGCTGATAATAGGATCCCGTCCTCACCTCAATACGGTTAATAATAAAAAATACGGGCAGCTGGATGTGCGACTCCCACTGCCTGTACTCTTGAGACGCCCCGACTACTGTTTTACAATGTGCTGTGCAGCGCCTCGCAGGAGGCCACGGGAGATGCCCTGCCTCCTTTCACCTGCCGCCAGCAGCCGGCAGCCGGCGGCCGCCTCATCCCACCGGGCGGCGGTCGTTAACTGTCGAACGGGCGGCGCACGGGCGAACGGCGCCGTGTACGCCGCGAAACGAGCCTCTCAACCGGATCGGGCGAGTCGTAAATGTCACCAGCCGCTGACGAGGACCCGACGGGTCGGCGAGACTGCCAGGGAGAGAGAGAGAGAGAGAGAGAGAGAGAGAGAGAGAGAGAGAGAGAGAGAGAGAGAGAGAGAGAGAGAGAGAGAGAGAGAGAGAGAGAGAGAGAGAGAGAGAGAGAGAGAGAGAGAGAGAGAGAGAGAGAGAGAGAGAGAGAGAGAGAGAGAGAGAGAGAGAGAGAGAGAGAGAGAGAGAGAGAGAGAGAGAGAGAGAGAGAGAGAGAGAGAGAGAGAGAGAGAGAGAGAGAGAGAGAGAGAGAGAGAGAGAGAGAGAGCGGCAGGTGTGCCGGACACCTAAGTCATGCCGCCTTCAACCCATCCAATCAAAGATTTCCGACATGCACCGCGCTTCGTTTGATTTAGGCCGCTCCATTATGCAAATCTCTCAGCAGCAACCGGACCCCGGGGAATCCGTCACTTCGTGTCCCCGCCGCGGGCGGTGATAGCGTCATCACGGCCGCACGCCAGCCATCCCACCTACACATGGCCAGACCGGCACCGGCCGCGCTCGTCCGGCCATTCCCTCTCGTCGTCACCGACGTCACCGAGTCCGCCGGCGTGCAGCCCAACCAGCGTTCTATACGTAATCACGTTCAACCGTCGACTCGACGAGACCAGACTGTTCTGTCCTCTCCCCTTCCTTCAATCAGGCTTCCGCTCGGCGGGGGGGGGGAAATCAGGTGTTCCGCCGCTCACCTGGACCGTCCGCCGCTCACCTGGGCGGAGACGGGCTCCGGTTTGGCGGTCTGGTCGTCGGCCGGTTCCGGTCGGGCCGGCTCGGACGGCGACAGCTCCGGCGGCACGGCGTCCCCGCCGCCGGGCACGGCGTCCCCTGGCGGCGCGTCAGCACCGGTCACGGCGCGGCATCGCGCTCACTGGTACACGGTCCCGGCCCTCACCACCACAGCTGACCTGAGCTCACTGATACACGGTCCCGGCCCTGACCACCACAGCTGACCGGTACACGTGGTACCGCCCCCACTGGTACACGGTCCCAGCCCTCACCCCACAGCTGACCTGAGCTCACTGATCCACGGTCCCGGCCCTGACCACCACAGCTGACCTGAGCTCACTGATACACGGTCCCGGCCCTCACCACCACAGCTGACCTGTACTCACTGGAACACGGTCCCGGCCCTCACCACCACAGCTGGCCTGAGCTCACTGATACACGGTCCCGGCCCTCACCACCACAGCTGACCTGAGCTCACTGGTACACGGTCCCGGCCCTCACCACCACAGCTGACCTGAGCTCACTGATACACGGTCCCGGCCCTCACCACCACAGCTGACCTGAGCTCACTGATACACGGTCCCGGCCCTCACCACCACAGCTGACCGGTACACTTGGAAAAACGACAACGGGGTCAGCGTGATATCAATCACATCCATATCAATATCATATCAATCACACACCTGACGCATTTCCATGACCAAGTTCGCGTTCAACGTGGCAAGATGGCACACACGTACAGTCGTGGCAAAGGTCATGACAAGCCTGTCACAAGTACAACCAGAACTGTCTAAATGGTCTAAGGACTGATGAAAGGACACGGCTACGATTGGAAAGAAAACTAGTCACGTGATGGATAGGCAGTAGGCACAGGCGAATGGGCAACATGCTGTCGCAGAAAGTAATTTTCGCTGCAACAATTACGAACCTCAATGTCATACGCATCAGGACGCGAGCCGGCGTTCCAACATACCGCACAAACGTACCGAACAGACGCATCAAAGCGTGGACATCACGAGCGCTCCACAATCGTAACCATAGCGACTGATGACGGCAACACGGCGCGCCGGCCGGGGTCGATGTCGCCGCCGAGGTCGCATCCGACTCCGGCCGGCCGCGGCGCGGCCACGCCGGTAACGAGTCGGCCGCGCGGCTGATGTCATTCGCCGCCCCTGCGCCGAGCCCTCGTTATGACCGCGGCCGGCGGGGGCGACCGCCGCAGCCGCCCACGGCCGCCGGCGGGCGGCGACGGGCCGTCATCACACAGCGGAGATCGGGCGGGGAGGGGAGCCCACCGTCAGCCGGCGGGGGACTCGGCCGGTCAGCGGGGCCCGACCTACCGGCAGACGGCGTCGCCGGAACCACGGGCCGCTCCCGCAGGGCCGAAGGTCGCTTGGCCTCTGCGTCGTCCGTGTTCGCCACTTTGGCGTGCGTCAGAATCTGGAACGAACCCTCTCATTGGTCACAGGCAGGTCGCCGTCGGAAGGTCGGTCGGTCGTCAGTCTGCGAGTTCCACATCAGGGTGGCGGACCCCGCCGCGTCAGGCCGACACCGCCTCCGGACACGCCGCGGGCGCGCGAGTCTGACCGAGCGGACGACTCGGCAACGACGATACCGCGCCGCTAACGAGCTCGTTAAACCCGGCCGGCCGCGACGTCCGATCCAGGTGGCCGTCCACGGCGGCGTCTCCGGCCGGTGACAAGTCGAGAGAGAGAGAGAGAGAGAGAGAGAGAGAGAGAGAGAGAGAGAGAGAGAGAGAGAGAGAGAGAGAGAGAGAGAGAGAGAGAGAGACAGAGACAGAGACAGAGACAGAGACAGAGACAGAGACAGAGACAGAGACAGAGACAGAGACAGAGAGAGACAGAGAGAGACAGACAGACAGAGACAGAGACAGAGACAGAGCCCAGAGACAGAAGAGAGACAGGCGTGCCGAGAGAGACGGGAGAGGCAGTCAGAGACCGGCGGACAGCCGACAAGCCAGCCATCCATGGCGCGGTCACCGTCCCCGAGACGTGGCGTGCCGGGTCAGAGGCAGTCAGGACCGGCGGCCGCCGCACGCCAGCCATCCATGGCGCGGTCCACCGTCCCCGGACGTGGCGTGCCGGGTCAGAGGCAGTCAGGACCGGCGGCCGCCGCACGCCAGCCATCCATGGCGCGGTCCACCGTCCCCGGACGTGGCGTGCCGGGTCGGAGGCAGTCAGGACCGGCGGCCGCCGCACGCCAGCCATCCATGGCACGCCGCCTCCTGGGCGCCCCGCTGAGCCGCCGGCCGCCGCGGCGCGGCCGAGCACGGCCCACCACCGGCCGCTCAGGCCAGCAGAGGCGCGGCGAGCGCGGCGGCGTCACGGGAGCCGTCTGACGCGACACCGCGCCGCCGCCGCTGTCCCGGCTGCAGCCGTGGCGTCGGCTCTGTACGGAACGACGCGGCAACACGGGCACCACCCGGACTGGAGCAGCGCCACGCTAACGAGGCCGCGGCGGCTTCACGGACAACGGACCGGACAGGTACCACTGAAACTGCCCGCAATGGTGCAGTAACACAAACAACGCCTCAACCGCAGGACCCGGACACTGTCCGGACCAGGGCGGTACCAGGAATTCCGTGTGGAGTGCAGGCTGTGAAGAACGTCACAACACACGCTGGTCGACAGCGACGGCACTGAAGGCAGTTCCATTACGACGGCGCTGGCGGGAGGAACACACTTCGAGACCCTGACAAAACTGAAGTGCGACTGATGTGCGGGATTATTTTCACCATCACGCTGCAGACGACCTGCAGACGCCGGACCCCGCGGCGTCCGGCCGTCTCGACGGCCCTTACCCGCAGCTGGAGCGACAGCACCACCTTCGAGATGGGCCCGGAGTCCTTCAGCTGGTAGGGGTTCTCGTTCACCTCCAGCTCGGGCTCGCGCAGCAGGTCCTTGACCTCCAGCTGCAGGTGGCCCAGCCGGCGCTCCGTGACGCTGTCGATCACCTGCGAAGGTCCGGCCGGTCAGCGCGGTACGACACCCGGCTCAGCTGGCCGGCCGCGACACAACGGCACACGGCGACACTCCTGAGAAGCCCGTGGCCTCCCACGCGCCCCTCGTGTCAACGTGAAACGGCTCTTTCATCTGAAAGTCGCGCCCATCCATCGTCCGGCCACCTCCTGCGCCGTACGCCCCGCGTGCCCAAGTTAATGCCTAAACAACGCTGAGGCATCGGGACATAACCACGCATAAACGGCCGGCTCATTTGCGTGCGGCCGCCGGCGGCGCGGGCTCATCGCAAATGGCCCGGGGACCGCCCGTCGAGCGCAAACAAAGCTATCGTCGGATCGGATCAATAGTTCATTACTTTGTCGCACGACAAATTGATTCGCTGACGGCAGGCCTCGACGCATCAGACGCGGCCGCGCACACGTCACATCGGAGCCCTCGCAGCCGACAAAACGCCTAAATATGACGGATCAGGGCAGGCGTCCCGGCTAAAAGCGCTTCTGTGGCCGCGAAATGACTGCAGCCATCGAGGTGACCTTCAACAAGGCGGCAACACCAAGGCCACAAACACAAAGGTTAAGGTGACGCAAAGACCGGCTATAGTTCACCTGCCTATATATATATATATATATATATATATATATATATATATATATATATATATATATATATATATATATATATATATATATATATATATATATATATATATATATATGGTATAGAACACACACAGCGGCTATAGTTCAACGGGCTTGTGTTCAGCTTACAGCTGAGTCGGAATCGGACGGCAGCTCGGCCACTTCACCAGTCTCCGGCTGGGTCCATTATGCACGGAAATACCAACAGGTCGAATCACGAGCCGACCTGCTTCTGACGATCTGAGCACGGATTTATGGGGTCGTAATGTACACAATATCAACATTTTTCCTGCAATGAAGAAAATGTGTCCAACCACTTACTTTGCGGTTTCCAAGAAGCACAATTCTGAAGGTGCTGCGTGGTTGCTGCTATGGGCTTTAATGACGACACACGTCACACATCGCCTCTAACATGCTCTTCCCATGGCCCCTTGTCACATGCGTCAGCGCTCTGTGGTGATCGAATCACACCTGATCACACCTGTCTCCAATCGTGAAACGTTTCTGCCGACCATTTCCAAGTGTCATGGACTTGTACGCGGCCACTGAGGGTGTTAACAAACGACTAGGACCAGAGTTTTAGTTGTGCTGGAAATAAACTAAGGCTGTGCTAAATGATATCCTGAGTCTATTTCATGGACTGTGCAAGAGTTTTTAACAGCACAAACTTCACATACTTCATATTGCATATTCATATTTCAATGGTCCACTCTATGCATGCAAGCTAAATATAATCATTTGTACGAGACCGACTGAGGTAAGCTGTTTAAGGTAATGTATGTTCGCTTACTGACACTAAAAGTTTCAGTCTTTAGGTTTCATCATCTACCCCGACATGTTCATTTACTGCTGATGTATGCAACTGCTTAATCAGATGAACTCCACCTGTGGCTGGACAACACCGCTGATGACCTCTTAAATGCACTGAGGTCAGCTAAACTGAACACGTCTGCGACCACATTTCCATTACATTTTTTGTCATTGCTATAAATTGGATACGATGACACGCTGAAGTAAGAGCTCGATTCAAACAAGCTTAGCACGCAGACTCGGGTCCCAGTAACCAATCGTACAATTCCGAATAACGCCTGACGTGGTAGTAAAGTCGTGCTGTACGCGCTATGACGCGACTGTGCATCAGACGTGTGCAGGGATCCCGACGGATGGCGGGTTATCCTCGTTTTGCGTCGGCCTCTAAGCTGAGCAGGGTAAGTGTTACGTCACCTGGGCACCGCTTTGCTCCGGAGGGACACGACTTTCCGAGATGACGGCAATGACCCACCCAGGTCAACGAGTGGTCGAATGCAACAAGGGGATAACTGCATTCAATCGGCATCCAGACACACGTCTGCAGTGCAACTGTCACCATGACCTACCCGTCTTCAGGCTTCAGACTTCAGACTTCAGGTAGGGGAGGTGGGGGAACGCATCCAGCTGATCAGCGAACTGCAATCGCGCGAGAAACCGACTCGAACCAGTCCCGCCAGGAGGGGGGAAAACCAGCGCTCTCCCGACTCGGCTGCCGATCACGGCGGTCCAGCAGCCGTTTTAAAGTCACGAGCGGAATCAGGGCCCGCAGGTTTCCACTCGGAGTCAAATCCGCTCAGATTTACAGCACTCCTTTCAGCGTCTAAATCTTGGAAACAATGATGCTGGATCTTTGTAAATCTTTGCTTCGAGCGCATGTCTGTTGTCCATCTACAACATCCGCACGTCATGAAACCAAAAAACCTTGACGGCAGGTCACGGCACTAAACAATCAAAACGCTACGTCGCCGTCGTCAGTCGCAAACGCTTCCGCTGAAGACCGGCCATCTGACGCCCCTGCAGTAGAATATGCCGGTCCGTAATGAGGTGGTGTGTTAATTACTTCCTTCCTGAGGGCGTCGTTAATCTCCTCTTTCCGATAGATCCGCCGGTAATTTCGTCCGCCGCGAGGATAACTGTCCGTCTCGGACACGAAGCCCGGGAGTGCTAAATTTGCCAGCAGGGTATGGAACGACGGGCCCACGCAATGCCTCAGCTACGACGAAACAACAACAGTGGGAGGTACGGGAACACATATGACCCGGTCAATTCGTGGATAAATATCTACAGCAGAAATACCACTTGGCATCGCTTCACAAGAGCGAAAACTATGAAAACAACGGAGTCAGACACGGGTACCAAGAGTCGGGCCCTAATGGCCTGCGGGCACTTCTGATGCCAAAGACGGCTGCAGTTTCAGACCTCTGTTCGCGACGCCGGCTACGCACCTCCAGGGTCAGCGTCTGGGTCAGCGGGTTCGAGACCAGGAAGCTGAAGCCCTCCTCCCACACCGGGTCCAGCGTGCGGTACTTGCAGCTGGTCTGCTCCTTCCGGTTACCCAGCACCAGGCGCACGAGCGGACTGGGCTCGGCGGAGGCGCGCGACGCCATCTGTCGACAAAACGGACAAGCTGAGCTACACCACACACGGTTAGAGGGCAGCAAACGCGTTCCGCCCACCGAATCGCAACGGTGCAAACAACGGTGCAAAGAAGCCGGGGGTCTTACGGGAAGCTTGGTGGCCGAGTCGACGAACACTGTGAGCACGGACGAGTTGAGGCCGGAGTGGTCGAACGCGGACAGGTCCTCGATCTCGTTCAGTTGCTGTAACACGAGACGGGTGAGGGTGAGGTGAGCGGCGCCAGAGTCTAATCAACACGCCCCACACGCCTGCTGATGCTGACATGCAAGTCCGTCCTCCAAACGGCTTGTCAACGTGGCATCATCCGCTTTCAGAGCCGAGCCGGCACCATCGCATGCGATATACAGGTGAACAATGCATCGCAGAATGATCAGAATCCCGAGCGTAGTATTATGCTGAGGTATCCCTTCGAGGGGATAGTTAAATTTACGCGGTGAAAACAAATCCATAAAGCCATTCTCTCATTGATACCATTTCGCCAACTTTACGCTGGTAATCTTTCTAAATAAAACATCTAATAAGATTACTGTGCACCGTCACGTTATTCTCGCGGCCCTTGCACAACCTGGCTCAGCCAGTCCTTTCTGCAAAAGCCATTTTCCATTGTCAACGTTACTCCTGTACACTCCCTCACCCTGCATGGAGTACTCTCTAATGGTGACAAACCAGCGGCTAACATCCTGGCACCATCGCGAAGCTTATATGCACATGCGCTACCGTAATTTAACGAACGAAACGCTATCCTACGCCTAACATTCACAGGTTTACCTGCTGACAGAGATACAGCTGCCAGCGCTGGTCCCCAGCATTTACCAGTCTCTCCTTCCGCCGCGTGTCCCCCAGGGCCTCCCCTCCGCGTGTCCCTCAGGTCCTCCTCGCTCGAGCGCCCCTGAGGCCCTCCTCCCTGCGCGGGGCTCTGGCCCACAGATCCTCCTTCCCGAGTGCGCGGCCGGCCGGCGCGCCCGGCGGCGGCCCCTACCTCCTTGATGTCGGCCACCCGGGTGGAGAGGTTCAGCCAGTCGAGCTGCAGGTGGATTCGGCCGCTGCGCGCCTGCTCCAGCGGCACCCACTATCGGAGAGCCACCGACACGCCGCGTCAGAGAGCCACCGCGCACCAGACCAGCACACCATCCAACGCAGAGGAGATATCACCGGCAGGACGGGCAACGATCACAAACGGCGTGGTCTGTCGACCAGCAGCGGCAATGCCGCAGGGTGTCGGCTGAGTGCATTGTGAGTGTTCCCTGGCCCTGGCTCAACGGCGTCCCGTGCAACAGACGCTGTGGAGCCTGGCGTCGGCACTGCTTGCATGGAAATGCGGCATCACCAGTAGCCAAGCAAATGAACGGCCGGCCAGTTCCCATCCGCCCAAAGGACGCTTTATTTTTAACGAGGTCGAACATTTTCTGCACCGCCTCTTGATTCACTAACAGAGCAGAACACGAACAAAATGGGCCCAGCCCGTTGTCGGTCTATACGAACGATGAAGCCGGAAATGTCAACTTCTGCGGAAACGCGACGTTCGATTACACCGCCCTATCAGGCACTCTGCGCACCTTCTGCACTGGACAATGACATCCAGGTGTCCCATATGAACTGCAACCACTCCCACCTAATACCACTTATTCTACCCCACCCATCCCTTGAACATCAGAGACTTGAGAGTTCGGCCAGCCACAGACGCCTCCATCGATCACACGGTCCCCTCGCCATCGCCAGCCCCGCCAACAGCCAGCCGGCGCGGCGGCCCGCGTGCCGCCCACCGCCGTCCGGCACTCACGATATCCTGCGAGCCGGCGTCCACGACGTCCGAGACGTCCAGGCTGCACCTGCGGCCGACAGGACAGAACGCTGCATCAGGCCAGGTCAGGTCGGGTCAGGTCGCAGCCTTGACAGGCGCCACAGAGGCGGCATCGGCCACCTCACCTCTCGGCCACGTAACGCTTACGCGGGAGAGAAGGCAGCACTGGTACTGACGTATTTGCGGCCGAAAAGACCACAACATAGCTCTCCGTGGCCGACTAACGGCCCGGAGATAGACGCCCAGCTGACACAGTGCTATATCCGGCACAACCGTAAGACTGCTTAATCCAGTGGCGCCGGATTTCCAACGAATACTTACCCCACAAAACATTACGAACGGATGCGTTTACGGCGGCCGCATCGTCAAGATGAAATCAAACCTCAATTAACAAACTTTACATGACGCGACGCACCAATGTTTTACATCATTACACAATGATGTTTCTTCCGATGTCTCCATTAGCAGGACTTTCGAAGAAACCATGTTAAGACCACGCGTTAAATGATTTAACTTTTCACGTCCATGCAATGTCATCAAGTTAAAATCCAATGATGTACAGCAAAAAAAAATCATACATAACATACAAAAGCATAACAACCTCTATCACCATGGACACCAAAACCAACTGAAGACGTGCAAACAGACGATGCATGCGCACGCTTTCAACAATAGAGGTGGCGATGCTCTAGCGATGTGACCTGAACTCTCTACCAGCTACACCCGTAGCTATTAAACGGACACAAGCGTTAGCGGTAAGCGTGGCACGGCCGGTGCCAGGGTGACCTCGACAGGCCGCAGGGGACCGGGGCATGGTGGGATTGGAGCCTCCGACAGGCGTCAGACCACACCCCAGCCGCGGCCACTGGGCCTGAGGAGGACGGACCCCTGTCCGGTTCCCGGACGGCCGGAGCTCCGCGGCCAGACGGTCCAGGTCACGCCGATCCCGGAGCCGGAGCCGGCGAGGACTCCGGTGCCGGGAGCTCGTCCGGCGGCCGGGTCGGCCGCGGCGGCAGGTGCGTGTCCGGGTCAGGCGGGAGGTCAGAGGTCACGTCCTGGACCCGGCCGCACAGGCGGGGGGGGGAGTTCCAGGGTCGGATGAGTGGGCGGCCTCCGGCGGAGGCAGGCGGACGGACGGAACTGGCTGCGACGGTTGCCCGAGTCTCAGAAGTCTGCCGGACAACGATCGGACCAGACCAGACTCGTCGAGGGTGAGACACTGACACTCGAAACAATGGGGTCAGTCACCCCGGACCGCGTCAGCAAGGCAACAGCTCCGACTTACGCACCGGAACGGCAAATAATATTCTTCGCACCAGCGGACCAATCTCATTTCACTCGTGTCAGGCCGGGACAGGCAGAAATTGGCACTCCAGGCAACGAATTCGGCAGTTAAGGCAACCAATTCGGCAGTCAAAGAGCGTTGGAAGCACGAGTCGTCCGGCGCTTCGACGCCGAACCATCCAGCCCGCCCGGCAAACTAGCACAACTACGCAACCAAGAGGACCGCGCTCAAACGTTAGAACGAAGTTCGAACCACTCAAGGCCCGCTCCCAGGGGTCCATACCGGGAACGCCTGCCGGGGCCTTAACGTAGCCGGCGGAAAACGGTGCCGCTGAGTTATATCGGATCACGCTGAGCCGCCACGGATAACTGGGGTCACAGCACCACGCCAGGCGGTCAGGACGGGCGCCACGGTATCGCTCGGTTACCACGCGAGGTCAGCGGCCGCCCGTCGGCGTACCCTACATCACATCCCGCCCAAAAGCGTGGAACAACGGTCACCGTCAGACGGTCCTGACGAGGTCAGTCCCCAGACATCACAACCCACTCAACAGCCTGAGACAACGGTCACCGTCAGACGGTCCTGACGAGGTCAGTCCCCGCACATCACAGCCCACTCAACAGCCTGAGACAACGGTCACCGTCAGACGGTCCTGACGAGGTCAGTCCCCGCACATCACAGCCCACTCAACAGCCTGAGACAACTGTCACCGTCAGACGGTCCTGACGAGGTCAGTCCCCGACATCACAACCCACTCAACAGCCTGAGACAACGGTCACCGTCAGACGGTCCTGACGAGGACAGTCCCCAGACATCACAACCCACTCAACAGCCTGAGACAACGGTTACCGTCAAACGGTACAGGTGAGGTCAACCACTGAGCCAGGCCCTTAGCAGGACGTCCTCAAATCCTGGTCTTCTACCGAACGCCTCCAGACCCAGACCCTGCACAGGACGGCCAGATCCAGACCCCGAGCAGGACGCTACCAGATCCAGGGCCTGGACAGGACGTCCCAGATCCAGGCCCTGGAGAGGACGACCACAGATCCAGGCCCAGAACAGGGCGTTCCCAGATCCAGGACTTGTGCAGGACGCCCCCTGATCCTGGTCCTGGACAGGACGTCCCAGATCCAGGCCCTGGAGAGGACGGCCACAGATCCAGGTCCTGGACAGGACGGCCACAGAGACAGACATTAAACAGGACGCCCTAGAATACTGCTCGTGGCACAGCACCGACCAAAGCCAAGCGCTGTGCCGCCACGCTAGCACAGCCACACTGGCCCGGACGCCGCGACGAGGGTTAGTGTCAAAGCCATCCTGACACAGCAACGTCAGGCCCCGGCCCCTGCCTTTTGTCGAGAAAAGACGACCGTCGACTTTCGCCTATCGTGCTCACCCCAGACGGATGACATTTTGAAAATATCTAGATCAGTATCCCAGAACAGAATTGCTTGAATTGTTTTGAAAAAGAGCACAGAAAAAAGGGGAAGTGATTCAGCTAGCTTGCTTCGAGAACTTAGGTACGACAGGAACGTGATGCCAACAAATGACTAGACGCTAAAGACCATACTTTGCATTTCTGTTTTTTTTCCTCACTATTTACGGTCCAATCCTCATGATATTTGATATCAAAACAAAACAAACGTTTTCCCCTCGGGAGAGCTGCTAAATCGGCCGTTTCCAAAGCTCGGCGCCGCGCGCGGCCGGAGGGCGCCGGACGGCCGGCGGTCGTGTCGACAGAAGGCTCCGGCGGGGCGGCCGGCCAGAGGCGCGCCGCCCGGCCGCCCGGCCGGCCGGCCCGCTACCTGCCCAGAAAATCGTCCTTGTCCAGACTACTGGCGTCGCGGTCCCACAGGTCGACTCGGGCCCGCACGCCGTCCGGCCGCAGCAGGGGCGCCTGCAGGACAGCCGAGCCCGTCAGTCGGCGAGCGCACGGGGCCCAACGGGGGCCCGCGCGGTCCCACAGGGGCCCACGGGTCTGGTGCTCCCTCCAAGGGCCCGGCAGGAGCTGAACGTCCTCTCCAGGTAATCGCACGGTGAACAGTGGCGCTTTCAACGGTCAATGGAGGCCTTTCGCCCGTTCGCCAGGAGTCTGTTGATTTCCCTGGGACCTATGACGAGTAGGTTGTCAGCTGGCGTTCATGTGGGGCCTGCTGGTACCGGGAGACACGCAACTGCAGTTTTCTTTTTAACTCAGCCAGCTCGGCATTAGCGTTTTCTGGCCTCTACAGGCGCCTGCAGACCTCTGGCTGGATCTGCTAAATGATTCCCCCTCCCTCCACACCAAAAATCCCCTTGCTTATTGAAGCGTAGCATCCTTGTGGACGGGGAAAATGAGTCAAACATGAAAAAAAAACAAACAAAATGTAACACAACTTCCGCATTTCCCAGTCCTTCCAACCCGGCAGCGCACAATCTGCTAAATTTTTCACGCTGTACGGCACGGGGCGATGCGCTGACGGCTCATCGCAGTCGCGTAACGGCCCACGTTAGGCACACCTGTTCCAGAGCTGACGCGACGACGGGGGGGGGGGGCGACCTGAGAGGGACCCGAGCAAACGATCAACACGTGTCTGCACAGGTGTCGCGTCTGCTGCCGGACGGCGGGGGACAGGGGCCGGCTCACGATCACGTGTGCGGCGCTGAACCGGTCGATACGCGCGAGCGTGGTGTGCGTGGCTGGGCCGGGGCCGCGGCCCGCCAGAACTGGGCCCCTGCAGAGGGGAGCGGCCCGTCGGGCCACATTCGGGTGCGCAGACGCCCGCCCGCCAGGCTGGCTCGGGGTCCAAACCGTCGGCTCTGGGGCGCGACTCTGGTGGAAAGCTGGCCACAGCTGAGGTGTATCAAACAGGCATACTTCTGGCCCAGGGCGGGGGGCTCTATAAGCAAGTGTCAGCTCCCAATGTTTGCATGTGGTGCATTTGTGCACAAGACCGCACTTGCAAGTCTTCATCTGGCGTACGCTCTGTAACACGGCGTGCATGTACAGGGAGTTCCATAAATAAAGTAATAGTTTCACAAAAAAATCCCACAAAACTCCTTTACCAGCGCAAAGACATAGTGATGCATGCTGAAACTAAACCCAAATAACCCTCATACATTCTGGCGCATTTGCCACAGCGCACCTAAAATGGCACCCCATAACTCCACGTTCTTCTTGAATTTCCATGCTCGTTTTACCTCAGTCTCAACATCAACACCACCCTTCCATCGTCGCCCCAGCATCCACGATCACAACAACAAGCCCACCGCCGGCTCCTGAACCCCAACGGAGCACGGTCGGCGCACGCCCACTGCAACCCGTCCCCTCCTCCGTACGCCCGCCGAGGCCGTAGGCCCGCCTGGGCGGCGAGGCGGCCGCCGGCCAGGGTTACCTGCCGAGGTCATCGTCATCGCCCGGGCCCATGTCGTGGTCGTACGCGTCCACGATCAGCTTTGCGCCCGCTATTTGCTCCAGCGTCGCCTGGGGCGCACACGGACTCCCGGCACTCAGAACCGGGTGCACAGCGGACCGCACCCGACTCAGGGTGCGGCAGGTATGCACCGGCTCCCAGGGCTCAGGGTGCATACACTCCTCGGGGCCATGTACAAGACGGAAGGGCAAGTTCAAGGGTGCAGAAGATCCACACAGTGAAGACATGAAGGGTGCACGCTTCCAGCGGCAAAGTGAAGCTTCATGGAGAGGAAGCAGCCACCCGTTGCCACGAGCCTGCAATCCTCCTGGATCCGGATGCAGAGGAGTAAGAGGACTGAGATCTGAGACGAGCAGTTTGTGCGCTGCAAACGTTCACATGCGGCCCGGCCACACGTCGGGAGCCACGCCTTCACAGCGCTGCAGGAACGCTCGGCGCATGCGCACCACACTCGCTCTGACGTCTGACGTCGGACAGGTCTCGGCCGGACGGTCTCCGGGCCGGACGGGAGCGCACACGCAGCGTCTCGAAGATCGACAGCATGGCGGATATACAAGGCACACAAAGCGG
The DNA here is from genome assembly GCA_030062745.1 of Capitulum mitella. Taxonomy (NCBI): domain Eukaryota; kingdom Metazoa; phylum Arthropoda; class Thecostraca; order Pollicipedomorpha; family Pollicipedidae; genus Capitulum; species Capitulum mitella. The sequence goes on from CP099844.1 coordinate 30,461,801, forward strand.
CTCAGCCGGGCCTGGCGCGACAGCGGAGCGGCGGCGGCAGGCCGGCGGGCGTCCAGCATCCGGCCACCGAAGCGGACCCGTCCACCGTGAGCTGGCGTCGACGGTTAGTTTGGCTAGCACCGGCACCGCCGCCCGCAGGCGGCCGGGGGGCGCCCGGCGCCGGCGCACGGGCGGCGGGACCGACCGACGGCCGGACCGGCCGCGGTGGCGGGCTCACCTGCCCAGCTTATCGTCTTTGTTGCCGGGGTCGTCGGAGTCGAAGAACTCCAGCCACAGGCGCGGGCCCACCGACTCAAGCAGGTCAAACTGGGCGCACGGCGGTTCGGTCACTGGAGCGCGGCACGCGAACACGGCCACAGCGACGCACACAGGCGCAAACGAAAACCGAACGGCGCCGGCTGTCCAAAATCGCTCGGCAAGCAAAAACGTTTCGCGTCAGTGGGATGGCACGTGCATGCGTGGGGGCTCACAAAAGGACACTGCGACACCGGCACACCACTCCGCACTTTCACTTCTCATTCTTACCGGTTCCCTTCACTGCTGGTACCGACACCAAACACCGGAGTCGAATTTCATACCCAGCAATGGCAGACCGTCCCACGGGTGATCCACCCCTCCATCCGCCGCGCTCGACCAAACCAAGCTGGTTCCGATGGGTTTCCTCCCCTCCTCCGAACCGCCCACCTTCGCCACAATGGGAAACACTGTCTGCCCTAGACCGCACACCCACCTCCAACCAACCCGCCAGCGGCTGTGGCCCACGATGCGGCAAAAGATGGATCCCGACAATCGCGCACCCCTGGACAGCCGTGGCTCACAACCGTGGCGTCCGCTGGTCCCCGTGGGTCGATCACATGAGCACCTCTCGATCAGAGCTGCGGCAACAGACGTCTTCTGGCCCTGACTGCGCCTCCTGGGACTGACGTAAGTGCCCGAGAAAGAGCCCACTGAAGGGGATGCCAAATGTTGCTACGTTCATTGGGAAGCGCAGTGATACTGCTGACTGAGTCCCATTACACCACCTTTACAAACAAAAGAATACGCGACAATGTTTACCAACGCAGTAGGACTTGGAAATATATTTTACTTCCATTGTTACGGGAATTCACCGCACGATTCTCGAGATCGGCTACTGCTATAACAGGGAAACGATCTCAAACCACGTGCGATGATCACTTGTAACGTGCAGACAACGATCGACCGTTATAAGCCGTACGGTTTACGACCCAAACTTCCACATCTAGACGACACGACCTTTACGCAACTTCCCACGCTGAGGCGGGTCCACAGACGATAAGGCCATTGGTGGCCCAGTCCAGCCGTAAGCATTCCTAAACACAACAGTTCCAGCGATTGTGACGGGCCACATCCCGGCCAGCATACAGTCCGACTTCTCAGGGTTCCGCCCCTGAGCACGGGGGCTCCGCCACCGAACACTCCCGGTCCTGACGAACTCAGCCAAACAGTCTCACCTCGCACACGTAGTTCCAGACCGGGTCCACCGTGTCCTGGATGTACTTGGTCTTGAACTGCTTGGCGCCGATGTAGATCAGGGCGTAGGGGTCCGACTTGCCCTGGCCGAACACGTTGCGGTCCTTCTTCATCAGGTCGCGGCCCTCGATCAGCCGCACGCGCAGGACGCCCTGCGGCGAGGCCAGGGGTCACCGGTCACTGGCTGCGGGTCACCGACGTACGTCAGAGGCCACGCATCACATAACCAGGTCAGACAAACGAACAAACCGGATCACCAAGGCACGTTTCCGTTATGATGTAACGATCCACTGTGTGATTTTCGACCTTTCTGGACCATGTTTGTATCTTAACGACCATGCTTAAGCATGGTCGATAAGGTACAAACAGACCATATATTTCCGACTATCCTCCTCGTCTTTATTTCAGTGTTGCCCAAGAAATATCGAAAAAACATAAGTTCATACATACGAAAAGTGAAGGCAAGCAAAGCGAAATGACATTGTGTAAACATATGATCTGATGACTGCTGTATCCATACAATGTCTCCTAATATTTGACATTGATATTCCATCTGACATTCAGTGCTGTCAAAACACGACATGTTGTACGCCCAGACGCAAACAATCTAATGGAATGAGGACGTGTTGCACGACATGCCCAATACCTGTTGATTTTATTTCCACAAAAATCCTTACGGTACATGCCTCTACTTCCTGCCGTTGTTGGCGTCCAACTCGCTACGTCAACGAATTGGTTTCGACCTGTGTGCCCTGGTGGTGAGCATTATTGGCAAAGTTTCCACGAGGGTGCCAAACACCGTCAGCAACTTTCGATGACGTGCTGCGGCTCGGTGCCGTCTCCTCCTTCGCGACGGGCATACACACCGGAAGACGGTTCACGACCGGCCGGACGGCGCGGCCGACAGAGGCCCATTACCAGACACTGTCCGCGCCGGACAGCGCGGCCGACAGAGGCCCATTACCGGACACTGTCCGCGCCGGACAGGGCGGCCGATACCGGTCCATTACCGGACACTGTCCGCGCCGGACAGCGCGGCCGACAGAGGCCCATTACCAGACACTGTCCGTGCCGGACAGGGCGGCCGATACCGGTCCATTAACGGACACTGTCCGTGCCGGACAGCGCGGCCGACACAGGCCCATTACCGGACATTGTCCGCGCCGGACAGGGCGGCCGATACCGGTCCATTACCGGACACTATCCGTGTCGGACAGCGCGGCCGACACCGGCCCATTACCGGACACTGTCCGCGCCGGACAGGGCAGCCGACGCCGGTCCATTACCGGAAACTGTCCGTGCCGGACAGCGCGGCCGACACAGGCCCATTACCGGACATTGTCCTCCCCCGACTGGGCAGCCGATACCGGTCCGGTGCCGGACAGCGCGGCCGACGCCGGTTCATTACCGGACACTGTCCGCGCCGGACAGCGCTGCAGACACTGGTCCATTACCAGACACTGTCCGCCCCGGACAGCGCGGCCGACACCGGTCCATCACCGTCCAGTGTGTCCGCCCCGGACAGCTCGGAGCGCTATCGAGCGCGGCGCCGAGACGCGGCGAGCGTGATCCCGGCTCGGTTCGCCCGGAACACCAGTCCATGGAAGTCGATACTCCGGCCCACCGCCGGCCGCCGCCGCCGCTGGTGCACCGGGCCGTGTTGCCAGGCGCACGGACGACGACGACCTGTCTAATCGCTGTTGCCAACCGCGGCGTAAATAAACTTTTGGTGGACTCGGGGAGCGAAGTGTTGGCATGCCTGGTGCAAATCATGACAGAGAAAATTCGCGCAATCGATTCAGCGACTATGGCCATGTATTATTACACCAGTGGTTCCACTACACGCCATGCTTTTATCGTCGCATTTTCACATCTGATCTCTGTCTTAGTGGCATCTCCTTCTGCTATGAATCATGACATGTCAAGCATTTCCAATTTTCCCACGTGCGCAAGGCATGGTGAAGTAACTCCCAAAGTTGGCCAGCCTATGACGCCGCCCGCCCACAAGGCCGGCTTTGGTCGGCTCGAGCGGCGGCGGCCGCCGACGCCGATCCGTCAGAACGGCGGCCGGACGGAATTCGCGTCCGGTTCCGGGAGGACAGGGGGAAGGAGCACGGTACGCGCCTGAGCTGGTGTGGTCCGATCAAACAGTGATCCCCGTGTCGAACTGGTCTCGTCACACTGAGGACGATCTGAAGAGCGACCCAGTCGCAATGCAGTTCCCACGGCGGAGTGAATCGACCAAAACGCATCACTAGAGGTCACACTGCCCTCATGTGACGGGATGTCCGCCCCCGGCAGACGGGCCGAATCAACCACATGATCACCGGACGCCCCAGAATCGCTCCGAGCCGGCACCAGGCATGGTTCACGGCCGGCCGTGGGGCACCCGCGGACCTGTGGTCCCAGGGAGCAGCGGACCGGCGGACCAGTGGTCCCAGGGAGCCGTGGACCGGCGGACCTGTGGTCCCAGGGAGCAGCGGACCGGCGGACCTGTGGACACACCGAGCCGTGGACCGGCGGACCTGTGGTCCCAGGGAGCCGTGGGCCGGCGGACTTGTGATCCCAGGCAGCAGCCGACCGGCAGACCTGTGGTCCCAGGCAGCAGCGGACCGGCGGACCTGTGGTCCCAGGCAGCAGCGGACCGGCGGACCTGTGGTCCCACGGAGCCGTGGACCGGCGGACCTGTGGTCCCGAGGAGCAGCGGCGCCGGCCACCTACCGGCCGACAACCGGCCGACTCTGGGTGGACAACTAGCCAACAGCCGGCCACCTTCCCGGCAGTCAGCTGGCCAACAGCTGGCCACCTACCGGCCGACAGCTGACCACTGCCCGGCCGACAGCTGGCCAACAGCCGGCCACCTCCCGTTGGACAGCTGGCCAACAGCTGGCCGACACGGAGCCAGGTCGGCCAAACCTGCCGCCCGTCTCCGGAGAGATGGTCGCGCCAGCAGAGGCCGGAGGTTTTCGTCAGCAATGACGGGCCGATTGGTCGGACCTCCGCTTCTTCCACTTGTTCTGCAGTCAAGGTCTGAATAACTTTGCCAGCATGCAAACAGCATCGCCAGCATGCAAAAAGCACCGCCACCGATGCGTGATTCCACCATCATGGCGCTGCGACTGTCAACATATAAGGCTGTCCCTCCCCGTTTCCGTCCTTGGTCCGACCTGCGGCATACGCTGGCCCGTGTTATCGCAAGCACCACCGGAACACCTGCGTATCGCATCGAATGCGATTTACTCCGGTCCCGCTCACAAGATAACACGATTACCGCACACTGCGCGCGATACTGCTCACAGAAAAAAGCTGCGACTGCCCGGGCACGGCAGATTCTCGATGAAAGGACCAAATACAGCCATGGCTGTGCGGGAGTCAGTGAACAAATCGACGATGTTCAAACCATCGGCGAAAACGCACCTTCAAGTTCGAAAATCGCAACACACAGCTGCGCGTTGCCGTCACACAGGTGGCCACGCCGACCCCGTGGAAAACAACGGCGAGTGTCGAGACCGCACACCTGCGGGCGGCGATGTCGTCGCCAGCCGGCCGGCAGCGCGCCGCCCGGCCGGCGGCCACCTCCACTGACCTTGGGCTGCGACGCCGTCACCAGCTTGGTGGGGATGTGGTCGGACAGCACGATCGGCCACTTGTTGGGCAGCACCATCATGGCGCCGATCGTGTCCAGGATCACGTTCCGGATGATGCCGCTGCCGGGGAGAGCGCCAGGAGCGTCAGGACATATCGCGACTGACGCGACCGCTCGGGGAATCCGACTGCCACAGTCCGGCGCGCCAGCGGTCCAGTTTGAATGCCACGGCGCCGAGAAACAAAGGCATCAGGGATCCAAAAGGGGGGCAGTGTAGCGCACATCGACCACGACGGCAGGACCGGCCGCTCCGCTCTGCCACGTGCCAGGGTCCTGGCACTTCGCGGACCTCTAACACTGAAGTAATGAGAGCATCCTGTATCCTGTACGGCACGTAAGTGGATCAGGTGGATATGGATAAAATACGACTCGGCTACGCCTCTTTGCTTGAAATGACGGGACTCTGGATGGAATGCGAAGATGCGAGTGTGATTGAAACACGACTTGAATGTGTGGACGCGGATGAAAAGCGACTCCAACGTGCGGTTAAGGATACGTCTGACGACAATGTGCGCATGTGAATGAAATGCAATTCGAATGCATCAACGAAATGCGATTCGTCCTTGTGGACCATGAACACAGCGCCAGTCGATTGTGACTACGACTGAACAAGTGAAATAAGAAGGGAAAATGAGCTACCTGAAACGTGAATCGACTGTATGACAAAGCACGAAATGTGACTAACCTCAAACCCGGCATGTCCAGCACGTCGGCCACACCCAGCATATTGAAGTCAATGTCCGGGTTGTTGAGGAAGAAGACCTGCATGCCGCCGATCAGGGGCATGGTCTTGATCAGCGGCTTGTAGACGATCCTCATAACTCCGTGCAGCTGAGAGGGGGTCACGATCAGCCGTCACCCGTCTGCTGGATACACTCGGGCATCCAGACGTTCCCGAGTCAAATGCAGTCAACCCAACACGTGCAACCGAGAAGTGACAGGAAGAAACTACCAGCATCCTATGCGCACTTATACATACCATTTAAAAGAAAGCTTTAATTGCTCAGCTAGCTTTGATTTCATCTACTTCTGCGACCATTATGGAAACATATACTGAGCTGTTTTCTCTAACACGTTAAAAGTTTCAAACAAAAGCCCCAGTACTCAAGCACTCGCGAAAACAAACAAGCATGGCCGCAATGGCACCCAACCCACCGGGCCTTTCCGTCCGTACCGTGAAGTCCTTGATGCCTGCCGACATCCTGCTGAAGCTGCACTCGATCCTGCTGTCGCCGGCGTAGAAGATCTCCACGTCCATGATGATCTCCGAGCGCTGGATGTTGTCCGTGTACACCTTGACGCCGCCCACCCGCGGAGGCTGCGGCGGCGTCCAGGCCCGGTCACGTGACCACCGCGGTGACCGGCAACGTGTTATCGGTCCCGAAAATTGATATATCCACCGTCATCCTGGTTCACCCCATCCCCAAAACCCCATCCCTAAGCACAAACAAAGTGCAAATCAAATCTATCTCACAGCTACGGTCCCACACTATCCAGCACCAAATTAACACACTGGTTAACACATCCGTTATCTGGTTTTCGATCTTACGTATTCTTTCCGTTACCCGTACGGTCTTGCAATAACACGTGAGCGGTTTGTGCCTTAAACTCACAATGTCGCCCAAGAAGATCTTCTCAAATTTGAAGTTGTTCAGTTTGTAACCAGCCATCGTGGTGGCCAGGCTTTCTTCCCACTGCGTTTTCAGGAGATCTTTCACGTAGTCGCCGACAAACGGCCACATTTGCTTCAGCATCTAGAACCCAAGGAACAGGCACATAACACTGCAAATTCCCTCACTGAAACAAACTACAGTCGGGTCAGCCTAAAACATCCAGAGTTTTTGGGACTGATACATGGCAGCTAAATGGAAGTGAAGACAAAAAAAATCAATGGAAGAAAACTTTCCGCTCACCTTGTTGAGCCACTCGGCCCTCTCCACATCAGGGAAGTGCACCTACAAAACACAATGGTGTGAGCGAAACGGTCATTCACACGCAGATAAACGTGACATTACACAAAGCCCAAAGCGACAATCCATTAACAAAACAATCCTGGATGACCCAAAACATTATACTGCAGCCCACGGGTATTGCCATTCCACACAAGGGTACGACAGATAACAGGTCAACAACTACTCCCCTGAAAACCACGTGAAACGAGCCCATGTCTTATTCACAAACTACACGACCGCCGCCCCACCGAAGCGAGCATGCCGCGCGTCACCACTCACCCAGGAGGGCAGGTCCTGCAGCTTGGCCAGGGTCACCTGCTCGCTGCTGAGCGCCATGGCGCGCGACACCTCGCGCTTGGTCCGCTTCTCGCGACGCCACTTCTCGCGCATCACGGAGAGCAGCACGCCGCCCACCAGCCAGGCCGGCGAGAAGCCCAGGTAGCCGACCGCGTAGATGCCGAAGATGGCGGCGGCACGGCGGGCGAACATGCCCACCAGCTGCAGCGCGCTGCTGTCCCGGTCGGCCATCTCTGCCTGCGTTCGGGGGACGGCGACCGCCGCTCTGAAACGGGTGCGCACGATCGGAGCAGGGCCCCTGGAGGCCGTCACTGCCGCAGACCGCTGCTGGTCCGGGGTAAATTTCGCCACGGACCGCGCGCGGTAGCCGACTATCTCACTCCGCCACTGACAGACCACTTGATCGCAGAATTCGACATAAAAAGATAACCATCTACGACGTCAAGCGACAATGAACGTCAGAACTGGCACTGCCAAAATCAACAGTGATGGTAGCACAGTCCGCTATTGCAAGATCCCGTAAAAACAAGGAACGTCACTTGATTAAGAGGTGAACTTGAAGCGACATATACATGTCACCCATGATTACTGCGAGCTTATGTTGCGACAATCATGACGTATTTCGATTTGTTTGCATTGTGTCCAGTTTGTTTTATCTTCTGACAGGAGACGGCTCTCAGTCTGGGGTGCGCGCTTCGCACTCAATGGAGACGCGTGACTTCCGTTTTTGTGTACGCACCGACCAAGAACTCGAAAAAGGTGTTTCGGCTGATGGACACAGTTCTGGTGAGAATGGTCAATGAATCGGTACAAAGGGCATGCCATCTTTATTTTTGACATGAAGATCATGAATGTAAACAGATCTTTCCTGTCACCATTGGGAAAAAGATGGGGTACTGGAAGAAACTATACCAAAGGTATAGTCTGGAAATCCTCTGCAAATGAATGGGTCTGCACCAGAGAACAATATCACAGTTTTTGGTGGGTTCAGCTGTTTTCCAACTCTTGGCCCAACTATCAGGAAGTTTCTAATCCACAGCTGAGTGATGTGAAATTGATGGCAAAAGTTTGAAGCAAAGCTGTGGTGAATGTTGGCAACAGGGTCCTTTAAATGAAATTAAGACAAAATGCATGCTTGACCAAATGCTCAAAACCCTTACCTTATTTAAGCCCACTCCATGGATATTGTGAGGAAACAGTTATGCCCTGCTAAGTGATGAAAAACTTCTGCCAGACCATGCAAAACCAGACAAAACAAAACCAGTTATCCAAATTTTATTCAGAACAGAAAGAAATGACTGCATTGTCAACAGGCATGGACATGAACTGAGGCAGGATGTGTTGCCCTGAAATGTCCCCCCCCCCCCACTCAAAGTTACAATTTTACTTTTGTGGCCTAAGGTTGATCAGACCAAAAAAAAAGCAAAACCACAGTAAAGTGTGCCTTAGCATTCAGCCAGTGTGGCCACACATATGGTCTGTTATCCACATAGTGTGACTGGTTTTGTTTTGTCTGATTTTGCATGGTTTAGTACAAGTTTTTCTTTACTTAAGGTGATGTAAAGGTAATATCCATGAAGTGGGTTGAAATACAGGGAAAGATTTGGAAAGTGTGTGGCAAGTGAGGCCATAGATTATGAATAGAAAGATGTTTGCATGATGCACATTCTGATCTATATGCACAGTTACAACCTTAACTGAGGAAAATACTGTATTTCTATTCAGGAATAGGCCACAGACTGGTGATTATACTGTATAACAAACAATGAAAATAATTAATGAACATGACTGTACTGGGATTGTTGGAGCAGTGTGCTGGACAGGTCTCTTTCTGCTCACTTAAAAAGACAACAGCTAGTTTGATGAAGTCCAAAAATTTTACAGGAACAAAATGTCTTGACATCTGAAAACTTTAAAAAATGCCCAAAGTTCTGGTCTTGCTCCCATTTGCTGGGCTCCTGGGCAATGGAACCTCATCCCAGTTAGCCAAGGGAGGGAGCAAGGTCTGGGGAAACAAGCAGACCAAATGGTAACATTTTCATGCCAGTAATCTTATAGAATAATTAAATACAGTACAAAAATTTGGCAATTGTTTTTAAATTGGCTGGCCAAGGTGCACTAAAAAAGCAAGACCATGCAGAAAAACAGCACCTGTCAGATTCTCTCAACATAGCACTGGCATTCCCAATGGACCACAACCATCTACATTTGGTCTCCTGAAAAAAACAACTGACATTTCTGACATGACCCAACTGCCAGACTGACTTCTGGGCCCCCAATGATCAAATGACATGAACAATGCTGACAAAATTACCCCTTCCTCCTTAACTGTACTTCCAAGGGATGACACATTTGTTAAATTCTGTCTTGAAAGTGACCTGCCCCTTCACAGTATGCTGGAGTGGCAACATGGCACCATAAGTGACAAGTAAAATCTTTAAATATTGACCAGGTAAATCTGACTGGCCAAGTGGATTAGGGTGATCTCATAATAAGCAGCTCATACAATGATCTAAAACTTTGCTGGCAGCTGCCCACCACAGCACATCATAACCCCAACTTCAAGATATGGGTCAGTTTCTGTCCTAAGATTTCTAGATGTGTCTTGATTCCAAGCAGACTGCAAAATGGACAGTCATCACAGGTAACAAGACCTGAGGGAGACAGGTCCTGTGATTATATGGGGTTGAAATCATGACAGTTTTGATGACTGTAGGGTTTGTTCCCTGCTTCATAGAGACATGGCCCCAGCAACTAATCTTGAATTATGCCAAAGCATGGGCATCAAACAGCCCATTGGGTCCATAGACTTTGGAGCCCTACCAAATTCATTCTTTGGTGCTGCAAAGGAAAGAAACTGTTCAGAAATGGTTTTGGCCTATTAACTTTAAAACGCCTGACACCAATGTGTTTCAAAAGAGAACTGAGTCATTCATAACTGATATGTAATCATATGAAATAATGCTCCAGAATCAAAGCTCGATATATTGTAATTGCAGTGGTAAGAAAAAAGACAATAGTAAAAGAAGAATACACATGGAATGTGTCAATTCATCGTGGAAAGCAGCCCGTTACTGTTGTAAACTAACAGTAGCCTGAGACGTTTTTGGATCATGACAGCCTTTCAACCGCCTTTCATACTAAGCCAGCGCGCAACATCCTTCTTCAAGACTTTCCGTCCATTTTGCTGTTAGCAGCATTCACGCAGATGCTGACGGCAGAAACGGGACTCACCTTATCCTTTCCTCCACTGGATCGACTCGCCCGCCCCGCCCAATCCGGTCTTTGCCCACTGCTGTTCGCCCACGCGCCCAGTTCCCCGAACCCCGGCCCTAAACACGGTGCACTACACCGATAACACCGAACTCCCCTACTGCTCCTGCGGTACAAGGATGCTCAAAATAAACTGACCGTCCAACCAAAAAAGTCAAAACAACAGCTTTGATCTCCAATTCGAACCTGGACTGGATCCTTGAGATGGAGCTTCAAATGACGTCATGATACAGCACCCTATTTCTTTCGGGGGTCTTTAGTAAGTTGCACAAAAAAATGGGAACTAAATTTGAAAATGGACTCCACCAGGGAGAGAGTAAAGCAAATAAAAAAACATAGCAGTTCTGAGACGTGCCACCAACTCACCACATCAACATTGGTAGACAAACAAAACGAACAAAAAATTGGGGACTTATTAGGAGGGCTTAACATCCCTAAGGACTGGAACTGTGATATACAACATGAAAACAGGATTTAATTAACGAGAAAAAAAGCTCGGCAAATCACGAGTTAACTGGAACTAAAAACTGAAAGAAATCCAGTAGACTGGGGAAAACCAAACATCCTTTTGTCATGTAGTAAGGCATACTATTTTTTTTATTCGTGAAAATAAAATGCGTCTCAAAGAAATCTGACCAGACATAATTTGTGTTTCATATGAAGTGTCATAGCTTATTTTTAGGCAGCATAAATCAGTTTCACGACACTTATGAACGCCAAAAAAAAACAAGATCTGTTGCTCCAATCCAAAATTGTTCGCCGGAATTATTCCTCAGTGCGTTGGTGTTATGGCTATTTTATTAGGATTTATGTTTTTATTTCAATGACGTCACTTTTACCGCAACATTGGCGGATTACGTCATCAGTTCACTTTGATTTGGGAAGGACTGTCCAGGCCGACCGACCGAACTCACAAACTTGAAGGAGGAACCGCTTGTTTCGTGAGCAGTGAAGGCCAATCGTCGGGGTGAAGAACATGGCCGATGCGGGTGGGGTAGATCGGGCGACCGAGACCGTGAAGGGTCAAGTGTTCGCCGTCGGGCCTAGATATACCAATCTATCTTACATAGGAGAGGGCGCTTATGGAATGGTTGTGTAAGTAGCCAACGTGTTGTTATGTGCCCATTTTGGATGTGTTGGCAGTTGTTGCGCATGTGCTGGTTCATTGAGTTTGGCGCGATATTTGTGTGAATTCACCTAAGCACACGGATGCAAGTTGATGTATGACTCATGGGAAGAATTTGAACTGTCTTAGGCCTAAATATGCAGAAAAGATGGGTGGACTGTCGTAAAGATTAGTCAATAAAGCGACATCCCATTGAATTGGCATCCTACCCTTCAATGGTGTTGGGGAATATTGCACAAACCATTGTTATACTCCTGGGTTGTTAAAAGTTGGGAATATTTTTATGTAACTACCATTACATTAAATACAGTTTTATGTCACATAGGATCCATGCATTCATGCTAACAAAATGGAGCATTTGTTGAGCAAGCATTAACTTCCTTTCATTGGTTGCCTGCGGAAGGTGAAGGGAAAACAAAACAGTTTTCTGGTGTGATAATGCCACTAATGCAACTCTGTTCCTGGTGTTTTTGCTTGCAAAATGGTGAACTTTTACTCTCATCTTAAAGTTGATGGTGTTTGTCCCATTCAGGGCACCTGCTTCATGAATATTGTTATTACAAATTTAATTGGCCACTAATTTAGTCCTTCCATTCAAGTTTTCTGCTTGCTGTTTGTGAATAATGCAACTGGATTACTTTCAGTGTTTGTCTAATTCACTGGCACTGTGAAAGCTGCATTTACCATTTATCAGAGGATAGTCTGAGAACATGTTTGAGTGTTTTGCTAACTTTGAACATAATTTGACATAACTGCATAATATAACTTCAGGAAGCCATGAAGAACCACACTGAAACCTAATGGAGGTTACCCACACTTGCTTGTCAAATCCCACCAGAAATGTGCATTCAGAGCAAAACAGAAATGGCAGTTATGAATCTCAGGTTCTTTCCACCAGTTAAGATTTTTGGCAGCAAATTCAAGATTGCGTGAGGAGAAACTTCTAAAGGCATATTGACAAATGGTATCAAAGGAAAGAGCATGTTCACGTACAGATATCATTCTCATTCTGGCCTTGCAGTACTTGACTTTGAAGTTCAAATGTGATGTCAAATGGCATGGAACCTCATAGCTAGTAAACTCACATCATGACACATTTTGTAGAAACTGCTAGCACACACACTGTCCGAGGTTTTGGCTGGCCCCCAGGTTTTGGAAGGGCCCACAGGTAAATGGGGCCTGTACATTGGGCAGACAATGGTGAGAACTGTTTGCTCATTGGTTAGAAGCCTATAGCCAAGGTGCCTGCATGATGGGCCAGTGGTCCAGGGGCTTCTATGCCAGGAGCTTGCTTGCATGAGTGGCTGCAAGCCAGTCAGCTTATTGGGTATGGGCCTGTAGCTCAGGGGTCTGTATGCCAGGGGGACCTGTAGACCAGGGAACTGTGATTCAGTGGCCCATTGATTACATTCTTCACCTATGTGTCTGTATGAGCCTGTAAGCCAGGGACCTTGTAGCCTAGCAGGGCCTTCAGGTCATGGGCCTGCTTGTAAGAGGGACCTGCAAGCCAGGGCTCCATAAGCTGAGGGACCTGCAGGCCAGAGGCTCATAGTCCAGGGTTAAGGGTCCATGGCTAGGGGAATCAGGGGCCCAAAAGGCAAGCATGAAGCAGTGGTCAGGCCAGGAGCTTCTAAGCCAAGGGAATGGTTGGCTGGGGCCTGTAGCCCAGGGGCTTGCATGCCAGAGGGCCCATGGGCCAGATGCTTGTGAGCCAGGGGACATGTGGTTAGCAACCTGGCTAGGGTCCCATAGGTCCCAGTCCATTATTCAAGATGGGCCTGCTTGTCAGAGAGAGGCAGCAGTCCTGGCTCCCAGAATCAAGGAAGCCCATTGGGTAAGAGCTCGTTGCCAGGGTCCTGAAGCCAGAGGCCTGCAAGTCAAGCAGTGCTCATAAGCCAGGGGCATGTTTTGCTTAGGAGTTTGTGGGCTAAGGGACCTGAGAACAAGGGAAGTTGGTAGGAGCCCATAGAGGATAAGCCTTAGCCTTCAGTTTTGTCATATGGTGACTGTACTTCTGCAAAATGGCTCAATATCTAGTGTAAAGCACATGGTTCAGGGCCCCCTGTGTTCTCCCTGGCTACGTCCCTGCATTTGATGTACAAAGAGGCAAGCATAGAGCCAGCAGGTGAAGCCCACTTAAATGTGTGAGCTGGGCAGGATGACAGCTGGCATCCTTAATTTGCATTCTGTTTTGCACTTACACATTGCTCGGACTTTGTTTTGTCTTCATTTCTTCTACTAAAATTGGTAATTATTAAATGGCTTTATTATTCTTTATTTCTTTCTTTATTAAATGGCTTTGTCTGTTTTTGGCTATGTGTTATTGGTGCAAATCACAGAACTCATGAATATAATTTTTGCAAAACTGTACTTGTCTCTTCATAATTACCTTATCCACAAGTTAGATCATCACTTTGCATTTTCATCATCATCACTGGATCATGAGCTCCTTTCCTCAAAGCATCCTTGTGTTTTTAGCCTTCAGTTTACCCTTCATTGTTCATGGCTGGATTTAATGAGTCCTGCATTTTGTCTGTGCTGTGTCCTGTATTAATGCTGTGATATTTCTGTGTCCACAGGAAGTCACTGAGATTGGCAATAAGTAAATGATCTATCTCCAGAAATTGATCCTAAATCCTTCGTTGTCCGAGCAGTTGCTATTGTTATTTTTCAGGATCTGGGGACATGCAATAGGTTCCTCAATGTAAAAAGTCCAAAAAACATGTCTCCTCGCTCATGCTGTGACACCAGCTTCGGAGCTGCATAATATTATGCTGTGCATCGTCACAGAGGTTGAGCTTGTCACGCGTGCCAATGTCAGCGCTATCGGAGCCGCCGTCTCTGCTGTACATCCGGCTAGAAAAAAATGTGGACGCAGACAGACAGACAGAAAGACGCACATACACGTATGCTGCTGACGTACTTGTGTAGATGCATCACCGGTTCACAATTTAGTCGCAGATGTTAAAACTGTCTAAGGTCGTGCCAAAACTATGCCATGAACATGATAATGTTTTGTTTTTTTCCGTTTTGTCCGTTTGCCATATCTTCATCCCTACCATCATCAGTTTCACTTTATTGACGTTAATTCGCGGGTTTTGTCAGATGATGAGTCAGATGGCGAGTATTGTGTGATTTGTGTTAGAATGTCACAGAAGATTGATGTAGAAAACCCATGACCTTGTCCATGGTTCTTGTAGGTCAGATTTGTATTGCTGATTTTTTTGGTATAGTGGAGTTATTTTGCCGACAGGTATTTGTGGGTTTCATTGCAGTGCAGTGGTGTTCTTATAGTCTTGTAAGCTTATAATCTTATGTTGCGTGAGTTTTCCGCGCCATATTAGGCATGCCTTGCCAGATAAATGTTCGGATGTTGCCACCTTCCATTTGGTGGGGTGGGATGTCAGGTGCTCCCACTCAGCACTTAACAACCAATGGACCGATTCAGCTGATTCAACCGATGACTGACTGCTCTCTGCCGTACGAACCCAGACACATTTCCATTTGTGAATCTCGAAATTTTTTCTCCATGCTACAGGTTGTGGCAAAAGTCAATATTCGCCAGTTTGGGAGTGTTTCTAGAGCTAACAGACTGACATTCGAAAGCTGGAATATGTGGAAAGGTATGCATGGGATGTGAATGCACGTCTTTCTGAGGAAAATATGAACAAGGTCAAACTAGGTCATGCCATGTTAAGAGGCCAATTGCGCGTTAGTTTTAGTGATGAGTGTGCTTAATACGGCATGTAAAATGTAGTAAAACTCCACAAAATGCCTCTTAAATTGTCGTGCTTCCAGCACTTAGATTTAAAATGGTAATCATGACTGGTTCTGTGGCGTAAGTTAACCATATTCCGGGCAAAGGGGGGGGGCGGAATCCGCCTCCCCTCGGGTTTTTTGGGTGCCAGTTCCTGAGTTCCTGATGCAGCTTCACGAAGCGTCGGCATTTTTCAAACCCATTCTTTCCTACGGGCTGTGCCAAAATTTCATAATTTTATTTTTGCTCAGGGGCGAAGTGAGAACAAGTTTTGGGAGAAACCCAAAGTTATTTTTGGCCCTGTTCAGGGTGGAAGACAAATGTCTACCAAAAATTGGATTTTTAAGGTAGAACTCAAAACATAAGCATGTATAGGTAGGTACTTGGGCAAGCGTACAAAAATAGTTCCGTTAATCTCGGGTCAGAGCAAAGGGTCACGGTAATGTCATAAGTCGAAATTGCGTTGTATGTGAAACGTTCAGATCGGATGACGGAGCTGTGACCTGAAATGTCACTGCACGTACTGTATATTCAGCATTCATGAACTGGAATTTTGGAGATAAAGCCAATTCAAAGGACTGAAGACGTTTTCAAACGACATAAACTGCCCTCAAGGCCATTCCATGTGGCTGAAGTCATGTGAAGTCATTTAAGGTCATAGGTTGTAAGGTGACGTGATGAATGTGTGACGATGACGGCTCCCCCTTATTCTTGTCCCTGGCACCTCCTATGCTAACATTATAGAAACAGCGTGATACGATTGGTACCTCTGTAGTATAACATGACAAATTAAAGCCAAAAATCCCCCTTATTCTTGTCCCTGGCACCTCCTGTGCGAACATTATAGAAACAGCGTGATACGATTGGTACCTCTGTAGTATAACGTGACAAATTAAACCCAAAAACGTGTTTTAACTTTTTTGTGATTGCAGTTTTCAGAAAAAAATAGTCCGTGCCATTTCCGGAACCCTGTGAACGTTGAATTTTCCCAAAATTCCTGATGTATGGACGAATTGGTAAAAGTCCCATCCATAAGCACTCGATGCATGCCAATTGCATCAAAGCGGTCCGTAAACAGAGAAGTTATAACAAGTCCAAAAACATCCCTATTGCGACTTTTTTGCCCCCTGTACCCACCCCTTTGAGATTTTGTGGACTTTTTTATGAAAATGTTTATATCCTGGCAGATCGATTGCTACGTTTTTACTAATGTTTTTAATTTTCCTATTTTTGATTTTGATGACTGACTTTGATTAATCGATTAATGAAATAGGACGTCTGGTTGTCGAAATCTGGGACGGGGCGAATCCTCTTCTCTCACTGGGAATCATCTGTCGTTTAGCCCTCCGGGGATATGGTTTACACCAGTTCAAAAATTGCAGCTTTGTTAATTGGACCTGTGGTTAGTGTCGGTGGGGACCATATTGGTTTTTATGTACCTCTGGTGACAGAACACGTGGTGCACATTGTCACAGAATCGTTTAACAGCATCGTCTTTATGACGTCATTTCATCGCGACTTTGGTTGAGCTTAACATTGTTCTTACTATAAAAAGGTTATTATTGATGTACCTAGTGGTTCTGAAAATTTAGTGATGTTATGTCATTGGGTTGCCAAGTTCTACAACAGAAAAAGTGAAGTATGTCTGATGCTCCCCTCCGCCCCCCCCCCCCTGTCCCCGTGCGCAAATCGCTCGTTGAAAGTGGCGCATAAAGGACGTTTTAGTATTGCATGAACTTGTTCAATTTGTGTCTCGAGTTTCCGAACGTAGACGTTTATTGCTGTTTTATGCACACACCTTTACATGTATTCTGGCTCTAGGATGTCTGTTATCCCCACCATGTGTAAGAAATGGCACTCCCCAAAGCCGTCAGTCATGGACCTTCGACGTTACCCGTTACGTGAGATATAATGAGGTCCAGAAATGCGGAATGCTCGGAGCGTACCATCTAGGGGGATCTCTTACCGTCTGAATCTGCCGTTCTATCCTCCGGTGGCGATAATTACAAAATTCATCATCTTTGGATCTTACGACAGCCTGTGGTCTTATTTTCGCCCCGGAAACTAGGTTTGCATTTAGTTTTGTTATTTTTTTTTTGTTTTCCTTTTTGTTTTGTTTCTTTGCTTTCTTTGGCTTCAAGGCCACACCATAGTAGGCTATAGGTTAGCGAATGAATCATTCAGATCTGTTCATTAGTTTTAGAGACATTCGGGACAAACGATATTTGCCCAGGCTGTGATTGGTCTTAAGCCAGATATCACAGCCAATAGCCGGTTTAGAACATTTGCCCTAAAACCTTATTGTCCATGTGGTGATCTTCGAAAAGAAATGCATGATAATTGCTTTCTTATGATATTTTATGGTGTAAGAGATCACAGGTCAAGGATTTGGTGTCATCCTACTGTACGTTCACGATGAATTTAATTGGCCATTGAGAACGACAACCAGTACCGGAGGTAAGGGCCTTCAGTTTGCCTGGTTTTGTGCGAGAGGTGGAACGTGCAGTGACGCTTGGACTTGCTCAGATCTGGCGGCGGATAAGAGAGAACAAGCTTTCGTTATCACGAGCAGAATCCATTCCATGCAACATGCACCAAACACGCATCGGGGATCACGTGACCCGGTCTGGCCTCGGGGCATCGGTCTTTCCGGTCCGTGCCCTGACCTGATTAACCTCTGTGCGGTATCTTACCTCGCCGGGACGCACAAAACATTACGAGTTGCGCTTGTCTTCCGCATGTGTTACGTAATTTGCACAGAACTTAATTTGGCATAATGTAAACAAGGCGAGGTTTCTTGTTCATGTTCGTGGAGGGTTAAGGAGCATAGCCTCACGGGCTCAAGCGTCCATGTGTATTATGTGGTATGTAGACAGCTGTTCAGCGAATCTTGGATGTTTGCCAAGAAGCTGAATATCGTCGTGTCCTGTTCTGTGGGTTTGTTCTTTGTGTCCGCTTCCGTAAGCATATGTCTTCACCCCCTTGACTGAACGTATCCTTACAAACACGCATTTCGTCAGGTCTGCCAACGACAATCAGACGAAAACGAAGGTGGCCATCAAGAAGATCTCGCCGTTTGAGCACCAGACGTACTGCCAGCGCACGCTGCGCGAGATCAAAATCCTGACGCGGTTCAAGCACGAGAATGTGAGTGCGGCTATCGGCGGCGTCCGCTCGATGCGGCGGCCGCTGCTCTATCGGAGCCTGGCGCCGCCCGATATCGCCGACCGGGCCACGAGGCGCCGCACGGAGCGGTACCCCCTCCCCCTCCCACCGAGCCCCAGCGCCGCGGCCGCCGGCCCGTCCGGCCGCTGCCGCGCGCCGGGCAACTGTGTCACCGCAGACGGGCATGATGGACCCCCCCCCCCGTCCCAACGACCGGGCCTCCTCAGGTGACAGTCATAGGCTGGTGAGGGCTGCGCCGGGGCAGAGGGACATCCTAGGACATATGGTGTCTGTAGGCCGATAAAACTTGAGCAGACTGCGCAGTGGGGGTTGTTTAGCACTTTGGCGCAGGCACACATCCTCGAGGGAGGTCATGTCGTTCCAGGCTGCTCGCCTTACAGCACTTGGTTTGCAAGAGCTGGGAATCTGCATTGCGCCTGAATTCGATAACGGATTATTAAGTCTAGTTTTGCGTCCGCACGGACAGCAAGACGTGTACAAAGTGGCCGCTGAAGTTCCGAGTCGGTGCCCCCGCCCTCTGGCCCCTGTGAGGTCGGAGTGCGATCTCACAGGGGCGTGAGATCGTGAGATCGTGAGATCGTGTGTGAGATCGCGTGATGAATTGTGTCCGTGGCGTGGCCGCGCGGCATTAATTCTCGTCGTTTTTTCGGAAGACGTCGAATCAAACCCTGCAAGGGGCGGCGGTCGATGCGGCGTTCTGTCTGCGGCTGAGAACGTCTGGCCGGGGTGCGCATGTGTTGGCCGCGGTCGTGTTCGGCGCCGGCCCCTGTCGTTATCGAGGCCGGTATTGGGCCACCGGAGCTTCCTGCCGGGGGAGGCACTGAATACCTGCGCCTGAGCGACTGATGCGTCTGACTGACGTCTGAGCGGGAGCGCACGTGACGCCCGACTGACGCGTCACGCCCGTGTGACGTGCAGGTGATCGACATTCGCGACATCATTCGCACGCCGACCATCGAGAACATGAAGGACGTCTACATCGTGCAGTGCCTGATGGAGACGGACCTGTACAAGCTGCTCAAGACGCAGGTCAGTGGCGGCGCCAGCCGCCGGCGGTGTCAGCGCGGCTGCCACTGTCTGCTCTCGGCGCGACGCGAGCTGTTCGAGCTGCAGCGCGCCATGTTTACCGTCGCTTATCTATCAGAAGGGCGGCCACGACGGTCTGGTGCCTGCCATGATTGCTTCGTCTGGCCCGAGCTGGATTGGCGAGTGGTGTGTTTGTTCGGCTCTCGGCAGTTTTCTGAGTTGAGTCGTACGACGCCCTTCGGGTGCTCGACGGAGTGAAGTGGTGTTGATTTGGAACTCGCATCGTCGGCCAGATGCCGTGTAGTTTGGCTTTGCAAACGACGTGACGTGGCGAATCGGCGGGTATTCGGGTTGGTTTGTCGCGGTCACGAAGAGGCAGTTCAGAGCCTGGTCCGGAATGCGAAAGTGACGTGCTGTTATTTGCAGCCGCGTTTGTCTTACTTCATTTCGCCTCCCGTCACGTTTGCTGGAGGAGCTTCAGCGTACGGTTGTCAGCTTGATGCATGGTTCCGCAAAGTGGCTCTGTTATGATATCGCGAGAGTAATGCATCCGTCCACTCATACCAGTTTGTTTGCAATTCCAGAAGCTGAGCAATGATCATATCTGTTACTTTCTGTATCAAATTCTGCGTGGATTGAAGTACATTCATTCGGCCAACGTGCTACACCGGGACCTGAAGCCGAGCAACCTGCTGCTGAACACTACCTGCGACCTCAAGGTAACTGGCATTGTGCCGGAAACCGTCTAGAAAGCAAACCGGCGTGCTGTCCCGAGCTGTTTCCGTTACTTCGACCGATCTTCGTTCGCTCCCCGGGACCTGTGACGAACGTGTGACTCACTGTTGACCGTCCGTGGACGTCATGTTTTCCCTTCTGACGGGGTGGCGCCCGCTCCGCCGAGTCGGCGTCGCCGGCGTCTCGGCCCGGGCGGCCGGCCGCCGGCGGCGGGAGCGCGGCCGCGCGGCGCCCCGACTCCCCAGGGGCCGTGTCCAATTGGTGTTGATTCACGACCGGCGCCGGCCGCTCGCACGGGAGACCGCAGCTCGGCTCGGCCGCCGGCGTCGGGCGCCGTGCGGCCGACGGCGGCCGGTCTGGGACGGACGCCTCAGGTCTGCCTGCCCGGGCGGCGGCGCGCGGGCGGTCAGCCCTCCTGACGGTGGGAGCCGTTTGACTAGCCGCGCTGTGCTCCAGGGCGCCGGCAGCAGTCCGGTAGCCAGTGAGGACTGTCCAGTTGTTGGCGGGGACCATCTGACGGGCTGCAGTAGTCGGAGCCGAGACGGACGGTCCGTCCACGTGGCGCGCGGCCCTCTTCGTCACGTATTCGGTCCTCACGCCCGATTAGCGGACGGATGCAGTCGGGCGGAGGCGATCAATAGCTGTGTATTCCGGGGGCCGTCGCGGCGGCTCGGCGGGCCTCGCGGTCGACTGGGCCCGTCCCTCGTCGGCGGGCGGTTTATGCGTGTGCGTGCCAGAGGGGTGGCAGGGGCGGCGTCGCTTCGGCACGTCTCGACGCTCGACCCACCGAACCGCCGCCAGGGCGCGCGTGCCCTCGCATCCGTGTTCGTGCCTGGCTACAGCCGGTCAGCTGTAGCCTTCGGGCCGCTGCTTCTGGTTCCTCAGGTCTCTTCAGACGTTCCATTTTGTGGTCGGCTTCTTTCCTGTGAGCGCTCCATGAGCATGGCTGCACTATTTCTCTACCGTCTGTGGTCTTAAGGCTGCCCCACTGGTGTTCAGCTGTCTCCTCGGGATATAAAAGAACCTCCAGGTAGACGGACCATGAAGCAGCACTAGTGGTAATAGCGCCAAACTTTGTTCTTGTGGGACGGTCCTCAGTGATAATGACCAGCCCTCCGTCCGTCTGGCTTCCTGCACGTCTTTAAATTGTAACTAAGCGCTCGTTCATGAGTTGGCGGCGTCAGATTTTCGTTGATGACGTTTTGATGACAGTCTCAGACTGTCATATGCTTCACGGCGTCATATGAGGCCTCTGACCTCGGCCACCATCGAACTTTGTCTTGACATCTCACCAGTTCGGGAACCCGGGAAGTTGACATGGGATCTCGTTCCTTGGTTTACCGCTGTCTCTCAGGTAGTCTCGGTCGCGTCTCCTGTTCGGTTTTCTTCTGCTGGCGTTGTTCTCGCGTTCCAGACCAGTTCCGTGCGTATGCTGTCAATGTCTCATCTTCTCAGTCTGTAAACCAGACTGTTCTAGCTAGAATGGTTTAGCTAGCATCGTCCCGGTATTCGCTTTCTTCCTCCTGGCCATGCCTACCCGCTGCATGGTGTGCTGATCGAAGCGCCCAAAAACAATAATAATAGCGATCAGCCGCAAGACGGCCCGGAGCAGTGTTTGCCGCTTCTGTCAGACCGAAAGGTCCCGGCTCGAGTCTGCGGACGGTGACTTGTCGTCCTCCTGGCGACGACCGGCACGAGGGATTCCGGCGCGTAATCGCCCCGTCAGTGGAACCCGGCGGCGCGGAAATAGATAACCGAACCGCCGCGCGGCGGTCCTGTCGGCGGCGGCGGCGTGTCCGGGGCCTGGCCGTGCGGCCAGCGCCGGCAGGTGGGCCGGCTGGCGACACCCGCCGTCGCATTAACACCGGCCGCCGCCCGAACGGCCGCCGATCAATAGCCGCCGCCCCGTGGCCGACTCTGGCGCCCGGCCGCTCCGGGCGGCCGCCAGATACGCCACTCTGGCGCGCAGACGGCCGCGCCGCCGCCGATGTAAAGTGGCTCGCGGACGCCGCCGCCGCTGACGACGACGGCGTCTGCGGCCGGCTGAGCTGGGCCGCCCTTCCGCTCTGCGAATAGCGCACGTAATCGTGGGGCTTGTTTGAAAGATGGCAGGTGTACGGCCCGGGGTACGCTTCGTTGGACGTGATGGTCACGAACTCAGCATCTCCACGAAGACTTGGTGAGCCGGTCTGAAACGGCCATCACTGGAGGGACGGCCTGATGGTGACTGCTTCTCTGCAGACCGTGGCGGCGGGGGTGCAGCGCCAGGGTAACGTTTCACCCGTCCATGTTGCAACGCTCGTAGGAAGGCATGGGAAAACCCACGGCTTAGCACGGACATGCACAGCGAAGCGGGCCGGAACCGGATGCACTCTCCCCTCCTGGTCGTGAGTCGGCATGAACTGCTCCCCCCCCGCCCCGCCCCCTCTGGGGGCGCACTAAGCGGGGATATCCGTCTCCCCCCACGGCGGCACTGCTGAGTGTGCCAAACCCCGGGGCCCCAGGATAGAGGTGTTTCGCGTAGCTCGCAGGATGTTAATGCAGTAGGTGGTGCCGCGGTTTTTCACGGGAAAGGCGGAGTTTTAGGATAGGATCTGTCCAGATTTACGTTAATCTGTCACCCAGGAGTTCGCGAGAAAATGTTTTCATGGAGATGTTTGGCTTTCTGTCAATCTTTTTTCATCACAAGTGCCTTAAATAGGATTCGGACATGAATTGGGGAATCGCCGATGAAATGAATCGCATTCCGGAAAATGATGCATGTTGCACGAGTTCTGGAAACCCCTGATTTCGTGCTCTTCCAGGAACATTCTTTAAAACGCCGTCTTTTGGTGATGCCGAGTCCGTCATGGGGAGTCTGAGATGTACGATGAGTAAGGTGAGATGTACGAGTCGTGATCGGCTGTTGCCGTAGATCTGCAGCTGATCAGACGCCTTGTTTTTGTGGTTTGTCCAAGTTACCACTGGGCGGGCTAGATGGATTTTCCTGTCGCTGGCAACCACACGCCGCGCGTTGCAGAGTGATAACGCTCCTGCGCGACTTTAGAACGCTATTGTGCCGCTGTCTCGTCCATTGGGAAGACGATTGAAAAGTTGGTCCGAGTTGATTGTTCTGTAAGGCATGTTTTGTTTTGTGGGAGCCGACTTGCATTGGATGACGTGCGTTTTAAACGTATTTTCGGATCGGTCATTATAAGTTATTTATTTATTTATATTCCGGCACATGCCCAGAGTATTAAGACTGTCGGAAAGTGTAAGCTGCGCTGCGCGACTGCAAGTGAAAGGCATGTTGTATGACGGCGAAATAATCGCATGGGTGCAGATGGGAAAGACATTAAGTTTTACTAGGTAGAAAGAAGATGGACAACGATAGACTTTCTGAGACGCTACAGCCTTGGGGCAGAGTGATCATTGCGCCATTGAAGGAAGGGAAGATAAGGATTGCACGAAATGATCTGTACAGTTGCTGTTCCGGTTGTGTATTAGTGCATTTCGTGAGGATATGAATTTATTGATGATTGAACGTATGGATAATTGGGAGTCGTAGCCTTATGACGTGCTCCAAAGTATGTCATGGACTGCTGTACGGCACGAAGTGTCGACTGCCAGAGCGTTTTAAGTGTTCGCGGCCGTCATACGACATGTGCCGTGTTTTTAGCAAGTGCTGTGATGACCCCCCGAATATTAAGCATTCTGCTGTGTGGGGGGCATGCCATATCTTTCCCGTTTGTCTCCAGATTTATTCGACAAATGGCAACGAAGCTGTTAGAATGGACGTTGATGCTTCAAAGTATAAATAGGTTTAGGCAGTTCAGTCGAGGTCAGCCCGAGAGTAATGTTCATTACGAAGCATTTAACCATTATTGTGCCATTATCGTTTTAGTTTATTTAAAAACTACAACGGGCAAAAGATGTTTGAAGAGCAGAGCTAAATATGGTCAGAAGCGCTTCACTGTTGTAGTTTCAAGCGATTCTGCAAAAATCATGAGTGATGAACATTTTTTACCTCATCTCCCTCCCCCCGTCCACGTATAAGGTTGGCCGATACATTGCGCTCACTTATTGTTGTATGTCATTCTCAGTTTAATTGCTGCGATGTGCATTGCTGCGTTGTAATTTCCAAAATTTGACTCAATATAATGGGTCCCCGTTTTCGGGGCATAGCCCGCAGTGGTTACGATTCTCTCCGACGTGCTCCCCGGACGTCCCTCAGTGACTTCGAACAGACGATTCAGAACCCTTGTCATCCCTGCGCCGTGAGGAGCCGGCTCTGGTGTATTCGTCACACGCCTCACGGAGCCGGCTCTGGTGTATTCGTCACACGCCTCACGGAGCCGGCTCTGGTGTATTCGTCACACGCCTCACGGAGCCGGCTCTGGTGTATTCGTCGCACGCCTCACGGAGCCGGCTCTGGCGTATTTGTCGCACGCCTCACGGAGCCGGCTCTGGTGTATTCGTCGCACGCCTCACGGAGCCGGCTCTGGTGCGTTCGTCGCACGCCTCACGGAGCCGGCTCTGGTGCGTTCGTGCCGCCACCGGCCCGACGTGCTCCAGTGCCGGCCATTACCAGTCGTGGGGAGGGCCGACACGCCGTCACGTGCGAGGCAGGCTTTGTGCCCATCTGACGGTGAGCCACGGTGCGGCCGTGCCGGCGGAGGACGTGTCAGGGTGGTGCTCAGGAGGAGGTGTCAGGGTGGTGCCCGGGAGGACGCGTCAGGGTGGTGCCCAGGAGGACGCGTCAGGGTGGTGCCCAGGAGGAGGTGTCAGGGTGGTGCCCGGGAGGACGCGTCAGGGTGGTGGCCGCTGACCGGACCGGTGTCGTTTGCAGCCGATTGGCCACCGACTGCCGCGGCTGCGGCCGCTCTGTGGCTGACCGTACACGGACGGAGACGCAGCGCTGCCCGGGATACGTAATGGGGTTTGCGCGACGGCCCGTCGCCCGTTTAGATGAACGGGAGCGAGCTGTTGCATTCTGAGTGTTTTCTGCGCGCAGGTCTCTTGCGGCTCTCAGTTGACACGAGATTTTCGCCCGCGTTTTGCAATTCGGGTCATTGTGGCGTAAATCACTGCATGTTTTTCTTTCGAGAATCCCATCTTCGCCCACACGAAAAGGCGGACTCGCCCGATGAAAAAGTGAGCCAAGAAGCTTCTGACGACACAATGAATTTTCTTTTGTGCCCGCCGGGAAAGAAATTGAAAGTCCGTTTCTTTCCAATGGAACCGGCTTTTAGACTGAGCAAATCTGTTGACGTAACAAGTGAATATTGTCTCCTCGGCTGGGTTTGTAGAAGTTTGTAGAAGAACGCCACTGGTTTGAGGACTGGACGCGGAGTCGCCAACAACGTCTTGGCCATGAAGTCGCTGCCGACCGACCTGTCACGCAATGAGTGGTACGAGGGTCAGTTCTGGGCCGAGTACTGGTCTTTGTTTGTACGAACCACGTACCCGCGCATCTCAGAGACGACGGGACAAAAATTGTTATGTACGTCGTCAGCGTACAGTTCCTGCATTCTGACGACCTTAGCAATGTCATCGAGCCCCAAAATTCGGTGGAAAGCACATTAAGCGAAACTCGGAAATGGTTCAGCAAAAAAACACTCCAAATAACTCCAACAAAAACAGATGTAGAAGCTCTCAGAACATCGCAGCGGCGAGTTTAAAATGGGCGTCAGTTCTGTGGGATTTGCGTTACACGCTCTAAAACCATCGAAATTCTTGGCATTAGTTTGGACGAAAGTTTAACCTTGAAGCGGCACGTCACGGCCGCGGCAGAGCGCTGGTATGCGACGTCTTCCGGCCTCACAAAATAAACGCACGGATGTGACTTCGACGTTAAGAAGGTGGTCGTTGAAGTTCTCGTTCCATATAACTATTACTGTCGGACGGTGTTGGGAGGCTACAACCCGGGTCACCGTCGCCGCGCCCAAAGAGTGGTAAACCTGATGAACCCGTGCGAGTTGTACACCGCGCCGGCCGTCGTGACCCTGTCGGCGCCCGGTGCGGAACCTGGCGCGGGTGAACGTCGCCGGTCTCCCGGCGGCGCCAGACGTCGCTGCGGCGTACCGAACTCTAAGGCGCGGAGACGCTCCGCCGGCACCGCGCGGCACGCTCGCCCGCGGAGTGACGTGTCGTCTGTCGGAACTCGGGGGCGTGCCGATGGACATCTCAGACCGCGGCAGCTGAGGACGGTGCTCGCCAGGAGGTCCTTCAGCTGCCGTGCGGTGGCCGCGTGGAACCGGGTGCCTGCGGACGTACGCTGCGTCCGCTCCGTGGTGGAGTGGACCGCGGGGGCCGGTCGCTGGGTAGGCTTCAGACTGTCCATTGGGTGACTTAACTAAGTAGACAACGTGTAGGGGGAGTGGTAAAGTGGTAAAGTGTCTATGCTGGTTCTAACGTGAACGATGTCCCATGTGTTTCCAGACTTTTATCGATCTGGCTGTAGTAATCAGTGACAAATGTAGCTGACCGCATTGGGAAGAACCATGGGTGCTTCATGCACAGTGGATGTCACTCGAAAAGATGATGATGATGTGGTGGTGGAGGAAGTGTCAAGGCTCGAGTGGCAAGCGCAAGTTATCTCGAGACTCCCTTGAACTTTGTTGAAAATCCGTCGACAATCTTTTAACTTTGATCCGCACACGCGCGGTGAACAGCCGGGCCCAGGGTCCGTAACTAACAGATCCTGTTCAGATCCTGACCCCCCCCCCCCCTCTGCCGTATTGGGCCCAGTGAGGGAGTAGTTTTGCCCCTGGTATCGAACCACATGGTTTTGGTGATGTTACGGTCGTCATGGGCACGACGCGGCGGTCTCGAGGTCTCGCTGATCGTCTCTGTTTGGTCCCGATAAGCGCAGGCTCCGGTGATCTGTCAGCACCGCCGATGGCGGCGCGGAGTGGTCGCGGTGGCGTCTGTATATGGTGTCCGCGCGGAATTCGGGCCCGTTCCGTTGCTTGCGTTGGTTGGCCTTAACCTATTCCCGGAGGGCTACACGCTATGGCCGATTACCGGCAGAGTGGGCGGATTCGCCCCCCCCCCCCCCCGAGATCTCGAGAACTTCTCATCCGATTTCATCGCAACAAACGGCAATCGATTTGCCATGATGTAAACTGCACTTTTAAAAAGGATTTTTCAAAATTTTCAAAGGGGTGGTGCAGGGGGCAAAAATATTAAAAGGGGGTACTTTTGGACTGACTATAATTCCGTTGTTTATGGACCGATTTCGATGAAACTGGCATAAATGAAGAGATTATGGATGGGACTTTTACCATTGGTACACACACCTGAAATAAAAACCAAATCGTAGGCGTTTGGAGGGTGCCGAAAATAGGACGATTAGTTTTTCATCAGCTGAATGAACAAAAGAAGTTAAAGCGCTTTTTTGGCATGTGCTAGTCATGTTATGCTGAAGGAGTACAAATCGTATTACAAGGTTCTTATAATGTTAGCATAGGCGGTGCCAGGGACATGAAAAAAGGGAACTGCCGTGGTCACATGCTCTTCAGATCATCTTGTGACCTTTGACCTTAAATGACCTCCAGTGACCTTGGAACCACTTGAAATGATCTCGTGTGCATTTAAGATTACCTGTAAATGTTTTCAATCATTTAAATGCTCTCAGTTTCAAAAATTCCATTTTACTGCTATTGTGATATAGGATACGCACACTGACATTTTAGGTCATAGCTCCGTGACCCGACCTGATATCAAGCTCAAACGTGATACACGAGTACAGGGCACCCTTCTACGTCATATCTATTCCGGGTTTGGCATTTGAAAAAATAGCGCCAAAATTATCACCTTAAAAGCAAATTTTGACTTCACCCTGACCTAACCTTGTAAAGTGACCTCAGATGAACAAAATTGTATTTGCACGCTACCCAGCTATTTTGCTATGCATCCATATAAAGTGTTAAGTTCTGTCTCAAAAACGCTATTTGTTGGCTGTCATTTTCCTTTTACCCTCAACAGGGCCAAAAATGGCCTCAAGTGCCTCCCAAAAACGTTGCCGGACTCCGCCCCTGAGGAAAAAAGAATTCCGAAATTTTGTCACAGCACGTAGACAGAATAGCTGGGAAAAGTTACCAAATTTCGTGCAGTTACGTCAAAGACCCTGGAATTGGCGAGCAAAAAAACCTGAGGGGGCGAATCCAGCCCGGGAATTGGGTTAAGCCATGGTGCTGCGTCGTGAGCCGGGTGTGGTCCTCCGAGCTCGTGCTGGTCTGTTTCTGTGCCGCGGTGTGTGTCAGTTGTTTTGTGACCGCTCTGGTCCATGGCCCGGCCCCGTGCATGGTGATGCAGTCCCGGGCTGTGGTCAGACCGGGGTCTTCTGCGGCGGAGTCTGAAACCGGCCGCTGCGGTCCTTTCCTGTGCCCCTCGGTTCGGGGTGGTCTTGGTCCGAGGTGGGGGCTGGGTGCTCCGGTCTGGACCGCGGGTACAGTTCTCTGTCACGGTAGGGTGACTCACAATTGCACACGACCTGGGGTGTGACCCTGGTCCGGTCCTGGGTCCGCCGTCAGAGGTACGGGCCGGTCTCCGGCCGGATGTGGTCATCTCTCTCTCTCTCTCTCTCTCTCTCTCTCTCTCTCTCTCTCTCTCTCTCTCTCTCTCTCTCTCTCTCTCTCTCTCTCTCTCTCTCTCTCTCTCTCTCTCTCTCTCTCTCTCTCTCTCTCTCTCTCTCTCTCTCTCTCTCTCTCTCTCTCTCTCTCTCTCTCTCTCTCTCTCTCTCTCTCTCTCTCTCTCTCTCTCTCTCTCTTCCTCTCCCTCCCGGCTTAAAACAATATCGCTCTGTGCCTGTGGACGACGGTCTGATGAGGACCCTTGCGCTAATCTCGCTTGGGGCCGGGTGCCCCTGACCCCATTGGTCTTGCTGTCGTGGCCACGCTGGACAAACAGTGGAACTTTATGCCGGCTACCTCCGAAAACAAAAGTAGTTTGTGCGATGCTACCAGAACATAAACTGCTCCACCAGAAACGAGGTCCCGTATGACTGGTCTATGACTGTGAAGATCATGATGCTTTGGTTTCCCACATGGTCCGAGGTTGCATTCTCTCGTTTGGTTTCTTTGATCAAATGGCAGTGTTATGCGTTTGATAAGTTGGAAATGACAGGTTCAGTTCTTAGTTTGGAGGTATAGGGTTATCTTTATCTTTAAACGTTAACATTTTAATCCGATTCCGTGCTCCTGCCTGGTACGTAAGACTCCGTGCTGGGGGGGGGGGGGCAGATCCTCCCCCTGCGGTCTCGAAAAGTATGGGTGCGATTTCCCAGCGGAAAACGGCGTTGGACAGCTAGTAACGAGATCTACATTTCTAAAAAAAAAAATCCACTTTTGTAAGACGGAGTATGTTGGTCAGAAGGAGGGCATGAATAGTGGTTTATTTATACCAGCTTTCGGACAACATTTTAGGGCCGATTTTGCTCAACCGTATTTGATTTATTCTAGCGGCAATTGATAGGTCTGTCACGTATGTTACAAAAAGGTCGATTCTCAAAATTCATAGGCGTGTCCAGGGCGCATGAAAGATGGTACACGTTTTTGGAAGGATTAATTCATTCTACAAAATATCTTGAGTCCAGCGAGCTTAACTGTGTTCGGGAAATACTTCCTTATGTGTCCTTTCCTTATGACCCCCATATGTGTCGCATGCCATCTTATATACATATGACATGTCGGGTCCAGTTACCGGGAAAAGTTGGTAGCTTTCAACTTAGTGAATTGTTGGTAATCGGCTGTCGTATTGAAACACGTTGTGAGTATTATTTCCTCCTGTGTGTAACGTCCGCATTTTAAAAGCCGGAGGGGGGCAGAATCCCCCCCAGCACGCAATAGGATTGATTGGTTTTTGTCGGATGGGATAGCTGGACAATTGTACGTAAGGCGGATGTACGTATGGATAATGTTCGTACGCAAATGTGCGTACTCAAATGTACGTAAGCGCAAATGTGCGTACGGCAAGTGTGCTTTTGGCAAATGTACGTTTACGCAGATGTACGAAGGTGCAAATGTACATCACCAGGAATGTGTATATCGCAAATGTCTATATGCTCAAATGTACGCAGCGCAAATGTACGTGTGCGCAGAAGTACGTATGCGTCAAACAAGTAAATGCAAAATACGCATACAGAAGAATAAATAAGTGTGCGTTCATATACCTAGTTTTTGTTTACCCTAGCATTGGTACTTTAATGGCTTACCAGGGTTGAAACCTATCCTTCTTCGAGAACTGACGCAAAACATCCTGCCTGATCTTCTTTTGCATGAAAGGTGCAGTTCTGCATGTAGTTTGGTGAAGATCAGAAACTTATTTTTTATAAACAAAGAGGTAAATCGCTCGTTAACATATTCTTGGGTAAAGTTGCGGAAATTGTGTAAAAGCGGCGATTTCGGTGGTATGGTGTTGGTAGAACGGTGACGTGGGCTATGTTAACCCGGTACCGTCTGGGCCCTCTTGTCACCCACAACAGCCTGGAGGTGTAAATTGACCCATCTCGCATCTTAGGAACTGAGAGTCCGATATAAATCATAGCAACGACAATCATTGTGACGCACCATTGTTTTCTCAGGATGTGAAAGTTGACCTCTTGTGTTGAACTGTGACGTTCGCGAAAATGTCAGAATTTATGACCGACAATGTGCGATGCTGTTAATCATACCTAGCAAGTGTACCATTTCAGCTAAGA
The DNA here is from genome assembly GCA_030062745.1 of Capitulum mitella. NCBI lineage: Eukaryota > Metazoa > Arthropoda > Thecostraca > Pollicipedomorpha > Pollicipedidae > Capitulum > Capitulum mitella. The sequence goes on from CP099844.1 coordinate 30,492,971, forward strand.
CTGAAATTGGCATCAAAGGACAGATGACAGTTTGACATATCTGAGGTAATGCCATAAGTACAGTAAACATTATCCTGGAGCAGTCTGGGAGAGTTTGAAAGCTTCGGGTTGTGAGGTTATGGCCAGACTGTGGAAGTGATCGCTAGGCGCTAACAATGGTATCGCACTCCTGGCCGCTGTTGCCCACTCAGGTTAGGCATTTTCCCTCTTTCATTGTGCTGTTTCATTTTACAGTCACGTGCACATCGCGAGACACGAGCCTTACGTCTCGTATTGTTAATGTTGGTAGCTAGGCGAACAGTAGCAGCGTCCGGCAGCACCTGACCCGGCCGACGACGCCCGGTGGGCCGGTCCGTTCAGCGTGTATCTGGTCACGGACCATACGGTTTTTGTCGGATTGGTGTGGGTTTGGTACATTTAAATACAGAATTTAACCGTGATGTTATGATGGGAAATTAGTCATGGTCTATGACGGATGGATCTCGGTTGTGACGCAACCTTCAAAATTCGTAACATTTCTAGACTGGCAACTTCCCTTGTGTTGCTGCATCTTACCACAGAAATGACAGAGTCCTGTACCACCCCATTTCCTGCTCAGTTTGCTATAAGATGCACATTTTTTGTTTTCCTTGGAGGCATGGCTACATTACTGAAAAGGCTGTCTGAACGTTGGCCAGCGCGCACGACCTCAAAGCGCCGGGCATTATGGTACTATTTTGCTTTTAATTTCGGTGATATTCTACGCGTAAGAGTATTTTTACGTCACGACGCGTCAAGTTGATCAACTGACAGTTACCTTTCATAAATTACATAACCCGCTAGTATCTCGCAAACGAATTTCCAAACCGTCTTCAAACTTGCAACACCTCTTCTTACATCATCTGTCCGGGTGCTGATAACAATGTGGAAAGCATGTTCTTTCAGGTCACGTCCCAAGGCGTCATGAAAGCAGCTATGTTTTGCGGTCCGACGAGCAGTTTTACCTCGCTGATTCATGGCCCTGCCCTTACGCTGCATGGTGATCGTGGCTTGCACTACACATCGGCATGACCTGACAGCTGAATATGGAGCACCACTGATGCCGTGGTGTCTGGACGGGGTTCCTGGCACTGTCTCCTCATCGGGATGGTACATTTGCGCATTCATGTTTTTGGGTCGGTACATTTGCGCATACGTACATTTGCCATACCTGCATTTGCCTACGTACGTTTGCGCTTGCGTACATTTGCTGTGCGTACATTTGCGCTTATGTGCATTTGCGTACGCATATTCGCGCATGTCCGTTTGTCTTACGTAGGGGAGACCGGGGTCAAATGTTACATTTTTTACCTTTTCGATCCTGGAACGAAAATATTTCGAGTTGGGGAACATTTTCTCGGGTTTTCACAAACCCTGATGTTTTGCCTTTGTAGCGGATATGAAACGATCCCGAAATAACGACTTTAAGGTATCGAAATTACTGTTTCAAAAAGTCACTTCAGCTGTCACAATTAACCCCAGGTACGGGGTAAATTGTAACAGCACCTAGGGTCAAATGTAACATGTTAGCGAATGGTGTAGTGATGTAGTGAAAGCCACCTTTGTCGAAAACAGCCTTTACTGAACAACATTGTCTCTTACATCTTGAGCCTTTCCTGGAATAAAATCTCAGTTCCAATGCAAAAATACGATTTCGCAACGGCGTAAAGCTCAAGTACTCTAGCAGCTTTTCCTGAATTAGATAAGAGCTCTACCTTTCCCAGGCCAAGAACCAAGGCGTCATCAAAAGCAGAAGACGTCTTCTTCATCATCACTACTGTTTTCCCTGCGTGCTGTCTTCCGAGCCCTCTTCCCACCAGCCTTCGTCTTCTTCTCTTCATGCTTGTCCTTGTCAAGATTGAGCTTCTTCGAAGCTTGTTTACAATCCTTTCGACTCTCTTTTAGCTCTATCGCTCTCTTTTCTAGAGTGTCAGTCAGAATTGCGGCCTTTCGCTTTCGACCCGCGAGGCTGTTTTTTCTTGGACCTGCCATGGGTAGCGGCCGAATCGCTTCAGGGATGAGCTGCTTCGAGGCGATCCCTGATAGACGAGACTGTTCGATCCCCGATGGACCAGGCTTGTCCATCCCCAATGTATCAGCCTCTGCAGAAATGATGCATGATATATATCATCCATGATGCATGGATATAATAATGTACTCTCATATAACATTCAGAGAGACAAATTTAACTATATACAATTGTCCCATACTTCCCCCGGAAATATCTAAATGAAGTCAACTAGAATAATTTAATCAATAAAATAATCAATAAATAAAACAATAAAATATCTTAATAAATCCCCTGTGAAGGTGAAACATCAACGGTACGACCACGGTGACTAGCCGCCAAGAATGTAACCACGTATTAAAATTAAAATTGACAAAACAGTACCTAAAAGATAAATCAGGGACTGGTGACAATAATACCGTAAGTATGGTTTTTTAATGATATTGATATCGAATTTGGGAACAAAATTGCATGTTGATTAATTGGACGGGGCATGTTTACATAGCCTCCGCCCCAGTGGTTACATTCATGCCAAGTGCATTGATATTTTACATAATTTACATAATTGCATAATTTACATAATTTACATAATTACATTTTGCGTACGGTGACTAGCCGCCAAGAATGTAGCCACGTATTAAAATTAAAATTGACAAAACAGTACCTAAAAGATAAATCAGGGACTGGTGACAATAATACCGCAAGTATGATTTTTGAATGATATTGATATCGAATTTGGGAACAAAATTGCATGTTGATTAATTGCACGGGGCATGTTTCCATAGCCTCCGCCCCAGTGGTTACATTCATGCCAAGTGTACTGATATTTTACATAAATGTAGGTTTAATGGTCTGGCCATAGGGATCAGTTGTAACACTGTTACATTTGACCCCAGCAAAAATGTTACAATTGTTCCCGTCACGCCACGCCATCTTTGAGACAAAAATAACGCAAAACAAGGCGGCGTGGGCGGCAGCTGATGCCCTCATTTTTTGACCGGGTACCCCCACCAACCCCACACAAACTCTTAAACCCGTGTCTAGTTAGATACGTGAATGAGCTGATCATATTAAAAAATAAACAAAGTTACAATACACTCTCAAAAGCACAAATGTGAACAGCGCAATCGATTCACCCGCCGCACCGGCCTGAAACCCCGTGAGGAAAAGGAACCGCTTACTGCGCATGTCCAGTAGTGTCTCCAGCGTCATCCGTCTGTAAGTTTCGAAGTAAACGCTTCTGTTACAATTGCCCCGTGTTACATTTGACCCCGGTCTCCCCTACATTAACTTTACGTACATTTATCATGGAATCATTGGATGGTGTTGTTTGTGCGTGAGGACGTTTATTCATAGTCATACAATGCAAAGAAGCGACTAGAACACAGTCTCCTGCGCGCGCAGGAAAAAAAATCATCCACAACACCGCCGTACACCATTATGCATCATTGCCGTTTTTCAGGCACAGCATTAATCTAGATCAGCACAGAACCGCACTCACGTGCGTTCACTGCGGGGTTTTCGACGCACACGGCGCTGTGCGGGGCGCGGCGGGTGCCTGACGGTTTCTCTTGATGGGCGGCTTGGCAGTGATGAAACGTGGCAGTAGGGAGATGGTGGGCTGGGGGGTATGGAAGAGGTAGGGTTGGCTATGCGTCGCATGGTGCGTGCGTTTCAAGACATTCAAGACGTTTCAAGTAGACACGGAAGCACCATCCGACGTACACCCAGCCCTAAGCTTGGTTCTGAATAGCCCGTGTAATGTGGCATTAGCATTTTGACCGATAACCGGTTTTGGTTTTTCTACATTGTCGCCATTGCCATTGTCATGTTGACCGTCGCTGCTCGTCATTCACTCACTTCGCCATCGCGACCACCATTGGCCGGTGCCGGCCCGCGGCGGCCGGTGACCGTCCCGGCCTGCGGGGCCCGGTCGCTGGCCGCCGCCGCCGGCTGTACCGGCCGGCCGGCGACCTTCTCACGGTCGGTGATGTGGCCCCCGGGACGGCGGCTCCGGGCCGGCCGCCCGGCCCGGCCGGGGCAGGGCCGCAGCTGCTGCGCGGCCGGCCCGGCCCGGCCCGGCCGGACGCCGCTGCCCGTGATGCGGCCGCCGGGGCGGCTGTGCAGCAGTCGCCAACCGGTTGTCGGCGGTTCGCCCGCTGAGCCGGAGATGGGCCGTGGCTTGGTGTGACGTCACGGCGGACGGACGCGGCTCCCGGCTGAGGACGGATGTGTGGATTTGTCGGGCGGATCCTGATTGTGGACGGCTCTGTGGACTGTTGGGCGGCTCCCGGCTGAGGACGGATGTGTGGACTGTTGGGCGGCTCCCGACTGTGGACGGATGTGTGGACTGTTGGGCGGCTCCCGACTGTGGACGGCTGTGTGGACTGTTGGGCGGCTCGCGACTGTGGACGGCTGTGTGGACTATCGGGCGGCTCCCGACTGTGAACGGCTGTGTGGACTGTTGGGCGGCTCCCGACTGTGGACGGCTGTGTGGACTGTTGGGCGGCTCCCGGCCGTGGACGGCTGTGTGGGCTGTCGGGCGGCTCGCGACTGTGGACGGCTGTGTGGACTGTCGGGCGGCTCGCGACTGTGGACGGCTGTGTGGACTGTCGGGCGGCTCCGCGACTGTGGACGGCTGTGTGGACTGTTGGGCGGCTCCCGACTGTGGACGGCTGTGTGGACTGTCGGGCGGCTCGCGACTGTGGACGGCTGTGTGGACTGTCGGGCGGCTCGCGACTGTGGACGGCTGTGTGGACTGTTGGGCGGCTCCCGACTGTGGACGGCTGTGTGGACTGTACGGCGGTGTGGACTGTCTGGACGGCTGTGTGGACTGTCGGGCGGCTCGCGACTGTGGACGGCTGTGTGGACTGTTGGGCGGCCCTCGACTGTGGACGGCTGTGTGAACTGTCGGGCGGCTCGCGACTGTGGACGGCTGTGTGGACTGTCGGGCGGTTCGCGACTGTGGACGGCTGTGTGGACTGTCGGGCGGCCCCCGACTGTGGACGGCTGTGTGGACTGTTGGGCGGCCCTCGACTGTGGACGGCTGTGTGAACTGTCGGGCGGCTCGCGACTGTGGACGGCTGTGTGGACTGTCGGGCGGTTCGCGACTGTGGACGGCTGTGTGGACTGTGGACGGCTGTGTGGACTGTCGGGCGGCCCCCGACTGTGGACGGCTGTGTGGACTGTTGGGCGGCCCTCGACTGTGGACGGCTGTGTGAACTGTCGGGCGGCTCGCGACTGTGGACGGCTGTGTGGACTGTTGGGCGGCTCGCGACTGTGGACGGCTGTGTGGACTGTCGGGCGGCTCCCGACTGTGGACGGCTGTGTGGACTGTCGGGCGGCTCCCGGCCGTGGACGGCTGTGCGGACTGTCGGGCGGCTCCCGACTGTGGACGGCCGTGTGGACTGTCGGGCGGCTCGCGACTGTGGACGGCTGTGTGGACTGGTGACTGGTCACCGTCCAGTCCCGTCATTTCAGTCGTCAGTCATGTCTGACCGTCAGGGTCAGCTGGCGTCTCAGGTCCTGCTCAGGCCGGCTGTGGGCTGAAGGTTATCGGGCCGCATTGCTGCTAGTGTTGACCCGCCGTCTTGGAATGGGGCCTGGACCATGTTGTACGCGAACTTTGGCCGTGCATGGTTTTGCTCCAGCCATCGGTTTGAGAAGTTTTCCGCCACCCCGTGTGACGAAGTTGCTGGTTTTTTGCAGCAAAAACCACGGAACGTCTCTTCATTGGTGTGTGGTCTGTGTATTCACTCGCCCTACGCGTCGTCAGTTCCGTTTTGGCCGTTCACCGCCGGCGCTCCGCCTGCAGATATGCGACTTTGGTCTGGCGCGCGTGGCCGACCCGGACCACGACCACACGGGATTCCTGACCGAGTACGTGGCCACGCGGTGGTACCGCGCCCCCGAGATCATGCTCAACTCCAAGGTGAGTGCGGCCGCCCCGGGCGCCCGCGGCAGCGCTGCGGTAAAATGCCGAGGGTGCAGTGGATTTGGTTTACTGTCGGGATCACGTGACCGGTGGACTCGGCGCACCCAAGTCCACAGTGCTGTATATGGCCGCGTAGATGTGGACAGCGCCCGTCCTGTGGTGTGCGGTGTCCCTGTGGTGCCTCCGTCCGTACAGTACGAGCCGTTCCCCTGAGCTGCGGTGTTCGTGTGGTCGGCCGTCCGGTCCCCAGTGGGGCGCAGTGAGCCGGCGGTGGCGCGGTGCCGGCCGGTCCCACTCGGCCGCGGACTGCCGTCAGTTACGGGCCGGCACTAACTCACGGCTGACGGTGGCCGCCGCCGGCCGGCCTCCGGACCGGACGGCCACACGTCACCGCCACGGCGACCGACGCCGGCCGGGGGGGGGGGGCGGCGCCACTCCGCCGGGGTGGGGGCGGGGAGGCTGCCGCGCCGGTGGGGACGCGGGTCTGCCGGCCGGAGACTGGGGGGACGGCAGCGCCGAGGAGGCGTCCAGGGAGCTGGAGGCGGCCGCGGCGCGGCTGGGAAGCGGGCTCGAGGCCTGCTGACGGCTCCGTTAGACCGGCAGTCGCGGTGTGCGCGGGACGGGCGCGGCGGGCGAGGACTCGGACGGCGGGCGCCGCCCGGGCCGGCGGCTCGCCGGTGTCTCGGCGCCGTCCGGCCGGACCGCGTGCCTGAGAGCCCGAACGGCCGGCGCCGGCCGGGGCTCGGGCGGCTCCGTCCGCCGGGCGCCAACGAGCCAAGCTCGCCGGGCCGGCCGCGAAGCTCCCGCTCGTGAGCGGACGCCGGCCGTGAATAATGGAAGCTGAGGGCTGCCGCGGCGGTGGGATGCGGCGGCCGCTCAATTATGCAGGCTTCTCATAGCGCCGGTGCCTGAACGGCTCCCCGGCCGCCGCCAGCCGCGGTTGGTAGCCGGCGCCGCGGCTCGTTCCCGCCTGGTGCCCGCGGACGTCGTCCGTCCCCCCGCGTGGTTTGTACATTTTAGATTGCGCTCTCTCGTCTCTTGTCGTGGCCACTTGCTCTCAGCCTTGCTCCGCGGGGTTGACTGGGCGGCGCTGTAGACGCGACGCCTGCGTCATCACAGGACCGCCGCGTGGCGGGAGGTGAGCGCGACTGCTCTGCAGTGATCGGTCGGTCGTCCGGCGGTTGACGGCCGCCCGCACTGCTCCGGCGGCCGTCTGCCGGGCTCTGGCGCGCCGCTGGCGTGCGGCGCGCCGTCGTCGGCTGTTTTTCTGCGTGTCCGGGCCGCTCTGTTGACTCTGCCGGGCCACATCGCAGACGGATACAGGTATCGACCGGCGCCGTCGGCGGCGGCGGCGGCGGCGATATCTCCGGCCGGAGTCGCCGCGCCGACCGCCGGTGTCGGGTTCTGGCCTGACGTCTCCCGGGGGCAGACACGGCAGACTGTTCTGCCAGGCGTCTTCCGGTGTCAGACACGGCAGACTGTTCCGCCGTCGTCTCCCGGTGTCAGACACGGCAGACTGTTCTGCTGTTGTCTTCCGGTGTCAGACACGGCAGACTGTTCTGCTGTTGTCTTCCGGTGTCAGACACGGCAGACTGTTCTGCTCTTATCATACACGGCAGACTGTTCTGCCAGCGTCCCCCGGAGACTGTCCTGCTGGCATCTCCCGGGACTAGACACGGCAGACTGTTCTGCTTGCGTCTCCCGATGTCAGACACGGCAGACTGTTCCGCCGTCGTCTCCCGGTGTCAGACACGGCAGACTGTTCTGCTGGCGTCCCCCGGGGTCAGACACTGCAGACTTCTGCCAGCGTCTCCCGGTGTCAGACACGACAGACTGTTCTGCTGGCGTCTCCCGGGACTAGACACGGCATACTGTTCTGCTGGCATATCCGGGGAGTAGACACGGCAGACTTTCTGTTGGCATCTCCCGATGTCAGACACGGCAGACTGTTCTGTTGGCGGCTCTGAGACGGCCTGCCGACCGGCTTTCCTGAGAGCTGGAGCCCGAGGCCACGGCACTCCCGTTCAGACTGGAAAGGCCAAGCTGTGATGGTGGCCGAGCCGCCGACGAGTTACAAATTTTCCAAAGGTCATGACGTCATCTGTGGAGCCATTGTGAAAGGTGAACGTGGTTTCCCTCGTGTCGACTCGACATGGTAACTGATGGTAACCGCTCTCACTGCCACGAATCAGCAAAGAATGACAGCACGGGCTCTGTGTTGGCCGTTTTGTGTGTTATGGTGACTGTGTTTGTGTTGTTTGTGGTGTGCTGTTTGCCACTGTGGTTGTGACGCCGGCACACGTAGGCCAGCTAGTATACTCAAACTGTCCGACGCGGTGAGTTGGACTGTTTGAAGACGTCCGACGGTTTGAGTACAAAACAAATGGCAACAAGTAAATCACATTACAGACAGCTTAGCGCTCAGCACAACGGTGCACTTCATTTCACTGGTGACCTTCTCCTTCGCCTGTACGAGGCAGTTGTCCATCCGGCTTTTCGATTAATTCGATTAATTAATTCGCTGCTTTTTTATTTACCCTGCTTCGAACAATTTGCGGTAAAAACGAGTTTAGTGCGTACGTGTGTGGGACGTTGCATGTGTTCGTTTGACTTTTGTTCGCTGTTCTCAATGATTGCTGCTGATGCCGCTGCGACCCGCTGTTGTCACGCGGTTAGCGCCGCGGCGTGGATAAATGTCGCCCTGTAGAAGCGTTCAGCCGACCGTGACCGCAGTTAGGACCGTGCCGCTGAAGGCCGCCGTGACCTTTGGCACGACCGCGAGCGTGACCGTGCCTGACGGCGCCCGCCGCCGCCGCCAGGGCTACACCAAGTCGATCGACATCTGGTCGGTGGGCTGCATCCTGTGCGAGATGCTGAGTAACCGGCCCATCTTCCCGGGCCGGCACTACCTGGACCAGCTGAACCACATCCTCTCCGTGCTGGGCAGCCCGTCGCAGGACGACCTGCAGTGCATCATCAACGAGAAGGCGAGTTCCCGGCGGAGACCGCGGCCGCGGCCGGCGGGGCGGCGCCGGAGCTGACGGCCGCCGCCGCCGCCGCCGCGGACGGCCACCGGCAGCCGTCAGCCCTGATTCGGACAGACAGCCGGCCGCGGCGCCGGCGGTCGTATTCGAGCCGACGGGGCGCCTCGCCGGGGGGGGGGGCTCCTGCGCGATGTTCCGTCAGCTCTGATATCGATTATCTCTCGCTGTCTCGTCCCGCCGCCAATTTCGCACTCACTCGTACTCTCGCTGTCGCTTTTGAGTTTATTCTCGCCTGTTTCTCTGCTCTTTCCTCTCCACTGAAATCTCTGGTGCACTATTATGCGGTCTTTTTTCGCCGTTTTCGTTTTCCTTCCCTCATTTTTCCCGTTTCTTCTTTGCCCGGTTTCGTTTCTTTCCTGTTGCTCTTTTTGTCGTTGTAATTGCTTACCTTGTCACGTCTGTGCTGTTTCATTTCGCTGCCGTCGTCCTGCTGTTTTCCTTCCCGCCGCCTGTGTGATCCCCTGATCCCCGCCTGTGTGATCCCTTGATCCCCGCCGTTCGGACGAGTCAATCAGCGTCCATCGGTCCACTGATTGGGCCGCGACCGGCGCCGGCGCCGACCGAAATACCGCCGGGACCGGCCGGCCCTGACGTCACCGCGACGGTGACGTGTCGGCTGACGTCAAGCAGGACCGGACCTACCCCCAGACGGGCGGCCGGCCCGGCTCGCGCGGCCAGGCGGCCGAGCTCGGCATGCGCCGTCTGCGCCGGGGTAAACGGGCCGGTCCCACGCGGCCGGTCACGATCCCTGGCCCGAGGCCGGGACCGCGGGACCCTGACCCGTGGCGCTGCGAACTAGTCCCCCCCCCCCCCGACACGGCGGGAGGAGAGCGCCGCCGGGAGACGGGGGGCGGTGCTCTGCTGCCGGCCGTAGGCGGTGTTGGTAGTGTCGCGTATAGTGTTGATAGTGTTGATAGTGCCTTATCTGAAGCGGGGTCGGGGGACCGCGGCGTTTTCGCTGGTCGCGCTGAAGGCGTCCAGATGCCCATGGTGATGACTGCACTTACCACGTGAAGTCCAAGTACTTCAGCCATGTCAGCGGTGTCCGAGAACGTGGGTGATGTGACGAACAGCTCCGTTTGCCGCGCCACCGACCCTGCTGCAGTGCTCGGTCGTGGGCCTGTTACGTCGACAACCGCCTGCTTGCCTGGGGGTTTTCACACCAGTCTTTCTTGTCGCTTGCACTCGGTTTCATCTGAATGCGGCCGGAGAGCCGGCCGTGGATCAGGAGTAAACGGATTTCTGTTCAGAACTCTGTCGGGACTTTGAACCCCGAAGTGGCGTTTGATGTCAGGTTATTCCGTCTTCAGCTGGTTTCGTCTTCCATCTGGCGAAAAAGGCGCAGAAGCCTTTCTAGTGCTCTTTAACCGTATTCCCGGACCCATAAAGCAAGGGCGCATTCACCTTAGGGGGGGGGGGCTTACCCCTCTCCCGAGATCTCGAAAACGTCCTGTCCGATTTCATCGCAACGAAAGACAGTCGATTCACCATGACGTCAGCTACCTTGTAAAAAGAGGTTTTGAAAAGTCTTAAAATGAGGGACTATGAGAGCAAAACAAGCCTGAAAGGGGGTCAGTTTTTTTCCTAAGTTTTAACTCTGCTGTTTCTGGACCGATTTTGATATCATTGGATGAATGGAGATGGCTAATGGGTAATCGATGTGACGTTTCCGATTGACCCATGTGTTCGGAATTTTGAGGACATTCGCAGACGTTCACAGGCCTTGAAAAATTGGAGAAATGCTTTCTTCCGAAAATTGAACTAACATACACGGTAAAAAATATCATTTAAGCTTTCACTAGTCACGTTACATTGGAAGTACAAATCGCATTACAATGTACATATTATCGCGGCAAACGCGGCGCAAGGAGACATGAAAAAGGAGGAACTATCATGACCACATAGTCTCATGGAATGACCATCATTTCATTCCATAGTGTTTGAAAACGCGTCCAGTGATTTAAATTGGCTATATTTTAAAGCTCCATTTATGGCCGTCGTGATATAGGGTAAGCGCGGACATTTTAAGCCATAGCTCCGTGACCCGACCTGATATCGACCTCGAACTTGAAACACAAGAAGAGGACTTGGTGCTCAGTCATCCGGGCTTTGCATTTTAAAGTATCGTCATAAATAACTACATCAAACCAGACTTCGGCTTTTGATCTTGTCCTGTTCTTAGGAGTGACATTAGATGAACAAAATGGTTTTTGTGTGTTTGCCCAGTTATTTTCTTAAGCACTCATAGAAAGGTCCAAGTTCTGTCGTAAAAAGTCTGCTTGTGGCAGCCGCTTCCTTTTACCCTTAACAGCGCCAAAAAATAGCCTCAAATGACTCCCAGAAATTCTGCCTGACTCCGTCCCTGAGCATAAGAGAATTGCAAAACTTTGGCTTAATATGTCGGGAGAAAACGTGGGAAAGTGACCAAGTTTCCTAAAGTTGCTTCAAAAGCCCTGCAAATGGCGTACAAAAAACCGCTGCCCCCGCATATGGAGATGGGTTTAGTTTAGGGCTAAGGAGGAAAAACAGCATGGTGGTTGGGTGCGGTTGATCGGCTGGACGCTGGGTAATGCCGGGTAAGTTGGACTGCCGACCTTCGTGGCCGTCTGGGGGGTCCTCACTTCATTGTGCTGTCGTATTCAGAGAATTGGGTTTGTTTACATGTAGAGCGCTGTTTGGTACATTTTATTGCGGCTTAGCATCATTGTTCGTGTATCAAGTGTTAAAAACAGCAAGGTTTCGCGTCGCCCAAGGGCCACGGCCTTCCCCTCCCCTTCCCCCGGGATCGACCACTGAAGTTTCTGGCCCTCGTGCAGGCGCGCAACTACCTGCAGTCGCTGCCGTACAAGCCCAAAATCCCGTGGACGACGCTGTACCCGGACGCGGACGCGCGGGCGCTGGACCTGCTGGACCGCATGCTGACCTTCAACCCGCACAAGCGCATCACCGTGGAGGAGGCGCTCGGCCACCCGTACCTGGAGCAGTACTACGACCCGGCCGACGAGGTGGGTCGTGCCGCGCCGGCCGCCGCCCCGGAGGTCGTGAGTGAGGCCGCACGGAGCGGCGCCGTTCGGCTTTGTTCCAGTGGTGGCCTTTTTGTTCACGGATGGCCGATAACGCGCTGACGCCGCCATCAACTGTGGTTGTTGTTTGAATGGCTTCTTGCCGTATGTACGGCTCCTGCCTCCACGTTTTCTTTGTGCTGATAGTTTGTGTTTGCGTGCGTCTGTTAGGTATGGTCATATTGGCGTATCCCGCCGTAGATATTGCGCTTCCTCTCAGTGCGCGGAGTGCCCTGAAGCTGTCTGGCTGGCATGACTGCTCGGTCTCGGCTCTCGCTCTGGCCGCCTGCGGCTTTGCTGCCGCCGGGCGGGCCTGTGCTTCGAGTGGGCGGCAGCTGTCTGCCGCAGCCGGTCCGCCCGGCCGGTCGGCGTCCGCAGACTGTTCGCCCAACATGGCCGACCCGCCATCGGCGGCCTCCCGACCGCAGTGGACAACGCTTTAACGGCAGTGGACCGAGCTCTGTAACGTCAGTGGACCGCGCTCTGTAACGGCAGTGGACCGCGCTCTGCAACGACAGTGGATCACGCTCTGTAACGACATTCGACCGCGCTGCAGTGGACCGCTCTCTGTAACGACAGTGGATCGTGCTCTGTAACGACAGTAGACTGCACTCTGCAACCACAGCGTACCGCGCTCTGTAACCGAAGTGGGCCACACTGTAGCGGCAGTGGACCAGCGCCGCCGGGCCCGATTGCCTGCTGTCCCCTCCCGGGGGGGGGGGCGCCCTGGACGACGCCCGTGGCCACCCAGAGCCCAGCAGACTGGCGACCGCACCAGCCCGCTGGGCGGTCGCTCGGTGGGCCGTCAGGGCTGGGACGGTACGGACGCCGCCGCCGCCGCCGCCGCAGGGCACCCTCCGGCCGGACAGCCGTGACGGAGGTCGCTGTGTGCCGAGATCGATGTGGGCTGAAATTGCCGCCGCCGGGCGCCACCCTGCGCCCCCTCCCCCCCCCATCTTGGGTGGAAAAAATGAGTGGCGCCGGGCAGACGTTAGGGGGGCGGCCCGGTGCTGTAACCGCGGCTTAGTGGTTCCAGTGTCCCTGGTCCGGCGCGCTCGGCTCGGGCGCGGCGACGTGCGCGCCGGCCCCTCAGCTGGGCAGATGCCGGACGGAGACTGTGTGTCTCACGTGATTTCCAGAGCCGTGAAATAACCGCGGTGAAAAATCGCGGCCTTCCCCGCGCTTTAGGAAGGGTTGGTGGCGTCCAACTGACGTGGCTGTCGTTCAGGTCCTCGTGGATGTCGTCTTAGGACCTCGTCGTACGCTGATGGATCCAGTGGCATTGGTCCCAGTGTGGAGATGAATCACGCGTTGTGTTCTGGAAAGATTGACAGGACCCAGTTTGTTCATGCATTATTTTTAATCGTTTAGTATTTTTGGTTCTGCGAAAATAAATCTCCGGAACTTTCATTAGGCGCCATGCCATGATAAGAAGATAACCGGTGCTAAAAAGACGGTGAATTTCATATATATATATATATATATATATATATATATATATATATATATATATATCCGTTTTGGCGCACGTTACCTAATGTAATCATCTTTCTCACAAGGTTCAGTAAAATTTCGGTCGTTTTGCAAATCACCCCAAAACGTAAATATTCCAGTCCTTTTAAAACCGCATTGGTGGCTTTTATCACGGATCGAAATACGACCTGCAAATGCATGCGAGTTGATCGGTGGCTGGCTTTAAGCCCTCGCCGCGCTGCCGACAGCTGCACCGTTTCCCGGACACGTAATCGACATTTCCTGGTCGGCTGCTTCGCGGCCGGCGGCCGCGGCCCGCCCCTTGTGCGACCTTTAGCTGACCACTTTGTCACCCGGCCGCCGTATTCAGATGGTCCCGAGTGCCCCGCGCTCGGTGAAGTGCGGCCTGCGGCGGCGCGCCGGTCACGTGGTGCCGCGATGGTCCGGGCGGTTCGGGCGGTCCAGGGCCGCCGCCGCCGCTCCTGGCTCGGCCGGAGCCCATTCGCCGGCCGGTCTTTGTAACTCGCCGTGAGCTGATGGCGGCGCGGCGGCGCCACCGCCTCGTTACCGGGGATTGGTGTGTCGGGCCGGGTCCATTGCCGCCGCCGACGGCGGCCGTCGCCCGCCGGGGAGCGCTCGTCGATTACGACGCGCCTCAGGCGGCGCGATGACTTGCGGCGGCCGCCGGACGAGCGCGGCCGGCGCGGGGTCGCCGCGCTGGGCCGTCTCAGGACGCTGCGCGGCGCCGGCGGCTGGCGCGCGCTGCGGTCGAAAGGCCGGATGCGGGCGAGATACGCGGCCGCCCACGTGTGTGTTCGGTGGTTCTCCGCTACGCTGCCGGCTCCGACCGGCTGGCGGATACGATGGTCAGCGTTGCACGCGGGCCCGGCAGCCCGGGCCGGGCTGGAGCCCGGCGCCGTTCCGGTGTCCCTCCTCGTGACCGGCTGTCTCCGCTCATCTGACGCTCGCGCCGTCCTGCTGTCGTCCGCAGCCGGTGGCCGAGGAGCCGTTCACCTTCGAGACGGAGCTGGACGACCTGCCCAAGGAGAAGCTGAAGGAGCTGATATTCCAGGAGACGGAGCAGTTCAAGGCCGCCTGCCAGGCGCAGCCGCCGCCGGCCACCATGTGAACGGCGCGCCCGGTGAGTAATGGCCGGGCTGGCTCGACCCCCCGGCGCGGTATGAGCTGCCCGGGCCCGGTCGGCTCGGGAACCGATCGAGCCGCCCCAGCGTCGGCTCCGTCGGCTAGATTGGCGCGGCTGGTGGTGGCGTTTGAATTGGGGTCGCGTGGGGTCGTTTGCGACAGTAACCCTAGCTGGACTGTGGTGGAGGTGTGGGACATTGCGACGGAAGATGACGAAATTTAGCTGTGTCGTCAAAAAAGCGTATGTCGGCGTGGAGCCCATTCTGTAGTCGCGAAGCCGGGAATAGCCCGACTTTGATTGGGGGGGGGGGGACAAATACCCCCTGCCGAATTTTCGTGATATCAAAAAAAAGAAGGAAGGCACGGCCTGACGTTCAGTACCTTTTCTTACATCAGATCTTCACATTGGTGGAAAAACTGCCCCTGGGTCGATCATGACCATCTCCAAATGATGTCAAGACAGCGATGCTCTGGGTTTTTCCATCTCATCCGAATTCACCTATTCTTTTGCGTGCATCAATGAGCTGCAAGATGCCGGCATGAGATACTTGTCATTCTGCTGTGAGAGGTCACGAGGTGACAGCTTTGGCCTCCTGTTATGTCATCAGAGGTCATATCTTTGCTATACACACTTATTTGGTTGTATTGTACTTAATTTCTCAGAACTTGATCTGCAGCCCTGTTCGGGACCGAAACGCATTTTTTTTAGCTTGTGTAATGCTGGCTTATCGGTAGATGCTCGGTTTAATCAAATTGGTCCAGTAGTCCAATGGCGGTAATACACCGTGCGATATTCACCTCATTTGGCCTTGGCCTGCGACCTGCATGGCAACATCGACCTGGGTTCACTTAGTCACTTCAATTCATTCGTCAGTGGCCATCATACGGCCTCTGGTCACCGGTCTGTTTCCGGTCGTCCCTGCCCGTCCCTCCCCGTAGTCACGTGGTCATGGGCCCGGAGGCAGTGGCACAGACGCCAGCTGTGGTCAGACACTGACCGGCCCGGCTGAATGCCAGCCGGGGAAACCATTGCCAATGACCTGCTGCACGTTACGTACAAAATCGTAATCTCCCGAATCAGAAAGGATATGCCAGACTGGTTAAGCTAAGGGCGGTGCGTTTAGGTTCTGTTGAATGACGACCTCAGAACAGTACAACCCAGGGAACTGATAGGATGTAGTGCTGTGAAAACATGGCTGTGTAGGTCACTTTACACAGCGATGATAGCATTTGCAGAGAGTGAATTCGAATATATAGGCATATCAGTGAAAATAGGAAGATTATTTGCGCTAAATTGTCTGCTGTTAAACGAACATGGAAGGATAAATTTGGTATGTATGGCAACAGCAGAACAACAGCATAAAGAACAAAATTCGTTCGCGTTTGGTTTCAAAATGTCGGCACTGGATCACCTTGCACAAACGGGTCGCTGAAAGGCGATTGGCGCGTTTTGCACTAATCACTGCATCTCTAGGAAGCGATTCATTGTTTCACATTTCGAAAAAGTGGGCTTACCAAAAACAACCGTGTACCGTATAGTAGAGATATGACCAAGGTACACACTGAAGAGAAAGGTTGGAAGCGGTCGCAAGGCTGTGTTTATGTCCCCGCAAAACGTACATGCGCTCCAGCGGGCATTTACGAACAAAATTGGTGTCTCTCGTAACTCTCGCTTCCAAGTTTCAAATAAGCCAGCCATATGTACACAAAACCACCCGCAGAAAGACATCCTTGAAGTTTCATCACCGACAAAAGGTTCGTGCAGCAACAGAGAATCAGAAAGCAGAACAGAAGCCCAGATGCTCTTTGCTTACCAGGGTTCTGAAATCTTCAGAACATCGCGTAATAATCATGGATGATGAAGCGTATTTTTATCTAAACGAGATCTGTGTGGAGACAGGTAATGGATTGTACGGAGGATATAAAACGTTCCTGACGGGATCAAGTTCTGTTTTAGAGATAAATTCCGTAAGAGGGTGATGCTGCGGTGATGCTGTGGTAATCTCGAGCAAAGGCCGTGAGCGAGCCTTGTTTGCCGAGACGGGCACTATGGATGGTGCCTTGTACATGAAGGAGTTCATTCCTCGTCTGAGAAAGTTCACTGATGAACATCACCGAAAAGGCAGAGTGGTATTTGGGCTCAACCTCGCCACCACGCATCATAAGACAGTGGTACTGGGTGATCTGGGAAAGTTAAAAATACCATACATTAAGAGAGCGGAGAATCCACCTGCAGCATTAGTGCTCAGGCAGATCGGACGTTGTTGGGTCTCATGAGGTGTCTCCAACCATCTTCGCACAACCGTGAGGTGTGCGAAGATGGTTGGAGCGAAACGGATAGATAGATACCCTTCAGCTGAGGGTAGAAACAGGCAACAAGTCCATCATCATATGGTCGCGTTGGTACGTACTGTATACCTTAACGCATAACCGTTTCGGATTAAGGGTACCTCTAAGCTCCGCTTTGTGCGCAAAAATCACGGTATTCCCAAATCGATCCAGTGTTGGCCCTTGACGTCATCTGTGACTCGAGATATCGTCTTCAGATCCCAAAGTGTGACACGCTTGGATCGTATCATCGAGGGCAATCGATTGCCGTTTGAATCGGTTGAATCGGTCCATTGGTTACGGAGTTATTGAGCGATCGTGTCTGACCCCCACCATCCCCACCAATCCCCCTCCCCCTCACCGAATGAAAGGTGGCGACATACCCCAGCTATTCCTGGGTTAGAACATGACTGCGCCAGTTAGACTGCGGCCGATTGGGGATGAAGTGGAAATGTCGCATTACGAAATGAAAAGACGGCGTTTGTATGTGTGGTTATACGGGCATGATATTACTTCTGTGTTTTAAAAGGTGGCATGCGCGGATGCTCGAGGGATCTCACTGACTTCCACGCCTGTTTGTCCTGGAAAACTGATGCAATTTTTTGTTTAACTTCGTGCATGGTCAGAAGTTTTTGCTTCAGCTATCATGCCGGGATGCGTTCTTTTCGCGGCACGGGGCTTTGGAGCTAAAGCTGGCGACCTGTCGTAGACAGGCGAATATTTATAAACACTCTGCCATTTAGCTGTGTGGGCGTCATTGTCGGGGGGGGGGGTCCTGGGCCGCCATCTGGCGAGGAGGCGGCTCTGGAGCGCCGACCCCGCCAGAAGAGCGCCACGGCCGGGCCGGCGCGCCACCTGCCGGGAGGGTCTGGGTCGCCACCGGCCTGGCCCGCTCAGGTGACATCTGCGGCCACCGGCGCGTCACCGAGTGAACGGGCGCCAGCTGCGGGGGCCGCCGGCATGGTCAGCCAGTCCGAACGGCCCAGGTTCGACTTACCTCGGCCGGCAGCTGGGTAGACATGGCATGTCGCTCCTCCAGGGGAGAAGGTGGCAGCTGTTGTGAGAGCCGTGGCCCTGGATTGTGGCCGCGGCTCTCTGATCAGCGTAACGTCGTTGTCCATGTCCTGTGTTAACTTCTTTGTGCCGCATGTTTTTTTTTTAGAAACGCTGTTAAATTCACAATTTTTTCGGCGTTTATCCCACGGTTTAACGCATAAACGAAAACGTGTGGGGCTGTGATCTGACCGAAAGAGCCTTTCAACTCTCAGAATTCTTTCCCCGTACCTGGCAGTCGTTCACTCGTTCTCGCTCGTGGATGCCGATTTACCGGCCGAGGTAAGGTCTAGATAGATAGATATATGGATAGACGACATTTGTTAATGGATTATATGTGTGTATATATATATATATATATATATATATATATATATTATAAAGGAATTATAAAGGAAACACATATTGCTCATACAGTTCTCTGGCCACAGTCATACAGGTCTACGGCTGAAGCCGCCCTATGAAATTCTGCACAGTCCTGGCTTAACACGAGCTGGCGCTCGTGCGTCATGTCAGGTCCTTTGAAGTGCCGGCGTTCATTTCCGACGCATTATGTATTCTGGCTGAAGTCGCGGTGCCGTGCTGAGGCTGACGGACGGTGTTACCGAGCAGAGTCAGTGATATGCTGTGTCGGACGGTGTTACCGAGCAGAGCCAGTGATATGCTGTGGCGGACGGTGTTACCGAGCAGAGCCAGTGATATGCTGTGTCGGACGGTGTTACCGAGCAGAGCCAGTGATATGCTGTGTCGGACGGTGTTACCGAGCAGAGTCAGTGATATGCTGTGTCGGACGGTGTTACCGAGCAGAGTCAGTGATATGCTGTGTCGGACGGTGTTACCGAGCAGAGCCAGTGATATGCTGTGGCGGACGGTGTTACCGAGCAGAGCCAGTGATATGCTGTGTCGGACGGTGTTACCGAGCAGAGCCAGTGATATGCTGTGTCGGACGGTGTTACCGAGCAGAGCCAGTGATATGCTGTGTCGGACGGTGTTACCGAGCAGAGTCAGTGATATGCTGTGTCGGACGGTGACGCGCTGTAGTAACCTCTGCCGGCCGGAAATTATTAAGGTGTAACAAGTGCAGCTGACGCGTGACGGTTTCTAAATTTATATTAAACGAAAGACGCAGTTTGACGTGTCTGATGTTTCTTGTAGTAAGAGCCATCCGAGAGTAGCCTGAGAGTTTTAAATCTTCCGGTCGTGAATTTGTGGCGACATGGATGGCTGGACGCGAACAATGCTGCGGTACTCCTGACCGGTTTTCCTTCTACGTAAATGCGACTCTCTCCGTCTCTTCTTACTCCGTTTCAGTTTTCGGTCACATCGTGCGACAGTACCCTTACGTGTCGTGTTTTTAATAGTTCGCTGAACACTATAAGCGCTCGGCCGTCACCGCCCGCCCTCGGCCGGCGGCAGCGGTGCAGACGGCGCCTGGCGGGACCGGTCCGTTAAATGTGACCGGGTCATGGACTCGGCGGTTTTTTGTCGGACCGGTATCAGACTTGCGCTCGATTCCATCGGAGTCAGAACCGGCCCCAGAATTGGCACCTTTTCCGACCGGTGAGAATCGGAATCGATTCGATTAGTAAGTGCAGGGAACAGGGTCAGGTTTGAATCGCACTTTTTCCATGGAATCAGCATTGGAATCAATTTCTTTGACTTAATCCAATCCAGTGGATTTTGCGGAATCGATGTCGGGACGGGCTTGTTTCATTTTAAGTTGGAATCGGAATCTCTTCAGTTTTCGAAAACCGCTTTGAGGCAGAATCAATCGATTCCAGAAACCATGAGTCGGATCCGGAATCGATCCCCTCAGGTGAAATCAAGCACGAGCCTGATTGGTATGGTTTAGGCACCCTTAGGAACGTAATTAAACAATAATGTTCTGTTCCAAAATTAATCGTTATCTGTGATTCCGTTGGCTCATATTTGTGAAATGACTTTCAATGTTGGAAGCGCATTAAGACCGTCAGCGTGTTAGGATTGTATTGCTAAATCTGGTAACAAAACTGACAAAGTATTTACAGCATTCTATTGCCCCGCCACTTATGCACAAGACGGTGTGCATTTTGGTATGTTTGTTTTGGGGGGGTCATGACTGCATTTTCGAAAGAAGCCCAGTGCGCGCGGCCTGTAATCGCCCGACGTCCTGGTAGTGATTTTCTTCCATTTTTGGCAATTTTAACGCATATGAGTATTTTTCTTACGTCACGATGTGTCAGATTCATCAACTGACAGCTCCTGAAAGTTTGGTGGCTTCGTATACTGTTCGGGTGCAATCGGCCAAGAAACACACCTTTTACTTTACTTTTACTTTACGTTACTTTTACCCCACCCCACGGCCTTCGATTGACCTTCGCCCATGGGGTTCTGGAGAACCCCCGCAAGTATTTCCAGGCAAAGCGCAAAAACGTTGAGAGCTTGAAACGTGAAATTTTAATCGGCTGTTGGTACATCAGTTTTACATCGTATAAGATTTTTTTTAAATCAGGTCATTTGAGGTAACTGACATATTTGACCTTAAAGCAAGGCATGCCAAAATGCTTCAGGCGCGTGCCAGTGATTGCCAAGAAGTCCTGTTGACAAACGGAAAGCGCCGTTCGAAACCCCAACTCATTCTCTTTGAAACGTATGTTCTCGATTTTTCGGACTTTGTTTGTATAGGAGATTTTCTGAATACAAAAAAAATGATACAAATCGTGTGATACATGTGAACGATGCAACACACAGTTTGTGAGGGATGAGTAACCGGAGGTCAGGCCAGTTGGTTACAAGATCGAATATACGACGGAATGGTATGGCCATTGGCCATTCACATGTGGAAAGACATGATAGGTGTACATCACAGTTAATGCTCGCAAAGGCTTTGAAATGGCACTAACTTATTTGGCCTGACATGACCTAATGTTATTTCATAGGTCACTTTTCACTTGGAACGCCATGGAATTTCATGAAATGCAAGGCGCGGAGTTGGTTCCACATGTTCAGGTCGTTTCTGGGACAAAACCTTTTTTTTCGTTTGGCCCAGTACGACCTTGCATATCTGTATCGATCGAAGAAACGCCTGTTTCAGCGACGTCGGTCTGTTTTATGGTCGCAAACGTGTTTCATTACTCCGTTTTGTTCTGTGGCGCCGTGATTTTTCGGACGAAACAAACACCTTTTGCCTGCATCGCCGTTGACGTGACCTCCCTATTTGGCCTATCGTAGACTACCATGTCATTCAGGAACTCATGGTTACCTGGCATGGCCATATATGACTTCCATGTATCTTTTTCTGATAACATTTGCCATATCTGACCAGACATTTGCAATGGTCGTCCCAGAATGAATGCTTGTTGTAACTACTGGAGTGCCAGTTCCTACATTTATCATCGTTGTATTCCAAGGGCTGTTAACCGTACCTGACAACCTAAGGAGAAGAGAATTGCTCCGGCAATGAAAAACATCGTATTTGGTCCGTTTTGGGCAGTTACATATTCAAGATCAGGTTATAGGACGTTGACGTACTCGCTTTTTCCCACAGATTTTGGACGTCATGACTTGACCTCGTTTTACCTCGTAACCTTAACATATTTATTCAGAGTCAATAAATTTGATTCCATTCTTCATAACACTGGACGAGCCTTCGATTTGTGTCACTGATCTCCGTAGCTCTCTTAGTTCCCAAGATCAAAAGGAGGTTTCCGAGAACACCTTCCCGTATAAGTGAAGGACGGTTCGGACTCCCGGGCGTGCGCGGGTCGGCACGGCCTTCCCTGGAGCCGCGCGGGCGGCCTGTGTCCGGGCCGTGAGCCGGACGCCGTGCCGGCCGGTCGGTCTGTTGGCTCGCGGCGCCCGGTGTCGGCCGGGACGCCTCGGGTTCGCGGCGCCCGGTGTCGGCCGGTCTGTTGGTTCGCGGCGCCCGGTATCGGCCGGTCTGTTGGTTCGCGGCGCCCGGTGTCGGCCGGGACGCCTCGGGTTCGCGGCGCCCGGTGTCGGCCGGGACGCTTCGGGTTCGCGGCGCCCAGTGTCGGCCGGGCGCCTCGGGTTCGCGGCGCCCAGTGTCGGCCGGGACGCTTGGCTGCCGTCCGTCCGTCGCGGGAGCCGGCTCGCCGGCGGCGGGTTCGCGGCCGACAGGACGGCACGCGCCGAATCGCTCGCAGAATCGACTCGTCTCGCGATACTGAGACAGCAGTGGTCGGGTTTAGTTCACTGCGTACGAGAGTAACACGGTCTGGTGGGTCGAGCAGAATTTGACACGGCGACGTCGGCTCAGCGGCCTCCAGCGGTTGTCCCTCGAAAACCGGGGAAACTTGCCGGCTGTATCATTGTGACGCGAATGCGCGTGTTCTGCTGGGTTCTGCGACGCAGTACCGGGCGCACAGTGTAGGTCATCTGTTTGCTCACCGGCTTGGCATGAACCCTGAATGGAACGCTTTGGTGGAGGCAGCTTTTTTGGCACAGCGAATGTTCCGTGAAATGCACCCAAGTGCACTAAAGCTATATTGATTGGTCATGCTCGTCGTCCGTTTAAATTAGCGGGATTAAGACATCAAATGGTTTTAGTGTCATTAACAGGAACCATTCTTCTCTATTACGAGCCGCTTAACCTGCCACCTTTTAGAGGAAGCGGAAACGAATCGGCCGGCAACGGTGCCGTTACGGCATCCGGGTAGTTGCCATTCTTTCTCAGAATTTAAAAATGGCGGCACAATGACATCGTTTTGACATCGTAACGTTAACGCGTGCGGCTGTCCTGATGTAATGGTTTCGGCCACTGGCGGCTTTATCTGGAAGTGGGGTTGTATGCCTTCACCTGGCCGTGGCGTTGCCGTAGGTGTCACAGTCACTGTCGTAGGCGTTGTGTTCCAGACACAAGACTGGCGTAACGCCTGCGGCTGTGGCGTGCAGACGTTGTGATGCCCGCCGCTGATTGTACCGTTTTGGGGTGTCGACGCCGGCCTCTGGTCGGTCATCTAAGACGTGTTGACACCGCGTGCTGACGCTGACGCTGACGCTGTCCCTTTGCCGCAGGAGCAGACGCAGCCGCTGCCGCCGCCAGCCGCGGGTACTGGTCGCGGCCGCCGGGCCCGCGCCGCAGCGGACGGCTGCGCAGCTCGGCGCCGCTCGTGGCCGGATGACGCCGGCCGGCCGGGGACCGAGGCCGCCACGCTCCCCGCCGGGCGGCCCGTGTGTGCGTGCGTGAGTGTGAGCGCGCGCGCGACTGCGTGCTGACTGAGTGTCGGCGGCCGGACGCCGAGGACGCCGTCGCCGGCCCGTGAGGAGGGGTGCGGCCGCTCCCTGGCGCTGCGGCGACGCCGGCGGCCGGCCCGGCTCGGCGCCGCCACGTCCGCCGCCAGCTTGCAATCAGTACAAAGGCTGTTCCCCAGCGCGCCTGCCTGCCGACCCGACGCCGGGCGGAGCGCGCTCCGCGCGTGCGCGGCGCCGCCGCCGCGCGGCGCGTCTGGCCGCACAGTCGGCGCGGCGCGTCGGGTCGCCGCGCGCCGGCCGACGGAACCGGTCCGGGCGTGGCGGAGCATTGTTGACTGATTCGATGTTTTTAATGGTTACTCTTTGAAGCCTTTTGTCGGTGTGACGATGTCTCCGGTCTCCGTGTGCGGACGCTGCGCTGCGCACGCTCGCCCCGGCCGCGCCGCGCTGGCGTCGTTTCCCGCTCGTATCATTCCAGGCGAACTGCGCTTTGCCGTCCATCTCCGCGTTGATTCGTGTTAGCCGCCGCTAGCGCCCCTGGCGGGTGGCCGCGAACGTGTCGTGCGCCGAAAGATCGCCGGAGGGCTCTGCTGCCGGCCATGGAAGGGCCGCAGTGTCCGACGCGGGAGTGATCAGGTTTTCTTCGAAATCGGCTGCTTTCGTAGTCGTTCGGCAATCTTAAGTCGCCGGGCCGTAGTGTCCCCTTCGGAGACCCTCCAGCCAGCGGTGCCGGGCCGCGTCAGCCTCTTCCTGCAGCAGGCGGGGGCAGTGGCGGCCCTCGTGTGGTCCTCCGAGACCCTCGTCGTCCTCGCCCGTCATATCCCGCAGTCGGCAGGCTGGTCCAATCGACTAGCCAGCGGCTTCCAGCTGGCCTGCAGGGCCGGGCCGCCGGCACCCCCCGGGGATCGGGCCAGTCTTCATCGCTGCTGCGAACTGTGCCAAATGCAGCCGAATCTGGCGCGGTGTCCGTCGCCGTCTGTCGTCCCCCCCCCGCCCCCTGATTGTTTGGTGTTTGTCTTCTGTCAGTCGAGCCGTGCCCTAACCAGCTTTACTGATCCCCTCCGGGCCGCTCCCGGGTGAGTCGAGGCTCGTCGCCGCCTATGCTGCCGATTGTAGAAACGGGCGTGCTGCCCGCTCCGGTGGACGTCTTTTTGTAGAAGGCCGTTTAAATTTGCTTATCGCGGCATTATCCGTGAATGACTGTGCTCCTTGTACAAGTTTGCACACGTTCGAAGGTTGACCACGATTAGGTTATGTCATTGTTACGTGATATTCGTATTTTCCTGTCACCACAATAAATGTTCCGATCATGTCCAGCAATGGCGTCAGTGACTTACCTGACTGCAGATATTTGAGGACATTGTGTCTTTGCGAGGTGGCTTGGATTGATCATCCGTTTCTTTCGCCTGTTTCGTTGCCCTGGCCAATCACAAGTTAAGCTGGAAATAGTCACCAATGAACTGAGAATACAGCCAAAGTAGGGTTTGATCGCTGTCAAGAATATTTTGGATGTATTTAGCACGGCATTGCAAGCTGGTCATGGTCGATGACTTGAGTACATGGGCGGAATTGCCAGGTGGGACGGGAAAACATGTCCCTCCCACTTTGGCCCGTGGTACAGGCGCCCCTTTATGCCACAGAAAAAATATGGGCTTGGAAGGAAAATGAGAATTATCTCTGACGTAAGGGGTCAATTACTGGTGATAGTGCTGTCGAATTTTAGGACCAGCAAACGTTACAACAGTGCCAGCAGAATGGTTCAATTTGAATTGGAAATTTGCAGTTAAGGTTTGGACAAGGTAAAAAACTGGCGATGCAATGCCTAAAATTCTCTGAATTATGGGGACCTTCCGTGGCTTGAGCTTGGCCTGGTGTGGGAAGTCCAGGACTGTTCCAATATCCTCAGGTAAATAATATAAATATAAATAATATATTTGTAGTATGGGTAATATAAATATATTATTTTAAAATATATATTATATATTTTATTTTTATATATTTTTTATTATTTATTGAAATATATATTAAATATTTATATATATATATGTAATATATATATATTTATAAATATATATTATGTAATATATATAATGTATAATATAATATATATTAAATATATATTATTTTTATATATAATATATCTAAAATATATATATAATTAAATATTGGTAATATAGGTAATATAGTATAGTACAGGTAATATAAAAGCCGAATTCTAACGAAGTCATTTATGTTGTTATGCGCTGCCCTGCGCCCTCACTGCTATTGCATGCCATTCACATAGCCAAGGCCTTGCATCTGGTCAGGGTATGAGCGCTTGGTCTCTGGTCTGTATGTAAAGAAGATCGTCAAATGTTTTCAGTCGGACATTTTGAGCATGCGTGCTCGCAGTGTCTGAGCAGAAGTGTCGACGCTCCGCGTTGCAGTCTCCATCGGCCGCGCAGCGTCGGCTGCCGCAGCAAACCCCAGGCGTCCGGCGGGCGAAAACGACCGCGTTCGGGGAAGTCATACTTCTGAATGCTCCGTGATATCAGTTCGCACGGGCCCAGGGTAGTCTGAAGTGTAGATTTTATCCGTGCAGTTTTCCGGTTGATTTTCTAAATTAGCAGTTTCTAGATCAGCAATTGCAGAGCACCACGAACAGTCGAAATTCCATCATTGCGTAAATACTAAATGGTGGTGATGTAAAATACAACTAAAAATTGGATATCGTTTTGCTTCGAGGTGGAGAGTGGCATCCTCCCTGTCTGGCGTTTGGGAAGTCAGCAGTATTCAGGCGTGAGTCTGAACCGACTAGGAAGGGAATTAAATTACTTGGAAGCGTCGTTCCAATAACAGCCCAGGCTACAATCATCCTGGAATAATGCATGTTAACGTCAGCAACCGGGGTCAGTCACCATGATCACTAGGAACATCATGATTCCGAAGCTAGCTGGGTATGTCGTCTAAAGTAATTTGACGTTACAACACCCAGGCGCGGATCCAAGGGGGCAATGGGGACGACCTCTCCCCCAAGGCCCGAGAAGGGGCCCCTCTCAAAGTCTCCCGAAGGAACCAAGTATGAGCTTCACGGGGTCTCTTTGACAACGTGGCGAGTTCTTGATGCAGTCAAGGGGGTCTGTGGGAGGATTATGTGGCGCCTGAGACGCATAGAAGGACCCTGAAGTTTCCAAAAGGTCTCTGAGGCCATAACTGGGCCCCAACATGGCAGAGGGCCTCTCAGACCGCCAGAAGGGTCGCAAGGCCCCGGAGACGACCAAGATGGAGTCACTAGGATGGCGTAGGGGCCCTTGGAATGTCATAGGGCCCCCGAATGGGTCTCACGGACCTGTGTGAAAAGGTGGATGTTCCTGATGCAGTGAGAGGGCCGTTCGGGAGGGTTAATTGGACCCTGAGAAGGCAAGATGGTCCCTAAGATGGATAGAAGGGTCCCTGAAACTCTTCAAGGGTCCCTGGGACCGTAAGAGGGGCCCAATACGGCAAAGTGTCCATGGGACTGCTTAGAATGCCAGGGAGGCCCCTGAAACGGCAATAACTTAAAAGGGTGCCTAGCACGGCGTAAGGGGACCCTGGCCAGCCAGAGGGGCCATCTGAACAGGGATTCATCAGTGACCTCCTCAACCTCAAGAGGGGCTCCAAATGGGCTACACTGTCCTTTTTGAAAACCTGAGGGGTTCTTGATGGAGTCAGGGGGCCTCGGGAAGGTCAGGAATATCCTGAGACGGCAAGATGGGTAACACAACGCGGCAACAGCTTGGTCCCTGAGGCCGCCAAAAAGGTCGGAGGGCCCTTGCGAGGCGGACCACAAGAAGAACCCTTAGACGGTATGGTGCACTGGACGGTCCGAGGGCCCCCGAGTGTGTTAGGCGGGCTCCTGGCAGAGAAAAGGTCCCTCCGAGACTGCCAGTGAGACCCCTGAAGCGCCAACAAAGGCCCCTGACACAGGTATATGATATATGGTAGAGGGGTCCCGCGACGGCCAGATATACCCCATGTAACAGGAAGACCCCTCATACTGCCATGGAGGCTACCGAAGACGTTCAGAAGTCCGATGACACTACACAGGGGCCCTAAAATCGCTAAAAGGTCTTCTAAAATTGCCAGAGAGTATCTGGGACGGCAAAAAATGCTCCCCAGAAGCGGCCATTGGGGCATCTAATTCAACAGGGGGTCCTTTGAGACGACCAGAGACCAGAGAGACCTCTGAAACTACTAACTACCCTATTCCCGGCGGGGGGACTGAATCCGGCCATCCTCGGGTTTTCTGCTTGCAAATTCCAGGGTTTTTGACGTAGCTTCACGAAACTTTCTTTTTTTACGAAACTTAGTTACTTTTCCTAGCTATTCTTTCCACGTACTGTGACAAAATTTTGAAATTCTTTTTTGCTCAGGGGCGGAGCCAGGTAACGTTTCTGGGAGGCACCTCAGGCCATTTTTGGCCCTGTTCAGGGTAAAAGGAAAATGACTATCAAAAATAGCGTTTTTAAGATAGAACTTAAAACCTTATATGGATGTATAGCTAAATAGCAGGACAACGTGCAAATACAATTTTGTTTATCTGAAATCACTTTACAAGGTCAGGTTAACGTCAGAAGTCAAAATTTGGTTTTATAGTAATACTTTCGGCGCTATTTTTTTAAATGCGAAACCCAGAATATATGTGACGTAGAAGGGTGCCTTCTACTTGTGTATCAAGTTTCAGCTTGATATCAGGTCGGGTCACGGAGCTATGACCTAAAATGTCAGTGCGCGTACCCTATATCACAATAGACGTAAACTGGAATTCTTGAAATAGAGTGAATTCAAATGATTGAAAGCGTTTACAGATAATATTAGATGCACACGAGATCATTCCAAGTGACTCCAAGGTCACTGAAGGTCATTTAAGGTCAAAGGTCACAAGGTGATCTGAGGAGCATATGACCATGGCAGTTCCCTTTTTTTAATGTCCCTGGCGCCGCCTATGCTGACATTTTACAAACATTGTCATGCGATTTGTACTTTTTTAGCATACCATGACTAGCAGAAGCGAAAAAGTGCTTTTGCCGTTTTTGTTCACTGAGTTGTTAAAAAGCGAATACTCCCATTTTTGAAACCCTGTAAACGCCTATGAATTTCCTCAAAATTTCAAATGTTTGTGCCAATTTTAAAGGTCCCATCTATAATCTCTTGATTCATGCCAATTTCATCGAAATCAGTCCACAAACAACGGAGTTATAAGAAGTCCAAAAGTACCCCCATTTTGATATTTTTGCCTCGTATATCCACCCCTGTCAAAATTTTGAAAGTTTCTTTTTACAAAGTGTAGTTTACGTCATGGCAAATCGATTGCCGTTTGTTGCGATGAAATTGGATGTGTATCGAGATCTCAGGGGGGCCGAATCCGCCCCCCCCCCCTGCCGGGAATCGACCATACAGTCTAGCCCTCCGGTAATAGGTTTAAGATGTTCAGACAGTTCTGAAACGGCCAAAAGACCTAGGGCAATGCCAGGGGCGCCTCAGTCACGGCAGAGAGAGACCTCTAGAAGGTCCTTGCTACTGCCTGAGGAGCTCTTTAGACGGCAGAAATTCCCCAGGGACGACGGGAAGAAACCGGGAAGAAAGTGCTCCAGAAGCTGCCAGATGGGTTCATGACACTGTGCGAATCGTTCTTGAAACCTGCCAAAGGAGCGCCTGAAACGTCCTGAGGGACGAGTAACATTGTAAAAGGAGCCCGAGGGGCCCTGACACGGCAGACAGTCCGAGGCCACCAAAAAGCTAACAGAAAGTCTCCAGAAACTACGAAGGAGCAGAGGGGCTCTTGGACCAGATACAGACACGACATTTCATTAAGACGGAGAGACGCAACCGTCTAAAATCCCGCCGTTGTTGTCATATTTTGGCCCCTTCGTAGGTGAGCAAAACTCAAAATTTTCTCAAATGATGTGACACGCTTGAATTTTTCGGTCATATTTATATGCAAAAAACGCAAAATTACGTCAAATGTTTACAGCTTAAACACGTGCAAATAAACTTTTTTCATATGTGAAGAGCAAAAAAATGGGGGCCTCGGCCGGAACGGGGGCCTGCGCTGACCATTAGCCCCCCCCCCCCCCCGAAGAATCCTGGATCCGCCCCTGACAACTCCACAAACGCCCTAGGTTTTCACATTTCCCGCCAATGACGCATTGCCCACATGCGAAAATTCCGGAAATTTTCTCATGTGAGGTCTATAGCCATGGCTACCCCAGAACCGTACGAATTTATTTCATCAAGCGTTCGGAATCCGATACATGGTCGTTTTCGCCCGTCCTCAGGCCGTCGTCCGGTGTTAGCTGCGGCGGCCGTCACTGCGCAGCCAATGGAGACTGCAACACCGGGCGTCACTGTTTTTGCGCCTTAGGGCTACGAGCAGCGGTGTCGATTTGTCTTCTTTTGAGAGGGCCAACCCGATGTTGATTTAGGCCCTTCCAATGTTGGTTTGCCCCCCCCCACGATATTTTCAGACGGTTTGAAGGGAAGTGAGTATAACGAAAAGAACGGCCGCAATAGGTAACACATAGGCAGAGAATAAAGAATGAAATCTAAAGCGATGTATCTATCTATCTTTCTTTCCCCCCCCCCCTCTCTCTCTCTCTCTGTCTCACTGTGTATAGATAGGGGAAACCGCCCAATGGGCTCCACCTTGCCTAACTGCGCCACGCTTTCCCTCCTATTATCTCCTGCTGAGACAGATGACTGGCAGATAAAGGATATTTTCCGAGAGACCGCATGGCTGCAGACTCGATCCCTTCCTCTTCCTCTCTGTCAGCGGTACAGATATGTGGTAGCAAAACTGATCCTGTACAGTGCCTCCGTTGTGGAATTACACTTCCTGTTTGGCCAGAATAAAGATGATACGTTTGCGCGTTGTTTTATCCGTGTTCGGTTTTGTTATGGTAGAGCCGTTGCCCCTGCGCCAGCAGCACAATCGGGGCAGGACTAGCTAACGGTGTGCTGATGGCTGCTCCAGTGTTTCGTGTCTGGGATCCATGTAAAGCAATAATCACGGGAATGGGATTTCGGCTGCGGAGGGAACACCTTCAGAGTGAGGCAGAAATGTCGCCAGAGCCTTCATGGAAGGGCTGCAGCCCTCAGCCCTCTCCGTCCCCCTCCCTCGCGGAGCGCGTTCAGTTCCGCCGTTTCCGCGGGACGCGGAAACTCATGAAAATTATCTTTTTTTCTCATTCACCATGTAATCAGAGTCTAAGCCTCGCATGCAGCCCACAGGACGACAATCCTGGCGACACCCTAGGAACGAGGACATCCCATCATCCTTGCAAGGGGAAATATGGCAATGGCAATAGAAAATGTCGGGGGAAAATGTGTTTCAGATTTTAACCAATTCATTTAGAGACAGTGGCTCGCCGCTGACCACACTCACTGTCCCCTTTGGAATCAGGCGACTTCGCCATGTCCTTCTCCATCGGGGGATTTACCTGCCAAGTGCAAGAATTTGCTCCCTAATTGACATACTTCAATAGACCCTGAAGGGGGAGAATGCGCCATTTTTCATACCCCAAGACCCTTTCAATTTCTGTGAACTTACTTCGACATTTAGGAAATACAGTATACAACAACAGTTTAGGACATACTGTAACAATGGGATAAACAACGCCGGTTGTTAAAGTTTTAAGGCAAATATGTTCTATAGTCTTGGAGCATGGGGTGGCATGCAGTTATAAGCAGTCTTTTAAGTCCTTTTCATCATTTCGCGCACTAGTATTCCTAAAGCGCCACGATTGTGTGTAGCCTGTGAAAACTCGCATTGGCTCTAGTTTGGCAATAGATTAAGTATATGGGGCTTTGGATTAGTGGACATAACCAGTTGTAATCTTGTTATTGGCTGTGGAGCTAGGTTTAGAAGACCTGAGCCTTTTTGGCTAGCAAAACAGGTAGGTGATGAAACGGATGGCGCTTATGCTACCTTTTCGTTTTGTTTTTTGTTTTGATTTATATAGTTCATTTTTATCATTGCTCTTCAAAGGCATATTAAGAAAATTCAGAATTGTAACAGCTTGAGAGCTGAATTCCGTTGCCTTCACTCCTGACCACCGAATACACATGGCAGTTGGTGTATAGCAGATATGGTGAGACTGTTTGCTCATAACTGGTTTAAGTTTGCACTTGAAGCTAAGGTTGGGATGCATATACAGGTACATTTAACTAGCATGTAATGGCTCATCCAGGATCTGAAATTTGAAAGATGAATATTAGTCACTTGCCTTAGGTATGCTGTCTGTCAGACATACAGCCCATTGGGACATGAGTCATGTAACACTCCGGATTGTCAGGCTCCTTGAGTCCTTTTCCAGACCCAAGTCATCATTTATTTTCTTTAAAATAACTTTTTAAGTTGAATGCACCTGAAACTTGAAAGCAGTCAGGCAGCAGTTGCATGTGGAGGCAAGCAGCAAACACTTACTAGATCATTGAGGCATATGTTGCTCATTCCACTAAGTGCACAGCAGCACATGCATATCCTCACTAATGGTACAATGCACATATTCATTACCTTGCTGGGGTGCATCATAGGTTTTTCTCATTGATACCATCCTTATTATTCGCATGGTAATGTACTTAGTATCCTGCTGGGGTGTGTTGTTTTTTCTCACTGATGCCATCCTAAGACATCTCTGAGATTTTGTCTGGTATTGGTGTTGGAGAAATCAAGTGATTCATTGTAAGCTTGTAAAATACAGTTTTAAATTGTGGTGGTTTGTTTATTGTTCTATACACCTTTTATTGAATAAGAGTTTTTTTTTAGTTCAGCAGCATACAGGGGCACATGATAGGTGCAGAAGCATTTTGTTGTTACCCAATCCCATTGCTAATTGATATTAATATGATCATCCATTGGAATCTCGGAATGGTGGATGATCACTGGCACAGATTCAGTCTGCATGCCAGTTTATTCAGAGTGGACACCACCATGTGCTTCATGCAAACATCATACCCTATCCAAAATACACCACCTTCACCAATGATTGGTGACCACATCCACTACATCACACACCAACCTGAGCAGACCTGAAAAAGCTGCACTGGATCATACCTGGTGTGTACATCCTTGATAACAATCAAAGGTTGTCTGAAAAATGCTAATGCCTGTACTGCTTATGTCACATGACATCAAGTTTCATTTGGATGTTAGTGAGCAATGCACTTAAGATTTTTATGCCCATATGGTAGATGTGATGGGTTCATTCTTCTGAAATCTGGGACAAGGAATTATTTTAGCTGGGACTGAGATTAGACTTAATGTTTATTGCTTGAAGGTGCATGGAAGCTGGAGTTTGTGTTTTAGCACACCTTTTTGTTATATGCCAGTGCATTCTTATTCCAAGGTGAATGAAAGAATCATCAAGAGAAATTTGCCCTGTCATGTACAAACCATATTGCACCACATTTTGTTTAGTGTTTTCAAAATTCAGCAAATGCTCAGAAGTTTGCAGGAATGACATCAGAATTTTACTGCTGCTTGATGCAAAACACTGCCATTTTGTGTTGAGCATATGCAGTAATGTTTCTTTGATTCCCACACTGCTTTTCACTGTCCTGTGTTTCCTGGCTTCAATGCTGATGCCTGTGTGCCAGGATCTTGAATTCTGGGGAGGTAGTGGGAAAGTTGTGTATGTTTTACCTGTATTTTGGGCATATCTGTGCCTGCCATACCTGCCATTTTACCAGCATGCAGAATCTGCATCTTACCATTTGCATAACAGATGTTAAGATGCATTGTCTTTTGTTGTATACAATGATGATGTTTTTTCTGTGGTTGGACTTGGGAAAGTCCTATGAATTTGGTCAATGTTCAAAAGTCTTGGCATTTCCTGTGAACACTGCCAGTAAAAAGTCCTCACCTTCTGTCTATACATGCTAGATTGTGCTGTGCTTTTTAGACCAAAAAATTATGTTTCAGAAGTATTAGAGATTGGTTGAGTAGAGAAGTGGAGATTTTGTTTGTGTTCTTCTTGCCATGTATTGCTTTGCAGAAGTACAAATTTTACATAGTATACCAGGGAAAAAATGTGTTTAAGTTCATGTTCTTGGTGTAAGTTAGTTATGGCATCACAGCTGCTTCTTGCTAGATGGGGACTGTCATTTACTTGGGGACATGCTTTGTTGAATGCTCTCCATTTGTGTCCTCAGCATTAACAAATAGTGCCTTTGCCATCACTGGCTAAGCATTGATTGTTGCAGAAAATGGATTTGGTAGTTACTCCCCCTATGCCCAGTGTAATAAGCAAGTAGATTGTATTTACTTTGTCACAAAGTCTTTATCACTGTCTGGAACAAATTGCCCTGTGACCATGATTGTGAAGCTATCCTGTAGAAGCTTGTAATATGCAGTGATGTGTGAAATAATCCAAGATAACTCCAGTAGTGTATGCTAGTGGGTAAACTTCAAACAGGGCTGCCACTGCCTCAGAAAGAAGTATATATTGCTGTCGCCAGCCACTGATGGACCGATTAAAATTTTCCGCCATGTTTTGTACACCAGTTTAGAGCCTGCTGTATTTTAAAAATGCAGAGACCTGGGACAAATAATGGCTCAGGCTCAAATGGGCTAAGGTTTTGAACAGCATACTGGCATTCAGTGAGCCTGCAGCTCCTGTTTGGTTTGACTGACCGTTTCCCGTCCGCTCGCCTCAGTCGGCAGCAGCCATGTCCGAGCCGGGTCCGTCAGAGAAGCAGGGCCGCAAGAAGGGCTGGCCGCGCGGCAAAAAGCGCACGCTCAAAATCAAGGACGTGAACGCGCCCAAGCTGCCCATGTCCGGCTACATGCTGTTCCTGAACGACCACCGCGAGCAGGTGCGCGCCGCCAACCCGGGCGCCACGTTCTCCGACATGACGCGCCTGCTGGCCAACGCGTGGCAGGCGGCGCCGCAGGAGGAGAAGCAGCAGTACATGGAGGCGGCCCAGCAGCAGAAGGAGCGCTACAGCCGCGAACTCATCAAGTACCAGCAGACGGACGCCTACCGCGCCTTCAGTGAGCAAGTCAAGGCCAAGGGAGGCGTCGCCCCCTCGGCCGGGGGCGGCGGCGGCGGCAGCGGCGGAGGCAGCGGCGGCGGCAGCAGCAGCAGCAAGCCGTCCCGCCACGACAAGGAGAATGAGAAGGAGACGCGCGCGCCGCCGCCGCCGGCCGGCCCGGACCCGGACATGGCCGTGCTGGAGATCCCCATCTTCACGGAGACGTTCCTGGCGCACAACCGCGAACGCGAGGCCGAGCTGCGCCAGCTGCGGCGCGCCAACACCGAGTTCGAGGAGCAGAACGCCACCCTGCAGAAGCACATCGACAACATGAAGGAGGCCGTCGAGCGGCTGGAGGCGGAGACGGAGCAGCAGCGCGGCCAGAACACGGCGCTGCAGCAGCACCTGGAGCAGCTCCGCACGCTGCTGGCCGACCGGTTCTCGGCCGTGCCGCTGCCCGGCTGCCCGGAGCCGCCCACCCCGGACACGGTGGACGTCTACCTGGCCAAGCTGCACGCGCTGATCCTGGAGCGGCCGCAGGAGAATCAGGCGCTCGTCGCCACCGTGCGCGACATCGTCCACCGGCTGGAGCACCAGTGAACGGCTGGTCCCGTGGCGCCGGTGAACGGCCGAGCGGCTGACCGCGGCCGTGACATCACCGCTGCCGCGGCGCCGATGAACGCTCGGCGAGAACCCAGAACGTTGAGCCCAGTGAACCCAGGAAGAACCCAGTGAACGTTGAAACCAAATGACCACGCTGCCTGCGACTGGATGCTGAGACTGGGGACTGGATTTTTTATCGGACGCTGCTGAAAGTGAAAAACTTATGAGTCTTTGAAGGCTGCCAAGCGTCTCTCAGTTCTTCATGGCATTTAGCAGTGCTGGACCAATCTCTCTCAGAGCATGTTGTTTAGTGCTGGACTTCCGTCAGGACTGTTCCGTCACGTGGTCTGTCTGTTTCCATTGCTGGTTATGTGGAAGGTGTAACGCGCCAGGTCGACTGCTGATGGAAGGAGCTATCAATCTCTCAGTGGCATGTGTTGGCTTCCTGGCATCTGGAATCTGGACTAGTTTTCTGCCTGTGGCATTGTAGTCTTTGCCATTTTCGCGTGGATGTGACCCGTGATGTCCGCTTTTGGCGTCGGTATGATCTAAGACGTCAAAATGAATAATTCATTTTGCCTTCCAGGAAAATTGTTCGGTTTACGTTCGCCCAGTGGTATTGCCCCACACACCGAATGTGTCTCAAGAAGCGCAAAGTTTTGTGAAAAGTTTGTCAAGTGAAAAGTTTTGATATTTAGGGCCAGTCGAAGTGTACGTAGCTGGTTGTGTGATCGTGTGTGTGTGTGCTGCGCACTAATGTGCGTAGGCCCGTAGCACTTTGTGGGTGATGTACGCGTCTGTCTAACGGTTTCGTGGTGCGAATGTCGGCGAGTTTGTCTTTGTGTGTGATTTACCGTCTACACAAATATAACACACATCTGTAGATCTCAACAAGTCTGTTTGTTCCTGCTCTGTCCGTTCCCTAGTCTTCTTAACCGGATTTTGCACATTCGCGGAACCTGCATGACTCGTTGCCACCTGGCGCCGTTTGTATGCGGTACAGCCGCCCGCCCGCAGCGCCATCTGCAGGAATCGGCCCGGTTCGAGGCCGCCGACCGGGTATCGGCGTGTCTCGGGGGCGATGGAGGCGCGTGCCCGGCTCCGGTAGGTTGCGAGCCTGGCGCTGACGGGAGGCCGCCCGCGCCCCTTGCGTGGGTGCCATTCGCCGCTCCTCAAAACATTTGGAAACCAGACGAAAACGAAGCTGTCCATTGAGGGGCGTTTGACGTATGTACCGGGAACAGTATGACCCCGGCGTCTTGGCGAAACAGGGCTGCTGTGAAACTTGACCCAACTTTCGTCATGACCGCCGATGCACTGAAAGGCGAGGTCAGATTATTCTCCCTTATCACCCTCCTGGTGGCTTCAGTCGCTTTCCCGTTGATAGGATGTCCGATTGGAAAACTTATTTGGCCCATTCGAGGTCGGCCGTCAGATCTCACCTCGCCTTGTCGTTGATAGGAGCACCGAGGTCTCAAAAACAAGGCAAAGGTCTTTAACGTTGGGCACTTGCAAAGTTTGAGATCAAAATGGTGGAACATGTAGGAATGTTGGAAGCTTTGTTAAAATTGGTGTGTTATTCTCAATTTTTAATGTGTTTTATGGGCATTGGGCCTGTTTGACCTGTGACAGGCAAGTAATCTGAGACGGCCCAGAATTCAGCTTGCGAAAACTGTGTAAAATAATTAAAAAACATTCCTATACTTGTTTCTCAAGGACCTTGATTTTCCATAACTCTGGTTCGGCAGGGATTAAAGAAATATTGTCCACATCAAGTGCGCGTGGTGACACCGTTTATCAGACCTCGCCTCAGCAGCGTGGCACGACAACAGCCATACACGTAGTGTAGTGACGACACGAGGATTGGGACCCGAGTTTAAATACAAAGTCACGGTAGCACGGTAATAAAATAATGGTCTGCAACACCACGTCGCATTACGCGTCATTAACGTTCACATTGCGCGTACACCACAGCGTCAGAAAGTGATTTGTGGGTAGACCGTTTCTTTGAAGCCCCGTACAGTGATTGCAATGGTGTGAGTTCTCGCTAACGTATTTTGTAGGCGTATTCCTTTCAGCAAGTTAAAAACATCATCAGAAACCGCCCTTGCGTTTGGAACCCAAAATGGCGGATCTGCCGGCGTTATTGCAGTTTTTTCACAAGCTTTGTTATCACTCACAACACAACGTCTGACCCAAACATCCGCGTACACAATTAAGCATACAATGACGCGAACACCTCGGCCGCTGACGCCGCCCCGCACAGCTCCGGGGTATTGGACATGTGCGGTCACGGGAGCGGCGCCACGGCCAGAGCGGCCACCCGACCCGTGGCGGACCATTCAACGGTCGGCCGGCCCCAGGATGAAGCGGTCTTATCGGCTGCCAGCTGCGAGCGTATTATTCCTGCGTGGCAATTTTTGCCGCTGACGGGCTTTAGTGCTCAGAACATAACACTTTCGCCATCACAGAACAATCGCCATTTTGCTTTGAACCGCTGCCCATCCCGACGAATAATAGACGAATAATAGACAAATAACGAATAATAGACATTCGTTCCGCTAGTCTATTATTCGTTTGGCTTGAAAAAAATGTTGCACATACACCCGAAAGGTTTCACTGGAAAATCTGCCTGTTTCCCTTCGCTGCATGGGCATACATATTAAGGCTAACAATGTTACAAGATTTACAGCACGTGGGAAGTTGGGAACACCAAATAAAATAGCACTCGCGTGGAGCCGTATTCGGGCAGGTTTAATGTAACGGTTTGCGGTCGTTGACATACTGTGCCAAAAGGCACACAAGCGCTCGCGGTTAAAAAAAAGTGCACTAATGTGTTACTTTCTCCACAATACGTGCATGCTGGTGGTTCTATAACGAAAGGTATCTTGGTAGTCTTGCTATAACGTTCCTTACGTGCAAAAGCCGTTTGGTGGGCATATAACTATGAACTGCCTGGAAATGAAGCGACTGCATCTGGGTAGAGGCGCAGCATTGGTGAAGAATTTCGTCCGTTTCTTTTATTATTTATAATTGTATTATAATTACAATATGACTATAAATCATATATAATATAATTATAATACATATAAAAAGGTACATAACTTCGTCCCGTCTCCGTGGCTAATCCCTCTGATTCTCTTCTGAAAACGTTTTTGGTCTGCACATTGTTTGTCCCAAAGAACATAATTCATCCGTTCGAAAAGCGGTGAGTGGCTTCTCTCGTAACCATACTTTAACCCCGTAGGGCTAAACGATATGGTCGATTCCCGGCAGGGGGGCCGATTCGGCCCCCCCCCCGAGATCTCGAGAACTACACATTCGATTTCATCGCAACAAACAGCAATCGATTTGCCATGACGTGAACTACATTTTTATCAAAAGAAATTTTCAAAATGTTGAAATGTGTGGATACAGGAGGCAAAAATGTCAAAATCAGGGGTATTTTTGGACTTCTTATAACTCCGTTGTTTATCGACCGATTTCAATGAAACTGGCATGAATCGAGAGATTATGGATAGGGCTTTTACCATGGGTACACATATCAGAAATTTCGAGAAAATTCATGGGCGTTCACAGG
This sequence comes from Capitulum mitella, assembly GCA_030062745.1. Lineage (NCBI taxonomy): Eukaryota > Metazoa > Arthropoda > Thecostraca > Pollicipedomorpha > Pollicipedidae > Capitulum > Capitulum mitella. The sequence goes on from CP099844.1 coordinate 30,531,402, forward strand.
GTTTTAAAAATAGGAGGATTAGTTTTCTAACAACTAAATAAACAAAAGAAGCAAAAACACTTTTTTGGCTTCTGCTAGTCATGTTATGCTAAAGAAGTACAAATCGCATAGCCATGTTTGTATAATGTTAGCATAGGCGGTGCCAAGGACATGAAAAAGGGGAAACTGTCATGGTCACACGTTCTTCAGATCAACTTGTGACCTTTGGCCTTAAATGACCTCCAGTGACCTTGGAGTTACTTGGAATGATCTCGTGAGCATTTAGTATTACCTGTAAACGTTTTCAATCATTTGACTTCACTCTATTTCAAAAAAATTATTTTACGGTTATTGCGATATGGGGTACGCGCACTGACATTTTAGGTCATAGCTCCGTGACCCGACCTGATATTAAGCTGAAACTTGGTACACAAGTAGAGGGCACCGTTCTACGTCATATCCATGGCGAAGCCATAGAGCAGGTTAAAAGTTTCAAATTTCTCGGCATCCACCTCGACGAAAAACTGACATTCCAACAGCACATCAAACGCACCACGAAACGATGCGCAAAACGCACCAACATCCTCCGTTGCCTCTCAGGAACAGACTGGGGCGGAGACAGACAAACACTACTCAGACTTTACAAGGCCATCATTCGACCCATTCTGGAATAAAACAGCTTTATTTTCAACAGCATCTCTCCGTCCCTAGCACAAAAACTGGAAGCCATACAAAATCACGGCATTCGAGCAGCCACCGGAGCATTGCACAGTACCCCGACTGTCAGCCTTCTGGCCGACGCGGACATTCCATCCCTACAGATCAGACGAACGCAACAACTGTGTCGGTACTACATGATAGTTCAGACTACAGAAAACCATCCGGCACAGTCTTGCTTCAAACACGACAAACTAGACAAGAGCCGTGCAGCACGCAAACGCCCACCTTTTCACGTTCAAATAAGCACGGCTCTGGCAGACCTTCAGTTTGCCGTACCGCCCACTGCGCCCAGACCGTCCCTCAGGCCATTCTGGATTCACCAACCACCCACTATCGAATATCTCCTCGCAGAACGCAAAACAGACATAACTCAAACAGAGATACTCGCAAAATTCCGCGAATACACCACTGTTAACAACCACAAATCATTCATATACACAGACGGGTCCAAAATCGACGACAAAGTCGGATTTGGACACACATCGCCTGGCTCTGAGCTCGGCAACCGCCTCCCAGACCAAACATCGATCTTCACTGCAGAGGCCATGGCCATACTGATAGCCATTCGCATGGCAATCAGACACAACATGGTTAACGTAGTTGTCTGCTCTGACTCAAAATCGGTCCTACAAGCCATCAGCAATACGGCCGACCCATCACACTACATCATTGATTGCATACAACAGCAAGTGTCCCCTAACGTAAACGACATTTCCTTCCTTTGGATACCGGGACACGCTAACATCAAAGGTAATGAGCGAGCAGACCAGATTGCGAAACAGTCACTAGCATTTGACACATGCTTTGACACCAAATTTTCACTCGACGACTGCAAGGCCGCCCTGCAACAACACATCCGTAAACACCAACAGAAAACCTGGACACAAAATCACCACGCACACTTGTACGATATCAAACCCACACTTGGCGCCTGGGACACATCAAATCAAAAATACAGACGCCAAGAAGTCGTCCTCACCAGACTTAGAACGGGTCGCACACAATGCACACAACCACTCTTAGAGGACGGCTCTTACCAAGCACCACAATGCCACACATGCAACACACCACTTAACGTAAATCACCTCCTGCTGGAATGTAGGGATTTCGAAACACAAAGACAACCCATTAAGGCCTTCTGCCAACAAAAAAACATTCAGCTCACCCTGTGTACCCTACTGGGTAACCAGCACCCAGACCTACTACAGCTGGTATTCAGAGACCTAAATAACACATACCTAGCAGAAAAACTCTAACGCCACACAACACAGCAAATCCTTCTCACTCCTTCCTTTCTTCCGCAACACCCGGCGTGAGAGGGTGAACGCTTAGCCAGCGTGAGAGGCGGTGTGGGCAATCTCCTCCTAGCCTGCACGATAAAGACTCCTCGGTGCTTTTCGCGAGGAGTAAGCCACGTGCCGGCACCTTGGCAAAATCAATTCTTAATCCTAAATTCCTAGTTTTTGAGGAGGGCTCAAAGTAACGTAGCCGACAGTAACAGAGGCGGTGACTCCCTTCCTCTTCCCCCTGCGCGTCTTGCCCCCGCTTCACGGAGGCCCCCCACCATGCCGATCTCAGCGGCATCCAAAATTTTTTTGTCACACACAAATTAACGTAACGTAAAAAGCACTTGTGTCCATTGCTCTTTCAACCTGTAACGTTAAATGACACACTTGCGCTATCTTTAAAAATCGCCACATACACTCTAACGTAACGTAACTCACACATACTTCACAGGCGGCGCATAATGACCAAAAGGTCGAGGCACGCCTCTAAACCCAATATCAATCAATCAATCAATCAATCTACGTCATATATATTTTGGGTTTGGCATTTGAAAAAAACGTCGCCAAAATTATTGCAAAAAAACAAGTTTTGAATTTTGACTTTGACTTAACCTTGTAAAGTGACCTCAGATGAACAAAATTGCATCTGCACATTACCCAACTATTTAGCTATACATCCATACAAAGTATCAAGTTCTATCTTAAAAACTCTGTTTTTGGCAGACATTTTCCTTGTACCCTCAACAAGGCCAAAAATGGCCTGAGGTGCCTCCCAAAAACGTTGCCTGCCTTCGCCCCTGAGCAAAATAGAATCTTGAAATTTTGTCACGGCGCATAGAAAAAAATAGCTAGGAAAAGTCACCAAGTTTCGTGAAACTGCGTTAAAAAAACTGGAATTGGCAAGCAAAAACCCGAGGGGGGGGCGGATTCAGCCCCCCTGCCGGGAATAGGATTAAGGGACACTTTTGTCTCCCGTGCTTCTGTAGACATTCGTTCGAAGTTTCCGCTTTCCATTAACAACAGCTTCCACCTTCCTCCGGGAATTTCAGTAACTTAACCCGGGAATCCGTAGGAGGTCAATCCTGAATTGCGGGTATTTCGCGCGAAGTTGGCCATACGCCAAAAATCGTACCTGTCTACCAATTACATCATCAGTGAATCTTATGCTACACAGATCCATGTGACGATGGAAGACAGGGCAACTTCCTATCAAGATATGATCATAAAACCACATGATCTCCTCCATTACCAGTTCTGCTGTCCGTTTCGGCCTAAAAAAACTCGAAATCTTTGGCACAGGTTTGAATAAAAAATGTTTAGTGTGCTTCTAACAGCCACTTCATTGTCAAACCTAACCCTAAGCAATACAGCAATGGAAAATGGATGTAGACGTCTTTGGAAAAATGAATTGTCATTTGGATGTATGTACACCGTAGCAGGCGCACAATCCTGCTAAACTTCAGGGTTTTGTGCATGCAATGTGCAGAGGGCGGCGCGGTCGGCCACGCCACATAAACTTCATTGCTGGACTTTGACTTTGAATCAGCAAGGGACTGGAGATAAATACGCAGGGAATGGCACAAATCAGCATAGAAATCATCAGACTTTTGGCAACTGTTATTTTTCAAATATAACACTTAAATGTTTTTGTGTCCTCGTGTTCAAAACTCCTGTGTGTCATGTATTACGGGATTTAGATTCTCTTTAACACGGCCTTCCTTTGCGGAAAACCAAAGGCCTAACGCAGGACTGGTTATAACACATGGTTTGTAGGTCCGATGGATACCGGCCAAGCTACATGAACTCAGTTTTATTTAGATTCAGCTCGAAGGCCGGATGTCTCAGCGATGTCTTTGAGAAGCTTCAGCAGTTATTGGATAGACTTTTCATCTTTTACAGACACAGTTATGCGATTCGCATATTGTGAGGCTTTCAGTGATAAGACGAATGTATTTTTATGAAAAGGGACAACATTTCAACAGCCAGTACAAAAACATTCCCGAGAGAAGGCACCCTTGCATTATACCACGTTGAGGAGAAAACCATTTGGAAGTGAATCTAATATTGATTACGGCTAACTTTGCCCGATTACACAACAGCCGGAGCAATCTTAAAAAGTCATCTCCGCAGTTGAATCGCATGTTGAATATGATGTCTCGCTCAAGGAAGCCAAATACCGATTTGAAATCCAAGACACATAATACGTCTACATTGTCGTCGATGATGGCATAACCAACCGTCAGGCATAGCATAACATAATAGCAACATGGCATCGTCAACCACTTCCTTCAAACAGGTGCTGAGCTCATATTGCAAATGATCAATCGTCTGGGACTTCTCTTAAGGAAAGATCATGTCCGTGATCGATTTCGTTTTCACGTTCAGCGGTTTCGTTTCCGTCTTACGAGCTCCTCCGCTGAGCTCTTATCCGCTGAGTCCGTAAACTGACTCCGTAAGGTTTTCACCAGAGGCCATAATTTTCAAACATTCGTTGACCACTCAAAAGGTCCAGACGAACCCAACAGTACGCAATGTTCGTCAGAAATCACCGATCACAACCGTATAAGTCTGTCCGGCCGCGCGCCCCGGCCACGATCCGCATCTGGTTCGTAGGCGGCCGGCCGGGAGCTCGAGGGCACGTCCGCACCGGACAGCGGTCAGGGCCAAACTGCATTATTGCAAGGTTACCGCATGCATTATACCATATTCACTGTTCACCAGGGCGTCTAGGTGATTTCTTTCTAAAATTGCCGTTATCTTTCAGGAGTTCCTTGTCCTGATTTGAAAGCTTTATCCTAAGTAGAGTGTCGGTTGTCCTTTCCCCACATCAGATTAAGCTCGGTGTTAAAGCTGAGAAAAACCACACGTGATTGACGTTGCGTCATGCAATGGCTGTTGGACCCCATAAATTACGTCTGGGACGCAACACAGTGTGTTTTGTTTGTGCTCTCTTCTGGTATCTCCCGGTATTTTTGAACAATCACTTACGGAAATGTCGACTCAGTAAGTTCCTGCGCAACAGGGACACACGTGCTCACGTGGTGTAGATCCGAAACTACAACCCTTCAGGCGCGCAGCGAGTCGCAGACTTCATCACACCGCACGTATCTTCTACATGTCGGCCGTATCACAGCATTAACGGTGCGTCAACAGTCAAGCTCGGTCCAGTTGTGAGGGCCGCAGGAAACACACTTGTCTCCGGCCCGTCCTCGCCGGGCGGTTGAAAGTCTCTCGCGCCGTGCCCGCCGGTCGGCCGCGGCGCGGCGGCCGCCCCCGGGCGATTGTCGGCCCACGGCGGCGGCGGCCCGCGTCGAGGCGGCGCCGGCCCGGCCGTAGGGCCGCGCGGGGCGCGAGAACCGGAGGCCGGCCGGCCGCCCGGCCGCCTTCCGCCGCTCCAGGCAGTCGGCGGCGGCCTCGTGCGGCGCGCAGGCCGGCTCCTGCACGCACTGCGGCCGCAGCAGGTCGAAAAACAGCCGGCCGATCTGGTCGGCCGCGTCCTCCCCGATCGCCTGCAGGCACCGGCGGAACTCCTGGTCGCAGGCGCAGTGGGACCTGCCGGACGGACGGCGCGTGAGGCGGCGGCGGCGGCGGCACGGTGCTGTGGCTGTCCGACGGCTGCTACCCTGTCCTTTCAGGGATGCCGCCTGAGGCCACGGCCAAACCGTCGTTTCGACGGTCGCGGTGGACATTACATCGGGGGGGGGCAAGCATTCCGCAGGGGATATAAAGGAACAACATGCGATATATAACACCATTAACGTAGACAATTTTGTTGCATCGGAGCACTTGGGCAGCACGTTCGTGTGAAAATCCATACAACAGACTCACGTATGGCCACCCAAATGCCTCCCCCACCATGCGTGGCTGTGGGCACCCCGCAGCCAGCTACTTCTCACCGTTCAGCGAACTCGGTCACTCCGCTGTTCCGTTTGGCCAAAATTCCGTGGTTCGACCCCCTCTGTGTTGCCCGTCACTTATGACAAACCAGGGGCGGCCGATCGGACCCTGGACACGCCCCGTGGCGAAGCGTCCCACCGTCACGCGCCGCTCCGCTGCAGTGCACTGCCGCCAGCTCCGGCTTGGCTCCGCCACCGGTCAGGCCCCAGCACGCGTCTCACGGCCGCACGCACACTTTCACCTTCGCCGCTCTCTCTCCTATTATATACCCAGCATGCACCATCTTGTATAGCATCTTGGAGCGCCCTTGTGTTACCGCCGGTCGTGGGGCGCCCAGTGCATGGAGCGGCGACCCCCAGCCGGCCGGTCCGACAGCGCGCGCCGGCGGTTCGGCGCGTCTCGCCGGACCCGGCCAGCCGCCTGCGTTTGCCCTTTACCCTAGATCCGTCTCCCCTCTGCCTCGTGACCCCTTTCCCTCGAACTATATAAGCTTGGCGTAAACACGACTGGCTACATCTGCCCTTTCATCGTGTTCAACCCCGACCCCTCTCCTCAAAATCCCCTCTTTTCGGCACCATTAAAGTGTCACTCAGACCTTTCCCTTTCGTCTCATAGCTCCGAGATGATCAGAGCTGGTCGAAAGAGCTCTAACCACAACCAAACCAAACCAAACGTCTGGCTCTGTTCTGGTCTGGCGTCCAAACTGTTCGGACGTCTCCTCAATACAGAAATTCGTTGTCAGTTTTGGTGTGCAGCAGTGATGTGGTGTGAAATGACATCTGGCGGGGAAATGATAGTCTGCGAGGCACGGGAGTTCCCTCGTACCACTCCCTTTGACCTCTTGAAATGAAGGTCTTCTTGATGGCCGAGCTACCACTCTGGAAATGGAAATCCTCTCCCGGCGTGCCTGAATGGGAGCGTTCCTTTTGCTCTCAATTTGGATCTCCCGCCTCACCTATACCAGCCTGATTTTGCTGGTTCTTCCTTTCATACTGTTGAATTGCAGCATTCTCGGTTAGGACCCGTGTGCCATCCTGAATTGCATGGTTCTCCTCTTATGCTGTTGAACTGCAGCATTTTCGGTTAGGATCCGTATGCCGTCTTGAACTGGATGATCTTCCTTGTATGGTCTTCAATCAGAGCATTCTGCGCTTGTCTGCCCCGAATTTTCTCACCTGTTCCTCCCAACGTTTTCTCCTGAGCCGAGCGCAGTCTGTATCAGCGCAGCAGATCTTACTTTTGATATTCTTTAGTGCTTGAATGAGCATGACTGCTGTAATATGGTGCGATAGAATTAGCCTTAAGCTCATAATATCGACAAAAAGACACGAAAACATATTAATCCATTCGTTTTCGTGTCTTTTGGATATCATGAGTTTAAGGCTGTCTTATTTCCTTATGTTGCAGACCTTGTCCATAAAAAAATATCTCCCACACTAGCGTACCCTCAGACGGTTGGCGATACGTTTGGAACGGGATTCTCCCCTTCGGTCCCACATAAGAAGCCTTCAGACGTTCCCTACCATCTGGTATCGGGCAATACAAAAAGTAAAAACAGCCTGGAAGTATGTACATCAACCGTTTATCCAAAGATAAGCGTCAATGTTTCGTATCAAAATAGTCGGATTTATCGTTGTCTTAAGAAATCTTGAGGCTACGCTAGACCGTAGCAAATCGGCCAACTTTTAAAACGTTCTTCCCAATGAGCAATGCAATATTAACCACGCTGTCCTTACTTGGTGTACGGCGACCAGTTGAAGAGGCCATAGCGACGCTTGTAGGCTTTGACCTTGACCGGGCAAAGGTCATGCGTCCGGCAGCAGCGGTCCAGCTCAGCATTTGGCCCAAGGTCGTTCCAGCCGGTTGCTGTGTCTCCTAGACCACACCATTTAGTACCTACCGGAGACGTCCAGTATCAGTCAGACGACAGCCAGGGCTGCAGTTGTCCATTTGCATGCGAATTTGAAACAACAGTGCGTACGTGTAACCTCAATTCAGTCCTCAATTTTCCAGCTTAGCACAACCCACTGTGGAATAAGTATGCCCGATGTTTTTTCGGCCCCCAAAATATTGTGTTCGAGACAGGCACGTAGACAAGGTAAAGCCATGGGGCCATGGCCCCCCCCCCCCGAGCCAGGTGGTCTACGCTAGATATTTAGCGATTTTGCAGGAATACAGAATATTGATCTTATAAATAATGCAAAAGCAAACATTACACATTTTCTTGTGCGTGAAATATGAAATCAGCTGCACATAAGGTTGCTTTTTCCTATAAATATTGTCATATGCCAGTGGCATATGACAGAATTGATATTCCCCCCCCCCAGGAAAATCCTGGCTACGTGCCTGGTCAGAGACGCCCTCAACCCGTTGGGGCTTGTCTGTAAATCAAGCGTGCACTGCACGCCTGTGCTTTGTTCCCTAGGTTCGTGCATCTAGGGCAGCCGTGGCTACGCAGAAACATTGCTTTTGTTCGTGAGTATTGCGTGTGCTTTTTACGTGGGTACGTTTATCATGTGCACCGAAATTAAATTTCGCTGAAGTGCGCGAGCGATATGCTCAAAAATACCACGCGCATCACTCAATGCATCGAACGGAGAAGCAGCTGGAATTTCGCTATCAGCAGTGCCGGAACGAATGAACAGTCATGCACAGGATGAGAACGTTCTCGATGTCTGAAGGCAGAGTCAGAACCGAGACATAAGCTTTCTGTCACGGCATAGGGAATCGCCTGTTGTGACCATGACGGCAATCAACATTAACAAAGACATGACAGCCCTAGTATTTCCTGGAAAATGTGTGCGTCAGAATGTCTACGATGAAAAATGTAAACGGAAATGTCTATCGCCAGATCTTCCTTCAACTTTTAGCCAAGATGTTGCAGTCTGGCGAAAAGAAAGCCCGTTCCAAGAACGCGTAAAAAGGTTGTCAATGATCTAAAGCTTCATTGACAATGGGCAAGCAAACCCGCAACAGCGCGATTGTAAACCGCGTGGCTGCATCCTCTTAGCTTTCCAGGAGCGCGCAGCGTAATCAAAAACGCCTGTCAGGCTACTGAAGGAGGGATACCTGTCTTACAACAGACGGCACTGACGTACGCAAATGCAACAAAGTTATGCCGAAAGGCCGTCCCAGCCCCGGACATATAACTCCATTCCAGTACAGTCTGAGGCTCTTCCATAAATTACGTAACGTCTTACCGCAGGCAGACAGTGGGCGTCGTCACTTGTGACCACAGCACGGCCAATGGCAGAAATATACGAATCAGGTGTCGCCGGGGCGGTGTAAGAATGCGAAAATAAAACACGCACGCCATACTGTAAGGAAGAGCCCTTGCTTGGGGGGCCGCGATCATGACCGGTGGCCCGGCGGCCGGCTCTGCCCGGCTGCCCTCAGTCGTCACCTGGCACCAGCCCCCTGAGCAGGGTGAAGGCCGTCCACGGCTCGGGCCGGCTCCGAGAGGGGCCCTGGCGGCGCGCCCGGGCCACGTCCAGCTGCTGACACAGCCGCAGCGTGGCCATCATCTGGCCGAAGGTGACCTCCAGCACGGGCCGCTCGCGCGAGATGGTCGACAGCGCCGCCCGCTCCTGGTCCGGAAAACTGCCGAAGGACAGGCCGGCACGTGCTGTTAGGGGGCCTGCAACAGGGCGGCTGGCCCGTCACTGCGTCAACGGAGCGTCCCGGGTCCTGAGAGCCATGGAAACTCTTAAAAGCACATTCGAATGCAATAATTGTTACTTTCTCTTGCAGACTCGCAACAGTCCACGTTATTCGCCACCCCGGGACAACACTGAATGAGAGAACTGCAGCATGTGGTTCAATGCCTCACAAATACCCCACGCACACTTCCTTGCCAGCGGGGATTGGGCACCGCCGAGGCCATCGTTTGGCCTCGAGCGGTCGTGATACGAGGATGGAGAGCAGCCGCGCGTGTACAAAAACTCCGAGAAACGGCCTTGCAAGTCCGGCAGCTCGAAGGAAGTGTCTGTTGTCTTTGTTAACGGCTTGAAGGGGTACAGCAAAACCATGGTGACGTCGTTACCCATGTTTATGGTAAATGGCTTATGAAAAAGAACCCAGCCAGCCCGAAAACAGAAGAGATGCTCTCCGACCAGACAAGACGTTGCGAAAGGTTGTTTTGGAAACATGCAAATGTAGCTTCCTCGGAAAGTTACGGGGGAAATTTTTAATCTCCGCTTTGCTTTTTCTGCGATGACAGCCAAACCGATGCAGAAAGAGACTTGAAACTTTCATTTCCTGCAAATGAATACCTCAGGAGACTTTTGTAAACACTGATGTCAGGGCCGTTCTAGGTCAAGGCATAATGACATGACCTAGGATTCGTTACATTCGGCCGTACCCGGTGTCTCCCCCGCGTCCCGTGTGGCGCGGCCGCCGGTGGGCGGGACCTTGTGTGACGTCAGACGCGGCCAAGAAATCAACGGCGAGTAAAACGCCAGTCGGCTGGCGGCGACTATATCGACACATCGCGGGAGACCGACTCAAGGGGAGCGCTGATCGCGTGGTGAGCGGAGGGCGGCGGCGCACATGGCTGGCGGGGTTACATCGTAGAGGACCGATGTCTGCGCTGTACAGAAGGCCTGTCTTGAGTTGTACTGAAATAAGAGTTGCGTCTTGAGGAATTCCTTGCAACAAAGAATGAATCCCAAAGAAGACGGCATTTTTGCAAGAGCGTAATCACAGAGGCCTCGATTTCTGCAAATGATTGGAGGAGCCGAACCGGGGGCCCGACAACCTAACCACTCCCCAAACATGCGTTTCTCATCTGAAGGATTTAGTTTGCTTTATTTTGACCAACGGATATATATATATACATATACATATGTATATATATATATCTATATATAACATATATACAAGTTTCTATATATATAAGGCTATATATATAAGATATATACATATATATATAAGTTTCTTTGATACATTGATCAAATATAAAATTGCATTTATCCCCATGTTTACAGGCATATGTATAGATAGAAGATAGAAAGATAGATAGATACATCGCTTTAAACTTTATTATTTACTTTCTACCTACCTCTTATCTATTACAGCCGTTCTTTTCGTTATTATTACTCATTTCCCTTCAAAACCGTCAGAAAACATCGGGAGCGCAAACCAACATTAAGAGGGGTCCCAAATCAACATTGGGTGAGCCAGGGTTCTCTCAAAAGAATACAAATCGACACCCCTGTGTAGTCATACAGAGCACAGAGACCTGATACTGCTACAAATTCTTCCAGTTTCTGTTTTCCTTGCTGGCCCACTGAAGTCATGAATGCTTTACACATTGTCCTCGTGACTTTGTTTTCAAAAGTGCTCTGAGTCAGCCCATCAGCTGAGCCGAGGCGGGACACCACTCTCACCATCAGTCGTCGTCACGGTGACTCACAGTTCACGCCACCGTCAGCGCCTTTCCCGTGCGGTGGCGCCGGTCCGGTCAGCACGGTTCACGGCGTGCACGTGTTACGGATGTCTCCCCCGCCGGCCGTCACGGTATGTCCGCCACGCACCACTTACCATTTTCACCTTCGCTGACGCGGCGGAAGGCAATGCGGGGACGTCCCAGAGGGCAGTGTCAGTGACGTCACGAGGGGGATCGAAAGTGCCGAGTGATTAGGTCCGGCCGCTGGACGGCGCGGAGGCGGTTCCTAACGGGAGGCGTCCACTGAGCTGGAATACAGCCCACGACAGAGAGTTCAGCAACAGATTATTCTAACTACCGCTTTTGGGGTTATCGATCGTCAACTATCACCGGGATAACAAAACTTTGTGAAACCAAACATTTTAATTGCTAAGTGAAATAAAAAACATTTAGGTTTCATATCAAAATTTCTGTTGAACACCCTCCACCTCGTTGGAAGCAGTCATAGATTGTTGTAATATTTTGCATGAAAAGAACAAATATATAGGACGAAAGATAAAGACTAGAAATGAGACAGATGATTGTCGTTGGCGGGCGTGACTTTAAAGTAAAAAAGCATCATGGGTAATAGAAGACGTACATCGTGGTATGGGCAAAAAGCACCACCTGGACACTTAAGCACTGTGCGAGGGGTCCAAAAGCAATCAGTCCGGGGGACGTCATTTTTGGCAGCAGCAAAACTTTTATATCTGGATATAAGTTTTGTTCCACAGTGTAGTCAATCATACAATGTTTTTCCAGCATGGTAATTTATCGCAATGTGTGTGAGTACAACGCTGCCCCAGGTATTTAACAGAACATCCTGTATTCCCCAAACAAGATCAAAATGCTTCTAATTCAAGGTGAATGGAATACGTTCACTGTAGCAAGCAGCTTGCTTGACCGTAGTCATTGTTTCAATGACTGGTGACCACAGCCTCATATCCAGTTAGGGCGATAAGAAAGGCAAATTTCTTCCTCCTGGGAGGGTGGAAGGCCTCCAAAATTGGGATTCTGAGGCAGAAAAATCGTCTAAATCTAGCGGTATATTTGAAAATAATGGCCTGCTAGGGGTCCATGTTATAGAAAATGGCATGCATTCTGTGAGAAAAGTAAATCTGCGGATACACTGTGGGGATCCCAAAGGCAGGTAAGGGCCCCCTAGGAGTATTTTGCCCCTCCTTGGACAAATCCTGGCTATGTGCTTGTATGAGTGTGTGTGTGTGTGTGGGGGGGGGGTGAACTGAGCCAAAAGCTCAATTTTCAGGCCATCCACTTTCGGCCGCTGCTAAAATAAGTTCCACTGAACTAAAGTGAAGTCCACGCCCTCATGTGTTGTGAGCGATTTATTTCTATTCAACCTTGATATCTTTTCCCCGCATTTCCAGCCTTAAACAGGAATGTTCCATCCAGTTTGACTGCGATGCATATAGGGTGAGCTTCCTGGAAAAGTCACTGGACCTTCTAGCATCATTTTCAGTTGGAACTCTGTGGGCACGAAACACTAGCAACGACTTCATGGTGATGACTTTCAATACGTCCAAGAACTTTTGCATAACCATTCTCATTTGCTGGTTCGGCATTTGTAAGAGGTCCCCGGGAGGAGAAAGAGAAAAGAAACGGAGAGAGAGAGAGAGGGAGAAAAGCGGTCCAGTGTGACAGAGCATCTGGATGCATTCTTGAATGTCCCACTGATTTTCGAGGCGGGTCTCCCCGACTTTGAAATCGTTCCCACGCCCCTGCCTGCACTACTCTCAGCGCGGCCGGACCGGACGGGGACCGGACCGGACCGGGCTGGGCCGGGTAAGACCGGGTCGGACCTGGTCGCACGCTCCTCTGACCTCCTCTCCGGACCGGAATGGAGCCGGTGCGGTGACCCAGTTGCGACTGGGTCGGTCAGCAGCCTGGCCGGAGTCTGAACGAAGCCAACGGCAGAAGCATCAGCAAGAGGCGGCGCAATGGACGTCGATCGCATCAGAAATATATCTTCAGCTTGGCTTCTCCAGAAAAGCGCTCAAATAATGTGAAACAAGTCCTCCTCAGCCCATCCACCTCACGTGCAGCACCTGACAGGGGGACTCTGGCCTCCTGCGTGTAACATCGGGGACTTACCTGACCCCAGGAGGCCGGTGGTCTGACGGAGGCAGTCCCTCACTTGACCTCCGGTACCTGGCAGCGGGGACTCACTGGGCTTCCAGAGGCCGAAGACTCTGGCATGGGGTACTCACTAGAGTCCAGCATCTGACAGAGAAACTCGATCTCCGGAGGCTGGTCAAATTGGACGGGACAGCAGGGGAACTCGGGGAACTACACTTGACCCCAGCATCTGGCAGCAGGAGGCCCACTTTACCTCAGCACCTGCCAGTGGGGACTCACTTGACCTCCAGCATCTGGCAGTGGGTGACGTTGCCGCGTGCGTCCAGCTGCAGGGTGGCGATCGTCTGCTCGTGGTGCGCGCTGACCAGCCGCGGCTGCTGGTCCGTCCCGCGGCCCAGCGCCACGCTGCAGACCAGCAGCGAGCCGACGCAGAGAGCCAGCAGCAACAGCAGGCCGCCCCGGGCTCGGACCAGCAGGCTCATCCTGCCGACAGCACCGCGCCGCCACGTCACCAGTCAGACGGACGTCCAACTGCAGCCAGACAGCCGGCCACGGTAGCCACCGGTGACGGAATTCACGACATGCTCCCAGGGGTGCATACTCTGCAGATACTCCATGTTACGCCGCAGACTACAATGCTGAAAGTTCATAAGAGGTAAGGCGGCCATAGGCATGGAAGCCAGGGGTGGGACGTAACAGTATCCGGAACTTTCTGTGAGTTTTATCATCAGGTCCACCGTGTTTGGGAAGAACTGACTCAACATCTCCCACCGACCCCATTTTTCGCTTCCTGTGTCCTTACACAGGAGTCCCCGGCCCCGGTCCCCATGTGTATGTCAGTACAGGCGAGAATGACACTGCTCAGAGGAACCTTTACCCGGGACAGCGGCGGACGAAATACATGGGCGCCGTCCAGATAAGCGGAGCCAGCGAGATTGCCAGCGGGGATGCACAAAGGAAGTGAGCTGTGAAGTACGTAGGGGTCCGCGGCGGACGTAGAGGACAATAGCGTTGTTCTTGGCCGGCACCGTTCCAATGCAGTGAAATCGCCCAATCGCCCAACAGCCGCTTTCATTTTGTCCAGTTGTCAAGCCTGCTAAACGGGAACGCTACTATGTCAGATATAATGCTCAACGGTGAGGGTCATGTGGTCACGTTGCAGCTGCACTTCCGGTATTAAAGTCATGCCTCCTAGCGGGTCCAGCCGAACATTATTGGCGCTAATCCGCTTTGAGCGCCAACTCATAGGGAGTGCGATGTGTGCCATAAACATTGAAAAGTTCAGCATAAAACAAACGAGCTACTGGATACCTCTGTTCGTCTCATTGGATTCAGGCATAACTGCATGTATTTTTGGGCAAAAACGTATCGAATTGCAAATCATTTAAAGGTCAGTTATGTGTCTGATCAAGGGCGTAGACAGAATTTCACTACAAAGGAGGAAGCCAGAACAAACCTAACCTTCTCAAAACTGAAAACTCATTGGATATCGACCAGTTTATTGCCGAGCTTCACAACTTTTGGTTTATTTTCGTTTTTGGCGAGTAAAAAAAAAAAAACGTTAAACTTTCAGCCCAAGAAGAGCGCTTGGCTCCTTTATCCCCTCCTGGCTATTTCCTCGTGTTAGGTTTAATCACATTTAGGAGGCTAATTTTCCCTTGAACTGGATCCGTTCCGGGGTCTTCTATGCTCAGAGACGGATCCAGGATTTTGGCAAGGGGAGATTTCTGGGGGGGGGCAAAACGATATTGCAGGGCACCAGAATAGCTTCGAAAGGGTGCAAGAATCGCGCCGGAAGGTCGCTTAACTCAATCGCAACAACGGTTGAAATCACGCGAAGCGTTCGATTGTGTGTGACGGGCTGCGCCAAAACGACTCACGAGTGCGTACGGAATCGTGCGCGCTTGAAATCGGGATCCCGTATAACATATGGGCATACTGTATTGGATACGTGCCATGCCATGGCCGTTTTCTCGATGTCACAAGGGCGAATTTTCAACAGAAGGCGCTCGTGTCCTATTACAGGAACGTACCTTGCCGCATGTGCGCTCTTTAGCGACAGGACGCCTTTGCATCAACGGGCAAAATTCCCCCGTAAAAAAATGGAACAAGCACTTGTGTGAAAGCAAGGTCTGGCTCTGTGCCCTTGTCACAAATGAGCCATTCCAACAAAAGGGCGCTAATTACTAAAACATTAGTTCCTCTTCAGTGTTACTAGAGCCTGATTTTGAAGGACAGGGTGTCATGGCCCTTTACCGGGTGCCTTCGTGTCTAAAGGGTGCCCCTTTTGAATAACAGGGCGCCTCTACTCCATCACACGGTGCCTCCTTATAACCACAGTAACGCCCTTTGAACGACAGCCTCTCCCACTCCATAAAAGAATAGAAAAAAACGTACTTCATCACAGATACGCCTCCTGGGTGTCACAGGTGACGTCTTTTAAAAGTCATCGAAGGAGCGCCTCTGTGTCACACGGCCATCATACTAATGGCAAGAGCATCCATGTACCCGCACAAGTATATTTGGCACCACAAAGAAAAGCTTCAAAATGTACTGTCACGCATGTGCTGCAATGTGGATGCCTCCTAGATGCCAGCCGGACGCACTTTTGAGGGCGCCATGTCCCATTACAAAAACGTTTCCTTTGCGTCCTCTGTGTCCTGCCTGTGTCACATAACTATGTTGTACGCCTTTCACGGACGGCGCATATGAGCCATATTATGGCTGTTTCCTCGATCTTACAGGATTTCTTGTTAATATCAGGATGTTCACCTTCTATCACAAGGATGAGCGATGTCATACGAGCGCTCTTTAACAAACGGATACCTCTGTATCAAAGGATAACATTCGGCCGTGAATGGTTTTCATGCGCTTATCCGCCTGCGGCGACTAAGGGTTTTGCCTTTTTTAGCGTTTTTACGTTCAGAGAGCGGGTAAGGGGTCGAAATGCCAGGGAAGGGGGACACACTTCACCATTGAGCCAAGGAAGGGAGCGGCCGCCCCCTCGCTTTCAGCCTGGATTTGTTCCCGACTCTTATCACCACACAACTGGACAGGAGTCGCTGAGGCTCTCACTTCGGTGGAATTTAACATTACGCCATTGAACATTGTGACGAGACGAGCGACAATGTAAAGACGTTTTCCAACCCCATACATTCAATATGACCTGTCAGGATGCTCACATACTTACGCGGTGAGGTCTGGAGAGTTGCCTCAAGTTGGCTAGACTTCACTCCAGGCATGGAGTCTCGGCACTTTCACTGCTTAGTCACAGATTCACACCGAGATTCCATTCCCCACTCAGTTTTCCTTTGATCCCCTGCGTTGTCGCAAGTCAGCCCGATGCATTCTTCTGCACACGATCGACAGCCGGCAGCGAGCTGCCTTCCTGCCTCCGTTCAGACTAAGACCAGACTGAAGCCAGAAGTGGGTTACCGTAACGGACACGGAGCGAGCTGTGCCGGCAAGGGTGGGACCGGTTTTCCTTGCCTGGTAGTGGAAAAATCAATCTACTACGGCTGTAGATTCGTTTTCGGTTTCCATATGGCGCTGATGCCATAACATGGCGCAGAAGTTTCAAAAGAGACGTACGAAGCTTGTCAATCGGCCGTGAGGGCGCGAAGAGGGGATGAATTGTGACATAATCGGAGGGATCTGTGGTATTTATTGCGAATTCATTCGTGTGGATAGCTTAGTATACTTTGGATAGCCTTGAGCTGGGAATGTGTTTCTATTGCATTTGGCAGGGGCGTCGAGGGGGTATGTGGCGTGTACGTCAGGATGTGTGAAATGAATTTACCGGTTGAATGTGTGAATGTTTTGTTGAAATTTTTGCCCGTTATGGGTTTGTGGCGTCATCTAACTTTTATGCTCCCTACCTGAAGTAATGTCATCAGTGACATGGCTAGTAATTTTTCAAGATTACCAAGATTCAAGATTTCAAGATTGGGTAGTCAGTTTCTATTGGGAATAGGGATTTTGCCATTTTATTGCATTGTATTGATCAATATCCCCAGGTGATCTTACCAAATGTGCCTGTTTGGCATCAGCTCTTGCTCCCATGAGATAAGGATTTTGTATACTGAGTATAACTGGGTGCTTGGCCATGACATCAGCCAACACAATTATTTCAAATCATACAATCATAATTTAATACAGTCAATTCATTTGTCATGCAGCACCCATAACAAAAAGGGGGTAATATGTCAGTGCACCCCTGAGCACTAATAACTAATAACTCATAGCTTTAATAACCATTCACTCAGCATTCAATGGTGTATTGGTTATGTCATCAGTGTTAGCAATGATGTTGATTGTGTTGTCAGTGTATAAGTGGAACATTAGCATTTGCATATTGCATTGGTAACATGCTTCATTTTTTTCTTGCTTGTTTCTGGATTATTGTTTCATCCTCTTTGAACTTTTTCATATCCATTTCTGTTTGGTTGTTTCATATTGAGTTATATTTTCTTTGATTGTTTGTGGGACATTTTAATGGTATTTGGAGATATTTATGTTCTTGTTATAGATTTTATTTCTAGTGTTTTTATATGTTTATTTTTATTTCATTGCTGTTCTGTTTTGCATTTGTAAGATTTTGCCATTTTAAACATGTATCCCTCTTGCATGTCAATACAACTCAATGATTGGCAACCCATCATTGTTTTTACTGCCACAGTCTGAAACATGCATTTTTTATCATGAAATTCATTGAAATATGTTTGCATTATAGCAATCTGCATGCTGTGTAGTGTTCCAATGCCAGCCATGTGAGGAATACATAAACAGAATACAAAGTCAGTCATATAAATGCTCATTGGTACTTTGACTAATGAACAATCTTCTACTTAAGATTGACAGGATAAGAAAGGTAAGATAAGGCAGGATAATACATATTTACAAAGCTTTAGCTATGTTGTTTTTTGTCTACTGTCATCACTAAAGCTTGTTTAGGAATTTGAAATAATATTCTCTACAAAACATAAACAAAAGAGTTTTCAAAACAACAGTAGTGTAGCATTTTACTATTTTGTGTGGTGCAGCATTTTTTGATTTGCTGTTTCCTGAATAAGCTAATTTTTTTTATTTTTCAGACTTTAAAGGACATGGATGGTGAGCATAATATATAAGTCTCATGACAATATTTGAAGATCAGAAGAGGTGTGTTTTCTTTTGCAAGCGGATTAACCTCACACCATGGCAGCTGTCAAAACAAAAGCAGTTGAAAAGGATGTGGATGCTTTAATTTCACTTGTCACTGGCTTCTCTCAGGAGGTGAGTATATTGTAATAAGCATGCAGTGTGCCATTTTAGTATGGAAGTCACAACATGATTTTTGTTTCATATGTATGTAATGTTGTGTGAGCATAGATATGGTTTAGCACCTGCTTCATTAACAGCTTTCACTCCCTATGGAGGACATAATATGTCAAGGCCCAGGATTAGCCATCTGTACAGCAGTGTAAAGTTTGAGCCATGTGGTGTTGCTGAAAAATTGCATAAAAGCTTCTGCTGCTTCTCATTTTCTCATGATACTTCATTACAGTGCATGTTGTGATGCAACATGTACTGTTTCCTTCCCCAGACTTGCCTTCAGGAAAATAAACTACCTTTTACATTTTTAAATCATGGCACAAACTTTCCTAGTGGTGGACATGTGAGTAATGTGCTCACTGTCTGATGGCTGAGAATACTACTGTTCTCACGGACTGTGGCCAGGTGGAGGAGGACCAGGAGAACTTCGAGCTTTGCCAGCACTATGTGCTCTCCAACATCTACTACCACCGGTACCTGGACACGAACAGCCACGACGTGCGCCGCCAGCTGGAGGGCCTGGCCACCAAGTTTCGCGTGCACGCCATGCCGGCGAGGGCCAGCCGGCTGGAGCGGCTCTGGCGGCGGCTGGTCGACTGTGAGGAGTGGCGCGAGAGCAGCCAGGTGCGGTCCCGTCCGGCCGCGGCCGGCTCTCGGTCTGCACAGACCGATTGTGCCGGCTGGAACGGTTGTCGGTTTGTTTTTACGCTGAAAGGCGGGCAGTTGTTGCGACTTGGCAGCTTTATCCCTTGGTGCGGCCGTAAATGACTGCTCTGTATGCTGTTAAATCGGCGATCTGTATTGTCCTTGTGCTCGCTGATTGTACCAAGTACGGCAGTTCCATATTCCTATTCGCTTCAGCTCGTCACTGTATGCGCTCACCTCGGCCCGGTTTCAGTGGGACATCGAGTGGCGCCTGCTGAGCCTGCTGATCAACCTGAGCAACAACCCGACCTCGCTGGAGGCGAGCGGGCCGCGGCCGGAGGACGGGGCGGGCCCGGCCGTCTCCCGGGCGCCGCCGCCGGAGCCGGAGGTGGACTGGGCGCGCGAGCTCCGGCTGCCCGAGGACGACTGGAGTCCGTACCAGAGTCCGGTGAGAGCTCGGAGTCCACTGCTGAGCTTCGGAGGCGTGTTTTTTTGTGGGAGCACGAGCGTTGGGGTATCGCGCACCTCCCGTCTCCGGTGGTTTGGGAGGGACGCGAACGGTGAAGGACTGCTGATAACATTCGGCGACGCATTTGATTGTTTAGGTCACGAAACGTTCCGACCTTCCGTTCTGCGTGGTGTGATGCGGCCAGTGAGATCCCCAGCCGGCGACAGGTCGAGCTGGGGAGCTGTCGGCGGCGAGGGGTGCGCGCCGCCTGTCGTGTCGCGTGCGCCTCCGATTCACTGGCTGGCTGATGCTGCTGCCCGCTCGTCATGAGTCCGACTCCGTTGTGAAACACGCATTCTCCGCCGTGGATCGGCCCGAGGCCGGCAGTCGGATGCTGTGCCATACTGTCGACACAGACGATCTGACTCACCACGGCCGCGACAGGAGGAGTGGTCCGACCTTGATGACGACGACGACGCTGATCGGACCCCCCTGCTGGGACGACACGGCTCCGTCGGCTCTCCGACCTCAGGTCAGGCCAAGGGCATTGTCGTGCCGTTATCATAAGACACCTGACCAGGCTGTTTTGACGCGGTGAAAGGCGGAATGGAGTCCTGAGGCGTGATCAGCAGCTGCTGTGTTGATTATTGCTGCCATCATCCGTACCAGTCTCACAGAATTGAAAACGATGTCCCTATTTTTCAGCAAAACTCAGTTGACCGTTACTCATCTACTTAGAATGTCTACCGCCCGGCATTATTCAGTTTGCGTTTTGTTTAGTCACTCGTCCGTATTTAACTTTACGTATGCACGGACCAATCCACGACCGTCTTCGTACAACTTGATGGTCGTGCGTTTAATCCCGCGACTCCACCGTGACGGCCGTTCGGGCGGGTCCGTTCAACCCCCTGTGTGTCGGCAGGGGCCGGCGCCGGTACCGGGCCAGCGGCGCGGGCCCCGGCGCCGCCGTCCGGCCCGGAGAAGGACCCCAGGGACTGGCTGGAGGAGCACGTGACGTCCTGGTACCAGCCGCCGGAGCCGGGGCCGGGCCCGCTCCGTCCCGCCCCTGACGCCGCCGAGGCCTAGTGAGTGGAGCTGCCCGGCCGCGACCGGTGACCACGGTCCGGGGTCTGGCTCAGGGTGGACGTGGTGGCTGTGAGGGATGGTGCTGGTCGTGTGCGCTGCTAAGGCTGGTATGGTTTGTCCCAACGTGCCTTTCGGAGGGCTGTAAAAAATGCACCATCAGTGACTGATAAGCCGGCAGTTTCAGACAGTGTTGAAGCGACAGAGCATAGTTACGCTGCGAGGCGTGTTCCAGACATCAGTAGCCTGTGGTAAGCCGTGCCTTGTTCACGATCGACCGGTGACGGTTCGGCTCGGCTGCTGGCTGTCCGGTATGTAACGAGACACCGTGCTGCGTCCCGCAGCCACTCGTACCTGGTCCGGCTGGGCCTGGCCGGCGCCCAGGACGTCACCAAGGTGTCCGAGCTGTCCGTGTGTCGCGAGGTGGTCTGGCAGTTCCTCCGGCCCACCGAGTCGCCGCTGTTTGAGCTGCGAGACGGCCAGTTCGTGCCGACGAGCCGCTTCAGGGTGCGGGGTCTTACGACGGTGAGCCATTCCGGAACGCGGCGGTCTGCCGGGGTCGGTGAGTCGAGGGTGCGGGGTCTTACGAAGGTGAGCCACATTAGGGCGTGGCCCTGTGCCATGGTGAGTCCCTTCAGGGTGCAGGGTCTTAGCAGAGCCTGTTACCGCAGGGTGCGGGGTCGTACCTTGGCTATGGATAATTTTTCCGGGATATTTTTGTAACCGTTTTGCGAAATTGGTCCATTATGTGTAATCTTATGATGACAATATCGTTAGGTCGGAGCCTATGCTAGTAACCTTTGCTTAGCACGGGCTCCGATCCTCAAATACCACCCCAGTAACCATTCGGTTCAGATCTAATTTAAAAATGCGTATGAGATTATTTGGCCCGGACTGCTCGAAGCAAGAAATGTTTTAAAAAAAAGCTGTTCGTTCCGTTGGATCCGCCGTGAGGTCGGATAGCCTTGAATCAGATTGACAGCTAACTTTGAGGTCTCGTGGAGGCGTTTTTTCTTGTCGTCGCGTAACCGGCGCGCTGGCAGTTGCTGTCGCCGCGTCTCGCCGTGAAAGGCCTTGTCGATCCGCACTCAGAGCAGGACTAGTCGGCGTGCTCCGCGCGTGTGCGGTCGTGGCAGGATTCCGTCGGTCGCGGTCCAGTCGGCGCCGAGCGGCCTCTGCGCTGAATCCGGCCGCCCTCTCCCGGGCCGGCAGGCGGCGTTCTCCAGCCAGCTGCGGCGCCTGTGCGCGCCCATCGGCGCCCTGGACCGGCTGAGGCGGTTCGCGCGGGACGCGGCCGGCGCCGGAGCCGTCTCGACGTACCGGGCGTTCGCGGCCGGCCTGGCCCGGCACCTGTCCGGCCTGGACGCCGAGCTGGTCACGCTGGAGAGCCAGCTGCTCCGCGAAGGTGAGACACGGCCGGGCCGGGAAGGTGAGGCACAGCTGGGCAGGGAAGGTGAGGCACAGCTGGGCTGGGAAGGTGAGACACAGCTGGGCTGGGAAGGTGAGGCACAGCCGGGCCGGGAAGGTGAGGCACAGCTGGGCCGGGAAGGTGAGGCACAGCCGGGCCGGGAAGGTGAGGCACAGCTGGGTCAGGAAGATGAGGCACAGCTGGGCCGGGAAGGGGAGGCACAGCTGGGCGGGGAAGATGGGGACGCGGGAGATGGTCACACTTGCTACCTCAGGTCACAGCTGAGGTAGCAAGATGAGGAATATGTAAGCTGGTAACTTGAGGGATAGATGCTTAGAAAAGTGATGAACGTGTGAACCTGAAGTCCTGGAGCTGGTCGATTGTGGCCTGTTCGTTACAAATGTGAGTTTACTTTGTTTGAGAGGTGATCTCACACAGTTTTGGAGATGACTGCCCATTTTTAGATTGACGATTCCCCGTCTGGTGGGACACCATACTGGCATAGTGGCGTCCTCTGTTTCAGAGATCACGCCGCTCCTTTTCAGAGGTGGCGCAGTCATATTTTAGAGATTCGCCCCGTAGTCTTAAAGATGACGCCGCTCTGAAACACAGCAGCGCACCTGCCACATGGAGATAACGCCGCTGTCTGTGTTTCAGGGGTGACGCTGCTGACTGTGTTTCGCAAGTGGCTCTGACGCTGATGGTGTTTCAGAGGTGACTGTGATGCTGTTGGCTGTGTTTCATAGGCGACTTTGACGCTACTGGCTGGATTTCAGAGGTGACTGTGATCCTGTTGGCTGTGTTTCAGAGGTTACACTGACGCTGGTGACTGTGTTTCAGAGATTTCAGAGACAGACTGTGACGCTGACGCCGGTGGCTGTGTTTCAGAGGTGACGCTGACGCCGGTGACTGTGTTTCGGAGGTGACGCTGACGCCGGTGACTGTGTTTCAGAGGTGACGCTGACGCCGGTGACTGTGTTTCAGAGGTGACGCTGACGCTGCTCGGGCTGCAGGCTCGCCTCTCAGAGTGGACCTCCCACCTGGCAGAGCTGGACCGTCTCCTCCACCAGGGAGTGCTCTGTTTGAGGCCAGAGACGCCCGGCTGGGCGCGTGCCGCGAGGTGAACACCGGCAGGCCATTTGTTACTGCTATTAATCAATTAGGAGGTGATTTATGTCGCCTGTGTCAGAAATGGATGTGCGTGTTTGGTCGTAGTCTGATGGCTCTGGTTTATTTTGGGTGATCATTTCGCTAACAGTACTTCCTGGTTTGACCAGAGGCCAAACTTGCAGTCCCCACATGTCGTCTGGGCGGCCGGGAGTGTTTTCTGTGTGGTTGTCGGACTAGTTGAGTGTTGACTGTGGGCCGCGGTGCGTGATTCGCCTCGTGGACACTGCTGGCTGACGCGAGCCCGGGGTGCCCCCCCCTCCCAGACTGGTCTCGGTGCTGTACGAGGCCGTGCAGGTGTGCTGCGACCAGCGCTGGTCGTCGCCGCTGGTCCAGCTGCTGCTGGACTCTGTGCAGCCGCTGGTCAGCATCGTTGACGGCTGGACCGTGTCGGAGACCGACCCGGACCCATCCCGAGAGTTTCTCATCGAACGGTGAGCCGCGAGCGTGATGACGTGTCGTGGGCGGCCATGTCTTTGGACTTTTGAAAATAGTTTCAGAACGAAACGGTTTTTTTCGTGCGAATTCGCACAGAACGTTGCTAGTGCCGTTGTTAAAGTGTGATGTACGACTTGCTTTGATTTCTTGATTACGACTTGCTTGCTGATTTCAGAAACGAGAAGATTTCGGTGACGGACGCGGAGTATTGGAACAGCGGCTTCACGGTGCACTCCAGATTCGAAGAGTGGTGGACAGATGGCGTCGAGCCAGTGCCGTTTCTGCTGCCTCATCTCGATCAAATCGTGCAGATAGCGAAATGTCTCAGAATCCTTTGTCATCTGAAGATGACTTCCTACATAGGTATGAATGACATTTTGAGAATAACGAAGTAGTGTCGATGTCATATTGTATTTATTTATTGCACATATCTGTGGGTTCCAATACAGTTGACTTGTTACCACATCAGCAAGACATATGCACAAAAGGTTAGAAAACAGGTTGATAAAACAGTAAAGATGATGAGACTGACAGAGCCTGGGCCACGAAAAACTGTCGCAGTGTGACAGTTTAACCGTCACAGTATGATTTTTGACAGTGGATGAATACATAGGGGAAAATCAACTGGTTAAAAAAGAAGTACTCGACCACCCGGGTAGTGCACATCGCATATCATATCATACATTTTGCTTTTCTAGTCAGTCAAATGATTAAAGAAAAACTAGTTACAGTCCGCCGGGAATCGGCGGTTTCAACGTAATCAGTGACTGATATTTGACAAATGGTGCGAGCAAAATGTCTCCATCTGATTTGCTTTCCCCAGACGACTCCAGCCTCCAGGACGAGTTCAACCGACTGGTGGGGGAGGCACTTTCTGGTGTCGAGTCGGCTCCGTCGCCGGCCGTGCAGAATGAACCGGACCCGGATCCGGAGCCGGAGTCGGAGTCGAAGTCGAAGTCGGAGTCAGAGTCGGAGTCGGATGACGTCGGGGAGACCCAGAGCGTCGACAGCGGCCGGGGCTCGGAGTCGGCCGCGCTACCGCCGCCGCCGCCGCCGCCGCCGCCG
Source organism: Capitulum mitella (assembly GCA_030062745.1). Classification (NCBI taxonomy): domain Eukaryota; kingdom Metazoa; phylum Arthropoda; class Thecostraca; order Pollicipedomorpha; family Pollicipedidae; genus Capitulum; species Capitulum mitella. Next base: position 30,556,373 of record CP099844.1, read on the forward strand.
GCGCCGCCCAGCCTGCTGCAGCAGCTGCTGGACTCGTGCGGCTCGCCGTACCTGACGGCCGCCTTCCAGGACGTACTGGAGACACTGACAGGAGCGGACCACCTGTCCGTCGAGCCGGCACGGTGAGCCGCCGGAAACGCAGGACTCGCACTGATTAATAGCCCCTCGTGGTGAACTGAGGCTGTAATCGTTACCGCGGGTCTGTCCAGTGCTGAGAGGTCAGATGCACTGTCCAAATATTCGCATTAAATGGTTAAATAGCGCCAATCTAGCGTGACTTAAACGTAATCCCGTGCGGGGAGGGGTTTTCTGAAGTCCCCTCCGTTTTTTGCCCGCTTCCAGAGTTTTTGAAGCAACTCTATGAAACATGGCGACTTATCCGATCTTTGTCCTCGTATTATGCGAAAGTCTCATAACTTTGATTTGCCCAAGGCAAAGTCAGGCCACGTTTTTGGAAGGCACCTCAGACCATTTTGGGACTGCTTAAGGTCAAAAAGAAATGGCTGCCGAAAAAATGACTTAAAACTTGATATGAGGGTGTAGTTTAACTTTGGTTTCGAATGAACATTTTTGACGTTTTTTTCAAATGTAGAATCCTAAACATATATGGCTCTGTGCAATGTTCGCTACTCGTGTTTCCAGTTTCAGACCAGTATCAGGTCGGGTCATGGAGCTATGACCTGGAATGTCTGTGCGTCCCCTGTATCACGACGGGCATAAACAGTACTGTTAGAAAGATGGTCAGTTCAGATGAATGGAATCGTTTTTAAACACTATGAAATGAACTCACCCATAGTCCCCCCCCCCAAGAAAAGCTCATTCACTCGTGGTAATTGTCGTCATTACGGGGCGGCCAAAAATGTCAGCTGAGGCAAGTGTCAGGTGTCAAGTGTCAATGCGCATTCCTCGAAATGGTTGCGTTTGGAAGGAAAACTTAGACGCTCACGTTATTTGCCGCCAACTGAGCGCAGCACATGAATAGAAAAGTTTTTTCGTCTTAAAGGTATTCACTTTTTGCGATTCAAACGTTTCAGCTTAGTGAAATCTTTGAGCTTGAACCCATTGAACCCATGAAAGTTCGGTAGAATGACCCAAATATGATTAATTGAAATGGCCTTATCCTCAAAATATTCAGCAGTGAGACTCCGGGCCCCACGTCCCTTGGATTTGCTTCTGTGAAACAAAAAGGAGAAGTAAAGGAACGAAAGTATCCTGGCTTTTACGTTGGTTTTGTGTCCGCCTCCAGCTTAGACCGTCACAGGACGCCTTTGGCTCCGTTAACAGTCTTGTTCACCTGCTGAATGGTCCAGATGTCGATTGGCTCCCCTCGCTCTCAGCGGTGACTAAACACCGACCGGTGCGTGACTCACGAGACTCCACCTCATTTCACGAAGCTGCCTGAAAGCACGGATCCTGCGCCAGGATGGGGGGGGGACGAGGTGTCTGCTGTGTCTGTATATATCTGCACCGCTGTGGCAGTGCGCTGCTGAGCTGTTTTGCGTTCGGGAATAGTATTTTGTAGCCATGTCATGTTCTATTAGCCTTTGCGCAGACTGGTCTGATCCTGAAAAAAAAATCACAAAAAAATCAGTCCAAATGTTCAAATTCTGATGTCCACGTTGAAACGCAAAAAATCGGGCCGAGTATTTGAACAACTCGGATCCCAGTTACCACCACATCCGGCTTCCGGCTGGTGGGTTGCGGGTTGTGGGAGATGATCATTGACACGTTCCCTGTTCGTCGTAAGGCTGGCTTGTTTCGTATGTCCGCTCCTCGCTCAGAAATTTACTAGTCAAGAAACGCGTTCCGCTTTTGTGGCCGGCAAGATGTAAACAGGGCGAAACAAGCGATTAGTGCCCATGACTGACTGACTTTCGAAAGGATTTCTGACGTGATCACTTTTTTATTTGCGGCGACTTGTGGCACTTGGGCAACTCTGTACTGTTATGGGTATGTTCTCCTTTTAGTTTGTAAAATGACTTAAATCAGTTAGGAAGCCACCGATTTGGACCGACTGATTATAAACTAAAATCGAAACTGGAACGGTCCGTTTTTACACATAGCATGCCATTTGTGCAGTAGGCTTATGACATTGCCTTTGAAAAAGGCTTATTTCGGTTTGTTATGGTTGGGCGTGAGCTGACCCTGATTCCTTCACGCGGGACCTCTGTGTGGCAGGGCTGGGCGTGAGTTGACCCTGATTCCTTCACCCGGGACCTCTGTGTGGGGTGGGGCTGGGCGTGAGTTGACCCCGATTCCTTCACGCGGGACCTCTGTGTGTGCCGGGGCTAGCACGTGAGCTGAGCCCGTTGCCGCCAGACTGGCTCCGGAGACGCGGCTGACCTCCTCCGTGTCGCGCGCCGTGTCGGCCGCCCTCGGCCCGCCCGTGGCGGCCCGGCTCGGCTCCGTCTGCCGCCGCCTGGTGGCAGCACTGCGCTCCGACTACCGGCTGGGCGAGCACCTGCGCATGCTGCGCCGCGTGTTTCTGATGGAGGCCGGCGACCTGATGGCGGGCTTCTCTCAGCATCTCTTCAGGACGGTGGGTCATCGTGGGGGGGATGAGGGCTCCGAGTCGGTTCACTCGAGGCCTGGCCGGCAGTTCCCGGCAGGTGGTGACGTGTGTATTAAGTTGATGCTGGTGTGATGTAGCTGGGAACTGGTGTGGGCCCTCGTGTTTATGGCGATAATGGAGGGCTAGAGCTGGGCGCACTGTGCATGGCTTACATTGACATTAAGGGCACAGAGCTGTGACTCGTGCTATTACTGCGTTGATTACATTATGTCATGGGTAACGGGTGACCACGATGAAATGAGATAAAATTTTTAACTCCGTCGTGCTCCCATACTTTCATGTATTGCGATCAGATTGCAGTGTCGTTTACTACTGGTTGATGCTGAACAGGTTCCGACCAGTGAACGGCGGACTGACACCGTGTCCCGGTGCGAGGCGCACGCGCGCCGACAGCCCCATCATCGTCTTGCGCGGGACCTCTGGGTTGATTGTCCTGATCTTTTTGTGAATTTGCGCTTTAAGCTGCTGGTCGGACTTCGCCTCCCATCCTTCCCCTCTGCTTCACCACGCCCCAGAAGTCTTCCACAGGCGAAGTGTGCCACACAGGCAGGGTTCATGTCACGTGCCACGTAAGGCACCCTTTCCTCCGCCAGGAGGTCGAGTGCCTGCCGGACATAATGGGCGCTCGCCGTGTCCGCCCAGAAGAAGCACGTCGCGATCCGAATGTTTGGAGTCCAGGCACGGCACAAGGTTATGCTATGGCCTGTATTAGTAATAGAAATGGATACCAGGTCACCGTCTGCTATCCCGGAGCCTGAAGTACTCGTGGGCGCGTGGACCCGCGGTGTGGCCCCCTGCGGCCGCGGTGACGCGTGCGGCGGGCCGTTTCAGCTGGAGTTTGAGCCGGCGTCGGACGAGTCGGTGCGGCTGACGCTCTGCCTGGAGGACGTCGTCTCGGCGCGGTACCCGGAGCTGGCGGCCCGGTTCTCGGTGAGCGCCGGCCGGCCGGAGCCGTCCCGCCCGCTGCTGGAGCGGCTCGGCGCCGTCACGCTGCAGTACGCGGCGCCCTGGCCCTGCACCATCGTCATCACGGCGGACAGCCTGCGCCGCTACAACGACATGTTCCGCGTCATCCTGCAGCTCAAGTTCACCCTGCGGCAGCTGCAGGCGCTCAGTTTCAAAGGTGCTGCGCTGTGCCGTGAGGGGTTCTCTTCTCCGGACTGTGCTCAAGCTCTTCTCGGCAAAAATGGTTCCAAGGTTTCCGCAGGAAAATATGCAGTTTGATGATTGCTGGGAACATAATCAGAGCCCCCTTGTTCAATTTTGTTCCTTCAGTCTTGTCCCTTGCCACCGGATACATTGTTTTGTTTTGGTTGTGAAACGCGAAAACACCTAAAAAGTTTCGATTCTGACATTCGGAGCAAGTACTTGCCTCGTCAAAAAAAGTCATTGCTCAGCTCTGCACTCTCGAATCTTCAACGCGACCCTTCATCACAATACGTTTGGCTCGACTCTAAACGTCGACCTCTGCACGAGGGGCTGGTGCCATGGGCTCTCGTGACTCGTGACGATGAGACGGTTGGCCGCTGCGGCAGACCTCCTACCGTTTGCTGTCGTGGCGCGTGACGGTGTGACGGCTGACCGCTGCGGCGGACCTGCTGCCGTCAGTTCGTGACGCGTGACGTGTGACGACTGACCCCGCGGCAGACCTGCCGTCGTCAGTTCGTGACGCGTGACGTGTGACGACTGACCCGCGGCAGACCTGTCGGAGGCGGACGCCGAGGACCGGGAATCGTCGGCCGGCCTGGGCCTGGACGGCTCCGGCTGCGCCCCGCCGGCCACGCGCAGTCTCCGGCTCCAGCTGCTGCGCGCCTGGCTGCTGCACTTCGTCGGCAGTCTGCACAGGTGGGAGAGGCCCGGCCCCCCCCCCCCCCTCAGGCATGGAGCGGCGTCACACGGCAGCTACAGCTGCGTACCTGCTGGCCCCGACGAGGGAGCATTGAGTCCTGTGTAATTGACACTCTAATCATCGAATAACTTTAAGCGCTCCCTCTTTTTGTATTTTTCCAACGTAACATAAGAAGGGTAAGAAATGCAGTTGCTGTGCATCCCGACTTCGTCGAGGCTTAGACCATGACGTGGCCTGTCCTGGTGATCTATGTTGAGCTTGGGTCGTCTGTGGCATTTACATCCGTTGCAGCAGTAGTTTTACAACAGATATTGTCCGTGACTATCGCTGCGCTGCAAGGCAGTTCCTGAGTAATCTTCGCTTTGCCGTCCGTTTTGGGCCTGTTTGGCCTGTGACGTCATCGCTTACCTTGTAGTCAACACGCGAGTGACCTCTGGGACGTCTGGTTGGCTCGTCTGGTTGGCTCGTCTGGTTGGCTCGTCTGGTTGTTGGCTGTCGAGTCATCGAAATCCACCGATTGATCTCGAGAAAGATGGGGACCAGATTGAGCATCCATAACTGTCGGGTGTCCACAATGTTGCAGTCATGGAGTCATCGTAGTCGTAGTCGTCGTAGGGTTGAAGCCTGATCACACTCAGGCCATACGGACGTGAACGTGTCGGCGGTTAAACGCTGTTAACCATCAGGAACTGGGCCCTATATCCGTCTCGTTCCGTGGGCTGGGTGGTTTTTTTGTGTATTGACTTTCATTGATGCGCATAGACCGCATAGGCTTTGTCCGGTGTGTTTATTTTGTTGCAAAAAAAAAACAGGACTGAGGATGCTGAGCTGGAATACGTGCAACCAGATGACGGAAGATCGCTTCGCGTGATCTTGATACCTGTTCATTTGCTCAGTCTGCTGCTGCCGTGCAGATTTGTTGCTGACCTTCATTTGTCCTCTACGGCCAGCTACATCATGATGAGGGTGCTGCACTCGACCTGTCTGGAGCTGGAGGCCCAGCTGGACAAGGCTCTGGACGTGGACTCGATGGTGCGGGGTGAGTTCGTGGTCCCCCCTCCCTTCCAATGTTGTCCCCTGCGGACCTTAGACAGGTGCATGGCTGGTCACCGTTGTCCCCATTGTTGTTACTTGGACATGGCCGCTTTCCTCCACTTGTCCTTTGTTTGTGCTGTGTAGCTGCTGCTGCATGTTGACTGTTTATCGGAGCACTGGTGGGTGTTGTCATACCCGTGTTGCGTTTGTTTTTTGATCCAGGTACAGGATGGTTCGTCAGTCGAGAAAGCACCTGTGCGTGTCTTCATTTACTTCGTCCATATGTTTAGGAGGCCTCTGACCATTCTGTTCAGCCTTCTCTGTGCTGTGTCCATGCGTATTTATCGTTTGTTGAACGGTCATTTGTATCATAACGTGGCCTTCGTGTGTCGGACGTATCGTGCTAGTGGTGGACACGTTCCATGTTCACCCGTCAATTTGTACCCCACGTTTACCTCCCGCCCGCCGATCCGAGAGCCAGTGTCTCGAGCTCTTGCCTCCCACACCGATGTGCAGATTCTCGTTCTCGCAACGATCATGTCCCAGCTGCACGTGCGCTGTCGTTTCTCGCACCTCTCCGGCACGAACCCTCAACCCGTCGGCGATCGCGCCCCGAAGCCCCGACCCCCGCGTGACCCGTCCGCCCGGCCGCAGTGCACAGCCAGTACGTGGCGGTGCTGCACCGGCGGTGCCTGCTGGCGGGCGCGGCCGAGCGCCACCTGCACGCCGCCGTGCTGGCCGGCCTGAGGACGGCGCTGGCCGTCTGCGCCGCCTGGCGCGCCGCCGCCCGGCTCTCCGAGGCCGAGCTCGGCCGGCTGGAGGCCGACTACGTGCGCTGCCACCGGCTGGTGACCGGCCTGCTGCTCCAGTACCGGCGCAGCATGAGCCACGGTGAGAGAGCGCTCGGAGTGGAGTCACCCCTCTAGCCGTGACGGCCGAAGGGGCACGATGGCGCGACCGGCGATGGCAGGCGTGTGGCATTGAAAGGGTGGTTATGGTCATGGAGGTACCTGAAAATCTGCTCGTATTAACGTTGCAAATTAGCGTGTTTTTGGGAATCGCCCAGAGTATGCGATGGACTTGCTTACCAGTCTGGTTCGCTCTTCTCAGAGGTGACCGCCGACCTCATGAGAATTATTGCCACTTTGAGGGAGTCTTTTCGACTGCCCTCATCTCCCATTTCGTCATAGCCCGGTACGGAGTCGACCGTTACCGTTTGCCGGCGGTGCAGAGCGGCGGGGACCGTCGGTGTGCCGGAGCGGCGGCGCCCGGTCCCCGCTGACGGACGGCGGCGCCGCGGCCTGTTTCAGTGGACAGCCTGGCGGCGGCCATGGCGCACAGCGCCCCCTGCCAGGTGGCGCACGGAGAGCTGGGCTGAGAGGCGGCGCGGCCGCTCCGTCGGGCGGCGGAGGCAGCCGGAGCCGCCGGGCTGGACGCCGGGCGACGTTCCTGGCCGAAGCGGCCGTCTCGGGACGTGTCGAGAAACGGGCGGAGGTTGGCGAGACGGACGGCGCTGCACTGATGGCGCAGACTGCCGGCCGGCCGTGGACCGGAGTGTTTTGTACTCGCTCGCACACGGCCCCGAGCGAGTTGATCGTCTACGCCGGCGCTGGGCTGTGACCGTCTGAGAGTAGGGCGGCGTGAGTCCATGGTCGAGGCACGAAGCGTTGGTCTGTTGGACATCGCCTGCGGTGGGACGTGAAAGTCGCACTCTCCGCTAATGTGATACGTGGGTGTATGTGGATAGTGGAAAGCTTCTTGTATGCATCTGACACGTCGCACGTAACTCAGTTGAAATGGATAAAACAAGTTCTCTCAAATTTCCTGACTTTCAGTACGGTAAATGATATACGGTGGACACGTTATGTTTGGAAGTGTAAATTTCGTTCCAAAATCTTCTCAGGTGTGGCTCCCCAAAATCCAGGTAAGGTTTTTGAAAAAAAAAACGATTGGATCAAACATGAGCGTTGAACCCAAAGTTCTACAAAACGCTTAATCGTGTTGTGCCGGGGACGTGGGTGATGTATAGATGGCACACGCATAGCACGAAACGTTATGTCTCAGCCATCCACAGTAGTTGGATCAGATTGTTTTCGATATTTTGAGGGTGTGGTGCGCTCAACTACAGGTGAACGTCCGCATTCAGATTATTGGGAGATTTGACCGAGAATATTCCGGATTTTGCGAATGGTCGAAATATGATTCGAGTTCCGAATCATGATTTAAAGATAATTTAATTTAAAGATAATTTAAAGATAAAGATAATTCAAAGGTAACAATGTACGGTGAATATCCAGTCTGCCATTTTTACATCCGAATAATGGCCGGATATTTGAACGTCAGAGAAGCATGCGAATTTTCTCTGTTCCGTTGCTGAATCTTCAAAAAAACCACTGGCGGAACCGGAGGGAGGCATCTCGGCCATGGCCCCCAATCGCGAGTAGGGTTTAGAGGCCAAAAAACCATTTGGTTTCCCCAAAACACATGGCTGTTACTACACAACCAGAGTCTTAAGTCGTTGGACACTCCGAACCCACGGCCAGCGCTCCCCCCCCCCTCCGTTCCGGTCGCTGACTTGCTGATCTATCATCCATACCCAGCAAAAATATCTGCTTGCCCCCCCAACCAAGCCGCTGGATCTGCTCCTGGAATAAATGTGACCCAAATCATGTACAACCATGTGGAACATTAAATAATGTACCGAGTAACGTTTTTTGTGATTTCTACATAGGCTGAGAACAATGAACAGTAGAGCCACTGAAGCCTTCTTCCCGCTGTGGTGCTGATGTGCGCCTCAAGTTTCGTGAGGAGTCGTTCCTTTGAGAATCCCGAATATGAGATACTTTGAGATTCCCGTTGAGAACCGTGGCTTCTGCAAGCTACCCTGCTAGTGTGTTGGTAATCTGACCCTTGTTCCGTGTCTGCCCACGGTTGACGGAGGAACCGGGTCGGGATTATTGATTGATTATTTGGGGCGTAAGGGCGCACCGACCTCGAGGTCATTCGGCGCCCATAACTAGGTCGGGATTAGTCGGTAAGTGACGTTGGATGGTACCGCAGTTTGAATGTCAGCCTGTTCACATCGTCTCTTTTAGTGTTGTCTATGGAGAATAATGTACGGAAATGGGTGGTCTTTCATTATATTAACTGACGTGCACGCGGTGAGCTTCTCCAACCATTTTTATTTCCCATGCTAGGAATATTTCGCATTAAAAAAACGTGCATAAAAACGCGTGCAGCGGAAATGCACTGTGTCAAAGAAATCTTGTGTTAGAAAAGACTAGGACAGACTACTGCAATCCCGGTAACATTCCCTTCTAGACGCAAAATATAACCAGAACCATTTATGAGCTCACATAAAGGTTGATTACGGAGAGTGCAAGCACCAATTTGAATGGTACCCGGGTAATAATTCGTTTTAATATTACCCCATTAATTAACGTGACTGTACCTGGGTGGCGATGCTCATTTTATAAACGAGGTTCCAATGTTTTCACGTGGTGGTTTGGAAATCAGAACCCGAGCTAAGCAGAGCTGTTGAGTGATTGCGACATCCGATAATGCGGTCCACATCAACAGCCAGCCAGTAAATGAAGGAGAGCCAGATGGGTCATAGTCTCCTCTGAATCATGAGGAAATATTACAAAAGAAGACAGCATATCTGTGGATAGTTCTAAAGGAAACAAAAAGCAATGGGCCCCGACTCCCAAAAGAATCCGCTCCTACCCAGGGGCGTATTTAGAAATTTGACCAAGGAAAAAAGAAGACCAAAAAGACCAAACTAAAATTCTAACAAAATGTCTTCGTGCATTTCCTTTTTTGTATTTAGACGTACAAATGTGTGCCGAGAGATAGCCCCACGTCGCCTGGGCGGGTGGCCGGGCATTTTCCGTTCTTACAGTATGCCTTAGGTCAGCCGTTTGTAGTCCCCAGGGCAGGCAGTGCTGCGGTGGCAGAGCAGGATCTTTACCAGCGAACTACCGGAACGCGGGACTGAGCGTGACACACGGGAGCAAATCGTTCGTATGCGCGTGGTTCGCGAAGGTGCCCAAGCGTAGCACACAGACGGGAGCTTCAGCCTTGCATGAATTCGATTTCCTTTGCCATGCTGGGTGCTACAGGTTTCCTAATTTTACATATTTTACATTCCATGTTTAGAAAAAAGGTTTAAGCGGTCTCCGGTCACCATTAATCATCGGTTATCCAATTACACCCTTGTACTGGGCTAACACCGCTGCCACAGAAATGTCAAGCAAAAGCTTCCCCACGGGCGACTTAGAAACCTGGGTGTCATTTAAGGTAGGAATGTGTGTATTTTTCAAACATCATGGACACCCTTTCAAAACCCAAGGGCGCCCCCAAGGCCCCATCTGACCCTAGGATGCGCTTTTGTTCTTTAGAACGTTCGTATAGCCCTCGGGACGTTTTCAGAGTCCAGAGACGCCATTTGAGCCCCAGGGAGCGCCTCTCCACAATTTGGGACACCCTTCATTTTTAGGGTGTTCTTCTGGCCCTCGGGACATTTTCAGATTTCAGGGGGCCCTCGGGGGCCTTGTGCGAGCCTGTTCTTCTTTAAAACGTTTTTCTAAACCTCGGGAATATTTCCAGACCACAGGGGCCCTTAGGACCCGGACTCCTTAGGGCGTCCTTCTAGCCCTCGAAACATATTTTCGGACCACAGGGACGTCCTTCGAGTCCCCAAGGGCGTCCCTCCATAGTTCCGGATGCCTTTTTATTCTTCAGGGCGCTCTTCTGGACCTCAGGACATATTTTTAGACCACAGAGGCGCTCTTTGACTCTCAGGAGCGCCGCTTCATTCTTTGGGGGCGCCCTTTATTTTTAGAGCGCCCTTCTAGTCCTCGGGGGCGCCGCTTCAGTCTTTGGGCGCCCTTTTGCTTTTTAGAACGGCCTTGTTGCCTTCGGGACGCATCTTCAAACCTCCGGAAGCCTTTTGGAGCCCTTGGGACGCCCTTTGAGTCATCGGGGCGCCCCGCCAGTAGTTGGGGCACCCTTTTATTATTTAGGGCGTCCTTCTAGCCCTCGGGGCATAGACTACAGGGCGCCCGAATAAACCCTGAAGAGTGTCCTCCCGGTTGGAGGGTTTGGGACGCCCTTTCGTTCTTCGGGACGTCATTGAAGACCTCGAGACATGTTTTCAGACCACATAGGCGCCCTTTCAGCGCTCGGGGGCGCCCCTCCAGGGTTTGGAGCGCCAATTTATTCTTCGGGGTATCCTTTTAGTCCTCGGGATGTTTTCAGACCCCAGAGGCGCCCTTCGAGCCCGGGGAGAGGGGTCGCTTTTACGGACTTTTGGGCGCCCTTGGGGCTTCATGACCATTAAGTCGAGTTGAGTTGTTGATTTCCTTGTCATCCTCGGAACATTGTTGGGCCCCATGAACCGTACTTCGAAGTCTGCAGAGCATAATTTCAGGCTAATGGGGCGCCTTCGGCGTCCTTTCAGACAGCAAACGATATTCCCAGCAGGGGCGCCTTCGGCGCCCAAGGGAGGATGCCATGGCCTGATGACATCCCCCTATATATGCCCCTGCTCCTACCCGTGTTCCTCTCGGGAGATTTCAGGATACGCTTCCTGTGGATTATACCACAGACGAACGAGTTCGAAGGTTTTCAAAAAGAAGCAATGACCAAGTGTCTAATCTGGATGGACCCTGGGCCATCGCTAGTGGTCAGATCCAACCAACCTACAGCTTCCCCGAACTTGCAAAAAACGCACGACGCTTTTGAAATCTGTTGCGTTGGTGCAATGAAATTTCAGATATTCAGTTCATTAGGGCTTTCATTTTCTATTTATGTATGCATCACCTTCTTATTTAAGCATGTCCACCCCGATATCAAACATCGCAAAGTCTGTATCTCCAACATTTAACCGAGTTTCAGGCTCGAACCGCGCATTTCCTGTTTTCCGATCCTGGCAAATGATAGGTAACGGGACTAAGGTTCGTTAGCCAATCGTCCATGAGGGAAAGGGTCGTAACCAATGGCTTGCAACCATAAGGCTCGTAACGTAAACGATTCGTTTCGGAAAAGATTCGTATCGGAAAAGGTTCATAACGGGAAAGTTTCACACTGCAAAAGGTTTGCGTAAAAAAATGTTCGCACGACAAGGGTTCATGAGGAGAAATGTTCTCGAGGAAAAAGGTTCGTATCCGAAGCTTCATACACATACGGCTCGTATCAGAAAAGGCTCGTATGGGAAAAGATCACAAGCAAAAATCGTGTGGCGGGAAATCGCATGGGATAAAGATCGCGCAGGATAAGGACCGTAAGGATAAAAAATTGAATTGGCAAAATTCAGTCTGCCGTGGGCGTAATAATCGGTCTGCCGCCCGTAGGCGTATGAATCGGTTCGCCGAAGGAGTGATGATCGGTTTGCCGTAAGTATAGTATTCGGATCGCCTCAGGCGTAATAATCGATTTGCGTAAGAGTTAGGGTAGGTAAGATTAGATTAGGTTACGTTTGGTGATATTGCCTTACGAATACCTTTGCCATGCGATCTTTGGTGAACGATCTTCTGGCGTGCGACCTGTCATCCCATGCGATCTTGTTCGTACGAACTTTTGCGTACGAAATCCTTCTTCCATAGGAAATGTTGGCATGCAACCTTTTGCCAAAAATCTTTTGACGCGAACCTTGTTGTATAAGAACCTTTTCCGACACGAACCTTATGTTTACGAACCTCTGGTTACGAACCTTTTCCTCTGAAGCCTTTTCTCTTACGAACCTTCCCCGTCCGTACCTTTCCCATACCAACCTTTTGCAGTACGAACTTTTCCGTTATGAACCCTTTCCGATACGGATCTTTTCCGATGCGAACCTTTTCTCAAACGAACTTTTCCAATACGAACCCTTTACGATACGAACCTTATGCTGTTACGAATCTTCGGCTTCGAGCATTTACCCTAACGAGCCCTCCATTGACGTACCTCGGTCCTAGACACCATACGATTCACGGCATGCGATTTCGACTGCGAACGTCGTCAGCTGACTAACGACGGTAATGTTTACTGCCGGAGGTGGGTGGGTTGGAATCGCGCCATCCGGAAAATTTTCAAGATTTCCTGGTAAAACTCTTCATGTCTCAGCAGAATGTGATCGCAGTCAGCGAGGGAGTGTAACATTCCTGAAGATTTTGCGAAACACAGTGGAGGCTTTCCGGGAGTTTTGTTCGTTCAAGGCTTTAATTTTACTTTCGTGATCTGTGGCTGATGAGAACAAAATGAAAAATATGGACGGAACCAGAGAAGGTGTATGCTAGTGTTATGTGCAGCGGGCCACGTCGTGAACAATGCTTACAGGGTGCACACTCAGACTTATTTTTAAGCCGGCGACCTAAACTGAGGTTTCACGTTGCTAACCCGAAATGAGCAGTGGCATGGCTAGAACTTTGGGGTTTTGGAGAGGCTTTGGTGGTGTATAGGACGAATGGCTTTAAAAACAGCAGAATTAGTCGAAATTAACGCTTCTTCCCCGTCATTTTTTGTTTGCAAAGCCCGCCCCTGAACAGTAGCTTGGTAGGTAATCTTGATGTGTGACAAACATTGAAAGTCATAAATAATTTGTATTCTTATGGGAGAATGAATGTTTGGGCAGACTACTTGTTGTTTATTTGGGAACAAAGAAATGAATACACCCAGACCAACAATGCCGAGAACAGAATGCCCTGAGGTCTGAAAACTTTGAGAAACCCCAAAAATTCTGACCCTGCCCACAAGCGACGCCAGAGCGTCGTTTGTGGGCAGGGTCAACTGCGTTCTGCACTAACGCAGTTCCAATCTAGCCGGGTAAATGTCAGTTTTCAGGCGAAAGTTTAATGCGCTGATATGACGACGCGATCAGCGACATAGCCATTTTGTCCCTTTAAAGTCCCCTTAAAAACTTCCCCATAAATTGTTACAGCGGTAACCAGCAAGGCTTAGGAAAGGCTAAGTAGAATGCATAGAGATGCTCGTAGTCTTTGTTCTAACAATACCTATGAATGCGGTGGCGAGGAGGCAAGAGGGGGAGATTCCAAACAATTTCATTGCTGTGATATACGTTTTTGCGGTATTCGACTGATTTGTTTTTTTTGTTTTGGTCGATGTAATATTTCCGGAACTTCGCCATCGTAAGGGCTTGACGATTTCCGTTCTGGCTACGCATCAGCATGACTGCCAATCAGACGCTCTCTGTCTCTGACGTCACGCCGCATCCCCGCCTCAGGAGCATCAGGCCGCCGCAGTCCGCCGGGTGCTCGGCGCCGACCGCGAATCGAAAGTTTTCTTACCTGTTCGTGCAAATGCGAGTGAGTCGGATTTTTACATGTTGTTCGGATCGTACCTGTTTGGATGAAATGACACCAGCCTCATACGATTCAAACATTTGACCCGAACACGTTATCCAGATATCACAATGTGCTCTTCCGAATATTCGAGTATCAAAATGTACCTTAATTTTCAACTCGAGTCTGAACGTCATTCTGAGGAGTCTCGAAAATTTTACTAGCACTGTTCATAAACTGGTGGCAACGAGCCATATTTCTTCGCGGTGATTGCTATCAGTCTTTGTCCCATGAGCTGAAGCGTCATTGTGAAAATATTTCGTGCTTCCTGCCTACCAGTGGCAGTTCAGGTCTCTAAATGATTTATGTTGGGTACAGCCTAACTGAAGTTTGTTGGCAGGCGTCACTAAAACCTAGTCAGATGCTTTTAAATGTATGTGCATTTTTCACTTTTCAAATGATATAGAACTGTCTCAAAGTAATCCATTTGGCTTACACGAAGTACTGGTGGCATCTAAAATATGTTGTGCTTGTCAGACCAATAGGCTAATGGCAGGAGGTTCCTGTGGCCACCTATTCTGCTTTGTGGGATTAGTTACTGGTAAAAGTGGGAACTAGATTCTGTTTACATCTATAATTCTCCACATTGTATGCGTCAGTGAATTGACCGTGACACGAGACATTGAGACATTGTTACTCGTAAGTGGCTTTATACCCTGTCTCGGGATTGACCTCGTCAGGGTCACACACGCAAATTCCCCGGGTCTGAATTTATTAGTTATCGTCGGTCGATCCCTCCTGTACCTTTCTTTGATCCCGCGAGCCACGGAACACTCGACCTGAACCGACCAGAAATGTTTCGTCCGCCGCTTCCAGCGATCTGTGCTAGGCCATGAGAGCACGGTCTGTGAACTACGCCGAGCAGTGAGCTCACGACCTGTGCACTGTGTCGAGCCATGGGCTGACGATCTGTGAACTGTGCCGAGCTATGAGCTCAGCCATCTCTCAATCCTGCCGAAACGCGAACTGGTCAGCCTCTCCTGTGCAGAGCCCCTCGGACCAGCGCAGATTCCGCTCCGCCTCGCGCAGAACTGTTCCTCTCCGACTCGTGCCGTTCAGTGACCGGCCCAGATGTCGTTTCTGAGCCCGTGTGGGGCTCCTCCGTCGGCCGCGCAGGACTCTTCTCTGAGGCCCCAAGCCAGGCCGACCTCCGTCCGAGCCGTCCAGAGCGGCCGCGTGCGTCTGCAGCTGCGGCGGGCCGGGCCGCCCGACAGGCCGGCCGGCCGCCGCGGCGATCTCCCAATTATTCGCGCCGGCGCCCGATGGCGCCAATTGTCGTCGCCGATCGCTTCCGAGCCGTCGGCCGGCCGACGCGATGAAAGCGACCCCGCGGCCCGCCGGCGGCGCCTAAATGCGCCCATTGTTCGGGTGTCAGGAGTTAATTTAACCTAATTAACCAGGTGGGCGCGCGGCCAAACCGCCGGTGATTAAAACCCTCAACATTTGATTCACACACGCCGGCCGGCCGCCGGCCAGGTGGGCTCGTAATTGAGTGATCATCGCCTGTAGAAAACTAATTAAGTAATTAAAACGGGCGCTGTTGATTTAGAGGGCGGCGGCGGCGCGCGTGCGGCCGTTTACGCCGGTGTTCCGACCAAGCGGAGCGCGGCGCCCTATTTCACGGCCCGGGGCGCACCGCCAGCTGCGGTCTATGTGTTTTACCCCCGGCCGGGGAGGGGGTCGTCTGTCCTGATGAGCGCGGGGGCACTCCTGAGGGGTGGTCCTGAGTGAGGATGATTTGGAGTCAGGTCAGGAGGCACGCAGCGCAGAGATAGAGCGACGCGGAAAGCTAAAGGAAAAGCCAGGATGTTAATTGAAACTTAATCGCATAGAACGAACAAAATCTACGATAAAACAGATGCTTGCTGGTAGTCGGAGTGCATTTGTTTGATGTTTGGTCTACTGTTACTGACAACTTATTTTTAGGTGAGAGCTGAGCTTTGCGTTTGAGTCACGTCCTGAGGAAGGGAATACTGAGTTGCGTTGCGTGAACGTTAATGGCTAAATCGAATTGCTCGGAACATAAACGACGACGAGCGTATATTTTTTTAAGAAATCTTTGGCATACATCAGGAAGATGTACCAGACATCTACAATCATTTGTTTCGTGAGAGCACCTGAGCAAAGCGTCTCACGCGAAGAACAGTTAAATTCCACCTGATTTCGCACGTGAAGAACAGTCTTACTTCATCTGAATTTAATGCCTGTGATTTTATTCGGCACTCCAGCTTGTATACGGAAGTGCGAAAAGCTTTCCACAGCTTGCTTCAGCCAGCTATTCAGTTGCGCCAACACACATTGCGTTTCCTTTTCAAGAATCTTTGTTAGCCCGGCTTGTTCAGGCATCATAGTTGTGGTTGTCGCAATCGGGAGATGTAAGCATCTGTTTAATTACCAGGACGCTGTTGTTGTTCTGACGTTAACTGTTCCATTCACGCTCCAGACGCGGCTGGTGAAATGCTGCTGCTCCACGCTAAGCTTCATTCGGGGAGAACAGGGGTACTCTAATTTTGAACGGGACTTCCAAACAATCAGTCACAACTGCGGCTGTGAGCAGTTGTTAACTGCACACAATTATAAAAGGAAAGTTGGGCGTTGCATACAGAGGACTCATTGCGAAATTTCCATCCTCTGATGCCGTTGCTTTCAAAATACTACCGAAATTTTCTCCACAAAAGTGCCCGAACCAGCAACCATTTTGTTTTTGAGAACCTCCGTGTACCTACAGTGGGGACGACAATAGTCACATTTTACAACATCTGAGCTCGTTCGGCTGTGCCTTATGACTCGCACGGCGTGGGTCAGGAAATCCACCGAGGGTAGCCTGGTGCTCTGGCACTACACTCAGGAATCGATGACCCATGCTTTCTGCTTCTTTTTGTATCAATCTCTTCACATATTTCGTCTTCTTTTATTAGATTTCATCGCGATCGGAGAAGCAGATGATCCCTATAGGCCTCCTCCCTCTTTGAACATGCTTCCGGCGACCCGGTACTTATTGGGTTCATCCTGCTATGCGTGGCTGCGTGAATCATATACGTAATTTTTAAATATGGTTTGTGCTTTCGTTACTTTGTTTTCTTCTGGACATACGTCGCAAGTTGTGGCGTTTCCGTACGCACCTGGCTTAGGACTTTGCAACATTAATAATGACGTGTAAAGTAGGCTATAAATAAATCATATAATAGACGTAAAACAGAAAAAGCGCCAAGCCGCTCCTTTTCTTCAAGCGATACCTCAGATAGTATGTTTGGTAAAAATTATATCGGTTCAAACTGAATGTTTAACCTTACTCCCGGCAGGGGGCTGAATCCGCCCCCTTGGATTTTTTACTTACCAATTCCAGAGTTTTTGACGTAGACTCACGAAACTTCATCATTTTTCTACTCTATTCTTTCTACGTTCGTCGTTCTATTTTACTTAGGGGCGGAGCCAGGCAACATTTTTGGGAGGCACCTGAGGCCATTTTTGGCCCTGTGGAGGGTAAAAGGAAAATGTCTGCCAATAGCAGCGTTTTTAAAATAGAGCCTTAAAGTTATATGGACGTATAGGTAAATAGCTGGGCAGGCCTACAAACATAATTTGGTTAATCTGAGGTCACTTTAGAAGGCCAAGTGAAGGTCAAAAGCTAAAATTAGGCTACATGACAATAAAAAATTTTGCACTATTTTTTCAAATGCCAAACCCAGAATATATACGACTTAGATATATGACGTGGCCTTTTACCTGCGCATCAAGTTTTAGTCTGATGTCAGGTCGGGTCACGGAAGTATAGCCTAAAATGTCAGTGCGAGTACTCTGCATCATAACAGCCGCAAAGTGAAATTTTAGAAATAGAGTGAATTAAAATGATTGGCATCGCTTTCAAACAGCATTAAAGGAACACAAGGCCATTTCAAGGGACTCTAAGGTCACTGAAGGTCATTTAAGTTCAAACGTTGTAAGCTGACCTGAAGAACATGTTACCATGACAATGCCCCTTTTTCATGTCCCTGGCGCCGCCTGTGCTAACATTATACAAACATTGTTTACGATTTGTACTTCATTATATCATGACTAGTAGAAACTGAAAAAGAATGTTTAAACTTTTTGTTAATCCAATTTTTTTTCAACTAATCCTCCTATTTTCAAAACTCTGTGAACGCCCATGGATTTTCCCAAAATCTGAAATGTATGGTACAAATCTTTTTACCGCTGGTAAAATTCCCATTCGTAATCTCTTGATTCATGCCGATTTCATCAAAATCACTGCATGAACAACAGAGTTATAACAAGCCGAAAAATATCCCCACTATGGCATTTTTGTCCCACTGTATCCACCCCTTTCAAAATTTTGAAAGCTTCTTTTTCGAAAATGTGGTTAACGTCATTGCAAATCGATTGCCGTTTGTTGCGATGAAATCGAAGGAGTAGTTCTCGAGATCACGGGGCCGAATCCACCCTCCCCCCCCCCCCTCCCCCTGCCGGGAATCGGCCATGCCGTCTAGCCCTCCGGGAATAGGGCTAAGGAACGCAGAAATCTTTGCAACGAGATCAATGTGCGCGAAACGGCAGTGAAGTAGTAATTTTCATGGGCAGTCGCTGTTGACGGATTGCAATTAAACGAGCTGAAACGTTTCTTTCAGTCTTCCCTCTAACGATTCTGAAGAAGACACCAAGTCCCTTGTAACGAATCTCTAAACTTGTTTCATTAATAGGCATACTTTAGTACCAAATACTGTGTTCAAGGCGTAAGTATGAATAAAGTATTTCCTGCCAATGCTTAGATGTCATTAATTAAAATCGCACCAATGAAAGTGTGCAATATCTCAACCTTTGCGCTGTCTCATTATGTATGGAAAACACATGCAAAGCGGATAACACGGCTCACACGTGTGTCAAATGGTCGTCATTTTGTCTGCAAACGCAGCCACGCGTCACACTACCTGTGTTTTATAATGCTCGTCAGTTCTGTTTAATCTGATGGCCCAAAACGAACTGCAAAGTGGATTATAGGAAGAATGGCAGCATGACAGAAAAAGGAGGGGAACGAAAACAGCGGAAATCCAATGGGTAAGCGAGAAAGAGACTCAGAGAGGATGGGGGTAAGACTAAAACTTTCATTTAGGGAGATGCAGTATTTGGTATGGTAATGACCATAATGGACAGCTTTTAATTAGGTGGACATAGATATCGAGGACAAGTAAGATGGTCGAGCGCGCTATCTTCTGTTCCGTACCTCGGCATCGTTTCATGGTAGCTACTGTTCAAAGAGCTGTTCTGATATACCGGAGGCTTTATGACTAAGCTCCATTTCAGGACCAGCCGTAAATAGGATAAATCTGAAATGCATACGTAGGAAGCATGCGTTATTGCTGCTGCACCACTCCGGGATGACAGAGCAGCAAATAGTTCACCAATTCAGTTTAGAAAGATTACAGTGCATGATGTACTTTGCACACCGTTGGTTGCCGCCTCCCAGACTGTTCAGAGGGCCGTGCAGTTCTCCCGCCCTGGGACGCCCTGCCAGGCCGAGTTGTCAGCGCCATTTCCTGTGGCGAGGGGACAAACTGAATTATGGCGCAGACGCATGCACCCCAGCGGCCACAGCGGGTCGTCCACGGCCTGGAGATCGCCAAGGCGTCGGCAAGCTTTCCCCGCCCATTCCCGAAAATATTTGTCAATTAAGCCGTCCAATATTATCCGTTTTCTTGTCCTTGGGAAAAGGTCCCTGACCGCGCTGTCTTACCATAGGTAACTGCATTGTCACGGTCAGTGAAGCAGAACAGGGAATCAGAAACCTCCAATCTCCGAAGAGCGCATGTTCGTAATTGCTGCCCTTAACCGCTATCGATACTGAAGCCCAAGTATTCACGTGTTCAAAGTTCAAGTCCTTTAAAAATCCTTCATTGGTTTAGCAGAGTTCCAACTATTTGCTGCATTTGAGTTTTCGTTTCCCTTATATTTTTACTTTATTTGATTATGCAGCGGTAGCAGTTCCGTCCCGAAGTATCACGAACTCCGCTTTCTCGGCTGAGAAGCAGTCTCGCGTCGGATCACGCGTTACCCATTTTACGGCCCTGGCGTACGAATTCGCCCACACCACCATCAGCTGGCCGCCGGCAGTACTACTTTCCGGCAATGGGCGGGTCGTGCGGTTGCCAGATGCGCGACCCGATCTCCAGCTTTTTAGGTAAAAGTCTTCATAAGTCTAAAAGTCTCGTCATAATCAGACACGTTTGAGGAACTTTCAAACATTTCCGAAATCTTTCTTTCTTTTTTTGCTTTTTTATTTTAAATTGTTCAGGCGTTTCTTTCCAACGAAACGCCTGAAAGAAAAGTCTTCCAGGCGCTGCGTTATTGAGGACTCCTGACGCTAGTCACTCATGTCCTTCTTTTCACGGGGTTGCAAGAAACGACCCAAGCGACCCTCTGCCCATTGCTCTGCTGCCACCGCATAATGACCTTAGCACGAAGGCAAAGGACATACTCAGAACACACATAGGTCGTTTCCTCATATCGTTATTTCAGGGAGATCCTGGCCACAAGATTGCAGCCGGTTTTTCCATTTTTCTAGTTTTCTTTGTCTTTATCAATAAACTGGAACTTCGAAGTAGCTGTGTGCAGTTGTGTTATGATGTGGCGAGATGATATTGTAAACTATTCATGGCCTAACGCGAGGTCGCCATTATTCGGATATTTATTTATTTATTTATGCACTTCGTAGGATCATCCCCATGCCATGACCGAGGTCTTCGTGGCTGTCCTCGGGCCCGAGTCAAGATATCCGTAACTGCGATTTTTCGTAGAGTCAATTTACGACGTAAACCCGGCTGTGACAGCCATTTGAAGATTTTCTGGTGCAAGCGCGGATATTTAGGGGCGTTTTATGGAGTTTTTGGTTGACTTATGAAGGTTTGTACATCCTATTAAGCATACCTTAAACTAACTTATATTTCACCTGTCAGTATCGCATCACTTTTTGCAAATTGGACAGTCCTGTATTGGGATCTTTTGCGCATCTTTGCACGTATTTTGGTGTCAGGATACCTATAGCCTTCGATTTGCACACGATAAAAACAGCATTCCCCAAATTGTTCAGACATTAACATTTTACGTGACCTGGACCTCAGACACGAGCTAGAGGACGAAACGTGATATTCTTAGGATTGCATCGTCGATGTCAATCAATTACTGTTTGAATGTGCTGAAGCCAATAGGATGAAGGCTTACTAAGTGGATTGTGTCACCCCCCCCCCCCCCTACAAGAGAAGGTGGCATCACATCCCCAGCAGCTGCCGGCTAAAGACATATTGAGCATTTCCTGATTTGTTTATCATTGTTCAGTTCGGGAAAGGAGTGGTGCGCGGGCCTGGACCCTTCTGAATCCCAAATGCCCGGAAAGTGAAAGGATTTTTTCTCCTTGCATCATTGTAAAAACATCGGAAAAGCCTTCACATGCCCTCATGGGCGCAGCCAAAGCGGGGGTGGGGGGTCGGGAGTCCGCTCCCCCTCTTCCCCCCTTATGCCCGAATGTTTTTCGTGAAAACCATTGCGCATCGTCTTCTCAGCAGGCGGCTTTCGTATGACGTCATTTCACAGTGAGGTCCCTCCCTTTAAAAAATATTGGCTGCGCTCCTGCATGTTCGTTTAAAATTCGTCAATCCATCCATTCACCAATCCATGATGAGAACAGACTAGATTTCGCGAATTGGAAGGCACGCGTCAAGATCGACTCCATGTTTCGTGTTTTCTCTGGTAACGACGTATTGTCTCCCAGATGGGACCAAAAACCGATTCCGTTCAGGGGAAGTCGACCGTTAAAACCGACTAAACGCGGACTGTAATGCGCTTAACGCTGCCCGCAATCTTGCCCCAGATCCAGCCGGGATAAACACCTTGTTTTTGGGCTCGCAGACCGCTGCTTCCTGGCCGCCGCCCTGCCGTTCACGAGTCACCCTCCGACGCGTCTGGCCGCCAGCCCACCAGAAGCAGCCATCCACGGGTCACGTGACCGCGTCCGGGCGGCCGCGCGGCGTGGCGGAGCGGCCGGCCGTCCGCGTCACGTGACCGGGCGCCGGCGGCGGCCGGGCCGGCGGGTTTCCGGCTTGCTGGCGGTGAATGGCCCCCGGCCCGGGCGCCAGATGCGCTGGTAATAGGAGCGGCGCCGGCATTAGCCTAATACCCGCTCCCCCGGCCCCGCGGCTGTATTATTCCCGCTTACCGGACGGTAATGGCCGAGTGTATTAGAGTTAATTATTGCGCAAACTGGCGGCGCGCGCGCGGCGCGCGGCCGGCCGCCGCCGCCGCCCGCCGACGCTGCCGTGATTGCCGGCCGCGATGCCGGCCGATTACATTGTGCTAACCGGCGGCGGCCCGGCGCCGTTGCATGCGGTTTAAGTGCCCAAATATGTTTGATCACAGGAAGGAGATGAAGAGGAGGGGCGCGCCGCGTAGGGGAGTAATTTATTGGAGGCGCAGCGACTCGATAAATGATCTGAATTCCGCGGGGATTTGCGGCCGAAGGGTCTTCAATGGGAGACTCTGATGCATGTGGTGAGCTGAAAAAGGTGGTTAGAGTGTCGCCTTTTCTGATCCAGCCATTCTATGGTTCGAAAAGAGTGGCTCACAGATGAAATGACCCGAGTGATTCCAGCTGGATTTACAATTCCCGCCAGCACTGTTTTATCAGCCGTGTCAGGACGTGATTTTGACAGTATCGTTTTCAGAATGTACTCACTAAAAGAAGACAAATGAACCGCATCTTCGGCAATGAAAAATGGATTCCTAAATCCAGCACATAATGCTGTCCATCGTTTACCTGAACTGAGCATTGATCTTTACCTGATGTTTACTGTATGTCTGCACACCCATTGTCACCAGGGTCCTAAAGATAAATAACGGTATTAAGCTTAGCCCACATTTTGTCCAAAATCGATACTTCTCCAGTCGTGCCGTTTTCGCTAAAAATGCATTTGGCTGATGAGCTTAATCGGGAAATTTCTCAAGCACATGTCTTATGTCATGACATGCTGGCATGTTCTTCATGCATGGTGCCTCATGCGAAGGCTGCATAACTAAGGTCTTCATCATCCGCGATTAAAAGCATCCGGTATGTAAGTCATATAATGACGTTAGGCACGTCAGACTCCGATCCACGGCTGCGTCGTCTTTACGCTCAGTTTATTTGATTTTCATCGGCTTTTGCTTTGCCGGGTGCTCCTACACAAGACAACCTCACGCTGATCCAAAGGCGCAGCCGTGGGGGGAGGGGGCTTAGCGAACAGCTGCCCTTCCCCTATCACGAGCCCTTTCCTTAGGAGGCATCTCTGACCTGCTCCCTGCTGGCCTCTAAAGGGGCGCCTTGCTGCTGGCTCTGAAGGCCAACGGAACAACCCGTTGACCTGCCGAGGGGCAATCTGCTGACCCTTTAAGGGTCCCACGTTAGTCTGTAAAGGGACCCTCTGCCGGTCTATGGAGGGGCTCTTCCGGACGTGAAGAAGTGGCCCTGCAGAGGCTCAGTTACCTTCACGGGCATGCCACTAGAACTACTTGTACTACATGACGCCAGCTGTCTGTGATGAGAGATAGGTAGAGGAGCAGGTAGAGTGGATAGATGGATAGATAGATAGATAGATAGACGGACTGATAGGTAGATAGATAGATAAATGGATAAGTAGATAGACAGATAGATAGGTGATATTCGCATTAAAGATGCATTTGCGCAGAAAAGCGCGTTTTTGTTTTTTTTGGAAATTTCGAATTTGAATTTTGGCAGGGGCACGTACCCCTGCTCCCCGGCTGCGCTACTAAAGAGATATACAAAAGGAGAGGAGAGAGAGGAAGGGAGAGTGAGAGTAAGAGAGAAACGGAAAAATTGAAAGAGAAAGGACAAAGAGGGGACAGGCAGAAGAGGCAAGAAGAGAAAATAAGGCAGTTATAGAGAGACAGGGAATCACTCGTCTGACACGGTCATATGACGATCTGCCACCAGGCCGCCGGTACTGACTCGCTCGGCGGGCCGCCGCAGCGGCGCCGGCCGGGGGCGCTGCTCCGGCGACCGGGGCGGCCGGCCGGCGCGGGCTCCGTTACCGCTAGTTACCGATCGGCGCCGCCGGTTCGGTTACCAATCGCGCGCCGCGTCTGTAA
The DNA here is from genome assembly GCA_030062745.1 of Capitulum mitella. NCBI lineage: Eukaryota > Metazoa > Arthropoda > Thecostraca > Pollicipedomorpha > Pollicipedidae > Capitulum > Capitulum mitella. The sequence continues at coordinate 30,580,296 of CP099844.1, forward strand.
TTGCGGCGCAACCGGAGACGGCGCGCCGCGGCTAACGAGGCTCCGATTAGCGCCCCGAACGCTGCCGGCGCCCGAGTGCCCGCCCGGCCATCAGTCCCGCCGACAGTGACGTCATCAGCGACTGTTGCCGGCACCCGAGAGCCCGCCCGGCCATCAGTCCCGCCGTCAGTGACGTCATCAGCGACTGTTGCCGGCACCCGAGAGCCCGCCCGGCCATCAGTCCCGCCGTCAGTGACGTCATCAGCGACTGCCGACGGCAACCGAGTCCCCGTCTGACCATCAGTCCTGCCGTCGGTGACGTCGTCAGCTGCTCCACCGACGGCGCAGGTACCCAGGGATGCCGATTTCTGTCAGTGATTGGGGGGGACAAGCTGAGGGCCCGACAGTCTTGTCCCCCCCAAATGTGGGTTCCTCAACGGATTTAGTCCACTTTATTTTGATCAGCGGAAATTTATGAGTTTTTTTTTCGTTGCTGTTTACAAGTAGCAAATTGTACATATCTCCATCTATATAAGAAAATTGTACATATCTCCATCTATATGGATAGAAGATAGAAAGATAGGTAGATGCACCACTTTATGCTTTATTCAGTACCTTCTGCCTATCTCTTATCTGTTGCGGCCGTTCCTTTTGCTGTTATTGTCCATTTCCCTTTAAAGCAGCAAAATATATGGGGGGAGCCAACATTGGAGGGGCCCAAATCAACATCGGGGAGGGGCAGGGCCTTCTCGAAAGAATACAGATCGACACCGCTGCAGGCACCTGAGACGGCCGAGCACTCTCCCTGCCGATCAGTGTTGTCGTCAGTGACGTCACCAGTTGCTCCGTCAGTAGCGCAGGCGCTTAGGATCCCCAAGCTCTTTCGACTTTCAGCTCTACCATCAATGACGTCACCAGATATTTTCATCTCACGTTTGCTATGAAGCAAACCGTTCTGCTATACTTCATGACGATCCCTTGTTAACCATCCCAAAGTCAGTTTTCTGCACGGAGCTCTATTCATTTAGAATGCTGCTAAGATGGGAGTGATCTTCGGCACGCGTCGACAGGTCGAAATGGTGACTCCAGCGAGGCCGAACGGCGGTCTCCGCCGCACCGAACTCGGGCGCCGAGCACCTGGCGCCCGCTCGGCGGCCCCAAATCTGGCGAGCCGGCGGCTGTTTTGGCGGCGCACCTGCGGCGGCGGCGCGGCCGAGCCGGACGCGGCGGCGCCGATCGATTGCCGCTCCGGCGGCGCCGGCTCGGCCGCCGCGATTCAGCGGCGCTCGGGCCCGATCGCGCTGTAATCCAATTTCGGCGGCGGGCGCGCACCTTTCGCGGCGCACGGCGCGCCGGAAAGATGGCGGCGGCTCGCCCCGCGGCCGGCGCGAGTCCGCCTGGAGAGGGCGCCAGGCGAGCTTCCCGGGAGCGGAGCGGACATCGGCGTAAAGCCGAGGGCGGTGTCTGCAGGCACTCGGCGGCGTGCGCTTCTCGCGCCCAGCGTCTGAGTGGGACTTTGTTGAAGCCGCAGAACAAAGAGCTTTCCTCATTCCGAATTAGGAGCGGAATCCGTTCCCCTCCCCTTCACCTTCCGCTGTCCGCGGCACTAGTGCACTATCTTTAGCAGGACGCAAGCGTCGGTATTCGTTTTCACGTGGACACAGCGTCACAGTCTCCGTGCTCTGCGGCGCAGTTTGTACCTCAGGCGAACCGCGTGGATACAGGTCCTCGAACAGTCACTTACCAGGTGTCACGGTCACCTGAAAGTGGTCACCCGTATATTTTGTTTTGTCTATTAAAGATCAGTCGAGAACGTTTCTGGAGTGGTATGATGCGTCGACGTAGATTTTGTCGTTTTTTTCTGGGGACATCCATGGGTCTACAGGAAGCAATAGACGAAACATTGGAGCATAGCTTGTCTTTCTCGGATATAATGTTTCTAATTTAAAACAAGAAAAATACTGTTCCCAGCTAGCCGCCTCATATAAACTAGCCTTTTTCTTCATGCAATAATGACACCGGGGTGCATAAATGAGCGAGCAAACTGCAATTGTTCATGCGTTTCTGACTGCAGCTCCAAAGTGTCATCATCAACACTTGCCGCTGTACGAAATCGGCACCACATTCTCTATAGGTCACGTTTATAGCCGGATATTTAGCGATTTGGTTAATTTTTCCTGCTTTGATAACTGTAGCATCAGTCTGGTCAAACTCATCCTTAGGCTATTTAACGAAAATTTGTGCATGGGGATAATTTTCAACGATTTAGTACAGCCTAATGAAATTGCAACAGGAAAGTCGGTAGCATGTTGTTGCTTAACCCAAAGTTATTGTTTGGTTATTTCAGCGCGCTCAAAACGATGAAAAAATGTCTAGCGAACATTGGCAAGGATAACTGAGATATCGACGAACTAATCTTTCTCCTTCCAGGTTTTCCATCTTATCACGCTATATGAGAAAAAAGTTCCCAAAACTTTGTTCGTAATAGACGTAAAATCCATTGAATCCACAAATCAGTATTTCTGTAAAGCTTATGTTTACTTTTACCAGTAAGACGTAATTAATTGCAAAACATTCATGTTCTAGCCTTGAAATCTATCAAGTTGCTAATCATTTCTTGGCGGATAAGAAAAGGTGCAGGTTCATCTTCCGAAAGAAATATGCCCAAATAATGGATTTATTGTTTAACAAATACATACATACAATCATATATTTAAAATTGTGACAATATGTATACGTGAGGACATCAAGAGAGAGAGAGCGATAACAATGTACATCACTGGCAAGCTTATGTGCGATGGAGTGATCCCACCTGCTGGGATTGCGCTGGATGTTTAGATTAGCTATTCTACGTCCTGCAGAATGTCAGAATCCTGGCAGCGAGATACGTAGTGTTGGCCATCGCCTTCCCACTGGTTTTCTTTGTTTTGGTATTGTTTGAACGCAAAGGATATGAACGAGATAAGTGGGGAGAGCTATAAAAGTGAGAACAGTGAAAAGAAAGGAGGGATGCAAAATTAAACATGGCTTTGCAAACTGAAAAGTGATTATGATACAGTTGTGGAAATGAGTAGCTTGTGTTAAAAGATGTAACGTTGCAACCTTAAAAAACGATTCCTTCACAAAAGTGCGCTGCTACGACGTAGCATTTTCCTGCCTGTGCCTAACATAAGTCTACAAGCATGCAAGCAAATAGAGATGACTAGAATCCCTGAAACGATGCATGTAGGTGGCGAATCACAATGCTCACGTGAGCAGAAGCAGGCGTCCGATGCGGCACAATTGAAAATCGGCCGGTCCCGTGGAGGCGAATGTTGCGCGGAAGAAAACTGGTGGGCGTGACGGGACGAAAATGCCAGTACGATTTTAATCCTACTCGCCACTACAACCACCTCTAACTGTCCTGTACAACACGCATGTACACGTTACGGCCGGCAGAGCTGTCATCGTTCGCAGTCTCGGCGCGGGCAGCGGCGCTCTCTCCATCCGAACACCGAACAACACTCACGAGTACCCGGTTGTGACTAGAGGCCGCGTTGGCCGCCCTGTTCCCACCTCGCACGACGCTGGCCGGCGCCGGTGCTGCACCAGCTCCCGAAGCCCTCGAGGTCGCGGCGCGTGCTGGCGAGTGACGGAAATATTGCAACATGAAGTCGGAGCACGGTGGTCTCGGCCAGCGGAGCAGGGCGGTCCCGGTTCTCCACGGAGAGGTCCCTCGACAGACCCGCTGCGTGCCGGCACACACCCGCCGCGACTGGCTCCATTCGGACACTCCCTCGCGAGCCTTTGGATCGAAGCGCGCGGACAGCATGAATGCCCACGGTTGCTGGAAAAGCAAGAAGACCCCTGTTGCGAGCTGCGACCGGGTAACCCGCTGTCTGCCCACCCGCGACGGGTGGTGGCCCTGAACACGGTCTCTGGTCAGACTCCGACCCCGGTCTGCCCTACTCTGACCCTGACGTCCCTGCAGGGTGCAGGGGCGGACCTCCGGCCCCAGTCCACCGGCCGCCGGGCCTCCTCAGACTAGACTGGGCAGGGACGGTCGACAAGTCGGCGTGTACTGCGAGGAGGGCGGGTAGAACAGTGGTGGGTACCCGCCCAGGGACGGCGGCGGCGGCGGCGGCTGCCCGTTGGAGGAGGGCGGCTCCGCGCCGCCGCCGCCACCGCCGCCACCGCCGCCACCGCCGCCGCCATTGCCTCCACCGCCGCCGCCACCGCCGGCCTTGCTCGCGGCGCCCTCGTGATAGAGGATCGGCACGCGCACCAGCCGTTGCGCCGCGTGCGCCATGTTGGCGGCCTCCAGCTCGGCGGCCAGCTGGCGCTTCCACTTGTTGCGCCGGTTCTGGAACCAGATCTTGACCTGCGTCTCGGTCAGGTGGAGCGAGGCGGCCAGGCCGGCGCGCTCCGAGCTCGACAGGTAACGCTTCATGTCGAACGTCGACTCCAGCTGGAACACCTGGCTGCGCGAGAACACGGTGCGCGTCTTCTTCTTGCGTCGGTCCTTGCCGTCGCGAGCGTCGTCGCCGGCCCGGTCGTCGCCGTCGTCAACGGCGTCGACGGCGGCCGCCGAGGCGACCGCCGGCGGCGACTTGCGGTCGGCAGCGGCCGGTGACGGCGGATCTGGCGGCAGAGGAGCCAGCGTCACACACTGGCACAGCACATCGAGACGGTGACGGAGACGGTGACGGAGACGGTGACGTCGTGGTCAAGGGATGGCTTGCGCGTCAGTGGCGACGTTTGTGATGCATTCTGCATAATGAGGACGATGGCAAAGAGCTCTTTATGCATGATCATGGCACAATAATGATTTTTTATCTACGTGCCATTCTGCCAGTAATTCATCATGAAAAGTAATGTCAAATACTACACATATCCCATGCGCATTGCCTCCACCGATCCCACTTTGCACAAAAATCCTGTTAACATTCGCTGCATGCTTTCCGTCCGCGCAAAAACAAACCAATGCCGCTTTTTCTCGCAAACGCGATTAATCCAGCTCATTACAACAAAAGTGTTAGCGGAGCTCAGTTCGCGGAAAAACAGCTCTCGACGGGGGAAAGGCCCGATGTCGCCGCTCGGTCCCCGCTCATTAGCAGGCGGCCGCATCGAGTTTCCGATTTTACGGCGGCCGGAGACAGCGAGCCGCATGCCCGGTGCGCCACGCCCGCCGCCGGCCACGTGCCCGAGCAATGTCGAGCACGGCCGGCGGCCGGGCCGCCTCGACGGCCACGCGCCGGACGGGCCGCCGCGGCCGCCGTCGACGCGTCGACGCCGACGAGAGCCCGCGACGGGCGGCGGCCCGGCCGCGTTGTTTATCCGACAGATTCGAGGAGCTCGGATTAATCTAAAACCAGACGGGCAAATTTTGCGGCCTCTCCTCATTAAAGAGCATATTAAATTCCCATTCAGGGCTTTTAACATCATGTGGGGGCCGATGGCTTTTTGATAGAGATGATAATCACGGTTCTATGGGGAGGTGCTTCGCTGTCGGGGATAAAGGTTCGGAACGAATTAATCTCGGCCTGGCGCGCCGCGCAGGGGAGGCCGGAGCACAGCATTGACAGAGAAACCTCACTGCCAATACTGGCTGTGATTAGAGGCCGCCTGCATTCATCGGCCGCCGGCAGACGCCGGAGATTATCACAGCGCTGAGCCCGGCCGTAATCACCGCTTTTTACCGCCGGCTGCGTCGGCGCGCAAGAGACCACCGCCACCGTATCGCCAGTGACGAGTGGCGTTTCACCGATGTAGAAGGCTCACGTGGCGGTGACGGTGCGGATGGCTGGTGGGGAGATCGCCTCTGCACCGACGGGTCTGGCGCATGCTTTGTAACGCGTAACTTTTCAGCCCTCAGTGATTCGCCCTCCGCAAAGCCGGCAAAATATTTGATGTAGAACTCTTTTCACTTGTAACGCTAATCGACTAAACGTACCGTATCAGTATATAAAGTAAATTTATTTATATTATGGGTTTCTTTTTTATTTACAAATTATACGCTAATACAACTTATATTGGGATATAAAGTACATGATATATAAAGTGAGGTGTCAAGCAGGTACTGTCTGAAAATTCCGTCAAATCAAGTAAATTTGGAATGGAAACCATCTCACATCTGACGACGTACGTACGTACGTTTCTCATTACAACTGATTACAACTGATTACATGATTTTCATCTAGCGTTAACTTGCTGCGAACTTCAAAGACTGTGACCCAACATTCCAGGTAATGATACCCGGAAGGTAATGATACCTGGCAAGGCACATCACCAAAACCGGGCCCTGATACCGTATGCCAAGCACGTATCAGCGTCGTAAACACGTGAGTTGCTACTGCTAATCATTGCGAAGAGAAAAGGCGTAATGTCAGCGCAAACGAGCAACAAGGACACAGGTCAACGAAATCCTTTTGTTCGGTGGCTCCCTACGGGTGATCAGTTGGGGGATAGGAAGGTCCAAGTTTTCCCTCGGCACAACCAGGAATGTTACCAGCGGAGCTTGCGGAAACTCCAACTTTCCCTACCTCCATCGCTCTTTCTCTCTCTTTTCTCCCTGCTCTCTCTTTTCCTCCCTCGGATTTTCCAGCCCTTTCCGATATTTTTGCGGGCGAAATTATTATTGCCTCCACTCATTCACCTTGGGACATGGACCACACACACAAACACACAGACAGTTCCCCTATCTCCTAATTTCACGGCAGTGCATCTGTCTGCATCCTGACCTCTACCCAAAGCTTCACCCAATTTCTCCTCAGTTTCAGTCATTTCTGAAAGATCTTGGCAAAGGACAAATAAGCAAAAAAATCGGCATGCAATTGTAGACAAAGGGCGATTTATATCGTATCGTATCGTAATCTCATAATAATTACGTCGTAATCATATCACAATCAGGACCCCCATAGTTATTTCTTAGCAGGACATATGCGACAAAGAGACCAGGAGAACGACACAATGAGGCGTCCAAAACCAGGCGCACCCTGTTTTCCACAGAAACCAGGGTGTTGGACTTGATGCTCGCCAGGATTTTCCAATGCAGTCGTGCAGTGGTGTCCGCTGTTCGCATCGCATCTGTTCGGAAACCCTATATCATGAGTCATACTATTTGTAAGTGAAACTGACGAACTAATTTTCATGGATAACAACGAAATCTTGCGACGTTTTGTGAACTCCTCCAGATCTTCAGGTCACCAGTGCATAAGCTGTCGAGGACAGGGACATAATGGCGTTTGGCTAAGCCAAACGTATTGCAAAGTATGCCGCTTTCAGGGGAAACGATATTTTATTCCGGTATAAAATCTGCGCTTTGGCTAGTTTCGTGGTGGTACAATAACGTTTGCAAAGTGATAAAATCACTCCAGGAAATATTTATTCGACAGACCTTCCGTATCATGTTGCCCGTCTTTTAAGTAATCTTTAATGTGATCGCGAGCTTAAAGCTACGGCAGGGTACCTCCATGGTCAGGCCCTGATGTTCGAAACTTCATAACGCGAGACGAATAACCCGGTCAACCTGCGGAGTATCTGGCGCTGAAAAACTCTGGTGGGACTCGCCGCCGTGACGTGACGCCAGTGCGGTACCTCAGCGGCGCGTACACGTGATACACGGTACGGAGGGCCACCTCTGTACCGTCATTACCGATCTCTGACGTCATTAGCGATCTCTGACGTCGCGTGCCATCAAAGCCGTTCACGCAGAACCGGCCGGGGAGATTGGCCGGTCAAACCCTGGCCGGGAAATTACTGGCCGTCCGGATCCGGTCGCCGGCCGGCGGAGGGGATTTTTATTCAGACCCGATCGATGGGCAGCCTGCGCCGGTGGCACTGTTCGCCACGCTCAGGCCCGGCCCGATACTGCCCGACACGCCCCTGTCGACCGGCTGCAGCGCTGGAAGCGGTAAGGCTTCGTGGAATGATGGAGATATAATACACAGCGATGGAGGACGTCGAAAAGAGCAGGATCGATTTCGTTTGCCAGGCTGGTGTAGACGGACAAAAAAGGGAGTTTTGCGGAGCATTTTTCCTGAACAATATGCCTTTCATCGCGAAAAACACAACTGTGCCATGAGTACCAAAGTGACGTAAAGAGGCGCAGAAGCAGTCGTAAACTGATCAAGGAATTGGGTTAAAAACTCAGTTTGGAGCCCAAAAATGTCCGAAATGTTTAATGTGACGGTCCGACAATAACCGGCCATACCTTACAGGTATGTTCCGCTTCAAATATTGTTCTTGAACTAAAATAGCCAAGCTGTAGTCAGCAGTTTTAGAAGTTCATTATCGGTGCACTTTATGTCCCAAAACTTTACATTTCAAAGCAATTTCCGGCAAATTTCCACCGTGCTTCATTCATCCGTGTCCCATTGTCAGCTGTTGGATGACGTCAGGAGTGGGTGCATTCAGATGAACGTTCGTGGAAGACTTGCATTGCCTCATCATGAATGGACAACTTGAGACTGTAGTGATTTATTTACATATTTTATTCCATTTATGGATACTTGAGTGCTCGGAGCACGGAACGAACCATGTATGAGTGCCGTTGAATGGAATGCCAGTGAGTGACATATCTGGTGGGTGAGACTGCAGGAGAGTGACTCACCGGGTGAGTGTACGTGCCGGTGGGTGACGTACCTGGCGAGTGGGAGTGCAGCGGCAGGCGCACCTGATGCACGGGCGGCGGCTGGGCCGGCACGTGACCCGAAGGGGGCCACACGGACTGCCACGGAAACGGCTTGCCGAGCACATCGCAGCCGGCCAGGTACGGGTATCGGGCCGCCAAGGAGCCCAGCTGCAGGAAGCCGAACCTGCGGCGTAACAACAGTGACGTCATGTCATCACGTCACAGCCGTCCAGGTAGGGAACACGGGCTGCCAGGACGCTCAGCTGCAGGAACCTGTTCCACACAAGAAAGACGACACATCATCCGCGCATGGAAACGGTTTGCTCTTCCTACCGAGATGCACCACCGACGCAATGCGATGATCCTTGTGCATGTTACTGGAGTCAACATTAAGCCCCACCATATGCTGAGGCCTGAGTTGCTGTCGGTGTCAAACCCTGCGTGTCCTAATTTGTCTCGATAATTTAACAATAATGGTTTTACATTGATGAAGCATTACGTCAGCGCCGGTTTCTGAAAAAGCTTGGGCCAAAATAGGACAGAAACCAAAGATAGCTCTTAAAAGAACCAATGCGTTGAAATCCATACTACTGGGGATGTCCAATGGGACGTTCTGGGAACTCCAATGACGTCATACTATACGTCACACCAGCGGCCGAGCTGACGCGAATCTACCGGCCCGACTGACGGCCGGAAGCACAGACGCACCCACGAGGGAGGACGCACAGTGGCTGAGGCTCTCCCTCGGGCCTTCTTCCAGGATCATAGAAACGCATGTATCAGACTAGATTATAAGCAAATTATAGATGTCTACGTTGTTTGAATCAAAAGTATTTTAACGTTTAACTTCTGCATATGGGTGCGCCACTGATCGGAGAAGTGCGCCAGAACGAATTGGACGACAGGCGTGCGTGTGTCGGAATGCGCTGGTTGTGAATACTTTTGGGTCATTTATGCCGGCGCGTTTAAATAGCGACAAGCGTGAGGTAAATTCAAGTGTTTTGGATGAGAGTGGTGGTCTACGTGTTAGCAGGCGAGTATCCGGGCGGAGCTCAGTAATGCAAAACTGTCCATTTTTCATTTTTTTCAGTTTCAGGAATATTTTGCCTTTTGAATCTTGGTACTCTAAACTTTGTAACTGCATCCCTGTTTCAAGCTACCCAGGATGTGCACCTGTTCATTTTCATTTTTCGTTATCAACATCGCATTATCAGACATCATCATCACCACATTCACCTATTCACGGCTTTGGCATTGTTGGCCCGACCCAAAACATGAAATTACTGAGACAGACATACAGCTCTCAGGGTCCTAACCATCTGTACGAGGAAGCTTACGCTTCCTTCCACGTCATTCTGATTCTCCACAGTCCTACATCATCAATTGCATTTTCAAGACCATTGCTGTGACTCAACAATACATCTGTTTTCTGGTTTTGATATTCAACTGCTTTCGTACCATGGTGCGCTGGGCACGCGCCACCCTCCCCATTCGGCAACCAGTTAGTACGACCCCTCACCCAACCAATTTGAAATCTGGCCTGAAAGAGCGACAAATTAAAAACAAATGTGTAGGCCTTTCAGCTGCATGATGGCCAAGTGAACCCCTTTAAGGGCATGCGGTAACCTTGTAGACAGCCTCAAAGGACGTCATGTCGGTGGAGTTTGGTTTTCATTAGTCCAATAAAGCATAAGCTACAGACAGCACTCTTTAATGGAGACCAAAACGACTTCTGACAATGCGTAAGGACTCAAGATAATTTTGGAATTAAAGTCAGTTTTTCCGATTGCAACATAATCCCTTCAAGGGATCATGTCTTGAACCCCCACTTTTCCTGGCATGGGTGGCTGAATCCGCCCCCCTCGGGTTTTTTGCTTCCCACTTCCAACGTTTTCGATGCAGCTTCACGAAACCTGATGGCTTTTCCTAGCTATTCTTTCTACGTAATAAAGCAAACTGTCGTAATTTCATTTTGCCCAGGGGCGGAGCCAGGCAGTTTTTGGAAGGCAAATCGAACCATTTTTGGCCCTGTTGAGGGTAGAAGGAAAATGTGTGCCAAAAAGGGCGTTTTTAAGACGGAATTTAAAACTTTATGTGGACGTATAGGTAAATAGTTGGGCAACATACAAACAAAATTCTGTTCACCTGGGGTCACTTCACAAGGTCAGATCAAAATTTGATTTAAGAGCAATAATGTTGGAGCTATTTTTCAAGTGCCAATGCCAAACCCGGAATACATATGAAGTAAAAGGCTGCATTCTACATGTGTACCAAGTTTCAGCTTGATATCAGGTCGGGTCATGGAGCTAGGACCTAAAATATCAGTGCGCGTACTCTATCTTACAACTGCGTACAATGGAATTTTAGGAACAGAGTAGATTCAAAAGACTGGAAACGTTTTCGAATAAATCGAAATGCACGCAAAACCATTCCAAGTGACTCTAAGGTCATTGCAGGTCGTTTAAGGTCAAAGGTCGTAAGGTGACCTGAAGAACATGTGACCGTGACAGTTCTCCCTTTTTCATACCCCTGGCACCGCCTATGCTAATGTTACACAAACGCTGTAATACGATTTGTACTTTTTTATCATAACATGACCAGAAGAAGTTGAAAAGTGCTTCTAACTTTTTTGTTAATCCAATTTTTGAAAAACTAGTCCTCCTGTTTTTGAAACCCTGCGAAGACCTATGCCTTTTCTAAAAATTTCAAATGCATGGACCGACGGCAAAAGCCCATCCATATTCTCTCGATTCAAGCTAATTTTATCAAAATAGGTTCCTAAAGAACAGAGTTATTACAAGTCCAAAAACATCCCCCATTCAGACGGTTTTACCTCCCTGTATCCAAACCTTTCAAAATTTTGAAAACTTCCTCTTATAAAATTGTAGGCTACATCATGACAAATCGGTTGCAGTTTGTTGCGATGAAATCGGATGTGTAGTTCTCGAGATCTCAAGGGGGACGAATCCGCCCCCCTGCCGAGAATCGGCCATACCGTCTAGCCCTTCGGAAATAGCATTAAAGGGTAAAAAAGACCAACAACCTGCAGTCATGATTTTGGCCTCAGATAACGTCGATTAAAGTAATGGCCACAGCGCAGAGATTACTGACGTCATCGGTAAGACTGGGGTTCAAGACTTAGTAAGACTAATTGACGTAGACTACTTAAACGTTTGATATCCGTCGAGGACCGTTAACTCGAGGTTATTTCTCCAATTATCGTGAAACTGAGAGACCGTGTTCCACAGGGCACGTGTTCATTTGCAGCTGCCCGTGAAGAAATCTTGTTATGGTCAGTAGAACTGATCATTGACAGTCCAATGGCCTCTAAGACCATTGAACCGTCACGGTGTCATTGGCCGTTTGATTTAACTTCTTACTCCTTTTACCTTCAAAATGACTATGTGTAATGCAACGCATGGAATCTAAAAAAAAATCTTTGAAGGATATGTTCTCACCGTTTTTGTGTTACCAAAAAACGTGTACGAAATCAGAAACTCATTTTATCCCGATAATGTGCAAACCATACACCGAACTGCAACATTTGTGTATTAACCCGCCCCCGACTGGGGGGGGGCAGTTGACCCCCCCCCCTGAGGTTTTTCTGGGATTGCGAGAGAACGAACAAACACAGAGCCACGAAACTTTGTATACCTTTTGTTTGATCATTTTTACACCTTGTGTAAACGTTTTGACCTCAGACCAGGTCAGCTACCTGAGCTAGGTGAGGTCAAACAAACCTATGCCCAAAAAAGTTTAGCGCTCTGTCACTTTTTCCGAAAACAAGATATCGAAATAATACTTTCAGGGATTAGTGACCTTGATAGATGCAACAAATCTGCTATCTCGGATTTTTCGTGATTTTTCTGGTCATTGACCTAAGGTCAAGCCCATTTTTAAGACATGTCATCGTTTTTTTTGGAAATTGACGGAATATTTCATCACATATTTTGTGTGGAGTGAAGTAGACATCTAGTTACCGTCATTCGGACAAAGTATCAATGACTTCCAGCCATTGACCTGAGGTCAGGTCACGAATAACTGTTGTGAGCCAAAATGTACCGCCGTCAAAATTAGCGATGAATTACTCAGAATGGGTAGGAAATGGCAGTACTGGTTTGCACAGACGTAATACCAGGAACCTCAAAGAATTTAAAAATTGCATAGTTTGGAAAGAAACTGGCTGTCGCGAACAAAGCTCTGCCAGTTGCGTAGATTGGTAAATAATGAATTGTTCCAAAATTTAGGCATGAAAAAGCATTACAAGAATCACTAAGATCAATAAAATTTTCATGGAAAGGGACGCTAAAATTAGTTCCCGTCAATTTCTTACTGCGTACGGCTACGGCGCATGCCGACAGCCGGCGCGAACATTGCCGTGTCTTTAAATCAACGTTTCGGCGTATATATTGAACAAATCCGAGAAATTAGATGTGTATCGACATTTGCGGACCTTTGCTTGTGCGCTGGTGCCTTTACCTATGCGTTATTAGTCACAGCCCTTAACATTTAGGCCATTTCTCGGTCTCATGCAGTCGGTTATGAGAAAACATATAGGACGTAAATTGCTTACATATTACCTAAAACTAAAAATGAGACCAGTTTCGAGCTTTACTCGTCACAAGCTTTCCAACGGTGTGCTTATTTTTATCGTGCGATCAACCGTTCGTGAGCTAGGGGGGGGCGGCCAACTGCCCCCCTCCTCGGCAAGCGTGATCGTGGCCAACCGACGGTCCTGCGCGGGTTAACATTGAGAAATATAGAACACATAAGACACAACAACGCTTTACGTCTTTAAAATTATTAAAGCTTTTCTGCTAACTGCTAACCAGGCTGGCTAAATTCAATCGGTTAGGCGTCAAGGATGTAGATTGAAATTCATGCTGTCAGACTTGTTCCTGTCATGGCTCTGAATCACCGCCGCTGGTTATTGGCCGCCTCTCCATTGACCTTTGCACCCTTCGCGCATCCAGACCTGCCCGTCCGATTTGTATTGCTTGGGGCTGTTAGACACCAACTCGGCAACGGCCCCAGCTCAGTGCTCATTGGTTGGTCTCAGATAAGGGGAGGAGCAAGACAGCTGACAGAAAGCCTAACACCAGAGCGATTCATTAGCATGAATAAATATCCACATCCTTGACACCCAACTGGCTGAATTTAGCCACACTGCTGCTAACTGCTGACTCTGCTAAAACCTCCCGGAATCTGAGTGACACGTGAAGGATGCTTTGGGGAAAGGCTTCACGATGTAGAGGGGATATTGCGTGATCCGATGCTGTACAGTCTTATACTGTGCCGTCTTTAATCAATGATTATACGGCAGATGATACGTTAGACACCAGAAACACCCTATGTGTACGATAAGAGCCAATACATTGACCCTGTTTGACTTAAATATGTTAGTAGCGGACTTCATATTCGTGTCAGACACACGCGCAGCGTATTCCAACCCCGAGACATACTTACTTAACTATCAGGAAATACGAGATTAGACAGAAAGAAAAAGCCCTTATAAAAAGGCGACATTTTTGCCTTCATTTCCGCTTCCCCTGAAGTGTTGACATTTAGCCCCAAATGCCTTTTCCGCCTCTCATAAGAAAATCAGGCCTTTTGATACTATTAAACCCATTTTGAGCCACGGAGAAGCTTTGGTTATAAACGATCTCTGACAAAATGTTGACGAAGTAATTCGACTTAAGATGAACTCCAGTAACCTAAATAATGACCTCATTTTTTTAAAACTCAGGTGCTTTCTTCTAGTTTTGCCAAGGGCTTTCTAACGATTTTTTTTTGGTTTTTCCGTGGACTTATAGGTTGCGAGATTTTTTTGGGGGGGGAATCCTCATGAACCTCCCGGTCCAGCGAAGATGAATCCAGGGACCGACCCGGCGAGGGTTAATGGGCAGATTTTTATGAAGTCATGACCAAAGGTGTTAACGAAACTGTAGGCTTGTATCTTGTCTGCTCTCGCATTGCGTACGATACAAACGTGTTATAGATAGGTGCATCAAAAGGAAACATTCTTTGGTAAATGGCATAAACCAGTTTTCTACATCAGTGACCTTAAGCATGTTTCAGGTCAGCGCAAGGCCTGTAAATATGTGGCCTATGTTAACTTCATAACGCGTTTGTTTGCTAACATACACATACATTTGTTTGATAACATGTTTGCTCGAATTATCTCAGGGAAATTCTACCTAGCGCCACAGCTTTACATTCGACTTTAGTTTCCCGGCTTCGTAGTAAAACATTAAATCGCTCTGTGACACTGCATGAGCACTATCATTAATCGTCTTGCTATTTTCTGAAAAAATCCAAACAAATTTCTGACCAAAATTCCGAGGTGGAAGACATGAGAGTATCCAACGTTGTCCAAAATCTAAGTGTGTCCAAGAAAATTCCGATACATTTTTTTCATATTTTAACGCTTGCTTCCTGTCAGCAAACATCCAGGACCATGTGTCTTGCTTATTCCTTTTTTATATAAAAACGGCCTAAAGTGATGGTTGGAGGAAGGAGGAGGTGACAAAATAAAAATGTCCTCCAGTTTTTTAGGCTCGCAAAACCGCTCAGAACGCAGAATGCCTGGGTACTATCACTAATATTACACATACAGGTGCCCCACCCCCGCGCGCTTTCCGATTTGCAGTTATGCGTTTCTTTATAGATGGTAGCTTACATTAAGTGTGGTCGCGTCCAAAACCAAATGGATTATTGCTCTTTACATGTGTGGTGCATCCCGCGTGATCTTCCGGCATTAAATTTGTTGCGGAATATTATTCCGAAAGAAATGGTCACTGCCGACGATTTTTCTTAATATGGCAGCCCGGATAGGTTGACAACGCATCTGGCGCATCCCGCGAGGCTGTTAAGCAAAGTAGGACTGAGAGCAAAAAGCGGGAAGACTGGCGCAAGATGATGAATGATAGGTATGGATAGGAACAGTCATTTTACGTAAATAAATAAGGTAGAGTAATGCTGGGAGGGAAGTAGCATATAACATTGAGCCGAGAGCTTTGTCGATATGGAGTTTTGTTACTAGCCAATGTTATGGTGAAAAGGTGTGCTTGAGCTATGTAGGTAACACATCATTAACACCAGTTTGCAGTTCTCACCCTCTGAGAAATAGCCGTGGATCATGTACAGTTTATTAGGTCAGTTTCCGGTTAGCAGTGCTTTGACATTGCCATAGAGTTTCCATAGCGGTAACCATATTTCTGAGGTGCATGGGCACTCCCAGTAATTTTAAAACTGAGCATTGTGCCTATGCGCATTGCATGGGAAAATTGACCTAAAAGCTGGATGAGCACTCAAAAATGTTAAAAATGTGCATTTATGGATCATCACCAACATCACCCATGGTGTTGAGTGACTATCAAAATGATAGTTTTGTGCTTAGAGTTGAGTTGATAAATGGACTGTTGAGTTACATTTGGTTTTCTCACTTTTTTTTGGCAGTCGGCTTGCCATAAGCCGTCCATTTTTTCTGTACATATAACTAGCGGCAAACCAACGCGTTACACGGTTGGTTTGGGGTCAGAATTCAAGCTTTACATCGCACGCAGACCTGTGCACCCGCTTAGTACCAGCATTACTCCACCTCTTAAGTAAAACATACTTCAAGTCATATTTCCATTCACGCAACGACACATTAGCACGGTGAAAGAAATCTGCCATAACAACGGCGCACTATGAAAATTTTCCTCCGCCGGTAGGACTCGAACCCGCTCTGTCGGATTCGCAGACATAGACCCTGACCAACCAGCCACGACGTCAAAGAGCAGTTGCTGCCTGTAATTAGATCACTCAGCAAACTGCATATATCGCCAGGCTGCAAATGTCGCCAGGCCTGAACAGCAAAGGGGCACACCTCACGTGTGTCCCGCACGCACCAAGCTGAAAGTACTGGCATGCAAAACAGCCACGTGAATCGACTGCCACGTATCACTTGCACCTGCCGGACAATTTTCAGCATCTCAGCGGTGGTGGTTTCGCGGCAATGAAGGAGGGCTGTTAATTCTGCGCACCTCGCGCTTCACGTGCAAGCTGTACCTCGTTTCGTCCTGAATCTATCGACTTTGATCGCCCAGCAGCCTGGTCGCCTTTCCAAGCCATCCTCGCACCAAACTGCGCCGTTTGTGTACCGGCAATAGACTCATAACAAACACAGAGGTGTAAAAGAGGCACACGCACGCTGCACGTGACTCGTTGCACACTACCCATTATGTAAGATACCGTTGAATAGTCCTAGTTGTGGACTGTTTACTCACCAAATTTCAGCCGCTTACATCACTATTAACGGCACTCGGAGGTCTCCCAGTCCAAAATGGAACACGTGCCTGTGGATCTCCACGTTGCTGGCACTTGGGTGCCGACCACAGAAGCGAGTACCCTCAAGCGGGGCCAATGTTGTCACCACGCTTTGAGTCAAGAGCACCCGCCTTTTGACCTGAACCTGTGATGAACTGAATTCTGCAGAAGTCCTGCTCGCTCCACGTGTCACGAGTCTCAAGTCACTAATTGCTTTGAAACCTACACCAAAATTTGTCCGCCTAGTCAGTGCACCAGACGGTATCACTTGTGTCGCGATCAGCAGGCACTTGCGGTCGCTAGGGGCTCGGGAACTCGGGAACGGGAGTTCCCGAGTTCCCGAACACACCGACACACTCTCGATATGAACTTCTTTCGAGTGACTGTCATGCATGAAATTCCACTCGCTACAAGCGTGCAAAACGCGCTTTCAGTTCCTTCGGTTATGGATGAGAAGTATGTACGACCGGTTTCCAATTCGGAAATCGGAGGGAAAAGTCACAATTCGGATTCCGATAATCAACACTAATCACTAAGCACCGTGCACATTTCAAGGACAGAAACACACTATGCCCGATAGACTTCTGAGGGTAAACAGTTTAAATTTACTGGGACTGCTCCAGAAGCACCAGCTATTCAATGCTGGACCAGCGTGCTCTTTTTGGATCCGAAAAGGGGACACGGCGATCGCTGACGATATTAAGGTGGTGTTTTTGATCCTCTTTGGCAGATACTCCGCCATGGACGTAAGCGCTTTTCCAACCAGTCGTGCACCACGTTTGTTCCTCTCACTTGCTTGGATCTCCTGGTATAAGGCCTCTTGACGCCAGCCTGAAGGGCATTTTCCCAGCAAGCAGGGAGGTGTGAACCAAGCCCATCATCTGGAAGAAGGCCTTGAAACGACCACTGGAGAATGTTAAGAGGGGCTTGTTTTTAACAGTGCTCATGTCGACTGCTGTACGTCTGAGGCGCACTGGGTTTTCGTCGGTGTCTTGGTTCATGTTTGGCACCATCCCCCTTTCTCTTCAACGGGCATTCAGGCAAGGAAAGAGTGAGAGAGAAGACAGTTTTTCATGTTAGTACCGAAGGTGGATCGCAAACTTTTTTGCAGTAACTTTGGCGATTGTCGTGTCCTTGTAAGTCCTCGTAAACTCTTCAAGTTCTTTCATGAGCTTGAGCTCTTGCGCCGGCGCGCAGTGCGGGAGCCAGGAACCAAGTCTCGAGGTATATCTTCGCCACGAAGTAACATACGGCTAGCAGGCCAGTTTCCTGCCGTGAAGTCAGCTTGAACTGGCTTCGAAACATCCAGACTTTCAGCGAGCCGATGCCTCCGGCCATCCAGCGAGCGCGACGGAAACCTTCCCTGGGCACAGAACTTGATTTTGCGAAGAGGAATCAGAGGAATATGATCGCCATCTCTGGCCGAAACGTCTCGGTTGGTCCTTCACAGACTCGATTTATCGAGTTTGGTTATAACCTCGCCGAACCACGGAGCTGCTGCCTGCTCACTCAGAGCGGTCGACAGACACTTTTGGTCCATGGGAGAACTTTTTGAAACCGCTTGAATAGCTAAATTTCAAGCCCGTTTGAAGTGTTCTTGCGGGATGGAAAGGCCGCTTCCAGAACAATTTTCAGCGTGTGATGTTAACAGATCAGATGAAGATCTTTACTTATATTACGTTCCAGGCAGGACGCATGCAGCAGAACGTAAGTTTCTCGCGGTGCTAAGCTGGGCCCTCATGGAGCCTGCTCCACAGCGCCCGCGACACGTGGGGGAAGGAGAGCGCCGGCGTCGTCACTACAACAATGCTGTAATCTAGACACGAAGATGGAAGTTACGTTCAGGTTAATCGTAATGGAAACTGACGTCTAAGATAAACAAGAACCTGGCGTCGGGGCTTGGCTGGGGTTTCGCTGCAATTATCCGTCGTTTTGACACGAAGCTGCCGATTTATAATCGCATATTTTCCAATGACGTCAGGGAAGTAGTGCAGAAAAAGACCTGAAAAGTTGTACTTTTGGGCCTTTTAACCATTATTTATCTGCTTTTCGAGCATCAAAAGCCTGTTTGCACCGCTTAGCTGCATCTAGATGTTCTTCAGGAGAGGCGCTGAAAGCGAAGTTTGAACTCCTATTAACGACCTCTAAATACTTTATCATTTCAACGAAACTTCACCTAAATTGGTCCCCCATTTTCTAATACACGCCGATGGGATCTGTCGTGAGAAATCTACTTTTGGTTTTTTTGCGTAAATACATTAGCAAGGTCATGTTAGCAAACTAGCAAGGAAAGGTTAGCAAGGTGAAGTTACCTTGCTAAAATCAGTACGCATATATCACTATGCTTACCTGGCAAGACTAAATCTAAACGCGGAGGTGACAGAAATTCGCGGTCCAAAAAAAAAAAACGCGGACCGGAGATGAAAAACACTGGGCACTAGAAGCTGACAAGACGACGCGAATCTTTTCATCTCCTGCCCTGCAGGCATACCTGCTGGCGAAGGCAGCAAACGTTATGACAGAGACTCAATTTTCCGCCTTCCATTTAAAACCGCGTCGTCGGAAATGAAGTAAGCCAGGCCTGGGTGGAACGCTACGCGCCGAGCATACGGGTGTGGGTGGATCCATTTGTCGACGTTCAGTAATAGCGTAATTCCAAAGAATCTTTTCAGCGATGTAGCGACTTCACTTTGGAAACTTTTGATGGCTTTGAGTGCTTAGAACCATAGCGCTGGTGAGAGAATGTATTTTATGAGGAGAAACACGTTGAGTGACGACAGTTCAACTGGATATGTGGGAATAGTATTAGTCCCATCAGAAGACAACATTCATGACACCAACGCCAGCTCTCCAGCACAAAACACTCTTTGCCCTATGAAGTGGTCTCATGCATTAAGCAATACGGCTTGCAAGCATGTTTTTTTTTGTATGTGCTTTAAATTATTTCTAATCCCTTTCGCCTTAAGCCGAGACTTCTTTGCAGGTCAGGCGGCAGGTCAGGACAAAACAGCTGGAAAGACAAGGCAAATTAAGGAAACAGAATCTCGGAACTCACAGATAGCATCAAAAGAGTGAATGAAAATTAATAGAGAATACCCCGGACTGTATGAAAATTAAAAGCACTCGCATATGCTTGATTTTCTTGTACTAGTGCCAGTGACGTATCCAAGCTGATTCTGATGCGGAATCGTTGTTCTTTGCAAAACCTCGTAAGACCAGCTCTTGTAATTTTTGTTAGCAATGTGATCGCATGCATATATGGGTCGACTTTCCAAGGACTGTCCCCCTTTTGACTAAACTTGAATTCCTCGGCTTCTTGTCTACGTTACTGGAGTGGTAGATCAGCTGACGATAACTTGAGTTCACCGAGACGTTTTGCAGTGTAATAAATGCCGATAACCAAGTTCACAGCCGGTATCAAAATACCTATTATATGAAACTGAGCACACAGGACAACCTAAATCCACTACGTCCAAAGGAAGGTAAAGGATTAAGAATGGGATGTTATAGTGCACCGCGTACCCCACAGCTGGAGGATTGCTCTCGCTAAGTCTATGAGGTTGTATGGGAAGAATTCTGAGCGATAGTATCCCAGCTCTGTACAGATGGAGCAAAAACAAAAGTCATCTGCAGTAAAGGCATTTAGTACCACCTTACAAATGCACACGTTAAACCCACTGTGAGCTTCATAAAAGGTGTGGTGCCTGAGAGTTTCGGATACCATGATTCCTCATCCAAACCTTTTTTGGAATAATGCTGTTTCCATAAAACCATATTTCGTTTTTTTTTGCAGTGCTGACATTGCTGCATTCCGGGCTACCAGTCTCCCAAAAGTAATAATGTTTTTACAGTCGTGAGAACGATTACAGACCTGCATCAGTTTTCATGATGCGGGCTGTTTACCAGGCTGACGCCGTGTATATCGCGCGATGCTTGGGAATCTTGAAGTTTGTTTAGGCTGCGCTGAGAGTGGGTAATCATAGTTAGAATCGTGAAGACGACTTTAACATCTGCGTATTTTGTAGTCGCGTTTCGTTTCGAAAAAGGAGCGTCCCACGTGACCCTCATCCGACCAGGGACTTTCTGAAACTTTTCGTTCATGGCGTCTGCTGTATTGGACTTTCCGGCTGGCCGTTTCGGAGATTACCGTTATCTTAGCAGATACATTTTCGGGTGCATTCATCATACAGGTCTCAGGACAATAGTAAAACATCGTTCGAGAAACACACACCGTCATCTTAGCAGATACGTTTTCGGGTGCATTCACCATACATGTCTCAGGACAATAGCAAAACATCGTTCGAGAAACACATCAAGCAAAATATAAGCACAGATAGCTCAGGCACAGAAGTACTCAGTGCAGTATTTGGCTGGGTAGATGCGGTGAAAAAAGTTGTCAAGCTACCAACGTACGGTAAGTGTCCAGGGCAAACACGGCAGGTGCTAAAAGCGGAAACAACAGTAAACTGGACTGCAGGAACGGAAGCCGAAGGTTACGCGACCGAAGCGATGTTTCTTTGAAGCTCTGTGCTGTCGCGAGGGAGCGGCCTCAGCTTATGCCTCATTCCAGGGCTTCCCCGCTCGGCACCTAAACAAATGGTGCGTTGAGACAAGTGTACACCTGGCTGGTTGAAGCCTGTCAGCGGCGGATGTACGCATCGCTTGCAAAAATAGCTCAACGGGGCATCGGAACACTGACGGGATGACGCGAGGTGCAGTGGACACTTGCAGTGCTTTAGACAGCTTTCAAGGATCACGGGGTATGATTCTACCAAATCGCTTTTCAAATAAAATGGAACCGTTTTTCTATGATATCAAATCATATGATTCTAGAAGAGCTTGTTTCATTTCACAATGCAAGGCAACTGCAAAACACTGCTGGATAATTAATGAGAAGAGTCAGACATTAGCGATAATCAGTTAGGTCACATGATCTTGCGGTTGTGTATTTCACATCTCCTCCTTTTCCATCATACGGAAGATTTGGCGGAGATGAGTTGTGTTGCCTTGAATGGTTGTTAATTTGCGCCTCTTGAAACGCTGTTGCATAACTCCATTGTTACATGGCTTCACTCCTGCACTTATTGTGACAGTTGACTGAATCTCCTTTTGACGTGCAATCTAAAGCAATAAACCCATCAAATGTATGCAGATTTACCAATGGCGAGCATCTAATTAATGCGTCATTAATATACATCGACACCGCCGTCAACAGCGCAGGCGACACACAAACTCCCACTTCGCACATTAAGGCTGCTTATGCAGACATACATATCTATTCCAGTGCTGCTCCACACTGCCGTTCAGATTGTGTTGTAACTCAGATTTTACAGAATTAGTGAAACCTATATTTTTGGTACACTTCCGGTATTAGATGCGTTTGTAATCCCCTTTCCCGTCTAGGATACCAACGACAATGCACATGGGGACATGCCTTCATAAAAAAGAATAGTCAAGTCGCGTACAGTTTAAAAGAAGAGCATGAAAGTTTCTGTTTACGTGGTCGCGGTCTCCTGACTAGTATTTATCGTTTGAATTTTGTTATCGCTGTAAATCCACTGCAGTGGCAGATGGATATACAGCTAGGGCTATCTTCGCCACTGGAATATGCCACGCCTTCTGAACTCCCAACGGATATCATCAATGTTCTCAAAGATTGCGAAATGAAAATAACGTAGTATGAGGCTCTTTACTAAGCCGATACTGGGAGGCATCAAATATCAGCGATGTTTGGACGAGAAACGGAAACCCAGGACGTCAGAGATGCTTTCTCCCAATGGACTTGCGCCGCGGCAGCAGACCGCCAAAACCTCACGGCTTGGTGCTGGGGTGTGTCAAAGGGGGACAGGATCATCCCCTTGGAAATGAATATTTAACGTTTCTTTACGCATCGAAAATCAAAATAATGCAACGTCCGGAAGTCGAAAATAAAGTGGCCGAAATCAGAGCGATTTCCAGATTAAAGAAGGTTGGGTTTGTTTTTGCCCTCCTTAAAGAAATCCCGGTTACACCCCCGTCTTGGCTGCAGGAGTAATGACGATACATCTTAATGGCCACGATCTTACGCATGTGACATGACCCATCCACAGTCACGGCAGATCATTTCGTGGCAGTGGCCATACCAAGAACTCTCGCTGTACCTCACAGCAGTGGGACCCCCTATCACCGTACCAGGCAGCAGTTGAGGACCTCCTCTCACCGTACCAGGCAGTGGTGAGAGGCCTCCCATCCCGTCCGTGAGAGCATCCAAACTTCCCATTATGTCCGTCATCGACAGTTCATAAAGACCCTCGTCGTACGAGTTACGTGAGAAAGAACACAGAAGGCATCCCCCTTCCCCTCCACGAGCTTCGCGGAAGCTGAAATCCATCCGGGGCATTATCTGTTCCAATTGAAAGAAACGCCTGAACACCGTGTTCGGCGGCCTGTCCGCCGGCGGCGGCGGCCCGGCTCCCGGCGTACCTGGCGGCGGCGGCGGCGTCCAGCAGCTTCTGGGTGTCGTCCAGCCGCTCCCGGACCGGGTCCGACCGGCTCAGGATGTCCGATATGCTGAACGACTTGCGTTCGGGGCGCGGGCTGGCCGCGGGCGACCTGCGGCCGGGCGCCGCCGCCGCCGCCGGCGACGGCGAGCGCGACGCGACCGGGCTGACACTGGCACTGCGCGGCGAGCCGGGGGCCGACATGGCGGCGTCCGCTGCTGGCGGCGCCCGTCCGGGAAGTAGCGCCGATCGGCGCCGGTTGTGCCAACCTTTCTATTATTCGGCGATCGCGGCCGGCCGGCGGCGCCGCGCCCCGCCCACTCGGCCGGCTGCCGGCGATCGGCAGCCGAGGCTCCGCCCCCGATGATCGCGGCATTGATTGGCGGTCGAGCGGCGCGCGCTGATTGGTCGCCGGCCAAAAGACGGGCGCCCCGGCCGCGGCAGATCGGCGTCTCGGTAATTATGTCGAGCAGAGCGGTTGTAATCAGCTGAGCCGGCGGCGGCCCCGGGCGATTGCGGCCGGGTTGAGCGCGGCCGTCGATTTGCTATTGATCTCAGGAGAGGCTCGGTCGACGGCGGCGCAGAGGCGGCGTCCTGGCCGGCCGCCGCCGCCGTCGCGCCACGCTCACGTCGAGGCGGCACGGCTGCGGCAAGCCGGCGTGACGGATAGCGGTTACATGAAGGAAAATAGTGGGGACGCATTCAGTGAGCCTAACGCTCCTCTAGTCTCAGGAGCGCAAGAATACCGAGAAAAGTGGGGAGGGGGCAGAGACGTTTTTGCCATAGGGCTAATGTTAAATTCCCCAAAAAGTGAGGGAGGCATGGCTCCTCCTGCGCCTAGTTCCTACGTCCATGTCTAATTATCTGCACATTGTTGTCACTCTTTCGGTTCACGGTACCATTGTTAGTCTTACCCTCAGCGTTTCGGGCTGCTACCAGCTGAAGGGCACTGTGCACCCGACCAAGACAATGTCGACCGCGTGGACGCCATCGACGCCCGATGCCCAGCCGTGGGACTCCACACTGCGGCGGAGGCAGCGTGCTCACCGAGGCCGCGGCGTGTCTGCGCCTCTGCACTGACGCTGGGACCGGCTTCTCTGCCAGAACTGTCAGGCGGTCATCAGCCGCCTGGCCTCGTCACGGCGGTGAATACGGCGGAGACAAGAGTGAGGCGCCTAACTCCCCCCCCCCGGCTTTCGAGCAAGTCACGGGTTAGGCCTGGTGTGCTGACACTGGCTAACATTTCGGTTGTTATTGCCAGTGCCGCTGATAACCGAGGTAACCGTCGCAAGTTTCCTCCGCCATGTCTTCTCCTTTGCGTTCACTGCTCGACAGGTGAAATGCCCATGCTTCATGTCCATGTCCATTCATGCAGTACAGTCATGTCGTCCGTTTGTTTTGAGCTTTCTGTGCCACGAGACAATGGGAAATGGCACACCACAGAGCGCCTTCAGACACACCAAAGTCCAAACCCAACGGTACTGACAGGAATGACCTGCGCCCTGCCTCGTGGTCAAGCCATCTCGGCAGTGGGCGAGGCCAAATGCCGGATAGGTGATGTTATTGCTTTGTAGTCTCTCTCCGCGGTAATGCGTCAGTGTCATTGGTCGTAACAATGAACGGCTTTGAAAAATACCTGTAGTTTTCCTTGTTTAACATTACCTATATTTCTGTACGAATAGTGCTAGGGCTTATTCCGGTATGGGAAAGGAGCTCATTCGCCCCCCCCCCCGAGATCTCGAGAACTTCCCGTCCGATTCCATCGCAAGAAAGACGATCGATTCGCCATGGCGTAAACTGCATTTTGTAAGAATGGGTTTTCCAGATCTTGAAAAGGATGGATAAAGATGAGCAAAAAAGCCAGAAAGGGAACACTTTTTGACTTGCTACGATTCTATTGTTTATGTGCTGATTTTAATGCAATTAGCATTAATTGGGAACTTATCGATGAGACTTTCCACTGGCCCACACGTATGGCATTTCCAGAAAATGCGTAGACGTCCACAGGGCTTGGAAAATGCGTGGAATAGTTTTCGTCATAAAACGAATTAAAATAAAAGTACAAAAGATTTTTTGTTTCACCTTTTACTAGTCATGTTATACTTAGACATATACATATATATATAGAAGATTACAGAAGAACAAATGCCTATCGCGTTGGAACTGCGCATTTGCAGACAATCTCAAAAGGAACGGGAGTTGTACTGAGCAGAAAATAAAAGTGCGTGATAGATGTGAACTGTGTGAACTGCTTCTGTTCAGTTTTGAAAGTATTCTCTGTGTTTATTGTGGAATGATAAAAAAGTGTAAGTTCCATGAAAAGGCAAAAATGGTATCATAGTGTTTGCACAATGGCAGCCCAGGCAGCATCAGGTACATAAAAAAGGGAACTGTCATGTGTCATCAGGCCAACTTACGACCGTGGACCTTAAATGAATTCAAATAACCTCTAAGTCACATGAAATGACCCTGAGGCCATTTCATCCTATTTTAAAACGTCTCCAATCATTTGAATTCACTATACTTCTTTAAGTCCTGTTTATGGTCGTCATGATATATGGTACGCGAGCGGACATTTCAGGCCATGGCTCCGTGACCTGAGTTGATATCGACCTGAAACCTGACCGACCTAATAGGTAAGCAGGGAACAATGCGCTGAGTCGCATATGTTCCGGACGGTGCATTCTGAGAATTAGCGCCAAAAACATTTACATGAAAGCAAATTTTAACTTTTGGCCCTGACATGACTTCGTGGAATAAACACAGATTAACAAAAAAATGTTGTGTTTGCCTAGTCATTGAACTATACACGCATATCAAGTTTTAAGTTCTATCGTAAAAATTTTGTCTTTGGTAGCCATTTCATTTTTGCCTTCAACAGTGCCGAAAATGATCTGAGGTTGCCTCCCAAAAACTTGGCCTGGCTTCGCCGATGATCAATGTTAAATTATAAGAATTTGGCATAAAAGGCAGCAAAAATGGGCAGAAAAAGTCACCGAGTTTTGTGAAGCTGTTCCAAAAACCCTGGAAATGGCGAGCAATAATCGGAGGGGCTTCTGAGGCCCTCTCCCCGTAAATGGGAAGAGGGTTAACGGAGCCTTTTCTTAACCTCAAATAACAGTCTAAAACCACATTGACGGTATCTGTAACTTTTGAAATTGTCCTAAACGAGTTAGGGAGGATAAGGTTTAATCGCGTCAGTAGTGGTCCATGGCTTGCCTGAACAATCGCAATGGCTTATAACCAAAGCCATCGTAATGCTACCGGCCTGACTGGATTTCCTCCGTTGCTCTCTCGTTCATGCTTTACGCTGTCTTGTCATCTCCGGAAGCATCCTAATTTTTCTCCCCTTCCGTGATGTTCACCGTGGCTCATTCGTTCTCTCACGAACTGTCCCTTCTGCCTCGTAAGCCTTGTTAAATTCTCCCCCTCCAGAAGAGGTGTGACCACCCCCTGCTTCTCCCATTCCCGCGACTCTGATTCCTGCTCAGTCCCACTCGCTGCCGGCGCCCTGATCACCGCCGCCCCTCCCCCCTCCCCCGGCTCTGATCCCTCTCCGTCCCTCCTCCACAGGCACTGATCCGGGCCCCATCCCGTGGCGCGCGCCGGGCCCCGCGGGCTCGGACGCGGCGCAGAAGCGCGCCAGTATTGCCCGAGCCGGAGAGGGGGCGGCCCAGCTCCAGCTCCCCGGGGCATTGGCCGGGAGGCGGCGCTGGCAGTGCTGCATCTCCATCTCCCGGAGCTGGCCAGGTCATCAGCGCACACCCTTCCCTGGGCAGAGGCTGAGGCGAGTTCGGCGGACTCCTGGCTGCCGGGGTCTGGCCACCGTTTGGTTCACCCCCGGCAGGCAGGGTCTGGATAGGGTCTGGGCTCACCCCTAGCTGGGCCGGGTCTGGGTCCACCCCTGGCTGGGACCGGATCTGGGCCCGGTCTGAGCTCACCCCTGGCTGGGCCGGATCTGGTCTCGGTCTGAGCTCACCCCTGGCTGGCCCGGTCTCGTCTGAGCTCACCCCTGGCTGGGCCGGATCTGGGCCCGGTCTGAGCCCACCCCTGGCCGGGCAGGGTCCGGGTAGGACGCTGTGCGGCCGGAGAGCTCTCCCTAGACGGCCCACTCTCACCGCCGCCTCATACGGCTCCGTAATGAAATGCACCTCAGGGACAGATCCATTTTCGTTTAGATCTATAGGAGCCAAAGGTAAGTGATGGATGAAATTGAAAGACGACGACTAGATAGCACGTTAATCCGGCCTAATGCGAAAGGAGGATCAATCTTATACAAGCCGGTCTTTATGGTGATGGGGTTGGTGGGCGGCCGGTCGCCGCGCGCCGATCGACGCCGCCATGTCAGCTCAAACGCTGCCAGATTGCTACCATACGCGCCGCTCGTAAAAGTCGGCGGAGAATTTGGTAAAAGTTGGCGCGTGCGGAGCGCTCCGACCTTAATTAAACGGATTTGACGAGCTTATGAAAGGGATGGAATGGGCACTTCAGCCAAGCGCAAATTTTTGCGACAGGCGTCCCCATTTCCTGTGAGGGCGATTCCGGTTTCCGTGTTGCTCGAATAGCGGCGCTGGTTATTGCGGGGTGGGTGTTTATTGCAAAGAACCTCTTCATGTTCCCACCAGTGAATTTCCCGACTGGTTAAATGATACGGGGTAAAAGAAAGGCATGTGATTACGTGAAAGTCTAACCATGAATGTTTGCGTCAGAGGGGCTTATATAATGAAAGCACGTGACACGCAGCACCTAGTCTCGGATAACAAAAAAGATTTGTTTGTGCTGTTCGACATTATTCGCATTTGATTGCCCCATATAGGGCGAAAGCAAACTTCTTTAACCCGTTCTGTACATACCTGCCACTTTTTGGTCAAACCAACATTTTCCAAACGATTCAGAGACAGTAACAAGGCTCAAACATCTTCAACCACCCGCAGACACCGACGAGCACGATCGATTTTCACGCTTCCGAAGGCCGGCACAACGGCGCGCCTCCAGCGGCGCTTAATCCCGATCGCCGCCGCTCGCGTACGATCCGCCCAAAAACAAACCTCCTCGCCCGTGAACCTCGGCCGGGTCCTCCGGCTCATTTCGCCGAACTAATATGCCGCGGCCCGCCGCCGCCGTCCTTTGGCGACGCACCGCCCGTGAAATGCGGCAACTTTTCAACAATAATGTTTTCCTATCCCGCGTCGGCGGCGGCGGACGCGGCGCGTCTTTGAGGGAGCCCCCCACGGCGCGCGGCCGGGCAGGGAGGGCACCGGGGACCGGCCGAGCGGCGCGGACGACGGCGACAGGGAGGGACGCCGGACACGACCCGCCTGCCTGACAGCACGGTGCCGTGTTCAGAAGCGCGGCGCACCTCGGGACCGGCGAACGAGGACACCGGACGCCCGCACAGGCGGCCTCTGTCGACACGGGAGACCGCCGGCCACGAAACCGGGCTTTACAGAAGCATGGCTGCCAGTGGAAAATCAA
The DNA here is from genome assembly GCA_030062745.1 of Capitulum mitella. NCBI lineage: Eukaryota > Metazoa > Arthropoda > Thecostraca > Pollicipedomorpha > Pollicipedidae > Capitulum > Capitulum mitella. The sequence goes on from CP099844.1 coordinate 30,609,150, forward strand.
GGCGGTACGAGTGGGAGCTGGGGGGTTAAACAATCTAAATCAATATTGGACTTAGCATGATACCCAATATGTTTTTGTATTTGTATTTGTATTGGGGTAGCGAATGCCACACGCACACGTCGCTATTACGACCCAAAGTCATGGGAAAGAGTTAAAACATGCGCTCGTCCAATCATATCAAAGTCCACGCTCACCGATTAAGACGACTGGTAGCCAAACTGGGAAACCTCGTCTAAAAGAACGCGAGTAAGTCAACATGAACATGAAAAATCAACGTAAAACCTGAAAGACAGCTGGGCGGAAAAATGACAATATTTGTTTAAAAACGCCCCAAATTTATTCATTTGAGATAGCTTGCCATCTTCATGTAGAGTAAGATAAAATAAAGATCCGGAAAAAGCAAACATTCATATGTAAGCTGACACTGGAAACGCCGCCGGTAAATAAGCCGAAAGGATGAGAAACTGGAAGTTTGCATGGCACTGCAAACCAGGTCCGTCCCACTTAACGGCATGGGAAATGAAGGCTGAAATGATGTCAACAAAATGTGACGTTTGGATTTCTTTGAGATGTTAGTTTAGGCACTGCAATGGCGTTGGTAAATTTGACAGGTACTCAACTCGGCTTCTTTATCTCTCGGAAGTTTCTTCAAGTCTCCGAAAGGTATGGAGATCAAGGCGTTCCTAACGTGAAGACTGTCTGCAGGAGTTCCCACTAAGTCAAAAGCAGGGAAAACTGCAACTGGTTAAAAAGACGCTATACATTGGCATGGTATCTTCGGAAACAGAATGCACCTCATCAAGTGTTCCTTATTTCCATTCCAAGTCCGATGAGAATAACGCTCCATTACGATGCATGTTAAATGGCACAACTCCTTTAGTAAGTTGATCGCTTGTATCTTGTGCATTTGCATCTGTGCTAATCGACTAAGCGTTTCAAACATCAGCCAGCTGGTAACTCAAGAGAGCACGGCAGTAGTAACTTACAGGGGATTATGTGGCCTAGCTCCATGCCTTCCCTCCGAATTCGAGCGCCGTTTTGTCAGTACTGAATTCGAAAACGACGCCATCCATTGTTTTGACTTTATGTTGAATACTGCCTCATTTGGGATAAGGTTTTTAGTTTCAACCGAAGAATTATGTCCTCCACTGGCGGAAAGACATACCAAATAGAACACATTTTTATTTTTATTTTTTTGTATGACGGTTGCATTGCTCGGAAACGGACAACGACCTCACAAAAACCTTGACGAAAACGGTGAACAACGCACGCGGAACCGGGAACAGAGCGAACGCGTCTGATGGATCTATAAAATGTCGAGAGGAACTCTTTCGTACCGCCCTGTTCATTTAGGCACTTTAGTTTATGGTATTTGTGTTATGGGACATACGCTAGGTCTGTGCGCGATGAGCCCAGCGGTATACGGGTCCTAAGGCAGGCACATATGCGGGATTTTCCTGGGGAGGAATGTCAAATTTTGTCATACATCACTGACATATTACAAAATTTATAGGGTAAAGCAAGGATTTTATACAACTGACATCATAATTAACGCACAGGAATAACATACAATCTTTACGTTTATAGAACATAGATGTTCAATATTCCGTATTCCTGAGAAATCGCTAAACATCTAGTGTAGGCCGCTTGCCTCGGCGGGGGGGGATATGGCCCCATTGCCCCATTGGCTACGTTCCTGTCCTGAGCATGACGCCACTTTCTCCTAGTCTCCACTTGGTGACAAACTTTCAGGTCCAAGAGCGGCACTGAAAATCAGTGTATTAATGATAATCGGGCGTCACGTGATCACGCAGTCGGAGCGCCCTAAATCCCAAATTGCACACACAGACACACTCGTGACAATGTAGAACTGGCTAGCAGCTTTCCAGTCCGGCATGATATGAATTAAAAACGCACGCGTCATGAGCGCTTGGTTTGATCAGCGCATCGCGACGGACGGGCCCCGCTATTCGAGAACCGTGTGTCGCCGGTTTGCGCTGGCGAAACATGCGACCATTTCAGCTGACAGTTCCGGCCACCCTTCTCCGCCAAAAAACTGGTGTTCCGTGACGTACGGACTAGCCACTGGAATTGGCGATAGCCAAAGACACCTCTGCGTTTGGGCCGTTCTTTGACGAAGGTTCTAGAGGATCGGACTGCCGAAGGAAGCGTCGTCAGGCGCTCCAGCGCATCCTGAACACCTCCGTCACGCCTACCCGCTGAATTCAAAACGCGCATCATCGGACGACCATCTAGCCGAGATGGGCCCGCCGCATAGAGCGCGTGCTTCGATTCCCGAACGGGCCGCGGGCGCCGGAGCCGACTCCGGGGACGGCGCCCGCTCCTCAGCTCCCCACTCATGCGAACATAACAGACCACGAGCCACTATTGATGCACTTTACCCGCTCCTGAAAGCCTACAAATAGGATACCTCCGCTCAACAATGCATATTAATGCGAAACCTTTTAGCCTGTGTACTGGATAGTCGTACCGAGCTCCGGTGAATAGCATCGATTTTATACGTGATCGGCGTGGCAAACGGGCGGGCGAGCGCGCGCGCCGCCGGCCGCCGCTAATTACAGGGGACAAATCCGGCGCCCCGCCGCGGCTCTGTTCGCGCCAAATTCGCCGGAACGCGGCGCGGTCACACGCGCGCGAAAGCGGCCTGCCGCTGCCGGCCGGCAGTGGACGCAGTTCCTGGCCAGTCCTGTTCCACATCACCGGCTGGTGGTGGGTCTTGTCCCACAGCGCCGGCCGGTGGTGGGTCCTGTCCCACAGCACCGGCCGGTGGTGGGTTCTGCCCCACAGGCCAGTAGTGGGTCCTGTCCCACAGCACCGGCCAGCGATAGGTCCTGTCCCACAGCACCGGCTGATGGTGGGTTCTGTCCCACAGCTCCGGGCGATGGCGGATCCAGTCCCACAGCTCCGGGCGGTGGTGGGTCCTGTCCCACACTACCGCCCAGTGGTGGGTCCTCCGAGGGCTCGGATCCGGATGATTCGGATATTCGACCGAATATTCCGAATGATAAAATTCTGATTCCAGGGTTTGAATACTTCGACGAATATTCGGTTGGCCACTTTTTCATCCTAAATGTTCGCCGAATATTTCAATGCCAGCCGAGCAATTCCAATATTCTTTTGCATTCCGCTGCAAAATCCGAAGGAATGTACAAACGGAAATTATACATATCCAAGCAAAGTGCTAATCGGGGCATTAATTGCCGCTGTTTTGGCTTCTGTGCATCAATGCTAAGAGTGACACTACTAACGTATGCTCCTCTTTTCCTTCCCAATGTGGCCCGGCTCTGCCCATCATATTTCTTGGGTCATGTTTCTTGGGTAGCAGCCTCGAGAATAATCTGACTTTTGTTCCCGTGTCTGACAACGACGGACAATGACGTCGGGTCGGTATCAGTCGGTGAGTGAAACTGGACGTTGCCGTAAAGTGCAAATGAGCCTGTTTATGTTGTCTCTTTCAGTCTACTGAGCCTAATACAGGGAAATGACCGGTTTCTCAATGCATTGCCAGGCATTGTGCGTGCCATAACCTGATGCGCATGTGCTGACTTTCTATCATTACAGGCAAATACTAGTGCAAGAAATCGAAGCGAGATAATGCGACACTGGGAGTCCCTAACATACTGTCCTGGCGACTAAAATTTAAAATTTTCCTTACAAAGATGCGGTTATTTTTAAACATATTGTGTTTAGCACGACCTTAACCACGTTGCATGGCTTTCATCGAACAGAAGCAAAAACGTGAACTCAGACAATTCACAAAAACTGCGTTTCACTGCCGACGCTGGAAATACGTGTTACTGAGTAGTTAGGATCAATACGGAAGGTCAACCGGAACCTAGACCTTGTTCTAATGTTGTCTATGGGTATGGAGGCAAGGAGCAAGAGGAGAGATTCCTGCCAATGGCCTTTACGATTTGTATCTCTAGTTACACAGCAATGTCTGCCAATCAGAGCGCCCTCTGCTGCTGACGTCATGCCCCACCCCAGTCTCGGCAGTGCCCGGCCGCCGTCTGACCGGTGATCGGCGCCGGCCGCAGCTTAAAGTCCTGTTACTTGTTCCTGCAATTGTGAATCAGTCCAGTTTTACATATTGTTCCGACCGTACATTTTGAGACGAAATGGCGCGAACTTCAAAGGATTCGAATATTCGATCCGAATATTGAATGACCGTTCAAATTTTTGAATCCCGGAAACTCATCCGAATTCTCAGCTCTAGTCCTGCCATGTTTCACATCACCGGCCATTGATAGTCCTGCAACCCTGCCAAAAACCTGTTCTGCCTCCTACGGTATTTTACACATAAGTCAATTAATCTGCTGTTGTCTACCAACAAAGTTTTGTCTCACACGAACAGCCATCAAAAAATGAGTTTGATTTCGTCAAGCTGGTCTGCCAAGTAACGGGAAACTTCAGGCCTGGAAAGGATTGGAACTCATTTACTTCTATCAGTAACAGGAGCTACCCCGTTTTGATAAACATAATTAGTTTACAACAGAAAACTTTTATCGGTTCTGCCCCCTTCCGACAATGAAACACCCAACAGAGCAGGGGTGGAACTTTGTGTTAATGACTGGGGGCTATGCTGAAGGCCTGACAACCCAACCTCCCCCAAATGTGGCTTTCTCAACAGATTTAGCCCACTTTATTTTGACCAATAGCAATTTTTGCTTGTTTGATTTTGTATCATTATCAAACAAGCCAATATATATACATATACATATATGTATATATATATATATATATATATATATATATATACATATCATATATATGGTCATTATAAACTTTATTTCATACTTTCTTCATAGCTGTTATCTACCGCAGTCATTATTTTTGTAATTATTGCCCGTTTTTCTTGTTATTACGGCCAAAAAACATGGAGGGAGCAAATCAACATGGAGGGCCACGGTCCCGCAAAGAAACACCAAGTTCTGCCCCTTGTCATTGGATATGATGAGAAAACTTGCAAGATTCCACGACAAGATAAGATAAGTTAAAGTATTCTCAATACTTGGACCTTAGACCGAAATGCTCACTCAGTCTGGAGTGAAATGATTTCGATCCCAAACAGAACTATCATGAAATAGGAGTCGATTGCAGCTAATTTAATTTAGATCGGACCAGAAAGCTGTTTAAACTTTAGCAGTCAGCAATGACAAAAATGCAGTAATTTAGAGTGGTGTCTTTGTCTTTCTTTTTTGTCCTGAATGCGTACTAATCGTTGCCGCGTCAGGCAAATGAATTTTATAACCAAATGAACTGACGCTTGTGTTCACGACAGCATTTAATAATTAGGAGAATGGAAATAAATTGGAAAGTATTTGCCACCTTTATATTTGGTTAGATATTTTTTTTTTTGTGTGAATATATTAAATAAATGATATATCATATATATTATTTATATACAACAATTTATATTTGTTTATATATAATTTATATATGCAATTTGTTGCATTTTGTGCCGTATTCTAGGCATCATTTATCTGGTGTATCCAATGTTTTTATTTCCTTTCATCACCATGATAAGGGCTGAATTCTTTTTATTCCTAAAGATTTGTTTGGTAATGAATTCAAGCAAAATTACCATAATTTTGCCTTTTTTCATTGGCAGGCAAGGGTCATCATCCTGATAAGACTAATGATTGCCATGCTAGGCTAATAGGTGTTGCAATAGGTAGGTACAGGATGTCGTGGGATGGGTACAGCAGTGACCAGTTGCCCTAACCAACTTAAGAGAAATTTGATGTTATCCCTTTAATGTTCTGCATGGATGTCTCCAAAATAGCTCTGGTCCCACCAACTTCGCAGTCATGCCTATGACAATGGTTGTAGCAAAAACTATCTTGTTATACTCTGTCGCGTGGGTTTACATCTAGCACCCTGGGTAAGATGAGCAACAACATTAGGTATTTTGGTTTTTGTAATGGAATCAGTAAAAATTACTATGGATTAACATCCATGGATGGAGACACTAGCACTGCAGGCCCTGCCAGATCCAGTGCCAACATGTGACTATGCCAGCCATTTCAGTGATTTTCCAGTTCCACTCATATTTGTATATTTAATTAAGAAATCCGAAATAATAGTTTCAATATCTGCAGCCATTCTAGCTCTGAAAGAGTGCTGTATATATCACATAATGCATGCTATATGCAATAGATGGAAAGATATACCACCTATTTGTAATACAGTGTGATAAATATATGGTTGAGAGCATGATGCCCTGGAATACGCATAATCTATGTTGGTCATAATTTCCGTCCTTTAAAGTACCTGATTTTGTGATTTCTATGTACAAAAAAGACATGTTTTAGCCCACAAATTACATGAAGGTAAATTGGGTGGGACTGTTTTAAGCAATGAGGGTTTTTTTAATAATGAGGGCCGCAACTCCATGAAAAGATAGAAATCTCCATTAGTACAACAGTGTGGTGACGAGCAGCCTTCCAGTTACAATAATGCTAATAATTTCTTTCTGTCTTAGAAATTTTGGGACCAATGTAATAAATATTTATTGTTCACTGTTGCGGCTGTCTGCTGAGCCATTTGAGTCAGCGCCGCAACAGTCTGCTGAGCCGTCTGAGTCAGTGCCACGGGTGTCTGTTGAGCTGTCTGAGTCAGCGCCGCGACAGTCTGTTGAGCTGTCTTAGTCGGCACCGCGGCTGTCTGCTGAGCTATTTGAGTCAGCGCTGCGGCTGTCTGCTGTGCTGTCTGAGTCAGCGCCGCGGCTGTCTACTGAGCTGTCTGCGTCAGCACGACGGCTGTCTGCTGAGCTGTTTGAGTCAGCGCTGCGGCTGTCTGCTGAGCTGTTTGAGTCAGCGCCGCGACTGCCTGCTGAGCTCTTTGAGTCAGCGCCGCGGCTGTCTGCTGAGCTGTCTGAGTCAGCACGGCGGCTCGTGCCGACAGTGCCTGATCAGGAGGATCGGTAATTCAATCCGGCTCCGCCGTCAGCGCCGCCCCCGTGCTGTCGTCGTCTCCGCCCCGGCCAAATGGACCTCATCCAATTCACCACTTTCCCCCAATAAACTCGTTCCTTAAGCTTTCAGCGTTGATAGCTTTCTCTGTTTCCAATTGAGGATGGCAGCTCCGGTAATAGGCTCTCTCATTCCTGCCATTACATGGCTTTTACTCCCGGCAACTGCGCTTTCAACTGCGAATTAGAAACATTAGACGGGCCCATCGCCGCTGGATCTGGTTAGGATAATGCCACCTCTGAGGTTTCAGGCGCCATTACGACGGCGGCGACGGAGGCTGGCGCCGCCCGGTCGCGGACTTTATTCAATACGCCCTGATTTGATTGTGCCGAGCTTTCATGTGGCGGCGGCGTGTTGTGCGGGCCGCCGTGTGCCGCGTTCGACGATAGGCGGCAAACGACGCGTCGCTCTCCCTCTCGGGGCGCCGCTCGCCGGCAGACAGACCGACGAGCGCGGCGGGCGCCGGCTGCGACGATTTGGACGCGCCCGGCCGGACGCCGCCATTTTGGCGCGGCGACAGATTTTAACGGCGTTTTCTTTAAGTCGTTTGTTACGCCGATGTGCCGTCCTGACAGCGGTGATGGCCCTTAAGTCAGGCGGCAGAAGTAAAGTAATATTTACAGTGAAATGACTTGGGTAAAGCACCGCTGGAACTGCGTCGAGTTTTATCCGCGGTCTCCGGGGGGAGTTGAGTGTCGGAGTTGAGTGCGCGCCAGGATTTCCTCTCGAAAAAGCTGCAGAACAACGTAATTGACTTCCGCCGTTCGGGCACAAAGGAAGTGGCGGGAGATTGGCGAAGTAGTGATGTCGAAAACATCGCGTCTCCTTATTCGACGGAGCCAGAATGAAAGTCTTCCCGCTGGGACAGAAAAACACCGGCGATCTTTCTGGGCTGTGATTGCGTACATGGCTTTTGTGTTATGTGTACGTGGTTTCAAAAGTGAGCGATTCTGCCGTCTGAAAACGCTTACTGCGAAAAAATAAAAATAAGCAGCCCAGGGCGTGTCGGTTTTTTCCTTTTCGGTTATGCTGTGCAAGGCCTAGAAAACGTGCCAGGTACGATATTTTGATTTGTGACGCATTAAGAGAGCCGTTATCCAGCCATCCTCACAAAGACTTAATTAGCTAAACATACGGATACATGTCTTAATAACCATAGTTGTCTTAGAAACTTAAACTAAGTTTGTCTTGTCCCAAATTCCACGTCCTGTGTTCTCAGGCATACCATCAAAAGATAAGTTCCTTCGAAATTTTTTCCTGCTTGAATTTCACTGGCCTGTTTTGACGAACACTTGTGAGCTTGCGTTAACGCAACAATGACATCAGTTTTGTAGACACACTTCCGTTTATGGGCAAATGAGCACGCAATTTATGCACGTTGAGTCAATATCATCAGTGAAAATATGTATGAAATTGGCTTCAGAATCCAAAATGTTATCCCCAGACAGTCGGCGCGTGCACACCAGCTGCAGAGCACGCATACTGTTTGCCGTTTGAATGTCTCCTCTCTCGTCCCTGTTTAGCTAGCAGGCTTCTTCAGACAACGCACGACGGTTTGTTCATATTCCTGACACCTAGAGCGTTTTTGTACGCCCTTTCTCCATAACGGCGGGCCCAAAGGTACCGTCGCATAGTATCTTCCCCCAAACTTGAGCACAGGTGGAGCTTTCTCTGTTTGTGGACAAACAGGCTCCTGAAAAACTGATGTTGACGCCCCAAAGATTGTTCAGTTGGGTACTTGCGGAAACAGTGCCACTGTCCTTTTGGCGGTCCACAATAATGCCTGAAGGGCTCGCCGCCCCTGAACCACAGCGCCGGCCTCCCGGTCCCAGACCGGCTGACGGGGGACCGGTCCTGAGTGGGGGGGGGGGGGGCGAGGGGACGCGCGTGTGGGCCTCACCTGTGCGGTCGTATTCTCATCACCAGTCGGTATTTTTAGGTAATTACCTTATCTGTGTCCTCATCACCAGGTGAACGGCGCATCCCGGCGCTGACGGCTGATGAAAAATGTGAGCGCGTGGCCGGTGCTCGCCAGTGCTCGGCCGTCGATCCAATATACCGGCGGCAGTAATTAATTAAGTAAATAGGTCGATAATTACAGGTTGCATCGGGGGCGCTGATGATTTGTCACGGCACACCATCGGGCATCCTCGGCAGCTTCCGTCCGGCCGCGGCGCGTGCACGAACACCTAACACCTGCCTTCTAGCTTAATTTAATTTACTGAGAAGGCGAAGCAGGCTTTTACAGGAAGTCTCGGGTGGGCCGGCCCGGGCCGCGGCCGGCGGCTCGGCTTTGGTCCCGGCAGGCGGGACGGGTCCAGAGTCGAGCCCGGCGGCAGTCCGGCGGACGGCACTCGCCAGCGAGCCTAATTATTCCCCGGCCGAATTGCATCCTTTTAGCTAAATTAGCTCGCGTTTAGAGCAAGCGACTTTATAGGTGGGGCAGAATACTTGGGCATTAATAATTGCAGCTAATAATCTTAAAAGCCAATAGCAGCAACAGAAAATGCCATAACCGCCTGGCGGTGATGAAATGGGTGTGGCCGGCGCGCCGCGTGTTGACGATGTCTGGACACGGAAAAACAGCGCGGCCGCCGCTGCGTTGTTCGGCGCGGGCCGCCGTCTGATAGGCCAGCGGTCGGCCCCCACCGGCCGTCGCTGGCCCGCTTTGTTTGAGCACGTTGTCGGGGCCTCCATTGTCTGCGCGTTCTGCACGGACGGTGTGGGATACTCCGCCCACGAACGAACGCTCTCTGGCGACCAGGCTGTCTGCTGGTTAACTGTGGCAAACATGGTCATTCGGGCTGACTCGTGTCGAAGGTAGGATCTGAATGAATCAAGTATGGTAATGCTGTGCTTCTGTACTTTTAGAGGAAGCAGTGTGGCAATTGGCAACAGACGTAATATCTCTGTAAGGCAAATGTCGTTGTAATTGCCATGGTTTAACCTTGCCTATCGCAAAGAATTAAATAAAAATCTAGTGACATAAGACAAAGTCGAAGTTACAGCTCTGGTACGATGATGTTCTTGTAAATGCCCATTGATATCTGAAGCGGAAAAGCTGCTGTCTCTCCATGAATGTGATAAAGCTTTTGGTCTTGAATGCAAGCAGCTGCCAACGATCGATACTGAAAACTACACACAGACATTTAAAAACCCTACGATGATCAGCAGGTCAGCGAATCGCATTCTACTTGCCCTTCGAACCGTCTGCACTTTGTCTCTGTGAAAGGTGAAAGGAGCATGTTTTTACGCAGATTAGCTCATTATTTCCCAGAATCTGGAGATAACGTTTTATTCAGGCGCAGAACAAGTGATAAACTACACAATAATGCCTGTTCTGATCCGAGTCTGACAATAATTTGGGCTTGAACAAATGCACTTCTTAAGTAATTTTGATGAAACCGATACCAAGGAAACTGAGAAAGTGTGACATGGTGCTGTAAAATTAGCGCTCTGAAATTTTGATGTTCACATTTATGTTTTTCAGCTTAACCACGTAACTGAATACAGCAAAATCAACTTCTCGCATGACCATCACCTTAAACAGCTCTTAAAAACCCACAGTCCAGCCGTTCTGGGTAACCGCCGTTCAGTCCCACAGTCGCTGGCTTAAACCCGCCAATAGACACGCGACGCGTCCAACATTTAGTGGCGTTCCGTGACGACAGAAGTAGTTAAAGTGAGTGTTTTCAATAACAGGATAGAGCTGCGCGTGACCTGAGCGGCGCTTCGGCGGCGGATCCGGCGCGGGCGAATCACCAGCAGTGTCGGCCGCCGCCGCGGGCTGCTTGTCCGGCTTCGCCTCTATCAGATTTATCGTTTTTCAATCAGCGCCTGCCGGGGTCCGGTTTCGTGGAGGGTAACAGTAGCGGTGTCATTCCGGGAACGTCACGTGACGCGGGGCGGCCCGCAGCGGGCTTCGAGGCCGGCCCGGCCGGGGGTCGGCTGCGGACAATGGCTGGAAGGATGCTGAGCGGCGTGCTAGGGGTCGCAGCGGCGAAACGCTATACGGGTCGGCTTTGTAGGGCGAGAGTTTGGCGGTGAAAACGATCTGGTCTGGCGGGGACCTCAGATGGACACTAAACAGAACGCAGGGGGTGGGAAGCCAATATGCGATGACACCGCTCTCGAACATCAATCGCAGTTCGTCATTCCCGCTCCGATAGCCTTAGGTACGTGTTGCGCCTGACCAAAAAATATCTTCGTAGAATTTGAATCTCTGTGGGTGGGGAGGGACAGGATGGGCGCTCGCCATGATTATTTGAGATGTGGCATAAAATATGGCTTACCTCGTGCATCTTTGTTTTTTAACCCTCGCCAGTACAGGGGCGAGGATTGGCGAAACCCCGTGGTGATGTTTTTCGCAAGTTGACCGCTAAGGGTTCTTTCAATCGCTCCGAGATTGTGCTCAGTGATTTTCGAATCTATTTTACGTATTCACGGCAAATTTGAGCGTAATAGCTTGGCATATCAATGGCTTATGGCCTCTTTCTCGGGGTCAAGCCACGGAAAAATCTCGATTCGAAGATGGTCTTCATCGGGCAGCAAACGTTCGAATATTTAATGACACTCAGTCTTACTCAAGCGTATGCGTGGGTGTCCACCATGGTGTCAGTGACCTTCGAACAATGATCGGTACTCTGGTCAAACTCATTTTAATTCAAAATCATGAACCGAAGTCACAAACCTTTTTTTGGCCTAGCATTGACCTAGGATGGAGCATTGTGAAAATGAAAGCGCTGATCTTCATAGTAACAATAATTTAATTCTGTTTTCATCATTACAACTGCTCGGTAGCTCAGTTGGTAGCTCGCTGGTCTCCCTGTTCCGGCAAGACAGGTTCCAGTCGGCCCAGCGCTGGGTGCCCACGGGTCAGTTGGTAACGGGCCAACGTAGGATAGCTGACTACCACACAGTCGTGTCGCACCGGCACTTTCAGTTTTTTTTTCTTTACAACTTTTTCAACACGTAATCCTTTCGCCACAAAACCGACAGTTTCCTGGAATTGCAAGATCATGTTTAGGGGTCGGAATCGGTGTAACAAGCTCTGCTTACCACGGGCTTTGAACCTCTTCAGCCTATGTTCAGCTAAACGTTTTTTTTCCAGAAGCTCTGAAGGCTGGCTTTGTGCAACTAGTTTTCAAGGTCGGTGATTCAGAAACTTTCTTAAATACCACCCAATCAGTATTCTTCCTTTCTTGTCAAAAACTGTTCCAAAAATTATTTTTTGAAACTTCTGAAATACTTCACACCATACAACGTTCTGTGGGATAGACTATTTGGATTCCGGGAAAATCGCTCTAGATATTTGTCCGTACTTTTGATATAGAACGTGATAATAAAGACCTTTGAAAATCATGAATATGCCGCTGGAATATATTTAGACTGACGGAAAGCCTTCGACACCGTTGAGCGTGACATCCTCTGCAAAAAATAAAAATAAGGTGTCGCAGGAAAGGCCATGAAAATCGTTAGCTCTTGTCCCACTCGCCGTGGAAAGAGAGTGGCAACTAATGATATCATATCTGATTTAACCCCAATCCACCCAAATGACTGGCCATCCTAATTCACATCAGGAAGACCAATTACGTCCTTTATGGTTTCATTCATTCTCTGTTTTCAGTTTAATGAATGCATGGAAAGTACCATGGAAAGTACGTACCATTGCATGGAAAGTACGTACAATTGAGCCAAATGCAAAACAAATGCTGAGTAAAGGAGATCAGCTATTCGGACGAATCATTCGCAGGTTCTTCTAAAATCAACAGGATCAAGAGATCATCGAGAGCGAATAATTTAAACAGAGAAGCAACAACATATAAGCTTCAATTTTCAAGGATTTCCGTTCAGATGCATTTCTGGACCTAGATTTCGTCTACGTCGTTGTGTTCAAGTACCAGCAAGATACTAGCATTATGGGAATTGCGCACTGCGCAATTATAAAATCGCTTCAAGTGAATAAAGACAGTACCCTCGCCGGACAGCAGTCGTGTTATAGTAATGAATGTATCCATAATGTTCCATGCTATGCGTAAGATTGCCACCATAATTGGTGAGTGCGCCTCATTTCAAACTCATGCGCCATAAAAACTTGACTTTGACGTTCAGCGTCATTTACCTCTATCTCCTCTTTACGAAATCAACTAGGGTCCACTCATTGACTTCCTTTGAGGTCGTCTGCATGGTAACTGTCATCTAAAAGGGGCAAAGCACCGTATATCTGTATATCCACGGGACCAGGCTAAACGCTCTTTTCTGTTCGAAGCTCTGTTGTATCAGGTTTGAAAACGGCTAGATCGTCTAACCCACTCGCCGCCCCCCCCCCCGCACAGTTAAAGGTGGCCAAGTGGTGAAGGTTAAACACTAAGCATTAGGTCTAAAACGTCAACAGTTATCGAACGTAAATTGGAACGACATTGCCTGGGCTTATGTATGTTGGAGGTCTTTTCTCCTGTATTTGCCTTCCAAGTTTTGCTAGCACTGTTTGTTTCGGATGAGCCCGTCATACATTTTTTCGTCGCCCGAACCCTCAGCTTACCCCTCAGTGCTATCAGGGCACACGCGGCCGTCCGTGTGCTGGAGTCCGCCGGGTGACCGGAGACGGCAGCGGCGGAGGCAGTTTCAGGGACAGCGCCGTCAGCTTCGTCTCTCTCGACGTAGCACAGCAGCACAGCAGTGAGTCGTGACGTGACAGGCGCGACACGTCAGCGGACCTCTGCCGTGGCACGTTTGCACACGTTGTGCTGGTAAGACAATTTCATATGCCTATACGTTTCGCCGTTCACAGTGATCTGCAGATACCATTCTGGTCACCAAACGATGCATTTTCAGATCTTCCACTGGCCATGTGACAACACTGCTGCACTCACCCCATTGTAATAAAGTCCACTTCATGCTTCTTAAAGAATTACAACAAAAGGCAGTCATTGTCCTAAAGCTCTCTGATAGTCTAGAATAATTTCCTGTTTCAAGAGACTTTCATGTTAAAGGTCTTCTAACGATGCATATTGTACTAAAAATATTCAGCCCTACAACTGGCACGAGTGAGGTCTTCACTAATAAGGTTATTCAGAATCATTCAGAATTAAAGGAGATGAAAAAGTGATCTGCACGCTTTTAACAAATGAGATTTCATGCATGGCGACCGCTCGGAGAAGTTCAGATCGACTTGTTTGTCAGTGGGTCATTGTGCCCAAACTCCGAAGCCTCTAGCTCCCGAACGCGTCAGCCGATTGCGACACAAGTGACACCATCGGGTGCGCCGACTTGGCGGGCAGATTGTGGTGCAGGTTTCGAAGCGATTCGTGGCGTGTGGCACGTGCCACGTGGCGCCAACCGGACCTCTGCAGAATTCCTATTCACGGGTGCAGGTCAAACGGCGGATGCTGTTGACTCAAGACTTAGTGACAACATAAGTGCCACTTGTAGGTACTCGCTTTCGTGGTCGGCACCAACGTTCGATTTACGTGGCAATCCACAGACACTTGTTTCTATTTGGATTCGAGGACCTCCCAGTGCCAGAGACTGTGATCTAGGCGGTTGAAATTTGGTGGGTAGACAGACCAACACAAGGGCTATTCAACGCAGCCCCATGTAATGGGCAGGATGCAACGGGCCACGTGCAGCACACGTGCGCCTCTTTTACACTCGCGTTTCTTATGTGTCGAGACGCAAACGGCGTAGTTTCGTGTGGTGATGGCTTGGAAAAGTGGAAGAGCAGCTGGGCGACCAGTTTCGATGGATTCAGGCCGAAACGGAGATGCAGCTTGTACGTGAATTGCGAGGTGTCCAAGATTAACACCGTTCTTGTATTGCCTCGAAATTACTACCGCTGGGATGCTGACAACTGATGGGCAGGAGCAGGTGATATGTGCCATTTGATACATGCGACTTCTCTGCATACCAGGAGCTTCAGCCTGGCGTATGCGGGATGCACGTGCTCAGGTGCATCCGTTTCCCACGCAGGCCTTTGGTTTGGAAACCGCTGACGCTGGAGGCGCCAAATTTTGTGGTGGGCTGCAGTCACCAACACCATAAAGGGCAAGCAAGATTTAGGGCATCAGTGGCAAGATTCTACCCATGTGAACGTGCGACGTGTTGGGCTGGGATTCTCCGTTTACGGAAAGGTGCGCGATTCGTTTTTTCTTCCATGACAAAGACGGCAGGTGTCACTTCATGTGGGCAATACTGGCACTAAGCGTGTGCACGGGACGGCGTGCGACACAGAGTTTCGATTTTGACACCAAACCAACTGTGTAACGCGCTGGTTTGCTTTTAGTCACATGGGCAGCCGAAAATCTGCAACTTCCGTTCGTCATAGTGCTGCGCATTTCTCCATGTCTTTTCTCTCATCTGATACCAGAACTCATGACCATCTCTTGCCGCTCACTACACATGATCTTTCTTTCACCCAGTTTTCCTTCTCATTACAACGTGCCAAACTGCACATCGCTACGATCACAACGCACCATAGCCGCTGACCGTAATCGCCGCCGGAGGCCGGCACGCCACTACTTATGCGTAGTGGATGGACCCTTGAACGATTCTGCCCTGGGGCGACCCACTGGTCAGGTCAGATCTGTACCGACGTCCGGCGCTCCGTCCACAGGACTGAGCCCACGTGACAGAGAGAATCGTTTTAAGAAGATGGCGACTCTGACGTCGAACGGAGCTGTGTGAAACGCAAGACATGCTCCGACGCAGTTATGTTCAAATTGCATTTTTATGTTTGAGATTTCCACTTATGTACCAAATGGTGAGAGCACATTTAGAAGTGAAGGTGTGCACCGACTTTATTACGTATGCATACTGCTACAGACAAGAGCGTGCGCCCACAGTGTGCACGTCTTTGCTGGAAGGATGGGTGTCAAATGAGACTCATTGTAACACTAGCTGGTTTGAGGAAAAGTGTTCGTTTCTGTGCTTTGTCTGCTATCACGTGAGCCTTTCACACTATTATCCCGCAAATCCTGAAAAGGACGAACAGGGATGCTGGAAATACCCACTTAAGATATTAATCAAGTCACGCATAAACAGTGCTTTCACGGCGCTCGGCGCGCAAAGCGGCGCCTTTCACCGCGGCGCGCCATGAAAAGCGCGCGGGACAAAACCGCGCCAAAATACCGCGCCGGCGCGAGCCTCACCGCCGGCGGCGCGCCGGAGGGCGCCTTTGTGCACGCGAGATCGGCACGAATCGTCGCCAAATCTGCTTTGGCCGCTGTGAAAACTTATTCCGGCGGGCGCGGCTAATCCGGCGCGGTGGGCCGCGGCGCGGGCCGTCCGAACCGGAGCCGCCGGCTGCGCCCAGCCAGGCGTGGCGCCGCCGCTTCTGAGCGGCTGCGCGTGAAGAGAGCGCGCCCGGCGCCGCTGACGAGATGGGCCTGACACGGCCGGCCGGCGTCCCGCCGCCGACGCGCCGCGCCGCGGCAAAAGTGAAGAGCGGCGGCGATCGTGCCGCGCGGTGAACCGGCGGCCATGACGGTCGGAGAGGGTCATTAGGATTTCTACTGCACTTTGTTTTCTCTGCCCTTAAACTATTTGCTTTTGTTTCGTTTTGCTTTGCTTTGTCTTTTGTTTTTTTGCTTTAGATGCGTATGGGAAAAAGCTGACAGACGTCAGGTTTTTATTTTATTTCAATATCCGGATAGCTGCATTCCAATATTCGGATGGCAACAATCAAATATTTGGATCGCATATTCCATTTTTTTTTAAAAAGTTGTCATTTACTCCCAAAAGTCACGATCGTAATCAGATGTAAAAAATTATGCGGATTAACAGCTGCATGAGCAAATAAGTGTCACAGAATTTTAAAGTTGCGGCCGGCGCCAAGCACCGGACGTAAGGTGGCCTGGCGTTGCCGAGGCGGGGGGAGGGGAATATGACGTCAGCGGTAAAGGGCGCGCTGTCGCGTAACTAGAGGCGAAAACAGTGTGGACCTTACGTGGAGTGGCGCTTTGGAACGATTTTATTAAAATCATTGACGGCAGAGCTCCTAGAACTTATTTTCCTTGAATCCGTGTTATGACATCTGAAAACGCTTACTTATAGACCCTATATCTAGTTATATGCACACTGGAGTCTATATTCTTCGAATCAATAGTCCCATTCCCATGACAAAAATGCATCACAAATCGGATTTCCCTCGGAAGAGAAATCGGAATTTGAAGTGGCGTTTCCATGACCATACAGAGTAAATCTGGATTACACTTGACATTTCAATGTCCAGATTACTTCGGGAAATCTCAGATTAGCCGCCGATTATGGCGCGAGTGTGACATTTCCCTCCAGAGTGTAGGGGAATCTATTCCATAGCAGATTACCGAATGGACTGAGTTTTGCTGTTACGGAATGGTGTTGTGACATTTGAAGCGCTGCAGTAACAGTTTCTTGTCATTCTTATCAAAAAGCTGTCAACAGACAAGAAATTGATATCGGCGCTAACTCCCCCTTCGCAGGACACCGAAGCAAATGCGGCACATAATGCTGCCGTTTGCTCCCGATTCACGGCTAATCCGGATTTCCTCGCAAAATCTTTTTCCCAATCCGGATTCGCAAATCCAATCTGGTTTGCTAAAAGAGGTGTTTCCATGACCTTTGAAATGGGGATTTGAAGGGAAATCCAAATTTGCTAGTGCCATGGAAACGAGACTAATGCTATGATATCTAAACACGTGTGCTGAATGATACACTGTTCGGCAAGTTTGGGGGGTAGGGGTCAACCAATTTTTCATGTCTTTCCTTTATGGGTGACGCTATCTTTGTTCTGTCGCCATTTCTAGGCGACGCAACGCCTTAACGCCTCAATGATTTTGCCTGCCGTGAATGAGAAAAAGAATTTGAATACACCAAGCAGATACCGCAAGCGTCTGCCCCAGCCTTGAACCTGAAAGCGATCTCCCCAATTGCTCCTCGCCACCGAGTGTACAGGCAAAAGATATTAGGACAACGACTGCAGACTCCGCTCGCCGTCCGTTCACCGTTCGGCATTGCTCCTTCCATTGCAATAAACTACCTAACTAGATCATCAGCAGCAGTGCCATTTTTCTCCGAGCGGTGCACTCGCACCGTTTACTGAATTTGTTCAAAGGAAGAAAACAAACGTTTTCTGGTTGAAGTAAATATAATCCGTTTGAAACCAAACATCTTCTGGAGGCCTATTCCAACTTCAGAATGCAGCGGTACTTACGTGAGAGATTTGCGGTGTCACACTTTCACTTTCGGACCAGTACATTTGCGCTGCAGGCTTTTCAATCCCTAAGATTTTAACATGGAAAATCGATATGGGTGCAAAAGCTCATTGTTCGTACATTGTCACATAATGCGGTGTGAGACGGATCATTTCCCTGAATTCATCTATGAACTGACGACCATTACGCGGGAATGAATTTGATTTCGTGCATGTTTTTAGCGCTACTGTCCAAAATAAAAAAGAATATATGACTAAGGACTGAGCTGAGTTGAGGAAAATCAACAAATAAAATGGTTGGAATCTTTTTAAAACACTATGAAATGGGCCCAACCTCATTTCTGGTGACTTTAAGTCCATTTGAGGTCATTCCAGCTCAATTTTTAGAAGCTGATCTGTTGAAAACGCTACCATGCTGCCCATTTTTCATGGTTCTGGCTCCGCCGCTAGTAGCATTATATCAACAGTGTAGTACGATTTGTACCTTTTGAACACAAAGTAACTAGTGTAAGCAAAAACATATATTCAGATTGCATGTTAATTCAGTTTTCAAAAAAATGCATCACCCATTTTCCAAGTCCTGTAAACGCCAAAAACTTTGTCCAAATTTTGGCGCACGAAAATCGGTTTGTAAAAGTCGGGCTTAGAACACGCCAAAAATGCCCATTTTCGTATGTTTTGCCACCTGCTCCTGCCCCTCACAAGTTTTTCGGGTTTTCTTCCCACAGAAATGTAGTTTACGTCATGCTGAATCGACTGCCTTTTTTGCCACCAAATCGGACTGGTGGTTATCGAAATTTTAAGAGGTGAAGTTCCTGCCCCATACAGGAACGGGTCCATGCGATATGGGTACGGGAAAAGGGTTAGGGGAAAAAGGCTGTTGCATCTTGGTCACTCCAGTAACTAAAAAATACTAACTTGCACTCTTTATACATGCATGGTAACCTATGAGGAATGTCGTTCATTTCGCTTTCGTTTGCTAAACACCCACACCCACACCCAATGTGTTTTGCGTAGTTCATGGAAAATAACTACTGTCAATACAATAGGAATTATTGCCAATATGCACATACAGTACACTCTCTGCCATCCATAACAGTGCGAGGATACGACGTCCCCTCGCACCGTTATCGCAGCGTAAGCCAATCTTTGCACCCATTTCCGCCAAGTCACCCGTAATTGAAGGCACAGCGTGCTCTGTTTTACTTGAGTTTCTACTTCCTCGGCCTACGTGGAATGCCACTTTTGAACTTGCTCTGAGACGGTGTTTTTCGAATTAAAACTTGTAAAATATAAGATAATATAAAATACAGAAGACGACACCGGAGGTAAAAAGACTAGTATGTCTGAGATCTGGACAACGTCCTGGTTTGCAATGGGCTTGTTGTAAACGAGGAAAACAAGAAACTTACCGCTCGCGTGTACGTGCGCTTTTCATTTACCATAAAGAATTTGAATGACAGAATGTCGATAAACAGTTCATCTGCAATGTGCAGCTGTAATGCACTGTTTCTATGCGCAAGACAGAACCGTACGTATTGCCTGGAAACGATAACGTTCGCATTTACGTACCGTTGCACAGACCATTAATATTTTTTGACCGAATTTTTGTAAGCAGTACATCGGTCTGTGCCGCAGTGTTTCAATATGGACTCATTTAAATTCAGGTTGGCCCCTGAAAGCGCAAGGTTGTGAAAGCACGAATTCCATCAACTACTGCAATCCACCTCCAACTTTACTTGCAACGTGCTGCCATAGGGAGGAATGGCTTCGTCCAAATCGTGCCAAAGCTTATCGTATCGTTATCATAACTAATAACTAATTTCTCTGCTCGAGAACTCACGTTGCCTGGTTTTCCTCAGACCTCCATTGTCGTGCCAAGAAACATCGCACCACCAAAAATGTGTTTGCAAGAGGTTTTTAGTAGGCTTCTCCCTCACCCATTTGGATGTGACTCGTTTTGCTTGCTTGGTAAGAACAATGCTGCGTATGTTTGTCACATCAGGGATATTTAAGCATTTTAATCAACCAAGCCAAGTCTAAAATCACCAAAAATAATAAGACTCTGAAACTAATGACAATGTCAGTAGTTTTGATTTTACTGTTGTACTTTTCAAGTGAAACAATAAGTCGCTGATGCTGCAAATGCAATACCATGAATAATTATTTTACGTGAATTACACAAAAAATATTGGACATAAAGCTTCAGCAAACGGAAGAGCCACGAGCAATACTCCTGATATGTTCCGAAGCATGTATGAAAGTCGCAACTTAGTATTTTTTCTAGTTAGTGGACTAAACAAGATGCAGCAGCCTTTTGGCCTTAAGTGTATCGTCGTAACCATGTCACATGGACCCACTCCTGTATGGGCGGAGGCTTATTCGACTCCGTCCTCTGAAATCTCGAGAACTACCCGTCCGGTCTGTTCGCGAAAAAAGACAGTCGATTCGTTATGCCGTAAATTACATTTTACGAAAAGAAATTTCAGAAATCCTGCAAGCGGTGGATATATGATGGCAAAATCGTCAGGAACGGGATATTTCTGACCTGTTATAGCTCTAACGTCCATGGGTCAATTGTCATACATTTAATTTTGGTAAAATTTATAGGCATTCACAAGACTTGACAAAGGAGGTACATTTTTTGATAAAGTAACATAAAAGTTAAATCTATTTGGCTGATACTAGATATTACAACGTCAAAATACAATTGGTACTGCATTGTTGACATGATGTTATGGGTGGTACCAGGAGCATGAAAAAGGAGAAGTGTCGTCGCATTTCTGCTCGATCAACTTCTGAGGGGAGGGAGAGAGAGAGTATGCCACCCGTCTTCTCGTATTTATTACCAACTCAGTCGGCTATCAGATGGACGACTGGCTCGGTGGCTAATCACCAAAACCAGCCCCCTTCCCTACCCGATCCACATTTCAGATCCTGGACCATTAGCTGCCTCAGATTTTGCCAGTGTCTTTCTTCATCACAGTTTTCCACTGCAGGAGAGTATGTTTTCGTATTACACATCTTGCGTTTTGTGGCTGTCTGTAATGCATGATTTCCCGAAACATTATGCAGATTTTAAATTTTTGCCTGGTTTCGAGACCATTATGAAACTCATCCTTCCTTGCTTCTTCAACTATTTTACGTAGTCATGCCAGAGTTCCTCCCCGTCTCGTTTTCTTGCATTCCAAGTTTCCGACCTTTATGAAAATGGTCACGCAAAACCACGCCAAATGAGGCTCAGATTCAACGAACATGCTCCAGTACGGTGCATAAAATAAGATTATTTTGTAGGTTATGAGGAATGTTTTCGATACAATTTGTGTGCGTCTCCGTTTAGGAGATTTGTTTCGTTGTTTCAAATGTATCGATATCTAAAAAAAAAAACGTTTAATAGCTTGTCGTATTCGAGCAGACTTGTTTTTATGTTCTGACCTTAGAAAACCTGGATTCTGGCTGGAACCTAGGATAAAACGACAGATCTGGCAAAGGTCCTTATATTCCAACCTTATGACACTGGATGCCTGTCCTTCATCGCTTAGGGCCGTCACCGCCACCCTCGAACTCCTGGAGCAGGAGGCATCTTATTGAGAGATCCGGCGTAGACTCGTCGGCACGCGTCTTTTGAAGTCGCTGGGACATGCGAATCGGATCCACCGAAACACGAAGGCCGACGTATGTCAGGGGGGGGGGAGCTCCGTTCACGGAGGTCCGATGTAAAGCACTGCTGCTCTTGTCAGATTTCTGCCCCGATACACGCTGAACGTATCGCCCGTCCTCTGAGAGAGCTGACGTCGTCTCCCATCTCGCTCACATTCCGCAGGACACCAGACACAGGCGCTTCGACTGTGCACAGCGGTCACCGCTGACGTGATCAGGTTAAGTCTGAAGTATGCCAGCCGAATGAGAAAGAAGAAATGGAAATCCCCCATCTCACGACTGAGAGTTCTCTACGACAGCTATGACAACCTCAGATCGTGATGCTGGACTCTCCGCGACCTGGTGAAGCTCATCTCCAACAAGCACCCAGTTCTTCAGCAGACAGCGGACACTGGTCGGCGGCCCAGTGGAGAATGGCGGCAGTCGGGACGACGCCCCGCCTCAGCCAGACGCCTGGCAGAGTCACGCACGACGGCGACCGAGCTTGCGACCTCCTCCATGGTATTCCTCACATCCAGCGTCAGTGAGTCCTTGGCGACCGGATTTGGTCGGTGGCCAGAACAGTACACAAGACACTGATGTCAGCTATTCAGCTTTCAGAAGCGCCTAAGCGCCCTTGTGGTGACCTGACACATAAGAGGCGCCGCCATAGTTATGTTCGCCATAGTTATGGAATTTTCCCATTGACAGCAACAGACGAAGCACCACATCCTAGACCAGACGCTTTGAGGTCGTCCATGCGGTAAAGTGCGTGCAGCTTTTTGTTTGGTACCGCTGGCATGGCGATATGCTTTTTGTTTTGATTGCTCTCGAAACATCAGCTGCTTTGGATCCAGGATCACGAGAAACCCGCTATGTATCGGTAAATATAGCTGGTTTCCTGCAGCAACGGAAAAGTTTCGAACCGCCTGAATCAGCTGATATGGGTCCCCACCCTTGAAGGATCCGTCCAAGACGGAACTTAGAGTAGTCTGGCAGCTTCAGGTGAGCATGCCTATTTCGGGTAAGCTGTCGCTGCTACTCCGGATGTTTGGCTGCTTTATTTGGCAGATGTAAAAATATGAACCTTTTGTGTTAGGTATATTACATATGCAATGGTTCCATTCCCATTGAGGTCTGTACTTACCGTGTTGATACAGGAATATTGATCATATAAATACTGTTGGTGATATAAAAACAATGACTGTTTTAACAAACACACGTGTAAACGCGGAATTGTAACCGGTATCTTTCAAATTTGAGTTCTATAGCATTTCAGCTGGTTTTTCACCTCCAAGGGGATGTCTGGTGCTTATGATCATGTGCCAGCCTGCAAAGCGTGGCAATCTCGACAAGACCCTCTGCGCCCGGGTCCAAAACAATACAGCGATTTACGCGGATATACACGGTACCGGTGCGGACGGAGCGGGAGCTGGTGCGACGGAGCGGGGGCCTGTGCGGACGCTACGATCGCCGTGCGGACCCAGGGCCGTGGTGCGGAATGTGCGTCGCCGACCGTGTGGACACAAAAGTAAACCGACTGGAAAATCATGGAAAACTGATTAGCAAGGTCCATGGGCAACATTAATTTAATAATAACATTAACATTAATTTAATAATACATTGACATTAACATTAATTAACTAACTATTAATTAACTATTAACTGTTAATTAACAATTAATTAATTAATTAACACAACAAACATTAACATTAATTTAATTATAAGCGAATTGAAATAATGCATTGAAATAATATGGTTTAACATAATGCTTGGTTGCGCCCCTTGGTGGGAGGCGGTGCGTACAAGTTTCCCTCATCTTGGGACCTCGCGCGGACTGGTGACCACATCCGGCTCCTGCCGGTGCTTATTGTCGAGAGCTCTGCCGTACTTTCCACACTGGGCCATGTGTTGCATGCTAGCTGCAATTTGGTGTGCTGCCACATACAGATGACACACATTCTGCTAAGATAAGTCTGATAAGTCTGGGAACGTTATTTATGAATCATCTTAAAAAAACTGGTTGATGTAAGATATCATGACCGTAGGAACAGGGGGGGGAAGGGATTCCCCACTTTTGGGGAAATTTAACATTAGCCCTATGGGAAAAAGTATTTGCCTCCCCCACTTTTTTTCTGGATGCCCCACGCCTCTGTAAAATATTGTAGTTGCTTGAAATTTCTGATGCAAAATAATAACAAGAAAGTCTCTTCAGGAATAGTTCACCGAGCAATGAACTTGATATTACTATAAAAATGGCCCATTGTAATGACAAAAAATGAGTCTATCATATGATTTACCTTTAACATGAAATGCCGTTTCCAATGGTTGTTTGCATGGCTGATGCGCTTTGTGAACTGCATGGCAAATGATTGCAGGTTTTTCGCTCTACGTTGCATTTGAGCAGAATGGTAATTACTTCTACATGATCATCGACATGATCATAAGTCACCTTCTCATCACTTGATCGTGTAATGATCTCTGACAGCCATTCTTTCCTAATGGGCTGGCAAATACATATCGTTAGTGGCATGGGGGATGCTACAGCTCCACCTTTGTTTAACATTGTTCGCATTCGCGGGACAAAGAGGCCCAGCGGGACCAGATGGCTGGATTTGGCAGCATTTCGGGCTGTGCTGCCACGTGGGCATTTCAGGTGGTTGTAGCTGCTGGCCAGTGTTCTGGCAAAGCATCTGCTGGTTGTACTGATGCATTTGACCCCATGAACTTTGTTGAATTATTCTCATTGATGTCCATGTTTTTCTCAATACATACATTCAAAAACAGTGCAGCTGTCTTCCTGTCCAGAGCTGTGACGGCCAAAACAGCTTCTTATATCGTCATCTTCAGTTTCATCATGTTCAATATTTTTGTCTTACCTGACTTCCAATCCAGTAAGTGTACAGCTGTCTGAGCTATCACCAGCTTGTTGCCAGAGATTTAACGGTGGTCTGGTCCAGGCAAGTCCATCTGGAGGATAGCAGTGGTCCGGTCCTGGGTACCCCACCACCATGATAGGGACGGTATCTGTCTGGTCCTGGACAGCCCAGTGTCCAGCGGAGGGGCAGCAGTGGTGTAGCCCCGGCAAACATGCAGCCGGACTAGCATCATTAGCCGCTTGCGCCTCACCAGTCTCCCACCGGAGGAGCACCAGCAGCTGTCTGAGCTCTGCCAGCCTGTCGCTAAGGAGCACCAATGCCTCTACCAGCAGCCGCCTTTGCCTCGCTGGCTTGTCGCCAGAGGAGCACTAGGAGCTGCTTCCGCCTTGACAGCCTGTCGCCAGAGGAGCACCAATGGTTCCTGTGCCCTGCCAGCCTGTCATTAAAGGAACATTAACCGCCTCCAGCCCATCACCAGGGGAGCACCAGCAGCCGTCTCTGCCCCTCCAGTCAGTCCCCGGCCAAGAAATTTTCCTCGCAACTAATCAGAGCTTTGCAAATATCGTCTCTGCATGTTAAGAAGGATAACTTTGGCCACTGATGTACCTCCGTCGTGTCCTCAACTGCAGACAAATCCTGGGTATTTTACGATTTCCCATGACACACTGTTTTGTTTGTTCGGCGGAGTTTTCATATGAATTTCCATCGGTTCACTTCGAAACATTTAAATAAGACGACTGGTAGGGAGGGAGGGGGATAGGAGGAATGTGGGAAACTGGTACTAGTAGGAAGGGAATGTCTTTTCGTTTGTGCGTGCGTGTGTGTTCTTTCCGCGTTTTTTTTGTCTGTGGCGTTCTGCGCAAGAATCATAGGCGTCCTAACGTGCATCTAAGTGCGTTGGAATCAGGGGATGTGGGAATTTGGGATTCCTGGTTTCGCCAGCATTATAACTTTAATCATATTAAACATTTTTATTTGTTTTCCAATAAATTTAAATCCAGAGAGTTGACGTGAGTGTCGCGAAGGACCAGAGTCTTACTGCGTATAAACTGTTCCCCGCGCATATGGTGACCTCCAAGGGCGGCGGAAGTGGGGGCAGGGGGGACGGGGGCTCGATGGGCCTGGGGCAAGGCTGTGTTTCTGCCCCCCCCACCATTTATGATCTTGGGGGGCCTCGTAAGAAACTGGACAGAAAAGAAAATGGGGATAAAAGCGGCGAACACGCTAAAAACCAAAAAAGGAGAACGCAACTATGCATGAAGGAAACAGACACATGGCGTGCGCGTTCTTTCAAGTCTTACTTTGTTAAGGGCCTCAGCTTTCTTCCGGTAGGGGGCTTGAATAGGTTGGGCCCAAAACTGGCCAGAGACCGCGAACTTACAATTTTTAATGGGCCTCGCGTAATGGACCCGGCTGGCCGACCCCGACACACAGTTCGGACCCTGCTAGGGGGCCCGGCTTCCCATCCTATAGAGGGCCTTGTGTTGATTACACTCATTGGTGGTCCAGCGACCCGGACTCATAATTTTCAGGGACCTCAGAATTAATGGACCGGGGTAGCCCGCGCTGAACCGGGGTTCGAACCCTATCAGGGGGCCCCGGCTTAGGTCCGAGAGAGGGCCTCGCACCGATTGCACTCAAAGGTGACCAGGACCTCACAATTTTCAGGGGCCTCACAGAATTAATGGACGGGGATGGCTTGCGCTAAACCGGGGTTCGAACCCTGCCACGGGGCCACCGGCTTAGGTCCGAAAGAGGGCCTTGTACCGATTATCACTCGAAAGCAAAACAATGCCCGGAAACCTGCAGTTTTTTAGAAGCCTCATGGAATGGACCCACGGGGCCTTCGCTAAACCAGTCCGGGTCTCGGGGGGCGCCCGGCATCCGTCCGTAAGAGGGTCTTGCGCGAATTACGCTCAAAAGTGACCCAAAGACCGGGAACTCACAGCTTTTAAGGGGCCTCGCGAAATGGACCCGGCAGGCCTCTGACAGAGTTCGGACCATGTTAGCGGACCCCAGGAATCCATCCGAGAGCGGAAGCTGGTTTGTTTGCGTTATCCTCCATTTTTAACATTGTATTGGTTCGTGAAGGCTCCTCCACACAACAGCTCTTGGGGCCCAGTCAGTACAACGTTAGCATATAAAACACATCATTGTGTTATATGTCGTTATATGTTAACGCAAGAACATTGCGTTATGTGCTCAGGCGATGTAAGGGTTTCCTTAATTTTTGTATCAAGTCGTAAGATAATTAGACTTGGATTCCGTTGCCACCGAGCCAGTTGCCTCGGCTTCCGACCAGCTGTCTGGCTGTGGACGTCAGGAGTTGACGGTGGGACCAAGCTGTGCCGCACCTGCCGAGTTTAGCGGCTGAATGCCAGAGTTCGCACGACGTACGACTGGATCGTGGACGTACCCTGCCCGGTCGAGCAAAATACGACTCCCGTTAAGTGAAACATGGACTTTTTGGGGATGTGGGTCCTTCGTAGGAAAAGGGGCCTGTCAAGATCAAGGGCCTCGAAATTTTGTTTTGCTCCCCCAAAGCCAAATACGATCCACTGCCACTGGCGACCTCGCCTCGCCACCCACATGTTTCCGGAAATATTTTCCAGAACATCTTTTGGAAGCTGCCTTGAATTTTTCTCATACGTATCCTCGTCATTTATCAAAACTGCGAAAAATATTCCATTAAACAAAGTGCTCAAAGCATGATATTGACAATGACACTAAGAGCGTAATGGTCCTCACATCATTATCGAGGATGTCAGAATCAACATTCCTGGGGCGAGGGATGAAACGACGCCCCTGCACATTAGATGTATTAATTTGGCAAACTGACGACTGCACGTTGCGTGTAAGCATGGCCAAATTCACTAAGTTGTACTGTACTTATATTTTATCCCAGTACAAAAAAAAAACATTTGGAGGGCTGAAATGACTATTGGAAGAGTTCAGATGGACACTGCACGGGCTCAAGCCCCTCATATAGTATAAAAACATGCCTCTGCTCTGTGCACGAAACCATATTGATGTTTTGCCGAGGTAAGAAACAGCAGAACATGGACACGATCAGCGTTGTCAGAACGTGCGAAATTTCTCAGGTTTTTGGGAGTTCGCCGCCATTCTTGGGATCTTGGGAAATAAGGTAAAATGTTGGAAAATTCTCGTCCCAAAGCTCATTTCATCTAATTCCCCCATTTTTTTAACAAATAACACGGAATCATAATGTGTAAGGCAATTAGATCTTGGCGGCAATTTTAAGGGGCACAGGTGCAATTTAGTTTCCAGATGTATTCGACAACCCTGCACTAACTCATTTTCTTGCGTTCTTTTGGAGGAAAGGTGATTTGGCTTCCTTTTCCTAGACGTTTGTGAACTAACCGAGTACTGACCGTTCGGATCTGCGTAATTGTGATTGGAGGTTAAAGTGCTTGCGCTTCAAACACCACACAGGGAAACGTTAAGATGAACCGAGGCAAAGAAACTGTAAAATATCAGTGTGTGGAATCCATTGTCTGTTTCCCACGCAGAACATTGCGAAAATACAAAGTGATTTTTTACGCAACATGAATATGGAAACATCTTGGAGATGGGCAAGATCATGGGGAGCGCATATCTTCTTGAATATTGCTTACGACAATTCCTGTTTATTTGTGGACGCCTTTTTACCAAGCAAGCTATCCAAAACGTGCTCAGACACAGCACAAAATCCGCGCTTGGTTTCCGTATACTCTTTCGGACATTAAACGGGTACTTGAGTAAAGTTCTCGTCCTTCATGAATGTAGGGTTTGACAGTTTTGCACTGTGGTGCATTCCCGACCTTGGGGTCTTGGGAAATCCTTTGCCATCCAAGGAAGAATCTTAGGAAATTCATCATAATCTCACTGGTAACAATGGACACGACGGAGTACAAAGAAACGCGAGTAAGAGACATCTAGCGGGAAAAATACATAGTTATAGTTCGAGGAGCGTTTCGCGTAGGCTGCAGCAGAACAATTTCATGATCCGGTTATTTCTGGCCTCATCGACTTCGTCATTCTTCGTTTCTCGTTGGCAAAGCCACAGTTTTCATAACCTGTTCTCCGTGTCTGACACTTCGTGCACTGACGACGGAAAACCAGGCACGTAACCAGGATTTTCCCGCGGTGGGTGGGGGCAAATGTTAACTTTTGTCTTATATGACAAAATGTTTGGGAAAAACAACAATTATTTGCAATTAGCCTCTTATTTAGCGCACAGGAAAAAGACAGGTGTAACGTTTGCTTTTGCAGCATGTATAGAGGAAGCTGCCCAATATGCGCCACCCTGCCTAATTGTGCCACCTTCCATTATCTCCTAGCTGTGGCGGGTGATTGGCAGA
Source organism: Capitulum mitella (assembly GCA_030062745.1). Taxonomy (NCBI): domain Eukaryota; kingdom Metazoa; phylum Arthropoda; class Thecostraca; order Pollicipedomorpha; family Pollicipedidae; genus Capitulum; species Capitulum mitella. Next base: position 30,638,212 of record CP099844.1, read on the forward strand.
TAAAGGATATTTTCTGAGAGAGACAGCATGACTGCAGATTTGATCTCTTCTGTGTCCTCTTTATCAGCAATACAAACTTGTGCTGGGTCCGTAAAGTTTCCGTGCAAGTTTGAAATAATTTTCTGCCGTGTCACTCGTGTATAACTGTGCTATCAATATCGTCAAGCAAAATTGTTCCTATACATTGCTTTCGTTATGGAATTACCTTTCCCATTTCACCAGAATAGAAATGATACGTTCGCGCGCTTTTTATCCGCGGCCAGTTCTGCTACGGCAGAGGTCTAGGGCAGGACTAGTTAACGATGTGCTGATGATTGCTGCAGTGTTTTGCACGTTTCTGGGACCCATTTAAAGCGATTATCACGGGGGGGGATTCCGGCTGTAGAGGGGACACCTTGAGAGTGAGGCAGAAATATCGCCAGAGTCTTCTTGGAAGGGTTGCAGGCAATGTCGTAGTCAGAAGGATCCTAGGAGTCCTGGGACCCCCCGAAGTTTTCTGGCTCATGAAGAGGCCCCCTGGCGTTGGCCTAAAGGGGCCCCCTGGCCGGGAGAAACAAACCCACTCCTCTGCAAAGAACCCCCTGACCCCAGACGAAGATCCCTCTGGGAGATAGCGGGGTGCCCTCGACCGGGAAAAGTAAGTGAATACCCCGACAGGCACGTACCAAAAGACGAGTACCGGAAAAAATGCTCCTCTGCATAGTACCCGCCAGCCAGGAAAGGTCCTCCTGTCATGGGATGGTATCGGTCGGTCAGAACAGATTGCCCTAAATCCGTTGAGAAGCTGAGAAACTCACATTTGGGAACACGTCAGGCTGTGAGGCCCTTCCATCTACCCCCTCCTCCAAATCATTTATATAAAACGACACCCCCGCCATGGGCCCTCCATAGTGTTTAAGGGGCCCCTCAGCGTTGAGTGCCCCTCATCCTCTAGGACCCCTCCCCCGAAAAATTTCTGGCTACGCCACTGGCTGCAGCCCTACGTCCCCCCCCCCCCCTAGCGTAGCCCGTTCAGCCCCCGCCGTCCACTAGCCGAGGAAACTAATGCAAAGCATCACTTTTTCATTCATCGTATAATCAGCGCCCCAAGTCTCGCAGGCAGCCGTCAGGCAGAGAATCCTAGCGACACCCCAGGAAGGACATCCAGTCAATCTTGCGGGTGAACGTGTTTAACTCAAAGTGCCCTTAGGGACCAGGTGACCTCGGTGTGTCCTTCTCCATCGGGGGATTTATCTGCCACTGCAGGAATTTGCTCCCTAGCTGACGTCCTAAAATGGAACATGAAGGGGGAGAACGCACCCTTTTCATATCCAAAACCCTTTTCATTTCGGTGGTCTTACTTCGACATTTAGGAAACGCAGGACTACTGTATTTTTGGATTAAGAGGAAAACATTTTCTCGAATCACAAGAGGGGTATGGATCCCAAACTCACCGGACACGCCTATGTAGCCAACTCCATGAGGCTGCCCAGCATCTTGTCGGGATCTGAGCACCTCTCCCGACCTGTATACGAGTACTGGCAAAAAAGATAAAAGTGAAACTGTTCATAATATACCAGATAGCGGTTCATTATGACTTTTGCGCCGCAAAGTACCTGGAACTACGTGTCATTTCTATGCTGGCGCAATTGGGCTCGTCACGTGACGCAGGTATGGCAGGGTTGCCCTATTTTTGCGCCTTTTGCAAAGTCCTGCCAGAAACTGAATAACAAATAGTAGGCAAAGACTGAAGTTTTAAAACGCCGGAAATTATGGTTGGCAAAAGGCCAGAGAAGGTATATGGGAAAGACATAACACAATTTCTCCTACATCATAGTCATTGTGCCCGTTTTTCGGAAAGGTCGCGCAAATTGGTCAACTTCCCCTAGGATCACTATTTCGTATTCTTGTGAAATCGCTAAATATCTAGTGGAGACCATTTGGCTCGGGGGAGGATGAAGGGCCCGCACGCCCCTCCCGTTGGCTACGTGCCTAGGGAAAACAGTCTCCCTTTTTGCGTTGCTGCCTCACAAAATTGCAGGACCGGCTCCTACCTTGTTTGTGTCTTTTAGGCAGCATTGTGATTGTAGGAACCACACGCAAAACCTTATCCGCAGTTGGGAATGCACCATGGGCGGAACTTCGTTTTTTCCTGGGAGCCAGGCCCCTAACAGGTCCTTTCCAATAATCTGGTATCTTAATATGATGGTGTATGGAATGAATGGCCTCAAAAAGATCAGAATTAGTCCAAATTAGCAGCTGGGCCCCCAATCATTCTCCAAAAACTCCGCCCCTGGCATGCACGTGTAATCTCAACATACAAAGATGCACCCCAACAGTTTCCAGTGCACCCCAACATTGGTGCTGGGCTGGCATAGTGCTCCATAAAAAATTGGGAACTTGTAACCCTGATATAAAATAACAAAAGCACACGCAAACTAGAAAATTCGACAAATGTGCTTTTGTTACCAAAACTGTTCTTGTCTACAAGAAGCATGATCAAACCTGAAAACAAAAATAGGATTATTAAATTCAGTTTGGGGCAATTCTAATTCACAAGAAAGAAACGTTTTTGCAGTGGTGCCATCAACATACGGGGATCTAACCAACCAAGTTCATTTCCTTTCGCTCAGACGAATCAGAAAACAAGGAATGTTCTGTATAAAAGGGATGCAGATTAGAAGTGCATGAAACATTTCATATCTTTTCATAAAATACCCTCACACTTTCGAGTTTCAGCTTACTCCCAGAACATCAGCACCATCTCTCGTATATCATGTCTCATGTTCCTGTTGTCTTATATTCCACAAATTATGTAGCCCACATTGCATTAACATGAAATGCAAAAAAGTAACGGTTTTTTTTTGAAAGTGTTGCAATGTTCTAAGTAACAATCATGATGTTTCCGGCGTGGCAATTTATACATTTTATACATCCCGGCTGAAAGTCAAATGCACCACTTCAAGGACATACAGAGCAGGGCCAGTATCATTACCTCAGGTTAATTATACCGGCACCTGAGCACTCAGGATGGAAACTTTTATTCATGAGGGCAAGTATTAAATGGCACTGACGCATAATTAAGGAGCTCCACCGAAGCTTAGGGCATCATTGTCTTCTTATACGACAAAGCCCATACGGGGAATGCGCTCTAAATGTAACATCTGCTGACTGGTCCAAAGCTAAATGAATTAATGGCAGTTTTTTGTGCCTGTGAACATATCTTTCATATTCCCAGTCAAGACCCGTCAAGGCCTTCTGCCAACAAAAGGAAATCCAGCTCACTCTGAGCACCCTCCTGGGTAACCAGTACCCGGACCTACTACACCTGCTATTCAAGTATCTCAGTGACACACAGCTGGGAGAACTCTAGCACAACATCAGCACTACAACACACAATGTGTCACACGGCCAGTGACAGCATCACGGGAACCTGGCCAGGATCGTGCGATTTATTTGTCGGTCAACCTGTACCGGGTTCCGCTCGCGCGCGAAGCGGCAGCCGCGGGGACCGCGCGACCTACCAGCTCAGGCCACCAACGGGCAACGCCGATCAAGGGCCACCATTACACTACATTAAATAACCACAACACAACATCCCAAGCCCTGTTTCCTTCTTTTCTTCTCCCGCAACACCCTATCACGATATTTGTGGTAAGGTGGTAGGGTGGACGCTTAGCCAACGCGAGAAGCGGTATGGACAATCTCCTGCTAGCGTGCACGATAAAGACCCCTCGGTGTTCTTCGTAAGGACTACTCCAATTGTCGGCACCCTAACAAAATCCAGCGTAAACACTAGGGTAAATTTTTCAGGAGAGCTAAAAGTAACGGCATGCACATTGGTAGACGCGAAGACCGCCTTCCTCTTCCCCCTGCGCTTCTTTCCTCCGTTTCACGTGGCCCCACACTATGCCGATGTTCTAAGTGGCTTCTAAACCTAGTTTGCACACGTACAAACTTTAAGGCAAACAGTGATTTGTACTCACCTCTCTTTCCCGCTGTAAGGTTAAATAGAACACTTCTGCTGTCTTTAAAATCTCCACATGCAATCTAACGTAACGAGATTTACGCAGACTGAGCAGGCGGCGCATAATGACCAGTAGATCGTGGGACACCTCAAAACTTAATATCTCATCTCCTGGGGCGTAAGTCAATCGTCTGTGTTGGATTACGTTTTGTTTGTTTGTTCTATGCTTTTGGGTTGGGACACAGCCTCTTGGGCTCCGGCATCCAAAGTCTTATGTCAAGTCCTGCTTCTCGTTAAGCGTTATTCAGTCGTCTGTTTTGATCATGGGCTGTTGGGTATTTTTGGTATTTGTGGCATCAAAGGCGATGACATTGTTTCTGTCCACTAGCAGCGGGCTTCTAGTGGCCAAGTGTTAGGCAAAGCGCACTTGAGATCTGTTGCAGCCACAAAGGATTGCAGACATCAGTAAAGCTTTCCATTCCCTCCCTTCCTCCCCCCCAAAAAAAACTGTGCAGACATAGCAGCTCCTCCAGCCCAATAAGGCAGAAGCACAGAATCTCAAACAAAATTCGAATTTTCCGCTAGGTTATATATATTATATATAGGTTATATATAGGTTATATATATTTCGCCCACTAAATCCGTCATTTGAAACAACTGGGACGGCAGCTGTATCCAGGGGCACGGGAACACCACTTCACATTTGGGGGAGGCGTTGAAGAGGTGGGAAAGAAGTATTCTGAATCAATTCTTTCCAGTCAGCGCTCATAGAGCCAATATTTAATTTCAAAAAAGCTAGGGGGCGGATGCCCTCCTCACCCTCCTGCTACTCCCCCGCTTCTCGTGTCCTTGGTTGCATCGTTTGGAACAGTTGCTCAAAACATGATCGGTTTATTTTAACATGCTATCATATTCCTGAATGTATGAAGAATTGTGCTCTGAGCGATCCGGGAGGACGGCGGTGCCATCTGTTCTTGAACATTGTCCGCGATATCACACAAACATATATATATATATATATATATATATATATATATATATATATATATATATATATATATATATATATATTATATCGCGGACGGTGATACATATATATATATATATATACGTATATATATATATGTATATGCCCGATGTATTATATAATATGTAATAGCGGCGGCGGCGCGGTGCTCTTGTTCTGCTGGCTTCGCAGGCCTAAAGGATGCACCTTCGGAGGAGAAAGAATGCCACTTACAGAAATATGGTTTTTCGTGCGAAAAAAGTCCGCTTTTGGCGTGCTTTTCTGAGAGAAAAGTGTATTTTTCAGTTTTGGCTACAGTCACCTGAACATACCTGTACAGATACATACAAATATATAGCCACATATGTATATATAGGTATGTTTTTACATATCTTAGGGGCTGCATATCAAGAAATGTTACAAAAACAAGAACTTTTTAATCATCATTTTTTTATTGCTGCCCGTCACAGAATAAAGTGACCCAAATCCGATGCGAACCCTGCATTTGGGGACAGCTTCAGCTGCTTGTACCTCTGACTGCACCCCCATCAAAAACATCAAGGTCCGTCCCTGTTAGAAAAACTGGAAGAAGTAGGCTATAACTGCTTCTTAGGCGGTCCTTACCCTCCAAAGTCATGCTAAGGCTCAAGTTTAAGGATAAAGAGGAAGGGCCTGGAACCAGGAGCAGCATTTCCAACACCACATCTTAGATGTAACACTCGATCTGACAAACGGCAAGGTGGAACGCGTTCAGCATGCATCACTGGCGTGTTCCGCCCATTTAGCCAATTTTGACGTCACCGCCCGTCGAGATGGGCTGGAGATGTCTGCAGAACACCTGCGAACGGCTGGATTCCAGGGGCGAACTGACCGGATCAGGCGGTCGCAGTCGGGGCCGGTTTTTGTAGCCGGCCATTCGGAGAGGGAGGGTCGCGGAGACCACCTCTGGCAGGTGACGACTGAAACGGCGCCGTGTAGATGGTGGAGAGGCGGCGTGGACGGGTCCATTCTGGGCGGCACGCAGTTATCGTCGGCCTTGTGGCTGTCAAGTGACCTCAGACACTGGCCAATCAGATCATTTTTTAGTTTTCGACTCAGCGATATCTCGCTATCAACATCGCGACCATCTGTGGTGAGAAGCTGGTCAACATGTATGCAAGAAAACAACTGAAAAAGGCTCGTCGCTGAGGTGAGCGTAAGGTCGCCAAAAAACAGACGTGTGTGGAACTTAATTTCCGTTACTGGTTACAGATGAATTGTAGTGAACTGTTTCATTCGCCACGGTTTGCCAGCTCCATACAACAGAATGAATCATCACGTTGGCTTTGGAGACATCAGGATTAAATGATATTGCGGAAAGATTAAAATATAATATATGATATAGTATATAATGTATGTATATATATTACATATTATGCATGTATTCAAATATAATATATTGCGTTTTCTGCTGCATTAGTAAAACGGAATCCACATTCAGGTCGCTCAAGGGATGTAAATCCCGACTCCACCTCTCGCTAATTTAACCTTCTCAAACGATGCATTGCAAATTTATGCGCACTCACCCGACATCGACAGTTAACGCTGCGACGACATAAACCTTGCGAAACAAATACTGCCTACGCGACTACTATTACTACGGTTCTTTCTGCATGCCGATGATGGGTTTCGAAATGACCGGTGGCTCCGGTTTTGGCACGCGACCGGGGCCCAGGATTGGGGCCAGTTATGAAGGCGGCTGGTTCAGACCGGCTGCAGCGAGTGAACCTGCCATGGAGAGAGTGCTCAGGCCAGTGGTGCATCGGGTCTTGACAATTCAGGTTTCAGGGGGCGAGTGTATACATCGCGACCTTGGTTTTGATGCGCACAAAGGGCCTAGCCAGGGCCCTATCTCTAGCCAGGGCCCTATCTCTAGCCAGGGGCGTGGCCAGGATTTCGTCAAGGAAGTGGTCAGGACATACCTAGCTGCCTCAAAACTGAAAACTCCTCCACATCGGCCACTTGAAATACGCCAAGAAGTGCCAAATTTTCAGTCCCAAGGGGAGATGGCCCTTTGCCCTCCTCCCCCCCCCCCCCACTTTCCCCAAGCTGCGCCCTGTCTCCAGCAAAGGCTTCTTACATGTTACCACAGCGGAAGTTTTGACGTCGTTGCTTCCTCTGCTGTAGGGGAGGCAAGAATTGCTATTTCATAGTAATTTTTTGGGGGGAATGACATGTGTACCATAATTTTATGCCATTTTCCCAGCTGTTTTCGTTTGCTGTGCGATTTCTATATATCTTACAGGTAAATTTAGTTCATCATTTCTATCATTTCCAGGTTTGCATTTTCATCATACTGTTATGAATAGTAGTGGATCATCGTTATCAAGTATCACCAGAACCCCTCCAACGTCCCCAAAAAGTTCTCAAATGCGACCAAGTGACCTTCGGTGCACTTAACTTCTGTCTACGAATCATCATTTGTAATCACAAAACAATGAGGAGATAAGGTATATTGCGTTGGGCTTCAAAGAGTCTTAGGCTCAGAAATGTGCAGAGGTTTTAAATGAGACACACTAGTCACATATTTGCATGTTTGTCGATATCATAGATTACGCACACATCCACGCTTATAATATATTTGGGATTCGGCGAGAATATTTTCTGTTTATTCCAATCACGGCCTCCGAACACGGATTCATGAAATGTCTTAGTGTTCGATTTCTATAGTCGTGGTTCCTGCTCGCACTTGAAAACGAATTGCGCAGGACTTAAGTCTAGAAACGCTTCAGAATAGACTTCCTTAAAAAAGAAAGGCTTTCTTTAATTGGCTGTCCTACATAACTGTCTTCTGATATCACATTGTCGGTGTATAGCAGCATCAGTATCATGGACGACAAACGGTGGTTTTCCAGGAACCAGCAATCGTTTTGCCCCAACAGCTGATTGCATTTTCCGGGCATTTACCTTGCGTTTATCCACAGCAACGGAATTCAAGCCGCAGACGTATGCATATACCGTGTGTTCTGCACAGCAATACAAGAGCATGCCATTTCAAGGACTGAAATGAAAATTAAATATGAATAAAAATTTCAGGAGATATACGAGAAATCGTCTTTTACGTCAGTGGTATCTTGGGACTTTGACACACAACTGGAGGCTGCAGACTGCAGTTCCTCTTCAGCACCCGACTAGAAAAATGCAAAATCAAACAATAAATGGATAAGTGAACGTATTGCATCGTGCGTATGTTAAAAAGATTGACGGGGTGCCGAATACAGTCAGATCATCAATCATCCCGACTTCAAATAGCAGTCCTGGTGACTGACTGACGCATTTGAATTTCATGCGCCCTTTTTCACGCCAATTCTCCTTTTCTCCCCCTCGATCCTCCAAAACCCGCCGCTGTGAAAGGCAACTTGTTTTCTCTAAAGCGACGTCAAATATAAGGCCATCGTCTGCATTAATATCGTAACTGCAACACGGCGCTGGGCCGATTACGTCACTTTTGGTAGGTACAGCAGTTCCATTCGTTCGTGGATCGTTTCATGTCTCGGTGTCTGCGTTTTTTGGCTTTCCTTAGAAAACCTGTGGGGGTTCTTATGAGGCCCCTCCCGGCCCGGCGAAGGTTAATAAAGCTGTGATAAATGCTTCATCATTTTTGAGAAGTTACGTCACCCAAGGGTCCAGTATAACGTTGCGGAGCACGTTGGTATGACCGATATCAATCATGAGGGAACGAAATTAGCATTTTAAGCCCGTGCCTCTCAAAAGGATCAAAAGTAGCGCCTCTACTTGCGACCTCCAGACAACCCAGCCTTGCATGCACAGCATGCCGTCCCAATGATAATTGAGCTTACGTCATACGTAAGCAGTATATCAATATGATGGGGTGGCCCGCTCGGCTTAGTCGTATTTCATGGCAGTCGACCGCAGTACCATGTTAGCTACTTCAGATGGTGGTTTTTGGGTCAGAGCAGATTAGGTGCCGGCTATTAACCATCGCCCTGCCGCGGTTTCCTGGCTACTTCGCCCCACTGGGAGGAGGGGAGTGGGGCGGGGGTCCCAATCGGCCTCCCTAACCGTTTGAAAACTAAGAAAAATGAAACGACGCGGTAAAGACCACCGTGTTGCTTGTCATGTAAAGCCCCCAGTGATGTCCAGTTCTTTTAGTTTTCGGTCAATGGATGCCCTCCCAGGTCACGAAAATAACCTGAAGGCTTGCCAGTCTTGAAAATCAGGATTTTCCCGCCACTGCGCCAAATTACGCAACGTCGCGCCACGAAAGTGACGCCATAGCCTTCATCTGTGTCTCGCGCATGAAATGACGTATCGCCGGGCAGCGTCAGGTCAACCGGTGGCCTCCCACAGTCAATGTTCACATGGCGAATGCCAATGATTTGTTTTAATGAATTTTTGGCCGAAAAGGATGCATTTCGGTTAAAATGGTGCAAAAATGATGTATTGGTTCAGATTCAGCACAAAAGCTGACTTGGGGACGGCTTTCGGTCAAAAAGGTCATCCGAGGCCACTGACCTCACTTAATCCCGGGAAAGTGACTGACCATGGCAGTGGCGGCGCTAGGGTTCCCCAACGGGTGAGGTACCAGCATAGCTGGAAGATTTCGCCACGGGTATGGAAATAATAGCTAACTAGACTAAAACAGTTTTTTATACGAATTTCTGTCACCATGATTTGTCTTGTGAGGGTTAATTTCGTTTCGTTTGTTTTCGTTCTTTTATGTGCATTATTATTAAGGCGTCAGAAGAATAAAATCATACGGTAGACTCATTTTAAGTATAGCTTGGCTCAGCAACATTTGCATGCATTTCTCTGGTTCGTAATACCTTTTAGGCTCAGTTCCTGATATAAGCCATTTGCAGGAAGATGACCACGATCTTCGCTTGGCATGTTACGTAGTTCACGAATCGTCCCGAGCCCTGCGTATGCCCACCCCCTTTGAAGAAAAACATCGTATTATCCATTTTCATTTTGTAGCACACATCTTTCAATACTGCCCGGGAGCATTTGTGCATTTACTTTCGGGGAGGGAGGCTTTGACCCTTACAGTTATCGTTGATGCGTGTGCATTCTGTTTATGTCCGCTGCCCGAAAGTATTGTAAAGTAAAGTATTCTGGTATTGCTGTAGTAATTAAGGCACCACTTCCCAAACATTAGAGTTTAAAAATGGGGCTCTTATGAGATACCTCTTCCCAGTGTTTGCCAGCCCATGCATACATTGGATCCCAATTGGAAACAAAAGTGCAGTCTTTATGTAGTGTTATAAAACATTTGTTATGCTTAGCAACAAATCACATAAACACAGCACGGCCACAGCTCACAACTTGCCTTTCTTGATCATTGTCAAATCTTTTTATTTCAACTTTGACCCCTATTACCAAAATCCTAGCGACCTTACTGTGCACAACCATGGTATGGTACGCTTGGTAACCATAATACGCTTGATCCATGGCCACAGCTGACTTAATCATGGCTTTTACATGCTCCAGCTCTCATTCTCAACTCGGTGGACGCGTTACTACTATTGCTACTGCAGGCAAAAAATGAAACTAAACCTGTAACAAATTCCCGGCTCGAATCTACCTGGAATAAGCCAGTTGACACCGCACGCAGACATTTGCGCCAATGCGCAGTTCATGCACTCAAATGGCACTCAACAATCAATTTGCCTGACGCGCCAAAATCAGTACTAAATAGTGCGACGCCATTTGATATCGTAGCTGTGTGCGGCTTTCCCCATTCATCGTTTTCCCAATGGCCTGCGACTGAGAACTAGTGCTGTTAGTCAAAGGAATATGCCTCAGTTTTCTCAAAACAGTCAACAGACTGAGCTTCCATCGATGTTCTGCTTTCTCAAGAACTGCAATCTATAATTTTCATAAGAAACTTTGGCAAGAATAATCAAATGCGCAAAAAGTATTGGAAAAACCCAGCACTACGGGTGAAGCCGCGCCTTTTGCGCCTCGGTGGAAGAATCGCCACTGGACCAAAGTGATCATCCCGAAAGTGGCCCATCTGCAGGGCCTTCCTTTGCACCTCTGCGCATCAAATGACACGATGGCGGACAGTATCTGGTCAACCAGTGACCTCCAGAACGTTTGTCGTTGACGAAAGGCTTGTCCAGCTACATACTGGTAATGATGTTCCGCTTACACGCTGTCATCCTTTGGACCGTATCCGTGTTGTTCGCTACACCAGTGTGACCTCATATGACCCGAGACTGCCTTAGCGTGTCAGAATGATGGCTTCATAAACGCAGAGACCGCGTATTCTCAATACGTGTGTCAGCCGGCGGTCCGGCACGCACTGTTCGCCGCTGCCACGGGGCGCCACGCGACGACGCACTGCCACAGGCACTGTGCGGGACAACCTACCGGCCGGGCGTCATGCAAATGCCCCTGGCGTTATAAAAGGCATCATCGAAGTACGGCCTCCAAAAAACGCGACATTCCTCAAACATGCTTCCCAAAAATGTGCCCTGAAATGGCCTTTAGAATAGGTGAACTTTTGAAATTTTGTCGCAATATTTGAAAAGAAAAAATTAGAAAAAGTCATCAAGTTTTGTGAAGCAGCTTCCAAAAGTCTGGGAATGGCGAGCGAAAAACTGGAGGAGGACAGAATCTCTCCTCTCCCCAGTAAGGAACAGCATTAAAAAAAAAACTGTGGTAAGAGTTACCTGGCATTCATTCTTTTCCCATTTACAGCACTTGTCTGATATAGACCGGGCACCATTTTATGTGGCCTTGACCGTCCACGGTCGCTGCAGCACGCTTGGCGGCGGTGGGTCGGGTCCAGACAGCTGGCATAACGTGACACTCTTCCGGTCATTCCTGAAAAAACGTGTAAACCGCTCATCTCAGACGGATTATAGGCCTCCCGCTGTCCGGGCTCAACCGTAATTAGCACGGGCTCCAGTGGATGGATATCAGAACTCTGCGTCTGGTCATAACATTCATTTCTCATCTGCCCGATCTAAGTCAGCTGGTGAAAGTCACAGCGAACGACGACGCACCTCCATAAGCATGCCACGACTTTGAATTACGTCCGATATTTCCTGACATCTTGGCAAAAATGGTACCTTGTTTTGCCACCAACGCACCTGACGCTCGCGTCACCAGCACACTGAGAACAATGGTGTCGCGGCACGCTGAGTCTCAACGGCCTCTCGAACGCAAACAGCTGATTACTCCCCACAAAAATTCAAACATAGCGGAAAACCATGGTACTGTAGTCGGCCATGATAGGAAATTCGTTTTTTTGTTGTTCGCGTGCCCGTCAATGGTTAGTTTTATTTCAGCTTAGGACAGCAGGAAACGTTTGTTCAGTTTTACTTCAGCATCGACTGAGGATTTCGGGTAGTCTCAGGTTAGGTTTGCCTTCCCTTGGTATTTTCTCTTATCATCTTCGGTTATCCGCCGATCCGGCTAGCCATGCATTAGCCGTTTCATGGCATATTTTATTCTTGCTGTTGAAGAGTTTTCTGTTTGACGTGATGGTTTTACTCCTAGCGACCTAGTTTGTGTCAGTGTTTCCCTTTGTTCAATAATTCTTTATTTACGAGTTCTTCTTGTCAATAAGTTCTTCGTTCATCCGTCAGAGAGAGAGACCTTCCACTTTCAGCACCAATATTCTTGACGTCAAACACTGGCCACTCACATCACTAGCAATTCACCACGTCACGAATGTCACGGGATCCATCACATGTTGAGTCGAACGGAGACAAGTCTATCTGAGGCTAGAAACGGTTCGCCTCAAAAAGTGCTTACAAACGGAAACGATGAAAAGGGACAATGGAATTATGAAAAACACAACCAATTACCAGTAGACGTTTTTCAGCCTGAATATTTTGGAACTGACTCGGTTTTAACCAATAAATGTGCGTGAGAACGCACGGAATTCTAACAACTGGCTGGTGTAAGGCGGATGCAAGAGTTTGGAGGCTGCCGTTGGTATGTGTTATTTAAATTTACAAAATGGAAGTGTCATTTAAGATTACAGATATGATTCACCTAGCGGCACTGCGGCACGATTAATATACCTACTTGGAGCGTTAATGGGCTTTAAGACGTCTTTGTCTGATTTCCTTCGGTGCGACTACGGGAACTGGAGTTGAAGCCATCTGGTAGCCTTAGCAAGTCCTCAGGAAGCCAAAGGCTTTTGATGAAAAAGCTTCAAAACCTTCCCGCAACTGTCTGACCAAAAATTAACGTTCCAGACTACAGTCTGGTGCAATACAGTTCGAAAGCTGGAACACTTGGTTAGCAGATCACGTGACGTTCTTCCATATGCGAGTAACTTTTTGTCCCCAAAAAACGTAGTGTCAGCCCGCCCTAAGCACTGAACAGTTCTAAGGCATTTCCCTGGGCACCAAGGTTTGTTGATGAAGGAGATATTTGTTATTATTAGATATTCAAGAGATATTTGTGGATTAGATTCTAGCGAATGAGCAAGCATTCAGAATCCTGGTTTTTGTCGACTGTTTAACTGCGTTCACGGGCTTCGTTCGTTCACTCCACCTGCGCTGTTTCGTCGTGCAGAGGATGATGAATAAAACAGGCGCCAGACAATGTTTCATGTATGGACATCGGTACACTGATGACTCGCGAATATTCATGGCAATGGCAGCAATGTGTCGAGCACAAAATAACCATGCGTATGAGTTGACATATGGCTATTAGGCCGCCTCGGAGATGAGTCGCGTTCCTCTTGTTCAGGTATCGCTTTGACTTCTGCTGTCGTCCAGCACAACCTTTCCGCGCCTGTCGCCCCCGTCTCATAGAAGCTGGATGCAGTGCAGAGACTTTGAGCACAAACGAAAAGTCACGAGCTGTGTCACCTGCTCAGACCGCCAGCAGCGAGATGCCTCTCACGCCGAACACAGTGTTACAAGGAACCCCATGTTGAGATACGTGCACTAGCGTGTTCATACGAACAAAACTGGAAACCTGCAAAAGAGCAGGTTTTGTTTAAAAACCGACCCGAAGCCCAGTCTAGTGATATGGTATGAAAAAGGCGAGCTGTCCGTAAATTTTTCTGGTGTTACATGTCCAGAAAACAAAAGAAAGGAAAGCATGCCAAAATGCGACAGAAGACAGTTTAGTAGGTGATCATAGATATAGAAACGTTGCAATCTGCGACGACACTTCATTCAAAAATGACAGTGAACAGTGACACTGAATTGCTCACTGACAGCGACAGTGAAAAGTAAAGTGAGAGACGCTTCGCAATGCACATAGGGTTTCACACAACACGTCTAATTAGTTAGTGACAACATGCATCCCCTGATCTTTTCAAAGGCCTGTTCATAAAGTGCTTCAGCGATGAGAGGCCCGAAGGCTACGTCCGCCAGTCTGTCTCACCACAATTGCGACATTATCTTATGCAGCTCAACAGTCACCTATGGAAGCTCTGTTACGTGCTGTCTCGCTGCGCAATAAACGAAGCGTGAGTCACGAAAAGAAATCGTAAAAATAACATCTGGGCTTGGCTCCATTTCGTTTACGCAGCCAATCAGAGCATCACCGAATGGTCGAGTGCCAGTTGCTGAGGACGGACCTGGCGGAAGGCTAGAAAATTCAGGCAGAGAAGACGTGATGCTCTTACTTCAAGGAAAAGAATTTGCAAGTCGCATTTCAGTTTTGATAGTTAAGACCAAAGCGCACCAGTTATAATTTAATTCCAATAAATACCATTCATTTATCGCGATGGCATTTAAACACTGCACGACTAATAAATGGAAATGATATAAACATATGCATATGCATGCGTATGCACCTAATCTACAGCTGGATACTGAGGTCTGGGAGTTTTGTACATCTGAAGACGTCGCGCTCCGACCACGCAGCAGTGCCATGCGAGCCGCACGTCATTGCTCTGCCCCCTGACGGTACACTAGATGCTGTTCAGCGCCGTAAAAACTGCTCCTGCAACGCGACGCAGTACGCGCAATGAGCGCAGCTACCCGTTCAGCCAATGATGCTTGAGCACGCCGGTGCACGTGCATTGATAGTGCACCGGGCGTGAACGTTTGCACTAAGTTATCGCGGACGGCGGCGAGACGCCGGGCTCCCTTTGCGATCCTTCAGCTCATCACGTGCTACACCCCGACACCGCCCGCAACCCCGGAATGCCACGCTATCGCGCCCGAGCGTCCGCTATGAAAGGCACACGTAGATCACATGGAGCGGCGGACGCGCCGGCCGGTCGGGCGGCCGACTGGGAACACTTGGTCCGCAGCTCCGCTGAGGCTGGACGCCTCGCCGTCCTGCAGCTCCGCCTGGTCCGACCGGTTCGCTGTCCCGCAGTGTCGCTGCGTCAGGCGGTTTTGCTCTCCTGCAGCTCCGTTCGGTCCGACAGCTTCGCCGTTCCTCAGCTTCGCTCGGTCAGACTGCTACGATGAATTTGTCCCCCGTTTGTTCCTACCGGCTCCCACCGGTCACCGTAGACTTCCGTCGCGGTTCTTGTAGGTGGTGAAGAAGGGATTGGACTCGGTAGGACAGCGCAGGCCGCCCTCCATGATGCGCCAGTCCCAGGACTTGTGACCCACCGGCTCAAGCATGTTGTTCCACAACGCCTGCGCCACTGAAACAGAAAAACCAGGCGCTCAGCGTCCCCCGCCGGCATGGACGTAACGTGAATGGCATGTCACGCACGTGAACAAAAGACGGCGGTGAGCGCAGCTGAAGGGCGATTGTGGTTGGCTGACGTTTTTGGTGAAGACAAATGCGAAGATATAGAAAAACGTCAGAGATACCTTGCACCGGACAATATCACCAGGTCGCAACAGGAGCACATCGAACGTTGCGCAAACGCCGCCACAGCGTCGCCCGTCTCGTGCGCTCTGCATGTGGCAACAGCCAACGGCCCAGACGGCCTCAGTCGAGCCGACAAACGAGCCCGGCGGCCAGCTCCGGCCGGGCGGCGCTGGAGGCGGGCACGACGCTGCGCCGGGCCGTTCCCGTCCAGCGGCCCGCACCGGTTCGGCCCGGTCAGGCCCATAATCGGGCCCGGCGGCGCGCGACCGGCGCCGGCGGGCAGGTCTGCCGGCCGGCGGCGGCCGCACGACACCGAGCGACGGCCGGCGGCGCCCGCCCGCCACGGCGCCGGTCAGCCCGCCGAGTCTGTGAACCCCTTCCAGCGAGCGGCTCCCGCGGGCGACCCCTGCGACCTTGCCGGCTAAAACACCGTCCGGAGTCCAGACGGCCGGTCCAGCTCATCTGCAGAAGAATCGGCGGTTCCGAGCATCGCCGCGAAGACCGTGGGCCGCGCAGACGCCAGCCAAGGTCGGGCCGGCGAGCAGGACTCGAGAACAGCTGCCGACCGGTGCCGGGATACGGATACTGGCCAGGGACGCGGCCCGTTCCGCCACATTCGGGCCGAGTCGCGGCCGATCAAGAACACCGCCGTCCCGGCCGAGTCCAACTCCAGAAAGTCCTCCATCGTTTCGGGATGTTGGAATTCTGGACGTTAGACTTCAGTATTCCTGGATGTTAGAACCTTAGAACTCCGAAGGCCTACGGCTGCTGAGGGTCACATCGATGGCCGAGGGATCAGGGTGAAACTGAAACTTGGTCGTTCACGTAAAACGATCTCCGGTAATGGCCGCTGGGCACAATGGCCGCAGGTCCCCAGCGGCTTTCATTTTGTTCCGGCTCAGCTGTTTTGAAAACAACGGCAGGAAAAACGATCGCATGCGATCAGCTATCTCAGTCAGATACCGAAGAGTCTGAACAGATAAGAAACACGCCTTTCAGGCATCAGCATCCAATTGTCCGCAATGACAAGTAAGGCCGACCACGACGAACGGTGCCAACGGTAGGCCCGATGAACCAGATTTTGGTGCTATTAGCAGAGACCTGGCAAGGTCAGCCAAGGTCACGACTGGGTTCAATCGGAGCCACCAACAGCGCAGACCGTCAAACAAAGGTTGCGCAAAATCTCTCGTGGAAAACCATTGCGTGAGCATTATAAAGCAGCCCAGTGGCGAGTTTCCACTCACAACAGAAGGTTGATTTATGAGGAGAGTATTCCGTACTCCTCTTCACTAAACACTTCCTGCCCAGGAGAAGACAGGTGTCGCGCCAACAAAATGCCTCAATGGCCTGGACCGGTCCCGGTTCAGTCAGATCGGTCCGAAAGTAGTCGCAACAACTGACCTCGTGTTCACAAAACCCGTCAGTAAATCCAGAAAATGCCGTCGAGTTTACCCGACCGGACACAGAGCTGCCAAGTGCCCACACACCATGCCAACGTGCGAAAGGTCGAGCCCGGCTACCGTTGAGCCAGCTCGTCATAAGCTCTTTTTAGCTTAGCCACTTGTCACCCTCCACAGCGGCATACCAGCCTCCACGCCGGAGAAAATAACGCGTCGCCCAACGTCAGCGATGGCGCGCGCAAAGTGCCGTGGCGCGAAATAGGCGCGCTCTTTTCGACGCCGCGGGCAGAAAAGGATGAGGAGCGTGACACGAATGAACTGTTCCGAGGGCCGCCGGACCGCTGGATCCTGCCGCGACCGGAGAAAACGGCGGGCAGGACCGCATCGGCAGCCTCAGACGGCGTCCACGGACCGCGGGACTGAGAGCCGTGCAACGACGCCGCAGGGCCAGGACACGCCGGACCAGGCCGCAGGAGACCAGACGGCAGGACCACACGGCGGGACCAAACGGCGGGACCAGACGGTGGGACCAGACGGCAGGACCAGACGGCAGGACCAGACGGCGGGACCAGACGGCAGGACCACACGGCGGGACCAGACGGCGGGACCAGACGGTAGGACCAGACGGCGGGACCAGACGGCGGGACCAGATGACCGGACCAGACGGCGGGACCAGACGGCGGGACCAGATGACCGGACCAGATGACCGGACCAGACGGCGGGACCAGACGGCGGGACCAGACGGCGGGACCAGATGACCGGACCAGACGGCGGGACCAGACGGCGGGACCAGATGACAGGACCAGACGGCGGGACCAGACGGCAGGACCAGACGGCAGGACCAGACGGCGAGATCAGATGACAGAACCAGACGGCAGGACCAGACGGCAGGACCAGACGGCGAGATCAGATGACAGAACCGGACGGCAGGACCGGACGGCGGGACCAGACGGCGGGACCAGGCGGCGGGGCCGGCGGGGCCCTGAGGCGATGGAGCGGGACCGCGGCGGTTCGTGGGTCCGCGGCGCCGTCCGTGTTGCGACAGAGCGGCCGGCGAGGTGTGGAAACGGTGCCGGCTCAGCGCGACACGCCCGGACCGGCCGAGCCCTTTTCACGGCCGCCCGGACCGGCTGCCGACTCCGGCTCCTGCGTGCCGCCAGAGGACTGGCCAGTTCTGGCGCGTGTCCCGAATTCAGCCCTAGAGAAATGCGACTCTCGGGTTATGAAACGGCTGATTACGGTAGAATTCGGGGTCCCAGATGAGTGTAGAAGGGGCGGTGTGGTTTTAACTAGAGGCAAACCACCGCGTTACACAACGCGTCATTCGGCCACATAAGTCAGGCGATCCTTCCAATGCGTCAAATTTCCAGCCTATTACAAACGCTCCATTGATCTGCAAAACGGTAGAAAAAATGAACATCACCAAATCACCGACTTCATGGAAGGGAGCGGCTTTTTCAATGACGAAGCACGATTTTATGTCCAACCACTCAACGTGCACAGCTCTTGTAACTGTCACAGACCACATTCTGCAGGGTATGGACCGGTCAAAGGTATCATTGCTGGCACTGTTCGATCTTAGCAAGCGCTCTGATGTAGTGGCTCATGACGCGGTACTGGGCAAACTTCAACAGCTACAGATATCCCCAGGATGGTTTTGCTGCTATTTGGAAGGTCGCACGCAGCGTGTGAAAGCCGGTGACAGATTTTCAGAGCCGAAAGCGTCGCATATTGGAACGTTCCAAGGATCGTGCTTGAGGTCACTGCTCTTAAACATCGTCCATAGGGATCTAGCTTGTCGCATTCCCAATGAGATCGATGGCTTTCGCATATGCACCGTTCGATACGCCGATAATACCCAGCTGTCGATGGCTGGTGTAAACTGACCGCAATGACAGTCGTTCTGGAGAATGCTTTGGACACTCTCTGCACTTAATTCCTTCAACACGGCATGAAGCTAAACGCTAAAGAAACCGAGCTCATGTTGTTCGATAGCAGCCGCAACCTCAACATGATCACGGATCCAGGTACAGTGCCCTTCATACAGCACTTTCTTGCCCTCGTAACAAGGCTAGAAACCCAGGCGTGGTCACGCACTCGTATTTTACGTGGGAGCCGCATGTCCACAGCGTTATTTC
Source organism: Capitulum mitella (assembly GCA_030062745.1). Lineage (NCBI taxonomy): Eukaryota > Metazoa > Arthropoda > Thecostraca > Pollicipedomorpha > Pollicipedidae > Capitulum > Capitulum mitella. Next base: position 30,657,457 of record CP099844.1, read on the forward strand.
AAAGTATAACGACTTACTCATTGGTCTGCTGCACGCCAAGAGCGTTCTCCCCCCACACCTCCTGCTTCGTCTCAATGACACTTTGGTGCAGTCTCACGTCAGATATTGCTCGCAGGTCTATGGAAGCGCATCTTCAACCCAATCAGCCAAACTTCAAAAAGTCCTTAATTTTGCAGTTCGCATGATTTCAGGTCAACGCAAAGTCCGGCACATAACTGACGCAAGACGGTTATTCTAGTGGCTAACTGCCGAGAGCCTAGCCACTGTCGCTGACGTCAATATGTTGCACACCATTTTGGGATCGCAGCAGCCTGCGTATCTGTTTCAGAGCTTGTCTTACATTAAGCACCACGTCTGTCGCGTCACCAGACAGCCAAACATGCTGCATGTGCCCCGTGCTGTCAGCACCTTTGGCCAGAGCATTTTTATCTACCGAGCATGCACCGAGTATATCACCCATGTCATGCATCACAGTTTACAACATCCTTCTTTACCGGTGTTAAAGAGTGCCTTAAACACACGAAATCTTGTCATCTCTGTAGTCGAGCTGATTGTGCTGATTTTAATCGCGTGTGTTTATTCTGGTTTGCCTGTAATGTGGTACTCAGGATGTCGCATTTTACATACTTTTCATCCTTTTTGTCTGTGTACCATTGCTTGTATGACACGGCCACAGAATAGTCCTTTTTGGTGGACGTGACCGGCTGTTTGCAAATGCGTGCACACGCATACACGGTTGGTTTGGGGTCAAAAATGAAGTTTTTATCGCACGCAGACCTGCGCACCCGCTTAGCACCAGCATTATCACCACTGATCCGTGAAAGACACTCGCAAGTAAGGCGGTGCAAGAGCAAGTCGTATTCCCGTTCATGAAACGGCACAGTTGCGCAATGAAAGAAATCTGCGTCACACCGTCGGCCGAGGTGTGAGGCCCGCAAGCGAGCGGCTCGAAGGGCTCGAACCCGGATTGTCTGTTTCTAAGCCAGACACTCAAACTAAACACCACGTTTTCACAGCGTAAACCGACTGCCTGCTGATAACATCACTCAAGTAAACTGCACTGCTCGTGCTGGCCCATTAAACAAGAGCCGCACGTGCGCTGCACGTCACCCGTCACCCTTCCCATCATTTGGCGCATCGTTGGACAGCACTAGTGCTGGCCTATCTACCCTTCAAAGTTCTACCGCCTGGGTCACTGCTTCTGGCAACAGGAGGTCTCGGAATCCAGATTGAAACACGTGCCTGTGGATCGCGATGTGGATAGCACGTGGGTGCCGAGCACAAAAGCGAGCACCCGCAAGTGGGGTCCATGTTGCCACCAACTCTTGAGCCAACAGCACCCAGCGTTTGGCCTATACCCACGATAAGTTGAATTCTGCAGAGGTCCGGCTCGCGCCACGTGGCACGTGCCGCACGCCACGAGTCATTTCGAGAAACTTTCACCACAATACGCCCACCGAGTTGCCGCACCAGAGGGTGCTACTCGTGTCGCGATCGGCTGGCGCGTTCGGGCGCTACAGGCTCCGAAGCTTGGACACACACATGAAAACGCAGACAAACACCTAGATCTGCACTCTTCCGAGCGACCGCCATGTTTGAAATCTCAGTTTGCTAAAAGCATGCAAAGCACACTTTTAACTCTTTCGATGTTGAAACATTGGCCACTACGCAGAGTTCCGACATACAACCGTGTTCCGAATCAATGGGGGCAAAATCTCGAACATCACATCCAAGGGCAATAAATTTTGAATTCTAAGAACAAATTTTTTGGTCGCGCAGAGAATAGCAAATCTGAGGAAGAAGAAACGATAAAACCAGCTATTTAGGGATAAGAAAGAAAAAGAAGGTAAGGGATGAAAATGGGAAGGATAAGAAAATAAGGTGGGTTTCGGTAACCGCAACAACTGGGAATCGACGCTGACAGTGTATCACAAGAAATGCCTCAAATCCCAAATGTTGCCTGAAATCTCGTCATTCATGGCGGTCTCCGGGACCGGGTGTGACAACCACCCACATCTGTCCGCTCTTCAACTCACTGAGAGCATGCCCTCGCTGGCTCAGATGGAAGCAGTCGGCCGACAAGGAAGGTGGGGTCGGCGCGCATGCCGTACCGACTGGGCACCATCGGCAGCTTGGACTCGATGTTGAACGGCTGAATCACCACCGTGAAGTCGTCCTTGGTGTCGTACCGGCCCGACTCCACCTGGGGCACATCGGGTCAATCAGGGTCAGCGCCCGTCATACGCCTCCAACCGACGCACACCAGGCGGTACCAAGGTCACCACAGCTCAGCAGTCTCCGCCTGAGGACAACCGGGGCATACAAGGCTAGCACGGATCAGGGGTCTTCACCTGAAGAACGTGTGGTCAAAAGCAAGGTCGGCGCGGATCGAGCGTGGTCGTTGAATTAACGTCTCGGTATAATTCACAACAAACTTAACCCACGAATAACCTGTTTACAAAACCTCACTCTCTGCAGTACTCGTGCAGTCCGTCAGGCGCAGCAGTCGGCGAAATTACGCCTGACCACGGAACAGAACGGCCGGAGGGCGGCCGCCACTGGCGCCGTGATCAGCTGTGCAGCCAGCTGGACGTGCGGCCGACTACCTTCCCGGGGGCGAGGTCGCCGGCGCGCAGTCGGCCCGACCCAGACTGACGAGGCGCCGGCCGGCGCCGGCGGCCAGGAGAACTCGCTCCACCGGCCACCGCCGGAACGTAAACGGGCCGGAAAATCGCCTCCCGTCACAGCAGCCGGGTCTCCGGGCAGTCGCAGGCACCGTGGAGTCCAGACGGGGACAGGGAAAGGGACAGGGTGGCTTGGTCTCATGGTGTTAGACAAGGGCGTGGCAGTTTTTGGACCTTTTTTTACAAAAAATATCGTGTAAGCCCAACGGCATGGTCGCATTCCATTTTTGTGAATCGCAGGCAAAATGCAACATGGGAAAGATTGCACTGACCACAGCATGCCAGGCTAGCTGAATTCTTTCCAGAATTTGCTCACATTAAATCTGGGGTCGTATGCGGCCGAAACCACGAAAATATGGGCCATTTTATCCATTGTCCCCGGACAGGCAGGAACAGACGGCGGTCCCGGCTGGCCCAGCGACAGTGGACCCCCAGGAGAGGGGAGCAGGATCACGTGTCGGGACAGACAGGAAGGGACGGCTCTCCAGGCGGAACCAGAAACGGTCGACTCCCACGAGTTCCCAGAGCATCCGTAACCAGCACCCAAGGACTCGATCAGTGTCCAAGGACGGGCGAGACCGTCCCAAAAATGTAGTTCGTTTTAAACGAGATCGACCTCAGTTCAGGGAAGGGTTAAGACATAAAAACAAAGCTTTGGCAGTTACAAAAAGGATACCTGCGATTTAAAGAGATTTCCTGTGCTGAAAAGCTAACCAGCAAATTATTCCGTCGAAAAGGCCATCATCATTGTTCAGCCATGAGCAAAGCAGAATGGTTGTCAAACATTCTTCAATCACAGTTCAACCACGACCCCATCATGGAAATCAACAAGACATCAGTTAACGTGCAAAACGTACACGTTATCTGACGTGTTGAACAGTGGGTCATTTCCCCCGCTACGCCTTCTCGAACGGTCCTGATCTTGTGAGACCCCAGTACCTGGCCCGGCCAAAGACGCCGCAGCGATGGCCCAAAGGTCGTCCAGGGTTCAAGGTCACGCTTTCCAGCAGACATGCCGACGTGGTCCCCTGATTGACGCCAGATCGGCGGCGAGCAAAACAACATACTTGGCCAGGTACTCCCGGCGGCCACATGACGCGAGCGGGCATGTCCGGCCACGACCCGAGGCTGCGACCGTGAGCAGGAGCCGGCCAATCACAGCAGCCGCGGTCAAATGTCACGTGACTTTGCAAACAATATTAAACATGGCACCGAGCAGACTTTTGACCTGCAATGTGGCCCAAACGCTGAATGATGCCGCAAAACAGTATCATGTATCCTAGACTTCTCTTAAGCTTAAGTGGCTTAAACTTTTAAGCGTGAACGGCCATTCTATCCGTTGAAAATACATGAAACGCAAATGCAGAGGCGCGCCTAAGACCACCTCCGATTCCCCGCCGTCTCCGACCACACCTGGCGTCTCTGCTCGACGACAACTCACTAGCCCTATGGCGGCGTTCTGGAATTCGGTCACCATGCGGCGCATCTGGTGCCGGCGCAGGCGCTTCTTGCCGAACAGGCAGGGGCAGAGGAAGTTGTCGGCAAGCCGGCACGGCAGATTCTTTCCCTTGACGTCCAGCAGCACGGTGACGTCTGCGAGCATCACGCGGTCTGTCAGCGCCAGCAGCAAAGCACAGGCGTCGGAGGACGAGGCAGAGGCGTCCTCCGGCACGGCTCACAGCAGTCACAGCAGTCACAGCAGGAGCGGGAGGCCGCCGGTCCAGCAGCGACAGACGCGGCCGTCGACATCGGCTTCGACAGGCTTCCTATGAATCGGACCAGCTCAGGGGTGGGAATTGCTATTCGTTCTCGGCGTTAGAACAAACATTCTGTATCAACATAACGAAATAAAAATAAGGTAGTGATGATGAACATCGCGAACTAAAAACTATTCTGTGTATGGGTCATACACATATCAATGCACAGATAGTCTGGTCATGCTAGAAAAAAAGCTTTTAGCCTACATATGAAATTTTCCGATGTCATCGTCACCAGCAGACAGAAGTATATCCGCCCCTCAGTCCGTCTGCCGGAAACATCACGGTCCAAGGCCGCACGTATTCACGGACAACGGTCGAAAGCTGGCCAGACAGGCGCGGCCGCGTAGCCACGTATCCAGCGTCTTCGCCCTGCAGCTGTCGCTCCGCGTCTGGCTTCGTCCCCCGCCCCTTGCCGCGGACGTCCAACGGTGGGTCTTGGCGCTGGCGGGGCGTTCGTCGGTTCGGTTCGAAGCGGCCTTGCGGCACACTGCTCTGCGGCTGGACAGCTCCGACTTCCGGGACCGGACGAACCGTTCCGACGCACTTAATGCTTCATAATGCAGCTGCCTGGCGGCCCGCCGTCCGGTGGAGGCAACTTGGGGCAGCTCCCGTCAGACGGCTCACCATAGGCAGCAGCTGCCAGGCAGCTCACCGTCAGGCGGTAGCGGGAATGACCTAGTTATCGGCGGCACTCCGGGCGGTGACGACGGGTCGCGGGTCCAACCGATTACCATGCTAATCCGTTCTCCTGTAAAACACCTCTGGGGTCACAATCGGCCCGTCCGGACGTCGGCCGCCTGCGCAGACCGTCAGCGCTTCCGGCGCGTCCTTCCCGAGCGGCGGCCGGGGGTGGTGACGGAACGGTGCGGGGGCTCGGCGGGCGGGCTCCGGACCGGTACGTACCCACCACCGGCACCAGGTTGACGAACGTCCTCGGCAGCTCGCGGTGCAGGATGTCCAGCGTCTCGCGCAGGTAGGCGGCGTGCCCGCGCGGCGAGTTGAGCCAGAAGTCGTTCCTCCTGCAGACGTGGCTGCACAGGTTGTTGCCGCCGATCATGATGGTGATCAGCTGGGGAAAAGCGTCAGGTTCACGCTCGGGCACGCGCCTCGGGCGGCGCGCGATGACACTGCACTGGAACGCCGAGACAGTTACACCAGCGGGTCGTTACGGCTGCGCTCTCGGCAACGAAGACACTTGCGTCAGCGGACTTGCTCTCACGGAAAGCCGGATTGTCCGATAACGATGCGATAACAGGCCAACGAGCGCCAGTGGCGAAACAGGTTTCCAAAGCGGCCGCGGGGCGCAAACGAGAGCAAGCTGGGCGCCGCGGCTGCATCACGCACCATGAGCAGCTGTTCCCGCACGTTACGCGGCGTTCGAAAGCTGTCACGCGTCGCGAAACGGCGCAAATTGGCCGCGTGAGTCGGGTGTTGCGCGCGTGACGCCGCCTCACGCGCTCAGTCCCGACCGACGTCACTCCAGGGCTGCCAGTGCCGGCCCGCGGGGAGGCAGGGCCCTCCGGGGTTCCGTATGTTTCCTCAGCCTCCACCTCGTCGAGCTGCCTCCGGGACTCGACAGATAAACGCCCCTCGTCTGCTCCGCACGTCTGCCGTGCTTCAGACTGCGCTGAGGCCGACCGCCTCCCACTCGGCCGGCGACGCGGGCTCATCACCGCCTCCGGCGCCCGTCCCGCCACGTCCTGCTGATGACCCGGACATTATCAGTCAACGCCCGGCCGCGACCTTGACGGCGCGCGGGCGCGTGGCGCGCCGTCCAGAAAACCACGCTTCCGTCCGGTCGCGCGCCCGTAAAAGTGAGAGTGGCTGCGTCCGGCTGTGGGTCACCGGTCCGGCCTGGCGCGCCGCGCCGCCGCCTCACTGCTCACAGCCGATTAGTAATTCGCGAGCCGCTGATGGCCGACTGGTCGACCTTGCGGACCTGGCCGGCACGTAGCGCGTGTTGCAAGCGTTGCCAGGAGCTAGCCACCTTGCAAAGAATGCAGTTTGATTGGTGGCCGCGGGCGAACACGCGGCCCGGCTCCGATCCGGCCACGGATCGCGTGCTGAGCGGCCGCCAAACGTCGCCTGGGTAACGCGAGCGGTCATGGGCACGCCGCGGGCGGCCAGGGCGCCGGCACGTGTCGCGTGCTCGCGGAAGACAACTCTGCCCGCGGCGCGTCTCCTTCAATCGCCTGCCCGTGGCCGGACCGCGCCCTGAAGCCCTGGCGACCATCGCAACAAGACCGGCGCCAAACACAGGCCTCAAAAGGCCCACCCCGGTCAGTCAGGCTGTCCCAGCGCAACAGACTCCTCAAGGCCTCCCTGGGCCCAGACGGGCCCGCGGCTAACGAGTTGCGCCATTGTATTACTGGCCCGCGAATAAAAAGCAACGCCTGCAATACTCGTCCTGGGCGGCAACGGCTGCAGTGGCGAACATGAAGATCAGGTCGTCCTTCCAAGCAACTTGCGCAACGCCGAGCGCTGAGCCTGGCGCGGTATGAATGCCGCTTTCATGCGAGCTTAAAAAAAACGAAAACTTTAGGCCCGGCGCGCTGTGATTAATCGGAAAAGACAGTTTCTCGCAGTGAGCAATCTCCACTAACCTTTGCCGATGCCGATGTAATTATGCTTTTTGGCGTAACGCTAAGTAAACATCTTTTACAGCTCCTTCGCGAGAGGAAAGGTGAAGCGGGGGATGCCACCCTGTGGTACTGATTGGAGACAGTACACAAAGTATCTCACTCACAAGGCACCACGTCATTCGGAGGACCTGATCCATATCCCGTAGCCTGTATACCCTGCAGCCTGCTCCCAAAATGGATACATCATATCGCATCAAGTCACTGCACAAAACGATGCCCTTGGGATATAGCTTAAGCGAATCAGTCAGCGTGCCAGGTCGTAAGACTTCAGAATGAAAGCCATTCACTGGTCCCACAGGATCAAAGGGTCACAGCCTTTATCATCCTTACAAACGATACGTAAACATACTGGACGTCCCGCCCGAAAATCCTCGGATGAATGCCCAAGCTCAAGGCCTGCACTCAAGGACTCTGCAGTTAGTTGACTGCCGCGAGGACCAAATCATCGCTAACCGAGGAGGCACGGCCGCGGCAGGCCACACGGCAGGCAACGCGGCAGCACCTCACACTTGAAAGAATTTAAATATTAGACCGGTGGCGCTGAACGGAATGATTCTACCGAAATGGCTTGAACCTACCAACTATAATCCACCCCTTCCTGGGGACGGGGCCATTTTGACCTTCCCCGACTAGTTCTTGAATATCCTTTGGTTTTCGTTTTTGTAATCCGCATTACCTTCTCAAAAATGATCAGCGATCGTAAAGCCGTTTTATTTTCCAAAATTGGACGATGACTCTCTGAGATGTTATGGTTTAAATCCGACGGTCACCGCATCGCTGCACGTCGAAAGGTGCATTAGCACCAGCGAGAAAGTAACCAGACATGACTTCGCATGACTTTTGGAGTCTTTCACTTGGTTCGTGACATATACTTATGGAGATAGCATTTGAACCGTATTTGAGTTTCTAAGACACCCGGAGCCTCCAAACAGACCAAAACGTGGAGGTCGTCAAAGATATTAAATAAGCCATAACATGCCTCCGTTTGACCTGACCTGACGAAAGATGTAACGAGCAAAGGAAGCCAAATATGGCAGTTTTAGAAAGGCCAAGAACGAGGCTGTCCAGTGGTACAACTTTAAATCTTTAGTAACCATTCGCCTGGATTTTAGGAAGGGGTTCCAGCTACCCCCTCCCAGTGACGGCGTGGGCAAGAGCGCGATGACGGGCCGGATTTAGAACGTCCCTTCGCCTGTGCAAGGTGGGCACGGGTCACCCCAGCCCAGCTCAGCCCTAGTTCTCCGGGTCGGGGATTCGCGACGGACACCGTCGGACCCTGCTGATCTCGGGGGTCGAGGGCCACATCCGGTCACTTCCGCCGCAGCCAGTCCGCCCCAGCCCCCCTCTCTCCAGCTCTCCAGAGCTGCAGCTCCACGCTCGCTCCTCGTCACAGACTAGCGCATTCCGGCCGCTAACCCTGCCGCTCCAGTTTATCGGGTCACTTCCGGTTCTGCCCGCACTGACCTTCCAGTCGTGGTAGAAGTCGACGCGGCGGTCACTGCGTATGAGCTGCACCAGACGGCGGGCCTGGCCGGGCATGCCTCGGTTCAGCGAGCCGGCCACGGCCACGTTGAAGCGCGCAGCGTTCGCCATCGGCCCGCCGGAGCCGGTCGAGAAGCCCACCAGGTCCGGCGAGAAGTGCTTCACCACGTTCGGCAGCGTGAAGATGCGCGAGTAGTGGCCGCGCCCGCCTGCCGGTGACGGCGCCATCAGACAACGCGGCGGGGGGAGTGTCGCGGCGGAGAGCGGGGGGGGGGGCGAACGTGTCGATGAGGAAGGTGGGGATGGGAGGGGGCGCGCGTCGTGCCGCCCGGCCGGCGCGGAAGAGCGTGGCGTGACGCGGAAGAGCGCAGGCGTCGAAAAGCGTCCGTCACCGCCGGTGAAGAGATAGCCTCCGCTCCGACGTGAGCTGAAATTCGACGGTCCCGATTGGCCTTGGCCGTGGGTGAGGACGAGTGGCCGCATTTCCACTGGCCGACTAGGCAGGGAAGCGTTCGGCCCGGCAGGCCCGTGACCTCCCGTTGAGCAGTGTTCCGGCAAAACACCATGGAATTAAAATGCAGAAGCACGGCAGTTCACACTTCTGTCATCTGAGTAAATAAATGTGATTCGCCAGAACCTATTTCTTACTCTAAATGGGTGTCATCTACTAACATGTAAATTTCCCAAGTGCTTTATTGTGCACAGTACCGAAAAGCATTCGTAAAATGCCTTCAGACACGGGTAAAAATGTTTGAGTGCACTTCAAGTCGTTTTAGAATTGCTCGCCATCGTTATTCTGATGAAATAAACCATAAACTGAACGTAGGAAGGACAGGGCCCTAAGAAAAAACATGGAGCACTGGTGGACTTTGGGATGATAATTTCCATGTTACGTGATGACTCACAAATTCAAAACAGTACGCGGCACGTCGAACCTCGACCAGGCTTACTGAACGGACCCAGAGCGGACGCAGCGTTCGTTATTCTCCGAGCCTGCGAGTGTACGTGGCGACAAACCCCAGCCGGCGCCGTCCCGGGTGTCGCCGCCGACCCTGACCTGCGCTCCACGCCACGCCGCGGTAGTTGGTGCGCACGTCCAGGATCTGGGTGGAGTAGGCGCCGTTGCCGGCCGTCAGGCTGTCGCCGAGCGCGCCGATCACCTTGATGTCGCCCGGCCGCAGCCGGTGCACGCTGTTCGGCGGGTGCGGCCGCGCGAAGCCGGCCTCACAGTCCAGCCGCTGCCTGATCGGGTCCTGGTACTTGGGGCCGGGGCTGAAGAACAGGCCGCCGGCGCCGCTCAGCGTCTGCGGAAGGTGGAGGGAGTCAGGGCGCGACGGCGGCGCTGCCGGCGGGGGGCCAGCCTCTGCGGGCGACTGCGACCGCCGGCGGGCCCTGACCGGGCAGGGCCAGGACGCAGACGAGCCCGGACGGCGGGCAGACCGGGCCGGTACTGGGCCAGCCAGCTCTGAGCTCGGACCGCTCACGGGCAGCCGGCTCAACGTCAGCCGTCCCGCTGCTGATCGGTCCATTACACGGCAGGCGATGGCAAGTGTTTTTTTTGTGACATTCCTGCCGGCTGTGACCCTGAACAACAAACAAAGCATTCGTGAGGCTTCTTTGACCCGGTGCCCGGCATTTGAAACGCCGCCACGCGCTGGCCCATTTGGCAGATCCATTCGGCTGGCGCGGTCTCGCAGTCACCATTTGTATTTCGATCTACGCCGCTACCTGACCGCTATCTGACGAAAACGTGGGCAAACCCCCCACGTACAGTCAGCTAGTTAACTCGACCAGTATGCCAATCGACAACAAAAACAAGAAGTATATATATATATATATATATATATATATATATATATATATATGTATGTATATAAATGTTACTACAGGACAACCCTGTACACATTATTTGAGGGCTGAAACACATCCCAGACCGTCAACCCTATCCCCGTATGTTGAAGGGCAGGGATTCAGAGGCCCCATTTGGTTTTTTGCTCGCCATTTCCAGGGTTTTCGAAGCAAATTCGCAACACTTGGTCCGTTTCCTTATCCATTTTTTTATTCATTTTGTCAAACCTTCATTATTTTATTTCGCCCAGAAGAGGAGCCAGGCCACGTCCTGGGGACGCATCTCAAGCTATTTTTGGCACTGCTGGAGGTAAAAAAATGGATGCCAAAAAATACAGTATATAAGATAGAATTTAAAATTCCTCGTAAGTGTTCAGATAAATAACTGGGAAAACATCAGAAATGTTTTCGTTGATCCGACGTCACTTCACAAGGTGGCATCAAAGTCACTAGTCAAAATTCGGTCTTACACGAGTATGTTTGGCGTCCATGTTGTAAATACAAAACTCGGAATCTATGTACCTTAGCACAACTTTTCTACTCGTATTTCAGATTTCAAGTCGTCGTTAGGTCAGGTTAAAGAGATATCACATAAAATGTTCACTCGCTTTCCCTATGTCATGTCAGTCACAAACAGCAGCTTTAAAACCGAAGCCCATTCCAGTGACTGGAAACGTTCTCAAACCCTGTGAAATGAACCAAGACCATTGCCTGTGACTCTCGGGTCATTTGACGTCATCTGAGGTGAAAGATAGTCATCTTGAACGAACCCGTTTTGTTTAGTGCGCTGAAAATTGTTCAGAGGCGGGGGCAAACATGATATGAATCCGGCCATTTTACCTAAAAAAATTTTTGCAAGGGCCATGCAGTAACGTCCATTCCGTACGGAGGCTTATGAAACGATGCGCGTTATAACTGATCCAATCCCTGTTTGTGGATTTAAACGATATCACAGCTGACTGAGGTTTCTAAACAATCTAATACTCCCACTCCATTCTAGCGTCGCAAGCAGAGATATCTTTGCACATTGCTGTGTTGGTGTTAAGGAATGTTGCTGTGATGTGCAAGCTGCCGTGAAGTTTCTAGCCTTGAAATTTGTGAACTGTTGCAAAATGCATTTAATAACATGCGTATTAGCAATCCGCACCAACGGCATGTGCGACAACCGGTTTGTGTGTAGTTAATAAGTTTCCATGATCACCTTTACAATGCTTTCTAATCCACAGCAGCTGATGACTGTTTTTTTGTGGGCCAGTGAACGCTGCTACAACTTGAGCCGGTCAACCGCAAGCATCTCACAACGCATGGCACATGTTTTTGGTGGATGATGCAATGAAATGCCTGTTAGTGCTAACGCAGTAAGATGGTATGTCTAAGTGCTAGAATGTTGCATCACTGGCGTGGTGCGACTCACCAGGTCTGGGAAATACATGATACCTAGAAATATGAGTGCTGGGATTGCAAACCTCAATCATTCAAACCGATTTCTTCGATTAGTCCGTCAGCATCAAATCGAAGACATTTTGCCAAGCACTTAAACCACGACTACAAACGGTGTACAATTACAGCACACGTCACAGAAGCGACTGCAATGGGCAAAAAAGAGTTGTCGAGCTGCCCGAAATAAAATAAACGAGGTTTTGCGAGATCGCGGATTCCGCCCCATTCTGCCCCATTCCGGCGTTGAAATCTGCGACTGAAAATGACAGGATTTCTCCAATTGTGATGGCACACCGCGCTGAGTTCCAGCAGCATATTTTCACCATTGGACATGCCATACAATACTTCCGAAAAGCTCACAGCAATAGCGTTACCTGCCCAGCGGCAGGATTAAGTGCCCTGCTGAAATTCGAAAGCGTGTAGGAAATCCAAGACAAGAAACTAGAGGCAGCAATCCAAAGTTCACGGCAGACAAACTTTAGCTAAGCTGCGTCTTCATGTCAACAACTGGGAGATACACCGAACCGTCCGGTTTACACACGCCGCTCAGAAGAAATGGACCGGAGAGAGGGAGGACAAGCAAGCCCAGTGTCCTACCAGGACGTGCACGGTGTGTGAAAGGATGGCCCGAGGGCAGTACAACAATCTGGTGACAAAGGCGGCCCATCAGAAGGGCGCTTACCGAAGCACGCTGGCCGCCGGCGTCTTTCGTTAAAAATGAACCACGTCACACAAATGTGCTACCGCGGAGTGAAGCTCTGATGCGTTTTTGTTCGGGAGTTTCGTTAACAGCGTCCGCTGGTACAGCCCAGTCACATCTCAAATAGGTCTTATCGCAGACCAAAGGTCATGCAGCCATTCTGTTGGGAGCCTAGCTGACGGTACACTTCGCTACACACCAAGTCGCTGATCTCAGACACGACAGTCGGATCCAGGGATGCGCCTGGTCCTTGGTAAGAGCTTATAACTGCAGTGGCCTCGCCGCACAATCCGCCTCACAAGTCGAACGGCATCCACCTAAAATAAACTTGGAGAGGTCACGGCACATAACAGTCCTTGATACCACCGTCAGACACCTTGCCGTTCTGTTCGACCAGAATCTGCCATAAGACACTCACTCATCTGTCCTCGTCGAAAAATGCCACGGTATCGACGTCGGGCTTTCCAACGCACGCCACTTCGTCAATTTCAATCTCTTTCTCGTCAAAGCTCAAGAGTTTGTTGTCGACCATGTCTGCAGCTGTGTGGCAGTCTTTGGCGATGACTCAAAAAATCGTCGTCTTAAAAATAAAATATTTTCGCTCCTTGGCGACTCCGGCAGACACGAAGTCCATCACGCATCCGATGCACGAGCTAACTGTTTGTCACTCGTTCTGATAACATTCACTAAATCTGATCCTTCCCTTCATCAGTAGCAGAGGAATACGTGAGGTGCTCGCCGCCCAGCTGTCGACCCGTTCTCGTTTCCGCTGCCGCGCCGGCCGGAGTGACGCTGATAGGGGCTCCCCGGCCGGGGGGAAACAGGCGTGCAGACAACCCCCCTGCACACTGTAACCAAAGGAGCCGGCGCCGCCGCGTTCTCCGAATAGACGCTTTGCCGAAATGCGGGATCACGCGCGATACATGAACAGCCGATAACAACCAATGGCAAAACTCGCCCGCTCATCCGACGCTTGGTTGCAGACTGCGCCGGCATATAATAAAATCACCGGATAGTGTGGAAATACCCCAAAAGTTGAGATCATATTCATGTAATAACCTTAGTCTGTGGGACAGGGTGCTGCACTGTTAGAGATAAATGTAAGAAATAAATAAATTTTGAGCAAAAATAAATAATTATTGCCATCACCGCGCTCGTTCGTTAGTCAGAAACGAATTGGGAGAGCTGGGTAATTGGTGATCAGCGACAATAGATACGAAAAGAGTTTCTTTTTAACACCAAGAGTGATAAGAATATACACCGCCTGGTTCCGGTGGCGAGGGCAATCCGGCCAGAGTTCAAATCTGGCTCAACGCCAGCTTGGTCAAACTCAACGCCAGCTTGTTTTCCACGATACGGCGACTTTTCGGAAAGTAAAAGGTAAGCATAAGCGCAAGTCATTTAACATTGGAGAATCAAATGCGCCTAAAGCCGGAAAAGAAACGATGTGATGTTGATTCTCCCCATTTTAAGCGGCGTTTCAGTGGTGCTTGGATGCCACTAACTGCGCGTGCTTCTTTAACTGAAATGATCTATCATGGCTTAACCTCGTAGCTTCCGATATTTTACAGTTTTGAACTCATGGCCAGAACATTCAAGAAACAGTACGTGCGCAGAACTGATGACTTTGTGCAGCATCTAATTGACATACCTATACGCAATAACAAGCAGTTTTTTTCGTGCTGACATCGATAAAACTCCCAGTAAAAACTGAAGGTCCATCCAAGTACACTGGACGCAAGCTAATCGGAGATAATCCACAATTTCGCAATGGGGAATCGTGCAGCACGACTTTCAGTTGCCAGGCGAAACGGCAGCCATGCCCATGCCACCTCAGGAGCATATTTCAAACTTGGAACGTCATTTCGGGAACGGCAAAATAAGCTGGACAGTGGAAACACAACAGCAGACGCGAAAGATTTCCGACACCAGGTAATTCAGATAAACCTACCTCTAAAAAGACAACTGTAGCTGTCTGGCAGGGGGCGCGAGCTGTCTGGCGACTCTGCCAGCAGCGACTGAGATGTCGGCGCGAGCCAGCCCGGCGGCAGCGGGGACGCAACTGCACCCTGAACCTGGCACTTGAAGCCACTGTACTCGGCGCTCAGGGAGCCACTGTACCCAGCCGTTAGGGAGCCATTGTACCCGACCGTTATGGAGCCACAGTAAACAGTCCTAAGAAGGCAGTGTACCCAGCGCCACTGTAGCCTTTGCAAAAGGGTCAAAATTATTCAGCACAAAAGTATTATCTTAGTTTATTCTAAAAATGTCATGCCCAGGACAATGGTTTCTATAGGGACTCGATGAATCTGATGAAATCATGACTCCTCTGATATAATGTTATATGTTAAAGCCTCTGATATATGTTAAAGCCTCGACTCCTCTGATGTAATGCGTATGTTAACGCATCGACTTCTCTGATGTAATGCGTATGTTAACGCCTCGACTCCTCTGATATAATGCATATGTTAACGTATCGACTCCTCTGACATAATGCGTATGTTAACAGGCGAGCACTATGAATCCAGACAAAACTTTGAAGTATAATACGGCATGCACTTTTTCATTCATGAGCCTGTAATATCTCATATATAAGGAGTCCCAGTTATCCGTCCATGTGCATTTTTCTCTTTTATTTCATTGAAAACTTTGGCCTAACAAGCCTAAGAGCGTTATTGTTAAGCATTCTGAGCCTATGGGGGCACCATGAAGCACAACATATAACATTCTCAATCGTTTAGTTGTGCGCAGACATGCGCAACACGCCAGGAAAGTCCGAAAAGCCACCAAGATGCCTGGTCGAAAGAGAGCATATGTCTGTCGCATTTCCAAAGGCAAAGATGGCGTCTCCACCATAAAACTAGCGCGAAAATGTAACCTTAACCAATGCTGTGTAGGCTACATCCTCCGAAAAGGGGGTGTTGCACAGAGAATGCCAGAAAGTTCCTCAAATAATCGAAAGGCAACGCAATAGATAAACATCCAGGGCACGCTTCATCTTCAGAAAATTCTTTAAAGCGAGTGCGCCCGTCGATGCCATCACAGACGTTGTTGCCTATTTTACTTAACCCTATTCCCGGAGGGTTAGACGGTATGGCCGATTCCCGGCAGGGGGGGCGGATTCGGCCCCCCCTGAGATCTCGAGAATTACTTGTCCGATTTCATCGCAACAAACGGCAATCGATTTGCCGTGACGTAAACTACACTTTTATAATAAGAAATCTCCAAAATTTTGAAATTTGTAAATACAGGGGGGCAAAAATGTCAAAATGGGGGGTACTTTTGGACTTCTTATAACTCCGTTGTTTATGGACCGATTTCGATGAAACCGGCATGAATCAATAGAATATGAATAGGGCTTTTACCATGGGCCCGCAAATCTGAAATTTTGAGAAAATTCATGGGCGTTCACAGGGTTTCAAAAATAGGAGGATTAGTTTTCTAACAACTGAATGAACAAAATAGGCAAACACCCTTTTTTGGCTTCTGATAGTCATGTTGTACTAAAGAACAAATCGCATTACAATGTTTGTATAATGTTAGCATAGGCGGTGCCAGGGACATGAAAAAGGGGTAACTGTCACGGTCACACGTTTCTCAGATCAACTTGTGACCTTTGACCTTAAATGACCTCCAGTGACCTTGGGGTCACTTGGAATGATCTCGTGTGCATTTAATGTTATCTGTAAACGTTTTCAACCATTTGAATTCACTCTATTTCAAAAATTTCATTTTATGGCTTTTGCGATATAGGGTACGCGCACTGACATTTTAGGTCATATCTCCGTGACCCGACCTGATATCAAGCTGAAACTTTGTACACAAGTAGAAGGTACCCTTCTACGTCATATGTATTCCCGGTTTGGCATTTAAAAAAACTGCACCGAAATTATTGCGAAAAAAACAAATTTTAACTTTTGACCTTGACCTGACCTTGTAAAATGACCTAAGATAAACAAAATTACATCTGCACATTGTCCAACTATTTAACTATACATCCATAGAAAGTTTTAAGTTCTAGCTTTAAAACTCTGTTTTTGGCAGACATTTTCATTTTACCCTCAACATGGCCAAAAATGGCATGAGGTGCCTCCCAAAAAAAATGCCTCCATGAGGTGCCTGGCTCCGCCCCTGAGCAAAATAGAATTGTGAAATTTTGTCACAGCACGTAGAAAAAATAGCTAGGAAAAGTCACCAAGTTTCGTGAAGCTGCGTTAAAAAGCCTGGCATTGGCAAGCAAAAAGCCCGAGGGGGGGGGGCGGATTCCGCCCCCCTGCCGGGAATAGGGTTAAGGGTACTCGGACGTTCCAGAAAATGCCGGCTTTTATCATGGTGGAAGTGGTGACGTGCCGCCCTTAGTCCGTTTCCGGACGAAAAACGAAGTTCCCGGGGAAGGTCAAGAGCTTACGCCCACATCGAGAGCCATCTCTATTTCTGTCTTTACAAAGAGTAGTGCTGCCATCAGAAGCGAAACCTACCGACGGACGTGCATCAATAGGTCTCCGGTGCCCTTTATTGACGAGGAACATGGGCTCCGCCACGGGGGGAAAGGGGGGATGCAACCATCTGATTGGAGAGGATTATACTCCCAATAATTGCCTTACATGGGCTCCAATATTTATATTCGAAAAGCCTATACGGCAGCTGCTGGATATTGCAGAGAACCCATTTATTTTATTTGATGTTTTTCTTTCATGCTGTTGAATTTGCAAGTAAATGGCAACCATACTGATACTAAAAAATGACCTGATCCGGAGCAGGTTTCTGCATGGGCACCTGTATCCTAGAGCTTGTGCGACGGCCGCAGGATCAAGTTGTTAAAAGAAGTGTCTTCCATTGGAAGGTATCTGCATTCCGGACGTTGTCGAACCCTAAAAAAGTGCAATGCTGAAACATATGGAAACTTGCGTTTATATATATATTTTTTGTATTGCTTGCGAAAGATGGAATAGCAGTCCACTAACAGAGCCGCGGTGCCAGGTTTCGGGGTAATCTACGAGTTGGCGTCACCTCATCATTCAACGTCATTATCGGGTCAGAGGCACTGCAAATAACGATGCAACTTATCTGCATTACAACTTATCTGCATCACTACCTCTGCATTATATTGCAGATGCAACTTATCTTGCACAGAGTTACAGCATACTCGTATTGGTCTTGGCGGTCAAACCTCCGTCATTTTCCAAAATGAAAGCTTCACTGTCGGAAGACATAAGCGTAGGAACAGGAGTAGGTGAAACAGTAGGTGCAGGACGGGTTTGTTGGTCATGTTAGGTTTTATTTGGTTCGGCATGCATTGAAAAGGCTAACGAGTGATGGCTTGCTCAGCTGTCGTTGGTAGCGCCAACGTCAGGTGACGTTCCCCTTTTGTGAGGTGAAAGCAGCTCGTGCAATACTGGCCTCGGTGATCTTGTCTCTCAACAGTTCAAGAATTTTAAAGAAAATCCTATATGGCATTGCATATGCAGTGAACAATGAGCCGAAAATTAGCATATACCTCCCCCACCCCCCACCACGACTTAAACTATGCTAGATTTAGTTAATGTTCTATCCTACCTGTAGTGGGGATGATACAGGCCGAAAACATGCATGATGTTAGCAAACTGGTTTAATTAGCAACTTTCAAAACCGAATAAGGGAGAGCATAACATGCCCATGTAACCTCCGAATCCAATCATCCTTTGGAGTCGGATTGAGGGGAGGAATCCGGATAGCCCTGATGGGCTTCAAGCCGCCGCCATGGCCTGATGGACAACGAGACGGACAACAGATCCAAGACAAAGGACAACAATGTGCGGCGGGCACTTGGCTTGAGTCCCAGAACGAGTGCCTGTATCTGGCCCGAGACCGAAAGGGTGAGTGAGGCACGGGCCGGCCGTGTCATGGAGTTGTACAGCACAATAAAGATCTTCCGGCGCCGTCTGGTCCGGCGCCCGAGGCAAAATCACTCCATATTTGGTACCACTTGGATGGCGGAGTCAGGGTCCAGCCGACAAGCTCGGCTTAGCATGGAACTCTGATTCCAACATGTTCGGAGGGTCGGACTGAACTTTATATATATATGTATATATATATATATGTATATATATATAAGGACATATATATATATATATATATATCCTTCCTATCCTCCCCCCAATCAAAATGACGCGGCGGAATCCCTGACAAGAAATACCGTAACAGGGATTTCTTCCTGTGGCCTGACGTGGCGACACCGCACTATGTAAGAGCCACACAACTCACAATATCTCTTTAAGGAACTGAATACCCCTTACGTGGCTAGGGACAGAAACACTCCGAACTGTCCACAAACCCAGCCTATAGAAGACTTATGGGGTCATGTCAAACAGCAAGTTTACAGTCGAGACTGGACAGCCACCAACGACTACGCGCTGATCACCAGAATTCGGATAGTGGTCACAGACATTAAGCCAGATGTTACTTGGTGATCTTTGTGAAGGATAATGACGGGCTCCGTAGGCGTGTGCGTATATGGCAGCGAAACATACACCCGAAGCAGCTGTACAATGAGTGCACCGAAAAATACGCAGTCCGAGCTTCAGTTTGTAGTTTGATCCGTTTGTAGGGGGCAAAACGTACCCAATCTACCAATGTTTTTCTGTCGTCCGTTCTGATATTGCTCATCCGTTATTTGCACAGTTACAGGATGCGTCAGTTGTCATCTACAGATCATCTGTAGCCACGGAGCTGGGCCAGGCCACCGGGCCAGCGACCCTGAGGCGTTCTGCCCGAGGGACGGACCCCGAGCCGCAGCTAACCCTTTCGCCCCCACGACTCGGCGGCGCCCCGGCTGCCCCGTCGGACGGCCATCGGCTCGTGACGACTTTGACCTGCGGCGCGCCGCGTAACCAGAGCGAGTCGCCACCCAGCCGGGGAGAACGAAGCCGCGCCGCACGCCCTGGCGGCCGGCGCGCGCGCGCCAAAACGGCCCGCCAAGGTCAGTGCCGGGTCACGCGGCCCGCGGCAGAGTGTTGACCGGACCGGCCCGGCACGGCGACGTGCGTTGTTTTTCCGAGGCCGAAATCGCGGTTCCTCGCCAGCGGGCGAGCCTTTCTGCATTGTGTTACCTTTCACTTTACTTCTTACCGTTTATCAGGTCAAGATTTGTAGCTGGCATACGCGTGATCTGACAAGATGGATTTCCAGTTTGATGGCAGCGCTTTTCCTTCTTGTGCCAGAGCCACGTCCATTTTATTATGCTGTTACCGGCAGATCTCAAAGGGAGCCCTGTCACCAGGCTTCGCTACATCAGTTCGGTCCGAGAATCAGTAACCCTTTACGATTTAAGCGCAACGGAAAATTCGAAAGGATAAACATCGCGCCAGCGCTGAATTGCGGTAAGCAGCCCGATGCTTGTACAGCACCAATACAAATCCCACGCATGACGAAGCTTCCGAACCCGTTCACAACTGCTTACTACATTTCTATTCAGACTGGATGTTTGGGCGAGGAGAAATCCGAAAAACGCCGGAAAATATCCGACACTATGTTCCGTTGTCAGCCACAGGGCAGCGGACGGCTCCAGCCTATTGGCAGACAAGTGACACGCGGGTGCGATGGCTCCAAGTGCCAGGTGCCGGGTGCAGGTGCGTCCCCGCTGCTGCCGACCACACTACCCGCCGATGGAGAGTTAGCGAAACAAACAGCCCGTCACGTGCTTACGTGACAGGTCGGTAACACGTGTCACGCCATCTCCCACAAACAAACTTCCTCGATCTTATCGGCCGTCATTGCCCGGAAGTGTCGGCGCTCGCGAACACAGCTCGTTCGCGCCTCTCGCCACCTGACCTTGACCGGCGTCGATCGACGTGATTGGTCGCGTCAGCTGACCCGCGTGACGTCACAGAGCGGGTGTGCGCCGCGCCGTCCCGGCCCGGCTGTCCAGGCTGCGGCCGTCTGGGAGCCCGGACCGGTCGGCCGGCGCCGGCGGCGACCGATGATGACTTTCTGTTTCCTTCGCGCTGGCAGAGCGTCGTCTGCGGCCGGCAGACGCCGCGGCAGAGGGCGCGAGCTGTCTGCCAGCTTCGCCGGCCGCGGCCGAGGTGTCGGCAAGGGCCTGGCCGGTGCCGGGACGCACCTGCACTCTGTACCCGGCACTTGAAGCCACCGCGCCCAGGCTGAGGGAGCCACTGTACCCACACTCAGGCCACTGACACTGCCCGCCGATTTCTGCGCTGACGTTAATCACGGAACACTTGCGGCCAGCGGTGCCCGCGCCCATGTCGGGCCGACGAGAGGGGAGCAGCCATGCAGTCTCACAGCGTGACCGAGGCTCGTCGCGCGGCGCAGCTGCAGCAGGTCGCCGCAGCGCTGGATTCAGGATCGCACAGTCTCAGCATTGCAGAGCGGCAGTCGACACTGGAGTTTGCGCCGCCGGCTTGACGCCTTAGTTCAAGGGGTCGTGCAGTAGCAGCGCTAGAACTGACGTTGAGGGTGATCGCGTCTTCAGTCTCACTGAAGACTAGCCTAATACTCTCGACGAATCGGGACAATAGGCTACTGCTGGACAGCATAGGCTACTGCTGTCGAGCCAAATTTGCCACAGCCACAGTTGGCTGTATGACACTAGTTTTCACAGCATCAAAAACGCTCAAAGTAATTAATTATAAAGATGCCGAGGTTTTAAAACAATTAATTAATAACTCGTACGACTAAAATATTCTCAAGCAATTGAATTTTCCTTAAAGCTGCTATTAATAACGAATAATATTGGGAGGTTGTAACGATATAATTATAATAGCTATATGCTTATTAATAACAGAACGAACTCAGATAATTAAAAGATGGCCGGATTTCCAAGAATGTTTGTGCTTTACCTCGTGCTATATCCATTAGCGCCGTTGTTGTCCATTGTGCACTAGGCCTGTCTTTTTCACTACGTTAGCGGAACATTCTCAGGTTACGAAATACGAGCCTATTACTTTCCATTAGCCCTCGCCAGTACAGAGATAGGTGGTTCATGCAACACCCTTGAAGGTCGCGACCTTGAGGGTTTTCGCAAATTACTCTTAAACGACTGCTCCGAACATATGCAGGTTAAGAGAAACCAAGATTAAAATATTTTATGCATCCTCTTAAAAATCTGAGTTTAACACATCAAGAGGCTCGATGACCTGTAACCACTTTCTCGAGGGCACGTCATTAAGGAATTATGGCACGGACAACGTTCCTCATCGTGTAGCAAACGAGCATGAAAGTGTTTACGGTTCTCTTTCTCAGCCCTGTGCATGGGTGTCATCCATACTGTTAGCGGTCTCTGCAAATCGCTCCTCATTAAAGTCAGGGTCATCTTAAGTCAAAATCATGAACTAAGGTCACTGATCTTTGCTACCCTGCACTGACCTGGGAGGGACCATGAAGTAACCGGAAGCACTGATTTGCATGGCAGCAGCAATATTCTTTCAGTTCATATTCATTAAGAGACGTCGTTCCTGGGTCATTCAAAAATGGGGTATAGGCCAAGCCCCATGGGATCCAAAAGAAAACGAAATCCACTGACATGACGTCCTTAGAGGTTGCCTGGAAGGTCACTGTATACATTTAAAGGGTAAAACTGGGGCATCAACGTGAAATAAAAATAAAAAACTACAGGCTCCAGGATCGTGTATGGTTTACAGCTCCATCACATCAGGTTCGGAAATGGGGTCGTACGAACTCCTCCTCAGCACTGTCGAGGGTGGCTAAACGACGAATACTGGCGATGGCTAGAGAATTTCCAGCCAACGTTGGCGTACACATTTTTCTGCAATGTACAGATCTTTGCTGACCAGCTGACTGACTGGAATCACCCTGCGCAGCAATCGTCTCGGTAGATGCGAAGCAGCTTGTTAATGTGCGTGTGACTGTTTCCTTGGCGCCATGGACCAAATGGCGATTTCCATGGTCCAGAACCATCACCAAATCGTTCGCGAAAAGGTTGCCACCCGACAGCACTGCACATTCTACCAACGGACACAGTGAAATTAATTGTGACGATCCTATATCGTTCCGTGGCCTTTCATAACAAAAACAAACCGGGCAGATTCGATTGAAAAAGAAAGACGTATTCATGTTCAATCAACACGGAGGGTCAAAGTTCTGTGTTGTTTTAATCCAAGGATTTTTTTCATTCCACTCACAAAATATGTACGTCGCTGAATGGTTGGAGAGTTACAAAGTTAACTAAGAACAGAGGAGTCACTTCTACTTCATAGACCCTTGTAGCCATGTTGGCTTTGTACTTTGAGACTTTCCTGTGTGCATATGAAAGAGATATAAAGGCAGATCACTTCTTTCCTGATGAAACAAGTGCAAAGGTACACAAAGTGGTCAGTAAATATGCGAAAATATTCAAACGGCGCGGGGAGAAGCGCATGGCATACGTTTGCTATTTACTTACTTTGTTCAGTAATCTGAACATGACATTGAAAGAACGTCATCGGCCCATTCCCCGCATAGCAGCCTGTTTTGACGACCGAAACCAAAAAACCTCCTCGGCATTTTCCTCAGTTGCTGCGCCCAATGCAGTGACCCCGTCAGCAAATGACCAGACGGCCAGGGCAGAGAGAAAAACCGGTACCGTGAGCAGCCAGCAACAGCAGGCCGGCCGGCTCGGACCAGGTGCACGGGACGCAGATGGGGAGCGGCGGACGGACGGGCCGTGTCAGGGGGCGTTCCCGCCCGCCGGACTGTATTCTCACGGTCAGTCTGGGATGGCGCGCAGACGCCCGACCTGCACGACCGACACAGACGTAACGGGTTCTTCCCTCAGGGAAAAACAGAAAAATAGCTCGGAAAGAGACGTAAGACAGTTGATGGAATGCCAGGGCAGGGAAGATTTGTACAACCGTTGTGAACAAAAGTATCCTTGTTCCTCATAGTGCCAGTCAAGCTGGCGTCAAGCTCGTCGCGTGTCTGCTGTTCATGACGCGAATCGCCAGCAACCACCCTGAGGATGGAAGTTACATGAAATACGAAACACTGCAATGCAATCGACCAAGTCATGCACAGTCCAAAACTACTCTCACTTTCGCGACGACCGTAGAAGGCCATGGAGCTGGGCACGGTGATGGAGATGTTGAGGACTGGATAGCGGCTCCCCATATATACGTGAAACCGGGGTTACAGGTCAAACCGCCCGTTCTATTGGTTCGAAAGGATTGAATGGTTTTTAACTTTTGATTGCTGGATTAGTTCATGACGTGCCAAATTATCCGTGAGTACGTGGTGGTTTACATATTCATGGGCGTCGTCAAAGCTGGACGGGGGACGCATTCTATTTTTCCTGAAAATTTAGCATTACGACGCTCTGCGTTCTATGGAAAGAAATTCCCGAAAACTTTACCAACCCTTTCTTCAGCTTTTCGCCGCGGCGACGCACTTGGTTTCATTCAGTCCACCACCACCAACACTGGACTCAATCCAGCAGTGTGCACTGACTTCTCTCGCGCTGAGTGCACTCACCCGTCTCACTTGACCCATCTCACCGCCACGATCGTCTCACCTGTGACCCCAGTGATCTGACCCGTGACCCCAGTCACCTGACCCGTGACCCCAGTCACCTGACCCGTGACCCCAGTCACCTGGCCCGTGACCCCAGTCACCTGACCCGTGACCCAGACCGCTGGCCAGGCTCGGACCGTCGACCGGTGGCCGGCTGACCGGCCGGACAGCCGCGCGGCTCCGGCGCCCGGACTGACCTGCAGCAGCAGCAGCGGCAGGAGGGCGTCGCGCGCCGTCCGGCCCCGGAGCGACATGGCGGGCGTGCGGCGGTCTCGGCGCGGCCCGGCGCACTGCGGACGGCCGCGCGCCGCCGCCGGCCGGCTCGGCGCGCCGCGCGGACCTTGGCCGCGAGGTTGACACTGACCGGCCGCCCAAGGCTGGCCGCGGGCTGGACGCCGCCGGCCGCGCGCGCTGCCGGGTTCCGGGGCGGCTCCGGGCGGCTCCCGGGCGGTTCCCGGGCGCCGTGCTGCTCCTGGGTGTCCGTCGCGGCGCGCTGCGTCCGGCTCCTTCCGTCGGAGCTCGCCGCCGAGCGGGGTCCCGGCGGCGGCGGCGGCGACGCCTGCACTGGGGCCGGTCCGAGACGGCACCGGCTGGTGCCGGCGACCCGGCTCGGGCCGCCGAGCACATGGCGCAACCCGGCCGGCCCGCGCCGGTACGGCCGACCGGGCCACCCTGGGTCGCGGGGAGCGGGTGACTCGTGCCGGCGCCGAGTGCAGGTGACACTGCGACCTTGACGGAGGGGCAGGGGGCGTGCCTGACCTGGCTGGACCGACACGAAGGCCTCGCGGAACGCCGGGAAAATCGCGGTTAAGACCGATGTTTGGTTCGTTGCAGGAGCTAATGACACGGTGAGCAAGGGCGTTGCTTGATCGACGAGCGTTATGCTCGGCGACCGCGACATGACGTCGCGGCTCTCGCTTTCTTATGGCTGGATTCGTTTGGTTTGCATGAGAGCGTGAACGCCGACACCGACGATTCCCGCATATCCACCGGGATGGACGCGGCTGCGTGCCAGGAGCCGTGGTCGGCCACAGTGCATTCTCATTTCTAACGAAGTCATGTCCGCGAGACAATTAACCACCGGATAATACGGGCAGTGACGCCTGTCGGTGGCCAGTTCAATCTTCATCGGCGACCAACGACATCGTCTGAAATGCGCCAAGCGTCGTTTTTAACTGCGGTGAAAAATGGAGATCAGAAGTGGCTCCACCTGTGCAATTCAGACTACTTAAAGAGTAATTGCTCCACCTTGGATCAACTTTTGGGGCAGATTTGTTTATGCCCAAACATTTCCATGATAAGGTTTCCAGCACTCATTTTTTTCTAACAAAGACCTTGAAGGATCAAAACAAACGCGACAAATGGAAAGTTTCTTTTCATGCACTGATAATGATGCAGTACAGTTCTCCTGTAAATTTTCGCTCTGGTATCGTCCTCCGGATATCACTTGGAAACGCAGTAACTATGATGTTTTGAGACATGAGGTTAGATCGATTTCTAAGGCCGCATGCTAGAAGTCGGCTTTTCCAGTACAAACACGTATTAGAGACGGGGCATTCTGTTTAATAAGAAATTTAATTTCCGTTAGCCTGGAATATTAATTTTAAATTGTTTTAAATGTTATTTCCCTTGGATCAGTTATGCCTGTGTATCAGAACAGCAGTTTTGCGGTCTCGAGTATTCTGTGAACAGCTCGTAGATTATCGATTTGTTTACCGAAGCCTGTTTTATGGTCTATGCGTCAATAAAACGTTGGAGAGCTAGGCAATAAAGAGCCCAGGAAACTCAACCTGTACAGCTGACTGATGTTTACCAAACCACACAGTGGCTACAGTACTTCCGAGATATTGCTGACGCCTGTTTACTTACAAGCGGTGTTAATATCAAACTCACATACCTGGCACTACGTGCCTTACCTTATATCACCCGATGGAGACTGTTGAAAAAAAGGAGGCCGAAGACCATTGCTTAGCATTTCTTCAGTTTTCAACATTAGCCCTATGCAATGTCCGAATGGTTTTGAAAGGAGCTAATCGCCTCGAAATCTGCTGAAGGCATTCCAATTTATTTCCGTGTTTCTACGCGTGAATTCAACGATAGTTTTGCTTAAGGCCTTTATAGCCACTAGCCTTTCAACCGCCGACAGGAGGACGAAGGTCACCACACCATGTAAAAGACATATTTATCAGTAATCGACCTCAAATTTAACGAGCGACGGAGGCTGGACATTTCAGGTCTATTGTGTCCAAGTCCAATCACACGCCTGTAGACCGCTCATGTGTATGATGGTATTAAACTACTCCTGGAACTGATGAATGGTTGATAATTGTAATCGTCCTAAAATCAAACAAACTAAAGATGGGTACACTTTAATTTTGGTTCGGCAATCGCGCAACTGGTCTCTCCGCATTTCGTACCAATCGATATATCTAGCTTGTTCTTAATCTTTGATAAAACCTTCCGTGTTTTAGAGCCTGTTGAAAGCCTTTTTTGACAATCAAACGGTGGCTGGCAACTTTGAGGAGTACAAAACCCTTCAGCACCGGTTCTTTCGTACTTTAAAATACTTGTGTAACGAACTAATTTAAAGGCCTACGTATCCGTTGGCTTCTTTTGTTCGTTAGTATATCGAGTTCTGAATTCCATCACCTTCCCGTCGAGTTAAACTCTTCATCCTTTTCCCAGTTATGGAATGTTTTTTTTATTCTTTTATTTACATTGTTACACTACACAGTGGCCGTCGTGGGTTTGGTTTCGATTGACCCCTGTCCGACATAGGTAACGCCATCACTCTGTTTGATTCCACACAGTTCATTCTTCGTGTCTACTGACGTCACATTTAGCCTGCACATATTTCATGCATGTGGATATAAAGGACTCCAGTGGGAGATCTGTGTGTGCGTGCGTGTATGTGTGGCGGCGGGAGTGGTGTGGGTGTGGTTGTAGATTTATGCGTGTGTGTGTGTGCGCGTGTGTGTGCGTGTGTGCGTGCGTGCATGCGTGCACTGTGCGTGTGTATGTGTACACGCGCACGCGAGAACCCACCGCTGACGGTGGGCGGTGATGCCGCGTGGCACTGACGGCCACCGCGGCACCGCTGTATTCCGGGTTGGGAGAGTTATTGCTGAGTTAATAATTGTCGTAAATTTTTCCATTTTTCCTTGAAACTGCCCATTTTATCACCCGCTTTTGCAGCGCCTAGTTCTTTTGCCGCTTCCAACTACAGCAAATTTCTAGAGTTGGGTTCTTGATATTCCGTTTTTTAACCTTGCACCGTACGAGTGCACTGGCACATTCAAAGGAGGCCCAGGGGTCCCGGCTCTCCGTAGACCCGCATTTTTGTGAAAACCGTGACACATCGTCTTCCCGGTAGGCAGTTTTCGTCTAATGTCAGTTCGCATTGAACTTGCCCCCCCCCCCGCTTAAGAAAAACCTGCCTGCGCCTCTGTGCGAATAACTGTTGTTTTGATTGGTATATGGAAACGTGTAAAATTTTCTGAATCTGGGAAAACCACAATCGCCGGCTGAGGCTCAGTCTGAGAATTACTTATAAGATCGGCGATAAATTTCAACCCTTTATCATCGCATTTCCAAACAATGCTTGTTGCGCACTTTTTCCATCTGAGAACCACATTTTCTCCATCAGCATTTAAAGGTCGCCCGGTTTGTTAAGTTAATGAATTCAGTCCAAGCACAAAACACGTCCTTCCAGATTTTTTGCGATGTTTTTTGGTTTCTCCGACCCAGACACTACAAGATCTTAAAGAGGGAGATCCTTCCTTATAATGAATGACCAGTCGTGTTTCGGCTTGAATAATCTCTAACCCATGTCACATTTATGCTTTTTATGAGCAATTCGATAGTTGTCATTTTTGGACGATTTAATTGGTATTTTTTCTACTATTTTCGTTTCCTTTACGTGGTCTGCATAGCTTCCTTACAAGAACTGGGACAGAATTATCTCGATTTTCTTAAGCATTGGCTTGGGCGTAGCTGGTAATGGGAAGAATAGGTCTACAAGTTTTGACAGGAGCGATGCCTTTATAAAATCTGTTTTCCCAGTGAGTGATGCATGTCGTCTCCGCCAATGACCTACTTCTTTTCTAATTAACAGAAGCTTTGTTTTAGCATTTTTTGCTTATAATCACTGTGCCACTGCCATTGAATGTAATTCCAAATATTTGTATTTCGTTCACGATGGCTACACTGAGGGAGTTGATCTCAATCCTGTTACCTAAAACGCCAACTGGCAAGCGTTTCTTTTCTCAATGCGTGGTTTGAGTCCAGAGCATTCATAGAAAGATTTTATTTCTGCTTTTTCACAGAGGAGTAATTTACCGCGGATAATATAAAATCATCCGCATAATGCGACAGGCGTCCGTTTTTTCCCTGCTTCTGGAATGTCACGCATTTGGGGTGATGTTTTATTTGTTGTACAACATTCTGCACTGACAGGTTAAACAAATATCCGGATGCGAATGCCCCTGTATTAAACCTCGTTTGATATGCATTTTTGTTTTTTTAGGAATCCATCTAATAGTACACGGGAGAAGTTTCGCTCGGCGAGTTGCACTAGGCGTATCCTGTGTTTGAAATAAGTCCCAAAATTAAAGTAAACCAGCGCTTTTGACACAAACTTCCAGGACGCATAATCAAAGACCATTTCAAAATCGGCTGCGATAATCAATGCGGGCTGTTCTGTTCCATTTAAATGGTCTATCATGTCATATATGAGCGTACCATTTTCCCCGATGAGCCGCCTTCTACCTCTGATGATTCCCGATGAGCCGCCTTGAATGCCATGCTATTTGAATGCTGTTTATGTAGCCTGATTTTAAGGGAGATATTATGTCGTTTATCACACTTTGGAATCACTTTGTAACTGCGAAGGACGCAGTTTTAAAGTCGACATTTAGGAGCGTAATCGGTCGCCATTCTTCCAGAAAGTTTGAAGGCTTGTCCGATTTGGGTATTAACGTAACAATCCCTTCTCAGTGTGAGTTTAGCGATACATTATTTTCTGTGTTCTGCTCAAAGGAGTGGAACAGCAAGACAGATATGTGGTCCCGAAGGTGTTTAAAGAAACCCGAGGCAAAATCATTACAGCCAGGGGATTTTCCTTTTTTCGTGTATAAAAGTGCTGAATGAAATTCCTTTTGCGTGATTGATTAGTCTGATGCTTCTCTTTGTTGGGTAGAAGTTTTCAGAGGATGTTGGGTTTTGCAATGCGTATACTGCTTTATATTTGTCTCCCAGATGAGATGGAAAACACTGTAGGATATCTTCTTCTTATGCTATCACCCCTTCATCGACCTTGAGAGTTTGGGCTGATTTTAATACACCATATCTTCTGGTGAGAAGAGGAATTTCGAGTTTTTCACCTCTGTTGCACGACGAAATTTGAGATCGTGTTTTTGAGCTACGAATTTTCGGCTTGCTTGGCTCCTCTGACCTTTTTTGAGTACTTATATATTTGTTGGCAAGTTCCTTGCAGTGGTTCAATGTAATGCCAGTATCCATTTTCTTAATTTTTGCTATGAGTTTGCTTTCTTCTTCCCTGTTCCGTCTCGCTTTTTGCTTTCAGGGTCTCACAGTTTCACCAAGTAACATCATTGGCAGTGTTCCGTAAAACAGCCGAATATCATTTCTTAATTTTGAAATGTAATTTCAGTATGCACTACATTAATAAGCTATTCATCTCTAGAAATAGGAAAGTATATTGCCTGATTATTTTTACAACTTTGTTATGTGGGTGCAATACGTTTCGTCCTTCAGCAAGCCTTCGTTAAATTTCCATAGGCCTGGGTCCCTCTTGCCTTTCGGTGTTCTGATGACGAGATGATTTAAACTGCGATCAGTTCCACAACCAGCATAGATATTGATCTCCTGTACATGTTTCAGGAGATGGTCGCTGATGAAAAGGTGTCTGGCTTGCCATATTTCAATGGGTTATGCTTCCACCGTGTGAAAGTTTTGGATATCGGATTTACATATCTTCAAACATCTGTCAAACCCAGTTGCTTTGTAACAGCTACAAACGCGGTTTTAATATTTTCGCTGTAGTTTGAATATAATTAAAATCTAGTTCGTGGCCTAAAGCGAAGTCGAAAACGTTGCCTATCATAATGTCTTCTTCAGGCAATTTTTCTAGCCATTCTTCAATGGCTTGGAGGAATGTAGGGTTATTTTCACTCAGGGCGTAAATGCTTGCTAACGTTTATATATACGACCTAATTTTACACACTACGATAACAGAGTTTCCATCTGGGCAATATTCTTCAGGAATTTATTGATGGTTTATTGAGGATTTAACTAGAATTAATGTTCATCGACTGTTTAATGGTTTGCATGCATGATAGTATATACCTTACCAGAGTATGTTAAGTGAGTAATCCACTGCTTTGTTAAATGCGTATCCTGTAATAATGGAACAACGAACCCAGAGACTTTAAGGTAATTCATGACGTCACGTTTTTTTGTTATCTGCCCAACCCTCGAACGTTCACGGACATAAATCTCAGCGCACGCATTTTGTCAACACACTGCTTCTGAGCCAACTCAGACTACGTGTTTGGACTCTCAGAGCGTGAGTGCGCGCCTGCACCAGTGCGCGTGCGAATGAATGTGTGTGTTTGTGCATGTATACAAGTTTGTATTTGTGTACGTGTGTTGGTTGTGTGGCTGTAAGCACACGTGTCTGTCTCCGTGCATCTAAGTGATGCGTGAGGAGTATGACGGGGTTATGAACACCACCCCCACATCTCTCCGCACTGTAACCCACATCGCTACCCGGGCAGAGTACTTGCTCGTCTCGATCAGCAGCACCGCGCCAGCGGACGGCCGGCAATGTTCAAGCTTGGTTGGCAGCGCCAACGTGATGATGTGTCAGCTTCGTGGAGGACTGGAATCATGCAGTCACAACCGCTGTCAGTGATAAGAAACACTTATAGGTAAACTCAAACATGAACTTAAACTTGGTTCAGCTTTAGCTCAACGTGGTTCCACCTAGCTGAATACCTGCAGCTTTTCCGCCCGTGATCCGCACATATCGTCAGCGCGGCCGCGGCGTGTCTCCATCCCTACCGATCCGGTGCTGACCAGAGCGCCGGACGTCTCTACTGGAACGAAGTCCGTCGCCGCAGGCGGGCAGCTAACGTCAGGTAAGCGCGAGCTGAAGCCGAAGCTGACGCCGAAGCCGAACCCGCCGGCGAGACGCCCGCCAATTCTGGCTCCTCTGGAGGGGCGCAGGGGCGCGCGGGGGCGCCTCTGGAGAGACGCAGGGGCGCGCGGCCGTCGAAGCGGCGCCGGGACTTCGCCCGGTCGCCGCCGGCGCCCTCGGAGGCGCGCCCCTTGCATCCGGAATGAAGGCTCCTCTCCCGTAGCTGTCGACGCGGATCGCACCTCTCTGCCTATTGATTCTGCGGAAAACTGCTCCGCCAGTCGTGTATACGGTGAACACTTTTCCTGCTTTCTTAGCTGCCTCAGCGTGCTGTACACTTCCTCTTCTGATTCTGTAAGCGACTTGTTAATAAACC
The DNA here is from genome assembly GCA_030062745.1 of Capitulum mitella. Classification (NCBI taxonomy): domain Eukaryota; kingdom Metazoa; phylum Arthropoda; class Thecostraca; order Pollicipedomorpha; family Pollicipedidae; genus Capitulum; species Capitulum mitella. The sequence goes on from CP099844.1 coordinate 30,689,050, forward strand.
CATGAGCCTTTCCGTGGGATGCTTTCATGAACTGGCACCGCTTTTGGAAAATAACGTTGCGCAGCTCTCTACTGAAGAATTTTCAGATGACTGTCATTCCCTGCAGTCGATGGGCAGCTTGCACGTCCGAGATCCACATGTTGATGTCAGAAACCGTTCAGCGGCTATTGTCCCCAGGCTGACGGCGACATTTCCGTTTTCGTGACGTGCCCCGAGCCGCTTGGTCGCGGAAGCCAGCGTGTCAGCTCTGCGGTCCGTGTCTATCAGCTCTATCTGTTCAGCCTTTCTCTCGTTTTCTTGGCTTATCTGGCTAACTCTGGCTTGCAGCTGCGGAAATTTGATGTCTTCCTCGTGTTCCTCTGCCTGGCGTATCTGCACGCGTGTGTTGATCGCTTGAAACTTCGAGTCGAATGCACCATAATCTTTGTAGCGTTAGTCTGGATCAGCTTCTCTGCTTCTGGCAGCATGGATGGCTCTGTGTAGGAGTGCGATTTTGGACTTTCACCCTGCAGTCGTCTGTTTTTGCTACGATGCTCTTTGCTCTTCCCTACACGGAATAATTCCCTCACAGACAGCTGTCGGTTTCTCAGCTGCGGCTTTGCCCTCGGCTTGGCCAGGTCTTCCGCTGTGCTGTCCATGCGCTCAGAGTCTGACTTGGCAGGCGCCATCACACCGGCCCCACACGCTGCACAGGCTGCGACAAACCTGGCGTTTTGGCGCTCTGGCCGTTCGCTCTGGTTGCGCCGGCCGCCACAAGGCGCTGTCCACCCAGCTGCGGGCCAAGGACGGAGCCCACCGGCCGCACGTCCTGGCCGGTGGAGGTCACTGCTGCGACTGACCAGTTATGTAATGGTATGTTGTCATAGTACGTCATCGTTTTATCGTTCTTCGTACCCATTTGCACGGGTATGTCGTGCTAGTATTCCTGTCCCTCGGCAGCAAGACCATTTCAGTCCCGTTTCCAGTTGCTAAACGGTTGCGGTTGTTTTAGTTTGCCGGAATATACAAGAGTTGCATTTTTATGTATGTCGAGATCCATTGTGGCTTCTTCAGTGATATTTAGTGTGAAACGACCATCTACCAAAAAAGCAGCATAAAAAATACTGACCAGTTTAATAACTGAGGCCCGATGTCATCATACAGATACAAATCACTCAGCTTTACACTACGTGTTTATGTTTGCTTTTTCCCCGCCGGTGTACCAAAATTTATGTAACTGGCTGTTGTTAACAGTCCAGAAGAACGTCCAAGGAGCAAAAAGTTAACAGTCCATATTTCCAGTTTTCTTTGGTCAGGCGCTAGGTAGGATTAATATCAACTTTGCCTACGTGTTGATTGCTAGTGGACCATTTCATTCTAATTTCAATGTAGTGCTATTCTAAGGTACTAGTTTAAGTGAATCCGAATAAAGGAGCATGTTACATTATTATATCGATGCCAGCTTTTCTGCCGTCGTGTCATGCGTTGTACATGACCTGTGACGTCATCGGTCACGTGATCAGGGCTAACATAATATTTTCTGAATCGCAAGACTCAGGGCTATCGATTGGTGACAGACCGGTTCAGATGCGACAGTTAGATCAGATAACAGGCGGATGCCGTTTTTGACACCCGCAGGCGGTCGCGGGCACAAAAACAAGCCAGGCCGTGCCGCATTGCGTATTCTCCGCTTACTGGCGCCTTTTTGTTACGCGAAGAAAGGGCAACACACCCATGACACTTCCGTGGCACAGAAATTACCTCTTCATTAATTAAAGACCCGTGAAGCCATTAAATGTCACATCGTGCCGATACTCGACACAATACAACTGGAACTCAGCAAACAATATTTCAACCCGAATACTCGCCGGCTTCATCCACTTCACTCCTCCTCCACCCCCTCCCACCCCGTCCACGCTGCGCGCCGAACGCGGAAGTGTGACGTTCCGGAAAATGACAAACGGCTGGCACGGTGCGTCTCCGGAGATGGCGGCTTCTTCATTTTTTATTGCCGGCCGACCGACCGCTGGGAGTGCCGGGACAGCTGCCGGAGACGCCTGCGCGCGCCGCCGCCGCACCCGTTACCACAGCCGTTACCCCCGGCGCACCAGGCGCGTCACGTGGCGCCGGCCGTTCACAGCCGGGAAACAGGGGTCTGCGCCGCGGACCGGCCGCGTGACGGCCGCTTCCTCCGGGTGGCTGCGTGCGCTGCGGACGCCGCAGGCGGCACTCGGAAAAAGCGTACCGGAGAGACGCCGCGCCGACGGAGAGGCGTGTTCAGTGCCGCCAAACATTGACAGTTTTTGTAATTGTTTTCTGTTGTTCGTCCACATCGACAACCGAGCCAGCCATGGGCAAATACCTTTTGCTCCAAAACTCCTCAGTTGCAGCAGTTGTACGTGCGATCATTAAAAAGCCACATGTACTCCAAACCTAGGATGTTGCTCCGAATATGGAACGCGAAAGCGCAAAGATCTTATCAAAATGAAACGACCTGAAGAGCACTCCTGTCCACTTGTATCTCCTGATTTATTTAAAAGACAAGCTGATTTCAGAGCCACCTGAAATGAACGTACACGACTGAAATCGATCAGGGGACCTCTCGCTCAGACACAGTACGACAGAGCTGGACTCTTACTGGCCGGTTCCCTTCCACAGAGCCGGAGCCGGCCGTGGGCCTCCGCGACGTGACGTGGTCCGCCCGGCCGCGGCCACGGACGCCGCTGCCGACGACCCGCCGCCTCCGTCGGCCGGCCAGGACAGGAGCCGCCGGCCCGCCGCCCTCACAGGGCCGACCGGGCGGCGGCGGCCACCGCCCGGCGCCGCGTCCCGGGCCGGCGTGGCGGCCGCCGACAGCAGGCGACGGCGATGACTTGCACCGGCCGCCGCGCTTCGTCCGGCGGCGGCCCTGATGCTGCGTGACCAGCGCCGGAGCCGGAAGGAAGCGACCGCCGCCGCCGGTCCCGCAAGCGGACCGCGCCTCGCGCCACTCGACGCGGCCCGCCGCCGATACGATTGTGCCGCGGGTGAGCAGCTGCCGGTCGAGGTCGCCTTCCGCAGCCCCTCGCCTCCTCCCCCTGCCACCCTCTCCTCGAGGCGCCGGCCGAGGAAGGATGACTGGCACAAATCTCTGGGTGAAGGCCGGAGTTTTGTGAAACGGCTGGCGGCCCCAGTTTCCGCCCGATAGCCGTCAAATTCGCGCAGGCCGGCCGGTAATCGCCGCTCAGAGCGGCCGGTGCAAAAAGCGTGAAGTGTCAGGCCTTCACCCGTTCGGCGCGGCGCTGCGCCGCGCTCGCCGCGCTCGGCTGGCGCGGGCGCGGAAAGCGGCGGAAAACGACCGCTGCCGCAGACAGTCGTTACGCGGCGGTGACGAGATGGCTGCTGGGATTAGGAGGAAAAACGAGCTTAATTTAAGCCGCCGAGGCGTACGGGCTGCATAGGCCGGTTAAAAAGGTGGGCTGGGCGGTATTCCTTACATCGTAACCCTCAAAGACGTTCGGACGGCTGGTAAGAGAAAGTTAGTCAGAGATCCGACATAAGGGTTGTCATGAAATACATCAGCAAATCTTTATTATATCTTTATATGTACTGCATGTGCGTGTGTGCGTGGTTGGGGGAAGGCCTGTAAAGAATGTATTTGACAGCCATACGAGCTTCCCCCCAAATTCTACGTTTTACCCATTCACCCACCCATCCATTATTCGTTGTCCAATCATGGATGTCAGTTATTCCACGAAGCAAACTGGAAATGTTGTCATTTGCACCTCTCGTATTTTCACCAAGTTTGAATTTTACTCTGTTCCAATGGCCAGTCGCAAAGTGGAAATACGGCGTTGATCACTTAACTGGAAATAAGGTTATTCAACCTTTAGCCCTTTAGCAGTCTTTAGGGATCATGCTGAATGACATGCCGTTTCAAAATCTGGTTTTTGCAAGTGACTCATTAGGTCCACAAATCATATATTCATTCCAATGTTAAGCAATGATATTGTGGCAGACCTGGAGAACATCTCTGCAAAAATATTCACGGGTAGTTCTCAGCGCCGTCAAAAAAGACACCACTTGGACAAGTCTACTAAAAAGAGTACTTTCCACAAGATCCATGTTGTGGACAGGGCGACTTTTTAGTTTTTCGTTCTTGGAAAGTATGGCCTTTTATGCTTCCAAACCCAGTTCTATTTTCCTGGGCTTTAGTCGCGTGGACGGACTCCTTTTAGTCTGTCTTTACTTGTACATCGGTGGCGTATGCCTGCCTTTTGAACAAGCATGGTCGACGAGAGCATTTCGCTGCATTTGACATAAAATGGAGAAAAATGAGATGGTCAAATTTGTCAAAAAAGCCAACTCCATGCACTTTTCAAGTCTCTGACGCATCACTGTATATATTTGGCCAGCCTGACTCGTTGCACCATTCCTATCATGTGGGGTACCATTGGATAGCCCTAGTACTGGTTTATCTGCCCACCAAATTTCCACCTCCTAGGTCACTTCTGACGGCACTCGGAGGCCCCCGAGTCAAAACCGAAAATCGCCTCGTGGATCGCACTTGGGTACCGACCATAAAACCGAGCACCCGCAATTGGGGCCCATGTTGTCACCAGGTCTTGGGGCAATAGCAGTCGCCGTTTGGCCTGTACCCATGATTAACTGAGTTCCGCGGAGGTCCGGTTCGCGTCACGTGGCACATGCCACACGCCACGAATTGCTTCCAAATCTGCACCACAATCTTCCCGCCGAGTCGGCGCACCCGACGGTGCCAATTGTGTCGCGATCGGTTGGCGCGTTCGGGCGCTAAACGCTCGGAAATTTGGTCACGCTGACTGATTGACTAATTGACTGACACCGCTCGATCTGAACTTTTCCGAGCTACCGCCATGTATTAAATCTCATTCGTTAAAAACGTGCAAAGTGCGCTCTCAGTTCCTTCGATTCTGAACTAGTCAATAATTAAACAAAAAATGACGGGTAGGGATCGTTTTTCTTCTTCAGAAAACAAAGCCGTCTCTGTCGCGAGTGGAATACGTTCCACATTAACCCGTCAACAGACGAAGTCAAGATCTCGCGTCCAGCGACGATCATTCTTACTTCCCTGACATTCGTGACAAGCGTCCCGAGAAGCTGAGACGTTAAACGATCGTTCACGAGGTAATGCGTCGCCAAATAACACAAGCTCCATCGCCACCGCCACTTAAGTTACATAACTCACAGCTTTCCGGCTCCGCTTACTGGAACCGCGACCTTGGCCGACACAGCAGCGGTGAATCTCGGACTCACTGTGGTCGGCTTTACGTCCGGGGGTGGTGCCGTTGGTTCCCAAGTGTCTTCCTGTGACAAACACGACCCTTATTAGTCAAGGTGCGTCACGGGGTATGACTATTGCGTGAACGTCTGTTTGCTCTTATTTCCCGTTCGCTGCCCTCGATCTCACACGGTGTCGTACTCATCGACCACACGTCACACAATTCGCGATCAATGGCACGGAAATAGAGCGTATGTGAACGTACGGATGCGTAACACTTAAGTTCACGAATTTCTGCTGTTAATTCTATGTCATGTACGCATACACTTGTGAATATCGGCAGTAAATCAAGCGAAAAGCATTTTGGTGTTGGGAAGGATGTAGCAACATGAAAACGCCCAGGAACTGGAAAATATTTCTTCGGCGTTGGCCTGGTTTTCGACTTAGATTTAGTTCTACCATACCACTGCTGAAATCATCACTCCCCAATGCGATTGGATGGAAAGAAAAGGTAACAGTCTAGATCACATTGCTCTGTATATGGTCCATTGCCGAAGGGAAACCTTGACCACAAGTTTTCTGCATAGACGTCTGGTATCTGATTATGGTGCATTGACCACCTAAACAGTAGAAGAGGAAGCAAAACATTTGCATTCCTTTAAACTACACCTCTGTAGCTTCAAATTAAAAAAGTCAAATCCAATTAAATAACTTCAAGTGTAAATAGAATCACGCGAACAGCAATTTAGGAAGGATGGAGTACGAGTTGAAAAAACATCACGCATAAGTCAAATTAACTCAACTTCAAATTCAAGCAACTGAAAAGGTTGGTTAGTTGGGTTAAGGTTGGTGTATACTACAAGATGGGCCAAAGCTGGGCTTGTAATGCAGACAGCAGAGGTAGGCCGCGTACCATAAGCCTGTTGATTACAGACCAGGCGGACCTATCTGGGTTTCCCGACTCGATAAGTGAGACCCACGCAACACGCAAGGCACCATCTCTGAAGCGAGGCGTCAGGCACGGATCTGTTGACGGTCCGTATACAAAGAACAGCCCAGATGCCCGCCGGCATATTCCCCAGTGCTATGGCGCCGGTGATCCTGCAGCAGCCAATGGCGTTGCAGTTCAGACCGCCTATTCCTGGATAACCAAGCCAGACGATGGTTGCTACACAAGATCACGAGGAGGCTTGACAAGGAAGAAGGTCGAGCAGAAGCACATTGATATGATGATAGGATTCGTTGAAGAAAACCCAATGATCACACTGAAGGAAATCAGTGAAAAACTGCGGACGCAGATGGTCTTGTGCGTGTCAGCAACAACGGCACACAAGCCCTCCACGGACAACTGCACACGCTGAAGAAGCTCCTCCCAGAACCGATAAACACGAAAAACACCTCCAACAAGGGGAAGAGGGCTGATTACATCCGGCGTCTCACGGCCGCAGTCCGTCTCGGAAAGAAGACCATCCACGTGGACAAAACCAACAGAGGCCCGTTTTTACGTCGTTCGGAGAGCCGTCTCCAAAAAGGGGCTCGTTACAGCGTCACGGCAACTGCTCGCAAAGGCCCCGACGTCCATGTAATCGGCGCCGTCGGCCAGACAGGACTGGTGCGCTTGGAGTGACGTCGCGGATCGTTCCTCAGAGAGGCCCAAGCTGAATGGCTGCGCAGGACATTGCGAAACTGCGTCGAGCCCGAGGACGAGCTGGCGGTTGTCTGGGACAACGCTCCGGTTCATGCTGGCCTCAGAGCGGTGGTCCAGGAAGAAGAGCGGGTGTCAAGCTCTAGAGCGTTGCGACCTACAACGCACCACGTAACCTCATTAAAGAGAGCTGGTCAATAATGAAAGCTGACATGAAGTGTGAGGCGGCCGGTGGTTTCCGCAATGCATTTAAAAATAACACTACCTTCGTAACGAAAGTTTCGAGTTTTAGCCGCCAGCATAGTATGTGAGGGACTCCCGATGCCGCAGTTTATCGCTTTGATTTCAGACTAGTATGTGTCCGTGATAATGGGAAATGGGCAAATGTGCAAAAGCTCATTGCACGCACAACGCCAATTAATGTATTTAGAGACCAGCTATTTCCATGCATTGGTCTCAACAGCCTATCTCTCTCTCTCTCATCTCAACAAAAAGAGAATATGAACAGGCTCATATGCACTTTACGGTAGTGTCCAGCTTCACTGACCGCCTGATACCGACCCGACGTCATTACCCATCGTTGCCAGACACGGAACAAACGTCAGATTATGCTCGAGGCCACTCATCTCACCGCAAAATATCGTGGGCAGATTCGTGCGACTGTGGGGAGGGCGCAGAGCGTATTTTAGTAGTGTCGCTCTCAGCATTGCGCTCATCCACAATGTTGTACAGGAACAAAACAACGGAAAACAATGCCCTGATTAGCTTTCCGCTTAGTTAGGTTTAACGTGGGACATATTCGTCTCCAGATTCTGCAGCGAAATGCAAAAAGTATTCGAAATGCTCGATTGACATTCGAATATCCGGCGAATATTTCCATGAAGGTTAGCCAGCCGAATATTCGCTGAATATTTGCATTGTACAATCAAGCTTTGAACATTCGGAATGAAACACATGAGTCCGAATATTCGGCCGAATATTCGAATCATCCGAATCCGAATTGTCAGTTCTAACTCATATCAAGAAGGTATGATAAGTTCCCACTCGTCGAAGCATACATGTGCTGTATTGAAAACCACCGCCACTGAGCGATCCACTTTGATTCAAAACGGACGGAAGAGAGTACGGGAAGAAACATCCGACGGAAGGATGCGTGTTTTCCCTCATCTTAGCATTAAACTGTCATAGAGGTAGGGGTGTCGATCTGTATTCTTTTGAAAGCGCCCTGGTCAAGCCAATGATGGTTGGGGCCCACCCAATGTTAATTTGGGCCCACCCAATATTTTCTGCCGTTTTTAATGTGAATGAGCAATAATAGCAAAAAGAATGGCCACAATAGATAAGAGTCAGGTGTAAGGTAAAGAATAAAGTCTAAAGTGATATATCTGGCCATATTTCTATCTTCTTTCTATATATACCTATATACATGGGAATAACTGCATTTTTGATTCGATAAATAGTAACAAAAAACTATAAATTTCCGCTGGTCAAACTAAAGTTGGCTTAATCCACTAAGAGACCCACATTGGGGGGGGGAGGCTAGGTTGTCAGGCCCTCGGCTCGATCCCCCAGTCATTTTCGGAAATCGACGTCCCTGCATAGAGGAATATTAATACTCCGAAGCATTAGAAGATTTTAGACAATTTTCGATTTCCCAGGGGTTCTACATCTCCTGAAACCCCAAAGCCCTATTCGGGGCAATCAGGCACGAACGAGAGGTGTAGAAGGCCGTGTCGGTTCATCGGGCTGAAGTTACTGATTTTGCTTGACCATGTTATAGAGTACGGCAATAGAAATTTGTCTTTTTTAAATGGATTAGGGGCGCCAACACATGCATTACATTCGCATTGTGGATTCTCACTACACAGGGACTCATACTGAAATCAGAAGTATTTGTGGTAACCAGTTAAAATTGGGAGTGCTGAAGCATATGCGGAAGCACTAAATACGCCACTTTTTATTTACAGAATAAATAAAGAATGGAGCACGTTGGAGGGTAATTCTGATTCCATGACGTCTAAGGCACATAACTCCCGACATAGAGAGCCTCTATGTTTCACCATTGACAGGACGGGAGCTGTATTTCCACTCTGTATGGCTGACGAGACTTTTGAGGAGTATATAACGAGCGCTTGCACATTTGCCCCGCTGCGCGCTGCTCCAATACGGGCTGCAACGCCGCACGTGGTGTGCGGCATTGGTCTCATGTTGCTCCGCTCTTACGACGAACTCTCCGTCTCTGTATGTTCGGATCACACACTGCTGGTGATCTGTCCAGTGTTTCTGCCAATCGACTCATCTGCAGCTCAGGCGACGCCGCAAATGTGCCTTCGGTATCGTTCACCGCTACCTTTTGTGTTGCCGCCCGGCGCAGTTTCACGCGCTCCTCGCGGTGGCGCTCGGCGTCAGCGGCACGCCGGGCGTCGCGTTCCTCTCCTCCTGCCAGGCAGTGGCCGTGCGGGTGGCATGCTGCGACAGCCGCTGCCGCTGCGGCGACGCCTCTTTCTGCCGAGTGGCGGCAATGCGCGCTGCGTTCGAAGGGAGCCGTCTCCATCGTTCTTCATCGGTCTCCCTGACCCTCGCCGCAGACATCACAGACAGACGTCACAGACGCATCGCAGGGACTTGGGACAAACAGGTCTGGTGAGACGTTTCCGGCGATTTTAGTGGAACAAAACCAGGCATTGCGCCATTTTGACGTGGACCCCGCAGACATGTTCGAAATTTAAGTGCTTTGGGCAAACAGAGTTTTTGCTTATGAAAACCGCTCACACTTCATGCAAATGGAGGCCAGTAATGAGCCCACTGGTCTTTTCCACTTGAATGTGTGGGCTGGTCGGCATTATAGTTTGCATCTCTAATTTGCATTCTGACGCTTGTGTATCGCTCGGACTCTGTTTCGTCGCCAGTTCTACGGTTTAATTTGTTTCGATTAATGACTCCATCTGGGTTACTGGCGATTTATCTCCTGAAATGGAGGATCCTTGATCGACCACTGTCCGTGCAGTTGCTATACGTTTTTCGGGACCTGGCAGTGAGCCATAGGTTTCTGCATTGATAAAAGCTTGTTTCACGTGCCACGTGCTCACGGTACACGTACCGAGTCGTCATGTGACATCGCGCTTGCGTGGGCCCATGCCTGATTACTGTGAAAATTTCAGCCTCCAACTCGCTCCGGTTTGGTGTGGGCGTCCGTTCAGTTGTTTCGGCCGAATACACCTCGCTTCCTTTAGTATAGTAGAGAAGACACCAACTACTTTTGTTGAACAATTCCTGCTTGCTGTGCAACTTTCCATGACTAAAATGCAGAGCATGCTGTTACTTTTTTAACCAAAAAATCCTACCTCGGTATTCCCGCAATGTTTTTGATTTATTCTCTCTCGTCCTCCCCCTTTCTCTATCTCTCTCTCTCTCTGAAAGAATCAAACCATGACACGAAATCGGTAATGTTAAGGCCATGAGTCTGCAGGTTCCTTCACATTCCGTATGGCTAGCCAGTCCCTCAATATGTTTTTCGTGAAATCTGTAGCCGGGGTTCAGACTATGAATCCCCCACTCTCACCTGTCTTTTGAACCCCAGCCGTTTTCGTCGGATGCCGACGTTGCAGTAGTCTGCACAAACGGCGTGAACCCACCCGGAGAACCTTCAGCGAACGGCCTCTGGCAACTAGTCCAAAGTCCCACGGTCAGCGCCAGTCGCAAGATTATGTCGACCGGTCACACAGTGGGATGCTATGAACCATTCAAATGCCTCGTGTGACAATGAGAAAGAATGTCATGGCAACCCTAACGGCCGGTGCGGCAGATTGTTACCAAGGCAGTGTGCTGTTCACGTAGGTGTCAACAAGTCATGCAGCTGAAAGGCGAGTGACGCAGGAATACAGGACGTGGACGGCTTTCGTGTTTCCTTAACCCTATTCCCGGAGGGCTAGACGGTATGGTCGATTCCCGGCAGGGGGGCGGATTCGGCCCCCCCTGAGACCTCGAGAACTACTCGTCCGATTTCATCGCAACAAACGGCAATCGATTTGCCATGACGTGAACCACATTTTTATGCAAAAAAATTTCCAAAATTTTGAAATTTGTGGATACAGGGGGGCAAAAATGTCAAAATGGGGTACTTTTGGACTTCTTATAACTTCATTGTTTATCGACCGATTTCAATGAAACTGGCATGAATCGAGAGATTTGGATACGGCTTTTACCTTGGGTCCGCAAATCTGAAATTTTGAGAAAATTCATGGGCGTTCACAGGGTTTCAAAAACAGGAGGATTCGTTTTCTAACAACTGAATGAACAAAAGACGCAAACACCTTTTTTGGCTTCTGCTAGTCATGTTATACTAACGAAGTACAAATCGCATTACAATGTTTGTATAATGTTAGCATAGGCGGTGCCAGGGACATGAAAAAGGGGAACTGTCATGGTCGCCCGTTTCTCAGATCAACTTGTGACCTTTGACCTTAAACGACCTCCAGGGACCTTGGGGTCACTTGGAATGATCCCGTGTGCATTTAATATTATCTGTAAACGTTTTCAATCATTTGAATTCACTCTATTTCAAAAATTTCATTTCATGGCTATTGCGATATAGGGTACGCGCAATGACATTTTAGGTCATAGCTCCGTGACCCGACCTGATATCAAGCTGAAACTTGATACACAAGCAGAAGGCACCCTTCTACGTCATATATATTCCGGGTTTGGCATTTGAAAAAAGGCGCCGAAATTATTGCAAAAAAAACATATTTTGACTTTTGACCTTGACATGACCTTGTAAAATGACCTCAGATAAACAGAATTACGTCTGCACATTGCCCAACTACGTAGCTATACAGCCATATAAAGATTTAAGTTCTACCTTTAAAACTCTGTTTTTGGCAGACATTTTCCTTTTCCCCTCAACAAGGCCAAAAATGGCATGAGATGTCTCCCAAAAACGTTGCCTGGCTCCGCCCCTGAGTAAAATAGAATTTTGAAATTTTGTCACGACACATAGAAAGAATAGATAGGAGAAGTGACCAAGTTTCGTGAAGCTGCATTAAAAAGCCTGGAATTGGCAAGGAAAAAACCCGAGGGGGCGGATTCGGCCCCCCTGCCGGGAATAGGGTTAATCGGGCTGCTGCAGTGCTTTAGTATCAATATCGCAATCATTACCATAGTCGAACCTTATAATCATCTTTTTAAGTATAATAAAATAAAGACAGGTTCAAATCCAGTAACGGGGATATGACCCCCGGAAAATGAAACGTTACAAAATAAAGTCTGTTTACCGATTTAGCCGTGTGTGTGCTATTTTTATGCCTCAAACAACAGTGTTTATAACGCGAAGATACGCACTCCTCGCTGCATTTTATGTCGCTTTCAAAAACGCATGACACTCGAACACTTCGTCATCCCATCTAGACAAATGTGGCCGTTCTTAACACGCGCACTGGAGGGGGGCACTTCGGTGCCCCCGCCCGTTTTTCTCAAAAATTTCGAAAACGGATCCGAGCTGGTTGCTGCTACTTTGTGACATATATGGCAATTGAATAACTCATCGATTGACGCGAAAAAAAAATGAAAATTGGTCGAACATTATTATAATTTGAAGTATTTGAAGTCAACATAACAAACATAACGAAGGAAACAACGAAAATAATGGTTGTTGCTGACAAAGGTGAACTTAAGAAAAGGACTAGAATTCCACGTAAGATTACCGTCCGAACATAATCAGCCGACATCATTCGGGCAGAAGTGATGGATATACCAAGAACAAAGCCAGGGGCAGTAAGGGTCAAGGCCAGCAAAGGTCAAGATCAACCAGCGTGTGACCTGATCTAGATTTGCTCTGCAACATGTCAGTTTGTGTGAAATGTGCGTTCAAAGACCCTAATAAAAAAAAAATGTGTGCGCACACTATTACGCTCACAAATGCCAGGGCAATGGAGGTCCAGGTCATCAAAGGTCAAAGTGAGCTATTTTGGCCTGATCCAGATTTACTTTGCAAGATGTCGATTTGTATGGAATATGCATTCAAAGGCTCTAATAAAAACGCATGTGCGCACATTGATACGCATGTATATATATATATATGTACATATATATATATATATGTATATATATATATATATATATATATATATATATATATATATATATATATAATTTTCATGTTTGATAGCAATCAAATCGTGCGACTGGGTTCATCATAACGAAGTAACTTTACCGTAAACAGTAGACATAAAACTTACTGTGGGTCATAAACTTCATCCGAGGTCAATGACCTCGCTTCACGTCTTTTGACCTTGCGTAGGTTAGTAAACGCTAGAAGTGATCAAATTTGCCGATATTGGCTATCTTCACTGAAGATACGCCAGAAGATGCGTTTAACGCTTTTATTTACAATCAAGCTACACCAGCATCCCGTGTTGCTCGAAATCTGATCCGCAAAAAAATGAAAAAATGACGCTAGAGGTCGATGACCTGACATGGCCTTGACCCGGAATCCTCAGTTAAGCGCCAAATGAATGGAAATCGTCGTATTCCACGTTTCAACGCTCGAACACGCACCCTTTCCCGTTTCGTTCGAAAAGTCGTACGGCATGGCCTGCGCGGGCCGGGAAAGTGTCCAAAGTTGACCTTTTCGACCTCATTTGACCTTGAGGATATTGACCTAGAGTAATGGAAATTGCACTGCATGCAAATCTTTACGACCCCATCCTCCCCATAAAATTTCATGTCTCTAGCTCTTTCTGCGTCCGAGATCGGAGGAAGAGGCACTTTTGTGCCCCCCTGCTAGTGCGCAATAGCGCGAAACCCCCTTCCACTGCGCTTGTTAATATGGCCGACTGGATCTGCCTCTGGTGAAGAGGAACCAAGGTCTACCTAGTATTGAAAACAAACTGTAGCAACCATACATACATGTGCGCCCAGTACCTGTCTCTCCTGGACGGTTTCCTAGATTCTCTTATTGGTTTAAACTGTCGAAAATAGATCAGTCGCAGTTAATACCAATATATTAATCTATGTCATGTACAACATTTTTGCTCTGTTTCGGTTTGCTGTAAAGGGTGCCGTTTGCAAGACAAGATGAAATGCTTCCAGTTCTTTCTGTTTCCGTTTTTTGCTCAGCTATTTTATTTTTATTTTTTCGTGTAACACATTAACCCGCGCCTAACTGTGGGTCAGCGCCATGCACGCCCGACTGAGGGGGGGGGGGCGGTTGGCCGTCTCCCCTCTATCTCACGAACGGCTGATCCCACGATAAAAATAAGCACACCGTTGGAAAGCTCGTAACGAGTTGAGCTCGGAACTGGCCTCTTTTTTAGCTTCAAATAATATGTAAGCCATTTACGCCCCATATATGTATTATCATAGCCGCCTGCATGAGACCGAGAAACGGCCTGGATCTCAAGGGCTGTGAGTAATAAAGTCTAGATAAAGGCACCAGCGCACAGATAAAAGTCCGCAGATGCCGAGACACATCTAATTTCTCTGATTTCTTTTATATGTACGCGGAAACGTTGAGATAAAGACACGGTGATTTTCGTACCGCTGCTGGACGGATGTCATAGACGAGCGCGGTATGGAATTGAGTGCAACTCATTTTAGCGCTCTTTTCTTTTCGCGAAATATGCCTCTCCAAGTATTGCTTCTTGCTCAAAGTGATTCTTGTGGTGGTTTCTCGTGTTTAAATGTTGACAAGAATAAGAAGTTATCAATCTACACAACTGGTGGAGCTTTATTCGCAAGATACTGTTTATTTCCAAAAGTTGCAATTTTCGAAACTTTTTGGGCTTTGTAGTATTATTTGTAGCCATGCGAGCCAGATCTGCCGTTTTTTACCGGATCTCAGGAATTCATCGCCGATTTTAATGGCAGTGCATTTTGACTCATAACAGTTACTCGTGATCTGACCTCAGGTCAGTGGTCGGAGGCCATTGAAACTTTGCGCATTGACGGAAACTGGATGTCTGGATCTCCGCACACTTAAATTGTTGTAAAAAAAACCGTCAATCTTCGAAAGAACGACGATCTGTCTTGAGAATGGGCTTGACCTTAGGTCAATGACCCGGACATTTACGAAAAATACGAGATAGCAGATTTGTTGCATTTATCAAAATCTCTTAACCTTGGAAGTTTTACTGCGGTATCATGTTTTGCGAAAAAGCTACAGGGCGCCAAACTTCTGGGGCATATGTTCATTTGACCTGACCTAAGTCATACACCTTACTTGACCTAAGGTCGAAAATCTGGTACAAGGTGAAAAAATGGTCAAGTAAAAGGTACACAAAGCTTCGTGCCGCCGCGTTCGTTTGTTCTCTCACAGTCTCGGGGGGCGGCCAACCGCCGCCCTCCAGTCGGGGGCGGGTTAAATAACACAAAGTTTTGCGTATACATCTAGCATAAGCATGCTATGGGTGTACCCAAAAACATTCCAGGTTGCTGGGCGCGTAGAACCGAAACTCAACATTTTCTCGAAAGATAGAAATTTGCTAATTGTGATATCTCTGTGGCGTTAAAGGTCGCGTTGTACTGGGTTCTTGCCCTATTTAGACCATTTGCTCTGACGGTTGCCGAGGGAAAAATTTTTTGTTTTTTTGGGTAAAAAAAAAACCCCCCCCCAAAAACACCCCCCCCCCCCTTTCTCTTTTTTAAAGGGGGACGAACCGTCACTGTGGTATGACAGTGCTTTAAAAGCCCCGCCGTGGCCTTTGGCATCTAGTAGGCTAGCTCGTGCCGAATTTTAGCACCGTGCCCTTCTGATTTGTTAATGTCATACTACTAATGTCATACGCGCGGTGAATAATACGCATAGCAATGAGCCACAACTGCAAAACTAAACAAGAACAGATAAGCGATGAGCTGATAGTTTCGAGGAGAATGATGGCTTAAGTAATCTTTTGAACATCTTATGTTGCAGATGCCATCTGAGTTCAGATATCCATGCCACTCTTGTTTTCCGGAGAAACAGATGCCACAATTCAAGGCTGGTCCTATGGATCAGAGATCCACCAGAAGAATGAAATAAATCGATCTCAGTGGACAAGTCAAACACGCAGGGAAAGATATGAGATACCAGGAAGTGACGGGGACCGAGGCGCAAAAACCATGTGCCAGTCGGAAGGAACATCACTTCCGGGGATTCCTGAGTAATGCGAACGTTTTTCATCGTCGAAGAAGGAACTTACTGCGAGACTTTCCGGACATCAACTGGGAACAAAGAGGAACAGAAAAATATCCGTAATTCCTGCCAGTCACAAAATCTCTTTAGTGTTATGTCCTATCGCAGAGTCGATACTCATCTGTGAAATGTTAGCGCGCTGGTAAGGTGCTTGCTACTCATGGAGGTGAGACGGGTTCGATTCCTAGCTACAGACATGGTACGTTCTTTGTTCGCATGCGCTTTTGCTTCTCGCGCTTGTCCCTCTCCCTCATTGGCCGCCTGACCCCTTACCAAGTGGTCCTAACCTGACCTCAGCAGCGGGTCGGTGAGTGATGGGAGTCGGCCTCCCGGCTCGCTCCCGCGCGCTGGCTCAGAGCTACACTCTGAGGCGCACTCCTTGTCCTCCCCGTCCTTCCTGTGCGCACTGGCTCAGAGCTACACTCTGAGGCGCACTCCTTGTCCTCCCCATCCTTCCCGTGCGCGCTGGCTCAGAGCTACACTCTGAGGCGCACTCCTTGTCCTCCCCATCCTTCCTGTGCGCGCTGGGTCAGAGCTACACTCTGAGGCGCACTCCTTGTCCTCCCCGTCCTTCCTGTGCGCGCTGGCTCAGGGCTACTCCCTGAGGCGCACTCCTTTGTCCTTTCTTTGTCTTCTTTCCTTTGTCCTTCCTCCTTTGTTCTTTCCTGACATCTCCTCGCATATGTAGCCACAGATCTGTTAGTGGCAAGCCGGGTTGCTCCTTCGTTAATTGTATTTCTGTTGGTCTGGTCGATTGAGGACAATTAACAGAAAGCTCGTTTCTGAGATCCAGAATGTGTTTTCGGTTGGCTTCTTGGTGAGGTCCTGAGGCGGACGGCGATGGTGGAACGTAACATTAACATGTGTCATTGTTCTGGCGTCAGCCCTGCTCCGGGCGGGGGAGTTTTAAGCCCGCCTGGGGTTTTTGAGACCGAGACATGTTATTCCTGAAGGGTGTGAAGAAAAACTACGAGACTTCTGCCTAATCTTCTTTTTGCAACACTACGATAAAAATGAAATTATGATTTTTAACTCGGCACCGCCTGGCGTGTTTCCGTGCCCGTGGCCTCCTGCGGAGTTGTTAAAAAGGGTACCTCCTCTGTTATTTTAGGATCTAAACTTCGGATCTGAACCGGTCTGCCACCAAACAATAGACCTGACTTTTGTGATTCAGAAAATATTATTTTGGCCCTGATCACGTGACTGATGATGTCGCAGGTCACGTAAAACGCATTATACGACATCGGAAAAAACTGGCGCTGGTTCGTACATCATATCATTGGCTATACTGTCTTTAGAATACCTGAAGCACGCTCTAATGTTGCAAAAATGTAGCTCAAGGTCAATTTGGGTTAGGTGAAATATTGGTCTTCCTTTACCTGTCAAAGATGGATACTTTTGGCAGCCGCTTTGATACATGTGACAAAAAGGACCGCAGTGGAACTTTCTGATGACCAGTTTTGCATTGTCTGCTTTTCACCCAGTCATGGTCGGTGAAGGTTAGGTCAGATAAGGCTGCATTGCTCTTCCAGCCAAAGAGCAATAATTACTCGCTGGAATTCTCAACTGCATCAAGTATAGGACTGAAATAACATCTCGTGACAACCAAATCTGCTTTGTCGGCTTCTTATCGGATCAAGGTCAAGTCAGGCCAGGGCACATAATCACTGCTTTTTTGGGCTGAGAGCAATAATTGCTCTCTTCTGCTACTGAACGATCTTCCTTAGACAATGCTGTGCTTTGCTTCGTTCTGACATCTACCTACGATGTGACCTGACATGATAACAGGCTGCATTTAGTGAGCTTTGCTAAGAGGCACGTATAGATTTGTTTGACGATGGGGAACGTCAGTGGCAACCACTTCTATCACCCACAATGCAAACCATGTCTAACTGTCATCATGCACGTGACCTAGCATGTGTTGACGTGACCGGTTGTGTATCCTTTTGGGGACTGTATCCTATGTAAAAGCAAATAATCCTTGCATTACATTCGCGAATGTCACTTAAAAAAATGAAGCATGTCACGCCACCGTCTGAAGAGACGAAAACATGCATACGGTGGTTCACTTATAACGTCATATCCCCTTGACCTGACCTGTAATTTTGCAACTTTTGCGACATTTTGCCATTGTGCCTTTGCCTTACCTTTGCTACAAAAATGACATCAATTCAAAACGAAGCATACTAGGAAACTAAAATAATAATTGGCTTCATTCTTAAGGATATGTTTCTTATCGGGTCCGTACATTTCTGATTCAGAACGTTTAATGATCGTGAAAGTCAGGTCAAAAATTAAATTTTACCGAAAATGGCCGAGATTTTCGCCTTGAGCTACTTTCATGAGCAATAACCGTTCACTGTATTCATGCATGTATGCTATCGTCATATACGCCATCCTGAACTGAACGGTGCAATACAGTACCAAACCTTTCGTTGCCTAACTAACCAAACCAAACCTTTTGCCAATTACCAAACCTTTCTAGCATGTGTTCTTGTTTTGGCGTTAAGCACTGGGCTGCGACGGACTGGCTCAGTGCCGTGTTACCTGACAGTCTCGAGCCCGCAAATTACAGCCCTCCCCTCCCCCAGCGTCGCCGGAGACAAAGCGCAGTGACATTTTCAAAATACTAGAACATTTGTCGTGCGCACAAGAACGTTTTTAAAGCTGGTAGGACTGGAGACATTGCGGGCGACTTATTTCCATTCGCTCTCAAAGGGGTTGATGTTAGAATTCACTGGATTTGTAGGATTGCCTACCACCTGTCTGGGGGCCTGTTACATCCATGTTTCGTGGCAGTGCCAATAGTATAGTCTGGGAAAGCGGTTACAGAATGGAGTGAGGATGTAACATGTCGAGGGGAGACATAAGTGCCATGTCACTCGAAAAAAAAACATCTTCTCAGGGCTGGGAGCAATGCGATCCACTTCACCCACTGACCCAACGGCACAACTGCACCGGCGATCTGCGGAAAATACAGCTCATCTTCACCAGCCCAAACACATGGTGTGCATCGTATCTATGCAAGCCACCTGCCGCGAGGAAACTCACTCACGCGTCCGGGCCCTAAGGTCAGGTCTGCCGGCCTCTGACTCTTCACCGAGCACACGCCAAGGACGCGGACGCCGGTCATCTTTTTAGACGCACTTTGTGTACAAACAGCTGTTAGACGGCCTGTATAATTGAGGCCGTTTTTATGGGCCGGTTCGCGTGCACTCACAGAGGCTAGAGCATGCAAATTACATCCCGCTTACGCCGCCAGAGAAACGGCTGATCGGCTGCATGCGAACCAGAGCCAAATGACCTTGACCCGGAGAATTACCGTGACCTCTTCAAATGTCCAGCAGTAATAAGACTCCAAAGTTGGACAGTAATTGGAAGCTCTCATTTACCTTAGAACATGCTATAAACGAACCGAATAGACTGTGAGTGCGTGGTGTGCGGAGATTAGTTGCAACACAGGTCAGCTTGTAAGATGATATGGGGACATTATGCTGTTTTATCAATTTTCAACCATCGCAAGGGCTAATATTCAACCCCTGCAACGTCCCCGCCTGAGTTGCTTCGCTAGCTGATCCCCCAATTATGCCGTGATCGCTCCGAAAAAAAAATAAAGAAATAAAATTTGCATTAGCTGAGTTCGCAGACTTTTTGTTCACTCTGCGTACTTTTCAGATCCATAACTTGACAGATCAGTGACCTACAGGTCAGCAATCTGTGAAGGTATAAAGAGGTCATGAGGTGAAAGGGGTCATAGATGTCTCCTTTCTCGAAGGCATGTCATGAAGAATTTGTGATGTGGCGACGGTCGTCGTCGTACAATACACATTTCAACTGTCTTACGGTGCTCAGGCTATTGGGTAACCGGGATATCATCAGGGTGTCACTGACCGTTGCACTTGAGTTCTTACTTGGGTCAAGCAGGGACGAAGCCAAGGGGGAGAGCATGGGGTCCATGGCACCCTCCCAAGGCCAAATCGATCTAGATATTTAGCGATTTCGCAGGAATACGGAATGTGTTAGAAATATAGGTAATGTATCGCATATATGCTAGAGGGCAAACATTATATGTTTCCCATGCGTTCAGCATTAGATCAGTTACATAAAATTGTTGCTTTTTCCTATACATTTTGTCATATGTCAGTAGCCTATGACAGAATTTGACATTTTGCCCCCCCCCCAAGTAAAATCCTGGCTACGTGCTTGGACTCAAGGTTATCTGAGGTTGAAATCAAAAAGCGAGGTCAGTGACCTTTTCGGCCTTTTATTTATCTTCAAGGCGTCATAAAGTGATCAGAAGCGCTGGCATGCATCGTCCCAGTAGTTAAAGAACCTGTTCATCGTCAGAGGTCATTCTGGGTCTCTCAACATAGCGGCCGGCAGGTTTTATACCATCTTATGTTTCCATATGATCCAAAGTGAAACTGAAATCCAATAAGAGGGTCTCTGTTGAGATCGCCTGTAAAGTCACTTCAAAAGGCCAAACTGGGATATGTTCGTGTAGGACGTGTCGCCAGCAGACAGGAACATGCTGGGTTTTGTTTCATTGCTCTATCACGTCAGGTTTGGCCGGGGATGGACGTAAATGTACTAAACCCTCTACACTGTTTCGAGGTGGCCAAAGAGTGAATCCTGGCGTGGGTTTGGCGAAATCACCGCTGTCTCCTCCTTGTTTTGGTTAGGTGGCTTACGTCTGAACATTCAAGAAAACAATGTGGTGAAAAAGCATATTTTTGACATTTAGCACATGTTAGTCTCGTGCAGACAGGGATAAAAAGCATGGATGTCAGAAGTTGCTTACATTGCATACGGATGGCAAACTAACGTTATCGGACGTTTCTTTATTCCATTCATTGCGACGTCCAAGCATAGGCGTAGGAACGAGAGAGGGGTGGGGGCGGTAGTCTATGATCCCTCTTTGGAAACTTAACATTAGCCGTATGGGAAAACGTCTTTGCCTCTCTCCGCACTTTCTGATGTTTCATCGGTCCTGCGCTCAAGCACCGTTGATGATTGGTTTTTCTATTATCACACGCGGCGAAACGGGGGCGGAGCCCGCAGCTCGATTGAGAGGGAGGAAAGCCAAAACTTCCTGAGTATGGATGGTAGGTCAGCGAGTCAGCAATGGGGGGGGGGGGGGGGGTGGAAGACGCTGGCCATGGGTGCGAGGTGTTCAGCCATTTCAGGGACTGGACATAGATGGTAGGTCAGCTACTCAGTGACCGAGGGGGTGGGGGTGAAAGGCGCTGACCGGTGAATTCGGAGTGTCCAGAGACTTGAAACTCTGGCTCTGTAGTTATAGACAGTTTTTCTACTTTTATCTGTATGACTATTGCGCATGTGCTGTACTGTAATGACTAGAATCAAACAGTAATCCACGCGTTGGAAAGATTCGGTAATAAACTGAACTGAACTGAAATAAACATTTTTTTGAGGGTGCAAATGGCCATTCGCCCTCCCCCTAATCGCGGTAGCGGGGGGGGGGAGGACGGTGGGCGCATGGATGGCCGAGATGTTCCCCTGGGGCCCACCAGTGTGAGGAAAAGATCGCATTCCAAATACTACGCCTGTTGCTAAAGCTGTAAATGTACTGTCGTATATTAGACAAGCATCCCCTCGCCAGTCTATAGGCAATACTAGAGAGAAACCCAGGTAACGCCATTAGCCATGCCAACAATCATTTCCAGGCTGCTGCCGTACATGCGGCACTACTGAAGTGCTAACGTCAAATTTTAGCCGTGGTGAAATGCGAGGAGAACGTTTCCGCGGACCAAGAGTAGGCTACAGTGAAGGGAACTCATAATCGGAAACCTTCGGTCGCAGAGGTAAACCTTGATTCTGGAGGGATCTGGCAGCTTTATTTGTTTTCGGGTTCAGGGATGGGGGGAGACAAGTTCCACTCCAGATGCGGTGAATTAATTGTGTTGTCGAATGGAAACAAAACCGCCGTAAGAAGCCAAGCTGCCCACGAATTTAATCATGGACTTGTGTTCAGCCATGCCCCTTTACGGGAAGACCAGGTGTTTGAGGTAGTAATCGAGAACAAGGTATGTGTCTAGTATGTCGCTGCTGCGCCACGGTTGTCTTTTACGTGATTTTACATCGCGGATAGTTTTTTTTTGTCTATGTTCTGCCTTTGTTATCAAGTAGAAGAAAACACAGGTAAAATCAGAAGATATTGGTATCAGATGTTAAAGTTCAAGTCATACGGGTGGTTCTGAAATGCCATATCCTTTGTAATGCAAACAAATAAACTGATGTATGCCATGCAGTTTTAGAAACTTAATTCAAACACATCACATAACACACCACATTTTTATTTCCCGACATGAAATCCACATTTTGATCCACTTTGAGCGATTGTTCCTTTTTTGACACGTTTCTGACTCGAATAATGGAATTTCCACACTTTGCTGAGGAAAATGGATGCTGTTCCAATAAGTTTGTTATGACACTATCCATGTTATGAAATTCACCTGCATTTAATTTTTTTGTGCAGAAGCTACTACTGAAATGTCAGTATCATGATTGTTATTTTAGTGGCCTTGTTATGATCTTAATGCATTTGTGCTTGGAGCTGTTTTGCCAGATTTAGAAACATTTTTATCTTCTTGGTTGGAAAGGATAAAATGTCACCACGGACCTCATCTCGGAATATGAATGGTATTGAGATCTCATTCCTTGTATAAATGTCTGATGAATCCATTTGATTTCCAGATATATGCCAAACATGTCACAGTCATGAATTATTTTGGTACCAGGATATGGTAACTGTCTTAAATATGCATTAGAACCCATAATTTTGCTAAATTTGGTGATGAGTGAGACTTCTCTCTGATATTCCACAGGTTGATTCATGGAGTGGAGGTCTGCAGATAGGAGTTACACCATGCAATCCATGCACTCTGGAGCTCCCTGCAAGTGCTATGGACCTCAGGAATGGCACCTGGGTCAGTGAAACACAAATGGTCCTGCTGCCAGTGGCAAGGGTAACCTGCAGGCTGCTGGGATGCATTGGATACTGCCTCTTTTTAGCCACTTGACTTGGTAAACAAGTGACACAGCAGATTTGGATTTTTGTACCCTTTGGTATGTTAGCTAAGCACATTTGGTAGAAAAATTGTCTAAATCACCCATGGTGCCATTAAAATGATGTGACAAAGATGACATTGTTTTATGATCCTGCAGAGCCTTTTAGCTTCCTTGATCTTCATCAATATACAGATGCTGTGAGGGATGGCTGGTGTAAAAAAATAGCAACTGTGTACAAATATATTGCATATATAGTTGCAGTTTTTTAATGTATTGTAATGTTGTGCCTTAGAACTGTTCATGGTGTCCATTTCATGATTTTCCTGTGAAACAAATACATATTAGGATTTTGGTGGGCTTTATGGTTTTCTGTAGTGGTATTTATGAACTTCCTGTTATGTGATGTTCACTTCATTCCTTTGCTCAAATGGACAAACATGGCTATCATGCTTAGAATACTGCTTATTCTAAGGATGCCATAAAACATCTGGTGCAAACCAGATATCATTCACAGTCTAAATGGCATCACCAAACTACATTGCAGTATGTCTTCCCTTTTACTTATGAAAGAACTGAACAAGCACTTCTGGATTGCAGTTATGCAATCCACAATACCAGTTCAGAAACATTGACAGTATCATATCACATTGAGCTACCTATCACATTGGGCACAAACACCACATTAAATGGGAACTAGCTTAACAAGAACAGAAACAAAATTGACATTGCAACAAGTCACAAAACCTCGTGCACGTGATATACCCATGGTCGCATTATCCTTGGCAATTTCCATACTGTGCGAAAAAGCTACGTCCATTGATGACAGAATTTTGAGTCAGAATGTCTGATACCCTGCTTCCCCCATGAGTGGAAGATGGCAAAATATCCCAACAAGGGCTGGGATAAGATGGATGTTGTTGAACTGGTGTGGCAGTGTTAGTTCTGCCAGAGTCACTTCAGTGTCACAGGCACCACGGTTCGCTTGGTTTCTGGTAAATTGGTGCTGCCCAGATGTCATTGTGAGTTGAGTATATTCTCATGGCATATATTGCTGTAGATATCAGATACCTGGTATATATTGTTGCTGTTTGCGGTTACACTGTTTGTGATGCGGTGCCATGGTGGCGACAGACCGCCGGCTGGATGCGTCTGACCGGCCGCCGCCGGCCGCCCCCAGGTGCAGTCGGGCAGCTCTGTGTCGCGGGACGGCCGCTCGGTGCTGGCCACCTACGGCTCCGACCTGGACCAGCTGGCCGAGGGCGACACGGTCGGCGTGTCCCGGTCACGCGAGGTCAGCACAGCCGCCGGCCGCGCTGCCGTGTAGCCAACGTCAGACTGTCGGCCGTGTAGCCGGCGTCAGACTGTCGGCCGTGTAGCCAGCGTCAGACTGTCGGCCGTGTAGCCGGCGTCAGACTGCCGCCGTGTAGCCGGCTCTGTCGGCCGTGTAGCCGGCGTCAGACTGTCGGCCGTGTAGCCGGCGTCAGACTGCCGGCCGTCAGACTGTCGGCCGTGTAGCCGGCGTCAGACTGTCGGCCGTGTAGCCGGCGTCAGACTGTCGGCCGTGTAGCCGGCGTCAGACTGTCGGCCGTGTAGCCGGCGTCAGACTGTCGGCCGTGTAGCCGGCGTCAGACTGTCGGCCGTGTAGCCAGCGTCAGACTGTCGGCCGGGCGTCAGACTGTCGGCCGTGTAGCCGGCGTCAGACTGTCGGCCGTGTAGCCGGCGTCAGACTGTCGGCCGTGTAGCCGGCGTCAGACTGTCGGCCGTGTAGCCGGCGTCAGACTGTCGGCCGTGTAGCCGGCGTCAGACTGTCGGCCGTGTAGCCGGCGTCAGACTGTCGGCCGTGTAGCCGGCGTCAGACTGTCGGCCGTGTAGCCGGCGTCAGACTGTCGGCCGTGTAGCCGGCGTCAGACTGTCGGCCGTGTAGCCGGCGTCAGACTGTCGGCCGTGTAGCCGGCGTCAGACTGTCGGCCGTGTAGCCGGCGTCAGACTGTCGGCCGTGTAGCCGGCGTCAGACTGTCGGCCGTGTAGCCGGCGTCAGACTGTCGGCCGTGTAGCCGGCGTCAGACTGTCGGCCGTGTAGCCGGCGTCAGACTGTCGGCCGTGTAGCAGGTGCCAGACTGTCGGCCGTGTAGCAGGTGTCAGACTGTCAGCCGTGTAGTCGGCGTCAGAC
Source organism: Capitulum mitella (assembly GCA_030062745.1). Lineage (NCBI taxonomy): Eukaryota > Metazoa > Arthropoda > Thecostraca > Pollicipedomorpha > Pollicipedidae > Capitulum > Capitulum mitella. The sequence goes on from CP099844.1 coordinate 30,714,284, forward strand.
TGTCAGTCGTGTAGCTGGTGTCAGACTGTCGGCCGTGTAGCCGGCGTCAGACTGTCGGCCGTGTAGCCGGCGTCAGACTGTCGGCCGTGTAGCGGCGTCAGACTGTCGGCCGTGGCGTCAGACTGTCGGCCGTGTAGCCGGCGTCAGACTGTCGGCCGTGTAGCCGGCGTCAGACTGTCGGCCGTGTAGCCGGCGTCAGACTGTCGGCCGTGTAGCCGGCGTCAGACTGTCGGCCGTGTAGCCGGCGTCAGACTGTCGGCCGTGTAGCCGGCGTCAGACTGTCGGCCGTGTAGCCGGCGTCAGACTGTCGGCCGTGTAGCCGGCGTCAGACTGTCGGCCGTGTAGCCGGCGTCAGACTGTCGGCCGTGTAGCCGGCGTCAGACTGTCGGCCGTGTAGCCGGCGTCAGACTGTCGGCCGTGTAGCCGGCGTCAGACTGTCGGCCGTGTAGCCGGCGTCAGACTGTCGGCCGTGTAGCCGGCGTCAGACTGTCGGCCGTGTAGCCGGCGTCAGACTGTCGGCCGTGTAGCCGGCGTCAGACTGTCGGCCGTGTAGCCGGCGTCAGACTGTCGGCCGTGTAGCCGGCGTCAGACTGTCGGCCGTGTAGCCGGCGTCAGACTGTCGTCGCGGCCGTGTAGCCGGCGTCAGACTGCCGGCCGTGTAGCCGGCGTCAGACTGTCGGCCGTGTAGCCGGCGTCAGACTGTCGGCCGTGTAGCCGGCGTCAGACTGTCGGCCGTGTAGCCGGCGTCAGACTGTCGGCCGTGTAGCCGGCGTCAGACTGTCGGCCGTGTAGCCGGCGTCAGACTGTCGGCCGTGTAGCCGGCGTCAGACTGTCGGCCGTGTAGCCGGCGTCAGACTGTCGGCCGTGTAGCCGGCGTCAGACTGTCGGCCGTGTAGCCGGCGTCAGACTGTCGGCCGTGTAGCCGGCGTCAGACTGTCGGCCGTGTAGCCGGCGTCAGACTGTCGGCCGTGTAGCCGGCGTCAGAGACTGTCGGCCTGTCGGCCGTGTAGCCGGCGTCAGACTGTCGGCCGTGTAGCCGGCGTCAGACTGTCGGCCGTGGTAGCCGGCGTCAGACTGTCGGCCGTGTAGCCGGCGTCAGACTGTCTGCCGTGTAGCCGGCGTCAGACTGTCGCGGGCCGGGTCAGCTGTCAGCCGTTAGCCGGCGTCAGCTGTCTGCCGTGTGCGGGTCAGACTGTCGCCGTGTAGCCGGCGTCAGACTGTCGGCCGTGTAGCCGGCGTCAGACTGTCGGCCGTGTAGCCGGCGTCAGACTGTCAGCCGTGTAGCCGGCGTCAGACTGTCAGTCGTGTAGCCGGCGTCAGACTGTCGGCCGCGGGGGCAGGGGTCTGTATTGTTCGGCGATTTGTCTAGTATCCAAGATCATGCCAAGTTACTTGTATTTATGTCCACTGCGGCACTGGTACAGTTAGTGCTTTGCTGGTATGGGTAAGTCCCAGGAGCGCAAGGCCAGTAAAAGAATCGGCTACCCCCACTCAGACATGTGCTGGGATCCCGATGGAAGGCAGGTTATCCTCGTTTTGCATCGCATTCCAAGCCGACCAGGGTAAGAGTTGCGTTACCTGGGCACGGTTTTACTGCGGAGGGACGCGACCTTTCCGAGATAACGCAGTGACCCGCCCAGGTAAACGAGGAGTTCAATACAACAAGGGGATAACCTGTATTCCATCGAGATCCAGGCACATGCCTATTCCCCACGCCACTATGGCGTGTCCTGTTGTGCCCAGACCCGACTGTTTCTCAAGCCCAAACTCAGGGGCGCGAAGCGTTAACTGCCGTTGTGGTCATTGGCCACAGGGCGAGCTGGTTTTCTACGTCAACGGATCGCCTCAGGGCATCGCCGGCGGCGGCCTGCCGTCCCAGGTGTGGGCTGTGATCGATCTGTACGGCAAGTGCGCCCAGGCCTCCATCATCAGCTCCAACCGGCTCAGCGAACGTGAGTACGGCTGCAGACTCCCGCGTGTATGTTATTTGTCTTGGTGGTGCTTCCCAGCATGGAGGTGTCTTTTCATTCTTGACATCATGGGCAGTGTGTATGTGTATTTGTACTGGCGTAGGGCATTCCACACGTACACGTGGCTATTACTGCACAAAAACACGGTAAAGGGCCAAAAGATGCATTCGCCCAAGCAAATCAGAGTCCACGTTCAGAAGATTGACTAGGCGAATCCTACGACACATCGTCACGCACGATCAGCAGCCAGCTGTTGCAGCATCATTGCTCGGGCGAAAGACTGTCCGGGCAGGGACGTCATGTCGTGCGCCAGCCCGCTGTACAAGGCCGAGGCTCGGTACTCACACGGCCCCCTCCCAGCCTCAGTCTGCGGGTTGGGGGGTGGAGTCACCTGTCCTGCCTGGTCATCATTTCGCTCAAGTCGTGGTTGACGCGAAGCTCAGACGCCAGACACTCGGGATTTCCATGAGTCAGGACTCGCTGCGTTAGGGTTAGCAGGCTGACGCAGTGGTCCGCTGGTTTTGCGGCGAGCCACCCTTGTTTCTCCCGCAGGTCCGATACGTGGTGAAATTTGCGACGGCCGAAAGTGACTCCAGGAAAGTTAACGATTTTCCGAATTCTGTCCAAGCTTTTTTTGAACCATTACGTTAAACCGAAAGGCAGTGTCGGACGTGCGAAAGAACTGGGGCGGTGACTGAGGTGTTAATGACAGCCTCTGGGATGCTGTGGCGCACCTGTGACATCAGCTGTGACACATGTGTGCCCCATGACATGACCCGGTCACAGGTGGTTCCCAGGTTCGTCGCCTCCTCACATGTTCCCAACGTTGCACCGAGAAAATTGTCAGTAAAATTTAGAAGGCCACGCAGATTTTTACCGAAAGTGACCAGCTCCGTTTTGTCCGCTTTTCCTGTCAGAAAATTCGAGCGGAACCATTGACCAAGCGACTCGAGAGATGACACACCAGAGGTCATTTTTCCTGCCGCTTGCCAAAACCAGGGTATCATCGGAATACTGAAAAATTTTGGTACCAGCGGCAAATGATGCTAGGTCATTGGAAAAGATGGTAAAGAGCAGAGGTCCGAGGGCCAGTCCCGCCCTGAAAGTCACCCATGTTATTGCCAAGCGGCAGTGGGGTCACGCTGCATCCAAACTCATTGCGCAGTGACGTACGAAGTGTGCCGCTGGAGATAGGCGGAGAACCGGGAGGGTTCAGTGCCGTGCAGTTTCTGCGGAAGAATAAGCTTGACGTGGTCAGTCACGTCAAAGGTTGTACTTAGGCCAGTTAAGCACAGCAGTGAAACATCACCTCTATTGGTAGCGACGAGGATCTGGTTGGAGACGGGGACCAGCGCAGTTTCTGTCGAGTAACGATGTCGGAAGCCGTGCTGGGAGGCGAGAGTGGCTGTGGGAGAGATAGTGCTGGAGCTGTCGTTGAACGACCTGCTCCACTGTCTTAATGATCGCTGGGGTGAAGGATATAGGCGGAAGGGTCTGATGGGTAACGGGATCTGAAGATGGGAATGATCAGGGATTGTTTCGAAGGCTCGGGGATGCCGGATTAGACTAAGCAGAAAATCACGAGATGGAGGATGACACCATCGATCGCAGGAAACGCAGCCTTTAGCGCACGCATGTGGACGCCTTCAGCGTCGCGGGCGGCCGAGCTGCGCATGCTAAAGACTGTTTGCCAGCATTCCGAGGCTGAAGACGGTTTGTACGTGAGTCGGGTACATGACCCTCGGTGGTTTGAAAACGTATGGGACAAACCAAATCATGGTCTTAAATGACGTTCCGGACGTTACGGCGGACGTTGCTTGTTGGAACAGAAAACCCAGGCTCTTTTCGGGACGCTGGATTACGGCGACCAGGCCACAGAAACATCATAGTCATTGCTGACGTCGTACGGTACACCCGGTAGTTATCTGAATATGGTTTCAAGGGTTGGCAGTGTAATATGCTGGATGCTTTACACGCACGCACACTCATTAACCATTCATTGTTAATGCCCGGTCTGCCGAGAAACTGTAGCGCTACTTTCCATGTCGTGACAGTGCTTGCCGATTACTCGCTCGTGTAAGTCATTCCTGGTGGCCGGATACTGTTTAGACATCCCTGGTGTTTTCACTGGCCTGAGTATTGTGATTTGGCCGTCTTGAATGTGTTGCGGTGTCTCGCCAGCAGGCGGCTAGCTTCACTGCAGTCCTGTCCCCGTCCCCCGCCTCTGTCTCCGCCGTTCTGGAGAGTGTGGGCTCTGACAGGTGGGCGTTTACCGACGTGACGCCCACCATGTTTACTCGACTGTGTGGAGGTGGACGTCTGAGTCGATGAACCCTTTGGACGTGATTGTCGCCCACTGATTGTGCCGGTTACGTCACAGGCGGTGTGTTGACTGGGCCCTCTGATTGTGTCGGTTGCGTCACAGGCGGTGTGTTGACTGGGCCCTCTGATTGTGCCGGTTACGTCACAGACGGTGTGTTCGGAGGACGTGCTGTGCTTCTGACTGGTCGGTCTCCGCGGCAGGCGGATGCGTCCTCTGCTCTGTGTTTCTGCCGTCCTACGGCCATCTTTGTCCACACTGCAGCGTTAGTTTTGGCGGCTGTCGGTGTGGGATAGGTCTGAGGTGTCCGCAGCACAAGCGGCCCCAGGTGCGAATGTGTCTGCGCGCGCGGTGCATCCCTGCTGAGCGCGCCCGTGCCGGCCACGGCCAGGTGACAACCGGTCGGACGCGCCGGACGCCTGGGACCGGCTGCGCTTCCACGGCCGCCACGGCGCGCTGGTGCTGCTCAGCGGCGGCGACCGCACCGCCGAGCGGCGCCGCCCGCTCGACGAGTTCAACAACGGCGTCGTGCTCACCCACCGGCCGCTGCGCGACGACGAGCTGTTCGAGGTGCGTGGCGGCGCGGCGCCGCCCGCCGGGCCGGTCGGGGTGACGGCGCTCGCCTGTCGACTGTGGGGCGTTGTTTTGTGGGGTGCTGATGTGTTCTCGTTGCGGGCATTCTCGGGCTTGTCAGATGTGTGGGCGTCTCAGCCGTTCGTGAACGAGTCTTAGCTGTCCCGCATCACAGGCAAAAAGTAGAAAATGAAAAGAAATAGCAGCGATCGTAAAATACGACAATGCTACCAAAGATAGGCCACGCTTCTTTGCTGTCGACCGGAACCATTGACTATTTATTTAGGATAAGAAAATAGGTGGTGGTCATAAGGTTCTATTCGGCATGAATCCTGCTCTTATGTTTGTCCCCATAAGAAACACAAGAGTAAGATTTCCCCGAGCATTTCCCCCGTTATTCCGCGGCCGTTTCCCTTGCGAGTGGGCGTCGGGCCGCAGCAGGCGCGTGGCCGCGGATCGCCCGGCTGAGCCGCGGACCGTGTCGGGCGGGGCCGCGCCGGGCCCCTGAGTCGGCGCGCGCCGCCCCCAGATCCGGATCGACCGGCTGGTGGACAAGTGGTCCGGATCGATCGAGGCCGGCATCACCACCCATTGTCCGGACACGCTGAAAATCCCGGCCACCATGACCAACCTGCGCACCGGCACCATCATGATGTCCGGCTCGGGCATCCTCACCAACGGCAAGGGCACCGTGCCGCGAGTACGGCACCTTCAACCTGGACGAGCTCAAGGTCGGTGTTGGACCTCGTGCCGCGGCCGGTTTGTGGGAAAGAATGCGTAGACGTGAACACGGATGATGTGTAATTGTAGCCGGACAGCTGGAAGAACGGGCCTTGATCTGTGTGGACGCGATAGCTGCGGGCTGTTGGTCTGCGGTGGTCTGTGGACAGCTCAAAGGCCGGGTCACGCGGAGATGTCTTGGCGGCTGTTTTCAGTCCGTGTGAAAATCTGGGCGGCTGATGTTGGTGAGTGGCGATGGATTGGCTGCCATTATCGCTGTGTCCTGGTCTCATTCGGACTCTGGATTGTTTGTGACGTCATCGGCCACCTGCTAAGTGATCGTTGCTGTTGGGCTGTCGCGAAACAGCTCATTTCGTTCCACCTTGTATTGTAGCTACAGCCATTGCCCATGCAAGCGATGCATTGCTTTACCTGTGGTACTAAAAGATGTCCAGAATTGCGCTGCTTAAGTGCTGAACGATGCGGAATTCCGCCCGCGGCACATACAGGCCACTTTCCACCCGGCCAGTGATCCATCGGTGTGTCCCATTCTAGTCCAGAATTGCGCTGCTGAAATCCTGAATGATGCGGAATTCCGCCTGCGACACATACAGGCCACTTTCTTTCCACCCGGCCAGTGATCCGTCGGTGTGTCCTATTCTGGGGAGATGATGTAGGAGGGAGACAGTGGATATTGCTGCGGACGGCATGCGAGTTTCGCGCGGTCCCGAACAACCCGCGGCCAAGGAAGGACCCGGCGAGACGGACGGGCGCGTATCCCCGGGCGACAAAGTTCAGCGGGCGGGACGGGTGCCGGCAGGAGGGTGACCGGATCGCCATGATGCGGCGCAGCAACGACACCCTGCACTTCTTCATCAACGGCCTGGACCAGGGCGTGGCGGCCACCAACGCGCCCGGCACCGTCTGGGGCGTGGTCGACCTGTACGGCATGACCGTCAAGGTACCGCCGCCGCCGCCCGCCGGGCCGGCCGGCTGGTGCCAGTGTCCGGGACCGGGCTTTGGTATGGGGAAGCCACGGGCGTCGCGGCCGGGCAGAGACGGAACGTAGCGTCACAGCGGGGACAAATCTTTGAATTGGCTGCGTCCTTTTTCGTGGAAGATTCTTTCCGTTAATGCCATGACATTCGATATCCGGAAAAGGCGTTGGGATGGGCAGCTTGCTCGCTGATGTTGTGCGTACCATGCAACAATGTTTTGTGACAGTCCGGTAAGCCTCGTGCTGTTCATACTGTTTTCGGTGCTTGCCTTGTTGTCGAGAAGAAACGTTGGTGTGGCCTTTTTGTCTTTTGATTTTAGTCACTGCGACTTCTGTAATGTCATTGTCGTATGCCTCGCGATGGACTCGGCACCGTGTCTCGAGGACCAAATGGCAATTATTTTCACTTGGCGTGTTCTTAAGCGGGGTTTCCTCTGTCCGCTGTGATGAATCACATTCCAAATGCTGGCACCTGTGGCTCCATCTCGCTGTTTGAGGCACCAGTGTGTTGGCGCGTGTCGCCGTCCGTGCCAGTAACGGCCGGCGACGCGGCGCAGGTGAGCATCGTGGACGCGGAGGAGCGCGCGGCGCCGGGCCGGCCGGCCGACCTGGTGCCGGACAACTCGCGCGGCCTGCCGCCGCCGGCGCTGGCCGCCGCCGACCTGCTGACGTTCCACCCGAGCTGCGGCAGCCACTCGGCCGTCATCGGCGACGGTCGGACGGCGCACAGGCCCAAGTACGGCCCGGCCGGCGGCCGCGCGGCGCGGGGTCGGCGCCGCCGAGTCCGGCCGACAGCGGGATTCGCGCTCTGGTGGCGAAGGCGTGGAAGTTGCGATGCGATTAACGGTTCTCGGCGTTATAAAATGTCGATTTCAGAAAGTCCAAGCGCTAACCGCTCAGCCTTCGGAGTCAAACAGGTGCTTTTGTGTTCCCTCCAGCCCTGGTGGCTGCCCAGCTCCGGTCCCCACCCGAGCTGTTACAGCGCGTGTTGCTCCGGCTTTGGTTCCTTCACGGTCTGGAGTAACCACTTACGGGGACCTCTCCTAGTCCTGCCGTTCTGCCGGGAAGAATGCCAGGCAGAATGGGGGCACTGCGCGTAAAAATCTGCCTGCTCTGTGTGAACGGGAAACCGGTGGTGAATTGGATTCAGTCCCTTCATTCCAACAACCATGCAGTTTGCAAGGCCCTCGCCACCTCCTTCCGTGTGGAGGAGCTCATTAAAGCCATGCCGTCCACTAACTGCACGTCCCCGCCGCGGCTCGCGGGCCGTCGTCGACCAGCGGCGCTGACCGTCTCCGCCTCCGCCGGCAGCGCCATGGACGACTTCAACAACGGCGTGGTGATGACGAGCCGGCACCTGCGGCCGCAGGAGCTGTTCGAGGTGCGGCTGGACAAGGTGGTGACCAAGTGGGCCGGCTCGATCGAGATCGGCGTCACCACGCACGGGCCCACCGAGCTCGAGTACCCCTCCACCATGACCAACGTCAGGTGCGACCAGGCCGGCGCCGCTTACGGCCGGATAGCCGCCGTCGAGGCGCGAGATTGCTGTCCAGAGTCGCGCGATCTGTCTAGGCTGGTCGGCCTCTAGTCTCTTCGGCCGACTCGGAGTCCCTGATCCAAGTCTGTTACTGGCTGATTATCGAAAGCTAGTATGTGCTTTTGTTTTAAATGTCATGTACCTCCTCATGCATTCATTGAGGTTTAAAAATTCAACCGCGGCTTGTTTCGAATCCGGGTTTGGTAAGTTCAATAATGATTGTCGCTTTTCATCGCGCCAAAACCGTGCTCGGAATGCACGATGTCCAGGGGAGAATGTGAAACTGTTGCCGTGTGCTCGTCGGTCGGATGAACTGACCGCCCGGCCGGCCGGCTCTGCCAGGTCCGGCACCTGGATGATGACTGGCAACGGCGTCATGCACAACGGCACGGCCGTCATGGACGACTACGGACACAACCTGGACCGGCTCAAGGTGCGACAGGCGAACCGCCCGTGTCCTTTGCAGTGCCTTTGTATGTCTCTTTAGGGGAGGGAGGTTGAACGTGCTTGCGTGCGTGCGTGCATCGGCGTACGCGTGTGTGTTTGTTACGGGAATGCTGTCCGCAAGACCCTGCTAGCGCATGAGGTCAGGTATGTGTGAGTTTCCTCAAGACCTGGGGATTCGAATTGGCAGGATTCGAATAGATGCGAATGTTGCAAGTCCTTCGGATCCTGAAAACGAAGATTCGAACCCCGAAAACCAGGATGCGAATCCTGAAAACCGCAATGGAGTCCTGAAAGCCATCATTTAAATATGCAAATAGATGTATTGAAATTTGCCCTAGGCTCAAGATTTTCTTCAAATGCACTAAGTATAACACTGATATGTCGATGCTTGATCGGACTGAGTCGCCCGTCCTGTGTTTTATTGCATTGTATTAGTTGTGCTCGCACTGCCAATAACTGCCAAAAAATAGTAATACAATAATATGCCAGTGCCCAATTGCCGTGGTTACTGGTTTTACTCCGCTGCCACCATGTTTCTCTGGTTTGCTGTGGGAGCGAATATGAAACAGCTTTTTCTCCGCATGATTATTAACTTGTGGTTGGGTCAGATATCTTTTTTACGCCAAACAGCTATTTGGAGGAAAAGGCCGCGGTACCAATGCCCGCCTTGTCATATACTTTCACCATACCTCATCTAAAACCAGTATGCTTCGACAACAACACAGACTGGATACCAGTGCCTCTTCCATTTTTATGGCTGAGTTAGAAATGCTCCACTGGCAAAAGCGTTGAGAACAGAGAGCCAGAAGCCAATACGAAGTCGGTTTAAAGGTGTGAACTTCATGACGTTAAGGATTGCTTAATGTTCGAAGTGTTCTTTAACGGCACACCGAAATAGAGATGCCGATAAGTTAAAACTTTTTATAAGCTTTTTGTATTCCGTGTTTGTTTGCGTGTGGGTTTGTTCGTTTTAGGAGGTGGACTGTTAAACTTGCTTTGTTCTAAACCTGGCGAAAAACCGGTTGTTTTGGTGGAGGAAATCGCTCTTTATTTTCTCCCCCTCCCCTTCCACTCTTTGAATTGGATGGGGTTCATTGCTGTGTCACAGGGACCGACTCTTCCCCCTCCAGGCCATGGACGGAATACCAGATGATGTCATTGAGAAGGACCGACTCGCCCCCCCCCCCTTCGTCGCTCTCAAATGGGGACCGGGCTGATGTATCAGTAGAGGGACGCCCCGTGACCCCTCACCTTCCGCAGGTGGGGGACCGGGCTGGACACGCGCTGTCAGCCGAGGGACGCCCCTGTGACCCCTCTGCCCGCGTGTCCCTCAGGTGGGGGACCGGGTCGGCGTGACGGTGCACGAGGACGGGCGGCTGCACTTTTTCGTGAACGGCGTGGACCAGGGCGTGGCGGCGCTGAGCGTGCCCCGCGCCGTGTACGGCGTGGTGGACCTGTACGGCCAGGCGGCGCAGGTGACCATCGTGGACCGCGCCCGCTCCTCGGCGCCGTCTCCGGCCGCCTCCACCGGCTCCTCGTCCACCCTGTACAGGTGAGGCGGCGCCGGCACCACGACCGACCGGCCTGCGCCGACAGCACGAACTGGACTTGATTTTTGGTGTCCAGACGTGGTCATGTGTTGTGTAGCGGCAGAAATGAAGGAGGGTTTGGTTGCGGCTTTCGGGTTCTCGGAGGACTTCGTTCATCGGAACGACCATTTTTTGTATGCGAATGCTGGATATGAAAAGGAGCGGACTGGTGCGTACTTATCGGAGCTTATTTTCGCAATAGTGGTCGTTTAGGAACTTTTGTCAGGAATAAGAAACAATGAAGATGCGTATCGCGAAAACTCGAAAACTGCACACTGCACCACTAGACGTAGTGTTAAGAATGTACTCCGGTCTGGGCTGAGGATGTCGGTCGAAGCCTTCTGTGGTTCCGTGCTGCTCGTGTCAGGCACAAAAACAATCTCTCAGAGCTGTTTGTAGTCCGTGGTTGGTGGGGAAGGCTGTCTGTTGGGTGTAGTTAATGATTCAGGCAGGTGGTTTGTCCGCACGTCGTCGCGCCTGTGTTCCCAAAAGCTGACTCGGTGACCAATCTGCTGGCCCATTGTGACGTCTGACCGGTGGGCCCGCCCCTGTCGACAGTGATCTCAAGTTCCACCAGCTGCACGGACGGAATGCCCGCGTCTCCATGAACGGCATGACGGCCAGCAGGCCCAACGCCCACGGCGAGTTCAACGAGTCCATCATCATGTCGAACCGGCCGCTGCGAGACGCCGAGGTGTTCGAGGTGAGCACGCGGTCCGCCTCGGAACCGGCTCGATCCGGGTATGCCGGTATCCGTGAGCTGAGGAACCTCCTCTGCCGGCTTTGAGTGTTGAGCTTATGGCTTAGCTGTGGCGTGAAGGGCTGAATCCATCAGGTTTCACGGCCTGTGGATGTGGATTAGTGAAAACTAGGCTGTTATAAGCTGTTTTGAGAACGCTTTGACAGCTATTACCGCTATATCCAGGGGGCCATGAGGCGTATGGGGGACGAGCGGAGTGTCAGTTTCTGAACAGCCAGTCGTCACAGGGTATCATTGCGCCGGAAAACAGCAGCTGCATGCTTTCGACCCATGTTGAGACCATGTCGATCGTATTTCCCGTCTGTTCACATGGTTATCGAGCGGATGGTGGGCCGTTGCCCTCTGTGCAGGTGATAATCGAGTGGATGGTGGGCCACTGTTGCGGCGGTGATCAGGCAGTGATCACCTGCGCAGGTGATAATCGAGTGGATGGTGGGGCACTGTTGCGGCAGTGATCTCTGTCCCTCTGTGCAGATGATAATTGAGCGGATGGTGGACCGCTGGAGCGGCAGTGATCTGTGTCCCCCTGTGCAGGTGATAATTGAGCGGATGGTGGACCGCTGGAGCGGCAGTGATCTGTGTCCCCCTGTGCAGGTGATAATTGAGCGGATGGTGGACCGCTGGAGCGGCAGTGATCTGTGTCCCCCTGTGCAGGTGATAATTGAGCGGATGGTGGACCGCTGGAGCGGCAGTGTCGAGGTGGGCGTGACGCTGGTACCGCCGGAGGAGCTCAACTTCCCCAGGACCATGACCGACATCGAGTTCGGCACCTGGATGATATCCGGATCGGCTGTGATGAAGGTGACTGGGCTGGGCACGGCTGCAGGATGGAAAGGGGCCTCGTTAGAAATGATTTCGAAAGGCTACATCGCCATGTACCGTTTAGGTTCGTAGTGTTACTGATCCTGAACCAAACACTGGTCTTATATGATGCAGTCGATCTCGTAATGAATCACGCCTGAAGTCGTGAGCCTTTTTCTCGGCTTACGAAGATGGAGGAGCCAGCAGTCTTCTACTCAATCAGCGCGATCCTGCTTAATGTTTGACTGTGATTTATCGTGTATTGTATAATACACGACATATATGTATATATATATGTATTTGTATATATATATATATATATATATATATACGTTATATATATATATATATATATAACGTGCGATTGGGCTGCTAAGCCTTCAGAAGCAAGTGACTGAGCTGATGTGTTACACGGTGAGTGCAGCGTCGGTGTCAGCCGGTATCGCTGCCTGCGCTCTGTGACTGGGCCGTCGACGGGGCCGCTGAGCCGCACCTGCCGCCGCCGCAGGACGGCAAGACCATCAAGAGCCGGTACAAGTGCGACCTGGACGCGCTGGGCGTGGGCTCGCGGATCGGGCTGGCGCGGCTGGCCGACTCCACCCTGCACCTGTACATCAACGGCGAGGACCAGGGCGTGGCGTGCGACGGCGTGCCGCCCGGTGGGTGCTGCGGCTCTGTCCCGGCTCGCCTGTGTCGCCTCCGGTCGGCCGCCTCTGCCGCCGAGTCTGACCCGGCCGACCGGCCGTCTGCCGGCGTGCGCTGCAGTGTCGCGGGTCTGTGTTTATCAGGAGAGTGCGGGCCGCGGCCCACCGCGCGGCGTCCGCCGCAGCCGTATGCGCGCGTCCGTGCGGTGGCGTTGCTGACCTGCCGTCTCTGTTTGCGGCAGCGGTGTATGCGGTGATCGACCTGTACGGGCAGTGCGCCCAGGTTAGCGTGCTGAACCACGTGACGCGGCTGCAGGACAACAGCCTGCTCTGCTCCGACTCGCAGATCCTGGAGAGCTCCCAGGCGCTCAGCATCCTGCTCGGAAACGAGATAGCGCACAGGTGAGGAGGTGGCGCTGGCTGTTGATGAAGTGGCGCGTGGGTGGTGCGATGGGGCGCGCAGGCGAGGAAAGATCGGACACGTGATGTGATCAGGTGAACCATTGTTTTAAAAGCTAGCATGTATTGGAACTGGCGACAGTTCGAGCAGGTGGGTGGAGCAGTTGGCGCGGACGGACTGTTGAGAATGGCTGCTGATGGTGAATTTTTGACGTCTCTGGTACAGGGGCAGGTCGGATTCGTTTTAGTGCCTGCTCTCCGGCTATGGCGAGGTACTGTTTTCGCTTGTTTGTCGTATTGGTCTCCACAGTGAACATTAAGGACATATTTGGTTTCCGCATTTGGGGCTGTAAATTCGTGCTTTCCGATTTGAGATTCCTGGTTTAATCTGGATTGTCTCAAACGCTAGATTGTTACATATCAACTTATTGGATCCGACAGGTTTAGTCTCTGCTGCGGGAAAAATGTGAATCTCCGCAACAATAATACAACGGCCGTCCGTCTTCGGGGGTTCTCAAACTCTGTGATAGTCACTGCCTCTCCCCTGCTACCTGAGGAGTTGCTCGAGGTAAGCATCTGTACTGGCAGTGTCTTACGGGAGTCTTGCTGTACCAGGAAGAGGCGTACAGTTTTGGCTACTGCTGTTAGTTCTAATTTCACTGTCATTTAAAAAAAAACATTGTTCGTTTTGTCCATGAGGAAAGTTTTCCCTTGGCTGCATCGGCTGTTGCTTCCCGGTTTTTCAACGTTCTTACAATTTTATTGGCACGTTTCAGCACAGTCTTGCCTAGGACAAACCGCTGTGCGAAAACACTTCTGAATTTCTTGTCTTCTGGGCGGACCTGCGTCCGTCTTGACGTTTGACGTCCGTGGTTCTCTGCTATTGTGCCGTCGTTTTTTAGCGTGGCCGGCTCCAAGCAGGCCGTGTGAGCCTCGACTGAGGCCAGTCGCGGCCGCCGGACCGTCGTGTGCGGACAGCCGTCCTCGGCAGCGCTCTCCGCCTGCCGTGTCTGACCGCGGCGGCCGTGTCTGACCGCGGCGGCCGTGTCTGACCGCGGCGGCCGTGTCTGACCGCGGCGGCCGTGTCTGACCGCGGCGGCCGTGTCTGACCGCGGTGGCCGTGTCTGACCGCGGCGGCCGTGTCTGGCCGCGGCGGCCGTGTCTGGCCGCGGCGGCCGTGTCTGACCGCGGCGGCCGTGTCTGGCCGCGGCGGCCGTGTCTGACTGCGGCGGCCGTCCGCAGCTGCGGATAGAGCAGCTCTGTGACCAGTACGCCGGCTCCCTCCGGCTGGGGCTCACCTGCTTCTCGCCCAACAATGTGGGCAGCATGCCGGCCAGCCTGGACCAGATCCCCGACCAGACGTGGTGGATCGAGGGTGAGCACGCTGCCATGGCGCCGCACGCGTACCACACCGTGCCGCCTGGAAATGCATTACCCATCAGTTGACGTTTGTTGAGGCTAGAGTAGTTGCCAAATGCAAGGACGATTGAGATGCTGTCTGGTGCCGTTGGTAAGTGTGGCGTTAAGCAAGGCGGTTGGTAGGCTGGCTGTAGGGTACACCATTGAGTGTCAAAAGAATGAGACGGTTTGGGAACCCCTGGGATTGGAGATTTTTAGCGGCATTTCCGTGAAGACTGATCACACCTGGAGTAAAACAGTGCCACTCCGATTTGCATTATCAGGAAGATTCGTTTCAGTCCAGCGGGAGCTGGTGCACGCGTCCATAAACCATGGCAGGCTACACTGCACTGCAGGCGCTGACCCTGCGTCAGATTCAGGGCCGTGCCGGCCGTGCCTGAGCCCGCTGTCTTGATCGGACGCCGCGGGACGGTGACCGAGCGTGCCTGATGAGGCGACCGGGCGGTTGCAGGCAGCGAGGTGCGCCGCGGCGGCTCGTGCGTCCGCCTCAACTACTGCCCGAGCCTGGACCGGCTGCGACGGGCCGACCGGGTCGGCGTGCGCTGCACGGCCGACGGCTGTCTCCGGCTGGTCATCAACGGCGAGGACATGGGCGTGGCCGTGTCCGGCCTGCCCAAGGTGCGAGCTCGCCGTCCGACGGCGGGGGCAGCTGAAGGCGGCGGGGTGATGTGGACAGCAGAGCCTGCTGGGCCGAGGGGGAGACTGCTGGTCTGTCAGCAGGCTTTGTTTGACATGGACCTGTGGATATATATTTCATATATGTCTGTGTACACATCTCTATATGTATCGATGTATGTTGATATAGTTTTGTATACCTGAAATGTGGATTGTCAGTTTTTCAGTTCCTTTGTCCTGTCTAGTCTAGCAGTCTCTTGTTTGTTGTTACTGTTCCATTAGTTCACTTGGCGTTGTGGAAAGCCCGTCTGTTTTGATCGGGAGTGTTGGCCTTCATGGCGTTTCTTCATCCACATTCAAGCCTGCTGCGCTCCCCTGTGCAAATGGTTACCGTTCCTGAGCCGGCGCTGGCTGTCGGGTGTGACCTGACCTGACCCGACCTGACCCGGCCGCCGGCAGCGGGTCTGGGGCGTGGCCGAACTGTACGGCCGGACGCAGTCGGTGACGGCCGTCAGCACGTGTAGGTCGGCCTGCTCCCCGGCCGGCGGCGGCGGCGCGGCGGCCGGCGCCGACTCGCCGGGCTCCGTCATGCAGGACTCGCTCGAGATCGGAGGAGCGCGCCCGCCAGGTACGGGCCGGCCCGGCCCCGGCCGTGCCGTCCTGCCGGTGTGGAACAGGCACCGCTGAGCTCATGATGCTCCGCCGTAGTTAGTCAAGCTGTTGTTGGGATATGTGCTGTGGAGCTCTTTTGGGTGTAAAAAGAACTCGTTTGTGTGTTTTGTCATGATCACGTGCAAGGAGCTGCAGCATGCCTTTTGAAGAGTGCGTGCAAAATTGCAGTCTGGAAAGCCTGTGCTCCTTTAAGGTGGGGAACCGTAACTGGAGGTTCGCAGTAGCGAATGGCGTGTTCATTACTGAACGGTGCAGCTCTTCGTCGGCCTCCGCTGAAAGGGCTACTGACTACTGGCATCACTCAGTACAATAGGCGGCCGATGTTTGGCAGCCCCACGGACGGCTGGCGTTCCGCCGACTGACTGCTCTCCTGCGGTGATCCTTGGATTGTTCTGAATCCCCTTTACCCGGCCTGGAATAGCCTTTCACCGACCTCGTATGCCCCGTCCCGTATTTGAGCCGACGTTCCGCTGACGCCCACCGATCCCTCCTGCAGCTCCGCGCGCGATCGAGGCGCCGCCGACCGTTTCCACGACTGTCACGGCCGCAACGTGGCGCTCAGCAACAAGGGCTGCGTGGCGCGCCGCGTGGCCAGCTACAACCAGGGCGTGGTGCTGTCGGCCCAGCCACTGAGGCCCGGGCAGCTGTTCGAGGTGTGCCGCCGGCCAGCCCGAGGCGGCGGCGACGGTCGGCGCTCCGACTGTCGCCTTCGGTAGCTCGGAATAGTGGCCGAAGCCGAGATCACGGGCCGTTGTTTCCGGGTGGAATGATCCGCTTATTGTATACCAGGCGCAGATTCAGGGGCTGGAGTCCTCGGGGATGCGTAGCCCTTCCCACGCCCCTCATTCCCGTTCATTTTATACGAATTTGAGTCATATATAGTGTTAATGTGTTCCCCTTTTGGCACGCTGCGCCCGCCTTGCTGAAATCGTGATTCGGCGCTTGTGCCTGTTCAGGCCGCCTATCGCGGTGCGGCACCGTCGGTAGTGTGCAGTCCGTCGGGCCGCCGGTGTCGGCAGGCGACGTCTGCGTGTGAGGTCGGCGTGCGCTGGTGCCGGCAGGTGCGGATAGAGCGCCTGCTGGCCTGCTGGAGCTCCTCGCTGATGGTGGGCGTCTGCTGTCTGAGTCCGGAGCGGGCGCCCAGCCTGCCGGTCTCGGCGCTGGGCCTGCGCCGCGCCGCCTGGGTGGTCGCCTCTGACGCCGTCTTCCACAACGGCGTCAAGGTACCGGCCGGACGGGCGGCCTCGGACGAATCAAGCGCCGCCGCCGCCGGACAGTGAATGCGTGATGTTCATTTGCTGAAGCGTCGTCTACGCAGCATGTTTTACTAACGCGTCCTGGGAGGGTGGCCGATTCGGTTCCCTAGCTGTTCGAAAACTCAGAGGGCTGGGACGTGTAGGTGAACGCCATGTGATCTCGCTCTTAATTTTACAATGAAAATTCGAGATGGGGTCCGGCAGCTCTGATGACTGGCCCATTTCCGGGTCAAGCTGGGTCAGTACCGCCGGAGTGGATAGTTTTCCCTTCTCGAATGAATGCACGACGTCTGATTACGATGCGTATGTGAATATTGAACAGTGTTTTATCGTGTATGTAGCATGCACACGTTTCAGAGCCCATCATGACCTTAGGTCAGACCAAAAAGGTATCGTAAGTCACGTTTCGAATCGACGTACCAATGGTCATCGATGAGGGGGAAATCGTGAAGGAATTAAAATAGTAATGTTTTGTGTCGCACTGACGGGCCTGACCTTATGTGACCTTGTCATGTCCTAAACAGCCAGACAGCTCTCCCCGTCGTTTCTGTAACGTTCAGTGATGTTTCAAATGCTCAGACGTCTGCTCAAATGCTCCAATGCTTTAAACCAAGCATGATCTTTGAAAGGTCACAACAGGTCATAATGCTTGTAGGATTATCTCGGGTCGGATTGGTTACAGGTTTTGACTTGTTTTTCAACGAGAATTCGTTAGTGTGTACAAAAAAAAAATGGGGAAGGTACTGAGCATATCCTTGGGAATGACCTCATGTCTCCGTGATGTGGCACGACTGGTACCCAAGACTGGGATAGGACTCAGGATATGTAAAATTAAACAGAACACAGGTATCCGAAGTTTTGTGTAACTGCTTCGCGCCAAGGAAAGTGACACGGGGCCGACTCCGCGTCCCCCGCCTAGGGCGAAGGTTAAGAGTCGGGGTTGGGAGCGTGGACTTGGACTTATTTAAAGCACCTGTTAGTAGTGCGGACGCAAGAAATGGACTTCTGAATTGCGCCTGATTTCGGCTTGGTTGTTTCATTTCTCACAGTCGTAGGGCAGTCGTGTTGTGGCCCAGACTCTGCAAACAGTGACCCCGGTGTTCACCCGTGACTCCTGGTCTGATCGTTACCCGGACCCTGTGTGGCCGTGCCTGCGTATTGTGTGCCCGGGTCGTGTGACGCTGGTGGCCGGCCGGCCAGGTGCGCGGCCGGTACGGTACGGACCTGGACTCGCTGTCGGCCGGACACCTGGTCGGGGTCCTGGTGGACGCCGAGGCGCGGCTCCACCTGTACGTGGACGGCGTGGACCAGGGCGTGGCCGCCGCTCCCGTCACCACGCCGTGCCACGCCCTGTTCGACCTGTACGGACAGTGTGTCCAGGTGAGGCCGCCCCATCCCCTCCGGGCAGCGGCGGCAGCGGCGACGGAGTCGGCACGCCTGGAAGCCGCCGCGCCGCGCAGCAGTGGGTTAGGGCATCATCCTCTGCTGTTGATGTATGTCCTTTATCGGGAGTTCAGATGTTAAGGCAGGAGGTTTAAAGATGCTTCCTGTACACCTAAGGATTGGAATCGTTGTCTGAAACGGGATGGGTTTAGACTGCACGCCCTAATGTTATCGCTGACTGCCTTGATGTGACTGAGCCGAATTCGGACGAGCCAAATTCAGCGCCGTCGGCACAGTTCCTCGTTAAGTGGTGCGCCACGCTTGACCAGCATGCTTAACAGTTAGGATAATATCAGGTGGTGTGCTCTGTCCAGAATTCCTGCGAACACCGTTCAAAGCCTCTGCCGGTGGCGAATCGCCTCACCTCTGTGGTGGTCGCGTGACGTCGTCTCTGACGTCACCAGGTGTCGGTGTGCCAGTCGGACGCGGCGGGGGACGAGGAGCCGCCGCCGGATCTCGTCAGGCAGCTCGCCTCTGAACGCTCTCCTGTGGACGTGCTGCCGCCTGTGATAAAGAACTGCACCTCCCTCAATGCCTGCCTGCGCTTCAAGAGCACGCTCGGTCTGCCAGGTGGGAGGCCATAACGGACCGGCCGAGGCCCACGGGGTTTTTGACCACTGGCATATGTCGTGTTTTCGTTCTGTTCCCATTGATGGCGATGTTAAAATGTTTGATATGCACTACGAGAATTAGAAGCAACTTTGATGCAACTGCCGTAATTTCGGGCCGATAGAGGGTCCTTGGGTCGACTTGCTCCTTTGTCGGCGTTATGCAGGACTGCATGTCCGTCCAGTTCTGTGAGTTCGTTTAGTGTTTTGGGACGTAGGCGGGGCCTTGTCCGGGGTCAGTTTGTAATGGCGCTTGAGCAGCATTTTGACGACAGGCGTGGTGCGGTGGTGACTAGTGGGTCCGCAGGTCACCCCAGAGTCTGCCCGATTTCTGTGAGCGGTTTGGTGTGACGGTGTCGAGCTTTTGTGAGGGGTTTCTGGTGTGACGATATTCTGTGAGTGGTCTCTGGTGTGACGATATTCTGTGAGTGGTCTCTGGTGTGACGGTGTCCAGTGTCTGCGAGGGGTCTCTGTTGTGACGGTGTCCAGCGTCTGTGAGGGGTCTCTGTTGTGACGGTGTCCAGTGTCGGTGAGGGGTCTCTGGTGTGACGGTATTCTGTGAGGTCGTCTGTGACGAAGGTGTGTGGGCCCGCAGACGAGTACTTCTCGCCGGAGCCAGCTCAGTGTCTCTGTGAGCCGTGCTGCCGGCAGCGCGGCGGCGGCGGCGGCGGCGGCGGGCCAGAGTCGGGCCGCGGCTCCGGCTGGTGCCGGCTGCCGCTGGCCGCCGCCTCGACCGCCGACGCCGGCTGGCAGACGGCGTTCGCGCCCGTCCGACTTGGCGACGTGCGGCGCACTCTGGACAGGGGCCAGCTGCTGGTGCCCGGTGAGAGCCGCGCGAACGGCCTGAGACCGTCTTACGGAGCCGTGCGTTACGGCGTCTTCTCGGCTTTTGTGCGCCGCAAGTGACAACGTACTTGGGACGCACCTCGTGCAAACAAGCTAAAGACACCGAAACCCCGGTTGCAGCTGACGCAACACCTGCCCTGCGGGGAGGAGAAACTCGGCTGCCTTCGATGCAGCAGTCCGCTCACTGCGCGTCACGTGCGTGTCCTCTGTCGTGAATTCGACGTGGAACGAATGCGTCGCTCGTCACCGTCATCCTGAGACTCTTAAGGTGCTCGATTTGCTTGGCGACGGTTCGCTGTATGTTGCACAAATCTTCCTTTCATTGCGGACTTTCCTTGCGGACTGGGCCTCACTGTCATCTTTTCGCCCATCTATCTATGATCGATAGTCTGCGTTCATTAATCTTCTGTAATCAATCTCTGATTTCCTTTTTTCTCCCTGAATGTTCTGTTGTCATGAACACAGATGCTAGAAGGTGTAAGCTTCTTTACTCTGCGCAGTAAAACATTCGTTATGGGCAGCCTATGACCATGCAGTCGATGCGCCCTAAAGCCCAAATCGCCACCACCACAAGGACTGGGTGCCGACAGAGACCTACGGAACTGTGCACTTCCCATTTGTTTCGTTAAAAAGCAAAGGGCTTCCACTGCACAGCACCCACAACATGCTCACGACAGATGTCAGAACATTCCCGGTTTTTTGCTGATTTGTTTACGTTCTCTCCAGCACAGTATCAGTGCTCGATTTTCAGAATAGCCTGGGTTGACGTTTGATGTGTCCGTATTGCTGTCGTTATTGTTCATCAGATAAAGCGGAAAGTCACGACGCCGCATTGCCAGTAATGCGTTACGCGTGCCGTCTGTGC
Source organism: Capitulum mitella (assembly GCA_030062745.1). Lineage (NCBI taxonomy): Eukaryota > Metazoa > Arthropoda > Thecostraca > Pollicipedomorpha > Pollicipedidae > Capitulum > Capitulum mitella. The sequence continues at coordinate 30,734,765 of CP099844.1, forward strand.
GTGGAGTGACGCCGGCCGGCCGTCTGTCCCCTCCGCAGGCGAGCTGGGCATGCAGGGCGTGGCCACGAGCCGGAGCAAGGACGACTCGGGCCGGTCCGAGCTGGTGGTGTTCCCCTCGCTGCGGCAGGCCGGCCTGAGCGTCACCTGGGCCGGCGTCAGGTCAGTGTGCGGCGAGCCCGCCCGTCTGACCTGCGGAGGGCTCAGCCTCTGGCGGCCGGCGGACCGGGGGAGGAGTTCACGTGATGGCCTCGCGTCACAGCGTGTCGCGGGTAGTCGCTCAGTTCTGCGATTCCTTGAAAATGTTACGAACATCTGTTGGTTCGTTGTTACTGTTGTGGCCAGGGTTGTCAATTTTTGCCAGCATTTTTACGGGTTGAAACCAGTGGTATTAACCGCACTGGCGAAACCAGTTTTCTCCGTTTGTGCCACTGTTACATTTCCTGCTATTTTTATTGGTATGAACTTAGTTATGTGCACTGTTTTACAACTAGCTTGATCCTGAGCCCAGAGGTATCGTGACTTCATCTGATGCACAAAGATGTTGTGTCATGCCATTTGTTGCATATGAGCAGAGATGTTTACCTTAATGTTTCATGTCCTGTGAAATGCACCATTGTACTGTTGGCCAGGTGCAAGGCCCAGATGAAAGGTGGCTAATGAACACAGACACTGCGGTACCTGGTATGCTTCATGATTTTGGCACAGATGTATGTACTGCTTTTATTTACTCAGGGTTGCAGCATTGTACTGATGTCATCATTGTAGTTTTTTGGTAAACAAAAAGCTAAAAAGCGGTGGAGACGTGAATTGCAGATCAGCCAAGTGAGCTAAATGGCAGTGCTTTTACCACAACAGTGCCGCAGTAATCGCTGAAGGCTGAATGAGAAAGTGATTAAAATGGAATCCACCGCCATGATTTAAGTTCAGATGTCAGTTGCTGGGCAGATATCTTCAGCAGTAGCCCTTATCTACTTGTGGCATCATTAGGTATGGCTACGAAGTAAGGCATAGGTAAACTATATAGCATGGCATTGTAGACAGAAGTTGGTGATACCAGAACGTTTGTGGAAAGGACTTGTCTTGCATTGCGTTATGCCAGCACAGGCTGTTTTTGTGGCAAAAACTGGGTAATGGGACTGACCTGGCAGGAGTTATTTTTTACCGCCATGTTGCCAGCCCTGACCATGGGTTCTGTATTATCGTGTCTTGTTGTGAATGGGCTTCTGGTCACGTGCAACTCCCCTATTTTGGGTATGGTCTCTTGGAAACCAGAGCGTTTCGGAATTTTGCACCAGGTTGGCGTTTTAGTGCCCCAGTCCGGTCTGTAGGCGGTCCCCCGATGTCTATGAGGTCAGCAGTGGCGCCGTCCGCCGGCAGGTACTCGGAGCCGTCCGTGGGCCGGACGATGGTCTGCAGTGCCGCGCTGGAGCTGCGCGTGCGGCCCGGCTCGTACACGGCGCTGCCGGCGGCGGTCGGCACCGGCGACGGCCTGCGCTGGATCACCAAGGAGCGGGCGGCCACCGCGCTCGCCGCGCTTCTGCTGCGGATGGACGCCACCTAGCGGCCGGCGGCGGCACCGCAGCCGGAGCCGAGCGGCGCGGGCCGGCCGGCCGCTCAGGCCATCGCCGGCGCCGCCGCGCTGCCTCACGCCTGCTTGAGCAGCCCGGTTCCGCCGCGCTCACCGGCCGCAGGCCGACCGTCCTCTGCCCGGGGCGAGTTCGCGCTCTGCCGCGGGGGTCTGCGCCAGACCGCGCGGCCCGGCGTCTGCCGCCAGCTTCGGCCGTCGGACGCCGCTGGCGCGCCAGCAGAGGACAGCGGCTGGCTGTGGGCCTGCGAGCGCGGGCCCGAATGCCGCTAGCACTGCCGGACGCCGCCAGCTGCAGCTGCAGCGGTGTACCTCCCGCCGTGAAGAGCCTCATACGGCCGGGCGCCGTCCCCCGGCCCGGCGCGCCGTGCGGTGCTGACCTGCTGCCGCTGCGGACCGGGCCGCCGGCGAGCGGTCCGCCATGGTGGGGCCACCAGTCTGCCGCGGCGGGCGGGACCGTTTTTACCGGGGAATAGACGTCCGGTGATTCAGTCACGTCTCTGAACTACTCCCCGAGGGTTCGTTATCCACTGATGCTCATCGAACATCACCAGTCATATTTCTTCAAGGAGATCGCCAGAATGTTCACGTAAACACGCACACGGCAGTTGTCATGACAGGAGAGCTGCTTTTGACCTCAGGCAACAGAACGGCAGCCACCAAGAATGGGGTTTCAGGCCAAAACAGCGTTTCCTGCGCAGCGGCACGTGAACCACTAGTTGAGATACTGAGGCACTCAGTAAGTGATGTAACCAACCCCTTGGCCGGGACCGGAAATCGGTTAACAGCACCACGAAATCCAGGCCGTGGTCACATTGTCTTAAACCACCGCTTTACGGTAGTCGCAGACCCAGTACGGGTTTGCGCATCGTGCCATCCATCCGGCTACGCCGCTACCGCTGCAATAGCAGAACGAATGTGCGACGGGTTTTTTTGGCAAACCCACCCAGAAGTGGTTCTACAGCATTGTTTTCATTCCCGGATATTAGCAAGCGCGAATTGGTGAACACGCTTCCACAAAAAACCGCACCCAAAATTCCAACAGGACATCACGGCGGAACTCTTAAGGAGCACTTCACGTCGAACTCACACCATTAACACCTCAACGCCAGTCGCTCTATCGCACAGCCTCGCTTCAGTGTGACTAAACGCGCGCGGTTTGTTGTCAGGTTCGTTATGCCGTGAGCGTCTGATCGGCGGCGTTACGCTGTCGGTCTCGTTCGGCTACGAGTACCGGATCAGCAGCGGGATGTTGGGCCAGAGCGGAGGCCGGTGCCGGTCGGTGACGCGCTCGAACTCGAGCTGAACGCGACCCTCCAGCGCGGCCACGCGGTCGGCGGCGGCGCCGTACAGCTGGCGCAGCTCGCGGCGGCGGCGCCGGTCCAGGTCGGAGCCCAGCTGCAGCGGCGGCGGCGCGTGCTCGGCGCGGCGCGCCTGCTCCCGCTGCTGCCGGTGCGTCTCGGTGGTCAGCAGCATGTTCAGGTAGCCGGCCCTGGCGTCGGCCTCAGCCTGCTCCGGAGCGGAGGACCGTGGACCGGACTCCTCCAGGGAGCCGCCTGTCCGACTGGAGGCCTCGCTGGACGGGCCGGACGACGGGTCGTCCAAAGGAGCAGCGGATGCGGGATTCCAGCTCGGCTGGGCCGGGGGTGGTGCAGTAGGCCAGGATGACTGCACTGGTGGGGGCCCAGCATTCCACTGTTGCAGCCCAACAGACGTGAAGTCTGTGCCATAGCCCAGGTAATCAAAGTGGCACCGGCACCATTGTGAAGCAAAGCTTTCCATTGCAGATCAAGAGTAGTTGTAATCTTACTGCCTGCAATGATATGAAAACATAACATTAAAAGGTTTTTATTTTATTTCATCATTTCTGTTTAAAAAAACAACATTACATCAAATGAAACAGTAATTTCTCTTCAATCCCGTGGAACACTTCCATTACCACAATCCCAATAGTCAACACTGTCATCATCCCAGTGATGTATTTGGTTGTGTCAGCAAACCATCAAGCTCCAGTACATTTCAAAATATTCCAATGAGAAACAGGCGCAGATCCAGGGAGGGGGAGGCGATGGGGATGATCCCCCCGAGGCCTGAGAAGGGACCTCTCTCGTGCCGGCCAAGAAATGGGCCCCTCTCAAACTCAAAAGGGACCCCGAAAGGGCCCTGCAAGAGCTTCACGGGGTCTGTAAAAACGTGACGGGTTCTTGATGCAGTCAGGGGGCCCATGGGAGGGTTAGAGGGCCCCTGAGACGCATAGAAGGGCCCAGGGGACGCAGCCACGGGGTCCTAGGGACCACAGGACAGGACAGGCCAGGACCCCTGGCATGTCTGAAGGAGGCCCACCGCCACCGAGATTACAGAAAAAATTGTATTATAAAAAAACCAAACCTATCGCCAAAATGTTTTAAGAACGGTAGACAGGAGAAGATAAGAAGTTAAATATGTAGATCCAAGCATACAAAGGGGCCCCTACCGGCCTGTAGGGGGACTCCCTGCTGGCCCATGGGGGCCCCCTGCTGGCCAGTAGGGGACCTCTGCCAGCCTGAAGAGTCACCCTGCCAGCTTGTAGGGGCCCCTTCCGGCCTGTAGGGGACTCCCTGCCGGACTGTAGGGGCTCCCTGCCAGCCTATGGACCCTCCTGCTGGCCTGAAGGGCCCCCTGCTGGCCTGAAGGGGGCGCACTAGGGAACTGCCGGCCTGCAGGATCCCAAGCCAGCCTGTAGGAGGCCCCTTGCTGGCCTTTTGGGCCCCATACCGATCTGCAGGGATCTCCTGTCTGTATGTAGGGGGCCCCTGCCAGCCTATGAGACCCCATGTTATATATATGTTATATATATATACGAGACCCCAGCCATGGAAGGGTCCCAGTTGGTCTGTAGTGGGAATCCCTCCTGTCCTGCGGGGTCCTTGCCGGCCTATAGGGCCCCTACCGGTCGATAGGGACCCTCTGTCTGCCTGTAGATGACCCCCTGTTGGCATGCAGGGGCTCCCTGCTGGCCTGTAAAGACCTCCTGCCAGCCTGTAGGGCTCCCTGCCGGCCTGTGGGGCCCCTGCCAGGCTTCAGAGGGACCATGCTGTCCAGGGGGTCCACAGGAAATAGAGGGAGAGCTACCGCTGGGCGAGGACCCAGCGGAAATTTTGTCTCGCTGCGCCCCTGGAAGGACCCCTGAAGCTTCCAAAGGGCCCCTAAGACCACAACAGGGCCCCAACATGGCAGAGTGCTCCTGAGTCCACCAGACGGGACACAGGGCCCCTGAGATGGCCAAGATGAGGGATTGAGTCCCTAGGCCACCATAGAGGCTCCTGGAATCCCACGGGGGTCCCAAATGGGTTCCACAGACCTGTGTGGAAAAGCTGAAGGGTCCCAATGCCTCCATGAGCCAGAGAGCCTCATGGAGGGTTAACGAGACCCTGAGATGGCAAGATGGCCCCTAAGATGGATAGAACATCCTGAACAACACAGCTCCTAAAATGGCTAAAGGACCTTAAGCATTGCCAGAGGCACCTCTGCCATGGCAGAGAGAGACTTACAGAGGGCCCTTGTTATTACCTGAGGGGCTTCCTAGATGGTCACAATGCCCCAGTCAATGACAGGAGGGAATCCAAGATGGTTTAAGTGTCCCTAAAACCACCAGGTGGGTCCATGACACTGGCCAAGGTGTCCCTGAAATTGCCAAAGGAGCACCTGAGACATTCCAAAGAACACTGTAAAGGGAACCTGAGACCACTAGAGGGCACTGACATGGCAGATGATCTGAGACTACCAAAAAGGTGGTAAATAAGTCTCCAGAAGCTAGGAGGGATCAAAGGGGCTTCTGGACCAGATACAGACATGACATTTAAAGAAGAGGAAGGGATACAGCCACCTCAAATCCTGCAGTTGCTGCAATATTTTGGTGGCTTTACAGGGGAACAAAATGCAAAATTTCCTGAAATGAGGCAACATGCCTGAATTTTGATGCTTACTTTATGTGGTAAAAAATGCAAAACTGCATCAGATATTTTAGCCTGAACCCAAGCAGATCAACATTTCTTCATATCCCAGGAGCAAAAAAATGGGGGCCCTGGCAGGGAGGTGGGCCCCATGCTGACCATTTGGCCCTCTTGGTAAAATCCTGGATTTGCCCCTGATAAGAATGCTTGCTAATGAGCTTGCTGACTCACATAGACTTTGTGCCCTTTCAAAGTCACATCCATCATTGTCAACTGAAAGCCAACAACACTTCAATCTGCATGCATTACACAAGTCTTCTCACTGAGTATGTCAGATTTTGGATACCAACTCCAGATGCCTCATGTGGTGATACCACATACAGAACTAAATGTACAAAATGTTAAGAGATTAAGGATAAGCATTTCAGCAATGCCACAAGCTATGTCTTTAAGACAACCATGTTTTATATCTACAACCAAGAACATCTGAAATAGAACACGGCATGCCAAAAATGGGTATCTCTGCAGCCTGCCCAACCCCCTCATAAAAAAGGGATTGGGCATGTCTACCCACACAGCATGACAGCATGGATGGTGATGGTTTATAGTGAAAATTCTGAAATCCTATCCAATGTACCAACATATTACAGTCCATTGTTTCCAGAGATTGCTATAACCAAATCTAGAAACACAAGCCAGACATACATTATTTAAGTGTTTCTCAGCAGCTGGTCACCTAGGACATGTTTGTGTTTGTTGTGGGTTAGGACCCACAGCCTCCTGGGCTCAAGCGTCCGTGTCCAGAGTCAAGTCTTGCATCTCGTCAGGCGTCCGTCAGTCACTGTGACTTGACACGGCTGTTGGTTAGTTTGGGTTAGAGAGCACAACTGCTTGGGTTCAAGTGTCCGGTGTCCAATCCACTCCACACGTGTCACAGGTCAAGATCGAGCGGTGTCCAGATCTGAACCCACAGCCTTACGATTATGAATCCTTTATGTCCGAATCTCCACTAAGCTAGAGGTGGAAGTACCCTCCGAACGGAATGCAACACATTCGACGCAGTTGCGTCAGGTAAGGAAACGGCTGGAATAGTGCTTAAATGACGGCAAAGACCGAGAAGGTATGATTTTGTGCTTATTTTCAAGACGGACGTTGTCGGTTAAAGGTGACGGTGAGGAAACTAGCAAAACATTTTTTTTTGATGATCAAGAGTCGTCATAGAATGCTGCGGAATGCGTATTCAATCACAAGGGAATTATGTCTTCCTTTCCAAAGAAACTTCCATTTTCTTTGCTCTCCAATACTTATCACATCATGCCATGGTCACCAAGGTGGACCTGCGAGAGGATCATCCCTAGTCTTCTTGTGTCTCTCGGCGCATGAACGATTGTCTTTTGTCATTTTGATTTGGAGACACGGAAGCATAATTCGAGTCTAAGGCTCGGTCCCGGTCACTGGCTATCTCATGTCCGTGCCGGCCGGCTGGTGTATGTATACGACGCGTGTCACGACTTATAAGCTGATCTAAACGCATGCTTCCGATTTCCGATTTCCGATTACGCTATATTCTGAGTGCAGACTGGCGACGGGAAAGGGACCCCGCTCTGGCGGTCCCTCCCGCCCGACGTCGCCCGCACAACTGCCCGCCGGCCGTCTCGCCACACGGTTCGACCGGCCGGCCACAGACGTGGCACCGAAAACATTTTTCAGCGCGAGGCGCGGCTGAAACGTTTCCACCGCCGCGGCCCCACTCGAAGGGCCGCCGCGCCGGAAGATGCCGGACCTGGCCGCAGCGTAGCCAGACCGTGTGGCGGGAGGCGCCGCCGGCGGAGTCCGTGGCGCTCCATGACGGCCCACGCAAGAGCCGCCGCGCCGGCCGGCACCACTCCGACTCCCCGGCCGCCGGACGACGCCCCACCGACGCCTCGAGCGGCGCCCGAGGCGAGACGCTGTGCGTCACAGGAGGCCCGCCATAACTACAGGCTATATGTATGCATATACACATGTACACACATACATACATATAAACATGAATTTAAACATCAATGGCATCCATATGGTCCCGATCTCAACCAAAAGTCAGTGGATTCACTTATGATGTAACGGAACTGAATTTGTGTCTCCTTCAGGTGAATTAAGCACAAGCCTGATCGCAGGACACAAATGATCACCGACAGGTTGAAAGCAATTGGCGACTCCTGAGGGTCGGTTGACAAATCTGCTCTACCCAAATGGTATAGCAGCCATTCAGGTTTATCACTACGGTACCTGACCGAGACCTTGAACGCCAGCAACTTTTTTGTTCTTTGAGAAGTGTTTAAGACATTCTGGGTGCCCAAAGCATGATTGGGTGGGGGCGTCCAATTTGGGAAGGGGGGGGGGTCTGGCCATCCACCAACAGACATAGTTACAATAGCGCTAATACATGTTCGTGCTACGCACGCCTGATGAGACGTAGAAAACCCAGAGACACATCATAGAACAACATCAAATGCCCTTTAAGTACTCGTGTTTGGAACAGACAATCTTCAAATAGCTATCAGATGTTTAAGGCATCTGTGATGACCTTGTGCGGTGATTACTGGTGGTCTGCATTGGCCCACATGACAAAATAACACATGCAGCACATTGGCCATCGGTCGTCAGCCATCTGGAGTGACCATCGCCAGACACCACATAAACTCGAAAAAACGACAAAATCGCATACTATCGCCGTCTTTATGGCGTCATGTTGACATCACCTCGACAGAAATGCTGTACCCAACTGTGCAGAACTGATGTGCCCTGGGGCACTGGAAATCTGACCACGTACGCCGTCTGGTCACGGACTTACGTGGCAGAGAAAACGTGGGGCGTCTGACCCCAACAACCTGCCGATGTAGTTTCCATCCACGACAGGTTCAAAACAACCTTGGCTTCAAGAAGCAAAACTGATCAAATGATATGCCTGCCTGTGAATCCGAAACAGTGGCTGCGGACCAGCCGAGGTGCCCTCCCTACTTTCGCTCTGGCACAGCAAAGGTCACGTCGGCGAGGTGGTGACGCGGGGACCTTCTCAGTCTTCTCGTTTTGTCCCATCATGGCAATTCGGAGTACCACAAGACGGACGCAGGGTTTGGTATCCACTTACTCGTCTGCCATGCCATGCCTTCATCAACGTTCTGCGATAATGTGATCTTGAGGAGACACGAGCAATGCACGTGCGTGTATTACGAACAATCCACGCCGACGACCATGGACGGAATCGTTGCAAGTGGTGACGTAGAGGGCTTATAAGAAGCGCACGGGCTTGATGGCGATACCTTAAGTGGGCAACAGGCCATTTACTAAAAACTGCAAAACGATAACAATTAAAATGAGATCACATGGCGTTCAACACATTTGAACACGGGCCACCATCGAGTCCTTTTTGATTTTGTGCGTGTGAAAAGACGGGCCTAAGCTACCTCAAACAAGCGAACATGCAACGTGCATGCAAAACCAAAGAGCCACGGCACAGAAAGACCTTGTTTCCCGGGCCAAACAAAGGGTAAGCGTGACCCGCACGACTAGAGAACCCCCCTGACGGCTTCTGCCGGTGGCGGGTGCGAGATCCAGCGGCCGACGCCCCATCCCCAGCTGCTGCCGAAGGGCCGTAGCAGCCAGCTGCAGCCGTCCTCTGACAGCCCGGCAACACGCTGCGGCTGCCCCACAGCAGTCCGGCGGCCGGCCGCTGCTGTCTTCTGACGGTTAAACAACCAACTGCAGCTGCCCTCGAACAGCCCCTCGGCAGCAGCTTCTCTTCAACGGTTCAGCAGCCTGCTGCTGCTGCCCTCCGACAGCTCAGCGGAGACCGCAGCTGCCTTCCGACAGCTCTGCAGCGGGTCGCAGCGGACCGCGGCCGGCGGGCCGCCAGCTGCTGCCCGTGGCGCTCCAGACGGCAGCGGCGCAGCGGGGCAGCTGCCCGCGGGCCGTGGCCCGGCGGCGGGGCGAGGTCTACAGCTCGAGCCGCTCGCCGGCCGACTCCTTCTGGAACTTGCCGGCCGAGGCCTGCCGCTTCGGCGCGTCCCAGCACTGCCGCTTCATCTGCACCAGCCTGCCGGACGGCGGCGGCACGTGCTGAGACACGGACACCGCGCACCAACCAGGTCCGCATTGACCGGGTACACACGTCACACGTGAGAAATAACGGAAAGCGTAGGTGGACAGGCGTGTTACCGGCTACGAACAAGTTACAGTTTAATTTCTAACTGAAATGTGCCCGGTCCAGCGTCAGTAATAACGCATAACAGATGCCTGTTAACTTCGATGAAAATTTGTGACCTGTATCGTTTTCTTCCGAAACTGGTAGGCTACGATTCCTATAATGGGACAATTCGTTCCCCATAATTTTCATGTAATAATGAAGACTACTAGAAAAACAGTACAAAAACTGGTGCCATAAAATCAAGCACCGTCCTTCTGAGAACGTACTTCAACAAATCTTTCCACATCTGCATCTGCTTTGCCGACCCAGCCGAATTCTCCTTCAGATTCTTGTGATCTTCCTTCAGAAGCTTGCTCTGCTTCTCTTGTTCGGCAATCAGGGCCTGGGAATCGAAACATTACCGCAGTAGAACGGGCTGGATTGTTCTGTTCTGCAAAACCAGATGGGCATTAACTTCTGTCAGAAAACTGTACCTCTCTCACTCCCGCAGGAGCCGGTGGGCCAAACGGCACAAGAACGTCCCTTTCCACGAGCGGAATCTCCTGCACAACTACAAATAATTTCAATAATTCCAAAATCTAGCATCAAGCCTATGACAACATACGGAAAGAATGGGCCAGAACGTGATGTTGGCCAAGACCAAAATTATCCACGGCCTCCATCCCTTTCCCTTTCCATTACTGTCGACAAGAGACTTACGAGCAAAGCAGAGCTTAAAATCGAGCACTACATTGCCAAAACCACGACAGACACCATAACAAATGTACTGAAAACAGGTTGGCGAAGTCGGAAGGTGAAAAATATAGGTAAAATGCCCATACTCGGCGCTGATCCTCAGGACCGTTGGGACGCTACACAGAGAGCTGAAGCTGACCTGAAGCTGATCTCGCCGAGACTTCCCCTTGCCCTTCTCCTTGTAGAGTTTGGCCTCCTGTTCGGCCATCTGCTTCTGCGCCTCCAGGATCTCGCGCTGGGCGTTCAACCAGTGCATGCGCGACTCCGACTCCGCCAGCTCCCGCTTCATGTCTCGCACCTCCTACCACATCGCCAGGTGGGCAACGTCACTGGCGCAATTTTCACCCAGGCCCAGCCGCAAGGCCGGCAGGAACTGAGTCCAGGCGCTCGCACGCTTTCACGTACAATCGTTCGGCTACCTCGCCTTTGGTCAATACGCTTCCATGAACGTCTTCTCATGGGGCCGGTATTTTGTCTGGCACTCACGAGTCATCCATTTCATACGTTCCCGCACTATCGCTATCACCAAGCAGCCTTTACTGCGGACAGCCATGACCGCCAAGTTCTGTCCGCATTGGGTAAACGTACTTGCAGAACCATGCACGCACGAGACGCACAATGGAACACGTATAGCTTTCCATAGCAGCCCAACATCACCAACAAAGGTCAAACGGCGGTACGGCGAGACCGAGCCCCGCGCGCCACGCAGCCGTACCGCCTCCAGTTTGGCGTTGTTGCTCTCCAAGCCGGCGGCCATCGAGTCGTAGGCGTGCTTCTTCTCCTCGTAGTCGATCGTCACCTCCTGGCTCTGCTGGCGCATACCGCGCAGCTCTGCACGACACACCGGCGCGGCGCGGCTGCGGTCAAACCCAGCCGACAAGGCCAAGGGAGCGACGGCCACCGGACCTCACGACAGGCGAGATCACGCAGCCGTACTGAGCCGAACACAGACCGCTGGTCGCCGGGAGAAATTCGCTTTCTCATGCGTAGCTTACACATTAACTTGTTGAAATTGCACATCGCGATGACGACGTCAAACTGCCCACATATACATTGCCTGAACCAAAGGAATTTTATATATCGGAATGCGTGCTCAGGACAACTTACCAAACATTCAGTCCCCCAATTAAAGGAGCCCTGCTAAAATATACCCAACGCAGCGGCATAACCATACGAAAACAGGACAATCGTCTGGGAAGTGACATGGAAAACGTTGTCCACTCGTCTCACACCCCAACCTAGCTCAGTATCATGTATGTGACGCACACACGACCCGCAGGATTTCACATCACACACGACATATCGTCCGTCAGTTCCGAAGAAAACGCCGGATGACGCGCCGTCGGCGAGGCCGCTGCTCACCTTTGATGATCGGCGCCAGTTTAGCCTTGCGCTGGGCGATTTTCTCGTTGAGCCGCAACACCATGGTGGACATGTCGTCCAGCTTCTCGCCCTTCTGCTGGTCCAGGCTGGCCTTGCTCTCGGAGGCCTGCTCCAGCTTCTCCTGGGTGTCCGTGATGCCGCTCACGCCCCGCTCCTTCTCCATGTCGGCCTGGCGACGGCGCCACCCGCAGTGTTGGCCCGCGCACGCACAGCAGGCAGGGTCAACAAGGAACACAGTCAGGGGACATGTCACCAGCCAGGCTTACAAAGTTCACGCATTCACGTTCAGCTTAAACGGGGAGAACACACAGGTTCTGAGTGGCGGGTCCATCGCCACGCAGGCGCGCTGAACGTCCCATCCCAGACGGCCGTCACTGCCCCTCCCAGCGCCGCCCGGCACCGCACACCCTCGGCCGGCTCCTCCGCCGGCGCGCTCACCACCATGCTGGAGATGACGGCGTCCTTGCCCTTGAGGATCTCCAGGGTGCGGCTGAGCACGCCGAACTCGGCGCGCAGCTCGCCGATCTCGAGCCGCTTCTTCTTGTAGACGGCCGACTTGCCGCGCAGCTGGTGCACGTACTGCTTGAAGTCGTCGCCGCGCACGGTGCCGTCCGCCCCGCCCTGCTGCTCCAGCTGAGCGCGCTTCTCCTGCCGGCCACGCGGGACACAGCGGAACGGTCAGACCGCGGCGGCACAGCGACACGGCGACACAGCGACAAAGCGACACAGCGATACAGCGGCACAGCGCGCGGATCGGACCAGCGCAGCAGCAAATCGCATCCGCCGTACCTAGACGGGTATAGCAGAGCTCTGAACGGACGGCGTTAGACGGTGTCGACCTTTGATCGGAGTGTTTCACTGTCCAGAGGGTCCAGGGACGCACGCGCGACTTACATGAGGTATACCAGGACTGTGGCGGACCACTCTCTCACCACAGTTTTGGCGAGCACCGACGCGTGGAAATAACACGTGTGCACGCTGTTTAAACTGGCCAGTGAGATAACACCACGAAGCCGTGGTCAAGGCGCACGACAGCGTGTACGCCAACGGCGCCCTGCGACGTACGGCGATGTCGTCCTTGATCTGCTGCAGCAGCTGCTGCTGCTCCTGCAGCTTCTCGGCTGCGGCCTCCTTTTTCTTGGCGACGATGGCGGCCTGCTGCCGGAACATGCCCAGCTTGTCGTCCGAGGAGTCGGAGGCCATCATGCGCTGCTCCGTCAGGTGAGCCACCTCGCCGTTCACCAGGCCGATCTGAGGGGCACGGAGCCGGGCTCAGCCGCCGACTCGCCGTCACGGCATCGCGGTCGGCCGGGCGCCGCATCGACCGAGCGCCGGCCCGGTCAGTGCCAACACTCTGCAGCCAGCCGATCGCGGGAAATAGGCCGATCACCGGTAAAACGTCACGGCAAAAAACCCCGCGCAACAAGGGAGCCATGCTCGAAATCCACGATTCAGGAAATAGTTATTTGGCTTCTTCTATTACCACTCGTCTCAGTTATTTCAGCGTTTATATGTCACAGCTCTGAAGCTGAATTCATCGAGAAGAATCAGTAATGATTGAACAAGATGATCTTTACGTCTACTGTAGTTTGGTAATGACTCATATAGCGATACCACTGAATGCTGCACATTTGAATACGTACATACACAAGTCAGAAACATTCGGAATGTTCAGCTTCGCCTAAAACGACACAGGTCTGAACAAACGCCCACCTTCTTCTTTATCTTCTCGAGATCTTGGGCAGTAAGCGCTGGAACGTTGGCCACTTTCTCCATGTTTTCCACCTGTTTCTTTTTAGCCTCCAACTCTTTGGGTAGCTTCTCATTCGCCAGGTACTGGTGGACCTTGACATCCTCCTCCAGTCTCTGTATCAGCGCTGCAGAGAACAAGACGGCGTGGTCGAGTCCAGCAATCCGGCCGGACGGTCAGCGTCACAAAAGCCACTCTCGTCCCTCTGGGGCGACATGTTCGGCTCATTCCGAGTGTGTGGCAGGCACAGACGTTTGTGATACTCACAGGAAGCCAGTGCTATCTGACCCAAAGTCAGGACAGAAGAAAGAAGAAAAGAGCAGAAGAAGAACAGAAGAAGAAATAAGGGCGAACAGGTCAAGATTTGATGGCAGTGTGCTCATGTGAAGGTTGCCTCTGTAATGCTCTCTCAGTCAGGGCCTGGGGCCACTTGGATGACAGGGCCTGAGTCCGCTCATGTCACGCGCTATAACCGGGCCCGCCCCGCCAATGTCAGCCCAGCCCACTCAACGCCATCATATTTCAGAAATATGGGTGTAACAGGGAGAATGGAACAACTAACATTACAGCAATAACATTTTTTTATAAATCTGATCCCAATGGTTGCTTGGGTTATTTTAGGAATCGAAGCCCGTCCTCAGCATACCTCGTTGCACGGGCTCCAGCCCCTACAACTGATCGAGCAATGCTAGGTAACAGCTGATTTTGTGGCGGAAGATTAACGTGCCAATAAGAGTGCCACGCGACAGTGTAGTAGTCAGCTTAACCCTCTTTTGGCCAGCTGGCAGCTGAGCCGCGGGCCGAATATCGAGCGCCTGGTCGACTCGAACCCGTCTTGCCAGGACGGGGAGACCACCACTCGACCAGCTGAGCCGGCGATCACGGTTTGTGGTTCTCGGTACCACACATAACAATGTGACATTCATCCGCAGGCTTAAAAACATGTTTGCAGCAAAACAGCATTAACTGGACCTGATATCAAGGAAAACTTCAACACATGACGACGCACTGCACTTCATGGAGTCTTTGCAGAGTATCTGGAGCATCACAGCACATATACAGCTAAAAAATAGCACATATTTTTGGAACAACGCCAATGCATGAACTGGCTAAATCCACACAGTCTCAGAATTATTAACACTCCCAAACCGCCAAAATTCACTCTGGCCCTCTACATCGCGTGTTGCGGGTCTCACCCTCCGGCGTGGTGCCCATGCTGGCGGCACGCAGGTCCTTCAGCTGTCCCTGGAGCCGGGCCAGCCGCTGGTCGGCGCGCGATATAGCCTGCTCCTGCTCCATCTTCTGGTTGGCCAGCTCCTGCTCCCGGTCCTTCTCCAGACGCAGCTTCCTGGCCGACTCCAGCAGCACGTCCTTGTTGGGGTGGCCCTCCACCTGCCGGGGGTTGGAACGCAACGTTACGACTGTCTCAGGGAAAACACACTACACACAGACATCGAAGTTGCTGCAGTCAGCTAATATCAGGCGTCTAGGTCCCCACGAATGATGCATTTTATCAAGATCAGTCAATAAAAAAGAAAGCAAAAAAAGCAAATCCGAAATACGAACACAACACCGGAAGTTCCACGAAAAACAAGAGCTACGAAAAAAATCCACTTCTGTCAGACACTTGTTTATGTGTGAGGTAAATAATCTACTGTTTGTACATTTCAGCGTCTGTTTCACGTGGACTCTACCGATCATGTACGAAATCGGGGAACGGCTGACCTTGTTTTTCAGCCGCTCGATCTTTTTGGTGACGATCTCTCGCTCTTCTTCCATGGCAGAGATGTCCTTGCGCAGTTCGGCGGTTTGGAACACCGAGTTACGCAGTGCCTCGTATTCCTTGTGGGTCGCCTTAAACTCCTCAATCAAATCTTCGTACTGGCGAAAACAGCAGCAACATGTATATCATGCACCCTGGTACACATCTTTGCGACACCACCAATATTCTGCAGCAACAAACAGAATACCCACTGCAATCAACTGGACTCGATTATAATTATACCCAATCACTGCAAACAACAAGGTTTCAGGCACAATTAGCTACTTGCTTGCTTTCAGCATCTCTACAACAAACTGCACCAAACATATCAGTCAGGCTGATCAGAACGGTTCAGAGACGTTCAAAGGAACGCCTTTGCACAGATAGGTCTCAAATGTACGATAAATCCGATGAACGCAAAGCTCTCCGAGGAAACTCTGCAGAAACACACCTCACTCTCGTCATGACAATGATACGGATCTGTACCAATGTCTATCTCGTGAGCTTTCCTATGACGCAGTTTATGTAACATTGAGAAATAGTTTCCACGTGCTACGAAAGCTTAACAGGCCCACCTGTTTGTACATGACGTCGAGTTCCGGGTCAGTGAGAATGTCTCCGGGCACCTCGACCTTGACCAGGAAGCGGGCCAGGTAGGCTCGCTTCTTGAGGTCCGTCATCTTCATCAGGCACCACTCCAGGATCGGGTACACGATGTACTTCTCCCCGGACACCAGGCCCTGGCGAAACGCGCTCCTGTCGAAAACAGACGCCGGTGAACGGCCGGACAATGGCACACCGTCAAACCGTGCTCAGTACACAACGTGATGCGATGCCGCACATCACATACGAAAGGGAGCTGCATTTTGACTTTGGATACCGCAGCGGCGGCACCACAAGATAATGACTGATTTCAAGAAAAGAATCTTTCGAGGATGCAAACCAGAACTGAAACTGATGGGAGCTCACGGGTCAGCCTGGGGCTGGTACTTGAGGATCCTCAGGAACCCGAGCATCCTGAGTACCGTCTCCTCCGGAGGCTCCTCCCTCAGGTCGATCGCGTGCTGGCTGTCAATCTCGGCAAAAACATCGTTCAGGACCTGTGAATCGTCCAGTGATGATGATCTCAGCAGCCCAGTGACCACACAAATATGGAGGGTCTCAAGCTGCATGAAGCACAACAGGTCAGAGGTATTCCGCCCAGACAGATGACTGAATGATGCCAAAATGCCTTGTTACCTGGGCTGTTTTAATCCCCTCACTTCTACAAAGCCACAGTCAGGTAAGCCAACCATTCCTCTTCAGAGCAGGTTCACAACGAAGGGACAATGCCACTCGGAAACGAGTGCCTGAGTTATCGAACCCACAACTCCTTACACAAAATCCCTTATTTGTTTCAGATCAAAAATCCACCTTCGTTCATTGGATTTATCATACATCTGAGACCTATCCATACAAAGGCATTCCTTTGAACGTCTCTGAACCGTTTTGATCAGCCTGGCTGATATGTTTGGTGCAGTTTGTTGTAGAGATGCTGAAAGCAAGCAAAAGCTACAAATAGCAAAAACTTTTCCATTTTGGTGCCAATGTGAAATTATCACTTAAATTACATAACAGCAGATCTCCTGCACCACATACAACCAACCAAAAACAGCACAGCAAAGAGCATCAAAACACATACAAGAAAGAGAAAAACAGGTGACATCACAGTTGCACCCAGGTCTTGCAAAATCTCCCACACAGAAGGCAGTGATAATGATGTCCTCTGGATGCAACCAGCCACATTTTTACCCCCCCCCAATCTGGGGCCTCACAGACAGAACACACAACAAAGACTCAGACATCCTCTCCGTTAATAAGATCAATGCCCTGAATCATTACTGATTAATATGCACTAATTATTTTTCCTCTGCACCCTTACACACACCAAAAATCTGAAGGAAAACCTGCTCTCTGCCATAGACAAGATAGTATAAAAAGTCCAGGAAATGGCTGCCATTACAGAGTACATGAAGGGCAGAGATACATACCATGTCACAATAGAGTTTTGCATAAAAAGTTAACCCCAAATGCAGACAACTTATTCAATGCATGAAGTAATTTCTACAATATACCTGAAATGGTGCATCACATGAAAAGCATCACCAGCATCCAGAACAGGGAGACAAAGCTGACTGAAATATACACACATATGATAGCAATAAAGGCAATCACGCACCATCCTACGTGAACACCATACTGCATACCTGCAAAAGCTGTTCAGATCCCAAAGCATCAAAACTAATGACATTATACTTTTTGTTGAATGGCTCTTTTGCAAGTTCTTCAACAATGACCTTCAGCTTTTCATTCATCTTGAGGTTTCTAGTGCCTGAAAATTAGAGTCCACATCAAATGGCTACATTATGTTCCAAAATGTTTCCATTCCATATATCTAAAAAAGTAGCCAGTCAGGTTTTAAGAAAACATGAGATCTTTCAAGTTTGCCAGAAAAGATAATACTTTTGAGGATGTGGATGAATCATGTATTTTAAATCTGAAATTGGGACAAAGTTAATGTATTGGCCATGCCACCGAAAATATGAGACAGGAATACAAAAACAAATTTAGACATTGTGGCAAAAAGGTAGTGAGTTCCTTGCTTCTGCAGGCAAATCTGAGTTATGACTGATCCCTGACAAGACAACTTGACATGATGACTCTTGATCCCTGAACCTAAAAGGCTGTGCATACTAACTTACAAACAATACAACCAAATCTAAGAGTACTGATTGGTGAAAGAACAAGCCAATAAATATTGCTCCATGAGTAGACTGGACATCCACATCGAGAATGATTTCGGGTTTTCCACAATCTGACAGTTCAAATGGCCATAGTACAAAAGCATTGGCTTAGTATGGTACCGTGGACAATAGTCAATCATACTTTTTCGGTGTCACTCCAGTCTCAGAATCTCAGCTTTCTGCAATGACACTCCAATGGCCATATACAGGGGAGCACTGCTCCCTGTGTCGCTCCGTTCCCCAGCTAGTCAGCAGGGCTGCCTTCCCAATCCCTTCGCGCACCCCGCGCACTTTCACAGGTCGTGTAGGAATGTAAACAAATCGTAAACAAATCGGATGAGGCTGCTAAATGTTCAAATCCCAGGGACCGAAAAGCACTTTCTTAATTTTCTTTATCGTTTCATGTTCATTAAAACTAAGCTTCACTGTTCTTTACCCAGTAAAGCAACCTTAGCTAATTAGCAGTCCTTCTGTGGAAAGTACCCCACATGATCGTGTCCCTTGCCCGAGGGGCTCAATGCAGAATTGTACAGAAACACGTATCCCTCCGCGCTACGTGCGGTGGGGTCACCTTCCAGCCCAAATCCGAGCCCCTTGCGCTGCACGCGGAGGAGCCCGCATTTGGGGCCGAAAAGCGTCTTGATCATTCGGACCAGAGTGCGCCATCTCCGTGTTAAGAGGGGGGAACTCGAGCTCTGGGTGCACTTCGGGCTGAGACCCCCGGAAGAGACATTGGGGAGGCGAAAAGGACGGTGCGACATCCGCCTCTGAAATGCAAACCGGATTTTCGACCAGTCACCGGCGATGTTATCTGTGCTACGGAATGCTTTTGACGAAATAAGGTTGACGTGACCGTTTATTGGATCAGCAGACTGCCGTTGGGGTGGGGAGGGGGGCAGGGGGCACTTGCGCCTCCGATGTTTTTAGAGAGCCCCGTTCCCAGTATCTGTCATGTTTAAAATGAAAAGCAAGGCATACAGTTCGGGAAATCGGTTCATTTTGATACACGGGTTCTCTGCAAGCTTCCCGTTTCCCGCACGTCAGGGACTCTGTGTCTGTAACTCAGGCCCAACGTCCGAGGTGCTGGGACTGATGCTCAGTGTACGGGCCCGTTGTCTGTGCCAGAGGCCCGATGTTCGTTGTGCAAAGCTGTTCCAGTCAGGGTCTCCGCAGCAATGGTGATGGGCACCGATGTCAATGCCAGGGGCCCAAAAGCCCTGCCAGGGGCCCAGCGTTTATGCCAGTGGTCCGGCATCCGTATCAGGGGCCCAGTGCATGTGCATTTCAATGCATTTCAAAGAAGAACTCGCGTCCAAGGGCTGCATGGAACACGTTGCGGAATCGTACCACATGCTGTGTCCGGTATTCCATTTATTTCGTGTCATCTTCCATCTATGTCCTGCGGGCGCCACACAGTGGTCGAAGAAAATGCCATCTGAGATTGGGTTTGTTTCTGAGTACCCCAGCATCGAGCTCGTGCTAGTGAGTTCGTGCAAGGCAGCAGCGTTGGTCTCATTCGGAGCTCGCGCCGGCCAGCGCGCTCTCAGACGTTCGTGATACCGTCTGTGATGGCGTTTGTGATGACGAGTCTGATGCAAGGAAGAATAGGCCGGACTAGCCGCGATCGGCGAGCTCACAGCCGCGGCAGGCTCGCTGTTGCTCGGCTTCGCCCTCCGCTTCGTCAAGAGGAAAACCAGATCCTTGTGTAGTCATCACGAAACGTTGTATTCTGATTAAAGCAGTTTTAAGCAGTTTAAAGCAGTTAGAGCAGTTAAAGCAGTTTAAAAGGCCACCTGCCTTGCCAGGCTCTGCCGCTCACTCTGCGGTCCGCTGTCACCTCAGTCATTTAGTCAGACGTACCACATCCTCTGTGCCTCCCCCATCGTCCACACGGCCTGCACTCCGACCTCGTCATCGTTCCCACCGACAGCCCGTCCCAGCAGCCGCCCGGCGGTGGCCGGGACGGCGGCTACTGGCGCGGCCGCTCCGGATCGCCGTGGCCGTGGGCGTGGCGGTCGCAGGGTGGCGTGTCCCTGGGCTCGTAGCAGTGGTAGTGCGGGCGTCCAGCGTCGCTCGGGTGTTCCGGGCCGTGTTCTGGAACACAGTGGCGGCGTCAGCGGCGGGGAACCCCGCCAGTGCAGGGCGACTGGGTGGGCCTCGCCGGTTGTTGGCACGTAAAGACAGCTAGCGGACCATAGCACCTGGTGAGAGCACCCTGCGGAGGACTTAGATGGGACCTCCATGAAAGGTCCATGTGAGGGAAACCGTTAAACTCTGGCTTTCCTGTACCAAAACAGTGCGTCAACCAGGCATCGCAGTTTGAGGATACGAAACGTTTCAGCTTATTTGATACAAATTTTGTATATATCCCGAATTCGCCCCTTATTTCCAAGTCCGATAAAAACGATAATCGTGAGTTTTTCCAACAAACGCCGAGGTTTACCTCTAAACGTCTGAGCATTACACATTACTGGACCATGCTCCCAACTTTTGGCGTACCACCCGGCAGAGTCTCAGCAGCCGGCCGGCAGCGGGTACTCACGCGCCTCAGTGAAGACGGTCACACACACCAGCAGCAGCACGAGCGTCGCCGCGGCCTTCATCGTCGGTGCTGGGGCAGACAGTGCTGAATGGTGGTGTGCCGCCAGGTGTGGCTATTATACCCAGTGCCTTAAACGAATCGGAACAGGTTTTTCCGGTTTTTCAGGTTTTGCCGGCCCTCAGCAACACCGAGTTCTGAGAGTCACCGTCTAGGCCAACCCGCTGGGTAAGAATAAACAATCAGGAGGGCCCAAATCATACCGCTGATCGATCGTGTCACCTTCGTCGCTACATTTCTGAGGAGTGGCGCATACGTCACGTCAGGGGCGGATCCAGGATTTCGCCGGAGGAGTGAATAGTCATCGCGTTCAAGCACGTTATCCTTTTGAGAAAACTTTGCGTTTTGTTTCAGTGCAAAGCGTCCGAAATACAAAATACGGCGTGATTTTAGGCTGTTGAGTTTCTGTTTAGAATGTCGCGTCCACATCTGTTCCAGGAGTCCCACTGCCAACTCGAAGTTTCTGCAGACTTTTTTGGCAGCTTGGTTTCGGTTCCCTCTTGCAGTAACAGGGGCGCTTTTGGTCGTCGCGGGCCGTCTGCCGTGTTAGGGCTCTCTGGTGGTCTCGAGCTCCTTTTACAGTTTCACGTGTACCTCGAGACGTCTTTGGCGCTCCTTTGGCAGTTTTAGGGGCACCTCATACGGTTTCAGTGAATTATCTTGCAGTTTCAGTAACGTTTAAACCACCTCAGATTCCCTCCTGTCGTCCCTGGAACATTCCTGCCATCAAAAGAGCCCCTTAGGCACTAACGAGAGCTCTCTATAAGTCTCTCTGTCGTGACAGAGGCGCCTCTAATAATCCTCTAGGTCTTTTAGCCTTTTCACGAGCTGTCTAAACGTTTCAAAGGTTCGTAGTTTTAGGGCCCCTCTGGTCGACTCAGGAGCCCTTACTGCTAGAGACTGCTAGCTAGCAGTCTTAAAGGCCCCTCTCTAACAGTCTCGGTGGACCCCATGTTGTCGTAAATGTCCGTCTTGTCGTCTCTAGGGAGCGTTTTTGCCATCTCAGGGGCCTCTGACAATCGCAGAGGACCATTCAGGGATTTCAGGGCCCCTGTGCAGTGTCGTGGTCCCTCTCAACGTCACCGGATGTCTTCATGGCTGCATCAGGGACCTTCCTCTGTTACATGGGATATACCTGGCCGTCCTGGTACTCTTGTCGCCTTTGCCTCGCAGGGTCGCAGGGCCCAGAGTTTCTTATTCCCTAAGCGTCAGAGAGTAGCGCTCTTGTTCTGGCATAAAAGGAGAGCCCGCACCACGGGCCACGGAGTGTGTGGGGGACATGTCCCCCCTCCGGCCCTTTTTCCTACGTAAATGCATCTTTAATATACAGCCCCAACCACAAGAAATTTGATGTACGCTGCGGCCAAAACAGTGTAACTCTGTAAAGCTAAGGCCAGGGGTGTAGGAACGTGACAAAAAGTGTGAGGGGACCGTTCGGCCAGGAGGGACGCCAACCTTTACAGAGGGCGCCATCTGCTTAGAACGAAACTGATAGTATATTTATATATTGACAGATTTAAAGGTACATGATCAACGCATTGCTGTACCTAGATACATGTACACGGAAGAAGCGAAAACATCCATGCAGGGGTCCACTTGAACCACCCCGGTGGCGCAGACGATGAAAGAGCCTAACCGGTAAGTGGGAAGGTCTATGAATGAAGCCTGACACGCGGCAGACTTTTCCTCGACAGGCTCCTACCCAGGAGATGGCATGACAGCAACTGGGAAGTGTTCGCCTTGTCGCGGGGTGAACGCTGCACCGTCCAGCGCCCGCCGCAATGGGTACACGGGCGTGACCCTCCTTAAAATAGATCCTTCGGTCCGGTGGCATTGCCCGAGGGCACGGCCTCGGTTCATGTCACCGGAGCAGCCCTCTGATTCACCGGGCCCGAAGAATCGGGATAGCCCTTGTGTGCGCAAAGTGCCACTTGGGGTGGCACTGATGGTGTGCAAGTGGAACCAGATTTTTTAGAAGCGTCTCATTTGTAGACGAGGGGGCGCGTAGCCTGAATGGGGGCACCGAGCATGTGAGGGCTACCTGATTTGTACGAGAGCACTTACCTGTAAGGGGCGCTGTGTGCACGAGGAGTGGTTGATCAATAAATGGGGAGGGGGCGCCTGGAGGCTGATGGCTGATGAAGAGGTCAAAAAGCTCTCTCTTACAAAAAAAGGAACTGGGAAGGAGAAAATCCCCGGGCTGCCAGAATCCCTTCAAGATCGGCTTTAAGAGACTTTTGTTTATTTCCCTTCGAACCCCAGTTTTCGCTGAGGGCGCCCGCACCACGGGCCAAAATTGGGAAGGGCATGTCCCCTCGTCCCCCTCCCCTCGGTTCTTACACCCGTGGCTACGACCGGACCGCATTCCTTCCTTTCCTTGTTTGAAAGCAGACAGTCCCTGACGATGTTTGGGGTCTTACCCTGTTTTCCGTCTTCCAGTTTGAGTTTGAATTCTTAGTGGCCTCGGTTCATTGTCGGAACGGATCCAATGATATGTTGGAAGTTGTCCAGTTTTGTGCCTTCATCTTCATAAAATCTCGAGAGATTGTTTTGCTAAAAGACCTAAGCTGGATCACTATAAGGTTGTGTTCATGCATTTCATCTGTCCATTTCATTGCATGACTCCCTGAGGACAGCTCGCCGATTAGGGGAAGGGCACATGTAGATAGTAAGGGAAGTTGATAGGCCGACACCTCTGTCCGTCGCTGGCGCCCGCCTGATCCCCGGCCAAGGATCGGGCGAGCGCTCCGCAACAGACGAAAGCCGATGACCCCGCTCGTGCCCCGCCTAGATACAGTCGACTGGGAACTACCGTCATGTCCGGACGCACACCGAGAAAAGTTTCCCCACAATAGAGCACGAAATTTGTTTTTGCGGAAAGCCAGTCGGGGGGGACCTTTGTGCTTCCCCGGAAATGAAAATTTGGTTGAGCCACTGTCTCGGATTATCGTCCTCGTCAGATGTGTTGCTGGTATGGTTCGGTACGTTTCGGCCAGCATAGTCTCCAGCCGTCTTTGGGTGGCATGGCTGTTCGGCCCTGAGAAGAGCCTATCAGCGATGGTTAGTCGCCATACGTGTGAGTGATCGAAAAGTCGGTGGCTATTGGGATTCGAACCACAACTTTCTCAGAATTCTGTAATACTTGTCTCGTGCAAAAATAACTAGCGGTCTGGAACTGTTGTGTCGTGTAAAAATGAAATATCATACGTACAGAGAAATAAAAATGGAGGGGCTAATTCCGACAAGTTTTCATTTTGTGGGTTTTAGTTGCGTATCGAGTGAAGTTTTCCTGCTGAACTTTTCACACGCATCTTCATCCATGGACGTATGGATTAATGGATCCCAGTACCAATTGTATCTGCATTGCAGCACTGCACCTTTGCCAAGAATTTCCATGTCTCCTAAACCAAGCTGTCTAGTACTATCCTGTATTGACTTACTCCGGCAACATTCAAGCACACACAAAAACACGGCACTTCACGCAGTCACGGTTACCAAGTGGGAACGGCACAATACGGTAACATCACCCAGGTGAGGAAATAAAATTGAATTATACCATCTAAAGCTTTTCGTACGTCCAGCTTTTTTCATCGTGTGAAATGCGGTTAGTCCTTCAAATGAAACATCGCTATTCATAAATAATATATGCTAAATAAGTCAGTCCCTGTGAACAAAAAGCGCCAGGAATCGCAGAGTCCGCCAACATTCATCGGTTGTCCAACTTTCATGAGCCACTGGCTCCTGTAGTTTGTTACAGTGCACAGCGACATATCGGACGTAACCCATATTAAAGCATACCGTATTTGCCACAGAAATCCATGTCAGCAGGATGCATACGATCTGACAGAAAGATTTCAGAAGCCACGATGCCGCCCAAGAAAAACGGCACCGTCGCCATTATTGGCTGAGTGAGCAACGTATGATGGCAAGTCTTTGGTCACGAATTTGCCATCCAATGGCACCGACGTGTGCAAATATCCATTGGTGGACACGTTCCCTGCGCCTTGGATTATACACGACTGGACATCGGAGGACATTCATGGAATATCACAGGCGGGTATGGAAGGGCAGTATAGCGGGAAACAGCGCATCAGCAGGGCGCAGAGTGTATCGACGGCGCAGCACAGTGCGTCGGCAGTACCGGGAGGCAGAGCCACGCCCTCCTTTTGAACCAATCTGAACCGGGCGAAATAAAGTGAGTCTGCCAAACCCCAGCTTCCCTTTTTTCCTCGGTCTCTGACTTGACGCTAGGGCCGTACATTGGAAACCGACAACCTTTCGCTGGAAGCGCCCAAGTCAGCCATCTCCACAGCTCGTAGGGCGCGACCATCGCGCTCACCAGGCTCGAAGGTTCCACCGAATCGAACGCGGCACGAAGACCACCCTCCTTTACTTCACTTAAGCAGCGTGCGGCCCACAGTCGGCCAGAACACCCTTCATGGACCCCGCGCTGCGGCGTGTGCAGTCCTGATGACGCGCCTGGAGGCGGAGGCGACACAGCCACCGCTCACGGCTCCGGGGGCAGCACCAGCGCCTCGTCCTCGGAACTGTTCTCGTAGCCGTCGTTCCTGTGCGCGCCCGGGTTGCGCTGCATGAAGGCGCCCTGCAGGCTGCTTACGCCGGACGCGTTCGAGCTCCGGTGCCGCGGCTGTGGCAAGACGGCGACAACAGGTGAGCGCCCAGTCATCCACAGACGAATCGTACTACGCAGGAAAGGAATGCATTAAAGGGCCCATTGAAATCAGTCGATAGATAGATAGGTAAAAAGCTGCGAAAGACACATCTTTTCAGTGACGCAACCAAGCTATAGATTCCGCGCAAACGACACAGACCTTCTTGTTGTACTCGTTGTGAGCGCCCAGCGTCTCCATGCGTTTCCGTCTGCGCTCCTGCATGACCGAGTTCTTTCTCTGCTCCAGGGCGCGCAGGGCGTCAGCACGCATGCTCAGTTTGCGCATGTTGCCCAGGATGGGTGTGGCTGAAACGGCGGAGGAGGAGGTCGGCTCACCCGGGCGGAAGCAGTGCGCTGGGAGAGGTGCACTGTACGCACGGTAATGCCGATTATCACGTCCTCAGACGTACATGCCTACCTCCAGCGCAATATGGACCCGCACTTCCACAGGCTAGGCGCTAGGGCCTATCTGTGAGTCCGTCAGATACAGACAGACTACACCGCTTCGCTATGCTCAAGCTAAAGTGCGGTTCTCGCCAGAAGATGGCTTCTCAAAGACTTCAACAGCACTCTTCTTAACTCAGTGCCCTCACCTTCTGTCGTCTGACTGCTCAGCTGCTGGAAGCGTTTGCGGAACGCCACGTCCAGCGTGCCGATCGGCTGGCGCTTCTGCTGCTGGTTCACCAGGTTCTGGATGGTGCGGCGCCGCGCCAGCCGGTTCTCGCCGCTGTACGCGTCGGCCCGGTCATCCCGCAGTCGCTGCATGTTCTTCACGATCTCCACGGCGTTCTTGCGCAGCATCTCCTCCGGCGTGTCCTTGTTCTGCGCCAGGATAGGGAGCGTGTCAGGGAGAATGGCTGATTCGCTGTGATGGCGCTCGGAATATTGACGACAGGTTGGTTCGCTGTAAGGCTGTTGCGTCTTTACTTGTATCGGGGTGAAATGGAAACCGTCACGACTATATTCATTCAATGACCACTCTTCAGAAACGTTTTGGAACATGTCGCACGGAAAAATCGATACGCAGCCACCCATAATCAGGTTAAGCTCATACACAACTATACAAGTCAAAAATAGAAAAGACAGTTAACCTCCGCCTGGTCTGGGGGCTCATAAGAACCCACTCAGGTTTCCTGAGGATAATAAAAAAAAACCAAGAGCAGCCAAAAACACGAAACTTGGAACAATCTTCCGTGCAACATTTTTACACCTTGTGGCAGTTTTCAAACCCAAGGCCACTTCAGTTCACTGACCTAATTCAGGTCAAATAAGACCATTTTCAAAAAAATTAAAACGGCCTTAAATGCTGTGAAAAGTATTGGAGCAATTTTCTCATCTCATATTTTTTGCAAATATCCAGGTCACTGACCTTACGCCAACTAAAATTTTGGTCTTCTTCTGCCTACCGTTGCGATTGTTGAATTGGTTCGGCGTTTTTAAACCTGAATATACACTATGGTGCTATTCTTACCATTCACACACGCAACTGTGCCTTTTAACCAGTGCTCTGGGGTCAGGCTCAATTCTGTACCTGATTTTCCGACCAGCAGCCAAATATAATCGATTGCTTTATAGTACTGGAATGCTTATCGGTCATCGTATATGCTTCGGAAGCACCAATATATGATAAGAGCTTACTTGCCAAGGATGATCCAATCCCATTTGACCCAAGCTGACCTGATTTTGCCTTTTGAAATGCGATGTTTGTTTTCAATACGAAAACACTTTGTAGAGCCACAAATATGGACCGCACCAATGCTTTTCCTTCTCCACAGTTCGCACTGTCACAGCCTCTATTTTAAGTCGCTAAAATAAAAAATCGTCGCCGTCGCAAAAAAATAACTTCATGTCAAATGTTAGCTTTTGCGTTGCGGCCGTGCCCGCTACCCAGTATCTGAATGACAATATCATTATCATGTTTGCATCATCTATCGCCTATCATGTATCACATCATGAGGTCCATATGATGTAGAAAGGATATGACATAACTGACTGTAAGGGACTTTACTCTGTATCGTATCTGATCATCTACACTGTATATCTATCTACACTGTATGCAACGTATCTGGGCAATGGTAATGCGACACGATGTAACAGACACCAGAAACGCCCGACGTATAGGCGTCAGTGCCTTGAGCTAGGTTGACCTTGATTGGCTTTGTATGGTAATTACAGGTTTATATGCGTGTCAGACACATTTGCGACGTATTTTAGCTAAAATGCAGACTTTTGCATTAAAAAACAAGACTTCTGCCCCCTACAAAAAGACAATATTTTGCCCTCAGTTTCAGCTTTTTTTTGACATGGTCAAATATGACCTAGAGCGGCCCTTTTCTGTCCCACCTGGGCAAATCAGACTTTGACTTTACTGCTAAACCGCCTTGGAGCCACGTTCAAGCCTCGGTTATCAAAATTTTCCCCGAAAAAAAACGGCAGCAGGATGATCTGACATCAGATGGCGCCTGTTGACCTTAAAATTGAACCTAATTGACCTTATTGGAAACGAGTAGTTGCTTCTTCTAATGTCGCCAAGGGCTTTACAACGGTGTTTCGCCCTGTCTGTGGGACTTATAGCTCTCGAGATCTTGAGGAGGATTCTCATGAATCTCCTGGCCCGGCGAGGGCTAATAAAAATTAAACTAAAACTTTAGCATAAACCTACGAAAGCGTAACTACAAGATCCACCAAATCATCAGTCTGCAAATGATATTCGAATATTTTGACAGCAGTATCTAACCTCGGTATTACAGCAGCTTGTAAGTTCGCATGATGACAGGATATGCGACAATGTGACGAAGCGGTGGAAGAGCATGGCGATGAACTGGATAAGTAGAATAAGAGCGAAGAAAAACACGAAGACAAGTCCAATAGGCTCCATCTGAAGGTACTCCTTGGTGATGAGGCTCTGCGAACATTGGAAAATCCAGTTTGTTAATTGAGAAGGTAAACAAAACACGTCACCGCACAACGGGGTAGACATCCGGCAGTCTTCACACCAACATTGTAGGCAAATATGCACAAAGCAAAGCCTCTCATGGCAAAAGAACATCAGAGGGGCTCAGCTGTGGCAGGACTTACAAAAGACGTAACCAAAGTATCAGTGTTTAATTGTTTGTTGTTTCGACCTTAGTCAATGCTTCCTGTTCCAGGCGTTTACCTGTCCAGTTTCTTCAATCAATGTAATGTTATATTTGACGCCCAGCGGCCAGTCCACGTGGATATTGTCCTTGTTCAGCTGCAGCAGGAACACGATCAAAATAAAGAGAGCATTGCACATGAAGAAGATGAAGACTGACTGGTTCCGAAGCTCGGCCAAGTCTTCGGCAATCCGTTTCTGAAATCAGACAAGAGCAGTAATCAACTGAGCGATTTCCACATTCACAGGTTTTAATCATGGATCGACAAAACGGGTTGCAGGATGTCAACGAATCCATTGCGGTTTTATCACCAAGAACGATAAAAAAAATTCTCGCGTTTTGAATTAAAGCATTACGCGTGCGGCATTACAAATTACATCACTGACGCACATCTTGTAACGGGCGAGCAGGGAAAGCGGAATGTTGCAATTCTCGTTCGTATGGACGCTGCTTACGCTTAGATACAATCGTCTCGTTCTGTGATCAACATTCCAGCTGTTCTAAACGTCGTTTAGACTCAAAACTAACCTTTTCTTCTCGGTTTTCGTCTAGAGGCCACAGGTATTGATTGATCAGGTCTTGCCAGAACTGGATCTCGTTGGGCGGCAGATACTCCACCTTGCCCTTCCGCAGCGTCTTGTCCTCGATCCAAAGAGGATTTTTCAACTGATCACGTTTTTCCTTGGGCTCTGCGAATGAGAGACGTCGAATGTCTTGTCCTTCGTCCCTGTATAATGTCAAGAGGCAACAGACACGCAGCAGACCGCATAAAAGACCCCGAATGCTTTATGCACGTGGCGATTCGTTGGATGCTGGCAGGCAGTACCAAGGTCATTAACTACCCAGGCTAATCGCAGGCTTATCATTGAAACAGGGCTCCGGCCAGCGCCGTTTAGGAGCGCACCACAAGATGATGAGATGTCATCTATGAGCGTTTTAAAAACATTTTGTCCAGGACAAGAGAAGTTAAGAAGGTTTGCCGCTCACTACAATCATGACAACTTATCCGAAACCTTCATTCAAACTGCATAGCTGTCTTTTAACGCGAGAAGACCATTTGCCCATTAAGTAGCAACTATGTGGAAGACATAAAAACGCAATACGAACACCAAGGTTACAGCGGGTTACAACGTCAATGAAGGCATAATTCAGGCCAGTATTCCGGAGAACGACAGTGTTGCCGGCGCAGGAGAGGCCGCGGACGGTGGCCCGTCGGGCGCGGCTCTCACCGGACGTGTCGCTGTTGGTGTCGGCCGTGTCGGAGCACGCCGAGCGGTCCTCCTTGACGAGGCCGCTGAAGCCGCCGAGCGCCGAGCCCCGGCTGGTGCTGCAGCGGCGGCCGTGGTGGTGACCCCTGGACAGCGCACCGCAGGCGCAACGGTCAGCAGAGCGGCCTCACCGACAGAGGCACCTCGTCTTTGTCGCGGACGCTAACTCGTGAAGTCGTGCGAAGCGCCAAAAATGTTTGCTAAAATGGGCCAGCACTTGCTGACATGGTTCTGATTTGTTTAAATCATTACAAATCGTACCTGATGACTCGATTTCACTAAATTCGCTCACCATGGTGGATATTTTATCTGGCTGGAAAATTGGACACAATCATTGCAAGAAAACCTGGTTTAAATTGTGCACCTTTCCACAGACTTCTTCGGGAATGCCCTTACAACCTGTCATTACATTACTCAAGACATTTTCGCCATTTCAGTCTTCACCCGGCCAACCCCGAGCAACCTTCATTATTACACGCTCCACTCGGCCTCGGTCGCTTACCACGAAGCTCACACCGTTTTCGCGACACGGCCGAGTTTGGTCCATACGCCCACCGCGTTGATTTCGCCTCGACTCACCCTTCCACCAGGTCCATGCGCCTGTTGAGCGCGTCCAGAGAGTCGGCGATCCTCTTCAGCTGCTGACGCTCGTCTATCTGTTTGGGATAGGTGCAGCACATGACGCGGAAGAGGTTGGCGAAGCTGAACTCGATCGAGCCGTCCTGGTCGTTGGGCTTGGTGTTGTACAGGTAGCCGAGGATACCATCCGGCCGCTTCTTGGCCTCCTCCACAGCTTTCCGCTCCTCTTCCAGTTCCTGAGAAGTGCCAGCAAAACTTTAACGTGTCAGACTTATGGCAGTACCTGCCAGCGTCGGAATAACTTTGGAAGGGCAAAAGATCACTTACGTGGAGAAAAATGGCACGTTGTCAAGGATACAAAAAGAAGTAACTTAGGCTCCAAACTCACTACGATAACGGCTGTACCTAAATTCATCACGCATAGTAACCTTTTGAAGACCATTGTTGCAGAGATAACCTTTTTTGCTTTATTTTATCATGTACTAACCTTTTTCGTTTTCTTGGCCAGAACTTCACGAGTGCCCCAGGTGACGTTGTTGAGGTTGGTCAGCGAGTACAGGATCAGCAACAGGTACATGGACGGGATGGAGAGGAGGTAGATGAATCCGGGGAAGATGCACTTGAACTCCTGTGGGTGCAGAATGGCCGCTATGACCATGGACAGGATGGTGGCGATCAGGAAGATGAACGAGGGCGAGCCGGGACCGTCCTCGTACAGCTGAAGCGTTGTTCCCACGATCACGGCCATCATGATGAGGGCGTAGCCGGCGGACAGGATCTGCGCCACCAACAGCTGACGACACGGACGGCGTCAAACGCAGAGAAAACGCTCAGTCGATGTCTCAGTAATCGGCGCAGAAAAACCGCCAGACATATCCATCGGCACTTGCAGCAGCGCCCAGCAGCAATCGCGACGTCGACCTCATCACACGGTAGTGTAGAAACTTACATCATTGACATTTTACATTTGGTATAGACATCACTATGACACCGCTTACGAAACTGACATGTTCTGGCTGTCACGTAGGCAGAGATGAACCACTCCAACGACGACGCTTAACACGCGCAGTGGAAGGGGGTTTCGCACTAATACGCACTGGAAGGAAGGTCAAAAAGTGCCCCTCCGCCGATCTCGGCAAGAGCTAGAGAAGGCAACGGAAAGAGCTAGAGACATGAAGTTTTATGGACAGGTTGAGGCTATAACGATTTACATTGCCTGCAATTTTCATGACCGTAGGTCGGTATCTTCAAGGCCAAATGAGGTGAAAAATGTTAATTTTGGACACTTTCTCGGACCTTTCAGGCCATTTCGTACGACTTTCGAACGAAAAAGGAAAAGGGTGTTTGCTTGGCCGTTAAAGTGTGGAATACGACAACTCCCATTCATTTGGCGTCCTCACTGCAGATTTTGGTTCAAAGTTATGACAGGTCATTGACCTATGGCGTCATTTTTTCATCTTTTGCAGATCAGATTTCGAATAACAAACAGTTTGAGAGTAAATGAGGGCGCAACATGTATTTTTTGGCGTATTTGCTGTGAAGATAGCTAACATCGGTACATTTGGTCACTTTCAGCATTTATATTTACGTATGTGTGCATATGTATATATGTATATACATGTGAGTATCGATGTCCCAAACGTGTTTTAGTAGGGTCTTTAAATACATATTTCATACAAATTGACATAGTGCAAAGCAAATCTGGACCGGGTCACAAAAAATTGCCCTTGACCTTCCATGACCTTGACCTGAAATGACTCTGGTATATATGTATGCGTATCCACATGCGCATACATATTTT
The DNA here is from genome assembly GCA_030062745.1 of Capitulum mitella. Taxonomy (NCBI): domain Eukaryota; kingdom Metazoa; phylum Arthropoda; class Thecostraca; order Pollicipedomorpha; family Pollicipedidae; genus Capitulum; species Capitulum mitella. Next base: position 30,766,937 of record CP099844.1, read on the forward strand.
TATTAGGGTCTTTGAATGCATATTTCATGCAAATCGACATGTCGCAGAACAAATCTGGGCCAGGTCACAAGATATTTCACCCTGACCTTTAATTGCCTTGGCCTTCACTGGCCTTGGTATGTGTAAGCGTATCAGTGTGCGCATATTTGTTTTTACTAGGGTCTTTGATATTATTTTTTGTATGAGTTCATGTATGTGTTATGTATGAGTTATGTATATATGTATGTATGTGTTATGTATGTATTTGTATGAGTTATGTATGTGTTATGTATGTATTTGTATGAGTTATGTTGTTTGTATGAGTTCATACAAACTGGCACGCTGCAAAGCAAATCTGGATCAGGTGGCAAGCTGTTTGACCTTGACCTTTGATGACCTTGACCCTTATTGACCTCGGCTGTGGTCTCGGTACATTCATCATTTATGCACGAATGACATCGCCTGACTGTGTTCAAACGGTAGCCTTAAATAGAACGTTAGTTCGTTCACAAAGTTCCCATTTGTGAACCACAAACGTCGTTTTCGTCATGTTTGTCTGACTTCAAATGCTTGAAACTTAAAATATGTCCCGCAGATTTCCGATTTTTCTGCGTCTTTGGACGAGTTAATCAATTGCCATAAATGTTACAAAGTAACAGCAACCAGTTGCGATCCGTTCCCGAGATATTCAAGAAAAACAGGTGGGGGGGCACAAAAAGACCCCCTTCCAGTGTCCGTGTTGAAAAAATGAGCACCTCACCTCTCCACGCGCAGATCGCTGGTTTCGTATGAAAGCTGGTTTTGTGTGTATCTTGGCTTTTTATGCTTTTTTACAGAAATGTTTCAGATATCAAAAGCCATCTACATCTGAATTTGACATCTCGTTACTGAGTACTAAGCACTTAGTGTCTGAAACTCCTAACCAGTCAGTTCCAGACCTCTGAGATGTTCCAGACCGTTATGTTTAGTATTCATGGATGCCGCGAAGCCACACGCACCTGCACGTTTGACTTCATTGTGAAGCACACCAGCATGAAGATGAGGATGGGGTAGATGTTGTACTGGAACGATGTCCAGTTGTCGATCCTGAAGGCGGCCACGAACGCTCCCACCAACATGAGGAAGATGGTGCCCGGGCCCAGAATGGTGCCCGCCATCAGGAACGACTGGAACGTCACAAACGTCCCCTGCTTCAGCATTCTGCGAGTGTTGCGTATTGAAAGGAAGTCCTTGAAACATCAAACTCAACATGCAGTTATCGGCCAGGTGTTCGTCCTGTCTCTATAGGTTTCTCGGTGGTGCTTTTTGCAGTGGTTACGAAAACCGCTACCCATGCCGCGATAAAAACACGGTCAAGATAAAAACACGCTCCACTCATGCCAGGGCGATGAAGAAAGGACCCTAGTCCGTCCGAAACAGCTCTGACATTATCGAGCCAATTAATAAGCTTTCGCCAGGCACAGCTGCCTAACCTGGTAAAGGATATACGGCATTGAGATGTTGTCGTTGATCTTGATGGTGTTTTTGTAGTCCATGAGCAGGTCCATGATATTGGCGATGGTGGAGGGCACCCAGCGGCGGCGCTGGTTGTAGAACTCGCTGAAACCCTCCGGGCAGTGGGTGTAGGCGTCAGAGGCAGCAGAGTAGTCCACGCGGTAGCCCCGCTGCAGCAGCAGCGTGCACAGCCACCGGTCCTCGCCCTGATCGTACTGCACGTAGTGACGCGCCTGGTGAGACGTCAGCGTATACTTCTTCATCACGTTGTCGTCCATCAGAGCCTTGGCACGGAAGAGTGAGAAGCAGCCGGGGCTGCAGAGCACGCAGCCGATCATGTGCTCGGTCGCCTTCTGGAGCCAATGGCCGATGGCGTACTCGAACAGCTGGTACCACACCATCGGGCCGGAGCCCACCGGGTGGATGCGCCCGCACGCCGCCCCCAGGTTCCTGTTCTTCTTCATCAGATCGACCAGCAGCTTGACGGCGGACGGCTGGAAGTCGATGTCGCCGTCCAGGGTGAGCAGGTAGGTGTTGTCGGCCATGATCTCCTTGCGCTCCACCGAGATGTCCAGCTCCATGAGCCTGTAGCCGAGCAGGTAGTACATGTACATCACCTGACTCCAGCGCTTCCTGTGCCGGATCAGCATCTTGTTCTTCAGGTGGGCGATCAGCTTGGTCTTGCCGGGCAGGGTCCAGGTGAGGCGACCGCCGTACGGCGTCGGCAACTTGGTCGGCGGCCGCAGCCGGATCGGGATCTGGTGCACGTGCGACGCCGCCTCGTCGATGCACTCAACCAGCATGCGCACGAACCGGTTGGCCACCTGCTCGTCCTCGTCCTCGTCCGACATCTCGAAGGCGTCGTCGAAGAAGATGTGCGTCTCGAACTCGTAGTAGTCCTTGTCGCGCACCTTGAGGTACTCCTGGGCCACCTTCATGGCCGACTGGTCCTCGTCCATGCGCAGCACCGACTTCAGCATGTCCATCATCTCGTCGCGCGTCTCGTGCCACATGGTGGCGCAGGCGACGATGCGCGTGATGTGGTCGGTGGCGCGCACGTTGGCCGTGTTGGACGAGTCCGTGTGGATGCTGATGGTCTCGTAGTGCTGCGTGCCGTCAGGGTCGTCCGGATCTGGCGCGCGAGAGTCCGACTCGAGCCGCTCCGGCGCGTCGTCCTGGCGCCGGTTCATGCCCAGCGACTGGTCGATCAGCAGCGCGTTGTACATGGGCGTGACGAACAGCTTCTCGGTGGTGGCCAGGCGCTCGCAGTGCGGCGTCCAGATGTGCAGCGTGATCCACGTCTGGGAGAACAGCCACAGCACCCAGATCCAGACGTGCTGGAAGTGAACAAACATGGCGGTTAGCGGGTGCCTCTTCCGGAATTTGAACAAACCTGTGGCTCATTTCCGTGTCAAAACTTCAATGCTGAAGAGCTAAATGAGCATTTTAAGTTCTGTCAAACTATCCCAGTGGAATAAGGAACAATTATGGCACGCGTATGCACGGTAACAAAATAAAAATCAATTTCTCGCAAGAAAACATGGCATCTGAACAGATCTGACAGAGCGATAGGCTTTATAGATATTTAGATATCTAGATATCTATACCTATATAGATATAGATATAGACTTTATAAACCTCTCCATTGCCACCGACAACACAGAGCATGCAAATGAAAGCTTCCTTGTTGTCTACCAGTGACACACCGTCCCGTCAAACTCAACATCCGCCCCATTTGAGCTGTGACGTCAGCACCAGCCTTCCTCAGTCCTCAGGAGGGTCGCCAGCGCCCCGTTTCGCAGCCCCAGCGTACTCCCTCACCTCTCCATCAACTCCTCTCTCTTCAGCAGCAGGGACTACTGTCTCACCTTTCAGGAGACCCCTCTCTCCCTCTCCCTCTCTCTCCCTCTCTCTCTCTCTCTCTCCCTCCCCTCTCTCTCTCCCTCTCTCTCTTTCTCCTTCTCTCTTCCTCCCTCTCCCTCCTCCCGCTCTCTCCCTCCCCCCCTCTCTCTCTCTCTCTCTCTCTCTCTCTCTCTCTCTCTCCTCACCTCTCCGGCGATGAAGTCGCGGATGTAGTCTCCGCGCGGACACTCGAAGAACAGGTAGCCGGGGATGGTGTCGCGCAGGAAGCAGGCGTCGCCGGAGCGCAGGCCGCAGCTCATCAGCAGCAGCGACAGCGTCACCGGGATCGTCAGGTTCACCGGGAACGCGAAGCTGAAGCCCTGGATGCAGATCTTGCAGGCGAACTTGCCTGGAATCAGCGGGCAGGTGACGTCAGCATTTGTCGGATGTCTGCGCGAGTCTGGATTCGGGCAGAGTAACATCTCCTTTCGTTTATCATTCCTTAGTTATTCCAAATGCGATTCAGCAGACAGTGCAGCAGGCGATCACGTATATGTTGTTTTGACAGGCATTCTGTCAGCACAACCAGTCACTCAGAGACAATTCATTCCGTCCGCAAAATGCTTGGAAAACTGACTTGTAAAGGTGTTGATTGTTACCCTACAATTTCCAGCGCTGTACTTTGGAAAACTGAAAGATTTTGATATGTATACATATCAAAAGTATATTTACCTATTTGTTTATTTTACGTCGCGGGTCCATCCCCGAGGGAGTTAGCAAAAAATGTTATGCAGTTAAAAGGCAGTCATAGCCAGTGGTACAGAACGTGCTTCGTGTCCATATCGATGGAAAGTTCGCGGTAGGACGCGCCTGAAATGCGACACCGACATAGCTGCAAATTCAGGCGGTAGCTCGTTGTACTGACTGGCCGCACGGTAGGTGCACTGCCTTTTTCCGACCGCGGTACCGGGATAGCACGCAGGCTGAGGAAGCGATCCTGTCGCGTGTTCCGCACGTGATTGGGAAAGCCATGATTTCACATCAGCGGACAACACAGCAGACAGACTAGGACGCCAGACATTCATAGCAGTCAACGTCAAAGTTGAAAACATATACCACGGAATCGCATTGCGGAATGCATCACAATGAGGTCACAGCATCCCAATCACGCGGAAGCATCCTGCACAATGAGCAATTCGCCGTGCATAAACCTGTGTGCATCGAGGCGCTGGAACGACCACCAGACCCAACTGAGAGTCCCTATCCAAACATTTACCCTTGCGTGAACTTTACTAGACGCCGCTGCAATGTCCGTTGTTAACAACAGATGGGGAGGGGGCAATGATAGGAGCACGTCCATTTAACAGATGCCAGGCCACGTGCGCCGGAAGATAATCTTTGGGAAACTCACCTTCAGACGATGATTAATTGCCCGGAAAATGGATTGTTTAGAACATACATGTTCATCAATTTGAAACGTTATTAGAAACTAACTATCGTAATGATTTGGTTATTGAGAAAACTATTTAGTGTATTTCGCATAGTAAGGCTAAACAGAACCTTTCAAGGGCAATGAAGATCGTACACGGGAGTGAAGAGCCAAAATGGGAGAGCACCGACATTTGGAGCGACAAGTCGTCATCAACTCAACGTGTGTTTTTTCCTACAAACAACATTATACCCTCAACCAGACTCGTGTTCGCTTCCATCGGACTCAGAAACGACTCAAGAATCGATTTCGTTCCGGCCACAGTCGGAATCGGGATCAATCCCACTGATAAGTGTCGGACTCGGAGTCGGAGTCGAGTCACACAGCTGTCTACGGAATCAGAATTGGAATCGATTCCAATGGCTTAATGCAATCCAATGAATCTTGGAGGAATCGGTCCCGGAACCGATTACATTTCTTTTGAGAAGGAATCGGAATAACTTCATTTTTGGGCACCTGTGCTGAGTCAGAATCAGAAATGATTCAGCAAGTCATGAGGCGGATTCGGAATCGAGTCCCGCTCGAAATGAAATCAAGCACAGGTCTGCCCTCAGTCACACCACTTGGGGAGGGGTAGCTTAACCCTATTTCCGTTAGGGGACTGAATCCGCCCCCTCGGGTTTTTTGCTTGCCAATTCCAGGATTTTGACGCAGCTTCACGAAACTTGGTGGATTCTCCTACGCACTTTTTTCTACGTACTTTAACAAAACTGCGTATTTCTGTTTTTCTCAGGGGCGGAGTCAGACAACCTTTTTTTGGAGGCACTTCAAACTGTTTTTGGCCCTATTGGAGGTAAAATGAAAATGGCTTCCAAAAACAAACGTTTTTAACATAGAATCTAAAACCTTGTATGGCACGTCGGGGTTATACCTGAGACAGATCTAAGCACTTCCATTACCTCTCATTTATTAATCGGCTCCAAAATAATCTTCAACGGCATATTTTTGAAATGCTTGCAAAACCCACTTCCAGTCGCGTCTTTAATGGACGGGTTCGATGAAACATCGATAACAAAACTTTGCCTTTTACTTTTTTAAAGTTTTTTTCAACTTTTTAGTGGCTATGAAAATCTCCACGTGGTTTTCAGGGTCGAAAAATCCGAAATCGTTGAAAGTCATCACGCAGTGTTGCTTGTTTTGGCAGGGGCGGCTCCAGTAATGGAAAAATGGAGGATTTATAATAACTGTTTTTATTTTTTTTCAACATGCGCTTCTGTTACTTGGATGCTTCCAGAGGTTTTAAATGTGACTTTCAGTGTCATATTTGATTTCCTTTTTAATGATATTTTTGCCAGGGGCGGTAGCAAGACAAGGAATGGAAATTGGCTGAGTTGAAAATACGTGCTATACTTTCTGTCCCTGTTTCAGTGGACGATTTCATTTAGCAAGAATTTAGAAGGAATTTAATTTAATTTGGACGGAAAAGGCATTTTCTCAGGCCTGATAACAGTTTCTAGGGATTTCGGAGGCATGGGTACCAAAAGCTTCAAAAAATAATTTGCATTAAAATGATACGCGTTTGCGTTCGACATGAGCCTGCCGTAAAATCATCGGCCATACAAATACACAATCCCCCACCACTCCCGAATCGCCCCTGCCTGTATAGTCTGTAATACGAGAATTACTTTAAAAAAATCTGATACCTGAGCCCCCCAAATCCCTAAAAACTCGTGTCATACCAGAGAAAACACGTCCTATTCCCAGATTAACTTGGGACCCGCACACTAAAACAGGGACAGAACGTATAACCCTTAGTCTTAACTTAGCCTTCTCCACTTCTCTTAACATCACCCCTGGCAAAACTGTCATAAGAGAGGAAAGGAACTACATTGACAGTCATACCTTAAAGCCACTCGAAACATCATAGTAACAGAAGAGCAAGTTGCCAAAAATGTAAAAACAATTACCAATGATCGTTCAGTTCTCCCTTTCTTGAGCAGTCCTTACCAAAACAGGCGACATTACCTGAAAAATTTCTTAAAATCTGATTTTTTTAACCCCGAAAATCCCTAGAAATGTTCACTGCAACACGGGCAGAAAGTTTCATTCTCGGTGTTGCATCGAACCCGTCCTTTGAAGGTGAGACTGAAAGTGGTTTTAGCAAGCATTTCGAAAACATGCCGATGGGAAGGTTTTTTGAAGCCGACTGATAAACGGGGATAAGGGAAGTGCTTAGCTATGTCCCATGTATAACCCCTGAAGTGCCTACTTGCGAAAGTCAAAACCGTGGTGTTAAGCTACCTCCCCCCCCCCAACAACGCCTCTGCATATTTTCGCGCCGCGAACTTTACGCACTGTAAACTTACCAAACCCTTTTTTCAGTATCGTCCACATCGTTATATTCACAAACCAAAGCAAAACGGAATAACAGCAAAGAAAACCACACTACCAAGGGAGCTAAACAAACCTGTCTTGCACTGTTTTTTCCATCTCATCGGCAGGCGAATGTGCTGTCTCGTTCCCACGGCAGGACTGCTGGCTTCGCAGGTTTACGCTTTTGAAAACGGACCATTAAACCCGTAGAAATGGAAACGGGATGTCACTGGACGCATCAAATGCCGAGCTCTGGAATGATGTTGCTGGACCCTGGAGCGTTAGACGCGTTCCAGGGTAGCAGGAGCCATCGGAAATTGTCAGATAATCAGTCATATGTGATCTCTTGTGAATACTCCCAGTGGAAAACCCTTCTGCCCTGTTTTGAGAAGGTAACTCTTCTTGATGCAAGAATGGTGATCAAAGCAGCGGAAGACCGAAAGTTAATTTTCTTTTGTCGACCATAGTTTGATGACTGCTGTGGTAAGCTAGTCCGTTGTCACTGAACAACCACGGATCCAGGAGGGTGAAGGGGATCTAGGCCATATAGGTATTACTCTTTCCCGATGTTTAACGCAGACAGCAGTCAGCCGATCTATGATCGCGGGACTGGCTACCTCTATCGCGGCTCCTCCTGTTCGAAATCACGGATCTCCAATTTTTTTTTACTCTGTCGCTACATCCAAAGATATAATATCTGTACATACCTATTGAGTGGAGCCGTATTCGAAAAGATGAGGCCTGGAAATATTCTGACTTATTACAATAATTGCTGAACGTGAAAAAAATTATTCACAGGTGTACGACTAAATTTAACATTTTGAATGATTTCGGCTGCTAACTCTTTACCTGCTCTACTCCCGTTAGCTGTAAACTTTTTTGTGCCCGCACTTGCATTTAAACATGCATGATTTTACTCATCCCAGTGACAAAGGACGTAAGTATGCTGGTTTGTAGGTAACTGCGTTTCTAACTAGCTTTTATTCTCAAGTGACTGACCACTTCGATGGCATTTCATTGCGTACTGTGCACATCTTAACCTATATAATACGCCTATGATGAGTATTTAATCATCAGTAAGTTCTCCACCATCAGCGTACACGTGCTAAACGACACGATGTGCTCGCGATATTCCGGCGGCAAAATACAACGGCAAAACGTTCTGCCCTTCCCGAGATGTTCGAATAACTCACCGAAGATGTAGGCGAAATAGGCCGCGAATATCTGTATCAGACACGCGTAGATGGCGGTGTTTCCGTCTGAGAAGATGACCTTGGTGTCGGTGAAGAGCTTGGCGAAGTCGGCGGTGTCGCTGGCGGTGCCCAGCAGGGCGCGTGACGTCTGAAAACACCCGAGAACGTGTCTGTCGGATAGGAACACGGCTGACAATGCTGTTCACAGGAGCGAGAGGATACATTTGCCGGCTGGGATCGTCGAGGTCAGCTGTGGGCCCTGGGGTCAAAATGAAGAGCTACGGATGCTGGCGCCACTTAGACCAGTTCTCGCCACTGCGACCACAGCGAGCAGCTGCGGACATTGGTGCAACAGAAATCTGATCTGACAACTGGGACCGCAGTGAGCAGCTGCGGACATTGGTGCAACAGAAATCGGATCTGACAACTGGGACCACAGTGAGCAGCTGCGGACATTGGTGCAACAGAAATCTGATCTTACAACTGGGACCACAGTGAGAAGGTCTAGGCGCTGGTAGGTACCACAGAGGTCAGTTTTTGCCAGTTGCACCACAGTGAACAGCTGTGGATACCGGGACGACGGGTATCGATTTTGACCACTGGGATCGCCGGACAGATATGCCGGACGAGGTCACGGAACTCCTCGCAGCTGGCATCTCGTAACTGTGGCGATGTCTTGCACACGCGACAGGGAAAGCTACGAGAAAGCTGTGGCAGAGTCTACAGAGATCGGCGATCGCAAACAGGAAAACGTGCAGTACGGTAGCCGATTCGTCGTAGTTATTTCCAAAAAGAACATAGGTAATCAGGCGAAAATGTTCATACCTCATTGACGTACAGCTTGTGCTGGTTAAAGCTTTCAGTAAACTTGGTAAAGAGGTCCCCGACGCTGTCCAGTCGAAGAAACATGAAGAACACCATGCAGGAGAAAAAGAGAAGAATCTTCCACAACGATACGAAGACGTACACCCAGTACCGGGTCTTCTTCATTTTCTCCTTGATTGTTCCCAGATACTGAACAATTCCTGCAGAAGATGTCCACGTGTTACACATTCAGGTCGAAGCTGAGAGGCAGACTGTTTTCGACCAAGTTTAGCTAATCATCGATGAGAAATAGCATCAACAACTTTAAGTACTCTCTTGCACGCTCTGTTTTCAAGCGAGGACGACTAGAACTGTCAAGTTACCATACTGAGACGTGTAGAAAGTGCCATAAATATGCTTCAAATAAGGAAACCCTGGACTTAAAACGGCGTTTAACTGCACCTAAGTTTTGTTAGAAAGCTTTTAAAATGCGAAAAGGCAGACCTAACCTCTGTTTTTATTAATATTTAGCTGGTTGCAAAATATTGTCATCAATGTCGTTCAGCGTGTGCCCTCACCGATTTTGGACTTTCGGTCGACGTAGTTCTCCCACCAGCCGAGAGATGTCAGCACGACCGCCAGCGGAATGGCCCAGCAGGCGTCAGTATTGCCCTTTCTGGTACTCGATCACGGGCCAGACGATAAATCCGGTCGCCTGGCCCAGGATGGCCGCAATGTCGCACACCGTTTTCAGAAATCGTTTCGATTCACGGTTGGTGCGCGACAGCATACCTGCAGAACAACCTCAATTCGGTCATGGCTTATTGCAATTGCAGTAGTTTCAAAACTGCTGCGACAATTCAACGCGAGGCGCTTTGATTACAGCTATGGGCAATGTGCGTCAAAATGTGGAACAGAGTTTACTTGGTAGGTGGTCTGTTTCGTCATGCAATGTCTTGAGTTTCGCTCGAGTGTTGCGTCCTAAACGTCACGCCGTAATCCTGAATAGCCATCAGAAATGGATTCACGTACCCATAAGACCGCGACTCCACACAACGCATTCCAGTTCGGCGGGAACCCCACTGCGGGCTGCGGTCTTGCGCAACAGCGGGCGCCGTGCTCTCCACATGGAAAACAGTCACGAGAGTGGCACCCATTTGTCAACGCTCCGCTGAGAGCCGCGTACTACGGCGGCTCGGGGCCCTAAAAACAGACCAGCGGACCTGCCGGCGGCGCCACCCACCGAGCACGCCGGGCACGATGCAGACGCAGTTGGTGAGCATGACGCCCTTGACGGCGTCCAGGTCGGGCAGCACGAAGAAGACGAGCAGCGCCAGGCCGACCGTGTGCAGGCTCTCGAACAGCGCCACCACCAGGAAGTGGCCGAACTCGGGCCGCCGGATCGACTGGCGGCGGACGGCGCGGCCGGCGGTCACGGGGCAGGGCAGGGCTCGGGGCAGGCGGCCCTCGACGGCGCCCCGCTCATCCGAGAGATGTCCGACAGTGTCCGAGATCGCCCCCGCTCACCCGAGAGATGCCCGGCAGTGTCCGAGATCGCCGGAAGCTACGCACCCCCTCTCGCAAATTTGTGAGGAGCTGCTGAAGTGCCAAGGTGACGGACGGGCCGTGGGCTCTTGACGGAGCGGGTGGTAAGGAATGCCGCGCAATCACGTGCCGTTAATTGGAACACGGCGACCGTAAAAACTCGCAGGATGAGTTCTTATGCTCCATACCTAACAGCCGGTGTGTTGTGTCAGTGAACTGCACGAATGGTGAGAAAGCTGACTGGAAATCAATGAAAACAATCAGCTGTCAAAAATTCCTCCGTCTTCTTCTACAGAAGGACAAACCATCATGCGTGTTATTGCAGTGGAACAAGCCAGTACGCTGTACCATTTATCGTTTTTTTCAGTTGACGACACCAAGTGATTCTTAGTAATGTCTAAATCTGGCTCCTTCATTATCCCAAACAGCAAACAATCTTCTGCCACGCTTTCGCTATACAAAAAATTACATGGCGCTTAAATCATAGGTCTGTCGGCACGATTTTGATCCTGGTTCCGGTTTCCGCTTTGATTGCATCGCTCTCATGCTCAGGGCAACGCTCTCCTGTAAAACGTGGTCAAACCAGTTTTAATCGAAACTGTCAGTGCCCAGTAGGCCAATTCAGGCAACAATCCGATAAGAACCATGCAGGCAGTTGTGAAACATTTCCCGGTATTTCCAGGGAAGTATTCACGGCAACGAAGCAATCAGGGGTGTCGCTTTGAATAAATGGTTGTTGGGAACGAGTCGAGGGCCCGAGAAGCCAGCCTCCCTCAAATGGGGAGTTTCTCAATGGATTTAGCCCACTTTATATATATATGTATTTGAGCGTTTTTTGCAATTGCTCATGAAATCAAATATTGCATATATTGCCATATATATATTAGATAGACAGATACATCAATATAAAACAAAATACATACATATATGGGTTAACCATATCCAACCCACGTGGCGTTTTCCGAGGACATCCTCCTAAAGGTTTGTTTGGTCCGTGTTCGTGCGCCAACCCGGCCGGTTTACAACGGGATGGTTTCTGTCTCACTGTAAGACGGTTGGAGTGCACAAGTGCCATGAAATATAAATTAGTTGACTCAAACTGTACGTTATATAAGACTTAACATATTCTTAGTAGGCTTATGCTCACTGCTGGAATTATCGAAGGTGTAAACTGAGGTAATGAGCTACGGCGAGAGACACGTTACCTTTTATCTCTGGAAATGCAATAGGAAAAGGTATCGCCAAACAGTCTATATATTGTAACTGCCTGGGATGTGATGAATCGAATGACATAAATTTGGTGCATTGTGTCGTTTATTTCCGCAAAAGAGGGCGGAATGCAGCGGAAGCCTGATTTGCTCCGATGGACGGAGCGGCGCCAGCCGCGGGTTGCGGTCTCCACTACCATGGCATGCCTAAAATTGGACTTCGTGTTGGATATGAACTCAAATAAGACTTTTAACGCTTCTAAGTCACGATCTGTAGCTTATCCAAGACGATTCTAGGTCACTGGCTTAAGATAACCATGGATGACCTAATATGACCTTGAATGACCCAGGATGACCCTTACACGTCATTCGACAAAAGTAAACGTCAGTTCAGATGCTACATTTGACTTCAGCGTCTACTGTTATGCACAAAAAAAATGTTTCTGGATCTCCGAAAACGCATTTAAGCCGATGACCCCGTTTGAAAAGGATTAACCTGGCATGGCCTGGATCGGACTCGATGAATAAAGTACAATCATGTAGGGTACAGATGAACTCATAATTGGTTCACGAAAAATGTGATATCCGCTTCGTTTCATCGTCATATATTCCTTGACGTTTATTTGTTCTCAAATTTGAAAAAGTGCCACTTTCTAACAGTTTCTGACATTCGGCCTGACTTGGAAGGTCATTCATTGGACCGAGACCTTAAAAGTGGGTACCAGTCGCGAGATCTAGTCACGCGCAGCACGTTTTTTTACTGCACCGCTCCAGGACGCGCGGTTTGGAAATGACCGGGGATACCAACTGCGTCCGTCCGCGTTATGCAGGAGCGCCTGTACGGGCGAGGGTTAACCTGGAGGTCGCTTTGTTTACCTTGAAGATGCACATTCGTGTTGATCGGATCCAAGTGCCTGCTTCTGGGGTGATGAAGCAGAAGAACAGGCACCACACCCACGCCACTTTCTCCACGTCTGGCAGCTCCACACGCCAGGTCTTGTCCAAGCCTGAAAAGGTCGGCAGTGCCGCTGAGTCAGTGGCTGAACTAAGACTAGAAACTCAAAATCAGAGTCTAAACTAGGCGCTGTTTATCGAACTGTTGAAACGTGCGATAGAGCTGGGTGTAGGGAAGAAAGTGGTTAAGTCCATCAGAAATGTTTCCGGCATATTGAAAAGAGGAAATGAGCCCAACCTCTAATTACATTCTCATCTTCTCATGTGTCAAACTTGCTCCAAGCATCTCCGGCGTTAAGCCAAGCACTGCGCGCTTGACCGTGCTCAGGCATCCTTTTCGAAGAAGGATGTTTGTTCATCCCTTGCTTACCAAATTCTGAGTTTTTGGGACGTTGAGTGTACTTCTGTACCACTGTACGCATGGGTCCACACAAAACTGCGCCGGAATGCTACGTCGAAATACCTTAGTTTGAAACGGGGAATCGGCACTATTTCACAGCCAGGATTCATCAAGGAAGGAGCCAAGACAAGTATAAACCCCTCAAAGTTAAAGACTCCTCCGGTTTGGGCCACTTCATTTTTTTTTATTCTGAAAATTTGTTATCATTTCCCTTGTTTGTTGTGTAGACAAACGCTAAATTTTTCACCCCAAGAGGGTCTAAGCTCACTTAGACTCCCTTGGCTACGCTCATGGTCCGAGCCTGGTGATGTGAAAGGCATCACAATTCACCGTCGGACTGAAAACAATTAAACAACCACGAACTAGAAAACACGCAGCACGGTACGCACGCCATACCGAAGCTGGACAGTTACGACTGCCGCCATGCGCTGCAGACTGGCCTCTCGGAAGTCGCTGACCGCCTTGACCAGGACGCACACACCACCATACAATGGCCATTGTAGTACTGGGCACAGCACTACCAAATCGCACCTGAAATCGACGTCCTCAAGCGCGCTACGCATAACTACCGCTTGACACAACACGACACTGAGGCGACGCTGCACCTAGACACACCAGGATAGGACGACCGCGAAATGACAAATCACGGTATCGCACATGGTCTTGGTGGAACTGTCTCATGTCTGCGGAAAAATGCAGCCGATCACTGCAAAGAATGCCTAACAGGGCAAATGAGCACACATTGTAGTTCAGCAGCATAGCTTTCTGAAACCAATAATGATTATAATGATTACCTACTCCCCCTCCCCACGTCATGAGGGTGGGCTGAGAACCAAGTCAGCTGAGGGAGCGCCTTTTCCATTGCGTTATCACCGAAACTGAAGGTCGTAAGCCTCGATCACGTCCGCCCAAGACTACAGACCGCCTCCTGTGACACGCAGCCGAACCAAGCCACGAGCGGCACATCAATGACCGACGTGACAGGCCGTTTTTGTCCTGCCGCTCTCATGACAGATTTCTAAACCGGCACAAAAAGCCGTCCGGGCCACGGTGCGCGTGCAGGTCGCCGCTCGTGCAGCGGCCGGCGGCCGGCGCCCGCGGCCACATTGTTAGCCGGCGGTCGCGGCGGCCGCGGCCGCTTCACTTTCGCTGGGTCGGTCGCACGGCGGAGCCGGCGCCGCGGCGACCTCTGACCCTGGGCCGGGCCGCCGCCGGGCCAGACCGCCGGCAGCCGCCGCCGCCGCCCGTCTGGGAAGAGAAACTGCCACCGCGCCCGCTCGGCCGCGACAGGTGCCACCGTTCGGCGCCGGCAGACTACAGCGGCAGAGCCGGGAACGGCGGCAGACTGCGACAGACTGCGGTATCAGAGCGGGGGACGGCGGCAGACCGCGACAGCAGAGTCGGGAACGATGGCAGACTGCAACAGACTGCGACAGCACAGCCGAGGACGGCGGCAAACTGCGGCGGCAGAGCGGAGGATGACGGCAGACTGCGGCAGACTGCGGTAGCAGAGCCGGGGACGGCGGCGGACTGCGGCGACAGAAGTAGCGGACGATGGTGCACGCGCCGTCGTAGTGGTAGCCCGGTCTGTAGCTGCAGAGCCGCGCAGGTGTCCATGCTTTGACGAACTTCAGTACGGACAGGCGTGGAGAGTTGGGCATTGGATTTTACCTATTGCCAGAAAGAAGCGTCTCTAAACCGTTCTGCTTCATGTTTTCGAGCACCGCTTTGAAAACCGTCAATGAGAAGTGAATGATCATACGCAGTGACCCTAACTAGAATAATACATAAATAAAGATCCTGAGGCTATTCGGTATTAAGTCTTACGTGGAGTTTTTGGTTTTCCTGTTGAAAGATCATGAATGACCGATCATCAGAAAAATTCTCAACAAGTTCTGCTTAGCACGATTTCGATCCCCAACGTCTCCCCAGAAAACCAACCGGACCAAATTTGTAATAAAGGCATGCTACAGTACTACTCCCGTTTTTACGTCAGCGGTCGGACGATATGCAAACGAGAGGTTAATGACTAGATGACACAAGCTAGACGATAGCCCCGTGAAGTGAAGGTATAGTGGATCCCGTGAAGTGGATCCCTTCACTTTTCATGAGTGCTGCGATATTTCATTCGCAACGCAAATACAAGGCGGCGGCCACAAGATGGCCACTAGACGAGACTCAGGACAGCTGCGAGAGATCCTCCCAGGAAGCATAGTACACACATATCTACAGACTCCCAAATAGTGCCTTATTAAGCATGCGTGGCTGTGCCTTTGGGTCCTGTCGTTCTCATCAGGGACATCAGTGAAATCTGCTCCAGGATGTCCGCCATGGACACTGGCCGATGATCCTGCAGAGGGCTAAGAAAATTTATGCGGCAGGCGCAGACGCGTCCAGGCTTTGAATCACGTTACTTGACCTGGGCAAAGAGCAGTAGGCGCTACCGTACTGCACACCGCTGTGAACCACAGCGCCGTGAACGCGCAGTGAATAATACTGACGAACTGTAAACCGGACAAAACATCGCTTTGCTCAGCCGTGAACCGCGGGCCACACTGCCCGCCTGTGGGCCGGCCAGAGGATCACGCTGTCCCACTCTCGGCCGGCGCCGCGCCGTCCGGCCGAGCGCTGAACGGCGTGCCGCTCCGCCCCCTGCCCCGGCGGACACAAACACCAGATGAAAGTGTATCGGCCGACCTTGAAGTGCGCGCCCACGCACCGCCGCCCGTTACCGATCACCGTCACCCGGGGCGGCGCGCTCTGCTGCCCATGACCGCGTCCGCTGCCGGCCCGCCAGCTTCCACCGGCAGGCTGCCGTTAACACGCCAGATCATCCGGGACTCACAGACGGGCAATAGGTCGCATGGTAAGCGTGTCATGTGCCCCACTGGGAACCGGCGGGTAACGTTATCCAGGCGCCGACCGGAGCGGCCGCCTGACCTTCCCACACACGGGTCGGATGAGAGAGAGTCACGGGCTATACCGCGGCCTGGGCCGACCCCGCCGTCTGGCACCAGCCCTGCCCGGGTCCCGCGCTGCTGACCGCCGGGCAGTCCAGTTTATTTAGCGAAATAAGACCGCACTGGAAACCAGAGGCGTGTCGGATTAGGTATGGACGTCGGCATTGAACTGGGGAGGAGATAATCAGTAGTGAAATGGCTACGTTTGAATCAGAACACCGGTCTTCAAAATGCGCAGGGGGTTCCGGCAGCCTGCGAGCACCTCTGGCCTGAGGTGTAAAGCGCCACAAGTAAAAGGAGACGCTTCTTTACAAAGCGTTCGAAATATGCCGGCCGTTGAGGAAAACAGGACACACTGCGTCAGCGACAGCTTTACAGCCCAACGATTAGCCCCTTTCCAACGTGTTAGGTGATAACTGAACGACACTAAGTGGACTAGATATAACGAAAACTAATTTCTTTAAGTCCTACCTCAAGAAACGTTTGTTGAAACTGAATGATAAGTACTGGAGAGAAAAAGGGACAAAAGGAATGGAAAAAACGAACCAAAAGAAAGAAAGCGAAAACTTAACACAAAGCAAACAATGTCATATAACTTCGAGACGTGGTAAAACGTCAAGGTTCAACTCATTTCCATTAATTTCCACAGCGCAAGTGCTGAGTTTAAAAGCCCACGTTAAAGGGTTTTACGATTGGAGCAGAGCTGTCATTCAGCCACTTCGGCCATTCAGTCCAGTGGTTAGCCGGCCGATTGGTCATTCTGGGCCTATTGGACACCGAAATCTGGCCCAAGTGCAATGCGTCCGCAAACGCAAACAGACCGAAGAGGATATGGGGACGGGGAAGGAGACGGGAAAGACTGAGAGAAGAGGAGGAGGAGAGGTAAGCAGGCAGGGAGGGAGAAAGTGAGCAGGGGAAAGGTAGAGGAGTTTGAGAAGAAAAAGCAAAAATATGGGAAAGAACTGAAACAGCCGTCTGCGTAAGTAAGACCTGCGTTTGTTTCGTTGTAGTAAAAGCATTGGTTTTGCATTAAGCCGAGCGACGGGGATATTAAAGACGAAGATCTACATCTGCCATCGTCACCAGCCTGGCCGTGTTTCGTGCCGCTGGGTGTGGCGGCATGCGCGTCGGGACGGATTGGAGTGGGCTTACCTATCCGTTTGTTGCAGTATTCCAGCGACTTATGCATCTTCAGCTGCGACGTCATGAAGAGCATGGTTCCCTTCGCGATGACGCCGGACGCCAGCACGATGCCGAAAGTGATGATGTAGACGATGACCTTCACTATTTTGATGGTGATCTCGAGGCAGCGCGGGTTGGCGGCCGAGCCCGAGTCGTTGTCGGGAGGAATGACTCGGAACACGTCCCATTTCTTCATCTCAGGCATGACGCTGCGACGGCTGGGGAACAAACGTCAGGATAAGCGCCGTGACGCACACAGTTGGACATTCGGACATGGACTGTGTGGAAATGAAAACCTCAACTTGAAACGTCATTTGAGATGTGAAGATTACGAACAATACTGTGGCTAATTGTAATGCAGATGGTATCTTCAGATTGCTGTGCTCAAGGACTACCCTGAGTGATGATCGATTATAAACCGCACATCTAACAGTGCAGTCAGGCCCACAGGCCATTCACCTGCCATCGTTCCTTTCGTTTTTTTTCGAACGTCCGCATGTTACCGTTCTGAATCTGTAAACCTGTTCTGTAGCTCAAAGACTGGTACGAAAACTCACAGCCATCTTATCATCCTAAATTATTACGACCCAAACGAGACAAAGTGAAATGACACACATAGACATCATTTGATACCCATGACTGGTATCGATCATTATATACATCATTATATACCATGACTGGTGTCGATCCGAGTTAGCCGCATGGCAGCAGGGAGTTTAACAGGGATAACGTCTCACATAGCTACATAAAAACGTTGGGTACTGCGTTGCCTAGACGAATATGACTATAGCTTCGTAAATTATCATTTGCGCCGGAGCCGATTGCACCAGAGCAGTGAGCTCCGGTGCACATTGCTCCGTTCCCAGAACGGATACATTGCTGAAAGATACAACACATAAACGTTTGCGCAACACACGTGAAGAAACAGAACAACATTTTACGACTGCGATCACCTTGCTGCTGCATTGCAAGAGTGCTCAGTGTTGCCCCAGTAAGAATAATGCATGGTTTGGCAGCATTTGTAATTAAAGGAATCAGTTATTTTTTTATTATATATGATGTTAATAAAGATAATTAACGTGTGTCATATACGTTTTATACAATACCTAATTACTAATTATCAGTGAAAGGAAAAGCGATGCGTATGGCAGGAAACCATGGTAACGCCATTCATGAACTACGTAGTTCTTACGCCTCAAAGGGCTAAGTGAAAATAAGCTTAGGATAAGTTTTTTTTCTTCAGCAAATATGGCTTCCGTCATAAGAACATCATAACCGAGTCCGTACACCTGGCACCCACTTGACGTGGTCACCAGTACCAGAAGCCGATAAGGCAGATAAACGGGCTTTGCAACGACTTCCACGGATTTTCGTGGAACGGCGCCATCTCCTCAAGGTCAGCAGACAGCGAGGCCTCGGCCGCTGGGCCGACCTCACGTTTCGAAACGACTGCGCCCCGTCGTGCCGTTCGCGTCTTCACGTCCTGGGATCCACTCACGACCCACATATCGGCACGTCGAGACCGGCGCCTTCGGCGTCCGGCACGCTGGACCTCTCGCAGGAAGGCCCCGCGGAACGGGGAGCGGTCCGGCGGATCTGGGTGGACGTCTGGATCTCGGCCGGGGATCGCCGGTCCAGCTGGATCTCGGTCTGTCCGGACGCAGCGCCGGTCACCGCCCCGGCGTCATACTACGAGCCGAGCCGGCCCGTCCGGCTCACCTTGAGCATTTACGCCGCGCTGGAGGCGGGGCAGTTGGCCGTGAGTACGGCCGCCGGGGCGGGGTAACGCCCCGACCCCGGCCGAACGGCCCGACCGACGCCGGCGAGACGCCGCCCGACCGCTCGCTGGCCGCGATCTGGGCTCTTCGGGCCGGCTGGCACGCGCGGTGGACGGCCCACGGGCAGAGAGGCATTGTGTCGGCGCCGTTGTCTATTGTTCGTTTCGTTTTTCGTCAGGTGTGGGAAATCTCGCCCGAGACGTGAGATGGATTCGGAGTTGTGGACGACAACGTCCAGGGCAGGAATTCGGCCAGTGCCTTGTTTGCATGCCAGACCCGAGGTCAATAAATACTTTTGTTCCATCCCAGCCAGTTAACCGGGTATATGGAGCTCCACGTTTCTACTCTGAACTGCCTTGTCACATTATATCGAGTATTATTGCTTTAACATCGAGCATGATTTAAAACTTGGCAAAATGAAACAATGAAAACACAGCGATTCATTCAATATCGAGCACGACTTAAAACCTGGTAAATGAGCCAATGAAAACCCAGCAATTCATTGATCATGAGCCAAGACGCTTACTCCACATCCACACGGGAAACCGGTGCGCTGTCATTTACGAGCCCCCAGCAGAGCCTCACCTTGCAATGTCGTGTTTGCAGGCCAGCGGCACGGTCGCATACCCCGCCGAGTTTTTCCCCTGCCTGTACGCCGTAACTGCGGCATTCCCAGATCGGAGAGCAGGGTCTCCGTCCAAGTGGAGCGGGCGGGGCTGTGAGCGGGGTGTGGCTGGGCTTACCACCGCAAATCGCTGGGGCCAGAGTGTCGCGTTGGCGCGAATGCCATAAGGCTCATGCGTTGAGTACGGGTGCACAACGCATGCATATGCAAGAGGACGATTCTAGACCTGGAGCGGTCGGATACACTAAGCACCACTTTAGAGGACAGTCAGTGCTTCGTGCTCGACAATCCGGCTATGAACCGTGGCTTAAAGCTTCTCCGGCGAAGGACTTACAGGGCTTGAACCGCACGACCGTGAGGCACGTAATATTCAAAGACAAAACGTAAGAGGCTTAGGTAACATGTGAAAAACATCCTTAGGACTCCCTGCTCATATCACAAAGTGAGACGCAATACCGCGTTTACAGGTCTTTTGTGTTTTGCCGTGTCTGTATGGAAAAACGATGACGATGCTTAGTATTTAAGCCAGCATGTTCGGCACTTCTTTTCGTACCCAACCAACCACTCGCCGGTCAGAGAGCAGTGCCCAGCTCTTGCCTCGGTGTCCAGCTCGTGCCTCGGTGTCCAGCTCGTGCCTCGGTGTCCAGCTCGTGCCTCGATGTCCAGCTCGTGTCACGGCGCCAAGTTCGTGTCTCGGTGGTCGGCTCGTGTCACAGCTTTCAGCTCGTGTTTCCAGTGCGGCGTCTCTCGGTATCCCGCTCGTGTCACGGTCTCCAGCCTCCATTTCGATTTTAAGGCTGTGTTCCGGCCCTCAGTTCGTGCCTCTGCGTTCCGCCTGCGCCTGTCTCAGCCGTGTTCTGGTCCCGAGCCCATGTCTCGGTCTGCAGCCCGTGTTTCGATCATGAGCTCGTGCGCCTGTGTCCAGTCCATGTCTCGGCGATCGCCTCCGGCCGCGCTGGCCAGCCGAGTGTGACAAACGCGCACGGCGACCCAGATATCGATGTGGCGCAGAGCGGCGCACAGCTGGCCGGCCGGCGGGCCGCGCCGCATGGAGCGTATCGCGGGCCCGAGTCGAGGCCAGTGGCACCAGCCGGCAGACAGGCAGGACGCCGACAGGAGTTCTGCCAGACCACCACCAGGCAGACACCAGACAGCCGCCAGGAAGACGCCAGACAGACACTGGACAGACGCCAGACAGACGCCACACAGGCACTGGGAAGCCGTCAGACAAACAACAGATATTAACCAGACCGACATCAGGCAGACATCGGACGCCCACCAGACAGACATCGGACAGACACCAGACAGACATCAGACATTAACCAGACAGATACCAGACAACTGCGCAGGCTGTTCAGTCGAGGCAAGGCGCCAGTTTCAGCAGGCGGCAGTCCACGATTTAGAAGTATGAAAGATGTTTAAGATGACAGAGCCACAGCTCCAACAGTCTCCAGAGCCACAAATTTACGTAAATGCAACATCATGGGGCTTATCGTTACTTGCTGAATTTTTCCAGAACTGGCGAGTCCACAGCTCAACTCGTCCTATCGACTGTCACACCGACGCTGCTGAACGGCTACAGACTTGTCGCTCTCGACTAGATCGGGCAGGAGATGTTCATGGATGGCCAGTAGGTGACCCACTTCTGCGCGGATGTCCTGCGGATGTTCGGCGGTCGTGCCTGCAAGCGGCTGCTCACTGAAGCTGCAAGCCATTTGCATGATCCGACATGGCCGACTGGATCGCCGCTGCAGCGCACTGTCAGCCGTGAAAGTGCCGTCAGCGCGCGCCGGGCGTCGCGGAGGCTGCGCGGATACGCAGCGCACGCGCCGCCGCCAAAACAGTCGGCTGCCCCGTCACGACTCCTGAAGGCGCCTCAGGCTCCTCCAGGGCTGTGATTATGTGTGCGTCGTGTCGGCCGCGTCCCGCGCGCCGCGCCGCGGCCGGCGTCCTCTCACCGGGAGAAAGTGCAGCGTGATAATTGGGAAACCGTGATCGCGCCGGCTTTGTGTACACAGCGCCGGCGGACGGGGGCGTCGGCGGCCGATGATGTGCCGGGCTGCCGTGGAACGGTGTCCTGCCAGGCTCGGCCGTGTGACAGGTGCCGCAGGCATCGGTATGTCACCAGCCTTGCCATCATCGTCGCCATCAGTGTCTCGAGCACGTCATCTCTCCGTACAAATCAGGGGCGGCTTTATCGTATACGATATTGTAGGATAACAAGCGTAAGGAAAGTGTCCACGAATGACTGTTTCACTTGTCCGTATGAGAATCTGACCCTGCATTAAGATTTGCTGAACGATTCTGAGGCAGCTTTAGATTCTAGGAAATGAGGTACCCATGTACTGATGTATTCATATTTGTACGCTGAGGTACACATGAAAAACGTTTCATTTCGTGCCATGTCTCTCATTTATGACTGCATCATGCACTCAAATTTAGTCGTCTTACGTAACATGGGGTTCGCAAATGGTCTTTATTAAATTATTGCGGAACACATGCCACTTCATGAACAAATTTTGGGCCTGCTACAGCAAATAAAGTCAGCTTTAAGGGCGTTTTGAGTTGCATGTCCTCAAGAACACAAAGAAACAGCCGTCCAAAAATGGATGTTCAGAAGTTTTTGTTTCCATCCCATATTTTACGGCCAGCAAGTAAACTGAAAAGTTTTTGTCTTACATTGCAAACGATTATTTGACAATGCAGAAAGTTTTGCAAATTAAATCTTTTTTAAAACCACATATCAAAAAAGATAAAAAACCTTAAGTATAGCCAACTTGCTCATTTTAAGCAAGCTGTAAAAACGTTTTTTGAACGACTTCTGAAAGACGTTTGTCATGCAGTATAACAACAGACATATCAATAACTGCATGGTCCCACCAACCAGGTGTGGTCGTGACCTGCGCAGCGCGGCCGTGACCTGCGACTGACCTGCCGCCGTACAGGTCCTCCTGGTGCAGGGGCGTCGTGTCGTCAGCCTCATGGTAGGCGTCGTCCAGGCCGTACTCTTCGCCGGGCCCGGCGCCGTTCATGGCTGCGCTGCCAGCCGAGCCGGCCCGGGGGGCAGCGTCGGACGCGGCGGCCGCCGCCGACGCCGGTCGCCGCTTCTCTGCCCGGGCCGCCCGGCAGGCCGCCTGAGGGCGCCGCAGAGAACGGGTTAGGGCTGCGTCACCTGCGGACTGAGTCAGGGGCGGCCGTCGGGTCCGGTCCGCCTCCTGTGGAGGATTACGGTGCCATGAGTCCGAGGTCGGAGTGGCTGGTGTTTACGGAGACGCGGGCTTCGGTTGTAAATCTGCTATGCTGCAATGGGGGAAAACCTGGCATGGAACACCGTGAATGCCCGAAAAAATGAGATACGAAGTAGCAAGTCCTGAGCACCCGTCAATTTCCGTAAAAGAGCAGGACTGAGAGAGTACCGGATCGCTATTTTATACCTACATGTGACAACCAACACAAGGCAACGTAGCGGCTTACAAACTAATATAAGGATCGAATATTGTTTTATGATCCGCAGAGGTCATGCACACATTACCAGAGTCCGGCGTCAACATTTAATGCGCTAGACGTCATGAGAACAACGAACAAGATGCATGTCTGCTGCGTCGTTTAAGTGCCGAATGAGAGCGTAGTTGTGAAACGACCGTCGCTTTTTGCTCATGTTTTTTTACGATAAGTATCGAGAACACGATCTCGTTAGCCGTCAGAATTGAACACTTAACAATTCAGAAAGGCTATGTTACGTGTAACTACCTAAGCGTATGAAATGGCTATCGATCAAGGCAAAAAAGTAACGCGCAGTTGCAGCCTGCACGTTTTCGTGACGCAGTTGGACTATGTCCTGCAGGTTCGTGTGGCCCGTGCAGTCTTATGTGCGTTGCGTTACTCCGTTCCGAGCGGAGTTCCTGGCGTTTTGGCAGCCTGGAAGCCGGAACGCGGCGAGAGGGAAGGCGTTCATTCCGAATTACATTTCACACACGTGCGCTGAGAGAAATCTGTTCCATCGCAAGGATGCACTTCAAAAGACGGCGAAGTCTGTTGTGTGCGGATTTGAATGGAACTTGGCCTCAGATGGAACCAGAAATGCTTGGCCGCTTCACAGAGGACTAGATAGTTGATATCGATTTGTACTGATTACCATCAGGTCAAATGGAACGGATTTCTGTCAGCGGGCGTGCGTGAAATTCAGTTGCTTTCCTTCTAAGTCTGGCATCTCCAGTACTCTTTATCGAAGCCAATACTGGCATACCAGTATTGGCTTCGATGCCACTCCCTGATGACAAAGAGCGCCGCGGCCGAGTATAGCAGCCGCACGGGGCTGCACATTGCTGGGCTGTCCGGTAGCACCTCCCCGGGCTGCCGGCTGGCGTACGGCCTCAATACCCAGCGGCGCATGGACCGCCGCGCCAGCGCCACTTTCGCCGCCGGCCGCGCCGCGCCAGAACGGCGCACTCGACCCAGGAATGGACGGTGCGCCATGGCTCGGAACCCAGTGGAGCACTCGAGCCTGCAACCGACAAACACCACCGTTCGGGACGGAGAACGGCACGGGGGCTGCCGATACCGCGCAGCGGAAGTATCGAAGACGAGACGCACACTGGAAGCCGGAACAGGACGATCCACCAAGGCCGGAACAGCGCAGTGATTCTGTGTTCGACAGGCACCCACATTCGAGAGCAGCCTTGGGGTATGCTGAGGTCGGTTCGAGGTCATGGCACAAAAGGCCACCTTTGACCTGGGCCGGCGACCGCGACCTGACCCCGGCTACCGTCGCCTCGGTGCTCCGGAGAACGTTCCCCCCGGGCGACTCAGGGCAACCTCCAGCCGCCAGGTTCCGGAGAACAGTTCAGGGGAGCGACAGCGCTTCAGGACAAGAAGACAAAAAAGACAGGACGCGGTAACCTCCAGTTGTCCCGCTAACGAGAACAGTCTCGCCGGGAAGCTGTACTTCAGGCTAGAAAAGACTTGTTGCAAGCGCTATATCAGAATGGCCGCTGGCCATCCTCCTGCAGGCAATGATAAAGCACAGCCGACGAGTGGGGCTGGTTTTCTATGCGGTATCGCAGTCGAGTCCGCAACAATGGTAGTGTGCTGTGCTGAATTACAGTCCGCGCCGCTGGTCGTGATGTTACTTCGCGCTCTGCGGCGTTCGTGACAAGACCGAAACCGATTTTTTTCTGACGGTGAAGGATGTATTTCATTCGACACCTGTCTGTAGCACTGAAGAAAATTTCAAGTCTCGGAAGCCATGGACGCTCCTGCTCCTCCCCACTGTTGTTTTCCGCCATTTGCAACGGTTTCAAAACACTTTCATTCTCAGTAGCTTTTGCAAGGTTCCCCCGGCCGTGACAGACTGGCACGGGTCGTGGAGGCCCTCATTGTTCCGCGGAGGGCATGTTTTCGTAAATAAAGGGTTAAAAAGGCGATCACCAGACAATGGAAAGGGTGTGGGCCGTGCCTCAGTAGCGCTCTGAAGAGAATCGGCGCGTACAACTCGGGCCGAAGTGGAGGGCAAAGGCTTTCTTTGCTGAAGATTTGGTTTCAACAAAGGTTTCCCTGTTGGAAGACGCAGGGCTTCTCCGAAGGGGACGTGGGTAAAGTTCTTCCTTTCTTAATCAGAAGACGAACGGAATGCAAATATTGAAGACGTACGTGAACACATAGTTTTGATAGTGTAATAATATTGCAATTGCATTAAGCAAAAGCAAAGCAATAACATTTCATTGTCTCCTATTTATAGATATGGAGCTAAATATTTGTTCAGCTCTTGAGAGCAAAACGACCGTTGCAGGGGTAAAACACATTCCCCAAATAGATATTGGCAGAACGCAGGAAATGCAATGAATGCCATTAAAATCGCTAAAATATCAGGGCACTGTCAGTGACAACAGACCTAAACTGGAGAACAGGAATCGATACAAACGGCATTACCTGACATGTAACGCGCGTTGCAAAACCTATGCTGTCAGACTCAGGGTGTTTTACGGCCAATTTAAATATCTAGGACGCCGACCGGCCTCGAGTGGTCGTTAGGAGGTGCTATGCTACCACTTGAAACCGACTACGTGATTGACGTCGGCACATTCTGGTGTTGAAATATGTGCTTCTGTGCCACTAATATGGCCCAGAAGTCTCACGCCAGGCAGCTGAACGCAGCGAAAACGCCAAAGGATGAACAGCGAATCAAATAAACTAGCTATTAGAGTCAGTCATGGTCTGGGACATCATAAATTTCCAAAAACAAAGCTAGACACCGAGAAATTTGATGACAATCTTTAACAAAACGTTACAGAGATAATCTTAGAGGTTCAAATAGGGAAAGCATTTGATTGCTAACAAAAAGACGAAACAGTCATGCATGGTTAGGCTTTGGGCTTTTGGGTGTGCTGACTAACCAAAGTTGATGAAGCAAATCAAGGATTTTTAGAAAATGGAAACTTTTGCACGTTGAATAAATGGAGACCATACACTCCATTCGACACCAAGTGTCCGCACTTTGTGACAGCTAAGTCACTGTTCTCTGCTTTTCTCGGTCACGATTTCTGCATAACAAAAACAACCTAATTTTCAGCTGTGGCTGAGATTGACGCCACCTCGCCATGGTAACCATTTGCGCCCCGGCGGTCGGCAGACCGGCGACGGCGCGTGCGCAGCCGGCAGCCACCAGTTGTGTAACGTGGTGTGGGCCGTTGCCCGGCGGCTCCCACAGTGACTCGGCGTGGTGCTGTTCACCCCGTCTCGGCGCGGCGGGGAGGGGGGGGAGGGGGAGAGGGCGGTATGGCAGACCACGCGCCGGACCGCCGCGCCGCCGCACGCCAACGCTCGGCGGCGTTCTCCCTCCCGCTCTTTAGCCAGGCGGCGGGCGGGATGTACCGGCACAAGAAACGTCCAGACGCCCTCGGAGCTAGCCGGCGCCTCCCCACCCGGCAGCTGGTCTTGGGCGTACGCCCACTTCGAGCTGTCTCTTCAAAACGTCCCCTGAGCGCTTCTCGAATGGCATGCACCCACGGCTTAATTATCTTCGCCTGATGGCAATCGCCGGGCGAGAAATGGGCACACCGTATAATTCGGGGAGAGGAAACTGTGGGAGAATGCGCCGACCTTCCCAGCTCCGGAGAAACACAAACGACTAAACAGCGACTGAGCGACAGGAATGCCTTTCAAAACACCATCTCAGTTCCATTTTTGGAGGTGGTCTCGGCTGCCCGATTCGCCGCGAAGGTGAAAACACATCGCGTTTGTCTGCCGCGCCGAACGGAACAAACACGGCCAGGCGGGAGAAAGCTCCCCAGGGCTAAGCAGACCCGGGGCCGGCCGCTCCAGTTTCGTGCAACCGAGAGCTGGAGGCGGCGGTCGACTGCCGGCCTCGCAGGCGGAGGTCCGCGCCGGCGCGGGTGGCGTGCACCGGTCGCGCCCGCCGCGGTCCCCTCGGTCGCCGGTCCGGGTCAAACGCCCGCGTGAGGCTGCTGGTCTCTCCCCGATAGCTCAGCCGGGGCCTGCCCGCCACCGCCAGACGGGAGGTCTCCGCCCTGATCCTCCGACTGCCGGTCTGTTCCAGAGACGAGCCTGTGCTGGACGCCGCAGACAAGCCCGCTGAGCCGAGAGCGGCATGAATGCCGTACGTCGGACATGGAACTGATGACATGATTGTTTGGCAGTGTAGTTGCATTTCAATAGAGCTGGTTTTATAACGTGGTTTGGTAGACGCTGTGATCGCTGTTATGTCTACGCTCATGTGCAGCGATGCACCAAGACCAGCGTGCGGCGCTCCCGAGTAATTCTGAGCAGTCTGTCAACAAAAAAATGTTGTAAACAGACTTATTGTAAAATGTACCGAACAAATAAGAAAATGTTTAAATGTAAAAATCTCGCTATTGGCAGCAGGCTGAGCGGCTGATTCCGAGCCGCGTTATCTGCCGCCGGCTCCCGACTGACGGTCCCTGCCCGCGCTGCGGGCCGCCAAAGGGTGCCGGTTGGCTGTCGGCCGGTCTCCGCCGCTCAGCAGGGATGCAGGACTCTCTCCAGCCCGCGACCGGCGGCCGCTGACCAGCTGGCGGCCGAGCGCGGGCCGGGCCGGGCCTACTATGTGGGTCACCGGGCAGACTCCGGGCCGGCGGCAGCAGGTGCTGGACGCCCTGCTGGACAGCCGTTCAGCCCCAGAGCCTCAGCTCCGACCCCGCAAACCAGGAGACGCATCTCCCTAGCCGGCAGCGCCAGCGCCGCAGCTCCGGAACGGCAGCGCAGACGACGGGCCGCGGCCGACGCCCGGCCAGTCCCGACCCTGTCCGCTGGAAGCACCCTGTCGGGAGCCGCAGGGCACTGGCGCCCGCGCATACTGGGCTACAGACCCCCTTCCCCCACCCCACCCCACGGCTCCGTTGGCGACCCTCGAACGCGCCTTTGGGAGCGGTCAGGCAGAGTGGCGGAGACAGGTGCGGGGGCGGAAGTTCGCAAATGAAGTCGCATCTTGTACCTCAAACCCCGAGCTTTATCCGGGTACATGTAAAGACAGCATGAGTGGTGTGGGAGAGGCCAACAGCAAAGACTTCTTAGAGATGTTCTTTGATACATACGATGGATTTTTCAAACGTGAGAAAGGGAACAACGAGTTTTTCATTGCTTTTCTTGTGACGTAGGAATGATGTTAAATTTTCCACATTATGGGGACAGGTGCCCACGCAGCCCCCACACTACCACCGTCTCTGTTCTCAGCTATGCTGAGGCCAAGAATTTTCTCAGACCACGCTCACCATATCAAGCCCGCAGAACAATGACTCTCAAATCGCGTGCGCTCCCTGTTCCGAGTCGCGCGAGGTTCACAGATCCGCCGACGCGTGCGCGATGACTCTGAGGATCTCACCTGTGCAGGTGGCTTTTCGCCGGCGGCGGCGGCAGCACTGTCCGAACACGCTTGCTCTGCACCACCGGCCTCTCTCACGCGCGCGCCACACCGGCCACCGCTCTCCTCGACTCTCGCTCCCCGAGTCCGCTTTCCAATCCAGCCGGCGCTCGTCCCGCGCCCGGCCGAGCGGCCGCCGCCGCATTGGTCGAGCGCCGGTGACGTCATCCGGAGCGGTGACGTCACAGGCAGGCCACTTCTTTTTATCGCAGTGAGGTGTTTTCAATGGCGCGCTGCCTGAACGTGGTCGTGGACATCAGAATGGCGGGGCAAATCGGTCATCGCTGCACTAGGAGGCAGATGTCTTGTGCGGCCTCCTGTGCAGCAGCCTCGTGTACATACGGAGCGCCGCGAAAGCCGCGATAAAGCTGTACCTTTTAAAAGCTGGCTTCTTTCGTGAAGAGCAGGCATCCCAAGATATGAGCCAAATCTGATTGGGAAAACGCTGGCATAAAAACGATCTCAGGTAGGATTTTGGGAAGGGGTGGTTAAAGCTAAAGCAGAAGGCTTGGCAATACTTTTAACATTTTATTATGAGCATGGACAAATTTTCCGTATCGGTTTAGCATACGTAGGAATTTCGGAAATAAAAGAACGATTCCTTTTAATTTTGAAATATTCTTGTCTTCTAAACAAATCATTTGTGATAAATGCTAATTCCTGGGAACCACTGAACGTATAAGGGAAGTGGCTTGGGAGGGGGGGGGGGTCAGTTGACTCCTTGGACACCCCTCTGGTTATGGTACTTGCGCCTGATCCATGTTATGGCTGAGGACACGAATGCCTGCATTTCCTTTCTTCTTGTGAAAATCGTCTGCTTTCATATTACGGATAGCGATGGGCCCTCATTGATCCATGAAGTCTATGCGGAGGTGAAACTACACGTTGGTGTTTTGATGGTTTTATACGAACGTTGAAAAAGTGGGATAAGCAAGAACACAGAGCTAGTATTAAAAAAAACGTGAGTTGAGTCCATACTGTGCCCTCCTACTACACTTAACAAATGTTTTATAACTGGATGCAAAAATTGGGCTTTTGTGTCTGGTCGGCGTCCAACGTAGGCATTGGTTAGCAAACATGGAAAAGAGGCATCTTATAAGAGCCCCGTGTTCAAATCCCATTTTTTAAGGTATTGGTCCTGCCATGGGCGATGCGGAAGCCTGCCTCCAGTAACACTGGAATTGACACTTTCGGGCGACGGACGTAAACAAAACAAGCAAGCATCAACGATAACAGTAAAGGCGAAAGTTCTTTTCAAGTAAACAAAGCCGGTACTCCCGGACTGTATAGAAACACGTGTTCTACAAAATAAAAATTAATGATCCGGTTGTAAATTTATGGCCTGATGAGTGGCGGCGATTACCACCTACTCAATACTGAGCACAACGCCCCGGACGCAACCATGGTATAACATGTTCGGTAGCCATATACCTGGCATAATCGTAGCTCTTAGATGCCCCAGCTCTCACTTTTAGGTCGCTCGGCGCTCTACTACAGGCGAAAAATCATATCCTTGGCACAGGCGAGTTCACACCGCACGCAAACACTAGCAGTCACGCGCAGGTCATGTACTGAAATGGCATTCAGTAATCAATTTCTCTGATGCCCTAAAATCAGTATCAAATTGCCCGCTGCCAGTTTCGTTTTGTAGGCATGTAAGATGTGCCTCGTTGGGAGTTTTTCCTAATGGACTTACAATAAGACCTAGTGCTGCTGCTAAAGGAATACACATTATTGTTCCCTGTATAATGGGCAAGTTGAGCTGCCATCGGAGTTGTGTTTTCTTTAGAATTACAATCTATCGTTTCGTTTAGAAACTTGCATGAGACAATCGAACGCGCAAAAAGTATTGATAGAACCTAGCATTGCAGGTGAAGCAGTGCCTCATCACGCGCAGGGAAAAGGGGTTTCGCGCTGAAGCAGACTGGAAGGGGGTTCAAAAATGTTCATCCTCCGATCTCTAAAACGGAAAGAGCTAGAGACATGAAACTTTATGGACAGGGTGGAACTATAACGGTTTACATTGTGTGCAATTTTCATGACTCTAGGCCAACATCTTTAAGATCAAATGGGCCCGAAAAAGTCAACTTTGGACGCTCTCGGCCTGTACAGGCCATTCCGTACGACTTTTTTAACGAAATGGGAAAAGGGCGTTTGTTTGGGCCTTAAAACGCGGAGTAAGATAATTTCCATTCATCTGATGTCTTGAATGGGGATTTCGGGTCGAGGTCATGTCAGGCCATTGACCTATGGCGTCATTTTTTATCTTTTGCAGATCAGATTTCCAGCAACACGGGATAGCTTGAGTGTAAATAAGAACGCTACACGCATCTTTTGGCGTATTTTCAATGAAGGTAGCCGACATCGGTATATTTGACTACTTCTAGTGTCAACTTATCTCCGCAAAGTCAAAAGAAATGAAGCAAGGTCATTGGCCTTGAAGTTTTTTTTATCCAAAGCAAGTTTTATGTAAACTGTCTGCGCTAAAGTTGTCTCCTTACAATGAACCCAGTTACACGGTTTCAGCACTGTAAAAGAAAAATTATATATATATATATATATATATATGCATTTTTATCTATGTTTGTATATGTGCATATGTATAAACATATGAGTATCAATGTGCCAAACGTGTTTTCATTAGGGTCTTTGAATACATATTTCATACAAACCAACATGTTGCAAAGCAAATCTGGATCAGGTCGCGAGCTGACCTTGACCGTTGATGACCCTGGTCCTTATTGACCCTGGCTTTGGTCTTGGTACATTCATCACGTATGCCTGAATGACGTCGCCTGGTTGTGCTCAAACGGTAATCTTAGGTAGAACGCTAGTTCTTTCACAAAGTTCCCATTTGTCAGCGACAGTCGTTATTTTCATTACGTTTGATTGACTTAAAACTTCAAAAATTTTGACAAAAAAAACTTGACTGAAACTTCAAAAATTTTCCGGCCGATTCTCGATTTTTTGCGTAAATCGACAAATTATTCAATTACCATACATGTCACAAAGTAGCAGCAACCAGCTTCCATCCCTTCTCAAGATTTCCAAGAAAAATAGATGGAGGGGGCACAGAAAGACCCCTTCCATTGCGCATGTCATATGCATCAATGGAAGAACAGCTGCTGTCTGGGCTGCGCTATGATGGTTCTTCATCTATGTACTACTTGTACTTGTACTACTATGTACATCATATCATATGCGCCTAAGAGTAATCCTTCGTTTGATATCAAATCAAAAGCTATCGTTCTAATAATACATTTACCAAGTCTTATTAAAAGCATCGTACGTTTTGCGGTCATAGACTCAAACATTTTCTTACCTTGGGACTTCATAATCAAAATAAAAGGTGAATTGTCACATCTTGAGATGAGAAGGACACACATCGTGTTGCAACGACTTACACCCATCTAATGCCGTTAAAATCTTTTAAATAATGGGGGGGGGGGCATTTTAGCCCTTCAGGCAGCAGCGGTTGGTGAAGAGTCCCCCACATGGTACCTGGCTAAAAGTTTGGCACCGATCGGAAACCAATACGGTGAATTGGGCCAATCATATTCCTGGTCCGTCGCTTCAGAGATAAATCTCGCAGGGGAAGTGCATTCCCCACCCACCCCTGCTCTTTCAGAATGTAGCTGCGTGAACTTGCTGCGACATAGCTTAAATGAATTCCTGAGACCTACTCTACAATTTCAAACTCCTAAAAATTCCGAAATGGTCCCAGGCGGCGCCAAGAAACGCAAAAAAGAAGACGGTGTCGGCAACATAACATCAGGATTTAACCTGGCCCTGCATGGGGCTGTTAAATAGGGCGCCCCTAGGTTTTTCTTGAATATCTTCCTGAACGTAAGAGTCAGTCTAACCAAATTGTCAGTACCTGTTCATCAGACGGTTTTACATATTTTGACATGAAACCTATTTCCATGCTAGGTGAGGTCATGGAGATATGACGTCATAAATGAACCCTTGCATGCATGTTTCCGCCTCTTGGGTGGCAGCGGAAATCGACAGCAGAGTTTCATCACGTAACAAAGTAACGTAACAAAGTAACAAATCACGTAACTGCAATACACGCAAGTTTTCATTTCCTGCTTTATCCCGTCAGGCGTCGCTGCCGATGACGACGGGACATTTGCCCACCCAGCTGTCATGTTATAATAGGCCTGTGGCCCGCGGGCCAATCTAGGCCAGGAGGCATAGAAGTCAGTTAAATATGTTACTTGCAAGTATGCCTGATATGACGGATGTAATTCTATAAACACCATAGAACTTCATAAAATGTCTGTAAGCTCTGGTGCTTACACCAAGAAATTTTTACATGGCTTTAGGGTTCAGAGTAAATTGTCATTTGGAGTGCCGGTAATCTTTCGTACGTAGTCAAAATTGGCATTCCCAAATGTGACAGGCCCGGGAGCGTATCAGTAAGGGATATCGATTACTGTCTGAATCAGCCAAATCGACATATAAGCTGCATGAATGCGGGACGCCTGACGCTGTTCCCCCCCCCCAGCAAGTGCGAGGTTGTGACATTCTTGAGCCACCGTCATGGGTATAAGCACGTCCCAGAAATCGGAGGGGACAAATCAGAATATGGACGGACTGTTTGACCTAGTCTTATCATTCAACGGAAAATTCCAAAACACATTCACTTTCCGACCAAGCTGCGCGGGGGACAGACGCCTATTTTACCAGAAAATGGAGGAAACATGTCCTCCCCCCGTTGGTTACACCCATGGCTGGCATTCGTTGAGTTAAAATGATGAGGCATACACGCTGTTGTGTATATATATATATATATATATATATATATATATATATATATATATATATGTGTGTGTGTGTGTGTATATATATATGGGGTAGAGAGAGACAGAAAGGGAGAAGGAACGAGAGAGTTTTAAAACTTCCGGCCGTGAAGCAATGATCATATATGTGACAGTGATGGCCAAACGCCAACCATGCTATCGGCCTCTTGGCCGCCGTTTCCTACCCAGACTAACTCTCTCCCTCTCTCCTTTTGCCGTTTCAAGTTACAGTCAGATGCGTCTCGCGCGACAAAGCCCCAGGTTTCACACTGCTAACGGGCGAACAGCAGCAGCGCTCGGCCGGCGCCGCCCGGCGGGCCGGGCCATGTAATGCACACCGCGCCATAGCCAGTACAGTTTCGTCATAATGGTAAAGCTTTGTTGCCATTATGCCATGATGCCAGATGCAGAATTCAGCAATAAAGTTATGCTCGGAAAATGATTATAATCTATGACTCTGTTAGACATCAGTTGTCCGATAACTTTCAAAATTCGCGGGATTTTCAGTCCGTCAATTTATTCCCACTTGTATAATTAGCTTGCACTTATATTTTGAACACATATACGGTATAACAATATGGTTCTACCTGTAGCATTCACTTGCAATTATTTCAACAACGCGCACTTCCCAACTCGCGCATGTGCAAATCGCCCGACATAATGGCACTGTCAGGAGTCTAATTTCGGTAAAATTCAGTCCATATGCACATTTCTAAGTCACGATTTACCTAATTGTTCATCTGGCAAGTGTTGAAGTTTGTTGGCCTGATCGTGCACAGTTCGGACGCAGTCGCCAAAAGCAGCGGGGGTTTCTCTCAAACCTGCTCAGGCGATCGTGAGATAAGCAGTTTTATCCAGGGTGGACAGATTCCGTGCGTTACAACGTTTATTTCATTTATTTTTATTTTTGGAAAAGAGAAGGAATTCGGAGCTTTTTGCCCATTTCCCATAAACATCATCAGGCAAACATTCGAGCACGTTGCACATACATTTTATGTATCTAGCTAACAATGTGATTAAAATATAACGAATACGAGGAAATGTGGAATCACTGAGTAAGGATCGTTGTTTATTGCAATTCTTGGTTCCTAATGAAATTACACGAAATTAATTGAACAATGTCCCGGCAAACTATTTGAAAACGTATGCGTCCTAAAATTTCACGCACTTTCGGGTGACAACGCAGAAAAACATAACGATACAAGTCTGAACAGCCTCTCAGATCCTGGCCCCAACTGGGGTCCATGAAATAGAGACAGAGAGAGGCGCTGTGTCCTTGGGCGTTGACCTGCCTGTCGATAAGAGGATCGCAGTCTGTAATGTATACAACTTCCAGTATTTCTAATTTATATTTTTTTTTTGAACAGTGAGTCAACATGGTTGTTTGGTTTAGAAGGGTCTGCTAATGGTGGTGATGTGGTGGACATCTCTGAGTCGTTTTTTAGTTGTTTTTTGGTTTAGAAGGGTCTGCTAATGGTGGTGATGTGGTGGATATCTCTGAGTTGTTTTTTTTATTTCTCAGAGATAGTCTGTTAGTTCGTGAAAAAACAGTTGCATAATTTTCCGAGACATTGCTTAATTCATTTCGCGTCATTTCATTAGAAAACAAAGATAGCGATAAGAAACTACCCTTACCCAGTGATTCAGAAACTAGAGAAATTTTCGCTGTCTCTTCGTCGGCCTGCAGTCGTCAGTGACCACCTGAACTGGATGTGAACTGGATGTGAGAAATGCGTATTTCTTCGGACAAAAACATCAAATTATTTCCAAAACCAACACATGGCTTTCCTTCGCAATCCTGGACTTCCAGTTATTCACTAAGCGCAGTTCACAGACAGCCTGGTAAAACCTTCTCGGGCGCTGAAATTATGATTTACTCCTGCCCGAACGAGCCTCTCTCTCACCTCGTACGCTGCACGCTGCAAGGCTGCGATCAGAGCGACACCTAGTGATAAAACCGGGATACTCGAACTCAACACATAGCCGCAAACAGTGTAAAAGCATGTTTTAGAGTGTGTGGTCAGTCCACCGACGAACCGAAATGTTTTCTTGATTTACTTTGTCTATGCAAAGGAGCATTGACACCGCAGTATTCTTAAATGTCTAACAATTATATCACTGATGCATCCTCTCTGGGAGGGGCGGATGGATGGACATGTGTCCCTACCTTTGGCCGGTCCATGACAACATTTTCAGTGTTTTATTTTTCTGTCCACATCACATTAGCTTGAAGATTTTTGACTGTCATTGTCATGAAAGCCATAAAACTATATTCAAGAATAATGTTTTTATTGTTCGAAGTTTTAGAGTGAATCTAAATAGCCCAGTGATGAGTAAATGATATCATGAGTGAGCTTGGTATTTACTCTTGCAATTCCCCGGTTGTAAAACAATGAAGTGTTCATACGTACACATCTGCCGATATCGTGAAATGCACAAAACAACTAAGTATGCCCAGCAGTATTTAAAAACGCACCACAGTTTGGAAGGAAAATAAATATCCTTTACTAGGAACGTGCTCCACAAAGCTCCTCATAGGTTTAAGGTCTCGGCCGATGGGATTTGGACCGATTTTAATCGACCGATATGCAGTGACCTCGTTCCGTGTACGACGGTCTCAGATTATGCTTCAAACATCATGACGTTTTTTAAGACAGAACGCCAACATCGTTCATCTCATCTCTTACGGAGACTGTATGGATTTTTAGAACATCGATCAGGCTGCACGCGACTGCTCTCGACACGTGCAATGGCACGCGAGCCCGCGTAATCACAGTGACAGAATCTCATGCACCGAGACGTCATTTGATGCAATCGATTGAGAGCCCCAATACATGCATTGAACGGTTGGCACCAAATCACTGCGGGGGCTGGGAAAATCTATACAATGCTACGAGGTCCAGTCAAAAAGTAAAGTCCGTTATTTCTCAACCCGGTACCGCTTGGGGGAAGTCAAATAGGGCATCCCTCGGTTTTTAGTGAATAACTACTGAATCGTTGGAGCCAGCCCAACCGAACTTTCAGTACCTCTTTATCAACAGATTGTACATATTTCGACATCGAAACCGTTGCCATGCTACGCCAGGTCATGGGGATATAACGTCATAAATCAACCCCTCAAGCATGTTTTCACCTTTTCAGGCGGTGGCTTGAACATGTTTCGTTTTAATAACATTCGCGAATACAATGCACGGATTATTTAGATTTATATAGGACATAGTTGCCAAAAGAATATACAACCGCGACACGTCACCATAAGAGGTCATGATAAATCACATGCATGATAACAATCAGACAAGTAGCCAGGATTTTCCTCGGGGGGGGGGGGAAATATTAAATTTTGTCACATGCCACAGGCATATGATGAAATTTACAAGAAAATGCATCAATTTTAGGCACTTTATCTCATAATGAATGCACAGGGAAACATAGAATGTTTGCTTTTGCAACATATATATGATCACTATTACGTATACATGCGAAATCGCCATGTATCTAGTGCAGACCGCTTTGCTCAGGGGAGCCATGGCCAAGGGGGGGGAGGCATGGCCCCCATGGCCCCCTTGGCTACGTCCCTGATGACAACTGGAATGTTGCATTGTGGGTGACAGAAGTGATTGTTATTTACCTTTCCCATCGTTCAAGCCAGACAAGCAAATCTATACGCGCCTCTTAACAAGGTTCACCGAATGCAATGTGGGGTCATGTCAGGTCAGGTCATAGGTAGATAACGAAATGGAATGCAGCATTGCCTATGGAAGATCGTTCAGTAGCAGGAGAGGGCAATTATTGATCCTAGTCAGAAAAATATGTTTATTTGTCCTGACCTGGTTTGACCTTGGCCCGATAAAGAGCAGATAGCGCAGATTCAAATGCCACGAGGTGTCATTTCAGTCATGTACTTGGTGCAGTTAAGAATCAAGGCGAATAATTATTGCTTTTTATCAGGAAGAGTAATGCAACCTTATCTGGCCTGACCCACACTGATCTTGACAGGATGAAAAAGATGTCATGCAAAACTGATTATTAGCAGGCTTCGCTTCAGTCTTTTTTGTCACGTAAATCAAAACGGTTGCGAATAAGTATCGATCTTTGGCGTGTCAGTAAGGCCAGCATTTCACCTGACGTGGTTTGACTCTGACCCGACATTTTTACATTTTGGCATGCTTCTGATGCAAAAGATCCGGGTCTTTCGTTTGATGCCCAGTTGAAGGCTCTAAGACCGGCATTGCCGATGAAATGACGCATCAGTATTAGTACGAGTCAATGTCAGTTTTCCGACGTCGTGTTATGCGTTTTATATAACCTGCGGCGTCACCAGGCACGTAAATAGGGCTAACATAACATATTCTGAATTGCAAGACTCAGGGCTATCGATTGGTGGTAGACCGGCTCAGATCCGACGGCTAGATCTTGAGATAACAGGGGATGCCTTTTTTTGACCCAGGCGGTCGCAGGTACAGAAAAAAAAACGCCAGGCGCTGCCGAGTTAAAGTACCGGATAAGCTGAGGTTGTTACTTATAACGTCATCTTCGACGATCCTTATGTCTTTGGTATCAGTCATCCAAATGCTGTTTCTTCCAAACATCAGGGTGCCATGGTTGGCAGAAGATATGTTTCTTAGACTGGTGTGGTGCAATGAATTTCTCAGTAAAAGAGCGGCGTGTAATTATCAGATTTGTGCGTGCACAGGGAAAGCACGCCTATGGCGTCCATAAAGGCCATAAAGAACATTTAGGACTACGCATCATAATCGCCAACGAATCGTGGATTCCTCCGTACAGTCTGGAGACAATCAGGCAGTCAAAACGGTGGGAACATGGGGCTCCTCTACCACCCAACACGTTCCGGTTGAGTTAAGCAGCGGGGAAAGTCCTTTATGCTTTTTCCTTGTGGGACTAGGAGGGTATCATTTAGCTCATCCAGCTCCTAATGGCACTACTATCGCTGATCACGACTGCAGGGACCTGATCCACGAGCAGTTGGTCCCCACCATACAGCCCAACCTGACAGGTGACAAGTTTCTGTTTCACCAGGGTAACGCCCCACGTCACCATGCGCACACTGTCATAATCTTCTTTCTCGGATAATGTATCGGAACCATTTTACACCCACTCTTTCTTTAGACCTGGTCCCATCAGATTTCTGGCAGCTTGGTAACCTCAGGGATTTCCTGCACGGAACCCGTCTGTAGCTACCCAGAGCTGCCCCCGGAACGGCTGGGAGTATGGCAAAAACAAAGTTTTTAGGGAGTATGGCAAAAACATACTCCCTAAAAACTGCTCCAGGGGAAGTACCAACCCTGCATAAAACGATAGAAACTGTGCCTGGACAAAGACAGAAACTGCGCCAAGAAAGTTTCTTCTACGTTTGGAAATATAATTTTGGAAGCAAAACGGAGTTTTCTTTTAACTACACCTGGGGCATGGAAACATCTAGAAATGACGGAGGGGTCGCACCAACCAGATTAGAAGGGCTGAAAGCCCTGCAGAAGTTGATACCTCTGCTCAGGCCAGACAAGGCCAAGGTCACGCCGACTAGGACGGAGCAACTCAGGTCAGACCAGTCTGAGGTCATGACGACCAAGACGGAGCCGGACAGCACCGCTGTTATGCCACCGCCGTTTGGCACCAGGCAGCGCGGCGTGCAGTGCTGATGCCGCTGCTCATCGGATGCTGTCTGGCTGTAGTACACTGAACGGTGCCTCTCAGCCTTTCGCTTATGAAGCGATACTGCTCAGCTTTTCTCAGAAATGGCCACGACATTCGGCAGAAATGTTTCGGCGAGCTCTGCTCGCTGACGCTGACGGGTGATTGGCCGTCTGTGAAATCGCGGACATAAGGAAAACCATGCACATGTGCCGGAGCATGAGTGCCCGGTAAACCTGACAGCGCAAGTCGGCCGGCAATGTGCAGCCAGCGTAACAGGAAGAGAGATGCGCTGCATGCTCCACGGATCAGCGCGGCAGCTGACACGCGCAGGGTTTCGGCAGTCGAGGTGCCAACGCGTTACAGGTTGATCAACAGGAGAGATGGCCTTACTTCTTCCGTTTTGAACCCAGATATCGTACGCGGCACCCCATAAGTTGGGCAGTTTCGGTGGAACTTATTCCTGAAACATTGCATTTCCAAATTGTCTCCCAAGGTACCAAACAATCTCCCCTCCACCCCATAACCTGGACAATTGCGATGTTACTCCCAACATATTGCATTGAATTTATCCTAGTCAACACGACGTGGTAACAAACGTGACCATGTGGTGCCAACCGATGCATGAAAGCTACGTACCGGGCCACGTGTGTAGCGTCGACCGCTAGGAACACACCGCTGACGACAGCAGGTCGCATGTCGTAGGCAGCTACTTCCGTCCTGGTTTCAGAAGTTCGCCGCTCGTTGCTGGTATCTGCTCTCCCATGAACTGTTCCTCACAACTACTCTCACCTTTCCAACTGAGAACGCTGCCCACCTAGTCATGCATGTCAACCTTAATAAGCTCGTTTTGATAGCATTATACAGCCTGCACTTTTAGTTATTTTCGCGGCCACGGACAAAGCAACTGAATGAGGAAGTCCGCGTATCTGCCGTTCACGAGAAACCTCTGAGGCTTGTCTTACATAGAAAAAGGATGAAGGAAAAGGATGAAAATTTCTTTTTTCTGAAGAAGACACATTTCAACTTCCAGCATTGGAGAAATGAACCGATTATTTTCCGATGGGGAGACAAAACTGGATGGTGCTGGGCGCCCGTCAAACTTCCATTGCGCGGGAGTTTCATGCGAGGAACACTTACCAAACTTATTGCCAAAGATACACATAACACGGATTGTGGATACACCTATAACTATACTATGGCTATATCAGGCGATGATATTAAACTTTTATTTGTTCACCGCGATCTTTTGAAGTACGCAGTGTGCGATTTCTACACTTAAACACCACGAACTACATAAAATTTATTCCGCGTCCGATTGGCAGTCGGCGCCAACCAAGCCCGACTGAGGAAGGGCTGGCCACTGACCGCCCCCTCTAACTCACGAACGGTTGGTCGCACAATAAAAATAAACACACTGTTGGAAAGCACGTGACAAGTAAGGCTCGAAACTACCCTCGTTTTTAGTTCTAGATAATACAAAAGCCATTTATGCCATATATATGTTTTTTCATAGCCCACGACATGAAATCGAGAAACACCATGAATTTGCCGGCGCAGCCAGGAGAGGGAGACGGAGGCCCGGGCGTTCCCTTTAGGCCCACATTTTCTAGTGAAACCCGCTGCACATCGTCTTCCTAGCAGGCGGCTGACGCATGATTTCAGTTCTCACTGAGCTTCGCGCCCTCCCCTCCCCCTAGAAAAATCCTGACTGCGTCCCTGCCTGGATCTCAAGGGCTGTGATTGATACAGGCTAGGTAATGGCACCAATGAAAAGGTAAAAGTCCGCAGATACCGACACACGTCCTAATTTTTCTGATTTGTTACACGTATACGCGGAGACGTTGAGCTAAAAACACAGCAGTTTTCTCTCCACTGAACGGCGGGCGCCGGTGACAAACACGGTATGGAATTAACGGGAACAAATTTTAGCGTCCTTTTTTTGGCGACACACACCTTGCCAAGTGACTTTTCTTGATGCTAGTCGTTCTTGTGAAGATTTCCCATGTTTAAATTGAGACAATTCAGCAGGTGTCAGTCTACGCAACTGGCGGGGCCTTATTCGCAAAAGCCTGTTGATTTCCAAAATACACAGCTTTTTGACTTTTTGAACTTTGTGGTATTATTCGCTACTAAACGAGTCAGTTTTGCTGTTTTCTTTGCATTTCAAGCCATTAATCCTCGATATTGAAGGCGGTGCATTTTTCCTCACAACAGTTATTCCTGACCTGACCTCAGGTCAATGGTTTGAGGCCATTGATTCTTAGCCCAGTGACAATTGGGTGTCTACATCATTCAACACTTAAAATGTTGTAAGAATTTCGTCAATTTCCAAAAAACGACATGTCTTGAAAATGGGCTTGAGCTTAGGTCAATGACTTGGAGCTTTCCAAAAATCTGAGATGACAGATTTCTTGCATCTGTCAAGATCTCTAATCCCTGAAAGCTGTATTGTGACAAATGCTTTACAAAAAGTAACAGGCCGCTAAACTTTTCTGAACATAGGTCCACTTGAACTAATACAGGCCAGACACCTGACCTGACCTGAGGTCAAAACATGGATACAAGTTGTAAAAATGATTAAAGAAATATTGCATCAAGTTTCGTGGCGCTGCGTTCATTCCTTCTCTCGCAATCTTGGAAAAACGTCGGGGGTAGTTGATCACCTCTGAGGTTTTGCGAAGATAACGAGAGAACAAACTAATGCAGCGCCATGAACTCCCGTGTGCTTTCTGCTTAATCATGGTTACATCTTGTGTCAAAGTTTTGGTATCAGGCCAAGTCAGGTGTCTGACGTAGGTCAGATCAAGTAGACCTTTGTGCAGAAAAGTTAAACGCCATGTTACTTTTTTGGAAAACATGATATCACGATAAAGTTTTCAGGGATATATATATACCCATAACAGATGCAACAAATCCGCTGTATCACCTTTTTCGAAAACTTACGAGCTATTCACCTAATGTCAGCCGCTTTCAAAACATGTCGTCGTTTTTTTCGAAAATTGA
Source organism: Capitulum mitella (assembly GCA_030062745.1). NCBI lineage: Eukaryota > Metazoa > Arthropoda > Thecostraca > Pollicipedomorpha > Pollicipedidae > Capitulum > Capitulum mitella. Next base: position 30,809,059 of record CP099844.1, read on the forward strand.
CGTGGCATTTTGAGTGTGAGGTGATGTAGACATCCACTTGTCGTCAATGAGCAAAGTGCCAATGACTTCTAACCACTGACCTGAGGCCAGGTCACGAGTAACAGTTTAGAGGCGAAATGTACCGCCTTCAAAATCGGAAATGGATGGCTTGGAACGTATATAGAACGGCAAAACTGACTCTCACATTTGCAAATAATACCAAAAAGATAAAAAAGATAATTAATCGGCGTATATTGAAAAAAGGGGCTTTCGCGAATAAAGCTCCGACAGATGTGTACATTTATAACTATTGCATTGTTTCAAAATTTAAGCGTGGGAAACCATCACAACAACCATTAGCATCAAAAGCACCACTTGGCAAGGTATATGTCGCAAAAAAGGACGCTGAAATTTGCTCCCGTTAATTCCATCACGTGTTCAGCGCCGACATCCGTCGTGCAGTGGTACGAAAATCGCTGAATCTAACTTAACGTCTCCGCGCATATATCAGACAAATAAGAAAAATCAGACGTGTATCGGTATCTGTTACTTATTCATGGGTGCTTTTACCTAGCTTTTATCAATCCCATCGCGGCGGGGGCGCAACCAGAATTTTCTGAAGGAGGTGGGGCCGGACCTCAGTGAGGACTGAAATAATACGTCAGCCGCCTGCTGGGAAGACGATGTGCAGTGGTTTTCACTAGAAAACGCGGCCCTAAGGGGAGGGGCCCGGCCCCCCGCCTCCCTCTCCTTACTGCGCCGATGGATCCAGGGCGTTTCTCGGTTTTATACAGTGGGCAATCAGAAAACATATATGAGGCGTCAGTGGCTTACATGTTATCCAAAACTAAACATGAGGCTAGTTTCGATCTCTACTCGTCACGATTTTTCCAACGGTGTGCTTATCATTTTTATTGTCCAATCAACCGTCCCTCAGTTAGACGGGGCGGTCAACTATCCCACTCGGGCGTGGTTGGCGCCGACTGCCATCGGGTGAGGATGAGGGTTAAATCCACAAATACATTTGAACTGACACCCTGAAAATCTGAAATTTACCTGTTGTTGCTTGCATTTTTAAACTAGCTGCAGTCGATAATCTTCTCCTTATCGTGTTAATTTTAGAAGAAAATGCAAGTGATTTGTCCCAGCATCTGACCATCCTTGCCCAGCATTTGCCTTGCATTTACCTCAGACGTATCATTTTGTGCATTTTACACTACATTGCACTTAAAAAAGTATGTATAATAGCAATGTTTTTACATGTATATATATATATCATTTTAGGCATATAAAACTGGAGACTGATTCCCCATGTGAACACTGCATATTCCCAGCAATTTCTTATCAAATTTAGCAATTAATCCTCCAGGAACCGTCATGGCCGTGCCGGGCCTGGCCGGGCCGCTCAGTTTGATTGATTTCTGCTAGTTAAAATAAGGTCCACTCGGCGTTCGGCTTTGCTAGTAACATATTAACCCTGTCCCTGGCAGGGGGCTGAATCCCCCCTCAGGTTTTTCCCCCAGTTCCAGTTTTTGGCGCGGTCTGGTCACTTTTCCGAACTATCTTCCTACGTACAAAATTTCGTAATTCTGTTTTGTTCAGGGACGGAGCCAGGCAACGTTTTCGGGAGGCACTTCAGGTCATTTTTGGCTCTGTTGAGGGTAAAAGCGGCGTTTTTGAGAAAGGACTTAAAACTTTGTATAGGTCTACAGGCAAATAGTTGGCAAGCATGTGAATATAATTTTATCAATCTGAGGTTATTCCATGAGGTCAGGTCAAGGTCAACAGTCAGACTTTGGTTCCATAGTAATAAGTTTCAAATGCCAAACGCGAAATATATATGACGTAGTAGAGTCCTTTCTACTTGTGTATCAAGTTTCAGCTTGATATCAGGTCGGGTCACGGAGCTATGACCTAAAATGTCAGTGCGCGTAACCTACATTACAGCAGCCGTAAAACGGAATTTTAGAAATATAGAAATGTATATATATATATAATATAAAATATAGAGATACGAAAATTGAGTTGGCCTCAGGTCATTTGCCTTGAACTTCTCAGCACGTTTGATAGGGCACAATTCTTAGAAATATCCTCGACTATTAACTCTGAAAGTTTTAGGATTGTCAATCGTACGGTGTGGTTTTTAGAAGACTTAAAAAAACCCAAGATTGACCTCCTTACGTGGCCTAGGTCAGTGAACTGAGATGAGCAATAGTTGAAAATTATACTGAACATACACAAAGGATGTAAGAAAAGGTATTGAAATCCCATCGCGATGCGCGCACTATCTTTTTACTGTCGCCAAAAATCTTTAGGGAGCTCGGAGCGGGTTAAGGAGCCGTACCAAGCGTGCATGTGGTGCGTGGAACAACGGGCATGAGTTTCGTCATGTTGGTCTCGATAACAAAACCCCCCTCAAAAAAATCGAGCAGAATAACTGGCAAAAAAATCAGATTTTAAAAGCCAAGGGGAGAACATAATGCATCACTTTTAATGGTCTTAACCTACAAAGGAAAATTGCAAATATCTGTGATGAAGACTGAACATGGCGAAATTAAATAATTAACTTAATATGATAACGTCTTTCGGTATTCAAATGAGTGCGTTTTACTTCGCCTGACAAGTGATTGTGTATCATCGATCTTTTGCAATTTTGACGAGAGGGCAGAATAGCCACGGCGTGGACGCCTTCAACACATATTTATACATCCCCTCATCAACGTCCATTCAATTTCATAAGTGGGCTAAGGGCATGGGCCTGGCTGCAGTCAGGTGCTGTGTACTCACCAGCCACTGGAGCTGGCAGCTTGTGGCTGGGGCGGCGCTGGTGTCCAGTATTTTCGTGCTGACCCTTCTGAGCACGGGCCGGCCGACACGGGGCCTCTTGGTGGAGACGCGACCCAGGCGGCGGCGGCGGCGGCGGCGCTTCGGTTCCGGCGGCCCGGCCAGCCCCGAGACGCTGGGCCCGGCCGGATCGGCTGACGGACCAGCCTGCTCCGGCTCCATGGTCGGCTGCAGCTCCTCTGCGGCTGCTGAAGCTGCTGCTCCTCTGCGGCTGCTGAAGCCGCTGCTCCTCTGTGGCTGCTGAAGCCGCTGCTCCTCTGCGGCTGCTGAAGCTGCTGCTCCTCTGCGGCTGCTGAAGCCTTTGCTCCTCTGCGGCTGCTGAAGCCGCTGCTCCTCTGCGGCTGCTGAAGCTGCTGCTCCTCTGCGGCTGCTGAAGCCGCTGCTCCTCTGCGGCTGCTGAAGCTGCTGCTCCTCTGCGGCTGCTGAAGCTGCAGCTCCTCTGCGGCTGCTGAAGCTGCTGCTCCTCTGCGGCTGCTGAAGCTGCAGCTCCTCTGCGGCTGCTGAAGCTGCTGCTCCTCTGCTGCTGCTGAAGCCGCTGCTCCTCTGCGGCTGCTGAAGCTGCTGCTCCTCTGCTGCTGCTGAAGCCGCTGCTCCTCTGCGGCTGCTGAAGCTGCTGCTCCTCTGCGGCTGCTGAAGCTGCAGCTCCTCTGCGGCTGCTGAAGCTGCTGCTCCTCTGCGGCTGCTGAAGCTGCAGCTCCTCTGCGGCTGCTGAAGCTGCTGCTCCTCTGCGGCTGCTGAAGCTGCAGCTCCTCTGCGGCTGCTGAAGCTGCAGCTCCTCTGCGGCTGCTGAAGCTGCAGCTCCTCTGCGGCTGCTGAAGCTGCTGCTCCTCTGCGGCTGCTGAAGCCGCTGCTCCTCTGTAGCTAGTGAAGCCGTTGCTCCTCTGCGGCTGGTGAAGCTGCAGCTCCTCTGCGTCTGCTGAAGCTGCTGCTCCTCTGCGGCTGCTGAAGCCGCTGCTCCTCTGTAGCTAGTGAAGCCGCTGCTCCTCTGCGGCTGCTGAAGCTGCTGCTCCTCTGCGGCTGCTGAAGCTGCAGCTCCTCTGCGGCTGCTGAAGCTGCTGCTCCTCTGCGGCTGCTGAAGCTGCAGCTCCTCTGCGGCTGCTGAAGCCGCTGCTCCTCTGCGGCTGCTGAAGCTGCTGCTCCTCTGCGGCTGCTGAAGCTGCAGCTCCTCTGCGGCTGCTGAAGCTGCTGCTCCTCTGCGGCTGCTGAAGCCGCTGCTCCTCTGTAGCTAGTGAAGCCGCTCCTCCTCTGCGGCTGGTGAAGCTGCAGCTCCTCTATGGCTGCTGAAGCTGTCGGCAGCAGGTTCGCGGCCGCCAAAGGCCGAAGACGTCCCGGCGGTGGCCAGGGCCTCCTCACCAACCGGCTTAACGCCGGCCGGGGTCAGCTGCCCTGCAGCTGCAGCCGAACGTTCGGCGGTACACGGGCCAGGCTGCGCTCCACGACTGGGGTCGCACGCTCAGAGCTCGACTCGGGCCGCAGCCCGATCACTCGAGCCGGCTCCAGCTCGCCGTCCGAGGCCGTGGCCGAGCTGAAGCGCCGGCGGTGCCAGCAGAGGTCGGCCCGGCGGGCTGCGCTCCTGGCGCGCACCGCGCGCGGTCGCAGCCGCCTGTGAGTGGCGGGGCGGCCAGCGGCGGCAGCGACTCGCCCGGTCGCCGTCGGATCGCGTGAGTGTCGGACGTGACGAGCGTCGGCGGGGACGAGAGCGGCCCAGATGTTCCGCCACGGGATGCAACAGAAAGCGGGGGCCGGCCGTGCGCGGGCGGCTCGCGCTCCACGTGCGCCATGTGTGACACTCGTCCGCGGCCGACTGTCAGCCGCGGTTGGTTTACACCCGTGAGACCGCGTCTGGATCACGGCGAGCCTGCACGTTTCAAACTTGTCTCTGTGTTCATTTTCCCGTGAGAAAAGGACGTGTTTGTCATCGGCGTGGTATCGGCGTGGCCTTGTATTAAATGTCGATCGCAGAAACTATGAACGAACCATTACATGCGGCAAACACAACTTATCCATGGTAATTGAGTACTGGACTTTGCAATATCTTTTCATTGATTGACTTCCTAGGGTGATTTAAATGCGCTAAAAAAGGCTGTCGCATTTATAGTAATAATTTGAATGATGGATTCTGGAATTTTATTTTTTAGCATTGTTATTACCTTGGTGCATGTGCAAAAATACAGGACCCCTTTAACATGTTAGTAAGAGAAAACACCCCGTATTCGGCAAAATTTCCCACGCGCTGACCAGACATTCCTACCCCCCCTCCCCCCTCCTCGAAGCTGTTCTAAAATGTGGGATTTTTAGCCATTGGCTGATAGAAAGCGCTTTGCTTGTCGAAGCCGCACTTCCCTCAAACCTAAGAAAATCCCTGTCTTGTCAAAGCATTTTGCGTTTTGGCAGCAACATGTAAGAAATCTCTGCTTCGTACTTTATAGTAGTGTCGAGCCTCTCCAGCGCAGCGGTTATTGGCTCGGTTTTCTCAAGAAAATGAAGCGCCAGTCTTCCATAAAGAGTCTCATGCGGAAGACAGTCAAGCAAGAAATGGCCGGGCCTCTGTGATCATGGCCCGTGCCGTCTGTAACGACAGAGCCTGCAAATGAAACTCCCAGGAGATACCTATGAGCAGCAGGGGCTCAGGGGGCTCATTTTATAGTCGTCTGAGGAGCACGTGCCATACCCATGCTCATTTCAACTGCCAATGCTGACTTCAGCCCCCTCAGTACTGAACTGGGACCCAAGATGCTATGCTGGGGCCCATTGTTGGAATGGCATTTCAGACTGATGCCGGAACGGATCCATGGGGGAGGGCAATGGGGGCGATCCCCCTGAGACCTGAGAGGGACCCCTTTCATACTCAAAAAGGGGCTCATATGAGCTTCTCCGGGTCTCTGTGAAAACCTGATGGGTTCGTGATGCAGTCAGGGGGCCAGCGGGAGGGTTAAACGGATAGACGAGCCCTAAGACTTCCAAAGAGTCCCTGAGACTGCAAAAGGGTATCAGAAAGGCATCATATAAAGGTATATATATATAAATATATATAAAGGTATATATAAAGCTATCAGAGCGCTCCTGAGACCGCCAAAAGGGTCATAGAGCCCCTGAGACGGCGAAGATGATGACTGAGTCCCAAGGAAGGCATAACTTCCCCTAGAAAGTTATGGGAGCCCGAATGGGCTTCACGGGTATGTGTGAAAAGCTGAAGGTTCCTGGGGCAGTCAAATGGCCCCCGGGAGGGTTAATGAGACCCTGCGGAGGCTAGACTGGGATAGGGCTAGGTAAGCTTACCCCTGAGATGGATAGAAAGGCCCTGAAATTATCCAAGGGCCCCTGAGACTGCAAGAAGGGTCCCAACATGTCAAAGGTTCCATGAGGTTGTTAAAAGTGCCCGAGGGGCCCTTGAAACGGCAAGACCTTAACCCTATTCCCGGCAGGGGGAGGGAGGCGGAATCCGCCCCCCCTCGGGTTTTTTGCTTGCCAATTCCAGGCTTTTTAACACAGCTTCACGAAACTTGGTCACTTTTCCTAGCTATTCCTTCTATGTGCCGTGACAAAATTTCAAAATTCTGCTTTGCTCAGGGGCGAAGTCAGGCAACGTTTTTGGGAGGCACCTCATGCCATTTTTGGCCATGTTAAGGGTAAAAGGAAAATGTCTGCCAAAAACAGAGTTTTTAAGATAGAACTTAAAACTTTATATGGATGTATAGCTATATAGTTGCGCCATGTGCAGATAAAATTTTGTTTACCTGAGGTCATTTTACGAGGTCAGGTCAAGGTCAAAAGTCAAAATTTGTTTTTTCGCAATACTGTCGGCGTCGTTTTTTCAAATGCCAAACCCGAAATATATGTGACGTAGAAGAATACCTTCTACTTGTGTACCAAGTTTCAGCTTGATATCAGGTCGGGTCACGGAGCTATGACCTAAAATGTCAGTGGGCGTACCTAATATCGCAATAGCCATAAAATAAAATTTTTGAAATAGAGTGAATTCAAACGATTGAAAACGTTTAAAGATAATATTAAAAGCACAGAAGATCATTCCAAGTGACCCCAAGGTCACTGGAGGTGATTTAAGGTCAAAGGTCACAAGTTGATCTGAGAAACGTGTGACCATGACAGTTCCCCTTTTTCATGTCCCTGACACCGGCTATGCTAACATTATACAAACATTGCAATGCGATTTGCACTTCTTTAGTATAATATGACTAGCAGAAGCCAAAAAAAGGTGTTTGCCTCTTTTGTTCATCCAGTTGTTATAAAACTAATCTTCCTATTTTTGAAACCCTGTGAACGCCTATGAATTTTCTCAAAATTTCAGATTTGTGGACCCATGGTGAAAGCCCTATCCGTAATCTCTCGATTCATGCCAGTTTCATTGAAATCGGTCGATAAACAACAGAGTTATAAGAAGTCCAAAAGTACCTCCCATTTTGACATTTTTGCATCCCTGTATCCACAAATTTCAAAATTTTGAAAATTTCTTTTTTTAAAAATGTAGTTCACGTCACGGCAAATCGATTGCCGTTTGTTGCGATGAAATCGGACGAGTAGTTCTCGAGATCTCAGGGGGGGGGCCGAATCCGCCCCCCCCCCCCCTGCCGGGAATCGGCCATACCGTCTAGCCCTCCGGGAATAGGGTTAAGAGGGAACTTAGGACAGTGTAAGGAGCCCCTGGCCAGCCAGAGGGGCCTCCTGAACGGGGATTCATCGGTGACCGTCTCAGCGTCAAGAGGGCCCAGTTAAGTTACACTGGCCTTTTTGAAAACGTGAGGGGTTCATGCTGCCGTCAGGCGGCCCCGGCAAGATCAGATGGGCCCTTAGACGACAAGATGGGCCTCTATACGGCAGAGGGTCCCTGAGACCGATATTGTCAGAGGGCTTATCGTTTCTGCCAAGTGAGGGCAGAAACGATAAGAGGGCCTCTGTGACGACATGGACGCTTGAGTGTTTTCTGTTTTATATAAGGCGTTGTCATTACTGCGCGATGCACAAACATCACTGAAAATAAACCTGGAAAAGTTCGTAGTTCATCGAAGTTCGAAAACATGGCCCTGGGAAACTTTCGTAGACAACAAACTAGATCTTGTTACTGGAAACGTAAAATCGATAAGAACTGGGCCATATCTGGTGAACACCGCGCGATCCAATGCCGAATACTCGCAAAGTTATTAACTTTCGCCAGTATGCGCCATTTGGGCACCTTGGGCAGTACAGGAGGGCTGATACAACTCCCAGCCATTTACAGATCTGACGTGATATGCGACGGAAGATAAGGAGCATGTAGTGAGATCCTTTGACTGCACCATGGCGTTCCGTTTAAGAATTTTAAGTCTCTCAGTGGACCTAAAGGTGACCTCAGAGAAGGTCATACCAGTGCATTCTGGTTTTATTAGGGACGCAATCTATAGAACGCTCTCGAACGGCCTAGAACGACTTCTGGGGAAGAATAAGGACTGAAATTATTGTAGCCATGCAAATCAGCGTTTCCTGCAACTTAATAACTCCTCTGAAATACACAAAAAAGGCGAAAAGGGAAGTGGACTTGACCCACAATTTTGACCTAAAATGGCCTCGACCTAATTAAGGACCCAGTTTCAAAGGTCGATAACACTATGGGTGACACCTATGCAGAACATGTAGTAAGACTGTATATCGCGAAATACTTACATTTCCTGTACGATGGAGACTGTCGTCAAATCAAAATTTCTCCATAAGTGCATTCAAGAAAGAGGTCCCAAATCAGCAACCTTCCCATGTATTGACTTCAAATTTTCGCGGGATATGTAAAAATGTCTGAAAGTTTCTTATGGAGGAAACTTTTAAAGTTATCACAGTCTACGCTGACAGAAAACTAACGAAAAACCTCAAGAGCTTACAGTCCTCTGTACTGGCGACGGCGTTAACCCTCGCCGGGCAGGCCTCCGAGCCCGCCTCCGCCGGCACGGAGGGGGCTCATCAACAAGATCTCGAGACCTCTACGTCGTGTAGAAAGCCTAGAAACACGGTTGGAAATACCTTGGCGAAACCAAAAGAAAAAACCCGGACTTAGTCAGATCTGGTCAATGGGGTCACCAGAGGTCATCTTAGGCCAATTCATCTGTTGGCGTTTTGGCAGAAAACTGTAATGATCAACCCATTAACGTAGCTGCAAAGATGTTAGGCGTGAAAAGAAGATGTCATATGCCTTTATGATGGAATAAAAGAACATATGCGATCATATTTTGCCATTTTATGCGAAACTGAAAGTGAAGGAAAGGTTCAGTCTTTTTGTAAGGGCAAGAAATACTTATTCCCATTGAAAAAACAAATAGCATTTGGGTTAGATCATGCCACAAACATCTAAAGGTGCATGTCAACATGGGCTCCGTCACGGGGGGAAGGAATACATCCCCTCCAGCCGTCCGACTGGCCCTCCTGCTGTTGAATCTGGCAAGAAATGGCAACCATATTAATCGACATATATTTCGATTATTTGATCATCATATTGATATTAAAAAAGGATGCAATACGAGACAGGACTGAGCACTGTCACCTGCATGCTAGCGTTTGTGTGATGCTGCGATGTATATATATATATATATATATATATATATATATATATATATATATATATATAAGGTTCCGCCCCTCGCCCGCAATGTATGATTCTGAAGCAAAACGGAAGCTACATTGCATCTTTATCGAAATATAGGTGCATTTTGTCTATGCAATATCGCAAAAACGACCTGGTGCCTTTAAAAATACAAATCCGGCGAGTTTGGCCAGAAAATAAAAAGTAAAGTTCACATTTTGTAAATTTAAGGGTCACGGACGACGTCGCAGGCCAGGTCAAACATCCTAAAGGAATCCTTTTCCCCAGGGTCGCCTGATCACAATGGAAAACTGACCGAGGTTATACCCGGTATCCGGCCCGATAACACGAATTATCCGGCCGAATATCGGATGGTAGGAAAACTCACTATGCGGCCGAATTATCGAGCCAGATAATTCATCCGGTGCATCCCTATTAACGCGCGCAGTGGAGAGGAGTTTCGCGCTAACGAGCAACGGAAGGGGGCACAAAAGTGCCCACCTCCTGATATCGGAAACAGAAAGAACTAGGGGCATGAAATGCTATGGGTAAAGTAGGACTATAAGCAGCAATTTTGTGTGAAATTTTCATGACCCTAGGTCAGTATCTTCAAGGTCAAATGGGGTCGAAAAGGCCAACTTTGAACACTTTCTCGAGCCATACAGGCCATTCCGTACGGTTTTTCGAACGAAACGGGAAAGGATGCGTGTTTTAGCGTTAAAACGTGGAATTTCCATTCATTCGGCGTCTTGGCTGGAGATTCCGGGTCAAGGTCACGTCAGGCCATTGACCTATGACGCAATTCTTTTCATTTTTTTGCAGAGCAGATTTCAAGCAACGAGGGATGTTAGTTTAGATTCAGTGTAAATAAGGGCGCTAAACGCATCTTTTGGTTATTTTCGGTGAAGATAGCCATTATCGGTAAATTTGATCACTTTGGGCGCTTACTAGGCTCTGCAAGACCAAAAGAAATGAGGAAAGGTCATTGACCTTGAATGATGTTTTTGACCCAGGGTAAGTTTGATGTCAACTGTCTGCGCTGTTATTCCGCTATAATGAACCCAATTGCACGACTTAATCGTTCTGAAACGCAAAATTTATAAATAAGTATATATACATATATATGCTCGTCAGTGCGCCAAGCATGTTTTTGTTAGGGTCTGTCAATGGGGGTTCTCACAAATCGGCACATTGGAAAGCAAATCTGGACCAGATCTCAAAATAGTTGCCCTTGACCATTGATAACCTTGATCTGCATTGATCTTGGTATATATAAGCGTGTGCGCACACGTGTTCTTATTTGAGTCTTTGAATCCATATTTCGTACAGATCGACATGTTGCAAGGCAAATCTGGGTCAGGTCACAAGCTGGTTGACCTTGAACTTTGATGACCTTGACCCTTACTGCCCCTGGCGTTGGTCTTGGTACATCCATGACTTATGTCCGAATGATGTTGGCTTGTAATGTTCAAACAGCAATCTTACGTAGAAGGCTAGTCATTTCGCAAAGTTCTCATTTGCCAGCGACAACCGTTATGTTCGTTATGTTTGTTCGATTTCAGATGCTTCAAACTTGAAAATTTCCAGCCGATTTTCGATTTTTTTTACGCCAATCAACGAGTTATTCAGTTGCCATAAATGTCACAAAATAGTAGCGATCAGCTTCGATCCGTTATCGAGATTTTCAAGAAAAACAGGCGGGGGCACTGTCGCGCTCCCTTTCCAGTGCGCGTGTTTAAAAAAAACGCACTGTGGCCTGGACAAAGCCTCGCAGTCTAATTTTTGACGACTGTAGACGTGCGGCCTCCCGGGCATGCGGCCTGACCCGTAATAACCTAACGCCTTCTGCTGGCCTGAACCCGTCAAGAGAGCAGTTCCATTCCTAGCGATATGCACAGGCATACTGCTGCAGGCGGCCATAGGGTTAGTTCTGGGCGCCTAGTGAGCACGCACAATGCTCTTGTCGGCTTCCGGGCGAAGCGTTAGTTTGGAGGCGGTCTCGAGCCCTTTGCACTGACAGAGCTTCTGTTGCGAGCGCTTTTGCGTGCATCCACAGAGAGCAAGGCTGTCATTAGCAGGCTTGTGTTCCACCCCGAGGCGATTCGAATCGACTCTGAGCCGAATCAGGAACTAAACACTTTTGTCGTAAATCAAAACAGATTCGGTCGAAAAGCGCAATAAATCAGAATCAGAACCGAATCGCTTTCTGGTCTGCAGAACTACTCGCGAATCGATTCATTAAACAAGTGACAAATCAGAACAACAAAATACTTATTCAAGAACCTGTATCAATCAAATGCTGATGAAAAGACTCCGTATCTTCAATTTCCTTCAAACAAATACTTTGGTATTTTATGCATATTTCCCATTAATTCTGATAAGAAACTGAATGTTTCAATTAAGGCGCACAGTCATAGGTGTAGGAACGTCTCAGAAAATGGGGTGCCAAAACCAGTTTTGAGGTCGATTCTTTCCACGCATCGCTAGGTTCAGCATTCTCAGTGAGTGGGGGTGCCATGGCACCCACGGACCCCTCCCCCCGCCGTTCCTATGCCTATGTGCGCAATGTCATGAAATAAATAAAAACGCAATCCATTCGGGCATAATGATCAGAATTAGTTCCAGGCTCGGGGAATCGCGCATTGACACCGCAATCTCGACGTATTTGAGAGAAAACAAAGAATTCTCACTGATAAACTTTTGCGACTGCTCGGTTTCATGGCAGATTCATCATGTCGACTATCGAACTGTGACTTGTGTTTGATTTAATACCATGAAATCGAGGACGTACGGTGTTTCAGGATAAAAGGGAAGGGTGTGTGTGAAAAGTGCAAAGAATATGTGGCTCAGGTGGCTCGTAGTTGCAAGAACAACAGCTGGTAGCGACAAAAACGTCAAACCCATTCATCTTGCTGCAATCTCCTCAGGCAGCTGCAGGCGCTGAAAAGCAACGGTGGGTTTTCACAGCCGCGGCCCTATACATTACCAGAAAGACCGTCCTCCTTGTTTTCAAAACAGAGGTCGGCTGCACATGTGTTATAGGCACGAACTGGGCCGAGGTGCACCAGTTGCGAAACGCACTGATCCGAAATCGACGATCAATTCGATGGTCTGTAATGACACAGTGCTATTTTTTCATTCTCCGAAGTACTCAGACTTTACCGTATTCTATTGTAAAAATCGACACACACACACACACACACAGATATATATATATATATATATATATATATATATATATATATATGTATAAAGCAGCCAGACCTCGTTCTGGATATGGCCAAGCAGCCTGAAATATGAAGAAATTTTGACCTTGGTCAAAAGAAAGTAACCACGACGCGGTCCGAAAATTCTCCATTCCCAAACACCGACACAAGTGTCACTAGTCGCATTGTGATTCTTAGAAAAACAACCACAGCGTGTTGGGCCGAAGAGTTTTTTGCCAGAATGCGTTCTGGCTGTTCAGGAAAAAACCAAAAACCGGGCCTTACATTGGTGAGAAGAGAAAAGATACTAGTTGACTGGTGTGTCAGATGATACATGAAAACAGTGTTTTGAATAAGGATACTACATTCTAACTGATGTTTCCTCTTATCAACCCAGGACCCCGCCACTATCCAGGAGTGAGGAGACAGATATAACAGCGCAGGGCCTTTTGGACTTACGGGTCCTGTTTGCTTTTTGTTTGAAAACAGGGCTTACCCTGAGCTCTGGAGCGTAACGTAAACAAAAAAGGAACGGCCAATCTGCAGTTAATTTTGCGGTGGGCGACACCACTGCAAAAATGACGTAATTTTGGTTTAAATCCCTATCTGCGACTGATCACCAATTCCAGTGCAGCCAGATCGCAGGTTATAATATTCAGAAGAGCTTTCCTTACATTCTGATCTAAAGGCGACATCTGTCAAATACGGCTCGTGCTTCAGGGACAGCAGAAGAATGGTTCGAGTATCATAGGCGCTCGGTAGCAATATACCGTTCTCTGACTTCGATTCGCTTTTCCTGTATATTTGACTATAGTGGAACAATCAGATTCGCATTCTGGAATCTTTATTAATTCATTGGTTTCATATACATATTACAATCAACGTGAAGATGTAAACATTCAGCTCGTACTTGAGAGACGGAAGACGAAAGGTTTGAGTGTGTTAACCCGCGCACGACCGTCGGTCCGTCCCGAACACTGGCGACTGGGGGGGGGGCAGTTGACTGCCCCCCCTCTAACTCACGAACGGTTGGTCGCGCGATAAAAATAAGCATACCGTTGGAATGCCTGTCACGAGTAGAGCTCGAAACTGGTCTCATTTTTAGTTTTAGATAATATGTAAGCCAATTTACGCCCTATATATGTTTTCTCATAGCCGACTGCATGAGACCGAAAAATGGCCTGAATCTCAAGGGCTGTGACTAATAACGCATAGGTAAAGGCACCAGCGCACAAGTAAATGTCCGCGGATGCCGATACACGTCTCATTTCCTCAGATTTGTTCAACATATACGCCGAAACGTTGAGTTAAAGACACCGTAATTCTCCCGTCAGCCGTCACTGTGCGCCGCTGCCGTATGCGGTACCAAATTGACGGGAACTAATTTTAGCGTTCCTTTATTTTCGGGAAAAAAGACGATCTATGTAAATTTTGTTGATCTTTGTGGTTCTTGTGATGGTTTCTCTGCTTAAATTTTGGAAAAATTGATTAGTTGCCAATCTACAAAGTTGGCGGAGCTTTATTCGCGAGAGCCTGTTTATTTCCAAAATATGCCACTTTTTCGAACTTTTTGGGGTTCCTGGTATTAATTACGTCTGTGCAAGCTAGTTCTGCCATTTTCTACCCATTCTGAGTAATTCATCGTCGATTTTGACGGTGGTACATTTTGGCCCACTACAGTTATTCGTGACCTGACCTCAGGTCAATGGCTGGAAGTCACTGATACTTTGCCCAGTGACGGTTAACTAAATGTCTGCTTCACTCCACACTAAAAATGTTATGGAATATTCCGTCAATTTCCGAAAAAACGGCGATATGTCTTAAAAATGGGCTTGACCTTAGGTCAATGACCCGGAAAATTCCGAAAAATCCGAGATAGCAGATTTGTTGCATCTATCACAATCACTAATCCCTGAAAGTAATATTGAGATATCTCGTTTTGCGAAAAAGTTAGAGGGCGCTAAACTTTTTTTGACATAGGTCTGTTTGACCTAGGCTAGGTTAGGCACCTGACCTGACTTGAGGTCAAAATTTTGACACGAGACGTAAAATTGATGGTGCAAAAGGTGCACAAAGTTTCGTGACTCTGTGTTTGTTTGTTCTCTCGCAATCCCAGAGAAACCTCAGGGGGGGCAGTTAACTGCCCCCCCCCAGTCGGGGACGGGTTAAACAAGGGTGCTCCGTGACAATATGCCATTCTTAGTCTTCGGTTCCCTCCCTTGCATGCCTGAAGGTAGTGGCACAGCCAAATCGTTTTCCTTAGGCATATAAAAATCAACGCGAATAACCGAACACTGAACCTGTCCTTAGGGGGAGGGGACGTTAACCCGGCACTGGTTGTGATATTTTACTACCTTTCATTGACTTAGTAGCAAGGAGGGGGCGCTTAACCCGCGCCCGACTGGCACTGGGTGCCAGCCACGTTCGACTGGGAGGGTTGATGAGTTGACTGAGTTGACCCCCCTCTAATTCCCGAACGGCTGGTTGCTTGGTAAAAATAAGCTTTGAAAGCTCGTGACAAGTGGAGCTCGAAACCGGTCTTATTTTTAGTTTTGGACTAGTAGAAATGTAAGCCATTTACATTCCAAATGTGTTTTCTCACAGCCGATTGCATGAAATCAAGATCCACTGGCGCAGCCAAGGGGGGGGGGTGGACTCGGGGATCCGGGCTCTCCCCTATGGCCTGCATTTATTCTAAAAACCACTGCACATCGTCTTTCCAGGGGGAGGTTTTCGCATCATTTCAGTTCGCACTTAGCTCCGCCACCCTCCCTTAAGAAAATACTGGCTGTGTCACTTCCTGTATCTCAAGGGCTGTGATTAATCAAGTCTAGGTAAAGGCACCAACGAACAGGTAAAAGTCCGCAAATGCCGATACATGTTTAATTTCTCTGATTTTGTGATATATACACCGAAACGCCGAGTTAAAGACACAGCGATTTTCGCGCCCACTGCCGACGGACGCCGGGGGAGGGCAGTTGACCGCCCCCTGAGGTTTTTCTGGGATTACGAGAGAACGAACAAACACAGAGCCACGAAACTTTGTGCACCTTTTGTTTGATCATTTGTACACTCTGCGTCAAAGTTTTGACACAAGTTTCGTCACAGGTCAGGTCAGGTTGAGCTACGTCAGGTAAAACGAACCTATTTCCAAAAACCTTTAGCGCCCTGCAACTTTTTCGCAAAACAAGATATCGCAATAATACTTTCACGGATTAGTGATCTTGTTAGATGCAACAAATCTGCCATCTCAGATTTTTCGGAATTTTCTGGGTCATTGATCCAAGATCAAAACATTGTTAGTGTAGAGTGAAGCAGACATCTAGTTACCGTCATTGGACAAAGTATCAATGACTTCCAGCCATTGACCTGAAGTCAGGTCACAAATAACTGTTGTCAGCTAAAATGTGCCACCGTCAAAATCAGCGATGAATTACTCAGAATGGGTAGAATATGGCAGAACTGGCTTGCACAGACGTAAATAATACCAAGAACCTCGAAAAGTTAAAAAACTGCGTATTTTTAGAAATAAACAAGCTCTCGCGAATAAAGCTCCGGCAATTTTGTGGATTGGTAACTAATTATTTTTTTCCAAAATTTCAGCATGAAAACCATCACAAGAACTACTGACATCAATAAAATTTACATGGTTAGGCTTATGTGGCAAAAATGAAGGAACGATAAAATTAATTCCCGTTAATTTCTTACTACGTAGGACTGCGGCGCCCACCAACAGCCGGCGCGAAAATTGCCGTGTCTTTAACTCAACGTTTCGGCGTATATATTGAACAAATCAGAGAAATTAGACGTGTATCGGCATCTGCGGACCTTTGCTTGTGCGCTGGTACTTTTACCTATGCGTGATTAGTCACAGCCCTTGAGATTCAGGTCTCATGCAGTCGGCTACGAGAAAACATATATAGGACGTAAATTGCTTACATATAACCTAAAACTAAAAATGACACCTGTTTCGAGCTCTACTCGTCTCAAGCTTTCCAACAGTGTGCCTATTTTTATCGTGCGACCAAGCGTTCGTGGGTTAGAGAGGGGGGGGGTGAACCGCCTCCCCCAGTCGGACGTGGTCGTCGCCGACCGACGGTCGTGCGCGGGCTAATGAGAACTAATTTTAGCGTTTTCTTACTTGTGCAACATAGGCCTTTCATTGATATTTCTCGATTCTAGTATTTCTCATGGTTGTTTCTGATCCTTAAATTTCGGAGAAAATCAGTAGTTGTCAATCTCTTTGGCGGAGCTCTCTTCGCGAGTCTTTTCATTTCAAAAGTGTGCAATTTTTGGAAATTTTTTGAACTTCTTGGTAATACTCTCAGCTGTGTGAGCCAGTTCTACCATTTGCTACCAGTTCTAAGTAATTCATCGCCGATTTTGACGGCGGTGCATTTTGGGCCATAAAAGTTATTCGTAACTTGACCTAAGGTCAATGGCTGAAAGTCATTGATACTTTGTGCATTGACAGCAAATGCAATTTGAATCACCCCAGACTAGAAATGTTATAAAAGAAAGTCCGTGAATGGCGGAAAAACGACGATATGTTTTGAAAATGGGCTTGACCTTAGGTGAATGGCCCAGAAAATTCCGATAAATCTGAGAGTGTAGATTTGTTGCATCAATTGGAATCTCTAATTTCTGGAAACTTTATTGTAATATCTCGTTTTCCGAAAAAGTCACGGGTCGCCAAACTTTTTTGGACATAGGCCCACTTGACCTGACCTAGGTCAGACCCTGACTTGATCTGAGTCCTGCTGAGTCCAGAAACCCTGACGTCCCAGCTCTGAGCCTGTTGGTCCTTTCACTCGTCAGTTTAGAAAATCTTTTGTCAAAAGCGAGGTTCCAAAGTACATGCATATCCTGTCCCACATTTCTTTCCTCACCTCCCACTTCGGACCACTGAGGGCCTTCCAGCGACAAAGAGTGGAGGCCATCCACCACACCGTGAACGAAAAGGTTCGGTGCGTGACCAGGCCCCGTCGTCTCAGATCACCCAAGCTATGTAGGCCGTCAGTCGTGTGCTGTCAGGGGAATACACGTGTGTCTGTGCCAGTGCAAGCCTCCGTGGGTGCCAGTGCGTCTCGCTTGTGTGCGTGTATTGTCCCATCAGGCTTTTAGTGTCCTTCTCAAGTACACCTTTATGAAGTGCCATGTTGTTTTCATCCATTAGTTACCTATGAGCACAAGCCATTTTATGGGTTTACTTGTGCACAGTGTGTTGCATTGTTCCAGTGTGATACCTGTGGGCGATACCTGAACCCTTCCAAGAAAAATGTCGGAAAGGGGCCTCCTGTGACGGTCAAAGGACCTCCTGGCAAGGGCGGATCTAGAATTTCGCCGCTTGGGGGGGGAGGGGGTGGCCAGCGAGGGCCCCTGGCCGGCCGGCCGGCCTCCTCCCCTATTACCTGCTGTTCAGATATAAGAAAGCGTGGATCCACGCGGGTCCAGGGAGCAATATTCGATGTAATTATAGTTATTTACCATGTAAAGCTGCATTTTTTTCACCATGTAAAGTAGCCCAAAAATTCAGGCGCGTCACCTTATTTGACAAAATTTAGCATTTCGTTGCCATGGAAAGTGACCGAAGTATGGCAAAAAAAACGGCGGGATTTCAGGCGGCTGCGTTTCTCTCTCTGTTTGAAATCCCGTGTCTGTATCTGACAGTTTTAGGTCGCTTAATAAGGGACTGCGCTGGAGTCCTTCTACTCCTTCGTAACTCATGGTGACTATTTTGCCAGTTTGGGTTAGCTTAGGCTGGGTTTCCTCTGCAGTTACAGAGGAAGTTTCGGAGGTTTTGGACCATTTGCCTTGTCAAGGCCCTCTAGTGACCTTCAGGTTCCTTTTTCAGTTTCACGTGTCCCCCGGGAGTTCCAAGGCACTCCTTTGACAGTTTCAGGGACTTACCATGCAATTTTAGGGGCGCGTTGACCATCTCATGGTCCCTTCTGCCATCCCTGGAGCATTTTGGCCATCTATGGAGCCCCTCAGGCAATGACAAGTCTGTATAAGTTCCTTTCCCTCTACAAGTTTCTTTCTACCGTGGCAGAAGAGCCTCTTGCAGTCGTCTAGGTCGTTTGGCCGTTTCACGAGTTGTCTGGATTTCTCAGGGTTGGGTAGTTTCTTGGGCCCCTTTGGTCGCTTCAGGGGCCCGTTTTGCTAGAGATTGCCAGTTAGCAGTCTCAGAAGCCCCTGCCAAACACTCCCAGAGGACCACCCTCTTGTCTCTGGGAACATTTTCGCCGTCTCAGGGTCAATTTGGGCAGCGTCATGGCCCCATGAACGTCTCCGGTGGCCCCTATGGCTACATCAGGAGTCTCCCTCTGTTACATGGGGTATGTCTGGCAGTCTTAGGGCCCTCTAGCCGTATCAGGACCTTTGTTGGCGCTTCAGGGACCTCACTGGCGGCCTCAAGGGGCATTTTCCGTACCAGGAGCCCGCCTAACACACGCGAGCGCCCTCTTGCCGTGCTGGGCCCTCATGCCGTCTTGGAGGCCCTCTTATCGCCCTTGCCCTCGCAGGAGCCCTTTAACCTTTTTGACGGTCTTAGGGGTCATCTTTCGTGTAAGGCCCCATCTCGCCGTCTCAGAATCCACGTGGCCTTCGCGGGCCACCCTGACGACATCAAGAGCCCCTCAGTTTTTTTTTTATGAAGACCGGTGTAACCCATTTGAGGTTCCTCTTGAGGCTGAGGTTACCGATGAATCCCCGCTCAGGCGGTCCCTCTGGTTGGCCAGGTGTTCCTTAGGCCGTCCTAGGCACCCTCTTGAGGTCTTGCCATCTCAGAGTCCCCTCTGGTCGTTTCATGAACCGTTTGCCGTGTTGGGCCCCTCCTGTGGTCTCAGAGGCTCTTGGGAAGTTTCAGGGGCCTTTCTATCCATTTTACTATGGCCATCTTACTTTTTTAGGGTCTCATTCATCCTCCCGGAGGCCCTCTGACTGCATCAAGAACCGTCAGCTTTCACACAGGCCTGTGAAGCCTATTCGGGGTCCATATTACATTTCAGGGACCCTTATGCCATCCCAGGTACTTAGTCATCATCTTTGCCGTCTCAGGAGCCCAATGACCCTTCTAGTGGTCTCAGGGACATTTTACCGTGTTGGAGCCCTGTTGCAGTCTCAGGGGCCCTTTGTGAGTTCCAGTGGCACGTCTATCCGTCTCAGGAGCCATCTAACCCTCCAAGAGCCCCCCCCCCCTGCCCTTCCTCCCCGGCTGCATCGAGAACTCGACAGGTTTTTGCAGAGACCCCATGAGGCTCATACGGGGCCACTTTTTGATTCTGAGAGGGACCCCTTCGAGATCCTTCTCAGGCCTCTGAGGGATCGTCCCCATTACCCCCCCCCTGAGATTCGCCCCTGCTTCCCGAGGTGATAAGGGACCTCTTGGAGCGGCGAGGGGCTTCCTGTGATGAAGGGGCACCTTTAGCGATGAATGGACCTCCTGGCGCAGTAATAGGCCTTCCCATGCTGAACAAGGTCGCTGACAACCCGCACTGGCAGCACTGACAATGCTGCGGAGTCGGAATCGGAGTCGGAGGCGGAGTGGCTTCAGAGCAGGCACTTAGCCAGGATTTTCCTCAGGGGGGCCAAATTGTCAAATTTTGTCATATGCCACAG
The DNA here is from genome assembly GCA_030062745.1 of Capitulum mitella. Classification (NCBI taxonomy): domain Eukaryota; kingdom Metazoa; phylum Arthropoda; class Thecostraca; order Pollicipedomorpha; family Pollicipedidae; genus Capitulum; species Capitulum mitella. Next base: position 30,829,270 of record CP099844.1, read on the forward strand.
GCATATGACAAAATTTACAAGAAAAGGCAACAGTTTTTGGCAATTTATCGCATATGTACTGCACAGGAAAACATATAATGTTTGTTTTTGCAACATAGGTGCAAAATATATGATCACTATTACGTATTCATGCAAAATCGCAATGTATCTAGTGTACACCGCTTGGCTCGGGGGGGGGGGGCATGGCTCCCATGGCCCCCTTTGGCTACGTCCCTGTTTCACAGTCAGTATTTAGGCTGGAGTCACAGTCGGAGTTGCTAAAGGCTAATTAACTTCTACTCCGGGTCGGAATCTCCATTCGCAAGATTCCGACAGATGAAATTTTATCATTTCGTTGATAATCTCTACCGTTCTACATTGGTTTTTTTCGTTTTTGTTTTTGTTTTTGTTTTTTTGCTAGGTATTGTTCATCATTTTGTTTTTAAGTTCAGAGCTGCACGATTGTTTCAAGGCTATCAAGATTTTTTAGCTAAGTGTGAACTGAAATCATACGAAAACCGCCTGCTGGGAAGATGATGTGCGATGGTTTTCACAAGAAATGCGCGCCTCAGGGGCTTGCCCCCCCCCTTTGGCTGCGCCGGTGGTTGCCCATCTGGGACTTGGCAAAAAAAGTGTAACAAAAGTTGCTGGGTCCCTTGTCGACAGCCAGGATGAGACCCAGATAGCTGCTCCGAAGGGACCCGTATGGTACCCAGTGAGCTTTGATAGCTGGGCACAGGTCCAGCGGGTAGGGACGATCTGCATGTTTGGGGAGGGGGAGGGCAAGGATGATGGTCAAAGCCGGGATTTCCCTTGGTCCCGGGGGTCAAGTTCGCGCGGTATGGAGTGAAACGACGATAAATTTTAGGATTTAGGTGACTATTTTTTGCAGTGAAACACAGAATATACCCTATAATGAAAGCTAGAAGGTAAGACGAGCATTTCCCTCAGCATGATATACACATTTTTATCCCTCATTATTTTATCCCTACTCCCACTTTTTGGTCAATTAAAACAATGATTAATGATAATAACTAAATGAAGTTTATAGAAAGTCCTATATATAGGGCCTTGGAAAGACTTAGAAGGATTCGGAGACAAACATGGCGCAATAAGGACATTTCATTCCGCGCGAATTTCGACCCGTACAAAAGTATAAGCACGCCCCAGCTTGCCGGGCCCGCCAGGCGCGCCAAGAAAGTACAGGCTAAGGGACAGGGAAGAAGAACATTGGCGTCCTGGAAAGGCAGTGTGATGCCATTTTCAGGAACAGAGTGAAGAGGGCAAACAAGGGCTTGTACCCACGTTTTTATTTTTTTTTTTTGAAAGGTAAAGGTATGTTTCACAGCGTTGTGTATTCTGGACTTGTTTTGAAGGCCATGTATTGATTCACTATAAACTAGGATGGAAAGCAGCATAGCTTGCGATGGAATTCTGTCTGTGCATGTGGTATTTTGGGTGCTTTTTCTATGGCTGACAGTGCAGAAGATCAATTCAGGTGCAGGTTTATATTCAGGACCAGATCCAGGGAGGAGGGGGGGCAGGCACTGGAGCCATGGACTCTTGTGTTGGACAACCCTGGGCCAACATGCCTTTTTGTCCTCTGTTAGGAGGGAAAGTGCATATGGTGTTTTGGAACCCCAGACTTGCTTATGTACATGTGGGTTTTTCAAAATGGCCAAATGAGAAAATTTCACAGTAGCCAAATGAGAAAGAACAAAAACTTTTGTAGTAGGCAAGGTTACTCAGATGGAGATTTGGTTCCCATCAGCACATGATCTATTCCACTGTGGGGTACATTCAGGGGTGCAGGAACTCCACAGGTGGAGGTGAAGAGGTATTTTGGGTTGATTTTCCCCAATCAACACCCACAGGATCCAGTGCTGAATTTGAAAAAAACATTGAAGCAGGTAGCAACCTCTGCTCCCCCCTCCCACTTCCTGCACCCTTGGGTACATTGCATCGCAACAGATGCAGTTTTGACCAAGTATAGGCAGAATGAACAATGGAAAGCTTGGACTGTGACTGGTGTGGAAGATTGGGGTGATGCTTTGGTGATTGTGCACATCAGTGACTCATCCAGTGAACATTAATAAGTGATAAGAGCAGACATTTTGAATATTGGTGTTGGCTAGTGAAAAGTTTGTCTTAAGGCCTTGTTTCAGATTGTTACTTTCCTGATGTGTTGTTTGGCAGGAAAGAGAAAAATAATCATAAATGCAAAGCAGGGTGCACAGTGCTCAGTATAATATGACATGTAGGTACATGGATGACTACCCCAAATAAACATTTATTCCTGGCTAGTTGCATGTCATTGAGCTCTACCTATGCAGTATGGACCATGACTGGTTATGCTTTGCATGTCCACTTGTGCAAACTGCAGTTACATATTACATACTGCATTGCAGGAATGTTGCATATGCATGCATAGTTTTTTAGTGTGGTTCATTCAATGTATGGATAATAGTAAGGATTACCTTTGGAATTGTGTCCTCATGGGAGCTGTGCCAATGCTTCTACATCTGGATTTCAAAGTTCCTGAGTGAGCTGAATTGGCAACCAGGGGAAACCATATACAATTTTGAGAAAACTTATAATAATTACAATTTGGTCTTACCCTCACTGCCTTGTCCATTGTTGTGTGGGCTCAAACTGATTAAGGGCAGTCTTGTCCACCATCTGCAGACAGGAAGCATATGTAGTGTTGTTAGGGATGATGCAACATGCCATTTTGCTTTTATTTGGCAGTTATGCACTAAATACTTTAATCTAATCAACTGATATAAAAAAACAACAATCTTCCAAAGCAGATTTGTCATTGACCATTGCTTTTGTGTCATATCTTTTGGACAGCATAGCTCTGGTTACTGGGTTACCCTGTGCTGCAAAAGCTTTGCTAATTGCATGCATTGTTTTTCTGGCCACAGCCTCTTGAGGCAACCAGCAGCTTAGCCATGTTTGTCAAAGTGAGGACCATGGATGGGAAATCATCAGGCATTGTCACCATCTCAAAGTTGACAACAGTGGACCAATTTCGGAAGCTAGTTGAAGAGGAGCTTGATGTTGCCCCGGAGAACCAGCGCCTCTTCTTTAGAGGCAAACAGGTACCAGTTGTCAGGTCTGCATTTAAGAAAGGAAGAATGCTGAGTATTTTGTGCCCATTTTTGTGATTTTCTTTGTCTGGCATTCTCCCCCCCAGAAAAAAGATTAACCACTGTTACCAATTTTTGTTGTCATAAACAATTAGGTACTTGTCTGGTTCCTTTGTTCATTCATTTCAGAGGTGGTGAAGAAATATTTTGCATTTGTTTTGCAGTGCCTTACAAAATGCTAGAATGCACTATTTTCCTTTCCTCAAAATGTCTCAAAAAACGCCTTGAATGAGTTGCATCCCTGCTTTTTTTCTTCACAGATGGAGGATGGTCACACCATGTTTGAGTATGACGTCAATGTTAATGACGTAATCCAGCTTATGGTTCGTCAGTCAACATCGCAACAGTGTCCGAAACCGCACCAGCCCAGAGAGCAGGATGAAAACGACGCCAATACGGTTTGTTCATGTTATTGTCTGAGATGATGTTTTTTTCAGTCCAGGGTAAAGTCATAGTGTGTTTGTTCCTCTAATTCTGTGTGCCTGAGGAAGTCAGCTTTAATGGAACGAGATAGAACTGATTTGTATCAACTAATGGAGACTGAGGTCCAACAATCTGTCCTTGTCTGCAGATTAATTATTTCTGGCTGAATTCCAGTGAGCATGCATGACGGTTAATCCGAAACAGGTCACGTCTTTTCGACTGTGTAACATACTTTGTGTTGCAGGCTAACACAGACAGGATGAGCACTGCTGCGTCGGCAGCACGTGATCCCGGTGACGCCACAGACTCAGAGAAGGTGGGCTAAGCGCCCGGCCAATGGAGTTCTCTGTTCACCTCGAGGCCGTAACGCGCGGAAATGGCGCGTATGAGAGTGCGATTGCGTGTGTCCAAAATCCTTTGCGGTCGGGAGGAAGTTCCCTGTCCAATTCAACTCCTTTTTAAGCTGTACCGAAAGTGCATTACCATCGCGTGCTAGCATTGCTGGTGGCGGCCGCCGTGGATGTCTGCAGGCGGGCAGGTCTGCAGGTCTGCAGGTGGTCAATCACCGCCCAGATCGCTGGCCGGTTTATCGGACGAGCTCTGCCCGCCGGGCCGGTCCTCGACCTCTGGCGGCCGCGCGTGGCGTCGCCTCAGCCTGTGCCGTCTCTGGTTCCAGGCGGAGGAGGATGACGACCCCGAGCCGGAGGCGGCGCTGCTGGACGCCGACGACTTCTTTAAGGTGACTGTCCGCGGCCAGCACGAATGGGGTGCGTGTGGCCGCCAGTGGTGGCGGCCTGCTGATCCTGCTGGAGACCCTCGCTGGAACTCTGCGATTACCTGATTAAATTGCCAGCAAGGGGCACCTTTGATCGGTGTAAAATGACGTAGTGCTACTGTGACGTTGTGACGTCACTGTGGTCACAACATTGGAAACCTTCTGTCGTTCGTTTTTGTCGCTGCGAGCTGCTGCAGGTGTGTTGTCCGCCGAAGGAGAATTGATCTGACTGGCGCGTGGAGGTGCGGTCACGCGCCGGTCCGGGCCGGGACCGGGCCTCGGTGCCGGCCGGCCGTCGCCGGGCTGCTGGCGCGCTCTGACCGCGCTCCCGCCGCGCGGCCGCAGGTGGGCGACCTGTGCGACGCCCGCGACCCGGCCGCCGGCGGCTGGTTCGAGGCCGTCGTCTGCGGCGTCCGGCGGTCCGCCAGCCGGCCGCAGTGCGCCGCGGCCGCCGCGCCGCCGCACGAGTATTCCGTCCGGTTCGAGGGGTGAGTGCCGGCTGACAGGGTCAGACCGCACCGCCGCCTCATGTGCCGCCGGTCCGGCGGGCGATGTCAGAGGTTCGGTGGCGGTGGAGCACGTCTGCTGTCTTATGCTCGGCGTCCCCCCTCGCTTTGTTCATTTCGTGTCCGTAAGCAGTACTGCTTCAGATCAAGATGGCAGCGCTCGGATCGGGCAGTGCGTGATCAGGAATGTGCGAGAAAAAGAATGACCGTCTTGTGTTGTGAATCTCAGTCGCTGTTACTTGTTCCTTTAGTTGTCGAGAAAATGGGACTGTCTCGTCCTTTATTGTAGTAGTTTATTTAGTTGTCGCCGGGAAAACGACTAAGGATGATGGTAATTTAGTGTGAGATCAGCATGACCAGATGCCTCCTTCCTGCTAATGCTATTTGCATTCTGCTATTTGCTGTTTACAAACGCCACTGCCAGTTCACAAGCATTCCAGTGTATCCGCGAACCCGCGCCAATGTGCACGCTCGCCTCGGCCGCTGAATGCTGTCCGAGGTGGTGAGTGGACCCGTCCCATCCGCCGGCCACTCGGCAGTCGTCAGGCGGCCTGCCGGCCCACGCTGGCCGCCTCTGTCGCCAGGTACGACGACGACGAGCCGGTGTGGCTGGCGGCCACCGAGCTGCGCGAGCGGGCCGCCGTCACGCTGCCCTTCTCCGAGCTGGCCGTCGGGCAGCCGGTGCTCGTCAACTACAACGTGGACGAGCCGGCCGAGCGCGGCTTCTGGTTCGACGCCGTCGTCACCGGCCGGGAGGCGCGCGGCAGGCGGCGACGGTACGGGGGGGGGGGGCTGCTGCGAGTCGGCCCGTCCGTGGGGGTAGCGGCGGTGTCGTCTATACGGGAGTGGTGGTCCGCCTCGTTTTTTCGTACTCTGCCGCGACGGGAAAAGTGATCGGCGATTCGCAAGTGCTCTAACAAGAGCAATGAAAAATGCCGTTGCTTCTGACTTGTTGTCTGACTGTCTTGCTGATCGCACGCGTATTAGGCAGTTCGCATGGTAAGCGATTCGTAAGTACGCTCACAGGAACAGGGGAAAGTTCGTTTTGTGTGTTCCGCGAACAACATCTTGCTGGGGGCAATTGTGATCAGGGAGTTACGTACCAGGCACGACTGTATGCTTGTAGTCAGTCATTTTTTTTGGATTGTTCCTGTCGACCAGAAGTATTGTTATGTTCCCTTTGTACGTTCTGCTGTGGGTTACTGGTGTGAGGTTGATAAGCTTTTGCGTTTTTTTTGCGTCAACTTTTGTGAGTGATGGTGGAATTACAGTGAACACAGTTTGCATTTTTCCGGGAGTAGCTGTTTATAGGGATCGGAGACAATAACGCTGTTCGTCATATCTAAAATCAACGTCCTCAGTCGCGAAAACGGGCATTGTCTCGTAACTCTGATGTTAATCGGAAGCTGTGCTCCGCTGCAGGCTGACGGTCACTCTGTATCTGGGTGCCGGCCGCGTGCCCATGGAGGGGTGTCAGGTGAAGTTTGTGGACGAGGTGATGGAGCGGGGAGAACAGCGCACCAGGGCCGACCGGCTGGCCGCCCAGCAGAGCCAGGACTCCGCTCCTGCCGCCGCTAAACGTACGACCAGCTGCCGGGACCGGACCGCGGTGACCTGAGGTCTGCCGGGACCGGACCGCGACGGCCTGAGGTTTGCCGGACCGGACCGCGGTGACCTGAGGTCTGCCGGGACCGGACCGCGACGGCCTGAGGTTTGCCGGACCGGACCGCGGTGACTTGAGGTCTGCCGGGACCGGACTGTGGTGACCTGAGGTCTGCCGGGACCGGACTGTGGTGACCTGAGGTCTGCCGGATCGGACCGCGGTGACCTGAGGTCTGCCGGGACCGACCCGCGCTGACTTGAGGTCTGCCGGACTGCGTCGTCCGCGGTTGGACCCCGTCCCTCCTTCGACGTCTGGTGGTGGCCTGCCGTGGTCCGTACCGCCCCGATGTTAATTTAGGGGTTGTATTGTGTTGTGGTGCAGGTGTTTCCTGTGTTGTTCTGACCTGCCGCCTGACGCCCGTTTACTGGCGGTACCTGTGGTGGCGGTTTATGGTGATGGTTAGCAGAGCGGGTTTGTTATTCCGTCCTTCCACCACTTCAGACAGCCCACTCTGTCAGTCGGGGAGGCCTGTCCGATCAGATGTCTGCTGGCCGGCTCTCTGACTTGATGTCTGCTAACGGTCTGACTAACTGTCTGACCGGATGTCTGATGACAGGCACTGTCTGACGGGGTGTCTGCTGACTGGCCACTGATTGATCTTATGTCTGATGACAAGCGTTTTCTGGCCCGATGCCTGCTGACGAGCGCTGCCTGTGCCTGGTCTTGCCTACTGGCACTCTGACCGGATGTCTGTTGGCGCCATTGACAAATGCTGTCGGACCTGATGTATGCTGCCTGACTGGTACTGTCTGACCGGATGTCTGCCGACGGCCGCGTCTGACCGCAGGAGAAGTGGGCCCCAACTGCAAGATATGCCGTGATCTCCCGGACCGGGACTGCCGGGTCTGCGGCTGCCACGTGTGCCACAGCAAGTCTGAGCCCGACCGGCAAATCATGTGCGACGAGTGCGACATGCCCTTCCACATCTCCTGCCTGACGCCGCCGCTGGAGGCCATACCCGAGGAGAGCGAGTGGTAAGCCCTGGGCGGTTTCCTCTGCCACGTCGCCGTCTCGGCGGCGCCCGTGCAAGTCACACTGGAGTGGTGACCATTTTTCAGTGCGTTGGGTGTTCCATTTACCGACCGCGCTTGAAATTCTGGCCCACACAGTTTCGAGAACAGTGGAACTCGTGTGTCGTGACTGCTGTTGGTTTGAGCCGACCAGCCTCCCGTCGTCCCGGCCAGGTACTGCCCGGAGTGTAAGACCGACACCAGCGAGGTGGTCCTGGCCGGGCAGCGGCTCAAGGCCAGCAAGCGGAAGGCTCGCATGGCCTCTTCAATCAACAAGAACACCAAGCGCGACTGGGGCAAGGGCATGGCGACGGCCGGCCGCCAGCGACAGTGCACGATCGTGCCGACCAACCACATGGGCCCGGTGCCCGGCGTGGAGGTGGGCATGCGCTGGCAGTACCGGATCCAGGCGTCCGAGGTGGGCGTGCACCGGCCGCACGTGGCCGGGATCGCCGGCCGCGAAGAAGGAGGGCGCCTTCAGCATCGTCCTCTCGGGCGGCTACGAGGACGACGTCGACAACGGCGACGAGTTCTTCTACACCGGTGAGCGCGGCGGCCGCCCCCGGCTCGCGACGGCGCTCGTGGGCAGCGGGGGGACGTTTGGTTGTGGCTGTTTGTTTGGCGGCCGCGTGTGTCGAGTGCGGGTGCTGGGCGAGCGCGGGTCGATTTCGTGTTCGACCCTGAGACGTGCCCGGCGACCACAGAGGCACGGTTCCGAGCCGACCGCCACCGGGACGCTGGGCCCATATCTGGATAGGCTGATGGTGATGCATTGGCGTCTGGACCGGGGCGCCATCTTGGCTCTTTAGTCTGGGGTCTTTGTGGCCTTAGGCAGGGTTCGGTGGCCGGGACTGGTGTAGTTCCTGTGCTGGATTACAATGGAGAGGTGTATCTGATCACTTGTTGTCCTCAGGGCCCGACAATGGGACAGTGTGTCTGATCTGTCGTCCTCATGTTCCGGTAATGGAGCGGTGTATCTGATCTGTCGTCCTCATGTTCCGGTAATGGAGCGGTGTATCTGATCTCTTGTCCTCGGGGTCCGACAGTGGAAGTGTGTCTGATCTCCTGTTGTCTTCATGGTCCGTTAGTGGAGGGGTACATTTGATCTTCTGTTGTCCTCATGGTCTGGTAGTGGGGGTATATCTGATCTGTTGTCCTCATGGTCCGGTAGTGGAGCGGTGTATCTGATCTCCTGTTGCTCTCAAGGTCCGTTGGTGGAGGGGTATATCTGATCTCGTGTCGTCCTCAGGCTCTGGTGGCCGGGATCTCTCGGGAAACAAGCGCACGGCCGGTCAGAGTTGTGACCAACAGCTTACCAGAATGAACAGGTACAGAGTATCCAGGGGGCAGCTGGAGCCTCTCCATTTGACGGGGGAGGGGTTGTGTTGTTAGCTTGCCAGAGTGTCAAATGGGATTTGTTGGGTTGGGCCGATGTAGTCGAATTAGTTACGTCTAATTGTTTGCTTGGTTCATTGGTTCTGTTATATGGTTGCTTCGTTCGATCTGTTATCGGAAGTTTTAAGGTATCTTTGGTCTTTTTGTGTTTATGTTTGTGCGTCGCTTGGTTGGCCGCTCGCTCAGACTGACGTTACTACGGCATGATATTTTACACTTTTTTTAGTCCTCGTGCTGAATTTTCTTCGCGCTAGGCACGTTCCATGGATTATCACTGCCCTCGTTACTTCCCGGCGCTACCCGGTGGTGTGTGGCAGTGGCAGAACCTGCCTCACAGCCGCGCTCCTCCGCCGCAGGGCGCTGGCTCTGAACTGTAACGCCCGCGTGAACGCCAAGGAGGGCGCCACGGCCGACGACTGGCGCGGCGGCAAACCGGTGCGCGTGATCCGCTCCTACAAGCTGGGCAAACACTCCAAGTACGCGCCCGACGAGGGCCTCAGGTCGGTGTTGGCCGCGGGCCGGCCGGCCAGCAGGGTCGCGCAGCAGACCGGCCGGGGCCAGACCGGGCAGTGTGTCCAGACGGCTGGCCGGTTTGCAGTATGCCTTCACTCAGTAAGGTTAAAATTTTATTTTCGTGATATTGGGCTGATGAGAACAAAATGAGAAAATGGGAGCACAGCCAAAGTAACGTGTACCTTTGTACTTTTGTTTGAACATTGACTAATATTGGTAACAATGTTTGCAGGGTGATTTATTGTTCATTCACAACCTGAATTGGCGTTTTAGAAACATCGCTCTGCTATGGCAGAATAGGACGAAGATTCAGTTATTTTGAGTGATAAACCATGAAAGTCATTAGTAAGCATTATTATAATGGAGGAGTTGGGTGCGTTTATGGGGCAGGGCTCTTTCTGCTTATTTGAGACCAAAAGAACTGATAACGTCGCCCATTAAAAAGGTTTTGAGACCAAAATGTCTTAATGGCTGAAACCTTGAAAAGTACCCAAAATTGTGACCTTGGTCACCCGGCTCAGAGATGCCATCCTTTCGCGGCCACTGACACCACATCATGGAAAACGTACAATGTCCAACTAGCTGTGTTGACCTGATCATGTGTTATTTCATTGGGAGAGCATCCTTGTTTGTGATCGTAAAGTCTGTCGACCGCCTCAACTCCGCATCTCTGAGGCAGCGTTTTCAATGCCGCTCCGGTAGTTGCAGCGGTGATGACGTCACCGCAGGAGTTTATCTCGCGTCACGACAGCGGCGACAGTTTTGTCGGCGCGCGTGACGCGCGTCACTGACGGTCGCAGAGCCGGCGTCGCCGTCACGCTGTCGGTGGCCGTGCGCGCAGGTACGACGGCGTGTACAAGATCGTGCGCTACTGGCCGGAGCGGGGCCGCAGCGGGTTCCTGGTGTGGCGCTACCTGATGCGGCGCGACGACCCGGAGCCGGCGCCCTGGACGGCGGCCGGCCGCCGCCGTATCCTCGAGCTCGGCATCCAGGACGTGGTGGTGAGCGGCGCCCCGTCCGGCGGCCACCGCAGGCGGCGCGGGCGCGGCCTGCGGGGGCCGGCGTCGGCGGAAACTTGCCGGACGGGAGGAGAGGAAGGGGAACGGGAGGCGGAGTCAGGAAGGGAAACCAGGAATCAGGGAGATCGGGGCAGGAAGGGAGAGGAGGGAGACCAGTGGAGGCGTATCTGGTGACGTTAAAGCCACACCGCTTCGTGCTCCATTCGATCGTGGTTCAGGCCACGGCTGCGAAGGTTTATCAGACTTTTTTTTATATTAGCGTGGTCCCGGAAAATGTTAGGCCAAATCATCAGTTACGAGTTTTTTTCAATTCTTTGCTTCGAAAGACACTAACACCGAATGCAGAGAGCAAGCGCTTGCAGCCGCGGACCGATCGGCCAGTCGCCATTGTTCTTGGCCTCTGACCGCGGGCGTGGTCGTCACCGTCGGCAGCGCGTGGCGGCTCCGAGCGGCGAGCGGCACTCGGACGGCGACGACGACCGGGACGGCCAGAAGGGTCCGGCGAACAAGAGGCCGCGGCCGGCCGCCTTCAGCCCGGAGCCGGCCGTGCGGGCTCTGATGGACTCGGACCGGGCCAACGGTCCCCTCTGGGACGAGTGCCGCCGCGCCCTCCCCGACGGCAAACTGGTGAGGCGACTGCCCCCGCGATGTGGTCGCAGACCAGGGCGGGGTGTGGGACGGAGACGCGGTGTGGCTGCAGACCAGGGCGGGGTGGGGACGGAGACGCAGTGTGGCTGCAGACCAGGGCGGGGAGGGAACGGAGACGCAGTGTGGCTGCAGACCAGGGCGAGGTGTGGGACGGAGACGCAGTGTGGCTGCAGACCAGGGCGGGGAGTGGGACGGAGACGCAGTGTGGCTGCAGACCAGGGCGAGGAGGGGACGGAGACGCAGTGTGGCTGCAGACCAGGGCGGGGTGTGGGACGGAGACGCAGTGTGGCTGCAGACCACGGCGGGGAGGGGACGGAGACGCAGTGTGGCTGCAGACCAGGGCGAGGAGGGGACGGAGACGCAGTGTGGCTGCAGACCAGGGCGGGGTGTGGGACGGAGACGCAGTGTGGCTGCAGACCAGGGCGGGGAGGGGACGGAGACGTCACATGCCGCAGACCAAGGCCCGGAGGCCATACGGAGTCCATTTTGTACCGAGCCGTTCATGGATCGTTACGGGGAATGTGGATGGCCAAAATCAGATCAACAGAGGTGCAGTTTTTCCGAGTGGAATGTACATGTTTACCTAAAGCTTCACAGATTCTTTCGACGCGTTTGTTTTAAGTTGACTCTGGTGTGTTTCCCATCTCATGGCAGTTACACGAATAGCGCGATAAAATCATTTTTATGCATGCATGCAATTTATCATATTACTTTGCCAGCAGGCAAAGTAATATGATTCAGAAAGCAGCATCGGTACTATGTTAGTTGATTCTGCACATCCAACATGTGAAAGGTTCATTGCAAAATGGGCCCGGTACGGACTCTGAGCACAGCTCGACATGGCTGGTTTGACCAAACGTAGTGGTAGATTGACCAGTGTTTGGAGCATGTTTAAGACACTTGAATGAACGAAAAGTTCGATAAATGTGGAACGCGCCGTTTGACGTGCCTCTGTTTTGGCGGAAACTTGGTATTGTTTTTTGGGTTGGCAGGGGACAGAGGTTCATTGTCTGTTTATGCCGGCGGAGAAGATTCCTTGTCACTGCGCGTCGTCTCCGGCAGCGGCGGATTGGCGCTGATGGGCGGCCGCGCTGTTCCCGCGTCGCCCGGCGGGCTTGTCGATCCTCTGGCTGTTGGCCGGTGTCCGGCGGTCAGTCTGTGAAGAACCGTGCTGACTCGGGCGTGGGGTGTTTTGCAGAAATTCTTGGGAAAAGTTTCGGACTCGTTCACGTGCGTCTGCTGTCAGGAGCTGGTCTGCCCACCCGTCACCCTGCCGTGTCACCACAACGTCTGCTTGGTGAGTGATGCGATGAAGGTTGCGTTTTGCTGATTTTCGGAGCAGCTGTAGTTTGGTCACTGGGGACATTGACCGTGTTCCTGATGCGTGAGAACACGAGTGTTTCTGTTTGTGCGTCACATTCTTACATTCATTATCGAATAGTTTTGTCGCGTACCATATTGGAAATTTATTGGTAGCCATTCTACACCATGTCGAAATTGTTGCTATCGGGCATTGCATAGATCAGTAATGTGTAGGGACAAGGAAGCTGCATGTCGTAGTGCTTAGTGCACTTTGGAATCGCTTGCGGAAAGAGTTTTCAAATTCCGACAGTTACTTCGCCTGCACCTGGCCATTGCGTAGTGATGCCCTTTAAGCTGCCTCTTGAAGTTACACGGCACGTGTGTACGATCCTCTTTAAATATCCTTTCACACCACCAGGCGGGTACTTGGCGTAGTTACGCTGACTGTGACACCATGGAATTAATTACTTGTGGACTTTGACTTTTGCTTTTGCTCTGTTTTTACGGTTAAAAAAAAATTGAAATGTGCAATATTCGGCGACGCACCAAAGATGGCATTGCCGCTGGTTACAGCTTGCTTTTATCGCGTGGTACTGTTGACAGGCCACGTGTCGTCGTTGTGACTGGTTGTTTTCTGACAAAAAGGAAGCACTCTGTCCCTGTTTTTCATGTGAAGCCTGCGTCATACCCAGACTGGGCCGCCTGTCGATGTGTTCGCCAATCGCAGCCTGACTTGTCCGTTGCCGATGTGGTTCGCTCCGTTTCCAGCCGTGCCTGCGGAGGTCGTTCAAGGCTGAAGTCTTCTCCTGCCCGGCCTGTCGTCACGAGCTGGGCAGGAAGTTTCCGCTCACCGCCAATGTGGCCCTGTTCGATGCCCTGAAGGTTCTGTTTCCCGGCTACCAGAAGGGACGATGAATGGCCGCCGCGTGCTGGCAGGGACGTACTGTCTCGTCTCGTCTTGACCAGGATGTGTTTGTCCATGGCCATGCATTCTTCGGCCACGGGTTGGCTTTTAGCAGACCCATTTTATGGAATTTTGTTTTTATGTTGTGAATGATTTGTGACGTGGAATGTACATCGTCAGCCAGGAAATACTTCACTCAATTTGATTCGCTTCGCCGTGAATTCCGTAAATGATTGTAAACAGTATATGCATTAACTGCCGTAGAATGCTCTACGTTTCATTTTGCATGTTTTTAAAATGTTAGAAATGCCCCATTTCAACATTGGAGCATTCTTAACATGTAGCCTAGTTAGCGGCATTGGATGCATTTACGTTCGTGTGAGGGGTGGCTCACTTGCCCATGCGCATCACAATGTGCGCTCGTAGCCGTCGTTCGTTTGATCTGTACAATACATTCCACCGATTTGGGACCCTCTTCCTGTGAGTTCTGGCCACTGAGCTTGAGGTGGACACTCGGCGCACGGGGCTGGAACCCGCTGGAGATTCAGCCGAAATCAGTCAGCCCAGCTGATTACGGACTAGGAGGCGGACGCAGTAGCTGTCATTCAAGTTTAAGTGTGAGCTGTTCGTGCGGTGTGTCCGTGTGCTTGAATGACCTAAGCACCAAATGGAGCCGCGACAGACGAATGCTTCAGTTTTGGGCCGGTTATGGGGTTATCAAGGGAAATTCCGAAGTCATTGACTGGATTTGGAATCAAGTAGGCCTCAGAAATGCCTAAAAAATTCGCGCCCAATTTTTATGTTTTTGGAAGACTCAGGTAACTTCGCTTTGACCAAAGGTTTGGCTTTGGTCAGGGCACAGTTCGAAGTTCGGTTGACCAAATCCGGAATGTACGGGGACTAGTATAAACCAACGGCAAGCACCAGAAGCTATTCAGGCATTTCATGGCAATGCGCGCTATGAAAAGGGAGACTCGTTTCAACCCCTGTAAGGATATGGTGTAACCAAAAGTTGCCGTTCTGCCCGGTAGGTGGCAGGGCGCTTCTAATGGGGTGGGCGGGCCGCAGCGCGGCCGTGGAGCGTGAGAAAGTCGCGGCGGCCAACGCCGTCGCAAAGTGGCCGCAGGGGCAGTCGGAAGCCGCCGCGCGGAGCGAGGAGCCGTCGGCAGGAGCCAGAGGCGGGAGCCGGACGACGCGCGACAGCGACGCGGCGACGTGACGGCGGCGGTGTGCGCGGTGCGCGGGACCGTCGCGATCGACGGTGGGGACGGTGCTCTTCGACGCTGGGGACGCTGGCCGGTCTGAGGACGATGTCTGCGGGGAACCAGGCGCCGCTGCGGCCGCATCGGATCACTGGCTCGCCGAGTGTCTGACGTTTCTCGGTAACGCGTCGCTGGTGGGGAGCCGCGGCCGTCGGCTGGTGCGCGCAGAACTCTGGGGGCGCGTGAGACTGGACTGTGCCCTGTAGGAATCGCTGGGTCTTTGTGAGGACGGTCTGGAGTGTTCTTCGGGTGTGAGAAGCGACTGAAGATGATGGCGCAAGTGAGCTACGTCCTACTGCTGCTTCTGGCGTGGGCTCCGAGCAGTTGGGCTTTAGAGGAGAAAGGTCAGTCGGCTCGCAGTATAACACACCCAGAGTACTCCCGATTCCAGGTCCACAGGTGTCTGCACAGTTCAGACGGATATGAATGAATGGTGTGTTGAATGGATGAATGGATGAATAATCGGTTTCGCGCAAATCGTGGCAGGTGAGGCAAGGCGGTTTCAAAAATGCCGATCTCCATGTAGAGCGACGGCTGAGGGAGACTCCAGCGCCGCAGGATAAGAATGCCGTTGACGTCCGCTCCCGGTTTGAAAAAGGCTAGGCGGCAGTGTCGGGTGGTCTTACCACAGACCTCACCCGTGACCTTTTGCAGACGAAACTGCGGCCATTAGTGGCAGCCTGGACGACGCGGGGCTTCTGCGAGAGCTCCGGCTCGGGAGAGGTGAAATCGGCTTCCTTTGTTGAACGCACAATAAGGAACGCTCACAGCCGTCACGACCGGTATCTCAGTACTTGCATGGGCGTCATCATCATCGCTGTTGTCTGGACGGCTTCGTTTAACACCTCCCTCTGCTGCGTCACGGTTCATCGTGTCCGTTATGTCTCTCCATTCCGAACTCCCGAAATCACGGGTGTAGCCAAAGTGTCAGAAATTGGGGGGAGAAACCAGAATCTGAAAGGGGCACAGTCTAACCCAGAAATATGTTTTTTCAACGGGAAACTGCAAAAGAAAAAAACGTTCACTTTTACGTCAAAACTTTGGGGAAGCCCATTTTACCAAAATTAGAGGGAACATGCCGCCCAACCCCCGCACTCCCCCGGGGGTTACACTCATGCCCGAAATCGTGTCTTTCGACTGCCACTGCACTGGCCTATGACGCTTTAGGTTTACTTCATTCTGTTAGCGTTTCATCACGTAAGCTTGCTGATTCTGACCGAATGTATGGTAGAATTTACTGGGGAGTAAGTCTTATGTTTGTAGATTCCTGTGATTGCTAGAAAACACAAGGTGTATTGTTTATTACTCATAGTACTTAGCAAAAGTTTATTGTTTAATACTCGCACGTCACGTGCTTCTGTTGATACTTCATCCAGAAGTTGCCGCGTTTTTATTGGAACAGTTTTTTCCTTGCGCATGGTCAACATAGATCTACCGTAGGAACTCTCGCCAACGCTGAGATCTTATTGCTCCATAGCCCTAGAGACTATGCTAAACAATCTTACCAAACATGCTTACATACCATGCTAAAACACCCGCACGTTTAGTGCGACGAGGGAGGCCCAGCGTAAGTTCGGCAGCAGCGTTTCACTGCGACCTGTTTTCTGTCACCTTTGACCTCCGTGGACCGTATTGGGACGACCTCGGGGAACCCTGACCCGGCCGCAGGCGGTGGGCAGGGCGAGAGGGCTTGAATGGGAGGAGCACTGTTGTGTTTATCGCGGACTTTCGCTCGTCATGAGGGCGAGGCACGAGAGCCCCCAAAGAAAATGGCAGAATATCTATAGCCTCTCATGACTGTTTTCTTCCTACAGAGCATTGTGGAAACGCAAGCTGAGAGCTGCAGCTTCAGCTTGCGACTTCCGATAATGAAATAAATCATGGTGGCTTAACTTTTTTGAGCATGCATTTGCGTCGATCTCGACTGTCAGTATGGCCTTCGTGACGCTGCGAAGACGATAAAGGAGTCCGTTCTTGGTACTTTGGACCATGAAAAACTGATAAAACCACACAAAATCAAAACACGGCCACACGTGGACGATAGCGAGACGATAGCAGCACCGTCCAGCGCCACCGCACAACCAGCGGCCGGCCGACCCTGCCGACCTGGACCCTGCCACGGCCGGCCGACCCCGCCGACCTGGACCCTGCCGCGGCCGGCCGACCCCGCCGACCTGGACCCTGCCGCGGCCGGCCGACCCCGCCGACCTGGACCCTGCCGCGGCCGGCGTAACGACGGCGGCCGGACGGCCCGCAACGAGGCCGCGACCGCCAGGAGAGTGTCCGCGTTCCCACCGGGTCGGGTCAGGTCAACGGCGGCCGGCCTCCGACCGACAGCGTCCGGCCGCGCCGGAAACGGCGCGGCGCCTTCCGCCCAGGAGGCAGAAACGGCGCGTCGATTTCCGCTCAGGAGACAGAAACGGCGCGTCGCCTTCCGCGCAGGAGGCAGACCGGCGCCGCTGTTGTTCCTGGGTCTTACGTCAGCCTCAGCCCGCCTGTGTCCGGCGACCTCGCCTGGGACTGTCGAGTGCGGCCGAATCTTGGATGGGAGGGGTTCATAGTTACCTTTTCCCGGCGTACAGCAGCGAACACGAGTTCACGACTGCTGGTCGTAAAGACATCGTCTGAAACTGAGGCTAGAGGAAAGCAAACGCTCGCAACGTCTTGGAGAATGTCTTGAATGGTTTTCTCCTTTTAGACAACATAACATGCTTCGTTAAGTTACACAGGTTTAAAGTCATAAGGTAATTAAGAGACAAGAGTTACGTTGAATAACTGAAGCAGTATAACAGTTCTGCTGCGCTGTTCCACGGTGTTTTGATATCAGCAGTTTCCGACGGACGTGCACGGGGCGGGGACAGGGCTCACACCTCCCAGCCGAGCCCGGGGCCCGGTCTCACGGCACGGGGCGGGAACGGGGCTCACACCTCCCAGCCGCGTTCGGGGCCTGGTCTCACGGCACGGGGCGGGGACAGGGCTCACACCTCCCAGCCAGTCCGGGGCCTGGTCTCACGGCACGGGGCGGGGACAGGGCTCACACCTCCCAGCCGCGTCCGGGGCCCGGTCTCACGGCGTGGGGCCGCCTCCGCGTCTGCAGCCGACACCGCCGGCCGGTCTAATGCCACCAAATTAGGGCGCTGTTTTTGTGCGTCTCTCGGAGGCAGCCTGTCCTCTCCCCGCCGGCAGTGTCGGCTGTCACCCGCGACCTTGGTGGGGTGGCTGGGGGAACCGGCGCCTGGCTGGAAGGGAACGGGTGCGGACCAAAGGGTTCACGTTGTGGGCTTCATGACGGCATTTGGAGTGTCACATCGTAGCTTTCACAAGGCCTAGGTTAAGTTAAGGCAAATTTCATATCGTCGAAAAGTTCTGTATAGTGAATTTGTTTTTATTTTATATCAGCCATCCGTTATTTTACGTTTTAATGGTATGATCTCCAAAACATGACTGTGTTTTCACTACTGTAACTGGGAACAGGAAAGCAAGGTAACGCCGGCATGCTTTTTCGCGCAAGAGGTCGAAGAACGGCAGCAGATACCGCGTCATTGTGAAAACTGAGCTAAAAAAACTCTTGCTCCATAACGCATGTGAGGCCCATATCCTCTGTTACGACGAAACAAAGTAATGCATGCCAGAGAGACCGGTTTACTCGCACAATACAGATCCGCCTGTCTCTGTTTCATGCAGGCTCGTGCGGTTAACGGACGCAGCGCCGTGGTTATCGTGCACTCGAAGCGCGTCGTTCGGACGGGGCAGCGCGTCCCGGGAGGACGTGGAGGCGACTGTCCTGGGCAGCAGAACCCCGCCGCCCGCAGGGGAGGCGCCGCTCCGGCCGGCCGAGCGGCGCAGTCTCGTCTCTGTCGGCGCTCCATCGTGCGGCGCCCATGTCCGACCATTGTCGCGGCCTCAGTCGCTTTGTGCCGCTTATCGCCACAGAAGGCGCACCTGAGCGGGGCGCGCCGAACCTGGAACGATTCCGGCCAAGTGCGCTGAATGGGGTTTTGAGGTGGCTGTGAAAGGTGAGCCGTGCAGAGGGAGGGTGAGGGTGAGGGCTGTTCAGCGGTGAATAGGGCCGTCGCCGCAGCGCCCGAGCGTGGCTGGACACAAACAGAGCTGGGTGCAGGTAGCAGCCAGACCGAGAGAAGGCTGCCAGTCGTTTCAGTGTCTACTGAAGCGGCTAAAATCTCACAGCGTCAGGAAATAGTTCTGAAAACTGGTGTCGATCGATCCATCCCAGTTTCTTCCGTTCGACATCAGAGAGTTGGCTAGAGGATAGCAGTCAGTTCGCCGAACACCAGTCTGTCCACTTGCCTATGAACGCCTGTCTTGAACACCTGTCTGTAGGCGGACACCAGTCCGTCTGTAGGCGGAGAACAGTCTGTCTGTCTATCTGTCGGTGGACACCAGTCCGTTTGTCGGTGGACACCTGCCCGTCTGCCGGTGGACACCTGTCTGTCTGCCGGCGGACACCTGTCCGTCTGCCGGTGGACAACTGTCTATCTGTCGGTGGACACCTGTCCCTCTGTCGGTGGACACCTGTCCGTCTGCCGGTGGACACTAGTCCGTCTGCCGGTGGACACCTGTCCGTCTGTCGGTGGACACTAGTCCGTCTGTCGGTGGACACTAGTCCTTCTGTCGGTGGACACCTCTCTGTCCGCCGGCGGACACCTGTCCGTCTGCCGGCGGACACCTGTCCGTCTGCCGGCGGACACCTGTCCGTCTGACGGCGGACACCTCTCTGTCCGCCGGCGGACACCTGTCCGTCTGACGGCGGACGTTGGGCGGCGGGTGCGGCTCACAGTCTCCGCCTGACTCGGCCCTGTCCGCCACCGCCCGGGGCGCGGTAAATGACGGGAAGTGGCTGGGGCGTCCGTGGGAACGGCCGCCGGCGCCCCTCCCCTGGTCGTCCTCGAGCTCGGCCGACGGCGGAATCGGCGGCGTCGCCGCCGAGGCGAAATCGCCAGCTGACGGCGGCCCTGTCTCTGGCGAGAGGGGCGGGTCCGTGAGAGGAGAATCCGGAGATGATGATGCGAAAATAACGACACAAAGCACAAAGTGTCGTCGTGACGTTGGCACAACTTCATCGCAAACGTTGCCACAGCAACATATATAACTGAGGTAAAACTATGGTCTTCTTATGATGTAAACTGATGCACCCTTGCATATCGCTAAAGGAATCCTGATCGCTGGGAATACTGAATGGCTGAATGACCAACAATCTAATGCAATATGCTGAGATGCTTCACAACCACATTTTGGGCCCTCTGTGTAACTTAACCTCGTCGAGAGGCTTATTTCCCCCCCCATGTACATATCATAAATTACCTGTCTGGTTTTGCTACAGGATGGAACGAATAAATCCTAAGGACCTGTTCTGTAATTCCAAATGTTTAAAAATGGTACAGCGTGTGCCTATGTATGGCACCTGTGTACCTTTGTATGGCCTATGTATATCTTAGTACGGCAGAGTCAGGAACTACCAAAAGGGGATTTGTAGCGTAATTATTGGCCGCTCTTGGATCGGATGTTCCCATTGGAAGGTTGTCCTGGTTGAACGTAAATAAAATCCAATGGTTCAATGTATGCATATTCGATATAGCTACGTCCGAAATCTATTCACGGGAGCGTTACTGGTGCATTCATGAAACATCAAACCACCTTTGTCACCTGGAAGAACCTGAAGAGAGTCGGTATGACCCGTTCTACACATGATTTCAACGTCCGAAAATGAAACACTGCCACTGATTGTGCCAGGATCCAAGAAAAGGGGGTTGTGTTACAATAATTTGCAATGCGTATGGGAGTTTCCGAATCGATGCTTATATTGGGACTAGGTACGCCTAAAGATTGAGAGCCTGGCATGATCTTGACATGGTGGCGTGCGATGCAACATGACGAGTAGTCTAGCCAGTAGCCCACTTCCGGACTACTGTTTACTACCTTTTGCCCTTGATTTCCTTACTGGTCGATGTGCCATTTTGTAGTCCAGTACAGTGTCTTAAAGTAACATGTATCTTTACTTATTTTAAGGTGACCAACGGTGGTGCTAGAAATTTGAAAGGGAATGTCAAAAATGAAAATTATGGAATATTTACATGCATGTTTTTGTATAGTGCGAACGATACTGTGGTTCGCACGGTATTGTGGGCTGCCTACAAAGGCTACTCCTGTGTCTCCCCCCCCCCCTGCACATGTCCAACGTCGAAGCCACTGAACAATACATAGCCGTATCTGCACTGGCATGGAACAGAAACTCTTTTCACAACACACTGCCCCTTTTAATTCCCGAGATGTACTGTTGTTGTCATAATGGTCACTTCACGTGCCGTAATGTGTATAACTTTATCCATCCCTGTTGTTGCAAGGTTTATTAGCTTGATGCGTTTTTTTAAGTAATGCCTTAAATGCCCCCTTTGGCTCCCATGGATCATCCACTGTTGCCATGACATGTAAAAAATAATGCGTCGGAAAGCATGAAATCAACGGACACACTGAAAAACCCCGTCATCATATTGCTATAGCATTGAATGTATGTGATAGACAGCTTATTCCCCGGGATTGCAACAAATGGACAAACATGTCTCTCACAAAACGTTTTCTTGACGCGTCGCTGATGAAGTAACAAATTTCACATTCTTACTCGACGTTAAACACCGGAAGGAAAATTCACCAAATTTCATGGCTGTACCACGTTTGCTCAGAAGAGGCGTGTGAAGAGCCTGGAGGGTTTTTTTTGGACCCCCATCCTCACCGAGTCGCGTTAATGTGCCCGGACTTGGCAGTGTACCGAATATAAGGTACTCGGAAACCTTATCTCTGAAATATTAATTCGCTGCAGTGCGTACTGGTGGAATCCGTAACAGCATTACTTTAAGAATGAGTGCCTCGATAGATAAGATTTCCTGCCAAGACCGATTAATTTCCCGTAGTGTGTTTAGTTTGTTCCTGTCCTGAAAGTTACCTTTGTTCTTCCTTTCACATCTCTTGCTCCCCGTCACCCATAATTGGCAGAAGGAAGTATGTGGTACTGAAACCTGTAAAAGTCAAGATTAAGAGCGTAACTCAAAATGGCCTCATGAACTTGTCACGCTGTGTGATGGACCTTTTCGTCTGTATGAAAAAAGCCATGAGAGTAATCCTGAATGCACGACTCATGGAAATTCGTGGAATGTGGACAAGATTATAAAAGTTTTTTGTATACAAATAGACTGATTTGGCTTCAGAGTGAAGATAAAATTTCACATGACACTAAAATCCGCTCTTTTGCTGAAAGCTGAGGAGCAAGGCGGTTTTACGTACAATGTTTTAACAAAAAGGTCCCGAGCTGATTTTCTTCAGTTTAGACATTCGGAAGACACAGTTTAGGCAAAAGACATTCGGAATATTGGTCTTCGACCGCTTGATATCTGACTCATAAACATTGGAGTGATCGACACGATTGGCAAATCGACATGTCGATAAAAAGTGCCGAACTGTCAATCGGCGTTTTATCTACTGCCTTTTTGATACGACCGTTAAAAAAGATATAATGGTAAAAAAGCGGTTGACTCATCACATTCGACGAGGAGATGTGCGGGTAAAAGGCTGTCGTCTATTCGTCCTTAAGCCGGTTATAAGCTAGACTGTGTCCTGGTGTACCCTTGCTCGCACACGAGTAGATTACGGGAGTATTTCCACAGTGCTTCCCAGGTACGTCTCTTCTTGAATCCTGACGGTATCAATGAGGCCGAAAGTGTCAAAAGGAAGTCTGCGACGTCGTCTCTTTACACCCTGGAACGGAACGCGATATCTCAGCCGTGTGCCCAGGACCATCCTGAATCAGGCTGCCGGTGTCTCCCTGAAGTTGTAGGATCAGACTGACTGCGTCTCCGGGGTTCCAGATCAGACTAGCTGCGTCTCTTTTCTCCCAGGATCAGTCTTGCAGTGTTTCCCTGTGTGAGGCGGACCCCTGGACTCCCAGAACTGGACTATGAGACCCCCTGGACTCCCATGATCAGACTGGCAATCTCCCTGGACGCCCGTGATCAAACTGATGGACTCCCTGGATTCCCATGGTCAAACTGACGGACTCCCTGGACTCCCATGGTCAAACTGACGGACTCCCTGGATTTCCGTGATCAGACTGGCAGGCTTCCTGGACTCGCATGGTTGGACTGACGACTCCCTGACTCCCATGATCAGACTGGCAGACTCAATGGACTCTCATGACCAGACTAACGGACTCCTTGGACTCACATGATCAGACTGGCAGACTTCCTGGACTCACATGATCAGACTGGCAGACTCCCTGGACTCGCATGATCAGACTGGCAGACTCCCTGGACCCCCAAGATTAGTCTGGCGGACTACCTGGACTTCCAGGATCGGTCGGGCGCCGCCCTTGAACGCAGCCGCCGCCGGTAGCGCCGGCATTGAATACCGGCCTGCGCTAATACCGGCCTGCGCTAATACCGGCCTGCGCTAATTGGCTGGGAACGTGGGGCGGCCGGAGCCGTCAGCCGGCCGGCACGGCGGTCAGCCGCCTCCGACAGGTCCGCCGCCTCCGACATGTCAGCCGCCTCCGACAGGTTTCCGCCGCAGTAGCGCGGCGGTCGGCCGCCTCCGACATGTCAGCCGCCTCCGACATGTCGACCGCTTCCGACAGGTCCGCCGCTGTAGCGCGGCGGTCAGCCGCCTCCGACATGTCAGCCGTCTCCGACATGTCGGCCGCCTCCGACAGGTCCGCCGCCTCCGACATGTCGGCCGCCTCCGACAGGTCCGCCGCTGTAGCGCGGCGGTCAGCCACCTCCGACAGGTCCGCCGCAGTAGCGCGGCGGTCAGCCGCCTCCGACAGGTCCGCCGCCTCCGACATGTCGGCCGCCTCCGACAGGTCCGCCGCTGTAGCGCCGAGGCCCGAGAGCCACTCCCGGCCGGAACTCCGGCCAATTCCCGGCCGGTCCGGCGCCAGCGCCACTCGCTGGTACGTGTCCAGCAGGGGAGGCGCTGGTACGCACGCGAACAGCGGCGCCAGCGCCCTCGAGAACGGACGCGGCCTGTAACACGGGATCGGGCTCAACGCAAGACGTTAGATTTGTTGGACACAACGTCAGGCCATGTTCCCGGAGAAGGTGCTGATGCCGGGGACGGAGTGCTGACAGACGTTCCGACCATTCGCCGCGAGCAAATGTGATCGTGCGGCATTGAAATGCCTTGAAAGCATCCTCTCTGTCACGGTGACCACGCTTTGCTCAACATATTCCAGCATATCTTTTTACAAAGGTTTTACTAAGATTCTGCAAAGGGCGGGATCACACTGACCAATCTGTCAAAATATCCTTCTTGATGTATCCTCCATGGCTGAAAGTGCCGAAGGGCTACATAATTCCGGTGGCCTCCACTCACTAGAGCCGGCCCAGCGCCCCCCAGCGCACGTTGCCGCCAGGCGTCAGTAGTGAGCCCCTCTGCGGTAACTTGACACCAACCGGGCCACCACCCCCTCCTGAGGGTGCCGCACTCAGTACAATAACACAGCTGGCAGCCAGAGGCCGCCCGGCAGCCCCCGAATGCGCCACCGACGGTCGCCATTAACGCAGCAAGCAGGAACATAGGGAGGGGTGGTGGTGACCTTGCAAGACATGGAGAAATGCATACCAAAGCATCAATCGTTTTCGGGAATAGTATAAATGACGAGGTTTTGGACTCGAATATGCTTGAATGACCCTGGCATTCTTCCGCTGATGACCTCAGCCAGCGTTTCCTTTTCCCTTTTCATGGCAATGAGCGTCACGATAAATAAACAAAAACATTAAGTTTGGCTGTCCAATCTTGTCGGGTTCGGTGCGCCACGAGACGCCGTCGGTGTGCCGCGTCCGCCTCAGGGTTTACGCTTACTCAGCGGCGTGATGTGAACGCGGTTGACTCAGCACCGCTCGGTGACGCCTGCTTCAGGGAAACGGTAAACAGCGTCGTTCATGGGCACGGTTTTCGGCTCTCGTACTCTGGGGCCGTGCAGCGGACGACCCCTCACGTCAGCCGGCCTACTCGGGCCACAGCCCTGCCGCCCAGTCAGCAGTCAGCCCTGCCGGACGCTCCGACGACGATCGTGGCGAGCTGGTGCTCAGATGGCCATTCGAACAGACGTCGTTCTGGCGTGTGCGCCTTCGTGTCCGATGACAGACGTCGTTCCGGAGTGTGAGACAGACATACATCGTGCTGACGTGTGGGCTCCGTGTGAGATAGACGGACGCCAAGACTGAGCAGAGTCGTCTGGCTGCCCTGAGTCGACTGTGACGACTCAGCGGCTCCGGCCAGCTCAGCAGGCAGCTGCCGCAGCCGGCGGCAAACTCGGGCGGCAGCTGCCAGCTCAGAGCACAGCTGTCCGAGACACAAATGGCGGATGGGGGTGCAGCTGTCGGGACACGGAGTTAACTCATAGGTCAGTCCCAGCTTCCAGCTCATCAAGCAGGCCCAGTGGCAACTGTCGATCGGGAACTAGGCTTAGTTCAGAGGACAGCTGTCGAGTTTAGCACAGGCTTAAAAGGGAACTTTGGGGACCGGAAGCAGCTAAGAGGGCAGTTATCAGCCCAAAAGCAAGTTAAGCAATACAGTATTGCATCGTCTCCGCACCTTTCTCTTCTGAAATAGTCTGTCTTGGGATAAACTTTATGCATGGTCTCCGTCACCAGGTGGGTGGATTTAGTTGATCTAGTTCATCTGACCGCAGTAACAATGGACCGAAAGCTCGATTGGGTATCGTGAAAAATTGGGCCCTAAAACATGCCTCTCACGTTTTGACATCGCAGCAAACGTTTGCCGTGCTAGTGCCATCGTTTTGAAAGACAGCTGGGACGTCTAGCATTGGAATGGTGAAAATGGTTGTGCATAGTCCCGAGCTTAGTCCGGTTTGTCGATTTTCAGTCCGCAACGGTCGCAGTCCCCTTCAGGGTGTGGCTGGCCTGTTTTGAAGTCTTGTTTACCCGCCTCAGATGCTCCCCTCCCAGACGCTTGGCGGGCCGCAGACTGCGCCGCACGCCTCTGGGCTGGGATCTGGAGCGCTCTCGGTGTGGGGCCCCGACACCGAGCCGAGCCGGCCGCCAGCCGGCCCCGAGCCAGCCCAGGCCGGCCGGCAGTGGCCATGCCGTCTCCCCGGGCCGGCCTGCCGTAGCCGCCCTGCCGTAGCCGCCCTGCCGTAGCCGGCCTGCCGTAGCCGCCCTGCGGTAGCCGCCCTGCGGTAGCCGCCCTGCCGTAGCCGCCCTGCCGTAGCCGCCCTGCGGTAGCCGCCCTGCGGTAGCCGCCACGCCGCCTGCGCTGCCGCTCCGTCTAGGGTTGGAGAGGCGGGAAGTCGACCGCCCCCTCCCCGCTCCCAGACGCCGGCTCCCCCGGCCGTGGGACAGCCAGGTTTCCGGTCGGTCGACCGGGTGGAACGGCACCAAGGTCCCGGCCCGGCGTGATAGGTCAGCCGGCAGCGCGGCCCGCCCGGCCGACCGCCGCGCCGCCAGCTGTCCGGCGGCGTCCTCTTGGCTGAAGCTAGGCTACCTGGAGACGGGATGGAGACGGCATGGATAGAGACGGCCTGGAGGCTGGAGGGGTGCATGTTTAATCCTTTTACCGGAGTGCTGGATGGTATGGCCGATATCCGGCAGGGAGTGGGGAGTGGACTCGACCCTCTTGAGATCTCGAGAACTGAACTTCCGATCTCATCGCAACAAACGGCAATCGATTTGCCATCACGTCAACTACATTTTTACGAAATAAGTTTTCAAAATCTTGAAAACGATCGATACGGGGGAGGCAAGAAAAGTCAAGATGGGGGATATCTTGGACTTGTTATAACTCTGCTGTTTATGCGCCGCTTTTCATGAAATTGGCATGAATCAAGAGCTTATAAATGGGGCTTTTACCATTGGTCCTTACATATGAAATTTTGAGGAAATGCATAGGCGTTCACAGGGTCTTAAAAATGGGAGGAATAGTTTTTCAAAAACCGAATTAACGAAAATGTTAAAAACACCCTTTTTAGCTTTTAATAGTCATGTTATGCTGAAGAAGTACAATCGTATTATATCGTTTGGTTTATCAGGTCAGCTTACGACCTTTGACGTTAAATGATCTCCAGTGATCTTAGAGTCACTTAGAATGATGTTAAGTGTATTTCATATCGTTTGAAAACGTTCCCAACTATCTGAATTTACTCTGTTTCTAAAATTTCATTTCATGGCTATCGCAATATAGGGTATGCGTTCTAGCATTTTAGATCATAGCTCCGTGACCTGACCCGGTATCAATCTCAAACTTGGTAGGCAAGTAGAGGGCACCCCTCTGCGTCGCACATGTTCGGGTTTTTTGCATCTGGAAAAACAGCGCCAGAATTATTGCAATAAAACCAAATTTTGGGTTTTGATCTGGGCGTGATTTTGTGAAGTCACCTCAGGTTAACAAAATCATATTTATGTGCATACCCAACTATTTAACCATACACCCATATGCAGTTTTAAGGTCTATTTTAAAAACGTTATTTTTGGCAGTCATTTTCCTTTTATCTTCAACGGAGCCAAAAATGGCAACGTTGCCTGGCTCCATTGCTGAGCAAAATAAAATTACGAAATTTTGTTACAATACGTAGAAAGAATGGGTTGGAAACGTGACCAGCGTTTGTACAGCTGCGCCGGAAACCCTGAATTTGACAAGCAAAAAAAAAACCCGAGGGGAAGCCTATTCATCCCCCTCCCCTCGGCCGGGAATGAAGTTAAACGGTCGGACGAAGAATTTCCTGACACAATGGATCATCATCTGCGCTAAGCTCGGCCTCCTAGGCAGAGCTCAACCCAGCTGTTGAGTGGACTGTGCCGTCCGTTCGTTTACCGTAGAGTCCAGCAGATGGCCAGCTATCGTGCTACGGGATTGGATGTCAAACGGAGCGAGTCAGAGTTTTTCCTCTTAGTCTGAAAGCCTCTCGGGTGACTCGAATTGAATCCAGACTTTCATTTATTCGCTTCTGATGCCATGAAGCTGTTTCGGTCTCCTGCCCTCGGGGGCAGCGAGGAGGGGCGGCCGATCTTGATAATATTAAACATCCGGAGGGGCAATGTGGGAAGATCGTCGGGAAAGGCGATCTGGTCCGATAAACTGTCGGCACCTGCAAGATGTCGAGTGACCACTGGTTACAGGGTTACAGAAACATCGGGTGATGTTTACGTAAACAACGAGTTCGGTCGGCTATCACGTGAAGGACGCCTTACCAGCCGCCCCGTCAGCCGTTTCTCTGCTTTGCTCCGCCTGCTGACTGCGACACCAAGTGCTCGAAAGCCGTGCTGTAAGCCCGACAGGATTGCGCGGTTATTTCAATGGTGGTGTTTCCAGTGACTCACAGGATCTCTTGAACATTGTTTAGGTGCAGTGCATGGAACGGTGCGGGCCTCTCCAAATTACACACAAAGGAGTTTTTGCGGAACCATGGAGTTCGAGCGTGATTCATCAATCACGCTGGGGACTATGCTGACGTTCAGACGTTTTTGTGGTGAATTCAGTGCTTATCGACTGAACAAAGCATGATCTCGCATTTCCCTCTCGCAAGTTCATTTCTCCTGCGCACTAATCATAAACGTCATAAAAAAGTTTTTAACTTTCGTCTTCCACATACTTGTCTTCCAACGTTGGCTAGTCCGACGGCCAGCCAGATGACTTTCAAAAGTTTCCTTTCGACCACAAGCCACCCCATGGCGTCACAGGAGCGGTCTGCTCAGAAGACGGACAAATTCTCGTAACCCGGGGACCCGTTGCCGCATGGCTGGTCACCGACCACCTGCCACCCAGGGGTTGCCACTAGCGACATCTATGCAAAAGATCGAGTTCCTTTTACCGCTACTGCCACCTAGTGGTCAGTTTAAGTACTATAGCTTCCGTGTTTCGTTACAAGAAAATGGGGCCAGAGCGATCTGGTTTGGGACAGCAAACATATCTCGGCATGCCAGGGACCTCGATTTCTGTAAATGACTGGGGGAGGGGAGGGGCAAGCCGAGGACCCGGCAGCCCAACCTGCTCGCAAATGTGGGTTACTCAACGGATGTAGCCCTGTATATTTAAACCAACGGAAATTTAAGAG
Organism: Capitulum mitella; assembly: GCA_030062745.1. NCBI lineage: Eukaryota > Metazoa > Arthropoda > Thecostraca > Pollicipedomorpha > Pollicipedidae > Capitulum > Capitulum mitella. The sequence continues at coordinate 30,857,898 of CP099844.1, forward strand.
TTACTGCTGTTTATAAAAACGAAATATTGCATATATCCCCATGTTAATATATATCTTATATTTATCCCATATATATAATAGATAAATAGATAGATAGATGGAAGATAAAACGACAGATAGATACACCGCTTTGGACGCCACTGACGTTTTAACAAAACGTCAATGTCCTTATGGTCTGCCAATTTCTTATCTACTGCGGCTGTTCTTTTCGTTATTACTGCTCATTTCCCTTTTGAAAACCGGCTGAAAATATTGGAGGGGGGCAAAGTCAACATGAGAGGGTCCCATATCAACATGGGAGGGGCCAAAGTCAACACAAGTCGGGCCAGAACCCTCCCAAAAGAATAAAAGTCGACACCCTGCCTCATGTTCTAGGTAACGTCACCCACTAACCATGGCTGAAGATTCCCACAAATGGCTGAGGTCAGAACAGGATTTCAGACCTTTCTTCTGAGCATTGCCATAGGTGTAATCTTCAGATGTTTGAAAGCGGGACGGTGAAGGCACCGGCCCCTGGCCTCTCCGAGATCTCTGTACAAGTAGCTAAAATTTCACTGGCATTGATTGAACGAAATTTAGCCTTGCTCAAGAATTCGTACGCCAAATACGCTGGTATTGTTATCATTCTATTCACGGAACATTATCGAAAGGTTCCATGTTGCCTTATTGGCATCGCCTCGGGGGTAAATGAGCAAAATGTTTCCGACTTGGAAAAGTTAACGTTTTCTCCATGGTTTCGCATGGAAAGAAGCAGATTTAAAATGATGTTTTTACCCAGTCTTAGTAGGTTCTTTAAAACTGTTTCCAAGAGCTAAGTGTGTAAATTTTACCATCCATTGCATAGTGCACTTGAACGCTGCGTCGCATTGTTCGGAAACGTTTTGCCTTTTTGGGACAATTTACCGTAGCTCAAGTTGGAAGTACGTCCATGTTACTGGTGTTGCCGGCAGTAATTTTAGGTCCCTTTGTTCCACACATGGTCATGTGCCTAATGTTAGAATCAAGGACCACTGGTGTGGTAATGGGATCACCATGAGTACAGCTGGTTCCACCCTTGCTATACCCTCATTTTCCCTAACCAGTTTCAGTCATCATAAGCCGTCATCGGGACTTGCCCCCTTGAAAACCGAGATGCCATACAGCATGTAAAAAGCGTGCATAAGAGGTGTGTGCGACCACATTTAAAACGCAAAATGTTCTATGGAGCAATTCAGATCTGTCACCCCACAGCAAGGCTTCGTATATGGACGCCGCTTCGCATATCGCGTATAACGCAACGCGATACACTCCTGCTTACCACGGAGCGGTGTAATTTTCGGCCAACGCAACTAAACATGCATGTTTAGCTTATGTCTTGATGTTTTTTTACGTAATGGAATCACAAGACGACTAATGATGCTTATCAGTACCTTTGCTGGCTCTCCGGGCATCATCCGAGCACAGAATTCCTCTTGACAAACCGAAATGCTTTCGCCCGTTTGTTTTTTGTCGGTTGGACGACGGATTTCGTCCGTCCGACGTGTGTACTGAAATGGATAATTAAGTCTGGTCGCTGTGTACACTAGCCGACGCCAGCTGCTCATCGGCAGGGTCCTCACGCGAACACAAATCACGCGACGTGTGAGGACGATGGCGCCTTTTGTCACTCCATTCGTGACGGTGCTGGGATTTTCAAAGCACAACCGCCGCGCCGCTCGGTCGGTCTTCTCTTCAGATATCCGGCACGTCTCGTGGCCCCATCTGTTGGCTGGTGGCGGAGGCGCCAGTGCGGCTTGTTCGTTGATTGGCCCTTTCTGTCGGGAACAAAACGTCAGTGTCCTCCGCGCTGAAGCATTTCCGAGGCTGCTCGTTGTCCAGATGCACGCGATTTCTCGGTGTGTCAGTCGGTATTTTTCAGCTGTTTCCATCATGCGTGTTTGTCGTCGGCAGCCATTTGCCATCAGCAGTGGCTATGGACGGATGCGGCGCTCGGCTGAGCAGCGTGTCAGTGTAAATGCAGCCACGCCGTTTTGGGTAACCGTGAGTCATTCACTTATGATATGGGGCAGCGTGCGATTTATTTGCCATTTTGCACTACATACCTGAACCCGTTTCCTGTATGGAGGGCTTCTGAAGCTCCCTCCGGTTGTTTGCTCGTCATTTGGGAGTTTTTGAAGCAGCTGCGCAAAACGTAGGGAGTGTTCCTATACTTGGTACATATTACTGCAAATTTTTGCGATTTAATTTTCCCCAGGGCCGTAGCCAGGCAAAGTTTTTGGGAGCTGCCTCGGACCGTTTTTGCCAAAGTTAAACGTAGAAGAAAAATCCCCGTCAAAAATATGTTTATTAAGGTAGAAATTAGTAGTTGTAAGAAGATATACCAAAATGTCAGAGCAAATGTATACAAATGTTTCTGTTGATTCCAGGTCATTTCCCAAGGATATGTCAAGGTCAAAAATTAAAATTTTGCATTATGCGTAGCTTTTTGGCGCAAATTTTCAAAACGTAAAACAACAGAGGACTTATGACGTAGACTGTGTTTTACCTGTGTTTCAAGAATCAGGTCGAAATCAGGTCAGTTCACAGAGCTATGGCCTAAATGTCGGTGCACGTACCCGATATCACGACGGTCGTATATGTGACATAAATGGATGTAGTCAATTTAGCTGGTTAGTATCGTTTCGTAACACTAAGAATCCAAACACTACGAAATGCTTCCGAGGCCATTTTGTGTAGCTTCGGAGTCTTTTGAGGTCATTTGAGATCAAAGGTCAAAAGCTGACTTAGTGAAAATGTGACCACGACAGTCTCCCCTTTTGATGCCCTCGGTACTTTCTATATGAACATTACACAGACAGTGCGATGCAATTTATAACTGCAAAATGACCGGTACATGCTAAAGAAATATTCTTGGCTTTCATGTTCATTCAGTTCTTTAAAGGAATACACAACCCATTTTATGAGGCCTGTGAACACTTTTAAATTCATCCAAACTTCTGAACATATGAGAGAAGGGAAGTCCGATTAATTAGTTCTCGATTCATGCAAGCTACATCAAATCACCCATCAAAATCGGAGTTCTAACAAGTGAAAAATCCCCGCCCCTTCTTCTGGACTGTTTGCTCCCATGACTCGTTTACTCATTACAATATCTTCGAAAAAATAATAAATGTAGTTCACGTCATAGCAAACCGGTTGCCTTTTTCCCATCAAAACGGAGCGATAGTTCTCCTCATCTAAGGGGGAGGGAGCCTCAGTAAGTCACGTTCCTTCCCATACGGGAATGCGCCCAAGCGTTATGGGTGCGGGAATAGATTTAAGATGATTCCATCTCACTTTAAACACGATCTTTTGTTACGGAAATAGACAGAACTACCAGAACCCGAGATGCTCTCCACCACGTCGGGCAGACTCCGAGCCCCTCTCTGTCCACATCTCCGACCCGAGGTTAGTGTCCGCGGCTCTCTGCCCGCTCTCCGCCCCGGTCTCCGCCGCGGTCTCCGACTCCGCCTCCCGGCCGGTGCCGGGCCGGCCCGGGTGGCGGCGGGCAGTCCGGTCAGGCGCGGCCCGCGGCGGCCCCGCTCCGCCGGCAGGAGGCGGGCTCGTGCGGCCCGCCCGTTACTGCGGCGGGATTCCAGCGCTGGCCGCCGCCGGCTGGTACGGTACCCGGCCGGCCGCGGTGGCGCCAGCCCGGCCGGCCGCCGGCCCCGTGCGATCAGCGGCCGGGCCGGCGGCGCCCGCAGGCGCGGGGAGCGCCGCCCGCTGCATTCCGCCCGGCGAGCGCGCCCGATACTGGGCCTGCACGTGGGAGCCGACACAAAGCCACCGCCGGCGCGACGTGGGTGGGTGCCGGCACGGCAGCGGACAGTGTCAAAACAAACCGTCGCGGCGCCGCCGGCGATGAGCTGGCTCTGAGCTCCCTTGGCTCTGGGGATGAGCTAGCTCCCACGAGTACGGGCGGTAAAATTGGGTGTTGGCTCCCTCGGTTGCGGCGGTAGGACGGGGTGTCCGCCCCGCTTCTGCAGGCGTCGCTCGGCGGCCTGAGGCGTGTCGGTCTGTGTCTCGGGGCTCGTGGGAAGGCGTGGGAGTGGTACGCCGCGGCGGCTGCATTATACAAACTAAGGCATAATCGTAAAGTTCAGGGACTGGTTTCGCACGACATGCATCTCCACAGTGAAATTTATGCGTGAGCATTGAAGCACAGTTTTGTCCGCCGTGGCTGGAAATTTCTTTGACAGAGGAGAAGGTGCATCTAAACTTAAGGATGCAACATCATGACTTGTGTGGTATCGTATTGACAAAATGTGCTTCATATTATCTGCAGTATTTGCATTTCCAGTCATTTCGGAAAAAACCGTGATGTCTGGTGTGTAGCGTTCCTACAGACTATAGATGCCACCTAATTTAAATTAGGTGGCATCTATAAAAAACAGTTGCGGAAATTTAAAACTATTAAAAAACAGCTGCGGAAATTTAAAACTTGTATGTAAACAGTGTCTTATCGGCCCTCTAGTTACTTGCGTTACCCGTAGCGTTCATGGATGCGGGGCTGGCTTTGCGTGTTTCTTTTCATAATGGCGTCCCGTGTATAGGCGTAGACTGAGCGGAATTCGTGCGTGAAACTCCCAGTGTATAGAGGCGCCGTCGAACTTGCAGCCAGCAACCCCCGGCAAGGTCAACGTCCCCACGCCTGCCGGCTTTGTTTCATTCATGAAACGCGGGCCGGCGCGGCCTGACCTCCGGACCAGCCTTGCCTGCGGCGCGGCGCCGGCCGGCCGGCCAGATGGCCATTACCGGCGGCCGACGGCGGCGCCCGCGGCGCCAGGCTCGCCGCCGCCGCGCCGGAATGCCGGCCGCCCCGCTCTGCCGTCCCAGATGGGATGCTGCGCGGGCGCCAGCGCCGTTGACCGGCGGGAGCTGGAGCTGGCAGGGGAGAGCTGGCACTGACAGGGAAGAACTGGTGCTGGCAGGAGAGAGCAGGTGCTGGCAGGGGAGAGGTGGTGCTGACAGGAGAGAGCTGGTGCTGGCAGGAGAGAGCTGGTGCTGGCAGAGGAGAGGTGGTGCTGGCAGGGGAGAGGTGGTGCTGGCAGGGAAAAGCTGGTACTGACAGGGGAGAGGTGGCGCTGGCAGAGGAGAGGTGGTACTGACAGGGGAGAGGTGGTACTGACAGGGGAGAGGTGGTGCTGGCAGGAGAGAACTAGAGCTAACAGGGGAGAGCTGGTGCTGGTAGGGGAGAGCTCGTGCTGGTACGGGAGAGGTGGTGCTGGCAGGGGAGAGGTGGTACTGGCAGGGGAGAGGTGGTATTGACGGGAGAGAGCTAGTGCTGACAGGAGAGAGCTGGTGCCGGCCAACGGGAGCTGGTGCCGGCCGGGGAGGGCTGCCGTCGGTCGTTGAGCGCTTGTACCGGCCTGGGAGACTTGGTGTGGCCGGTGAGGGCTGGTGTCGATTGGTGAGGCCTGCTGTCGGCCAGTGAGGGCTGGTGTTGGCTGGTGAGGGCTGGTGTCGGTCGGTGAAGGCTGGTATCGGCCGGTGAGGGCTGGTGTCAGTCGGTGAAGGCTGGTGTCGGTCAGTGAGGGCTGGCGTCGGCCGGTGAGGGCTGGTGTCGGCCGGTGAGGGCTGGTGTCGGTTGGTGAAGGCTAGTGTCGGCCGGTGAGGGCTGGTGTCGGCGGGCGGCGGTGACGGTGACGGTGACCAGGGACGGGGAAGCGTAGGTCTCAGACGATGCTGAAGCGGAGGTGGTTAGCAGCTGGTACCGCGCTGACGGGCGGCAGATGCAGTCCGCAGTACTGAAGTGACCGGATATCAGTCCACGGAGGCACAACAGGCTGCGCTCAACGACACCAATAACACTCCGCGATCAAGCCAGGCAGCGGCAGCGTGCAGCTCAAAGCAACGAATAACCCCCGTGTGGCAGCGTGGAGAAACACAAATCACACCGGTGCTGGACGATTCGAGGCGCGTGCCATTTTTGTGGTATTGAAACAAGGTCCTTGACATTGTACGGAACTCTTGCTTAAAAATCTGGCCATTCCGTACCCCAAAACAGTGCAATCCTGCACATTAGCAATGACATTATCAACCCATTTGCAAAATATATGCTTACTAAGTTATTGCTAAAAATGGTCAGAAGACTATTTATTAAAAATCAATTCTTAAATTCGTTGTTGTGGAACAGTGTTTGGGTGATAGCGACCACAGTTTTGTTCGGCTTTTAGTAAACAGTAATATTATTGAAAAAGAGAACGTGTTACTGGTACCAAATTTATCGCAAGGGGATCATGACCTCATGCGCACTCTTTTAGGTGCAGTATAATGGGGTCTTGAGTTGGGTAAAAAGAATGTTCGTGAGATGTGGGCGAGATTTAAAGATATACTTCAGATGGCACAAAAGTTAGTAATTCCTAAGAAACAGCTAAAAAATAGCAGAGCAGTGCGGCTGGTGTGGCTGAGTAAGGACCTAAAGCAGCTAACAGGGCAAAACGACAGACTTCGGGACGTTCAAGACAAACGGATCATTGTTTAATTCTGAGCATTGTAGACGAGTACGGAATAATCTAAAGAAATACATACGACGGAAATAAAGAACAGCGGAAATAAACGTGGCCGTGAACCGTGCTGGTAACGTGAACTGGTAACGTGCTGGTAACGTTTTTGGTTTTGATACATCACGCCACGAGCTAGTATAACTATGCGGTTTATCGTCGATGCGAAGCCGAATCGATTAATCACATTTTTGTTCTCACAAGCGATGTAATTGTTTTATCTCGCGTCGCTGTTTGAAAATGGAACCAGTGCATGCAGAAAAAAGCTCTTAATTAATCGATCACAGCTGGCATTGTACCATCATTTAGATTCCCCGACGCCAAACCAAGGAGACCTGCTGACCAACCGCGAAATCCCTTGGTTTGGCCTAGGTATAGATCTAGATACCGACCATCCTGACATGAAAACGTATGTAGGTGTGATGGAGGATGTGGACAGGTTTACCCGAGGACATGTTTCGGAAGTAACGAGAAAGAAAACCAAAGCAGATAAGAAGAAATTTACGTTTTTTTTAAATCAAAACTGAGAAGGCGTTGTCTTTCGAATATTTCATCCATCGAGATGAATGCATATCTGTGCGAATTTTTTAATGTCATTAAAGAGTACAGATGGATTACCATTCGAGCCTTTAACCTACGGAGGGATACGACACTGAATTGAGCGACACCTAAAAGACATCGGTTACCCAAAGCACGACCTGAAACCCCAGTTCTACAAGAAGTTTCGCTCAAACGATGAGTGCCAAAGGGCGCCGTAGCAACGGCGGCAGGTAAGGGAATCCAACGTTGCTAGTTGGGTTCCCTTAACCCAGGGTTCAGTGCTAGGTCCTTTACCGTTTGATATATTTATGAACAACATGGATGTAACTGTAAAAAGTCTCTAAATTAGCTGACGACGTTTGACTACTCGTCGGCCAAGACGTTCTTGCGCGTCCTCTGGTGGGGATTCGCCGCTGGATTTGGCCTACAAGGCGTCGCAAACAGACAGGGGAAATGGGAGGATATAGAAATGAAAGAAGCAAAGGAAGAGCAAGGAAAAGCAGGAAGGGAACGGCTTCTGGTCGCTGCTCCTCCCCCAAGATATCCTGCACTTGCGAAACGGAAGCAAAGCCCCGGTGCATGGTCGAGGTGTACCGCTCGTACCAAATGAAACGCGTAGAGATAGAACACGAGGCCTTTCATCTGGCGATGAACTATGGTGGAGGGGACGGCACACCCAGCAGGCGGTGCAAATACCAACCACCGCGGGTGCACATCCTCTCCTCCGTAATGAAGGAGGCTGCAGGTGAAGCCGGTCTGCAGGGGAGCGACTGACACACCACAGTGGCCGCAGGACCGGTGTAAAGCGCCTGCTGGACGACAGCGAACCACCGCAATATATCGCCCCGCTCACCAGGCCCAGCTGTGCGGGATCGCTGTCGAGCTACGCTGAGACAGATCTCGTAGTGCAGAAGAAACTATGGGAAACGGTGGCTAGCATGGCAAGCACTCAGGCTAGGACGGCAAGCATTGAGGTGACGGAGGAGCAGACAAATGCTTTTCACAGCACGATGGACGATGATTGAGATGGAGCCATTTCCAGGGATAATTGATGAACTGCATATTCAGCGTCGGTTCTGCGAAGCATTAATAAAGTAGGCATTCAGCTAGCTGACTGACGAGAGCTCGAGTGCTCATCTGGCGCTAATTTCATTTCTGTTCGGTAACTTGACTGATATTCTGCTGTTTAGGTCGTCGTGACATAAATACACACATTGCTTTTGGTAAATACATGTTACGAACAGGATGCGCAGGACCATTCTCAGTCGTGGTTTAACAAAATGATAAATCGCAGTGTACAATAATTTTGTGGTAAACAACGTACGTTGATTGTCTTTCGAGTTAACTGGTGGTGACTAAAAAAAGAATATCTCTGACACGCGCTTCAGTGCAAAAGGCCGATTTCGGTGCGGGATAATACAAATTAACATAAAACGCTGAGGCATTCCGTCTTTGGAGGAAAATGGCTTAGTAACAGATGGCGATAGGGATACGGTGAATGTTTTTAGTGCCCATTTTACGTCTGTTTTCATTAAGGAGTCTTTGAAAATGTTTCATTTCCAGGTGCTTGCGGTAATTATAAAGAAAAATAGGTGCTCTCGAAATATCGGTGATAACTATCAGGACACCTTTACGCGTGCTGAATCTGAACAAAGCTGCCGGGCCAAATAGCATACTTGCACAAATATTAAGGGAAACGGAAGAGCAAGCAGCAGCACCGTTGTGTAATCTCTTTAACAGATCTTTAAAGCATTCAAAAACTCTTCAGTACTGGAAACGCGCGAATATTAGACCAATTTTCGAAAAGGGTGGCCAGCATAATGCGGAAAATTACAGACCTGTAAGCTTGACGTCTCTTGTGAGCAAAATATTGGAGAAAGTTATCGAAGGCTTCGTAATATATACAGACACATTAAGAGTATCGTAATTTGATACGGGATACGCAACATGGATTTCTAACAGGAAGCTCATGTCCCACGAATCGTCTGGAATTTCTTGAGTATGGAACATAAGAGGTAGATGGTGGTAATCCGCTTGATGTGGTGTATTTAGATTCCAGTAAGGCCTTCGACAATGTTCCACACAAAAAGTTAATGGTCCAGCTGGGTGTCCATGGGATTGTGGGGTCGGTTTACAGATGTACTGAAAACTGGTTTTATCAGAGAAAGCAGCTTGTGATTCCAGACGGTGTTCACTCAGAATGAGAAAACTTTGCTAGTGGGATTCCTCAGGGTTCAGTGCCTTCAGTGCCTTTCAGGGTCCTTTACCATTCATTATTTTTTGTAAACAAATGGATGTCGATATAAAAAGCGGAGTCTCCAAATTTGCTGACGACATTAAAGTGTTGTAAACGGATCTGAATGGACGTATAGCATGGGCACATAATTGCCCGATGTCATTTAATTATGCCGAATGCAAAGTGCCACGTTCGGGTCGCAAAAAAGAAAAAAAACATGTGTACAAAATGGGTGATAATGGTTCGAGGAAATTCAAGAAGAAAAGGACCTGGGTGTCAAAGTAGGTGATGATCTTAAATTTTCGGAGCAATAGCCCCGTTCCCATGACATGATTGGATTACAAATCGGATTTTCTTCGGGAGGAAATTGGGATTTCAGGTGGCGTTTCCATGACCATACACAGCAAATCCGGATTACGTTCAATATTTCGGATTCCGGATTACTTCGGGAAATCTCGGATTAGCCGCCAATTATGGCGCGTGTGTGACATTTCCCTTCAGAGCCTACAGAAATCTTTTCCGTAGTAGAGCCGAATGGGCTGAGTTTGCTGTAATGGGCTGGTTTTGTGTGAGATTTGACTATTCTGTAGTGTCATTTTATCGTTTTTCTCAACAAGCTGCCAACAGACAAGACACTGATTTCGGCACTAGGTTCCCCTTCGCTGGACAGCAAAACAAATGCAGCGCATAATGCTGCTTTTGCTTCCAATCCACGGTTAATCCGGATTTTCTCGTGAAATCTTCTTTTTCAATCCGAATTCGCAAATCCAACCCAGTTTGCTAAAAGAGGTGTTTTCATGACTTCTGAAATCGGGATTTGAAGGGAAATCCGGATTTCATAGTGCCATAAAAACGGGTCTAATATCTAGAAGCCAGCAAGCGTGTTCCTGCATTAAGTGCAGTCTAAGTTCGACGAGATCATCGGCATGTTGTTATAACTTAGGTTACTCGCAGTGAAATTTGCTGCTCCGTATTACGTCGCCAGGACTCACCGTTAAGCTCAACCATTTCCTTGATTTTGCCAAGGTCTGGGCCTGAAATAGCGGACAGCCTACGCCCACCCGCGAGTACACTGAAGTCACCGTGTCCGGACAAAGTCCAGCCACCGGCTGCCTGGAACGGCGGTGCGATACGATCGGCCAGTTTGTCGCCGGACCACCTCCCCGCGGGATAATCGGCGAGATGCGTGACGTGGGCACCGCTCCCTTTCCTCGCCGTGAGCCGAACCGTTCGTTTTCCGCCGCCCGGTGCCCGGTTCAACCGCCTCCGGCAAGGCCCCGCCGGTCCGCGTGGCAAGGAAACGGGCCGGTCTTTTGCAAACAGCACCGTGTGTCGAGCGGTCCGCGCCCGGGCACCGCCGCCAGCGTCTGCCGGAAGGCTTGCTTTCGTAAGAGACAGGGTTGTCCGTAGGCTGTTTTAGACTGTCTCAAATCACCGCCCTTCGAAGGTTTTCGAGTCAGAGCTGAAGCAGGCAGGCATGTTTATGCATGGTGCAGACGACTGCCCGGAGCCGGGTAAATATTCGGCGATATGCAGGGCAGTGGCCCCTCCTTCGCCGTGTGAGGGGCCGGGATGATTTACGGGCGATGGGGTCGTCTGCCGATCATGTCGCGTGCTCATTCTTGACCAGGATGAGCGGCATTTCCACGCGCCCGACGAGGGTGGACGTCACGCCTCACCCAGCCCCTGGGAATTTGAAATGGTGCGCACGAATGCTGTACCTGGACGTCAAAAGAAATGTTTTTTTCGGCCATTTAACTGCCCTCGATGAGGCGCTGATGATATCGTTACATTTTACGGGAAACATTTGCAATACATCGTTTTATTCTTGTCACAGGCGAGTAAGCAAATCATTCTTGTCCAGTAGGGCTCCTTCCCCTTTAATGATCTTCAGATCTAAAGAGCTTGAAATGATCACCGAAGGCGAACTGGTCCTAATTCGGCAGGCATGCGACAGTCATCGTTCCTTCGTTACCGTTTCTTTCCGATCAGAATTTATTAGCTGGCTACTTCCAAGACATGGCTTGTCTGCTATAGCGGGAGTGGCTGCTCCGACGCGAGCCAGGAAACCGGCCGTCGAGTAAATCGCGGTTGTCCTGCTTGCGTCGTGATGTCCCCTGTCGTCGTTCTAGGGACTTGGTTACGACCACCATGGATTGACAAGACATCTAGTGGACGCCGGTTGACCTCGATCTCTGCCTCGCACCTGCAGCCCTTTTTGCTGGAAAAGTCTCGGACTACTAGCTCTCCCTGGAAAACATGCCGGCTCCGCCCTTGCGCCGAACCTTTCCCTAACCGCAATGCCGTACCCATGGCGTTAGGGCGCATTCCCGTGTGCTGGGGCTGATTCAGCCTCGCCTGAGATCTGGAGAACTACCAGTACGATCTGATCGCAAGAAGCGGCAATCAATTCACCGTACGTAAACGATAACGCGCTCGCGGACATTGTAGGTGATATCTTCGTGGCCATATCTGATATTCAAGTCACGCGAGTATTATATGCTTTGTTTAGTTGTGTTTATTCTGTTGTTTGATTTTGAAAATTAACAAAACATATTAGCATAGAATCGGATTTTGACTTTTGGTTTTGTGCGGCCTGACCTGGCGTAGTGCTTTCAAGTCAGGAAGTGTTTTTGTCTTGTTTCACAGTTATATACTTACACACACATGTAAATTTCGTTGCACTTTAACAGAGTCAAAAACTGCCGAGGCGCTCCCCGAAAACTTGACTTAGCTCCGCCCCTGGACAAAAAAATAAAAATTTGGTATAACATTTAGAAAGAATAGGTAACAAACGTGAGAAAGTTTTGTGGAGGTGTTGAAAAAAAACGGAAATGTCAAGCAAAAAAAAAAAACGGGGCTTCTTAGTCCCTGTCCCCCATATACGGGACTAGTTTATTGTGTTTTGCTATTAGGCTAGCTGTGATAAATAATTTCGCATGGTGCCATGCGATAGCATGAAGAGACAGGGCTCATCATTTCAATTAAGTCTGCCTTACTGGCTTCTCATCGAGGCGGTAGGCGCAGCAAGGGGTCAAAAGCCCATTTACCGGACCATTTCAAGACCATCAGCAGCGTCAGATTACGAGATAAGGCGCTCGAGGACATGCGCTAACGACGGGATGGCGACGGGCTGGAGATGCGATGGCGCGTCGGCGATCAAAATGGCGACAGCACCGCGTGCCCCGCCGAGGTCGTTTCGCCTGCCGTCAGCCGGACTGGCTTTGGCGCCCCTCCAGCGGCCAGCTCCGCCGCCGGTTTGGCTGGTGGCCGCGGCCGGGCGCGGCTGCTGCACAAGCCTGGACTGCTGCACGTCTGTCGCGAGTTTCTCGGCCTGTTCTGTTGCGGCGCTGTGTGACGGAGTGTCTCGATGTGCGCCATGGAGCGCTTCTGACTCAGACGGCAGGGTCTCAGCCTGGGCAGCAGAGTAGTCCGAACTTGGCCCGGAATTGTTTTTTCCTGTTGCTGATCAGTGCCTCCATTAAACTCGCGAAATGTCTGGATTTCTGCAGCAGAATGTCTTGTCTCCTGCCGCGGAGCGTCTCCTGTTTGTAAAACCGCGAGTCGTCGCGTTTTTCTTTGCGTATTTTCGTCTGTGGCGAAGTGTCCCCATTTTTACGACGAAATGTCGCAATATGTGTTGTGTTGCTTATCGTCTTCTGGTTAGGAGCAGTTTTTTTGTGGCGAAGAGCGTTTCGACTTCATCCGCGGAATGCATCGTCTTCTGCGACGGAGTGTCTTCGTGCCTGCCTCCGAGTGTGACTACATTGTCCGCGGGGGGCATCGTTTTCTGCGGCTGGAATATCCCTGTGCCTGCCTCGGAGTGTGGCTACGCTGGCCGTGGGTGCACCGTTTCCTGCGGCGAGTATCCGCGTGCCTGCCGCGGAGCGTGACGACGGCGGCCGTGGGGTGCATCGTTTTCCGCGGCGGAGCGTCCGTGCGCCGGCGCCGGAGCGTGCCGGCGTCGGCGGCGGGTGCCGTCCTCTGTCCGGGCCGGGCCGGGTCGGGCCGGGTCGGAATCTGCTCGTTAGCCGCGGAATGCGCCCGACTCGACCGGGGCGATCGGAGGACGGAATAATTATCGGCCGGCCGCGACCGAGCCGCACAAAACACGCCCTGCCGCGGCGCGTCCAGCCGTCACACCGGGCCGCGGACAGCGGACGTCGACCGCTTTAGTTACGCGTCGAGCTTTTGATTGGGTGCGCCCGATTTGCTGTTCTCCTGCCGGCTCATGCCGAACAAAAGAGGACGATCAATATTCCGTTGTTCTCCCTCGGTTACATCTGAAGGACCGAATTCCTGCCAGGGTCGAAGACTCCGGATACACTGGGAGCTCCGCGACCGGCCGGCGCGGCCCTCTCGGCCTCCCCGGCGACGGGAAAGGTTTCGGTGGGCCGGACATGCGGCGTCGGGTGTTCAGGGGAACAACGCGCCCGTGCTGACGTGGGATGTTCGTGCGCCGACGGAGGAATGGATAAGTGCGTGCTTTCATCGTGCGGCCGCTCATTGCCCAGTCCGTTGTCGGAATCTGTCGATCGGACGGCTGAATTGAGTCAAGGTTCTGCCGAATCGGCAGGAGTCTTCTGCGAACTTTGCTTATGAACCGATTTTAGGGCTGCTGGAATGCCTAAAGATCGCTATTTTCTTCTTCCACATAATTTAATAGATCGGCGTTCGATGTGAGCTGTTTCCCAGCTGGCAGAACGAAATCCACTGTGATAGCTTCGTTTACACAGGCATTTGAAAAGTTTCCGGATTACCGGCCAGGTTGGCCAGTAAGCATTCTCGAGGTACTGTGTTGCCTTTATGCTCCCTCCACGTGTAGACATGGCAGGTTAAGTGGCGCAAAAGTGTCGCATAGCTCTTTGTTATAACTGACATGTACCGGTCAGCCTCTTTTATGGTCATGCTTAATGATTCAGGTCAGGTATCTTGCCGTGATGTTATTTTGCCAAACGAAGTCCACATGTCCGCCCATTTACCTCCTTTAGGTTTCGAAAATGGCAAACTCGTTGAAAGAGATGCTGCGATCTGTGGCAGCAGCGCAAGTTTAAATCCGCCTCGTCCAGCTCTCGTCATTAGATACCTCGCCCGCCTGGACCACTGGCGTCCTCGTTGCCCAGTGCTTTGTTTCCGACTGACGAGTCGACCCCGCATATTGCCGGTCGAAATCCGACCCGAGCTCGGGGTCGGCTCCTCAGCCGACATGTGAAGCACTGCAATGTTGTGAACGGCGGGAGCGGCCTCGCTCACGAGCACACAAACATTTCGAACATAGATTCACAATTTTGCGAACCATTACGACTCAATCAGTCACGAACGAAGACCACATACGAGTACTACTCTCGTACAAAACGAGCGGAGGAATTTTTCGCTCCCTTACCACTCTTGCTGCGCCTCCAACTTATCAGCACTCGACCAATCGGCCCTCAGCCTTCAGCCTATCAGCCCTCGTTGCAAAACCTTTCAGCCTTATCAAGGCACATAGCGGTTGTGAACCACTGGTTCTGGCCAGCGGCCGCGCCGAAATGCGGCCAGGCTGGCCGTGCTTATAATGCGCAACGTCAAGGCATCTCCTGATTTTATTTCAGACTTGTTTGTATCGCAACCCGATTATTCACTCTGTAAAATCAACATACACGTTTGCAGAGCCAATGATAGCCATTTAATCCGCGATGTTTTAAAAGCTGGCCAGTTTTGCCAACCTGGCAGGGAGTCTGGCAGCTTTCAAATGCCTGGGTAAACGCGGCTAATGAATAAGCTAATGATCCACCATTATAAACTTATCCCTCTCGTACTTTAGTATTCGTACTTCTATTGAACTTTGAGGCGTGCCACAATCCTCCGGCCATTATACGCCGCCTATAGGGTCTGTGTGAGTTGCGGCACGTTAGAATGTGTGACAAATTTCAAGTCAGGGGAAGCGTTCCATTTTCATCGAAGGTGCAGCACAACGCTTTATTTTTCGTTAACAGTGAACATAAAAATCTCTTTAACCGCCATTACGTGCTATCGGGATTAACTGCGGGTACGCTTCTTCCGAAGACATGTTCTTCCTCTGCAGTTACCGGGCCAGTTGATTTTGCCCGGAGAGATGAAGTTCAAAAATTAAATATTGTGAGTGAACCGTAGGGCCGTAACATGGGTGCCCGGTCACACGTAGGAATACTGATTTGAACCCACGTTCCGGCTCAGCTCATCGGCAACGTTCTACGTATTGCACTGCTTGTGAGACAGACGGGCAGCTCCCTTTTGTTCGATGAATTTAAGCCATTGGCAAGTGACGCGCGCGGAAATGTACATACGAAGCACAAGGTTTTTTGTACGTATGCTGTGTTCTGTTGTTGCTTATTGCCTGCACGATATTTCCAGTGTCATGATATGCCATAACTCACGGCGGTGCATCCAATAGTCATGTTAAACATGCGCAGAACTTGCGTTGTGCTGCCAACAAGTATGTTCGCTAGAGTTTTTTTTAATAGAAATGATCTACGTGGATGGATGATGATGCGAATGGTGTTACGAATCGGAGTAACGTAGTGGTATGCTGGGCTTGTTGCCGTGACTTTGTTCCTTACACCAGAACGCGCAGTTTCAGGCAAGAGCTGATTTTGCGGCCAAAGTTTAACGTGGCGCCGGGGGTGCGATACGACCGTGTGGTAGTCAGTTTGACCGCATGTTGGCCAGTTGCCAGCTGACCCGCGGGTCAAAGACCGAGCGGAATGGCCCGAACCCGTCTTCCCAGGACGGGGAGACCAGCGCTCTACCAACTGAACCACCGATCACGGACTTCATGTAGTGAAAACGGTCTGGTAATCACCGTGTGTGGAAGTGTGGAAGTGTTCACAAATATGGCGCAATACTGGTCATGGCGAGATATACCTATTTTAGGTACAATGATTTTTTTATCATTAGCTTTTCGACCTCCGGTATCTAAATCTCAGCTATTCACGCCGCTTGTGGCGGGAAAGGTGGAAGAACAAGAACCATGCATGCTTGGAAAGCAATGGGCTGCAATAGACACGTCATGTCTACCGCAGACCAGCGCCGTCTCGAGTGGTCAGTCAACGCTGGACGAATGGGATGCAGTGGAAGCAAAGGTGTAACGTGTTTAACACCTGGCGTCAAAATACTTCTCAAACGAAAATTTACATCGTGTGACGATATGTCAACGTGAATTTTCATTCGAAAGATGAACAAGAGCCAGCCCACGTGATCAAAGCAAACGCTTCCGAAGTGTTTATGAAAAATGAGCGAAATGTATCGCCACGTTCATGTATGTACATCCTTTACATGTATTCATGTAAAGGATATCAACAACGTCCAATGTATCGATTGCCGGGTATGCGGGACATCGAACTGCAGCCTGAGCGTCGCCCATGACATCCATTTCGGCTCGATTCATGTTGTATCTGGGTTCTGTGCTACCTTTGACTCACCAAGGGCGCAAGCCAGACCTCTGCGTCACCCATATGCTCCGCACATGCCCTGACGGCTTCCGGAGAGAACATCTCCCGCGGGCACGGCGACCAGTGGAGCATACCACGGAGGGGGCGGCCCCGAGGCGGACCCACAAGGTCGCGTGGCCGCATCTCGGCCGTGCAAAATGGCGGCCGGCGGCCGGCGGCGGCCGGGCCGGCTCCTGCAGAGGCGCCGTGCACGCGGCGCCGGCCGCTCCCGCCGCCAGCGGCCACCCCCGGAGCCGGAGCGGCGGCCGGCCGTTCTCTTATTATGCAGACGTCCGGCCGGCCGCCGGCGGCCGCCGCGAATCTGGCACCGGTCTGCTATATTGGGCCGTAATGGGACGGCTAAAGCGAAAACGGGCCCATCGAGGGCGACGCAGACGAAGAGGGGAGGTGGAAGGAAGGGCGGAGAATCGGAGAAATAGGCGAGCAAATGGGGGATAGAGAGGCGTAGGGAGTGCCAAGAGTCGGAGGTGGTGGCAAAACGATGGGGCAAAGGGAAGCCACACATGCTTACAGTAATACCGTGGACGATATAAGGCAATTGAATGGTGTCCGTTAATTCCGGGAACGTTGTCTTTGCCTCCCATTTCCGACGAAGCATCCATATGCAAAAGCCAGTTTTATTGCGGATCCCTACTTGTGGCAAACTGCAGACGCCGCTAACTTTAGCATGCGCTGAAGCTCATAAAACACCACGGGTAAATTGAACATGTCTAGGGTTAGTTAATTACAAGGTAGTGTGGGCATCAGCCCACTGCACGGAAACATTCCTCTGCACGAGCGGCTAGGGTAATCTGCATGCTAATAGAAAACCCTCTCTGACTGATTCTGTTTAAAGCGGGCATCTTGTCATAAGTAAGAAACCGGCCAGGCGATTTTCTAGATGCCGCCGATGACGTGGCATATCGTACATAACTATGCAACATCGTGAAATGTAAGTTTTGCTCATTTTAAAGTTATTCTTTGGTTTAATTACCGTGCGTGTGTATCCTGCTTATGTCAGAACAAATGGCGCGGTTCTGCGACTTGAACACTGTGGGAATTTTTGTCAGATGCTGACATATTAAACTATAATTTTTGTATTCAAATCTCATGTGTCACTGAGTACGCAGTTTTATCAAGAAATCACGATGCTTTTTGGTTGAACATTTGGGCATTTGTAGAAACTCATAGGTAACATAGCTAATGATTCCCAATGCAACAAAGGGAAGCGAAATCGATGCAAATAGAGACGGGTGTTGGGCACAACTTGAGGATCATCTTTTCATTTGTTATTCGCGTTTTTGGGCAACTCAGCGTCCGAACTTCAGGCCTGACTCACGCGATCGGTTACACATCGCGATCTGCATCGATGCGCCGTGCAGTGGTGCCGGTGGCGACCACGGATACCCAGGCCTGTGGGGGGCAGGGGGGGTCATCGGAGACGTCAGGTGCGGAGTGGTGCCGGTGGCGACCATGGATACCCAGGCCTGTGGGGGGCAGGGGAGGTCATGTGCGGACGAACGTGGGAAGAGGCCCCCGGGCGGCCGGTGGCGGCTGCAGGTGGATGGGAGCATCAGTTACGCTCCAGCCGGCAGAATGCCCAGCAGGAGGCAGACTCCGTCACGGCGGAGCAGGCAGCAGACGCCAGCCCCGGCAGAGCCAGCGGCAGACTGATGCAGCCACGGGGCGGAACAGGCGGCGGACTGATGCAGTCACGGGGCGGAACAGCCGCCAGACTGATGCAGTCACGGGGCGGAGCCAGCGGCGGACTGATGCAGCTGGGAACAGCAGAGAGCAGAAGCGTTCCTTAGCGACAGACTGAACAGCAGACTGAGTCGTCAGCGGTAGGCGCCCTCTGAGCTGCGAGAAAGACGGTAACAGGTTAGCTCAGTCAGACTTAAACTCCATCGCGGCAGAGCTGACACCAGGCTGATTCAGTCACAGCGGAATGACTATAGGCCGATTCGGTAAGAAGAGAACTAGCATAAAAAGTACTTTGCTGCGTTAGAGTGGACAAACAACGCATTCAGTCTCGGAAGTATTAGCTGGCATCGGTTTTGGTCGCGGTAAAATTGGTGAGCAGCAAATTCAGCCGCGGCAGAACTGGCAGCCGGCGGATTCAGTCGCGGAAGAGCCGGCGGACGATCCAGTCAGCCTCGGAGCCGATCCAAACATTGTGTGGCGACCTGGACTCGGCGTCCGTCTACCCGGCACCACCGTGCCGAGACCACCCACGCTCGTCGACACGCGTCGGCTGGTCAGGGCTCATCTAAAAAGCGAATCACTCGGCGATTTTAGAACAAAACAGCAGGCCTGCGGCAGAAAATGTCTTTACTGCTGGTACCGCTGCCTGGCGAAATGTGTCGTTTCAACAACTTCTATTTTGTGATCGCGCGGTATGGTGGTATAACAATATCATCCGGAAGTATATTACGTTATATTTGTTTGTATTTTAACCACGGGATGTATTTCTTTTTGGTCCGGTAAGCTTGACTCAAGTAAGGTCTTCCATCGTCAGAAGGTAGATTCCGCAACGATAGCAGACATTCTGGCTTTTTGTTATGTAATTTACGAGCCCCTTAGACGTTTCTGTTAACCATTTCGATGTAACAAACGTAAATGATGCTTGGCGTTTAAGCAAACGCTTTTGACGTTTAACTGTTTGTGAAGCAGATGTGTTGTAGGGAAAGCAGTATCTCTATCTATCTATCTATCTAGGTTGGTCTCGTCTCGTCAAGATACGATGTGATACGATGTACACGAATACCTGCCTCTTTCGTAATGCTGAGGACATCCTCCAAGGCGTCAAAAAAAGCCACCACGCTGTTGGGGGTTGAATGCGGCGCCGCCCGAGATTTGTCGCCTCGGATCTTCTGAGAGTCAGCTCAGGATGTCGGGTCATAAAACCAGTCAGCTGCTCGACTCCTGCGACGCCACTCTCCCTCCCCATTTTTCGAGAGCCGCACCGTTTGCCTCCGCCATTTTAAACGTCACCTCTCTGGTAGCCTATAGGATATATATATATATATATATATATATATATATATATATATATATATATACAAGGTTATAGACTATCTCCGAGCACTGCAGATGCCTTTAACTGCTCCTCTTGAGCTGCCGTGAACACTTGTGAGTGACCATATTCCGGCTCCATGCAGGCTTCCGGATCAACCCGGCAGCGGTTTACGTATTACGCTAGTGTTGATGTTGGAACACCAAGGTCAGTGGCCACAGCTCTAACAGAGCGCTGTTTCTCGACCACCTCCTTGGCCGCCGCCCTCACTCCAACCGATGGGATTAACCCAGTGTCCGATTTTCACTTGTATTTGCGAGGCTTGGTCGGGACAGCAGGAGCTGGAAAGCACAAAGGATTATTGTGATAAGGCTGCCTTTGGTGCTGTGACTTCTAGGGCTGTGTGTGCTATTTTGTATTCTGTTGCGTGAACAAACCCGTGCGCTGTGGGTAATGATTGGAACTGAGTAACTAGTTGACAGCTTCATATGTTTTTTTTTCATATCCCGCCCTACATTACAAGCGCCAGGGGCAGGCGGGTGAGGGCGACGAGATGGTGGTTGGAGGGGCAGGAAGGATTTTAGGCCTGTTCTTTCCATGAAACGTCCACAGGCTTTGTATTAAAGGTTGGAAGTTTGGGAGGGGAATCTCCCTAATGCAGTGCCTCCCATTCCGCCCGTCATTTTAGAAGAGTGCTTCGCTGCCCAGCACTATAAACTGATGGAAGAATGGAGCGTGCAAAATGGGGGAACACGGGGAAAACAGGGGCACGGTGTCCCATTTCTTCCCAGGTCATCTTTGCCCTTGAAAACGAATACCATTGCAATTTTTAAAGACACAAATTAGAAATACTTGGGTATATCGTAAATAATTTTCACTGGGACTCTGCGTGAAAGGTCTTTCAGAATCAGTACAATATCTTTCAGAATCAGCACAGCAGGACCAAACGAGTTAGTATATGGCAACGCAAAAAAACGTTTTTTGGACCGTACTGCGTAATTCGCGAAGTCGAATCCGAAAAGAAAGTGGTTTTGTTGTGGTGTGCGCCAAGTACTTTTGCCCATAATGCACTGAAAAGAGATGGTGTGCAAGGAACTTCCAATAAAAAACAAAATAAGGGCAAGGATTTTATTTGGCTCAAACTGTGTGTGAAGTTTGAGGTTGCGTTGGACAAGACCCTGCTTATTAGAAGCTTCCATCAAAAGTAAACCAAAAAATGGTCGATTTTATCTTCATGGATCTATTCCATGTATTATATCTGACGTTGTTTGTCTTCATGCCTGTTGCGATCTTAAATCGTTTAAAATGATTTTGGGTTTTGACAACAGCTGTCCTTTTCAGGTGAGTGCAAAAGGACATCTGGACTATAAGGGCTTTGCTCCTCAAGATTAGGTAAGTCAGGTTCTGGAAGATGGACTCTTCGTCTTGCTCTGGTACGTATGCATGCACATCCCTGGCTCACCTTCGATAAGTATGGGCAAGCTCAGAGTGCTCGGTAAACCACGTAGATTATGACGCCATCCCAATCCATCCTGCTGCGGGAAAAAGACATGAGGTCGTATCTCAGTGCGCGTAGCTCAACCCTGAATTCCACCTCCACCCTTCTTTTGAACGAGAGCCGAGAAGTCGCTTTCCGCCACTGCATTTGGCCCCTACGCGGCCTGGCGCTCGTGCCAGTCGCGGGCCGGGATTGAATTGCTGGCCGATTTACAGCGCTGATATGGTATCGGTGTTTTCCGCGCACCATCGCTGCTATCTGAAGCCTCATTCGTCCCGTTAGGGCGCGGACGGAAGCGGCCTCGATATCGGCACGTGCGTGTGGCCAGAAGAGTGTCGCACGTGCGCTGATAACTGGCGCAGATCGGCCGATGGCGTGTGGATTCGGACGGCCGATCGAGGGGACCGAGATAACGCTTTGTTGCCGTCGGTGCGCCGATGACGGGGCAGATCGGTCTTGATAGCGCCAACAAAAAGGCCCACAGAGAGTCCGACGAGCCGCTGAAGCTAGCATGTGTCCGTTTTCCTCTTGATACCAACGAAAAACCCCGAGCCGAGTCCACCTGCTTTCTCTGTTTTCACTGTCTGCGTCAAGGACCTAGCGGTCTTGACACCAGGCCTTGTGAGAGGGAAAACTAACAACGGTGACACTGAGGATAACAGTGCTGACGTGAAGCCGAAGACAGCACATTGCGCATTGTCCATTGCACGAAATGGGTTCCACCTAAGTGCAGACTGGTTACGAGCTGATAGTCATCTGAAGGGACGCAGCATATATCACACGGAGCGAGCATCCATTACAGCCTTTTACAGTACCAGTGTCTGATATTACCATGAAGGGCTTGGCGTTACCGCCACCAAAGCCGGCAGCTGCGCTTATTTCAGGCATCTTTGGGGGGGGGGAGGGTCTGGAGAACCCTCTAGTGCTTTCTGGAACAGCTTAATTGACAGAAAAAGACAATGTAAAGCGAGAACCATGACATGTTGACTTGCTTAATCAACTGAACCTGACGTCACGAGGGACTACACATTTGCCGGATATCTTAATTCCGGTGGAAGAGCCATGCTTAATCATTTATTTATTTATTTATACGTCAGGATCGTTCACCAAAACATGACCGAGGCCGCAGGGGCTATTCTAGATCCCGAGTCACCACACGTGAAGGGTGCAAGAAACACACACATACACACACAGTGCACTCGTCCCACAAGTCCAGCTACTCAATTTTGTAAAAAAAGGTTAAAAGGTAGGCTGTCACGTACGCTTGTAAAACGTCGCAAGAAGATGCTATTTCAGCTTGCGTCTGAGCGGTTGAAAAGACAACTGATAACATCATGTATATGTAGCGGCTTGTTAAATAAACGCGAGAGAGAAAATGAAACTTTGGATGGAATAAACTGTATTGCTTTAAGAGGGAAATATCCTTAGTTCCTTATTATGTTGTATCAAAAGTGTTGACTGTGTCTGTGCCACTTTTATTTTGTGCATTATTCGGCGTGTGGTACACATTGTTGACACAGATTGCAAGGTGAACTCGGAAACATGAAGGCATTTGGCAAAGTGTTACATCGTGTTTTTTTCTTATTTTGCGTTGACATTGTTAAGTCTTATGAGCAGTTTACCAGCCCCAGTATCTGCCATGAGTCCTTTTCATTGTTGGAGGGACGTTTTGCATAGCAAATGTCCCGAATCGATATTGCCGTTCTGGTTGTACGTCCCCATGATTGCCCATTGTTTGGACGCTTTTTGTGGTGAGCCAGA
Organism: Capitulum mitella; assembly: GCA_030062745.1. NCBI lineage: Eukaryota > Metazoa > Arthropoda > Thecostraca > Pollicipedomorpha > Pollicipedidae > Capitulum > Capitulum mitella. The sequence continues at coordinate 30,880,918 of CP099844.1, forward strand.
CAGGTTAGCAATGATGCTTACCACCAACCTTTTGGGCTTACCCTGAAGTTGTAATGCCTGACAACTTTTAGTCGTAATCCGTATTACCGTTGGTAAGAGCTCTGGTCTTCCTGATCCGGCAAGACGGGTTCGAGTCGCCTCTGTGATCCATGTTTGTCCCCGCTGGTCAGCGGCGACCAGCCAGCACATTACCGCATGGGTTGGCTACCGCTCTGCCGTGCCGGAGGTTCAATGGCACGTCGAAATTTCACAGCAACCTCACTCGCTGCGCTATTGCGGCGCGAGCCGGCCTTTGAACCTGTCACTTGTTTCCCCAGTGGAACCGCATTATACAGCCCAGAAGGTTACCGAGCAGCCGATCGTACGCGGATTGTACAGGAACCGTTCAACGTGCGCAAGGAAAAGGTAATTAGAACAGCGAAATATGTACACACCTAGAGAAAGGATAAGACACGCGTTTGACCACACAGTTCTGCGCCCCGAAACTATTTAGATATTCTTTCCAAGGGGCGCGGTCCCAGAAACGGCCAAGGTATCTCATCCAGTGAGCCGGGGGCAGATGGTTCCCGGCGGCGGCCGGCCGGTATTGGAAGGCTCCCTTTGTGGAGGAGAGCCGGACTCTGGACAGGAACGGCTGGTCGGAGTCGATCACGCAGGTGACGAACAGCTTTAGGTCGGAGCGTTGCGTGAACAGGGCCCTGATAGCTGAAGGAACCGTTAAATCGTTGAAAGTGCGGTAAATTTTGATGCAGTATCGCTCTCGAGCGAGCTGTTGCGCTTTGGACCATTGAAACTAAGCCAAATTAGGAAATATGTGATCCCGGCTCATAGTGTCGGAGATCACGCGACTTGCGGAGATCATGGCCTTTTGAGCGCACGTGAATTGGGTGTAAACTGCTCCTCCCCGGGCGGATAAACAACATAGCGTGTGACGGATCACATGTGCATAAATGACCGTTTTGAGAACATCGGGGTAAAGTTTCGCCGAGAGTTGTAACGACAGACCAACGCTCTGTAACACTGGCGCACGACATCTGGAATGTAATGTTCCCACGTCACTGTGTGGTCCAGGGTAACGCTGCAAATTTGCGCTGGTTCCGAGGCCGGACCTGGCACGCAGAGAAAGCAAACGAGAAAACGAGAAACGAGAAATTTGCGGTGTTCTTAGAGCATGCTTGTTGCTGCCCAGAGCGAAATCCGTTCTTGTCTCGTGCGTTTCAAGGAGGTTGTCTCTGGGCTGAATTCGAAATGTTGTCAAGGTTCCTCGAGTCGAATTTTGGCTTCCGCGAGACGAGAGCGTCAGGTCGTGAGCTGTGCGGTAGCTGCGTGTCGTCCGCACAGGAGACGAGTTGACCGCGGGAAAGGAAGCAGGAGTTGTTGGTAGCAGCCAGGGTGAAGAAGATCGGTTCGTCCGTTTTGCACGTGCTTTTGTTCATGGATTGGGTGTTTGTCGTTTCACTGTCGTCGATATTGGTCGAGTGGTCGCTTCAGAATTTTGAGACCCGTGCTACTACTGAGATCGTAATTGATCGTCATTTCTGAAAAGATTACTGCGAAGTGTGGCGTCTTTTTGCCTTCGGGCTACTCCACCCATCCTGTGCCTTCATGTGACGTCATTTTTGAATATGCCTGGATGAAGGCAATGCTTTTCTGAGACGGAATTTCGAGCTAGAATAAAATGTAAAAGATTTGGGTGGAAAACAAAAGATTGGTATCTTTCTAATCAGGACGAATTCCGCTTTTAAACTCTTGTCTGGCTGACCTCACTAGAAGTAAATTGTTTAGACAAACAAGAAAAGACCAAATATTGTCGCCTTGATAACAGTTTGGTGGAGAGCGAAAGTGTATTACGATGTAGTATTCTTTGAAAGGAGGCAAAAAATAGGCAGGATCGGTAAGATCGTGAAACCATCGCTTCAACAGTGCGTCTATTGCGCACTGTACGTGCTCGAGCGTATTTTGCGATGTGGTGTTTCGGGTACAAACGCTAAGAGAAGGTGGTCGCCGATCAGGTCCATTGTCCGCCTACATCCTTGATGACGCCCCGCGCCACGGTGCAGCTCGATCCGAATAGCACCACGAATGTTTACCTGTAATTTGCCCGGCGGAGACCGACCTACCCAGAATGCGTCGGCGGCGGGCAACAGGTAGCCGTGAGGTGGCGCGCCAGTCGAGAGCAGGGACGCGGCGCGAGAGGGGGCAGCGCCGCCCGACCGACGCTCGAGCCTCGCGTGGGGCGGCCGTGCTATCGGGGAGGGAGGGGACCGCCTGCGATCTTACTCTGACATCGCTGTGCGTATGCGATTGTCCAACGGGGATTTGGATCCGTGCTAGGTAAGCGAGCTGCCGTCCGACCGCCTGCTGCGGTGCACCGCTGCGTTCAAGTTCTCAAACAGGCCGCACCGGTTTCGACCGCCCGGTTTCTGTTTTGACAGTGGCGATTGCCTAGCCTGCCTTGTCGCTGCGAGGTGCTTCGGTTGGCGTTTTTGTGTCTGTGTGCTCGGTTCGTCGTTTGCCGCCAGTTGTTTACCGAAGCCGCCAGCCCATTTCCCGCCGTGCGTTCTGGACGTGCTGTAAGGAACGGGCACGTGACAAAGCGGGGGCTCTTGTGAAATGGTATAGAACAGCGGGAGGTTGGTCTTCCTCAGTGGTCTTGGAGCCGGCATAGCGATAGGGCGACGGATTCGTTGAGGCGTAGGCACAAGCGCAGGATTCTTCACGATAAGATGGCCGATATTCTTGATGTTGGGATCGTAACGTTGGTAACGGTCCTGAGATCTGAAGTGAGCTGGAGATCGGCAGATGACCAGAACCTACAGCCCGTGATGAAAAGGTCACGGGTTAAACTACCAAAGCTGCGTAACCACAGGCCATGGCTTGGATGGGCAAAAGGTCGGCTCTCCTTCGGTATGGGGCTGAGTTTCCTGGAGGTCCAGACGGTGGTGTGAGTCGGATCAGTTTATCGTGTAATCCAAGTGAAACGTAGGATTTCAGATCGGTTCCCCCCAGTCTGTCTGGAATTTCACTCTGGCTCTCAGAACGACCAGCGTCATGGAGGATCAAGGATCTAGTCCTGTCATTGCCGGCTACTTGGCCTTTTTATAGTCTGCGATATGCTGGACCTGTCTCTAGTGCCCAGTGCCGACGACACTGTAGCGATGTTTGAGACCCGGCGCCTTGAAAACCAGGCGCCAGCATAGTGAGGCCCAGCCTCAGCGCGGACGTCTGCTGTCGCGTGTGGGGCCGTGCGTGCCGGCCGTGACTCCGGCGGGGTACAGCCACAGTCGCTGCCCCCGGCCGGCTGGATGCGGCGGGCAGAGTCGGTCGTCCCTGCCCGCGCTGACGCCGCCGCCGCCGCCGCCGCCTCTCTCCCGGCCGGCTGGCCGGCACCAGGGCGCCGACCGGCGCAAAAACCAGCGGCGCCGGCGCTCTCGCCGGCGCGCCGCGGCCGCCGCTGACAATAGCATCTGCACGTCCGTACCGGCGCGCTCATCGCGGGGCCGATCCATCTGCCGGCGGCCGCGCCGGAATGCCTGGGCGGCCAGCGGGCGCCGGCGGCCGGCCGCGCCGCTTTGTCCCTGAGCCGCGCCGCTGCAGGCTGGCCGCCGCGCTCGCGCCGTCGGGCCGGCAGCGATACCGCCAGCCGAGATCGGACGGCGCGCCGGCGGCGGCCGAGCGAGCTGGGCGGGGCCGCGGCCCGGCGTCGGCGCCGCTCGAGATCGGCCGGCCGGCGGCGGGGCCGGTCCGGGGTGGTGACCCACGGCAGCGTTTCGGAGCAGGCCTCCTGTCGCCGTAGTCGGAGAGCCTGGGGAAGCACGACGAGGTTCGTTGTCGAAATGGGGTGGCGGAGGAATCGCTACCCAGTGATGGAAGCCTTAATGTAGGTGTATACCTATGTCAGGAAAAAGAGTATACATGGATCAAATGCGGATGCGAGATGCAAGACACGAAAACGTAAAAAAAGAAGTCGGTTTCTCAGCCGACTTCTCAACCGAGAGGAGGGCCGTGTTGACTGATCAGACTGGCCAGTTTTGCGAGCTTACAGCAGCTGGATCCCGGAGTTCCCCCCCCGCGCGCGGCGGAGCGTGCCCGCAGCTCGCCTGTCCGGGCTGACTGTCAGTCGGCGGCGCGCTCAGCCGGCCTGGGTGTCCAGCACCGGCGGGGAGTCGGTGACGAGGCGGTCCGGCTGTGCACGGGACCGTGACAGCCAATGCCGACCGGAGTCCCTTCCTCCTTCAGCCGGGTCTCTGTCCTCTCCTATTCCCGTTATACGGCCGGGTGCCAGTCATTAAACGCTGCCCAGCGCGCCAGGGTGGGCATTCGTTGAATCGTTTTTCTCTCTTTTTTTTTAGAAGTTAGGTGGTTTGCTGGAACTTTCCTCTGCGTTAATATGCATCCTCCACGGCTAGTCCGGCGTTGGTTGTCCACTTGTTTCTCCGTCCGGTGTTTTGTGTTTGACATGTTATGTGGTAGCCAGCGATACCATTACCCCGCCTGGCAGTTAATCGTCGTGACGGGTGGGGGACATTTCGGTGTTCTCTGTCCAGGATTTCTCCTTTTCCGACATCTTCGCACCCGGCGATGGGTGTCCATGTAATATCTCGCTAGTCCTAGTTGTCATGACATCTCCCTACCCGGCGATTTCTGAGCATCTTTTCGCCACTGGAGATCCTAACATCTGCCCGCACGGTGGCCAGGGCGTGGGCACGTGTTGGCTTCCGACGACGTGCGCGCGCCTGTCGCTCCTGGTCGGACGGTGCCTGCTCCGCTGTCGTGGGCTCTCTCTGCTTCGCGTCTTTTTACGACGCAGCATTCGCCGCTTTGGCCTTCCGTTTTTGTGACGAGACGCGCATTCCCCCGACCTGTCTTCTGCCGGCCGAACGCTTGTCTGACGTCACCGCTTTTTGCTCCCCAGGCGGCGCTGTCGAGCATGTGAGCTCTCATGATGCCTGTTCATGGTTAGCTTGCGCAAGGCCGGTTTCAAAGAATGAACAGATGGATTTCTTCTGTGTCGTGCGATGAAGCTGAATCACCAGCAGTAGAATGGGCCTATCTGTCTTTGAAGTGAAGCTGGTGTTAATTTACCGACATGTGATTGACAAAAATAGCTATTGCATGGCATGTTTACAAATGTTTACAAGTATTTATGTCGTCCTGCAGTGACAAAGCGGCGACCTGAAATCATTCCCTGTCCAGCCCAAATCGCCACGAGGCATCGTTTCGGACAATTGTATCCAGTGTTTAAGCTCCAATCCTGGCGTGTCAAAACTGTTTTATGAAGCATTAGTCATACATGAATCACCGCGGGAGCACTTTCTGATCTCCAGAACTCCTGGCGATCAGTCGGGCCGTGATTTCACTCGTGCGAATCCGTGGTGACGTCACCGTCGTCCAAGCTGTAAGAGCTCTTTGTCATGCCCGGGCGTGTGCATTTAACGGCGAGGGCTTCCCGGCCACGCCGGCTGCCGCCAGCTGCCGTATCGGAGCGATCGGCTGAGGGGCGGCGTTCAGAGAAACGCCGTGGGTTGCACGCAGTCGGCCCGCCCGTCGTTTTCGGCCCAGGGGCCAGATGAATATCGCCGGGTTCCCGGGCTGGCTCTGCCGGCGGGGAGGGGGAGACGGCCCGCCGTCCGTCAGGAACCGTCTCCAGCCTGGTGGGCGGTGTCCGGGGCAGTCTCCGGTGTGGCCACCTCGGCCTGACGGACGGTCGGTCGGTCATCCGTCCCCGAGAGAGGCTGTCGCCTGGATATCGGCTCACGAGGCCGCATCAGTTGGGTCGCCTCTCCCCGAGACCGCCTGCAGTCTGACCACTTCTCTGACCACTTCGTATCTTGTCACCCGCTGCTGGGACGATAAGTATTACAATTATCCACCCGAGACGACGTCTACTCTGCTCATGCCTCACTGAGGAGGTTTCTGGTGTACTTACTGGGCATCGCTTCCTGAGACATCCTTTGATAGGATTTACTGTCCTCGGGAACGATTCTGGATGATCAGTGGGCCCTGAAGCATTCTCCGACGTTTTCGGTCTGTCACTAGACGGCTCAATGTTCGTTTGACCCTAGCAACCACGACCTCCTCTCTGGTCGCCACGTACTGAGACTAGCCTAGTCTTGCTTCCTCAGGATGCACCTCCCTGAGGCTGCCCGAGCTTGCTGTTCTGGCTGAGGCGGTCACTGGCGTTTGGCCGAAGCGTGCCGGGCTCGTTTCTCGCTCCACGGGCGCCGGGCAAGGAATGCTGTGGCTTTCTGTGCGACTTGGCAGCTGTGAATGTGTGCAGGCGAGTCAGGCATGCACTGTCAGCACATTGCGGCGGTCGGAGCGGCGCTTGCAGTGTTCAGCGCCTGCATCTGAGCTGTCTGCAAGACCAGAGTTCATATCAGGTGACAAAAGCCTGAGGGATTGCCAGGTTGCATAGCCCGGGGATTAACCTCGCGTTCGATATGATCAAATTCGAGAAGACGGTTAGAGGCGCCCATCCGGGTCGCGTTCAGGGCTTTTAGGGGTTATCGCCGCGTGACGCGAGGCCTCTGGAATTCGCTGTTGCGGTTGCTTATGTCCTGTAATGCAATACCAGTACTGACTGATGTCGGTGTTTTGGATTCTGAGGGTCCTACGCGCGTCAGGTGGACGGTTTCAGGTTGCAGGCAGTGGTGCGTATCAGTGCGAGTAGGTTGCATTTCGACACGTGTGTAGCCGATCCGATCAAAGGAGCGTAATCAAAAAGGTGTGTAGCCCATCCGAAGTTCAGTGTTGATCAGTGTCCCGCGGAAACTAGTTTTGTGCGTGACCAAAAGCCACAAAATGATGCTAACTGCATAAAATGAACATTAAAATTGGCGGTCGCATAAAGCGTTTAAAGGCAATTTCAGGACCGACTGCAGTCTCGGCTTTCGAAAAGATGGCTTGATGTCATTCTTTGCCGTCCCACGCACTCAGAGTAGATGTAAACAGCTGCGGGAGATTAACATTTCCTATGTCCTAAGTGTTACGGGTAAGAATGGTTAAATGGGCACAGTGGCAAGGAGATGGTGAAGAAAAATCAGTCCGTTAACTGCATTTGGCTGTAAAGACGATTCCAGATGTCCTCTGGCATCCAGTGGTAGGCCGAATGCACCTTGCGGCTACAGAGTCTTTGTGTGCGGCGAGATATGGGCGCCTGATCACCTGATCATGAGCAGATAATCCGTACGGCGGGCAGCTCCGGGAAGAGCTGAAGCCCGGGAGCAAGCGGAATACGGGGAATCAGTCCGTCATAGTGATCGCGGAATCGGCCGGTGGTAGCGGGCGTCAGCGGTCGTTCGACTCCTCCGCCGCGCCGGTCCGTGCCGCCGCCCGGGCCGACTCTGGTTCTTCTGGTTCCGCGTGGCTGTGCCCGGGCCGCGGGCTCCTTCACACCCGCGGTCTCCGTGCGCCGGCCGGCGGACTCCGGGGCGGCCGCGCGCCGTCCGCCGGCCGCCGCCGCCGCCGCCGCCGCCAGCTGCGTCACAGGGCCTACGTGGCGGGCCGAGTCAGCGGGCGTCGAGTACGCCGCGCCGGCCTCCCCGCCGGTGACTAACAGCCAGCTAAACGCCCTGGGAATGGCGGCCGGCCGTCCGGAGGCGCCCTTGCAGCGTGGGAACGCCGCCGAGGCCTGCTCTTGCCGGACCTTTAAATCCCGCTCGCGGAGCGGCGGAGGCGGCGGCGCCGCCGGCCGTCGCGGAGCCGCGTCGCGACGGCGGCGGCGCTCGTGCCGGCGCGGCGGCGGCGTTGTGCGCGCGGCGGCCGGTCGCGCGCCACCCGCGGGCCGCCATCTTGGCGTGACGTCAGCCGGGCGCGCATGCCGGGCCGGCCGAGCGTAATGAGCGAGCGGCGGCCGCGCCGGCCGGCCACCGAGCCGCCGCGAGCGGGCCCGATGGCGGCCTCAGAGCGGCCGGCCGGCCGCGGGAGAGGGACGCGCCGCTCTGGCTGCTCGACGCCGGCGAGAAGTGGCGCTGTTCAGAGAGCTCTCAGCGGCGCTGCCGCCGGCGCTGGGTCCGATGTCGGCAGTTCGTGGGACGAGTCTGGTCTGGGCAGGTCAGCTGCGACCGTGACCCGGGTCGAGTCGTCTGGGCAGGTCAGCTGCGACCGTGATCCGGGTCGAGTCGTCTGGGCAGGTCAGCTGCGACCGTGACCCGGGTCGAGTCGTCTGGGCAGGTCAGCTGCGACCGTGACCCGGGTCGAGGTGCAAGCCTGGCCCCGGCGATGGGCCTGGGAAGCCGGACTGGGGATCTGCGTCGTCGGACGTCCCCGTCGGAGCCGGGACGAGGGGCGGCCAATTAAAGCCGGCGCCGGACAGGCGTGTGGATGGACGCTCGGCGACCCGGGCTGGGTGAGAGCCGCGCTCCCAGAGTGGGTCAGTGGGGATAGGGCGATGACCGGGCGCCTATTGCGGCGTCTGCGCCATGAGGCCGGACGCTCATGGCTCAACTTTCTAGGCATTACATCGGCTAACTACTTAACGTAATGCGGTGCTTGTCCGGTCGGCGATTACCGGTTGAATGGGGCGGGGTGCGGCCTCTCGTTAAATTGGCGCGCTCAGGCGGCGGGAGATCGTGGTGAACTAGCATTGCACTTCAGGAGCCAGAACTAGCATTGCACTTCAGCTGCATAGCGGAGAAAGGTCCGACGTCTCGAAATCGATGCAATCTTTACTTGAACGCAGCGTTGTATATCGTTGTAAATGAACGTTTTTCGGAGTTTGGGTTCATTTGCCTTAACTGCACTGGATAGGAAGTGACACCCCTTGATTCCACTAAGCTACAGTAATGTTCTTGTGCACTTACAGTACCTGGCATGCTTGCTTTACGTGCCAAGCATTTGAGATGATTGTTGCCCACGTAAGCGTAGGAGCGGAATGGGCGAGGAGGAGGTATGCAACCCCTCCCGTTTTCGTGAAGTTGGAACTTAAGCCCTGTGGTGGTGCACGCAAATCTACAGGCGGCCGGGCGGCAGAGACTGTCAGAAAGCGGTCCGTCACCGGCGTGAGATGCGTCCCGTCTCCGGCCGCCGGGATATGTCGAAGCTGCTCCTCACTGCGGCCGTTGGGCGTATCTAGCCACGACCAGAACAAGTCCCTGTGGTGCCGGTATAGCGCGTTCAGTGTCCGCACGTGAGCTGCGATTCGTGACGACTCTTACCTGGCAGCTGTACGCGAAACACCGCGTTGTATCTACTCCGAACGGACTAAGAGTTCGCCCGGGCTCCACCTTCCATCCCCCTTTCCCCGGCTGGGCTCACCCTCCTCTCCACTTGGCAAGTGCCGCCGGCTCCCTACCTGCCCGGGTGAATAGGGGGAAAACAGGCGCTGGACCCGCTCAGGCCAGTCCAGTAAACACGAATTAATGGACGCCGCCCGGCCGGCCGGGTCTGGCCGCCGGCCTGTTGTCAGGTTTTCGCCGATACCGCTCGAAAACAATCCATCTTCCCCTGAAGAGCCATTAACCGGGCGGCCGTGTTATCAGCAAACGGAATTAAAACCGACCGGTGTCAGCTCCATGACTCTCGTTAATGCAGGTAATTCATGTACCGTTGACCTTTCGCGGCTATCAGACCGCCACGAACGGACCGCGTCCAGGGTAAAAACTTCACGTTTTAGCTGGCGCTCAAAAGCAGCGCCAACGAAGCAGCTGCTGCTCCACTCGGCGTGCCATCTAACGCCTGCGGTCCGCGTTCAGACAAAGGATCGCCGCCAGACCGGGCGGCGGCAGGCTACTGCTGGGCGCGGGCCCGCCGGGCCGGCGGCGGCTCGCTGCTGGGCACGAGACTCGCCGGACGGCCGATCGGCGGCGGCCCGGGGCGGCGCCCGGCAGGCGGCCGACAGGCGCCCGACAGGCGGCCGGCCGACGCCGCCTGTCGGGTGAGCCCCCTCGCCTGCGCCCGGCGTGACCCTGATTTCTGGACAGGCCGCAATTACCGAACTTGTTATCTGCCATGTTTTAGGAGAGGGCCGCCGGCCGCTGTCCCGCCCCCAGGATAGATGGGTTCGGCCGGCCGGCCGGGGTGCCCGACACGCAGCAGGTGCGCGCGCCGCCTGGGCCCGGCCGACGGCCGCTTACCAGATTTGCATTTCAAAGCGGCCTCACAAATGTTTCGGGTTTGCGCATCGACGGTAACCGATGGCTGCAAAAAGCGGCCGATTGATCCTGATCTCGGAGAACAAAGCCACTCTTCCCGGACAGAACGCACAACCCCGAGGGAGCTGCGCCCCTGAGCCACGGATTGGCTGTGCTCAGCCGTCGGGCCCGCGTGAGACCTGTGATGCTGGCGGCGGTGCTCCTCACCAGCTCGGCGGCCCGCGCGGCCGTGACGAAACACGGCATCGCTCTGCCGGCGTCTGACACCCCGAGCGTCCCGGCCGGCGACCGGCGGGCCAGCCAATCGCTCGCGCCGTCGGACCCCGTCCCGCACCCCGGGCTCCACATAGCTGTCTGGCGCGCGCAGCGGGCGACGCCGGCCCCCCGCGGCGCCGCCCTCGGACGGGAAAAATATCCACTACATTATGAACAGTCGCCGCCGGACAATGGCGGACTCGTGGTCGGGCCGGCACCGGGAGGCTGCGGACCTGATTGGTCTGGTCCGCCGCCGCCGGGACCGACGCGGCCCGGGCAGGCGCCGGAGCGGGCCGCTGCTGCGCCCGCCTCGCCGGGCAGCTTTGAGAAGTGAGCGATCTGCCGCCGATAGGGGGCTCAGGACGTCGGCGGCGTGGAGCTGGAGAGAGGTGGAACCCGATTTCTGTCAAGTCTGGAGTGCATTTACAGATCTGAGGCCGTTAGCTGACTTTGGTCCGTGATTTGGTCAGTCAAGGGGTGAACAGAAATAGGATTTTGGCCAGGAATCCTTGGTGTGTGGCGTGACGAGTCTTCGGTGCTTTTAGACTGTAGTATGCACTGGAAAACAGGCTTGTGATTTATTCTGAATCACTTCGAATCGATTCTAAATCGATTAATTTGAAAACCGCAGTGAACCGGAATCATAACTGAATCTTCTAATGGCGAAGATGATCACTCGTTAATCGATTTAGTGGAAAAGTCGCAAAACACCACGACAAAATATATTTTCAAGTGCCTACGCATTACGCAGATAATCTTGAAAATACTCCATTTTCTAGTGATTCGATGTTTACAAATCTTTAATTTTGTCTTTCTATTTTCATCGCTATTAACTTGTCTAAGACAAATGGCATTCATGTATCTACGCTAATTAGGCGCACATGGATAAGCAAATAAAAAGGTACTCGATTAACACATGTTGTTCCCTCATAAGCAAATCGATCCACTTAAAAAAAATCCGGTCGTGCATCTGAATCTGAACTGATCCCCAGCTTTGGGAATCCGGCAGTGTATCAGTTCACGTCAGTTGAATAAAACGCAAACTTACTGTGGAAATCGCGGAAGTGATTTGTGGCGTCGTTTTGAAACTGCTCCTTGATATCACATCAGGACACTGGAGTTCTTTCGCTACATTGGTGGCACTGAATACGGGTCTTCTGCCGACACAGGCCACCGTGTGGGCGAGGAGAGTGCTATGCACTGCTGCACTGTCGCGCGACGTTTTCGCAGGAATCTGCCAGCATTGGCGTGTTTCAATCAAATGGGATTTTATTCTCGCAAAAAAACAGTGTCACTTGGCATGTCATCACGTGTGGGATGCCATCGCCGCCTGCTAACACCACGGTGGGAACGGCGCCGCGGCCGGCGCCGCCGCCGCTCGGATTTCGTCACGAATAGTTTGCGGTCAGGACAGCCGGCATAGCCGCACATTCCCGGCTCTGCGGCGGCCGTCGCGGACCTGCAGACCGGCCGAGCCGCGCCTGGTGCGACCGTGCGGAGCGTGACCACAGGGCGGAGGGCCAGCGCGGCGGCTGTCAGCCGCTCGGCCGCCGTCCGTCGCCCCCTCCCCACGGCGCGCCCGCCAGGTTACGCTCACATGCCGAGCTGCAGTCGCCGGCGCCGGCGCGCGTTGCAGTCTCCGCCGCAGGACCGGCGGCGCCGGCTGGCCGGGTTTGGCGGTTACGTCGCACGGCTCGCGTGTGATGACCGACCCGCCGAAACCGTGTGAGGGCCGTGCCGCCACGCGACAGCCAGGAGTTCTCGACTCCCTCACGATGCGAGGGGAAAGCAGAGAAAGAAGGGGATTATGGAGCAGGAGAAAAAGTCCGATGTCCAGTTCAACCTTGCCATCGACCGAGGATTACTGAGGCATGCACGCGATTTTATCGGCTTTCAGCGATACTCAGTTTAGAGGCGAACAGACATCTCATGCCGTCAGACATCTGTCTGGCTGGCTGCCTGACTTATAGCCACGGCAAACATTAGTCGAAATTTCCCTTTTCAGTAAGTTGCACCACGTCATCAGATTATGTTATCGTTACTGGATGTCAGTTAAAAGTTGACAGCCTTAGATAGCGAAGCACCTCGCACAAACCACAGTCACTGCCGCCACAACAGTTTTCATTATGAAATTTCATTATTTGAATCAACCCTTTGGCTCAGATTCTGTGGCGCGTCATGAAAAAATACAGCCTAAGCACTTCACACAAAAGCAGTCTGCCGAACTTCAGAGACTGTTACGGAGGCCACTGAACATAACAAAGCGACAGCGCTGCACATTGCGGTTGTGATTTTGAAGGCTTAACTCGCATTATGTGATGATGCATGCGGATCGGCATGCAGCAGTGGATAGGTGCTGCATGTTGTGGCGTAAGATTGGCATCCGTCTCAATGATGATGTGGTCATCCCGCGATTGTGATGGTGCGGGACGTCAGCCGACACCCAGCCTCCGGTCAACCTGTCCCCCCCCCCCGCCGACTCCAGCCATGCGGGCCGTTCGGCGGCCCTTCAGATAACACACAAACACACTGGTAATCTGGTGATGGTCGCGGCAAACAATGGCCGGCCGGTGCGCGGGGACGCGCGGCCGCTGAGCGCGTCCCGGCCGGCCGGCGGCGGCACACCAAGATGGCGGCGGCCGCGGCGCCGTCTCCGGCAGGCGCCGGCGCCCGGAAAATATGTCGGCCGGCGCACTGCGCGCCCGGGGGCGCCCCTTTGTTCCGCGCCATGAGGAAAAATACGCTAATCTCTGTTATAGTTGCACGCCCGGCCCGGAGACCTTCACAGCCGGGCGGGCGGAGGCTGGGAACGGCGTGTCGAGCTGCCGGCTCAGTCTGCGGCGGCGCTTCGAGAACAGCTGTGGCGAGTCGTGCGGTGGTGACGAAAGCCACCGCGTGGTGCACCGATGCTCAGGACAGCTCTTAGGCTCATTCGTTGCGCAGGAATCTGTGCGACAGGCGGTGGTGCTTCGCAACGAGCGTGTCCTCGCATATTCCGCGTCATGACAAGGACGCGTGCCGTTTGGCCGGCCGTTCATCGCCCGGCAAAAGGGATTTACGTCCGCCATGGTCCGCCGGTGCCGTGCGGGACCTTCGTCCCTGACCGTCCGTGCGGTCACTGTTATCTCCCTCTGTGTCGTCGCTGCTCATTTTCTCACCGGCCTCTGCAGACCTGCCTGCCAGGCACTGATGTTGGCCAACAACGATGCCGTGTCCATTGAAGCGTTACGTCGGCTGTGGATGTGCAGTCATAGTCTGGTGCTGCTTATCAGCACACAATTTCGTCAGGCCGTGTGCACGTGACCCTTTTGGTTTTGCACTATTCTTTCCAAATGACACGGGCATAGTGGGAGAGAAAGTGCACTCCCCAAAGAAACACTTAAAAAGCATTACTCATATTCAGGTCGTTAGACATACTGGACACTTGTCACGATATTAACGCTAGCGTTTCACAAGTGGACCAGTTGGCAGCATTGCAAATGACCGGAAGCCTAAATTAACCGCCGCGGTGACATCACTTTCGCCGGACGCGCGTTGCCTTGAACGGGGCAGGGAGCCGGCCGGCGAGACACCTGTTCACCGCTCCCCAACGGTCGGCGGCGGCGGCGGCGGCGGCGGCCTCGCCGTCGTCTCCCCGGCTAGTACGCCACCCGCTCCCGGGCGTGGGAAAGCGGAAACGTTGCAGCAGATGGCCGGCGCGGGCCGCCGCCGCCGAGCCGAGGAAGTGATTATGCCAATGCCGGCCCCCGTCCCGGAGAAAATGCCCATTAGCGCTGTCTTCCGCCGCCGTGGAGAGGCGCGCCGACACAGGGGGAGGAAGGGCGGGAGGGGCCAGAGGCTTCCGGAGATGGCGGACGTGCGTCTCTCTGAAAAGGGCCCTTCTGTTTTTTACATGCTTTATGTGTGCCTGCATTCGAAGTAAGCAGTTTGCGTAGAAACTTTGATTCCATTTCAAAGCTCTAGGACTAGAATTACGAGGATACTTTGCTTAGCCCGGTCCATCTTGGCATTCTTGCTCAAAAACGCCACGTGGGGGAGGGGTCAATTTGAATCACCTTTGAGCATTTGTGCCCTTCTACGCACGGCGCGGTGGTGACCACCAGATTTAAACATTCTGTCTGAAGAAGGTACTATCCGATTCTAAAAACAATGAAACGAGTTTAGAATCGCTAATCATTTTCGGAAAGGTGCTGTTGGTTCCAGAAACGTAAGCAAAATCGTTCAAAAGGTATTCAACGAAAATTAACAGAGGGGTCAAATTGCCCTCCCCATGACGGAGTGGGTTAAACTTTGGTTAGGCCTGCTGGTACGCAAATTATGTTCCTTATACATACAGTCGAAGGCACCCAAGGGCTTTGGTTTATTCCGAATCGTTTAGCATGGAACGTATTTAAACGACTATAGTGAGATATTTTTCACACCATTGTTACGGAATAGACGCCATACAAATGATTTGTTGCTCCTTATATCATTTTGCCTTACCATTCTGCTCAGTGAAAAAGCGTCAGACTTCTTTATAGCAGATTCAGCTCTTCAATCAGGCACTCCAAAAACCATGTGTTGTAGACAATGCACTAGGGAAAGTTTAGCTTTTTCCGACCACCACCATTTCCCAGTTCTCACTCAGCCGTCCAACAACAAAGGCTATGCCATCCTGACCACTGTGGGCTACCGTTCTACAGCGCGCCGCCGAACGCCGTCCGCGCGTCGTATCCGCCGCCGGCTGGGCCCGGAAGTCCCGGCGTCGCGTCACGTCACGTCACGAGGTGGCGGCGACCGGCCCCGGCCGGGCAGCGCCGGCCGGCAGCCGCCGTCAGCCTGCGGCCGGCGCTCGGCCTTCCTGCAATGGTCCGCGCTGCCGAGAGCGGAGGTTTTCGGTCCGCTCCGTTCGGTGTCTGGGAAATTCGTTTGTCTCAGGCTATTGCTGTGTAGCACCCGAGCAGGGTCAAACGGCCAGCTGCCGGGGACGTCGGTATGGAAGTCATCCACGTCCCAAGTATGCCACGGGTGTCTGTCCGCCTTGCTGCCCGTGCTTACCTTGGGTAGTGGCAGACAGGCTTCGGCCGTGTGTGTCTGGAATAAAGGAAGCGTAGAAAACGTGTATCTCTCCTGACTTCAAACTTATCATGTTGGGAATGGAGCATTTGGGTTATGAAAATACGCCAGCAAGGGGATTTATGTGGAAGGGAAGACTATATCCCATGCAGTTCTCGCTCCCGACTGACAGCGCGGTATTTTCATGTTTGCACGGCAATATGTTCGGATGTGTGATCCATCAAAAATAGCTTAATTTCTCAGCAGGAGTGTGCCATTCGGTAACGGAACGAACAGCGCACGACGCCGGCACTGAGAAAGTATTTGCGAGCATACTGATGCACTGCACTGCACTTGAATGGAATGAACTTCGGTTCAATGCACGCGCTACCACTACAGTCGTGCATCGGACCACTGGCTTTGGTGGTGCTTGAACCATGTCAGACATGTTGAATCGTTATAGGCCACGAAGGTATCTTTAGATATCCTTAGCATCAACGACTTTGTGTTTGAAGACAGATACGTAGAGATGGCAGCAAACATGACATCGGTTTTGGATGTGACGTGGTGCAACACCAATACGACGTTCAATAGCTTTTTGGTCAGTCGGCTGTCCGGTGCAACACTGATGGTGAAATAGCACCTGCAGTACGATATCTTTTATTGCGACTGATACCCAGAAAGAGGCATTTGTGTAACGGTCGCCTATTGACCTCAGCCGTTAACACACTTGCTGGCTTTCGATATCCCGCATATCGTGGTATCAGCATGGCCCTGGTCGTAATTAGCACTCCAGAAGAGAAACGAACTCCCTCTCGGGCTGCTGCGGTGACGCCGGGCTGGGTTCTGGGTGTGGCGCTGAGGGTGGCGACCCGCTGGGACCAGCGGCGGCGCACCAGCGTCTGGCCAGCGGCGCTGGTCGGCCGCTGGCCTCGCCCTCTCTCCCCGTCCGTGCCAGCGTTACCCGTCTCCCCGCGGAGCGGCGCGGCCGCCGCCGAATCGAAACCGGTCGGCTGCCGGCGGCACCGGAGCGTTTCATCGCCAGCAGGCGCTCACGCCTGTCGTGGTCCGTTAAACGTCGGCGGTGTGGCGCGCAGCGGGAGCTCACATTAAAGGGCGGCTCTGTCAGAAGACGCGGTCACGTGACTGGCCACAATCAGGCCCGCATTGTCCGCGCCCGGGATCGCCTTGGATCGATGGCGGGACGCCATTGAGCCTGCCACTCAGATTATCAGAGTGGGGAAGGCTTTATTTCCGGGGGCGAACATGGAGAATCGGAACAGAAAAGATGTTGTGCATGCCAAATAACATCTCATGGCAGGTCCTGTCCGTGAGCACTTGGAGATCAAATGTAACGGCCTTTTGTTTTTTTTTCGCGCCGGGCTTATTGCCATGCGCACAGCCGTGATTTGCTCTGGCACCACTGGGGATGGAAACACGCTTACATTACGGAATTAGTTTTCCCAGATATTTGTCTGTTTTATCTGGTCAGACGTTGCGAGGAAATGAACGGTCCGACAAGCAACTCACGGCGCGTATCGGTATCACAGAAGCAGTCTTACAAAGCCGGCCGGGGCAGCCGACGACACCTCCGAGAAGCGTCTGAGCGCTCTGAGCTCCGCGGCGGTCTCCGCCGGTGGCCGCCGCTGGCGCGGAGCTGGGCCGCCAGAGCGGCGTTAATGCGAGGAAGATTAACCGGCCGCGAGATAAAACGAATATGGTTTATGGGGATAGGAGGCGACCGCTGAATATTCACGAGCGCACGGCGGGCTGGCGGCTGGCGGCTCGGCGACAGGGCAAGATGGCGGCCGCGTGCCGGCCGACTCTGACGGTGTGCGTTCCTTTTCAGCTGCCGGCAGCCTCGTGTCCGGTCCCGGTCCGTACTGACCACCCGCATCCCACCGTCCGCCTGTGATATTATGCCGAAACCGGAGCACTCCGAGCTAGCCTGGCCCGCCAGGGCGAGATAGCGTGCCGCGGCAGCCATATTGCCGAGATGTGGTCGAGCAGAGGCGGCGCGCCAGCGCTGGGCTGCCTGTTGGTCTTCTGCGTGCTGAGGACCGGCCGCACCATGGGAAAGGCGCCCCTCGATGTCTTCGGTTCTCCTAAACCGAGAAGTAAGTGCCGAAGACGGCGTCCTTTACGATGGCGTCGGGTGCGAATCGTGACGCCGGACACGGTAAGTGTTTGAGGTTTTCCTCCGTACGCAGCAGCTGTACTTTTCCTTCGAAGGTGAGATTGTCTGGAAACACCGATGACGCTTTCCTCAAAAGGTGAAGAAATGTCGCCCATTTTATGCAGTTTAATGTGAAACCTTGCAGATTCGTGTGGAGATTCATAGCAGTGCAGCCCAGTGCTTGTCACCTGAATATCAGTAAACAGTTCCGCTAATGTCGCAACGACCGGCGGAATTATGTGTTGCAGCTGGTCACGTCTAGTGGCATCTGCCTAAGAATAAGGGCTGATACATTTGAATTTCGGTTGTTGCCCATCACTGTGTTCTGAAGCCCGTTTCGCTCGGTTGACGAGCAGTCTGGGCGGACAGCCGGACTCGTCGCCCCAGACTCGGGGCCGTCTGACGCCCGCGCGCCGTTTCCAGTCTGCATCGGGACCAGCGGACGGATGTCCGTGCCGGGAAACCGGGCCACCCACTACCAGAACCTGCGCGACCGCTACACCAACTGCACCTACGTGGACGGCAACCTGGAGCTCACCTGGCTGCAGGACTCCACGCTCGATCTCAGCTTCCTGCGACACATCCGCGAGGTCAGTGGGAGATCCGGCGGGTTGGGGGGGAGGTCGAGACGCAGCATCTACAGCTGGAGGTGTTGCGTGGAGGAAGCACTGAGGGCGGGGACGTGCGTTTGTTAGTCGTGCCATTCTCACACAGGCACCGTGAACAAAATGTGGAAAGCAAGTTTAAAAAAAAACGTGATGAAATGAAATGGTAATGCACAGCTTTGGTCTCGGCCAGCGTTCAACGTTGTCTCGACACTGATTACCATGCAGATGTATACCACTCAACTATTCTTTTTCATCCTTGGATCTAGCACAAGTCTTTAAATGCTGGCATTCGCAGCGACACAAAACAAGCATTATTATGACTTAAGGCTCAAATAATGACCTTCTGTAAAGTCTGTTTGTATGATATGTGGGTGGGGGAAGTACAAGTACAATCCCAGAGGTGATGCGTCTGATATATATATATATATATATATATATATATATATATATATATATATATATATATATATATATATATATATATACCTGCATATGTTTATCTGCGTAATTGAAAAAACGACTTCGGTTGCAATTCGTTGACACGCATGCAGAGGCATTCAGGCAGTTTCTTCTGGCCCATATCGGACATTCTGTTTCTTAAAATACCAGTTCGTTGCCACGGCTAATGAAGACAAAGACTGACGCCGACCCGTTGTTCTCAGCAGATTATTTTTAATTGCGCGTGTTCTCGTAACGTGCGGAAAAGTAAAACCAGTTCTCACCCGAGCGTGTTTCATTGTTCTTAAAACATCTACAGTGTTCGCGTAAAAAAGACATTGCATGTGCGTAGATATATAGATATGGAGTTCAGTTGTCTTTACTAGGGCCGTTTCATATGGCCCTACGAAAAAAAGATTGAGGCGTTCCGAAAGCCGTTTTTAAACAAACAAAAGGAGCGAGATATCCAAACTAAAGTGTACGTGGCTGGCTCCATCAAACCTGTCATAACATTCATTTGACAGCTATTTAGATAATGATGTGCAGCGTTTTGTAAAATTTTCTGTTTTCTTGGATTTTTAAGTAGTACGGAACTCCCTGAGTTATTAGTTTATTATTCTGCTTATCCGGTTCATTGCTTATGATACGGTGCTGTAGGCAATGGGACAGGATCTTTTAAATATTCCTTCTATTTTCAAAGCATAATCGTTGCAGAACTACATAGAAACATCAGTCTGAAACTCCGTCGTGCCTCATTTTCCGACGTTCTTACACAAATGACGCTTGCGGTGCGACATCAGTGCTAATCGCAAGAATGCGAAGCATCCGGTCTGCCATACCTACGGCAGGCGGTCGAAGTGCCATTATAAATCGGATGCCATCTGGTTTACGCCACAATCTTCTCTTAGAATACGGTGTGTGTTGGTGTTAAACAACACGGAGTTACGCAGAGGAGCTGGCTGGATCCTGAATCAGATGTCATTCACGTTTGGTGCAGAAATGGTTTCATTCACCCACGGCGGTCAGGGTGAAAATGACACTACAGGACACTACAAAGTGACAGGACGGAACACTACAGAGTGCGTAGTGTCGGCTTCCGGCAACAGCAATCCAAAACCCACGCTGCTCTCTCGTCCAGTGAGCCGACGCCCTGTTGCAGCGTTCAGCTTTCCCAAGACAAGATAATAAATGAATCAGATCAGCGACGAAAATGAAAACAGCCGAGTCTCCCGGTGCGTGCGCACGAACTGATTTCGGTGAATTTCGTGCCTGGCCGGCCAGAGCACTCGCGGCCCAACGTTGCACCGGCCCAGGGTCTCCGCAAAAACACCGCCCCGGCCTAATAACTCATCTGGTTATCTGGCTGTACATCTGCATGATGTAGCGCCGTCCCGGAGGCCGCCCTGCACGCGGCCGGTGCTCGGCCGGCGTGCTGTTTGCACGCGCGCCGGGCCGCGCGCCGCGGGCGCCGCGGCCGGCCGCGCCCGCGCCGCTCTTCGTGTCAGTGACTTCACAGTTTGTCGGCGCGCCGCCGCCGCCGCCGCCGGCCGGCCACTAACCCGCACATTAATTTGTGAGCGGGAAATGGAGGGCCGATACGGCGCGGGACGGGACGCCGCTGCCGGACCCCGGACCGGGCACGACGGCGTCCTCAGGAGAGCCGCCTCACCAGACGCCGCTGCCGGACCCTGGACCGGGCATGACGGCGTCCTCAGGAGAGCCGCCTCACCAGACGCGGGCCAGGCGCTCCTCCCAGCCCGGACATGGAGCGGCCGCGGGACAGGACGCTCTCCAGCGGACGTCGAGGGGGCACCTGGGACCAGCGACGATGCGTTCTCGGGACGGGATGCCAGTCATCAGCTTTGGAGTCGGGCGAGGGTGGAGTGTAGTGCGTGCCATGGTTTCATAGTTTTTTTTGGAATTTTATAGCGCTTTTAGTATTTAGGTCTTCGGCTTTCAACGGAAATAATTAATTAAATATCGCCATCACCCCGACCTATTCGAAGGTTCCCACATCCTTCGACTTGATCCCTTCAGTGCAGCTGCTGCGTAACCCTGGGTGTGGTAGTGGTCGTGCCCGCGCTCGGCCGACATGATCTTATGAAAGCTGATAAGCCCAGGATAAGCTGACACGTTGATTGATTGACTGGTGATTGATTTGGCTGTGAACTACTTCAGTTCGGAGCACGAGGGAAATGGCGACAACAGCATTCGAGCCTCAACTTTATTAGGCCTCTGCACTGATTTCCGTTGAGAAAGAAATGCTTTTCCTTTTTGCCAGTCCCAGGCAAGGCCTGTCTGACACGTTCCGTTTCTCTCGTGATCCATTCTGTATTGGCCGTGCAAGTGGGCACGATCTGCTCGAGGCTGGTTGGCGCTGGGTCTGAAGGTGCCGTCCTCCGTTTCAGGTGACTGGCTACGTGTTGATCACGTACGTTGACGTGCCGCGCCTCGTGCTGCCCTCGCTGCAGATCATCCGCGGCAGGACCTTTTTCAAGCTGCACACCCGCGACGAGGAGTTCTCCGTCATGGTCACCATGTCGAAGATGCTCAGTCTGGAGATGCCCGCGCTCCGAGGTGAGCTGAACTCTGTTTCTCTGAGCACTGTGGCGACGAGGCCGGTGCAGCCGCACTCTGTCGCCGGCCGCAGTGGCGACGGAAGTGACATTGTTCCGTTCTGTCTGGTCCTGGTCGTGCTGATGTTGTGACGCCGCCGCGGACGCAGACGTTGGCGGTTGGGCCGTCGGGCTGGACTGGATTTCAGGTGCTGTTTAAGCGTGGCGTGGTGGTCGGACTTGTGAGACCCTTAGACGGAATTTTTCGCCGCGTTCGATTTCCATAAACTGACTGGGCTGGTCGAAACACCTTGCTAACATTTTCTGCGTCCGCTTTTGTCCGAAAAAAATGCGTAGAAACGTCAGCAAAAAGAAATAATGTTGAAGACACCTGCAGTCATCTGCCATCAACACAGCCTTGTGCAGACTTTCATTGGCCTGCGCCAGTTCCAGGCGTCCTGCACCAGCTGACAGCAGGGCACAGAGCAATCATTCAAGCGGGAAATGCTTTGGAAACTCCATAACCTTAGGTTTTTGAAGCATGAAGCAAGTTATAAATCGAATTCTTACACTGCAGACTGCAGCGCGGCTTTGCCATCTCAAAAACACGAATTAAACGTGGAACATTCCCTGTAGCACTGCAGGTGTGTGAGGTGGGCGCCAGCAGTTGTCATGGTTCGTCGACGCGGGAACTTGACCTTGAGGGGCTCCGGAGAAGTCAGTGGTGGCTGCAAGGTTTTTCATGTCAGGCTGTAGGGGACTTTATGGGCCCACGCTTTCAAGCCTTGTGCTAATGACTGTTGTTGCTGTGGTAAGTTTTTGAGACTTAGCCGCATGCCATTTGAATTTATGACACATATCTCTTAGAGCCGTGAAGAACGACCACAAGACCCCTGCTTAAGTATAGTAGGTTTACTCAGCATTGATTGCGGATGTGTCTAACCTGCATTAGTTTCGTGTTTAAGCATTTGTACAAGAACGGAATACGACGAAGTTTCATCCTTTTTTCGTACAGTGAAGGAGCACAGTGAATTTTCTTCTAATCCGAAAGTTTGTTATCAGCTGTATCAGTTAGTCCTGAGGACAACGACTTGGATGGTTTCGTTATAGACGTTTGGGTAACCACATCAGAGATAACGGACGGATGATACCCTGCCGTTGTCAGAATTTGTATGCACGCCATCTGAGTCGCCTCGAAATCCGTTAATGTGATGCTAGCACAGTTTTCGTGGAGCCGTTGCGAAAAACCCTGGCACGCAGAAGCGGTTACCGTCAATTATCCCGGCCGGGACTGGAAAGCCGGAGGCGTCACGACAGTCACGTGATCAGGGTGGATTTTCCACGTTGGTGTGGGCAGCTCCGGCGGTGCAGCCGACAGTGGACGGGCCGGCGACTGTGTGGCCGGGCCAAGGCTCCACTGTCGCTCGATATGTGTCGCTGGCGCCACTCTCGGGGCTCTCAGCACGGTGGCCCTGAGAGCGCCGCTTACGTCGTGACCCCATGACCTTGTTATCATTGTGCCTTCACTCTGAGTGTTGGGCTTAAGCGAGTTCTTTGTCAACAGCATGACGTTGGCCCTTGTAATACCGAGCTGATCTCTTCTTGACGCGGAATTCCTTCAAATGTTTCACACTTTTTGGAACCCGTGCAGTTGCAGGAGTGGGTTGAAAAAAGCCCTTTGACTGAAGTACCGTATTCACGACCAGTAAACATCATTGTGCATATCGCTTACAGATTCAGCCTGAAAAATGTATTGCATGGTTAGAAAAAGATGGTTGCCACTAAACGTAGACTAATTGCTGGTTTCAAAATTTGGCTGAGAAGAGAACGCGATTTGCAAGCTGCCTGCCGTTATCATCAGCTCTGGTTTCGACAGAGTTCGACAGAAGCTGCCGAATGGCGCAAATGTTTCTTCTTTTCATAGATGAATTCACCGGCGCAGGCGAAAAGTGGCGGGGGCCTGGTTCCTCCCCCCTTAGGCCCGGATTTTTGTGAGAAAACTATTAGGCATCGTCTTCTCAGCCGGCGGTTTTCGTATAATTTCAGTTCACTGTGAGTTCCGCCCTCCCCCTCTCCTAAGAAAATCCTGACTGCACCCCTGCTTTAATTGCTGAAGACCCACTTTGAGTGGATAACCAGAAACGAAGGGTAACGCCGCTAACCAGAAAAACGACACGCGTCTCACTGGAATCGAAGCGCATCGGTACTAACCAGAATTACCGGGCGCACGCGACACGTGCATCTTTGGAGCTCGCGTCATGTGTGGTTTCGGACATTCCATCCGTGTCACGTCTGCGGTGAAGAACCTGGGGTGGTTTGCGGTTCAGGGGCGGCGTAGCAGGGTAGCAGAGGGGCAGTAGTTCCCCCTGCCCTCGCTGGTATGCGGAGAGGCAAGAACATGTTCCAAGCCAAGAGAAAAATTGGGAGGTCCCTTTTTGCCCAAACGGAAAGTTTTGTAGTTGCACATATGTTATCAGAGTCCAGATCAAGGAGGCCCCATAACTGAGCTAGGTGGTCCTTAATCGGATTCTGGAGGTCCTTTCCTGCATCAAGAGGCACCGTTTCTGAATCTGGAGGCACGCTTTATGAATAAGGTAGTCCCTCCTATGGATCAGGAGGTCCTGTTTGTGTTAAGAGAGGCCTCTTTTGCTGGCTCGTGAGGCTCCCTTTATGAATCAGGAGGCCGCTGTTCTGGATTAGGAGGAACCTTCTATATAACAGAAAAGTCTTGTTCTGGAACAGGAAGCCCCTTATATGTATCAGGAGGCCCCTGTTCCGGATCAGGGGCCATGTTTGGGGAGGAGGAGGTCCTTTGCTGGATTGGAAGGCCCCTTTATAAATCAGGGGGCCCAGTTCTGGATTAGGAAGACCCCTCTGTGTATCAGGAGGGCCCTGCCGTGGAACAGGAGGCTTTATCTTAAGAGTAGGAGGCCCTTTGCTGGATCGGAAAGCCTCCTCTATGGATCAGGCCCCTAACGAGGAGGCCCCATTTTGTTTAGGAAGCCCCCTGGAAAACGCTGTTCCCCCAGCTCAAAATCAGTGGCGCCGCCCATGGCTGCAGCAATACACCCAACCTGATGTGACTACACCTCGGCACCCAGTGCCACCGACTGTTGTGCGAATTGTTTGTAAGCCACCTAAGCCCGTGTGTGTGCTTTCTGTTCTGCTATCTGATGGTGCTCTATGAACGCGGTCCTTTTTGTTTACCCCCTATATTTTGTTCGTTAACACGGGACGCAGTAGAGTGAAGAGCGCCCCAAACTAGTTCGGGTACTCGGAATGTTGGATGCCGAACGCTTTTTATGGTTCATAAGCAATGTAATTGCACATTGGGACGAAAAGAAAAAGACGTGATTCAGGAATATCAAGACGTTCACAATTTCCCCTGTTCAGGCCTACGACTGTGGCGTGTTTGCACGGCGAAAAGACAATGGCGCGTTTGTCCAACAAAAAAAACACGATTCAAGCTAAGTCCTATTGTTAGCAAGTCCTAAATCTTTAATTACAAAGCATTGGTTCTTTTAAACATGGCGCCCCCACTACCAAAATGCGTCCGTAATGCTTATGCACACAACGAAGCCACCATCCTTGCTGACGTGGCAGGACCAAATCAGCCTGAATGGAAGACAGTTTGTGTTTATATTAAAGTTTAGCGTTTGGCCTTTCATTAAAAGGGATTGTGGAGCGATTAATCTAAAATTACGAACTTTGGTCCTCTAGTGCATCGTTTGCTGGACAAATCCACGGTATTTGACAGTCATTGCCAAAATTGCAAGATTAAACCAATTCGAATCGCAAAAAATTGGTATCCCTGTCGGACGCTCCTAATCAGGCGTAATATGAAGCCCATTGGCTAGATGTGATCTTAGAGCGTTCTCATAAAATGACAGAAAACCTGGAGCAAAGCCTTCCAGTTCAAATTCCTACCGTCAAATGGCACCACAGAAATATGGCCGCACTCCAGGTCAGAAAAAGCTGCATCGCTCTTCCTGACAAAGAGCAACAGCGACTCGCTGGGATTCTTAACTGCGTCAAGCGGAAAAGTGAAATGGCATCTCGTGATAATTGAATCGGCTCTGTCTATTCCTTATCGGGTGAAGGTCAAACCAGGTCAGAACAGATAGTCATTTTTCATCTCCTGACGAGGAACATTTCGTTTTGAAATCAATCTGTGACGTGACCTGACATGATCTCACGTTGCATTAAGTGAACTTTGCTGAGAGGCGCTTATAGGTTTGCTTGTTTGGCTTGAACGATGGGTAAGGTCAGCGGCAACCACTTCTACTACCCAGAATATAAATCAGTCCAATTGTCATCATGCATATGGCCTAGCATGGCCTGTCATCACAGGCGCGGGAGCCATGGGGCCAGGGGGACTTCAGCCCCCCAACTTTTTTTAAAAGTTTTCATTGACTCTACGGGCATTAACCGAAAAAGAATTGGCCCAAAATGCTTCTCCCCCCAACTGAAGAGGAGCTCCTGTGCCCATGCCTCTAATGCGGACGTTTTACGGTTGTGCGTCCTATTCGTGAATATTGTAAAAGAAACGAAGCATGTTCACGTCACCACCTGAAGAAGCGAAAACATGCATGAAAGGGTTCACTTATGACGCCACATCTCTATGACCTAACTTAGCATGGAAATGGTTTTGACTTCAAAATACATGCAACTGATCGATGAACAGGTGCTGAAAGTTTGGTTCGACTGCCTCTAGCGGCTCAGAAGGTATTCACGAAAAACCGAGGGTGCCCTATTTGGCACCCCCTCCCCCCATCAGGCGGTGCCCGGACAGACTATGATAATTTCCGTGCTGTGTCGGCCCGTTACCACAGCCTTCGGTTCCTCTGCCTGAACATACGTGACGTGCTGCGCTACACCGGCCGTCTATGGTGGAACAGTTACTTAATGATGTGCTGCACGTTGAATGCCTTCGTTACCTTACCGGCACGACGTGCATGCTTGCAGACGTCCTGGCGGGCAGCGTCGGCATCTTCAACAACTACAACCTCTGCCACATCAAGTCCATCAACTGGGACGACATCCTCACCGGGCCCGGCGCCCACTACGTCTACGTGTACAACCTGCAGGTGCAGGAGCGCAACTGTTCCGGCTGCCACGAGTCGTGCCCGGCCGAGGGCGGCTGCTGGGGGCCGGGCCCCGACAACTGCCAGCGCCTGAGCAAGGTCAACTGCTCGCCGCAGTGCCACGGCGGCCGCTGCTTCGGCCCCGAGCCGCGACAGTGCTGCCACCTGTTCTGCGCCGGCGGCTGCGTCGGCCCGACCCAGTCCGACTGCCTCGCCTGCCGCAACTTCTACGACGACGGCGTCTGCAAGCAGGAGTGCCCGTCGATGAAGCGCTACAACTCGATCACGTACTCGTGGGAGCCGAACCCGGACGGCAAGTTCGCGTACGGCGCCACCTGCGTGCGCGAGTGCCCTGAGCACCTGCTGAAGGACAGCAGCGCCTGCGTGCGCGCCTGCCCGTCCAACAAGAAGGCCGTGCACGGCGAGTGCGTGCCCTGCAACGGACCCTGCCCGAAGACGTGTGAGGTCGGCAAGGATGAGATAATCAACGCCGGCAACATCGACCGCTTCAAGAATTGCACCATCCTGCAGGGCTCGCTGCAGGTGCTGCAGCACTCGCTGGACGGCTACCAGGAGATATACGACAACTACACGATGGGTCCGCACCACGGCAAGCTGCACCCTCGCCGGCTGGAGGTGTTCAGCACGGTGCGCGAGATCACCGGCTTCGTGTACATCGACGCGTACCACCCGGAGTTCCGCGACCTGGGCTTCCTGCGTCGGCTGGAGGTGATCGGCGGCCGCTACTTGTACGAGTACTTCTCGGCGCTGTACATCATCAAGACGTCGCTGGAGTCGCTGAAGCTGGCCTCGCTGCAGAAGGTGCGCGCCGGCAGGGTGCTCATCGCCGAGAACAAGCGGCTCTGCTTCGCCGAGGGCATCAACTGGCAAGCGTTCATGGCGCGCGACCAGAAGTCGCAGTCGTCCTACGACGCCACCGTCTCCGAGAACCGCGATCCAGCCGAGTGCGGTGAGTGGGGCTCGTCGATGTGCCGATCCAGACGTAGGTTCGTAGTGCATGGCTCCGATGGTGATGGACTATGAGTGTTGAAGGATTTCCGGTTGTGTGTGTGCTTTTTTCAACGAGCAGCATTTAAGAAGCACTCGTGACCTGACAGTGGCTCATCATCGGGACATGAGACCGTTCTGCCCGCTGTCACGTGACCCTGGACGTGAGCCTCGCTTCGCCGCTGTCCCCAGCCGCCGACGGCATGGTCTGCCACGAACAGTGCACGGAGGACGGCTGCTGGGCGGCCGGAGCCGACAGCTGCATCCACTGTCGCCACTTCCGCGTCGGCGAACGCTGCGTGGAGGCGTGCAACCAGTCCCTGGGGTCAGTGCCACCCCGCCGGGCGCCGGTCAGCGCCGGCGGACAGCTTAGCCGCCGTTTGTGTTTCAGTCGCGAACAAGCGTGCAGCGATCTTTTGCGGTCTGTTGATCTGTTGGGGTCTGTCTTGCGCGGCTACGCGGCACGTTGGCACAACGAGCTGTGTTTGGCGTGCGGGCATCTTGCCTGGTTTCACGCCAGCGCGTTTACCGCACTATGCCGTCAGTCCGTTTGCTCGTGACTGTGACTCGGCTCACACCGTATTTGCCCAGCGCCGTCCTGTCGCTCGGTCTGAGCCGCCGTGAGAGGAGTGCGTGTCCCTCTGCGCTGACGAGCCGTCTCGTCGTCGGCAGTCTGTACCAGAGCTCGGCAGACACGTGTGACCTGTGTCACAAGGAGTGCGACGGCCCGTGCACGGGCGAGGGTCCCGGCCGCTGCGTGCGCTGCAGGAACGTGCGCGACGGCCCCTACTGCGTGGAACGGTGCCCGACCGCCAAGTACAACGCCTCGGGCGAGTGCCTGCCGTGCCACGCGAACTGCGCCGGCGGCTGCACCGGCCCGGCCAACACTGTGGGCGAGGGCGGCTGCCTCAGCTGTGAGGGCGCCGTGCTGACGCCCAACGGTACTGTGGTGAGTGGGGAAAACAGTCGCGGGGGGGGACTTAGCGGTGACTGTCGAGGCACGCCAGCGACTGGCAAGGGCCGCCAGGGGCATGGCCTTTTTGTAATGAAACCCTGAACGAATGCGCATGTTTTAGTCTATTTTGTTGTGGAGTCGAGACAATGGCGACCGCGTAGGACAGAGCGGTGGGGGCTGCTGTGGGAGAAAGGTTAGTCGCGGCTGCTGCGGTATGCCGGACTGTGTGTGCACAGCTGTTCCCGGGCAAGGAATGCGTGCTTTCTCTGCAAACAGTGTTGCAAGTCCGCGCTGTATAAACTGCCGACCGAACGTCGCATTCTGCACAGAGACAGACGTTGCGAAAATTGCACGGCTCCGCTGCCTCGCGGATCCGAGGAAGCGTAGTCGTCATTCCCATACCAGGCGGTTTTTCTGCCTGCTTGCAAACGGCGCGGTGAGAGAAACGACCGGCCCGGTGCGCGCTGACAGGCGCGCTGTCGAGCAGTCCTGGGCTTCAGTGCCGGCCGTCGCGGCGCGGCGCCGGCCGAGCGGCGGACGCTATCGGCGCGCGGTCGCGAGTGTCGGCCGGCCGCCAGCCGGGCCCTGGTCGTACGGTCATCAATAACGCGGCGGGCGCCGGCCGCGAGAAACGACGCCTGTCGCCGACGCGCCGATAAGGCTGCACACCTGCCCGCTCCGCGGGCGGCCGGCACTGACTGATGCGACCGCCTGCCGCCCGCAGGAGCGCTGTCTGGACACCAACGAGACGTGCCCCATGGGCACCTACTTCGAGTTCGTCGGCCCGCAGAAGCGCGGGCCGCTGTGCGCGCTGGCCGGCAAGAGCATATGCCGACCCTGTCACCCGCGCTGCAAGAACTGCACGGGATTCGGGTGAGGGCTCAGTCTCTTCCTCGCCGCTGCTATGCTTAAGTCTTCTCTGAAGTGGGTTCACCTTCAGTAGTTTTAAGTATCATTTTAACGCCTAAAGTGGTTTGTTTAGAATGACCTCGGTAGACCTTTCGCCAAAGGCTCGTGACTGTGTTATAAAATGTACAACTGCTTTTGGGTTGGTACCATAATGCTCTCCTTTCTCTGCGGCCATAAAATCTCAGTGTGCGACACGGTACGGGCGGTTCCCTTTCTCGTCCTCTGACGGCACGGCGCTGGTCGTCGCTCTGCACAGGTTCCATGTCAACGTGTGTCACGAGTGCGTGCACTACCGCAACGGCGAGCAGTGCGAGGACACGTGCGAGGAGGACTACTTCGCCGACGAGGAGCGCCACCAGTGCCTGCGCTGCAGCGCCGAGTGCCGCGGCTGCTGGGGGCCCGGCCAGCGCTGCAAGGCCTGCAGGAACTACCGCATCTACCTGGTCAGTGCAGGCCAGACCGGCCGGCTGCACGGCGCCGCCAGATGAACAGATCGATATACGGACACACGGTGGGCCGGCACGCCGGCGCTGGAAGCGCATCAGACTCTTGTGCAGTAAACGAACCCTAAGGAGATCAGTGATGGTATCCCGTGGTGGGCGTTTGTCTTGACCACCTAAAAGCGGATGTGGCCTCACGTCCGAGTATTGATAACAGGCGAAAACTTGGCATCGGTATGAATCATTTGGAATGGGCATGCGGTTGTTGACGAAAAATGACTGCATGAGATTGCACCAGAGAATGTAATGATTAAATGATTAAAAAAGCCTTACAACTCATTGCCAGTCAAGTTCCCTGTAGTTTCCTTTCCTCTGTCTCGTGTCTGACTGGGCTCGTTATGTCGTGTCTCAAGGGACTCGTTGTCTCGTGTCTGACGGGGCTCCTTTCTCGTGCCTGACGGGGCTGGTTATCTCGTGTCTGATTGGGCTCGTTATCTCTTGTCTGAAGGGGCTCGTTACCTCGTGTCTAAAGGGGCTCGTTATCTCATATCTGAAGGGGCTCGTTACCTTGTGTCTGAAGGGGCTCGTTATCTCATGTCTGAAGGGGCTCGTTACCTCGTGTCTGAAGGGTCTCGCTATCTCGTGTCTGAATGGGCTCATTACTTCGCGTCTGAAGGGGCTCGTTATCTCATGTCTGAAGGGGCTCGTGTCTCAAGGGACTCGTCTCTGTGTCTCTGTGGACTCGTCTCTCGTCTCGGACGTGTCTGACGGGGCTCCTTTCTCGTGCCTGACTGGGCTCGTTATCTCATGTCTGATTGGGCTCGTTATCTCGTGTCTGAAGGGGCTCGTTATCTCGTGTCTGATTGGGCTCGTTATCTCGTGTCTGAAGGGGCTCGTTATCTCGTGTCTGAAGGGGCTCGTTATCTCATGTCTGATTGGGTTCGTTACCTCGTGCCTGATTGGGCTCGTTATCTCGTGTCTGATGGGGCTCGTTATCTCGTGTCTGAAGGGGCTCGTCATCGTTGCAGGACGCCGCTGACGGTGCCACAAACGGCTCGGCGTTCAACTGCACAGCCCACTGTCCGGACAGCCACCCGCACAAGATTTTCCCAGAGGACGGCGACGACCCGTTCTGTTCGAGCGAGCCAGGCGCCCAGCCGCTGCACGGCTCCGAGGAAAGCGTGGCCATCATCGCCTCCTCCGTGGTCGTCACCGTGGTCTTCCTCCTGGCGCTGGCCACCGGCGTCTTCTGCAAGTGCCGCAGCGACAAGAAGAAGGAGGACATGCTGAAGATGACGATGATCATGAGCAAGGAAGGGCCTGAACGAGCCGCTGAAGGTCACCAACGTGAAGCCGAACCTGGCGAAGCTGCGCATCGTGAAGGAGGCCGAGCTGAGGAAGGGCGGCATCCTCGGCTTCGGCGCGTTCGGCACCGTCTACAAGGGCGTCTGGGTGCCCGACGAGGAGAACGTCAAGATCCCCGTCGCCATCAAGGTGCTGCGCGAAGGCACCGGCGCCGACACGAACAAGGAGATCTTGGAGGAGGCATACATCATGGCCTCGCTGGACCACCCGAACCTGCTGCCGCTGCTGGCCGTCTGCATGACGTCGCAGATGATGCTGGTGACGCAGCTGATGCCGCTGGGCTGCCTGCTGGACTACGTCCGCAACAACCGGAGCAAGGTTGGCAGCAAGCCGCTGCTGAACTGGTGCACACAGATCGCGCGCGGCATGGCCTACCTGGAGGAGCGCCGACTGGTCCACCGCGACCTGGCCGCCCGCAACGTGCTGGTGCAGACGCCCAACGTGGTCAAGATCACCGACTTCGGCCTGGCCAAACTGCTCGACATCAACGAGGAGGAGTACAAGGCGGCCGGCGGCAAGATGCCCATCAAGTGGCTGGCGCTGGAGTGCATCCAGCACCGCATCTTCAACCACAAGAGCGACGTCTGGGCGTTCGGTGAGGACGCTGACTGGCGCGCGCAGCAGCCGTCATTAAGGGCACCGGGGCTCAGCTAGCTGGTCAACTTTGCCATGTGGTTTCTGGCTCACAATCAGGGGGAGGGAGTAAAGAAACGAAGAGAACGTCGTATTACGGAGGGGGAATTCCAGGTAGGCAGATTGGCTTCTTGCGTATATTTTCCTTTTTTTGGTAAAGTTCATAAAATATTGGCAACCATGGAAACGAGACAGTTGGCATAGCGTGCCCAGCCAGTGGCCAACAAAGAGCTTGGAACAGTAGCGTCGACAATGCCACGTCTTGACTCTGAATCACTGCGCACTTGTATCTGCATCGTTTATTGCTTTTTTGGAGTGTGTTAACATCTAGGCAATTCGGCGACCAGTTCTTCACTGTTGTCTTCCTGTAGTCGATGGTATCCATGAAAAGGGACATGTTTAGCGCCCTCCCTGATGCCCGCGGCGACATCTGAAGCTCGCCTCTGGCCGGCAGGCGTCACCGTGTGGGAGCTGCTGACGTACGGCGGCCGGCCGTACGAAACGGTGCCGGCCAAGGACGTGCCCGACCTGCTGGAGAAGGGCGAGCGGCTGCCGCAGCCCAGCTGCTGCTCCATCGAGATCTACATGATCATGATCAAGTGCTGGATGCTGGACGCCGAGTCGCGGCCCAGCTTCCGCGAGCTGGCCGACGAGTTCGCCAAGATGTCGCGCGACCCGGGCCGTTACCTGGTCATCCCCGGCGACCGGCTGATGCGGCTGCCCTCCTACACGCAACAGGTGAGGCCGCCGCTGCCGCCGGGCCCGACCGTGCGCGGCGGCGTTGGGCGTGCGACGTTTTGCCGTTGCGGCGTCTGGCCGTCAGCTGCTGAGGAGCAGCCCCCGTAGGACGAGCGGCATCTGACTAGTCTGCCTCCCCTCATCTATAGTATCTGACTGGCCTCCCTCCCCCCTTCTGCAGCACCTGACTGGCCTCCCTCCCCCCTTCAGCAGCACCTGACTGGCCTCCCTTCCCCGTCAGCGGCATCTGACTGGCCCCCTCCCCCGCCAGCGGCATCTGACAGCCCTCACAGGACGAGCGGCACCTGACTGGCCTCCCTCCCCAGTCAGCAACATTTGACTGGCCTCCCTCCCCCGCAGGACGAGCGCGAGCTGATGCGCCGGCTGGCGGCGTCGGCGCTGGATGGGCCGACCGACGTGCTCATCAACGCCGGCGAGTACCTGAACCCGCAGGGCGGCGGCCACACGGGCTTCAGCACGGCGGCCCCCTCCCTCCGCTCCGGCTACCCGGCCTCGTCCATGGCCACCCTGCACGACGACGTGGACGAGTGGCCGGCGCCGGAGCCGGCGGCGTCCCGGGACGAGCAGCGGCCGCAGCGACGCGCCGCCGACCCGGCCAAGGCCCGCTCCGAGTCGACCTCGTCCGGCCCGGACTGCCTGCAGGGCGCCGGTGAGCCGTGGCGGCGGATACAGTCGTCACACTGCAGCGGCGGCGGAGCCTCTCAAAAGATGGGACAAACCGATTTTTAACTCATTTCTTTCCACGCAGACGCCATAGGGTTATTGCTAGATTTCGACCGGAGATGGGGCAGCTGTCCCCCCCCCCCCCCAATCTGCCACCCCTGTCACACTGGCCGCGCGGGAATCGGATCCGTGACATAGAGCGACCGGACGACGTTCATCTGGCTCGGCATGCGTGTCGTTACC
The DNA here is from genome assembly GCA_030062745.1 of Capitulum mitella. Lineage (NCBI taxonomy): Eukaryota > Metazoa > Arthropoda > Thecostraca > Pollicipedomorpha > Pollicipedidae > Capitulum > Capitulum mitella. Next base: position 30,914,137 of record CP099844.1, read on the forward strand.
TCGTCTCCTCAACGCCTGACACTTAAAACGCTGACGTTTGCTGGGCGAAACGGATTACAGCTCACGAAGCGCGTCCACGGCTCCGCTGACGGCTGTGTGCTCGGTATTGCAGGGATCGACGTTGGCGACAACGACTGTTTCGAGCCGGCGGGGTACTCGTCGCTGCCAGTGACCGGGCTGGCCTCCTCCCCCCACGCCGTGGTGGCCGGCATGAAGCTGAACCTGCCGCTGGACGAGGACGACTACCTGATGCCGTCCAACGGGAAGCCAACGGCCGGAGGCTATATGGACCTGGGCGCACACATCCAGTCAGGTGTGTTGGCCGCGGGCAACGCTGCCAGCTGTTTGGGAACCCGCAACAGCTGCGCGGGGATGCGTGGCACTATAGATTTAAAGGCCTGTTTTTAGTCGTATCTGTTTGTGGTGTATAGTTATCTAGAGCCTAAATTCCGCATTTCGCCGTATAACAGGTGGTCTCCGTTCACAGGCGAGGGACCGTCCTCCCAGACGGGCCTACCGCCGGACCACCCGATGATGCTGAGCATGGACAACCCGGAGTACCACATGATGGCCAGCCGGGGCCTGCTGCACGGCTCCCTGGCCGGCGGCCGCCAGCACGGCTCCGGCTACGGCTCCGGCTACGGCTGCGGGTACGGCCCGCTCCAGGCCGGCCCGTTCGGCGGGTCCCCGCCGCTCAGCGGCGTGTACCCGGAGCCGCCGGGCCCGGCGTTCGCCAACAGCGCGCCGCCGAGCGTGGCGTACCCGGTCTGCTCGCACCCCGGCGGAACGTTCGCCGACAGCGCGCCGCCCAGTGTCGCCTACCCGGCCTCGGCGCACGCGAGCGGGACTTTCGCGAGCGGCGCCGCCGGTGACGCGTACTCGGCGGCCGGCGCGGCGCACGCGGGCGCCGCGTTCGCCTCGAACTGCTACGGCGCGTCGTCGCCGAACTCTGTGGGCGTGCCGGTGGCGGAGGGCGCGGCGCGGTGGCCGGCGCAGCGGCGGCCGACCGACGAGCCGCCCTACGACTACTACGCCGGCCGGGAGCGCGCGCAGGACCGGCCCGCCTCGCCGGAGCCCTGTCCCAGCGAGACGACCGTCTGAGCCGCCGCCGCGCGCCGCCAGAGGCGCCACCGTCGCCACCGCCGGGCGCCGGCCGCCGGCGGGCGGCGGTGACGTCATACCTTGTGCCAAGTCATGGCGGACCCACATGGTCCCGCCCCGGCCCGCCACGTCCCGCCGGTATGTGGGGCGATGTTAGTTGGCTGGCAAGCTGTATGCGTTTTAGTGGCGTTGTCGTTACGCCGTTCTGTGTTTGACGAGTCGATGTGCCTGCCTTTTCTACGAATGTTTGTACGCGTATCATTACAAGTGTGACATGTGAATTGTGATAGGGAACAATACTGGGCGGGGAGCGGGGGGCGACGAAGTTTAAAGAAAAGAGGCAGAGGGTAAAGGGAGGAAGGGAAATGAAGGGGACCAAGGGAAGGGGTGGGCTGTGTTACATAACAAAGGTGCCCTGTCAATATAGTATTATATGGACTTAATCAGGCTTGTGTTTTACTTCAAGATTATTGTCTGGATTTCAGAAGATCCTGCTTCGACTTGCAGTGATGAGTTTCCTGGTGGCTGAAAAATTATCATGTAATTGGTCTTCGTAAGATGCGCATCCTTACGGTCGTGTAACATTACCATCATTGAAACACAAACCTTTTCAGAATGTTGATTATTGGCAATCTACGCAAACGACCATGTCGAACGTTTTTCGAAATACTTTTCATCACGTCATAGCTTTCATCAGCCCTTGTCCATTTCCAAGAGAATCTGTAACGAGCCACTACGCTTTCGATTTGCGAAATCGAAAGCGATTTTAAACAAAGCTACAAAGCTACAAAAGTGTTTTGCAGCTTTTAACCTACCTCTGCAACAAAAAAGGTCGCGTGTCTCCTAAGTTACGGTTCACACTGCATGTGAGAGGAAGATCCTAACTTTACAACAGTGTTTCGGCCTCTATTAATATTGTGAAGACGATCGTTTTAGAACTATCCAAAAGAAATGGAAGCTCAAAGCGACATTTTTATTGATGTGTGTATGTTTGGGGCCTTAGAGGGCTCCAACTAAGGCATTTTTATTTGAACCACTATTAAGTAATTACAAAATAAGGTACACACTTTCCTAGTTCTTTGATGAGTCACATTGCCTTTTGGACGTCTATTGTGAACACTCGCACTTTATGGCATCAATGTCGGCCTGAATTCCTGTGAGTTCTTTCATACCTGTCCGTTATCTTTGTAACATGCGTATGTGGCTTTGCACGGCATTTGCATTTCGTGCTTCGTGCTATGCCTTCATCACCAGTACCTCTATTTTTTTTTATTTCACTGCGTGCTAGCTTATATAATGTTTAGTGTTCAGGCGCTAAACACCAGCATCCGGTTCAGAGTTCATTAGCGGAACCTCAACTGTCAGCCGACTGCCGGCTGGATTTCATCACCACCATAACACGCCAGATTGCTGACCGGTTCCACAGACGCCTCGTTAACCGGTGTCAGCAGGCTGTTACGACGTTTTCGGACGGTGGCGTTTCCGGAAGGTGGGAATACCAGCACAAAAATTGCGGCCGATGACGCACAGCGGCTGCGATGTGGCCGCCTGCGGACTGGCCCGACCGGGCAGCAACGACGCCGCCGACCCTTGACTCCCGGCTACGTGGCTCCGGCAGCGGTAGCCAGACACCAGGCGGGGGTGCGCGTCCAAAGTCCGGCCGGCCGGCTGATGCAAGGCGGCCGCCGGGCCGGGACGCGGGGCAGTCGGGCGCCGACCGGTCCCGGCTCCGGCAGCCATGGCCTCGGTCCGGCTCTGGCACGCGCTGCTCCGCCGCGCCGGCCGGACGCCGACCCTGACCGGTCTGCCCGGCCACTGCCGGCCGCTGGTGACCCGGACCCTGACCGGTCTGCTCGGCCCGGCGGCGCGACCGCCGCCTGACCGGGCCGGCGGGCAGCAGCCGCCGCCTCCTGGGCTGACTCTGCGGCCGCCCGGCGTCCGCCTGACGCACCAGTGGGGCTCACGGGACTCGGTCGGCCGGCCACAGGCGCAGCCGTGGCCGGCGGCGGCCGTCGCCGCCGAGGCGGCCGACGCCGTGGACGCCGGCGCCGCCGGCCGATGCGTGCGCGTGCGGTGGCGAGACGGCTCCGAGTCGCTGTTTCCGTTCGTGTGGCTCCGCGACAACTGCCAGTGCCCGGCCTGTTTCCTGGCGCACCCCACGTTCGCTCGCGCGCTCGTGTTGCGAGACCTGGACGTGGACGCGACGGTGCGCGAGTGCCGGGTCTCGGAGGACGGCTCCGAGGTGACCCTGACCTGGGTCGGCGGCCACCAGAGCCGCTTCGCCGCCGACTGGCTGCTAGCCAGGTCGTTCCGGCCGGAGGAGCAGCGCCAGAGGCTGGCCGAGCACGCGCTGGAGAGGCGGCACTGGGACGCGCGGATGGCCGACAGTCTTCCTCACGCCGACTTCCAGCAGGTGCTGGACAGCGAGCGGACTCGGCTGGAGATGCTGGTGGCCCTTGAGCGCTACGGCCTGGTGGTGGTGAAGAACTGCGGCCAGCAGCGCGGCCAGGTGCTGCGCCTGGTGGAGACGCTCGGCTACGCGCGCACCACGCACTACCAGACCGTGTTCGAGGTGCGCACCAAGCTGGACCCGGTCAACATCTCCTACACGACCAAGCGGCTCAACATGCACACCGACCTGCCCTACTACGAGCAGCAGCCGCAGGTGCAGCTGCTGCACGTGCTGCGCCAGCACACTGGCGGCGGCGGCCGCACCGAGTTCACCGACGCCGTGCACGTGGCCAACGAGCTGCGCCGGCGGCGGCCGGAGGCGTTCCGCGTGCTGGCCGACACGCCGGTGGATTGGGCTAACGTGACGCTGTCGCAGGAGACGGGCCGCAGCCACCACAAGCTGCACCGGGCGCCCGTGCTTCAAGTGGACGCCGGCGACCGCGTGCTGGCCGTGCGCTTCAGCCAGGCGCAGCGCGACTCTCACTTCGGTGCAGCGCTGGACGACGTGCAGCGCTGGTACCGCGCCGCGTCGCTCTTCAACGAGATGCTGAACCGGGCCGAGTTCAAGGTGTCCTTCCTGCCGGAGAGCGGCGATATGCTGGTGTTCGACAACACGCGCCTGGTGCACGGCCGCGAGGACTTCCGACGGCCGGAGCGGGCCGGCCAGCGCTGCCTGGAGGGCGCCTACGTCGGCCTGGACGACGTCCGCGACCACCGGCGCACCCTCCAGCAGCGACTCGGCGACAACCAGTACGGCCTCTGAGCTGCGGCCGCCGCTCTGGACGGTCGGAGGGCCGCGCGCCGTCCGCTGCCGGCCGCACGAATCGCGTGTCGGAGTCACGTTAAACAGCGTGGATCTGGAAGCTGGGGAGTACCAGATTAAAGGCGAAGAAAGATCAGGATTAAAGGCCCTCTGGTAATTGGTCACATTTATAGCGGGAGTTGCTGCTATTGCTGTTTTGTGGTAGTATAGTATTTGATATATAGCATTTGAAGAGGAGTCTTGTAGAAATTAGGGTCTTTTCGTTATCCGTTCTTTGCTTGTAGAGAGTTGCTAACTTGCGTTTACAGCCATTCAGCCTATTTACAAGCACCTATGGAAGTTCTCTGCTTTTTCCTAATAGCCATTCAGCCATCTGATTTTCCTCTTTCTGCCACTAAGTGAATTTTGGATAAATGTGCCGATAATCCTGTCACAGTTATCACAGGAACAAATAAACGTTGAACTTACTTTGTAATAAAATAAGCCCTGCGTATGGATCTCATTTCATTGATACGGCCTTTTTCATATCTGGTAGACGACGTACTACAAAGCACCTAACACGATATGCGACTGAATGAGATGAGATGGTGCCATGAGCTCCTGTCAGACTCAGAATGCAGCCGGGATATTTCTCCTCCAGGAAAGCAAGCGTACATTTTCTTGGCCACAAAAGAGGAGAGAAATACTGTCAGGACCTCTTCATCTAGTATTCGTGCTTTTGGGTTTGTGTACAAATTTGATCCGACTGACTTTCTGACGTGGCGCTGTAAATCGAAACCCTGTCGCCTGTACCTTTTTGTGTAATACTCACGAACGGTACCATTTAAGAAAGATGACTCAGCCCAATAATTGCATCTGATGTGACTTTAGCTCGCCTCAAAGTAGTCGAAACGGATCAACCGATCACAGAGCTAAACATCATCGGCAACTAGGGAAATTGTTTGTGATTGCCAGACTGACAAACGTGAAAACGCCATTCCTAAATAAAACAGTGAAATTTATCAAATGGTTTTCAGACTTGCAAAAAACCGACGAACATGTTAATAACTCACAGAAGCATTTGCGGACTTGAGTTGCCTTGGACAGCGGAGTCATGGTCTACGCAGTGTAGGACTGTTTAGGATTAACCCTGATTCCAATCTCCTCAACTTCGAAAGCTCGGGTAAAAACATATAAACACCCACATATCCCCCACCCCGCAGACAACACCAATCCGACAAGTGTACAGAACATGGAGGTAGTTGCAAAGGAAAATGAAACCTGCGCAAGATGACAAAAATAATGTTATTTTTGCTACATTTTGTCCCAGGGGCCTTGAAATAGAAAGCAAATAGCAACTTTCCGCCATGTCTAAAGGTTTGAAAATTTCCGGTAACTATCGGGGGAGGGAAAGGACATGGCTGGGGTATTTCCGAAAATTTTTGGAGGGTCCACATAGGATTTCAGTGTTTTTTCCCAGTTATCACTGATGGCCTAACGCTAAAATCCTTAAATGTTGGTTCGGACCCCTTCCCACTAGCCCGGAATCGCCAGCTATAGGGATGGATCTGAATACGATTTCGGACCGTTTCTGTCCAAACATTGTCTTGTGTCCATTATGAAAATATCTGACAAAGAGGGCCTGGCTTCAGGCCCTCTCAAACCACAAGGGATCTGTGGCATACTTCTGAAGAGGAATTATATCTTGAATTGATTATATCTTCACTGAAGGTCTCCTTTCATTTCAAGAAACTTTATATTTCAAAGCCCATTGGCTCATCGCCTTGCTTGCTTTCATTTGCACACACGGGCACCTATAATCAACTACTTTACCACTCCAAATGGTTCAAACGAATGCTGTGCTTACGTAATGATCCCCGTTTTTCGTTACCAGCCCCGAAGGTCAGCGCATTTTTATCCTCCTCCGTTAAATAGAGCACACAGGAGCGAGGCTGGGGTCAGATGCATCCGGCTGTATCCGGTTTTGTGATAGCTGGCGGCTATGTTCCCCAGAAGACGAGATGCTCCACGTCATATGCCCCTGGACCTTGGTCGCGCCGAGAAATGCGAGCTGTAAACGGCGTGATTCTGTCACGGTACTGGCCTTATGTTGAGCAAGCCCACAGCAGCAGCTGTTGTCAAACTGAGCAGGATTTCGGCGACTGCTTTGCGTTATTGCCCACATCAGAAGGTGTACGCGAATGTAAATGGAAAATGGAAAAGGAATGCAAAAATAGGGTTATTGTGAGGAGAAATTTGTCGTGGGGACGCAATCGTGCAGGGAGATGGCAAATAACTGAGTAAGCCTACAGTAACAGCTATTGTCAAACTGAGCAGGCTGTAGAAGAATTCTTTGCCTTATTGCCCACATCAGACGGTGCACGCGAATGTGAATGAAAAGCGGAAATAGAAAGCAAATGCAGGGTTGATGTGAGAAAAATTTCGTTGCAAGGACGCAATCGCACAAGCATATGACAAAATGGGAACAAAAAACTGTTCGGCTTTCGTCATACGCCGCCGCTTGAAATGATTGCCTTCACCAGCCTTTCTCAGATCGGCACTGCGCCTCCTTGCACAGTATACGTAGAAACCAATTGTTGAGAGTCAGTGCCATCTGTTCTCGTTTACAGTTGAGGCTTCTATGCTCCGTGAATCTTCGCAAAACAAAAGCGAACCGTTACGAACCGAGACATAATGTTGTCCTTCGGATATCGACAACAGTGCTGATGCATAATTCCGCGCCGTGCCCAGGCGTAACGAACTATTATTATGAAAGCTAGGACTACAGTCGTGGTTTGTGACAGGCAATAACGGTTGATCATTTCGGGGGTGAAATGTGTCGTCCGGCCACAACAACCTGACCTCTGCCAATGGCGATGAACCAGCCCCGACTGGGGGGTGGCGATCACCGCCCCTCTGAGGCTTTTCCACGATTGCGGGAGAACGAACGAACTTATAGCCACGAAACTTTGCATATCTGTTACTTGAACATTTTACACCTTGTGTCGAGCTTCTGACCTCAGGTCAAGTCAGAGGATCTGACCTGGGTCAGGTCAAATAGACCTATATTCAAGAAAGTTTAGCGCCCTGTAACTTTTTCGGAAAACGTGATATCACAATAAAACATTTAGGGATGAAAGATATTGATTGTTGCAATAAATTTGCTTTCTCAGATTTTTGGGGATTTTCCAGGTTACTGACCTAGGGCCAAACCCGTTTTTAAGACATTTCGTCGTTTTCTCACGAAATTGACGGACCTTTCTCAATGGCATTTTTAGTGTGGTATGATGCAGACATCCAGTTGCCGGCAATGGGCAAAGTATCAATGACTTTCAGCCACTGACCTGAGGCCAGGTCACGAATAACTGTTATGGGTCAAGATGCACCGCAGCAAAATCGGAGATGAATTATTCAGAACGAGTACAAAATGGCAAAACTGGCTTGCACAGTTGCGAGTAATACAAAGAAGTTCAAAAACTTTGAAAAATGCATATTTTCGAAATAAAAAGTCTCTCGCGAATAAAGCTCTGCTAATTGTGTAGACTGATAACTACTAGGTTTTTCAAGAATTTAAACACGAGAAACCATCACGAGAGCCACAAGGATCGTGAAGTATTACACGGAAGGAATTATCTAGCGGAAAAAGAAACGTTCAGGTGAGTTTCGTTAATTTCATACCGCGTTCGGTTACGGCGCCCGCCGGCAGTCTGCGCGAAAATCGTCGTGTCTTTAACTCAACGCTTCGGAGTGTACTTTAAACAAAGCAGAGAAATTAGACGTGTATCGGCATGTGCGAACCTTTACCTTCTCGTTGGCGCCTTTATCTAGACTTTATTAAATACATCCCTTGAGATCCGGACTGATTCTTGGTTCTATGCAATGGGCTGTGAGAAAACATATATAGTGCGTAAGTGGCTTACATATTACCCAAAATTAAAAACGGGACCAGTTTCGAGCCCTAATCGTCACGAGTTTTCCAGCATTGTGCTTGTTTTTATTGTGCTACCAACCGTCCGTGAGTCAGAGGGGGAGGCGGTCAACCGTCCCCTCCCAGTCAGCGGCGTGGCCAGTCCGCGCCACGCCGCCACACCACGACTCGCACCCGTGGCGCCAGTCGGCGCCACGGGTGCGAGTTAATTCAGACTCAGCCGATGACGGAGATGAACGTGACAATGAGCTCAAAACAGCAATCGACAAGGGTTGAACCACGTCCAGATTATTCGCATTGCTAATATTGCATTTACAACGCCAAAAGTACGGTTAGTTTTGCACCTGGTCAATCGCCATCATATTTGTGCATGAAAGCGAAACGCGCGCCTTAAATCTTTCATGTGAAATTTAAGATCAATATGTATGAGTATGCTACCACGCCATTCTTTTAGCACCGCTCTGCATTCAGCAATGCTCCAGGGGTGGATTTTAGACACGGCTTGGTTGTTTTCACCCAGTTGTGGAATACACCATTGTCTGAAGAAACGACGTAAAACATTTTCGGACAGCAGGGAAATTCAGTCAACCCAAATCTCTCTCTCTCTCTCTCTCTCTCTCAATGCCCCACTTTATTCACCCAAATAGGTATGACTGTGTAAAAACAGAAATCATAGACGAACTATCGTGATCGGTGGTTTAGTTTCCAGAGCGCTGATCTCCCAGCCCAGGCAAATGGTTCGAGTCGCCTTGTCCCTCGTTACTTGGCCCACAGTTCGGCTGGTAACCGGCCAAAAGAGGGTCAGGCTGACTACCGCACGGTCGTGTCGCGCCCTTAGCGGCACGTTAAACTCTCGCCATAAAATCAGCCGTTGCCTGACATTGCGTGTTCGGGTGTAGGGGCTGGAGTCCAGGCAACAAGCTCTGTTTACCACGAACTCCGATCGGATCGCTCTGTCAAACCACTCGGATCAGATTTACACAAAAAAAACGCAGACACATGCGTTATGCAGTGAATAATTCAAGGACGTGAGCAAGCAATGTACATCCATTCTTTGACAACAGATGATATTGTGACCACAGTGACGTGCCAGTGGCTGACTCGACATGTAACAAAGACGTACATATCTGATCATTGTTCTCCTAATTAATAATGATAACAAGAATACTAATAAGAATCGCGAAAAAAATATTGCTCAAAAAGAAATACTTAAGTAAATGCATTTCTTACTCCTTCAATAAATGAATAATGATTCTAATCCCAAATAATCGGTATTAGCGAATGCAGCGTAAACAGACAACGGCACACAACAGTGATGGAGTCTCGAACGAATCACCTGCACTGACTTTCGGGGTCGTCATCGGGCTGCTAACATGTGTCTTAACGGTGAGCATCTAACCGGGCCTTAGCCTCTAATCGGGAAGCATCGATGTCTCTTTGTGGTTCCGGCAGAGAGCCCGACCCTGACCAGACGTTTGTGATGTCATTTTCACGCGTCTGAGCACAGGATGACGGCGGTGGGAGATTCCGGACACCCCGCGGAGTTCACGCGCAGGGATTGTCACCTGGGACAAGGAGGGACGAGAAGACAGCGTTCGGATTTGACGCAGCAAACGCAGCTGGCAGTTGTTTTCTTACCGAGGTCATTATAATCACAAGGCCACGGGAGGTTTTCCTGAGTTACCGCGGCACGACCGAAGAGCACCGCCACAGTTAAAGCTCCCGCGGCCTGCACCTCATTGGGAGGCGCAGTCAGGCGCCAGCTGCCGGCGCGGGTTGCCGACAGGCCGACGGCCGCCGGCCGTCAGTCGGCAGCCGGCGGCGGCGTCCGCCAGCTTACGGACCGGTCACCTCGGCCGTGATCGGCGTACGGTGGCCGTCACCGGAGCCCTCCGCTCTCGGCAGCGGCCAGCGCGATGCCCTGCGCCGAGGAAACGCAGTCGTCCACACCCGCTCCGGAGCCGGGGCGGCCGAGGCCGGGTCTCAAGCCGGAGCCGGAGCCGGGGCGGCCGAGCGCGGGTGTGAAGCCAGAGTCAGAGTCAGACCAGGGGCCTGGCGGGACGCTGGGCCGGCAGCTGACGGATAAGCAGCGGCCGAGTCCGAAGTCGGCACAGAGCCCTCAGTTGAAGCAGCGGACTGGCGCGTTCACCGGCGACTTCGACGAGCTTCTCGAGCTGGTCGGCCCTTTCGGCCGTTTCCAGTGGCGACTGCTCGTGCTGCTGCAGCCGCCCTTCTTCTTCGTGGCGCTGACGTACCTGGGCCAGATCTGGCTGACGCTGGAGCCGGACCACTGGTGTCGCGTGCCGGCGCTGGAGGCGCGCGGCTGGAGCCAGGCCGCCATCAGGAACGTCTCGGCGCCGCCGGCGCGGCCGGGCGACGCCCGAGCCGGCTGCTTCATGTACGACGTCGACTTCGCCCTGCTGGAGGCGCCCACGTGGCGGCCCGACGCCCGGACGCCAGTGGTGCCGTGCCGCCACGGCTGGCGGTACGACTTCTCGGCCGTCTACCCGACCATCGTGTCCGACCTCGACTGGGTGTGCGGCGACGCCTGGAAGCCGACGGCGGCGGCGGCCATCTTCTTCGCGGGCTCCGTGTTCGGCACGGTGGTGTACAGCTACATGGGCGACGCCATCGGCCGGCTGCACACCACGGTGGTGATCAGCGTGGTGGCCGGCGTCGCCGGCTCGCTCTCGGCCGTCTGCACCGGGTTCGCCTCCTTCTCCGCCTCGCGGTTCGTGATGGGCATGGCCAACAACCTGCAGAGCTCGCAGGCTCTGATCCTGCTGCTGGAGTTCGTCGGCGTGCGCTACCGCGCCCTGGTGCTCAACCTCTCGCTGGGCGTCTCCTGCTGCCTGGGCATGGCCGTGCTGCCGTGGGTGGCCAAGTGGCTGTACCAGTGGCAGCACGTCGCGCTGGCCACCTCGCTGCCGATGCTGCTCGTGCTGAGCTACTACCCGCTGCGCGTGCCCGAGTCGTGCCGCTGGCTGCAGCACGCCGGCAAGATCGACCGCGCCGTCGACGAGATGCGCGCGATCGCGAGGCAGAACGGCGCCGTCGTCGCCGACGACGCCTGGGAGGAGTTCGCGCGGGCGGCGCGCCTGAGGGCGGAGGCGGAGCGGCGCCGCAGGGCGCCGTCGCTGCTGGACATGCTGCGCCTGCCGCGGCTGCGGCGCCGCTTCGCGCTGCTCACGCTGAACGCCATGGCCGTCATGCTGGCGTACGACCTGTCGATCCGCAGCACGCAGTTCGAGGTGGACCTGTACGCGGCGCAGTCGGCGCTGGGCGCCGCCGAGGGGCCGGCCGACCTGCTCACGCTGCTGCTAGTCGAGAGTCTCGGCCGCCGCTGGACGGTCGTGCTCTCGATGCTGCTGAGCAGCGGGCTGGCGCTGGCGCTGGCGGCGCTGATGCACGGCGGCGGCGCCGCTCTCGCCGCCGCCGTCGTCGCCTTCCTCTGTCGCTTCGCCGTGACCATGGCGCTGAACGTGCTGTTCCAGCAGACGATGGAGCTGCTGCCGACCGAGGTGCGCTCGCGGGCGTTCGGCGTGACGCAGGTGGCCGGCCAGCTGGCATGCACGCTGAGCGCGCCGCTGCTGACGCTGGCGCGGCTGGGCCGCGGCCTGCCGCAGCTGGTGCTGGCCGCGCTGGCGCTGGCCGCCGCTGTGCTGCTCACCGGCCTGCCGGAGACCATGAACCGGCAGCTGCCCAACACGCTGCAGGAGGGCGAACTGTTCGGCGCCGACCAGCGCTGGCTGCAGTGTCACTGCGAGCCGTCCGGCTCAGGGGCGGAGAAGGGTGACCGCGCCGAGTCCCAATGCTGATGAAGAATAGCGCCGGAGCTGTTAGTAGAGGTGCTCTATACTGGATCGGATTCTGGTCGAGCCAATAAATCCTTCAGTTCACACCATGATTCGATTCGTGTATGCCATCTGACACATTTAAAGCAATGGACAAGCGTCATTTGAAGCATTTAAAGCAATAGCTGACGAACTGCTGCAGCTGGCGCGAGTTTGCTCTGAGTTTGAGCGGCGTTTATTTATGTTCCGTGCTTGTAAAAACAGAACACGCCGCCTTCAGACGTTCAAACTGACGCGCTGCTGTCAAGCGCTGCCAGCAACGAGACTTTCAAGGCCTCATGTATGTCTGAGAAATGAGTGGCGATTGCAATATGCTGCTTATTAGCACTCCCCCGACTGGGGGTGGGGGGAGGGGCGGTTGACCTCCCTGCGGTTTTTCCGAGATTGCGAGGGAACGAACAAACGCAGCACCACGAAATTTTATACACCTTTTGCTTGATCATTTTTACACCTTGTTTCCAATTGTTGACCTCAGGTCAAATAAGATGTCTTACCTAGGTCAGGTCAAATGGAGCTATGTTTAAAAAGGCTTAGCGCCTTGTAACTTTTTCGCAAAACATGACATCACAATAAACCTTTCAAGGGTAAGTGATTTTGATAGATGCAACAAATCTCCTACCTTGGATTTGTCGGAAATGTCCAGGTCATTGACCTAGGATCAAGCGCGTTTTCAACATTTTTTTTTCGAAAATCGAAGGAATCCTTTAAAGCAATTTGAGTGTGGGATCCACTTTCCGTCAATGGGCAAAGTTTCAATGACCTCCGACCAGTGACCTGAGGTCAGATCACGAATAACTGTTATGAGTCAAAATGAGCTGGCATCAAAATCGGCGATGAATGACTCAGACCGTGTTGAAAATGGCAGAACTGGCTAGCACAATTGCGACTAACACCAAGAAGTTCAAAAAGTTTCAAAAATTGCATATTCTAGGAATAAACAGTTTTTCGCAAATAAAACTCCGCCAGTTGTGTACATTGGTGAGTTTTTACAAAATTTAAGTTTGCAGAATCACCCCAAGAACCACTAGGATTAAGGAACATCACTTGGAATGGCATATTTCGTGAAAATTAAATAGTTCATAAATTGGTTCCCGTACATTTCATACCGCCTTCCTCGATCGGTGGTGCCCGCCCTGCAGCGGTGCAAACATTACCGTGTCTTTAATTCAACGTTTCCGTGTACATATTTAACAAATCAGACAAATTAGACATGTATCGGCATCTGCGGACTTTTGCCTGTCCGATGGTGCCTTTATCTGGACTTTATTAGTCACAGTCTTTGAGATCCAGGCCGTTTCTCGGTGTCATGCAGGCAGCTATGAGGAAGCTTATATAGGGCGTAAACGGTTTACATGTCATCAAGAAACTAAAACGAGACCAGTTTCGAGCTCTACTCGTCACGAGGTTTCTAGCGGTGTGCTTATTTTATCGTGCGACCAACCGTTCGTGAGTTAGAGGGGGGCGGTCAACCGCCCCCCCCCCATCCGAGCGTGCATGGCGCCGACCCACGGTCGGGCGCGGGTTAACACCGATGTTTTTAGTCCTTCCGTGACTCTTGTGAGTCGACGTGGATGCCTGAAAATCCATCACATGGAGGATCCGAAATAAATGTATAAATAGGTACATACATATATACATACATACAGACATACATCAAATGAAATTTTCCACTTTCTGCAGAACTCATCAGTAGAGCTAAAAAACGTAACACGCGTAACTAAGTGTTTTTTCCTGAGTGTATTAGCCATTCTTATGATTCATCACCGACTTACACCGTTGTTTACATGGGTTTTGACCTAAGAGCCGTACAGGGAAGTTTTGGGATCCTCCTCGCTTTGAATCGACTCAGTTTGCTAACTTTTCATTGTTTAATAAATGTTCTAAAGTTTTTTAATTTCAAGATACAAGCCCCAAATTCAGAGCCTCGGAAAAGCCATAAGTAGTCTCGTATGTTCAAAAATACTCCTAAAATTGTCGTTAAAAAGTGAAGTGTACCATCTTGAATTCAACAAACATGACATTCTCCCCCTTACGTCCTAATTGAACCATTGGGGAATTTTCGCACTTGATTCCGTGATGTGAGGAACTTTTGCACTTTTTCAGTGATACAGGGATTTTTCGCGCTTTATTCAGTGATGTAACTTAGAACTAAGGGATTCATTTGAGCCATATGCCAACTTAATCGTGAGATAACTTTTAAGATCTCAAATGGGGCCGAATCCTCCTCCATTCACTCACCAGATTAGATTCAGCCCCGGAAGCCACGGCGGATGCCATAGGGACGGACGTGAATCGTCGCGACATATTGCGACATTCGCGTGCAGTGAGCTACGCGGCCGAGGCAGAGGCGGCGCCTGACGCGGTGGATATAGCAGAAGAGAAGACAGTGGCGGCGCAACTACCGATCACCTCCACCGAGAACCCGGGCCTCGTGTCGGCACTGCAGGTGCGGCGGCCTGACTCGCACTCCGGGCTGCCCTGCCGTTCTCGGCCGCCTCCGTCCGTCAGCTAATCCAGAATCTGGCACAGATGTGACGGCAAAACCATGATGAGATGACCACCAAGTGAACGACAGCAGGCGCATCACCAGCGAAGCTTCAGCCATGGTGAACATCAGCTGGGTGCCTTGCCGACGTTTACCTTGGTGGCCCGCTGACAAGCTCCTGGCTACCGAAGGCGGCCCACGAAGACATCGGGCGGTTCGGCGTGCAGCCGGTGCCGGCCGGTTATCAGGGGCGTCACCGAGCGGGCCGAGTGGCGGCTGTCTTTCTCCAGAGCTGAGGTGGTAACCGGCCGGCACCTAACCCACGTGCAGCGAAGTACCTTGATAACGCTCAAAGCGTGCAAGCACCGTCTGGAAGCGAACGGCGAAGCCATCAAGTTTTGTATTTGTGGTATGATTGGGCGTCCGCCTCGTCTGGCTGCGTCTCGACGACTCTTCGCCCGCCAGGCTCACACACGCGTCCCAACGTCTCCACGCTTTATTTCCGACTGCCGCCGACGCCGACTGCCTCCGAACGCCGCCGCACATGTCGGCCTGAAACCCGATCTGCGTCCGGGGTCGGCTCCTCAGTCCCGATGTTAAAATAACACTGTGATGGCTAAAACTAAATGATGGCGGGGACAGCCCTGACTGAATCCAGGGTCGGCACACGTGGCGACGACAGGGCGGCCCCGCTCACCAACAAAGACCACAGTATTGTGCTGTATTGTCGAATATATCATCCCAAAATCAGTTCTGGACAGACGTCTCGAAAATACAAACCAACACGCAGATAATGGGTGCGAAACAGCACGCTTAAGAGACATGGGCCACCGCAAAGCTACAGTTCGTCATGGCAACGTCACGCACACAGGTAACCGCGCACAAACAACCTGAAAGTCAGCGCGGGACCTATACATGCAGGAAAACTTGCGAGTGAAACGGTAACTTGGATTTATAAACCCCCTTCGGTACCACGTGTGTAATTTACTCGGGTACACCGTTCCCACACCGCAGTTGCCCGATGCTGAAGGGGGCGTCTAGCCAGTTCTGTGCTGACCGACGGCAGGTCCAGGGCGTAGCGCTTAGCTTCGGGTTCGCCTCTGGCTCACCTCCGTTCTCGGCTTTAATAATAAACCTAAGCAAGTAGGAGCATACGGCGAATACATGACATGATGCACTTACGGCGTCCCTTTGTCCAACCGTGTCCTCGAGTAACCTCCAGTCGAGCTGCTTTAGCACGGGTTTGATATGCGCATTGCGTAGTGGATTGATCAAGGCTCTACTTAGAACTTTTTGAAGACGCTAGCGTTGGTTGGCACACAGATCGTCCCAGGTAGGTGCGCAAAACAGGCCGAGATAGTGATTTGACATGTTTAACCAAAGGGGAAACGAGTTTGTTTCACATCTGTGTTGCCTCGAAAATACAAACGAACAATATACAAAACAATATAATACAAGACAAGCTGAAACCAAGTAAGACTGCGGTCCATAGTGACTACCAAATTTTTCAAGGCGGGAGTAGGAGCCACCTCTGCGTTAACGAGCCTCAAGGTGACGTTGGGGGCTGCCGGGGCATTTGCCGGGCACGGAAAAGTTTTGGATGCGTTTAATTTTATGCAATTTGCCGGGTACCATGCCCCGAGGTGTCAAACGTTGAGTTCCACATGGGCTGTCATCTAAGAAATGCCAGAAATTTTGCTGGAAACCAAAATTTGACCGTCGCCAGCATAGCCGACAATCTTGCAGTCCAGATGGGAAGGAATGTCGTTCGTGTAAAGTACAAACAGGATTGGCCCAGTCAGGCTGCCGCGAGCTAACGCCTGTTGAACAGTCCCTGAACCAGGTGGGGTCAATACCATACTACCCAAGCTTTTGGAGTAATATGAAATGGCTGACGCATTCGAACGTGCTGGAGAGGTCAACCGAGTGAGGCAACCTGCTTTGCATCAATATGGTTGGTGATGTGCGCCACTGCTGTTGCTGGTGCCGTCTCAGTACAGTGGCCGGGCAAGTAGGTGTGTTGAGTCTCATTCAAAAGACGGTTTGCCAGCAAGTATGAGGTGAGCTGTAACACGACAGTTTTTCACAGAGTTTTGACACGTTGCTTAAGAGGGCCCTAAGTTTTTTGGTTCGTCGGTGGTTTCCTTTCATGCAGCGGTACAATAACCGCCATTTTCCAGTCTTCTGGCAAGGTACCTGACACAAGGCTGGAGTGTATAACATGCAGGAGATGAGGTCCCACGACAGGGAAGACAATTTTTAGCATCTGAAGAGATGCGCCATCATTACCACGAGCCTTGCTGTCTTCTTGGCTCTGAGCGTGCGAGATAGTTCAGGCAACGCAGCCGGCCTCAGCTTGAAAGCCGAGCCGACAACACGCGGCGGCCGGGGCTGCGCGGTATTGTTGCTCACCGTCGCTCTGGCGCCAGTGTCGGGTAGTTCTGAATCTGGCCGCATGGTAGCGGCCACACGACTGTCGGTAGTGGCCAGGTCTTAACTGAGCTGGTCAGCTAAGGCGATCTCCTCCTCGCTCAATGGCCTACACTGGGGTGATGTCGACGGGACTTTCTTCTGCAGGAGATATTTTCTGACATCAGGCCAGATGTTTTCTGATGCCCTTAGGAGAGAGCTGAAGTAGGCGTCCTTGGCGCCTGCCATGAGCTGGCTGCCTCGGCGCCGCGAGTCGTGGTACGTTGCCCAGTTCTCTGGCGATCCGGATCGGTCGGCTCTGCTGTGCGCTCGGTCCCGACTGAGTAGCGCCTCACGCAGCTCCGGGTTGTCGTGTAGCCGTGGAGTTGACGTAGATTTGACTGGCTCGGTGATGGCGGGGCAATGGGATTCTACGATTTTGTCCCAGACATGGAGCCAGCCCTCCCGTTTTGCGTTGACGCGGCCGGCGGTGTAAATGGGCTCCCAGTCCGCAGCTAGAGAGTCCAGTTTGATGGCCTCCTCGCTGAAAGTGCGGATGGACTGGAACGTCATCGGCTGAGCAGCGCGCACTTGTGGTCGCTGATGCCGCGCTCCTCCACCACTGCTCCAGTGACGTCCTCAGGGGTGGGTTTGTACGCCAGGTCGATCAGGGTCGATGTCGTGTGTTGCTGTCCGTCCCAGCTGGCCGCCGCGATGCGAGGCGGCGACTGGGCCAGCTGGATCAGGCTGAGGCCGCTGGTGGTGCTGTGCAGCAGCTGCACGTCCGGCTGGTCAGGGGAGGACAGGTCGATGCTGAAGCCGCCCGTGACATATGCGCTGGCAGTTGCAGCTGAGCGGCCAGTATAGCAGTGCTCGAAGTCCTCGACGTCGGCGGTCAGACTGCTCGAGCACGGTGGTCGGCAGATGCAGCCAGCTACGATGCCAGTGCCTCTCCGCAGTCTGACCTTGATCCAGAGAGACTCTAATCTGGAGCCAGGGTGACGCGCAGTAGTCATCGGTTCAGCTTCCAGTTCATCTCGCACTGATATTCGCCACTCCGCCGCCTGCACCGGATGTCCCGTCGGACCGCTCGGTAGCGTGGCCCGGCAGGCACAGGGCGCGTCTGTCGACGTCAGCTAAAGGCGTCTCAGTCATGCACATGATGGTGATCCGCTTTCGTTCGCAATACTTTCCGGGCGTTGTCTGTCTTCAGGACCAGTGATCTCACATTTCTGACGTTGCACATGATGAGGCTGCTGCCGCCGCATGCCTCTCGCGTGGTTCCGGTAGTGTTCCGGTTTGATGCCCCGGTTCCTGATCTGTTGTCGGTATAACGCTCCTGGTCTGTTGTCGGTGTAACGCTCCTGGTCTGTTGTCGGTGTGACGCTCCTGGTCTGTTGCCGGTGTCACGTTCTGCATGTACGGAGACAGCGTCTGCGGCCTCAGGGGCGGGCTCAGATGGCGTAAGGTCATGCTTCATGCAGGCGGCGCTCTTCTGGCTTTGCCAGGCGATGCCCTGTGAACGCTGGGGCATTGCCTGGCACGCAGAAGCGTCACGCGGAGTGCCAGCTGAATTTCTTTATTATCTGGAGGCGGCCGCTGACGCCCGTCGGCTACCCTTTTTTCCAGGTCGATTTCAGCATGCTTGAGCCGCTGACACCGCCGGAGCTGGAGCCGCTGACACCGCCGGAGCTGGAGCCGCTGACACCGCCGGAGCTGGAGCCGCTGACACCGCCGGAGCTGGAGCCGCTGACACCGCCGGAGCTGGAGGCGCTGACACCGCCGGAGCTGGAGGCGCTGACACCGCCGGAGCTGGAGGCGCTGACACCGCCGGAGCTGGAGGCGATGACACCGCCGGAGCTGGAGCCGCTGACACCGCCGGAGCTGGAGGCGCTGACACCGCCGGAGCTGGAGCCGCTGACACCGCCGGAGCTGGAGGCGCTGACACCGCCGGAGCTGGAGGCGCTGACACCGCCGGAGCTGGAGCCGATGCGGCGCAGGATCGGCCACATGCGGCGCGAAATGACGCGGCTGCTGATGTGCTCGTGCGTGGTCCAGCACCTGCTCGCCCTGAGGCCGTCGTTGGACAGCTCGCTCGAACCGCTCTCCGAGCGCCAGGTGCGCGTTCGTCATGCGCGTGGCCTTGTTATAGCAGGCATGTGCGATGCGCAGCGTCTGTTTGTTTATTTATGCACTTGTAGGTTCATCCCCATGCTATGCCCGAGGTCACTGGGATTACTCTCGAGCCCTAGTCAGATGATAAGGAAGAGTCATGGTGGAGGCGTGCACATAGCATACAGCACGTAATGAGGTATATAAAAAAAGCGGAGTCAGGAGCACTCAAACACGCATGGGCATCGTCATCATCGAGCAGTGCTCAAGGCTATCACCAGACGCCTCTTAAGAGCGCGTTTGAAACACGCCTTTGTCATGTCGGTGAAATCGGACGGCAGAGAATCGTGTAAAGAAGCCGCCACTCTAGCCAAACTGGCCCTTCTTCGTGGTTAAAAGGGTCCAAATTTCGTATCTGAGGTCCCTGTTTAGGTTCGAGACCCTATTTTGGGTGTTTTGGGAGCCCCTTCTTTGACGTCTTGGACGCCCCACCGACGACTTAAAACGCGAAAATGTACTGGAGCTTTCGGCCCCAGGGGGCCCCCCCACTTTCAGGCGGGTATGCCCCCCTTGAGTATGCCACTGGGCCCCTGTGCCCAGAGAGACGTCCAGATTATGTGCCCAGATGTGCCCAGATTATCCCCGTAACTGTGCCCATGTAAATGGGCCCCCCTCCAGTATGTAAATGGGCCAAGAGCTACTGGTGTATTCAGAAGCCGACTGAAAGTTAGAAGCCCTGACTGTCGCCACGGTCATTTTCAGAAAATCATGCATATATCTAGAAACTCTGGATCTGGCCATGGGCAGGGGCCCTTGGTGTATCCGAGAGCCCGTTAAAGGCCAGGAGGTTCGGGAGTCCGTGCTCTAGTAGTCCCTTATTTCATACCAGGATAGTCAAAGAGTATTTACCCATAGGCGATCCGTCCCATGAGACCTTCCTTGGTTGCAAGCCGGTTTAACGCATATGGTGTACAGCGAGAGCGATGCCTCGCTAAGGACGACACAGGCAAACCGTTGTAGGCAACAGGGGGCGGGGGGTCCTTCACGGCGCCCTTGAAGGTCAAAAGGTGTAACGTAGCTGGAGAGCCCTGCTCGCAGGCCGCAATGTACTCCGCTCCTTGCACGCCCGGCAATCAGGCGGTGATGCGGCAGTGACGTCTCGCCTCTTCCTCTGTCCCTGCCGACCCCCTTCGTCCCCGCCCGCCCTTGCACTGACGGAGGAACTAACGTTTTTAAAATCCGCGGAGCCCGCCCAGTCAACTTTTCGGGGCCCGCCGGGCTTTTGTGACCCTTACAGGCGAAGTGCGTGGGCGCTGTGGTCTTGAGAAAGCAAAACCAAACTTTCAATGAAAAACTGCTCTTTTCGGTCCGTTTTGGTGGTTATCGGGAGCGACTGGCTCTCTGTCGGTCGTACCGAATCAAAGGTTGCAGCTTTAACAACTGACTACAATAGCTATAACAAAACAGAAGCCATAGGTCTGATGGGATCACCACCATTTCATCGCCGTGGCTGGAAAAACGGAACACTTAGGCTGGGATGGGATTCAAAGTCAGGCTATTGCGAAGCGAAAACCAAGACACTGTCAGCTGAGCCATCTAGCGTACTTGTGCTGCGCATTTTTGTATGCGCTTTGGTCTGCGCGGTGCGCTTGATGTGGGCAGGTAACCATTTGCGTGCCTTGATATCTATGCGTCATTTTTCT
This sequence comes from Capitulum mitella, assembly GCA_030062745.1. Lineage (NCBI taxonomy): Eukaryota > Metazoa > Arthropoda > Thecostraca > Pollicipedomorpha > Pollicipedidae > Capitulum > Capitulum mitella. Next base: position 30,934,922 of record CP099844.1, read on the forward strand.
CCCATCCATCCGCCGTTGGCCCGTACTGATCCTGTGGACCAAATAGCCACTTCGCATTTGGTCACTGCGAGTGTTCCGAAGTAGAACAATAAGAATACCCATGCTGATGCAGTTATTGCAACCACATATTAATGAGCATTCATTTTTCGTTTTGTTTAAGCTTCAGTGTCGGTGATTTTGGTGTATGTAAGCAGCGCAACTTTTTATTTTGCAGTTTCCGCAATCGTGACGTTAGTACATAAACGGTTTTTCTTTACGCCCAAGTTGTAACCCGGAGGATATGGTGCTAAGATCGTAAAGTGTGGAACAAACATAATCTCGAGACGGGCATAACCTTCTTATCACGGACCATGTGTATGCCTAAACGCATATTAGCGTAGTCCATACAGATGCACGTTCAGGTACTTAAATGCCTGCGCATTTACACACACACACATAAAATATTCCAAATATTTTCGTTTTTAAGCCTTCCTTGTAGTCAATTATTTTTTTCTGGTAATGTGGGTTCATTGCCGTCAGAGGGGGCCCACGCCTTTCAAGGGGCCCCTGAAAAGTTGCTTGCCCCATACGAAAATACGACCCGCCGCCATTGGCCTGGACCCCTTCAAAAAGGGGTCTGCAATTGCAACGTAACTGAAGTCAAACTATGTTTAAGTTCCTTAGAAACACGGCAGCATTTTATCTTGATACGGAGGATCGATGGATGAGTTTGACCAGTAATGTCAATTTGCTACAGCTAAACATGCGCTGCAAAAGACAGGGCAGAAGGCTGCCTGTGCTACATTACGAATCACCAAGGTCAAGACACAAATGAAAACTCAAGACGTCATGGAAGCGCCACCTATTACCTGAGTGGTGCCAACGAACGATTCTTGATCGTGATGGTGGCGTTACTGTCTGCACTAAAAACGCAACTACTGGCGGGTCGCTGGTGCATTAAGAAGTTTCGTGTTCAAATATCTCTCCATAGACAACAATGCCGTGTTTTCACTACCCGTCGCTTAACTTAGTTTGCCATGGAGCTCTTGCCCGAACTCGCCGTCATGAGGTGGGGAAGGGGTTTAAGTTTAACCCTCGTCTAAGATTGAGACTAAGGGTGTTTCAGGACTGAAGGTGACACCTCTGGGTAACCTCCGTCTTGGTTTTCCTAAAACCAACCCATCTAGCCTACTTTGCTCGTCACCTCTTCAGTCAGGCCAGAAACCTGTTTGACGAAAAATAAATCTTTGAACGCCACTTTTCCGACACTACTGTTTCACGGACACAGTTTTCGGACAGTTGGAACAAGTTTTTTCCCCAGCCAACCTCGCCGCCGACGAAAAATTTATCTGCCGCACGCGCCACAGTTGTCCAGAATCTGAACTTTTCCACAGCAAAATTGGTAAGGACGTTCTGAAATTTGTTTATTTGGAGGCTCAGATGATGCAAGTTGTTCCGTGGAGTTGTGTTATTGCAAAGGTGGACGGACCGGTTCTCTGAGGTTTTTGTGAAAAAACTCCCCTAAAGCAAAAACCGCAAATGACATGGTTCAGCACAATGACTTCTAAGTGTCTGTTAAGTCTGAGGTCAATATCAGGTCAGGTCGGGTAAGGAGACCAGAAAATATCAGCCTCGGTACACAGTTCGTGTGATGTCGGGCGGCGTGGAGCAGTGGTTACCGTGCTCGTTTGTGGTCCGGTGATCTCCGGAGTCCGGGTAATAGCGACGTTTCGCCGTCCACCGCGACAACCGGCGTGAGCGACTGCGACGTCAAATAACTCTGACAGTAGGCCGTCGTTAAATTACTCAATAATCAGCTAATCAATCACTTGGGTGATATCGGAGTGCTTGTGTGTAAGCAGTGCCACGAAGGGAATAAATCTAATCCCTGTCACGATGGAACGTAGCCGAAGGTTGCCAGAAATGGCTTTAATGTGTTCCAAGGTCAAATGCCAAGTTTAGATGTTGCAGCAGTTAACCAGGACAGCCTGTGATAAGTTGGAGGGAATAAGGCTTTGTGAGATACAGTCTGTGCTCGACGAATATTTTCCTGCTTTAAGACAAGAAGCTTTGAGAGATGGGGCTACATCTCGCTTAAAACCACACCTCTGCCCGTGGTTTCCTTCGCGAGTTAGTGAGGGGATCAGATCGATCCCCCAGCACTAAGCGTAGTAGAAAAAGTCCCAACACTTTACGGGTTAAGTTTCGAGTATGCTTACACGTCCTCATTTGGCTCGGGCTTTGACTTAATAATTTATATTTGCAGTCAAAAGGACTTAAACCCAAGTCTGAACTTTTCCCAAAGTAGCATGGAAACAAAACAACACGTGCATTTGTGTGCTTACAGGAATATTTTTTCGGCAAAATCAAGCAGATTCCATAGTTCTTTATCACGTTTTCTTACATAACAATGGATTGCATGGCTATGAATGTATTAAAAATGCATGCAGCTACGTTTCTTTTAATTCATTGCTGTTATAAGCCTTAAACAACGAAAGTGTGCTTTGTGCTGTCAGTTCTGTGTATTCTCTGTCTTCTTGCTCGTGCGTCCGTGTGACTCGAATAGCGTAAGGCGAAAAGTCTCATTGTTTCAAAATGACCATATAATACTCAGCTGCCAAGGACTGCGGAAGGCACGAAGATTTCAAGGACGTGAACTAGGCAGTATCTCAACGTTTCACCGGAGAAGGCATCGTTCTCCCAAAAGTACGATATGCCAAAACACAACGCGACTGTGAACATGACTTCAACCAAATGGCCTAACATCCTGACAACTCAAGCTACTCCGAACTCCGGAAACATACAAAAAATGGGTCTAAGTCCCAACGACAGGGCGAAAATAGTGCAGAAAGACCTTTACGTCACTGAGGTAAGACGAACAACTTTTCGTCAATTTCAGGAGTTATTTTTTGCTACTTTTTGTCAAATGAAGAATTCCATTTATTCTCATGTATATAGGTGTATATATATACAGAAGATAGAAAGATAGATAGATACCTCGCTTTATACTTTTTTCTGTACTTTCTGCCCATCTGTTATCTATTGCGACCATTGGTTTCATTATTATCACTCATTCCCCTTCAAAAGCGGCAGAAAATATTGGGGTCCAAACCAACACTGGGCGGACCAAAACCAACATTGGATGGGCCAGAGCCCTCTCAAAAGAATACAGATCAACTGACTTTCAAACCCTCGCTGATGGCAGTCAAGCAGAATACACGATATAGGTTTTCTGAGGATTGTGAAGCCATGTAAGTTTTTATTACAACCAATTCATCTTTGAATATAAAAAAATGCAATTATAAATGAAACAATAATCACACTTTTTGTGCTACCCTAAATATTACATGAGGGTATCAATGATAAACCGGACAAATTAGCAAGGACTAATTCCATGATATACAGAAGATCTCCATTACAGGGATCGCGCCCTTGCACTGGTAATCGTAACCGGGAATTGTAACCTGGGGCGAGGTCACGTTTTATACCGAATTTTCGAACCTGAAACAGAGTACAATTCTTTGGTTCACAGATTTGGACTTTTAACTGGTCGGCATATGTGCTTCGGAAGCACTAACATGATAATTTACTTGCCAAGGGTAACCTTATCCCATCTCACCCACGCTGACCTTATTAGACCTTTCGAATTATTATTCGCTCTGTACAGTTTGTACAGACGCTATCCTTTCATTTTTAGCGGCCAGAATAACAACCCTTGATGTCGCTAAAATAACTTCCCGACAAATATTCCATTTCGCGACCGCGGCCGCCGCCCGGCGCCGGTGTGACCTACGTAAACAAATACTTTGTGGCATGGGTTCTGTGATGTAGAAATGATACTGCATAAACAGATGTTGTAAGATTTTATGCTATGCATGTCTGATCGATGGAAATGAGGCAGATGATACGACAGATACCAGAAATCCCTTACTTATCAGCGTTACAAATTTGTCCTATGTTGACATTGCTTGACTTTAATATGACAGCTGCAGACTTCATATGTATCCTAAACGCATTTTCGGCATGATCTAACTTAAACACAGCTTGCAACGAGAAAAAACGTGACTACTGCACTGAAAAGACGAAATTTTTTCTTCACTTTAAGCTTCATGTAAAACGGCCACGCTGTCCTTGAGTGATTTTTTACTGCATCAGATATGTAAACCAAGCCTTGTTTTTTACGTCTAACGTCTTTAGAAACACGCAAACTACTCAATGATTACAGTTTTCTGCCAAAGTATTAAAACGTCATTTGGCCTTTTAACACTTTGACCGGAAGTCAGTAGTACTTCTGGTGACTATTCTTGACCTGATTGGACTAAATCTGAGCGTTTTCTCTAATTTTAACAATGGCCTTCCAAAGGTGTTTTTTTTTTTGTTTTACTTTCACTGCGGGACTTACCGTCCTGGAGATTTGCGGGGGGAGGAGCGCTCATGCTTACCACGGCCTGGCAAAGGTGGATCCGGAGGCTGGCCCGGCGAGGGTTAATGGGTAGACAACCGTAAAGGATAACTCATGCAAATTTCATGTCACTGTGCAGCTTGATTAATAAATATCATCTAGAGCAGTCAAAAGGACTTAAACCCAAGTCTGAACTTTTCCCAAAGTAGCATGGAAACAAAACAACACGTGCATTTGTGTGCTTACAGGAATATTTTTTCGGCAAAATCAGCAGATTTCATAGTTCTTTAGAATAGAAAGAAAGATAATCATAATGTTACGTCGAATTCACTCACGCACACAATACCACCACATATTCTTTTGACGGCGATCTGGACATTGATATTCCAAAAACCATAACATATACTGTGTTGCTCAAAAGTGATTGTAATATATGCAGACAGATGAAACTTCATTAAATTTTCTTTGATCACTGTAGCCGTCTATGGCGCTATTCCACGTCATCCTGTCTGTATTTGTGGGGTTATTCCACGCAAACAACAAGACTTCAAAAAATTCCATTGCATGACAATTTCAGCGGCCAGAGCGCCTACTGCGTAATACTAAATTTCCATAGCTCCTGATTCTATTCTTTATTGTTCTTCTCTCCAGCTGATCAGTGCGATGTGAAACTGTCTTACACCACACTGCAGTCATGACTCAGGAGCGACTCAGGAAGCGGCGCTTCTCCACCAGAGCGCCTGGCTTGTATAATCAGTTCCCGCCCGAACTCACCTGACTGAGACCGCGGGCGTTATCTTGCACCGCGAGGCGGCGTTTGCTTGATCGGTCGCCGAACTAGGTCGCTGCTGGAAGTGCGCGCGTCCGGCTGTGTCGGCCCGTCTTGTCTTGCCTGTATGCGCGTAAGCCCTGTGTGCACGTGGAGAACGTCTGCGTGTTTTATTCCTTCACCTGCGACTCGGGGTTTAACCCTATTCCCGGCAGGGAAGAGCGGAATCCGCCCCCCCTCGGGTTTTTTGCTTGCCAATTCCAGGCTTTTTGACGCAGCTTCACGAAACTTGGTGACTTTTCCTAGCTATTCCTTCTACGCGCCGTGACAAAATTTCGAAATTCTATTTTGCTCAGGGGCGGAGCCAGACAACGTTTTTGGAAGGCACCTCAGGTCATTTTTGGCCATGTTGAGGGTAAAAGGAAAATGTCTGCCAAAAACAGAGTTTTTAAGATAGAACTTAAAACTTTATATGAATATATAGCTAAATAGTTGGGCAATGTGCATATGTAATTTTGTTTATCTGAGGTCACTTCACAAGGTCAAGTCAAGGTCAAAAGTCAAAATGTGTTTTTTCGCAATAATTTCGGCGCCGTTTTTTCAAATGCCAAACTCGGAATATATATGACGTAGAAAGATGCCCTCTACTTGTGTACCAAGTTTCAGCTTGATATCAGGTCAGGTCACGGAGCTATGACCTGAAATGTCAGTGCACGTACCCTATATCGCAAAAGCCAAAAAATGAATTTTTTGGAATAGAGTGAATTTAATCAATTAAAAATGTTTACAGATAATATTGAATGCACACGACATCATTCCAGGTGACCCCAAGGTCACTGGAGGTCATTTAAGGTGAAAGGTCACAAGTTGGTCTGAGAAACGTGTGACCATGACAGTTTCCCCTTTTTTATGTCCCTGGCACCGCCTATGCTAACATTATACAAACATTGTAATGCGATTTGTACTTCTTTAGCATAACATGACTAGCAGAAGCTAAAAAAGTGTTTTGGCCTCTTTTGTTCATTCCGTTATTAGAAAATTAATCCCCCTATTTTTGAAACCCTGTGAACGCCTATGAATTTTCTCAAAATTTCAAATTTGCATACCTATGGTAAAAGCCCTATCCATAATCTCTCGATTGGTGCCAGTTTCATCGAAATCGGTCCATAAACAACGGAGTTATAAGAAGTCAAAAAGTACCCCCCATTTTGACATTTTTGCCCCCCTGTATCCACAAATTTCAAAATTTTGAAAATTTATTTTTATCAGAACTGTAGTTCACGTCACGGCAAATCGATTGCCGTTTGTTGCGATGAAATCGGATAAGTAGTTCTCGAGATCTCAGGGGGGGCTGAATCCGCCCCCCCTGCCGGGAATCGGCCATACCGTCTAGCCCTCCGGGAATAGGGTTAATAACCACTGAAACAGAGAATAACCCACGACGTCAATGCATACATACATACACACAATATGAGATCAGCCTCGTTTTGGGACTTCGCCGCGGCTACCGAAGCCTTGTGGAGGGCCGTGACATGAACTGTTAAACTAAATGTTCCAACTTTCTGAGTTATATTGTGCAAACTGCAATCTAAAACGTAAACCCTCGCCAGATTGGCAAGCTGACGTGGGCAGCCGGAGCCGGCCTGGGGCGTTTCAACGTCCCCCCCTCTGTCTCGCGAACGGAACGCCTGAACAAAATGGAACACATATGATAGGAAAGCTCGCCACAAGGACGTTTCGAGGCTCTCAAAAATGCTGCAGAACTTTGAAAAAATAATGCAGATTTTGGCCTGTATATTTCAAAAATAGCACTTTTTAAAAAAGAGCTCTAGCTACACCGTAAATAAGGCTAGAACAATTCTGTGCATGCGAATGGAAAGCTAATAGAATTGGAATTCACATTACGTTGGCATATAACTTATAAAACGCATATAATTATATATCGCAACAGGTGACTTGATATACTGCCATTTCGCATTTCGCGATATTTGTGAGATTTGTGAACGTCGATGGTGAGTTGTTTATGTACGTTTCCAAAACGGTAGAAATGGTTTGTACACACGTTTCAAATACCGATAAAATAAAACTCCCACGACCTGACGTGGCCTGACCTAACCTTGTGACCTGACCTAAAATTTAGACGTTGTCTCTGCTATATTCCGTGTTCTGTCGAGGATCGATCATTAACAATGCAAGCAAAGGGGCAAAGGGTACCTTTGGATTCATACTTCTTGGGTTCCACAAAGGATGGTATATAAGGTCGGTCATATCACATGACCTGACGTAGGATCATGGCTTGATTTGAATCACGCTTCGGTTTCTTCATTTTGTGTCTAGATCTACCTTTGCATGATGAAATAAACCACAGAGATAAAGCTGGACATCTGAATATGATCTCGGCTTCCACCATGACAATTTTGGGCTTCAGAATCGACATCATTGCCAATTTTTACACCAGGAATCATCAGAATGGAGTTTTAGACTCCTTTTGGTGCTTTACCCCAAATGTGACCTGACTTGAACTCCGGGTTAACGGGAACATGTGGGTTAACACAATGTGTCATGTTTGATGACTTTCTTGACCCAGGAATGCATTTCAACTTCTTCCGCAGTGACCTCGCATGATCTCAGGTGGGCTAAGGTTATTTCAGAGCTTGGAAACGTCTTAATGCAATTTTAGAATACAGTATCGACTTCAGTGCGTATTTTTACACACGGGATCATCAAAACGGGGTTTTAGACTTCTTTTTGCTACTTCACCCCAAATGTGACCAGACTTGACCTGGCGTCATGACATTTCATGCGGGTCAACACTGTCTGTCGTGTTTGTGACTTCCTTGGCCAATGAGTGCATTTCAGATGCCAGCAAGCCGACAAAAGGGTTGAAAACTATTAAAAATGGTGAGCTGACCTTTGGTCAGTGACCGTGACTTTGACAACATATTCTAAACAGCGTTGTTCTTGGGAATGTCCTCGACTTGTCCTTGAAAGTTTCAGGGCGGTCCATCACACGGAGTAGTTCGTTGGAGACTGTTTAAATATATCGTAGATTGGCCTCTTTTACGCGACCTAGGTTAGTGACCTAACATGACTGGAAGTTGGTAATTCCACAGGACATAAGCAAAGAATGTAAGAAAAGGTGTTAAAAATTTCGCGCGCTGCGCGCTGGTGCTTGCGTTATCACCAAAAGCTATAAGGGGGGGGGGGGGGTACAACGTTAGCGGGACCGGTTGTGCGAAGGTTAAAATTTTGATCAAACAGACAGACGCAACGATGTTTTGGATACATCTATGAAGCGCTGCTGCATTTAATCAATCTGTCTTTTTTACCATAACGTAAAATGGGCCAGTTATATTGTACTTAAACCTGTACGGCATATACTACTCCTCGTGTACTGGAAATACCTTCAAATCTGCATACATAACCGTCAAAAAAAAAACACTTTATTCCCGTGAACGCATGAATGGCCTTGACTGTTTGCACATAGTCTTCAAAGAAAAGCATCGTTACCACGGTTTCGGAGGAGGAAGCAGCGCTCGTCTTTAGAACCTTGAAGTGGTGATTGTTCGATATTGAGAACAAATCTAATAGTTTCTGTTCATCGTGTATTTCAACAGAAATGTGAACCCCCATTTCCGATCGTACCCTGAGCGAAACAAAAGATTATTCCCTATGATTATATCTAATGTAATAAATCTTATTATAATTCTGATTGTTATACATAGATGTAATCATCATTTTCAAGTCTCTTTAGATAAAATAGCAAATTATCGAGGACGAGACCGTTCGATGTACGATTCAACACCGTGACCAAGAAAAGCGGACTTGGTTCTGTACAATGAAGTTTCGCTAAATCAGTTCTAGAGGCTTCAATTATCCTTGAAAATAATTTCAATAGGCCATTTCCACCATTAACGTATCATACAGTGATGCCTGTCCGGATTGCGCACAGTTTTGCGTTGTCATATCGTTATTGGTGGCCCCTGGGCTTAGCCCACAGTTTAGCTAGTTGAGTCTATGAAGATGAGACTTTCAAAATTTTGGAATTTGAAAACAGCGACATTTTGCAGGCATGTGCCTTCTGTAGCAACCAGCTGGTTGACTTAAGTGTCAGGGCAAACGGACAAGATGCATTTTCCAACAATAATTCAAAATCGAAAGCGTGCTTTGCAAGCTTTTACCGAGTGGGATTTCATGCATGCCAATCGCTCGGAAAACTTCAAATCAAGATGCTTGTCAGTGTGTGTGTGTGTGTGTGTGTATGTGTCTTTGCTTGTGTGTGTGTGTGTGTGTGTGTGTGTGTGTGTGTTCAAACTTAGGAGCATCTAGCGCCCGAATGCGCCATCCGATCGCGACACAAGTGGCATCGTCGGGTACGCCGGCTCGGCAGACAGATTGTGGCGTAGATTTCGAAGTGATGGCGTAGCGTGTGGTGCGTGCCACGTGGCGCGAGCCGGACTTTTGCAGAAGACAATTAATCACGAGTTCAGGTCAAACGGTGGGTACTGTTGACTCAAGACCTGGTCAAAGTATGGGCCCCAGATGCACGTACTCCCTTTTGTGATCGGTACCCAAGTGCGATCCACGTGCCGATCCACGGGCACATGTTTCGATATGAACTCGGGGACCCTCGAGTGCCGTGAACAATGACCTAAACATCTGAAATTTGAAGAACAGATTGACGAGCACTAAGTCTATCCGAAGGTACACCATATGATAGGGAAGGTGCAACGGGTCACGTGCAGCGCGCGTGTCCGTCTTTTACACCCCATGTTTCATATCTGCCAGTGGCCGGGACGCAGAGAGTGCAGTTTGGAGCGACGATTACTTAGAAAGGCGGAGGAGCATTTGGACAGTCATTTGCGATGGATTCAGGCCGAAACGACGTTACAACTTGCACGTGAAGCGCGAGGCACCCGAGATTAATACCTCTCCTTTATTGCCGCAAAACTGCTACCACTGGGATGTTGAAAACTGGTGGGCAGGAGTCCGTGATTCGTGGCAATCGACGTATGCGTAGGCCGCGAAACGGGGGAGGGGGCACGGGGCACCGCCCCCTTAACTGGCGACATTTAACCCTTCACCGACGGGGTTTGTTTTAGGGCTGCCCTGCGTTTTTTCTCGAATAGATTTTAAGTGGCGAAAGATGAAGCGCTGATTTTTTTTGGCAGCCACATTTTGGACATTTTGACACTCTGAATAGAATTTTCAGAATTTTCAACGCCATGGGTCGTGACCTGTGGCCTTTTGTCAAGGTCATGTTAGACATGTTTTTAACGAAATCGAACAATACATTTCATTTGTTGGAAATTGATTGTTGTTGTGTTGCATGTTGTTGTGTTGCATGTTTCTCTCATAAATCTTGTTGGCAATGACCTGATTTTAGTGAATGGGAAGAGTCAGGCCATCAGAGGTCAAGCTAGGTCAAACGTGCATATCAAGCTTTGATTTCAAACGCCATTGTAGTTTTGTATGTAGGGTAAGTGACACCTACACTTGCAGGAATGCTTCATTACGATCCACGTCAACATATTTCAACAAACATCGTTTGAGGTAATGTAAAACCAATGCGCAGGTCAAGGCCACACTGGGTCAGATACATTCAAAAACTCAAAAATAAGAAATTTGATTGCGCCCCTAGCTGTGACCTTGAGAAACTATGGCGGCCACCACAGTGATCTGCTAGAATAGACTGTGTACCCACCTACCTGCACACCAAAGTTAGTGGCTCTAGCTCCAGTGGTTTTCGATAAGGAGCGATTTCCGTAAAACGTCATGAGCGCCCCCTAGCGGTGACCTTGGGAACCAAGGTGGCCGCAACCTTAAGTAGGCGACCCTCTCCCAGCCCAAGGAAAACTGGTGTACCAAGCTTGGCACGCGTGTCGTTGCTCGTTTGACCTGTAACTCCACAAGAGTGTGATAGAATTATCATGCCTCCCATTGCAGGTTTCAGCTACGACGACATTTTGGTGACCTGAGAGGTCACCCATGGACCTGGACCCAAAAGCCTTTACATTTTCCGACACCTTAGACACCAGCAAACACGCTGGTGCTAACAGGATCGATTTATTGCCAAACATTCGGGAACTTTATTGCTAAGAAAACTTGGGTATATTTTTACATGGCCTCAAAAGAACGAACCTGCAGTTGAACAAAAAACTAATGTAACGCATGCAAAACTGACAGAGTGTTCAAAGTTTCAAAGTTCAAAGTTTAAAAAGCGGAACCGTGCCTTTTTCAAGCACAAAAATTCCAGGGAACCAAAAGTGAGAAATATGCCCGTTTGGCGGACGGGACCCCATTCATTTTGCATCGGCCTTTTAGTTCCCCGGCCTTCCGCTTGAGGCACCACCGTGACCTCTGCGTCGTCTCGGCCACGTCAAAGCAACACGAATGGCGATGCCAAGAGCTACGGTGCTGCATATTTCAGGCTGTAATATTTCGTGCTGGAGCCCGAGTGTCATCTAGGTATGTAGTGGACACTTTGCGCTCACTGACATTTTTGCGGTGTTCAGCTCCCATCACTGCCATAGGAAAACTTGCAAAATTCCGAGTTTAATGATTTTTCGTAACGACTGGTTATGGGTATACCAAAGACACGCACTGTCAAATATGCGGTCATTCAAGCTCTTATTGCTGGAAGTGATTCCACATTGATATCGACTAAACTCAGGCGGTACCTGGGGGTTGAATGAAACAGTCAGACTTCTTTTAGCATGGAGAATGTGCAGAAAATATTGCGGGCGGCACTATCCACCACTCCATTGTTTTTACTGCGGCAGATACCCCACAGACATGCACCTGAAAATGTACGCGCATCAGTTCTAATGGATATGCAAAGGGTTTCAATTCAGTACCGATAAAATTCAGGCGGTACATGGGAGATAAACGGAGACAAGTTTGCAGTCAACCAGCTGATTGTCTCCACGGCCATAGGTTCGATCCCTCGACCATAGAAACTTTCGTCCGGTTTCCTTACCCCTATTTCAGTACACATAAACGAAAGACGCATTCCCGCCACTAGTCCAATTTGTTCGCGGAAAAAGCCGTTTGATTCACCGTGGTGAGAACTTTATTCCTTTGGAAGCTGATTTGGAAAATAACGACAGGGGCGGATACAGGAGGACAAAAAAACAGACGGAAAGTGCATTATTTTTGGTTGTTTTATAACCCAATATTGATCAACCGATTTCGATCTAGCAAGAATCGATAGCTATTAAATACAGATTTTAGCTCAAACCTACATATTTACAATTTCGAAATTCATAGGCATTCATAAAGCATTCAACAGAGAATTCATATTGGAAATGCATGTTTTTGAAATAATAAAGCCAGTCGTTGAATGCTTGTCTGGTAAAACAATGCTTGAATCAGTAGATAAAACTCACAGATACACAAAATACCCAAATAATCCGGAAATAAGCCTGGAGATGAACACACGTGCAATCAGACACAATGTTGTCACAATCCGATACAGCAAGCAGTAGTAAAGTATTTTCATGGTCACTCAGCACCGTACTGCTTTTTCAGTCGTTTGAAATTGCTTAATAAAAGTACATGTTTAATAATTTGTTTATTGTTATCTCATGTTTGTTTTTCTTGATACATAAGCCAATATTTCATGAGGCAGTCAATGAATTAGTATCCGGAACAAATTCGGACGGGCAAACGTTTCGCGCATGCGCATCTCAATCGAGCGCGAAGTGTTCACTGCGAACACTTGTTGCCAGAAGAAACTAAAGTTCCAGAATCGAAAAAAATCCTTAGAACGGCGTCGCATAGCGTCTCATGATTCAAAATACCTCACAAAATATGCAAATGACAGCAAGCTAATAAATAAGCCATTGATGCATGGTATGTTTAAAAATGTTGAAAAATGTATCAAGAAAATCTTACAGGGTTAAAATGCCTCCAACATAAATTAAGACTTAACAGGAGATTAACAGATATTGTCAGATGATCTTTCCAGAGGTTTGAGACAGCGTGATGCAAAGCAAAGTACAACCCTTTCGCCGTCCGTCATTTACATCTTTTAAACTGTAGTTGTTCAGTCTCTTAGCTGCCACAAAAAGGTTTTACACGTACGAAACTTGGATAATACAGTGTCAGGAAAATACAGTACTTGCCTCTCAGCATCTTGAGATGTATCAATCACTTCGTCTTTAGTTTTTTATGTCCTAAACCCTACATTCTTTTCCTTTCGCATGGCGATAGATAAGCATTTTCCCTTGATAACGCTGTTTTTTTCTTTCCCTTAGATCATGAGCCTGATGGCATTTATGATCGCCATGCACCTGTTTGCATTCTTGATATGGCTATACAAGAGGAGACGCGACAAGAAGCGACACGTGGTGTCCTACCTAGACACCACTAATACTCGCCCTGAGCCGCAGTGACGACGACAGAATCCGGCGACGGAACTGCCTATCGCGTTCAGCTAACATCACGCCCCCTGGGTGATACATACCCATCGATTAAAACCAACACTGGTATCGGCCCCGACGTTGTTGTGCACCTTGTTCCGGCCATGAATTGGTCTGGGATCTTTGTAACGTGATGTTTTGTCACGATCTGGCGTCAGCCGCAGTGACATAAAAGGTGAAGCATGTTCTGATCTGTCAAAGGGAGCGATTTGTGTGGACCGTCCGAGTTGCAACTTTACCAGCACGGCACCGTGCTGATATACAGCACACTCCGACTGTAAAAATGATGCTGCCGCGTCGGCACCACATCCATGCATATCATGGAACATCCGTAGAGCGACGCCTTTCCCGAAGCAATAGCTTCACAAATGCGCTTCCAAACCAACTACAAGGATTCGCCAAATCCATGTCCTTCAGACCTCCAGGTACTTATTCCGTTCGGCGAAAATTGCTATCAAACATTATTTGCCACGCCATTTCGGACGGTTTTCGACTTGCAAGTTAGACCACAGGGAAGGAATTTTGTAAAAAGAATGAAGGAAAATGGAATTTTAAATACGTACAAATACGGTCGCATCACGGCCAGATGACTCATCCGACGAGCAGCGCGAACCAGCTGTTTTGCCACTGTTTATGGGAGTGGCAGGCAGACGGCGGTCGGTCGATATTGTGGCGAAGCACATTTCTCGGTCTGGCGGATGCGAGCCGTCGGTGGGAGTCCCTATGGCTACCTTCCCAGTCATATCATATCATATCATATCATAAAATCGGTCCACGAGCCGCTTCCGGACACCTGGCAAGGAGCACACCGCAACCGATGCTTCCCGGCCATGCCTTTCCGGACTCAAGACTGTCTCAGACACCCTTCGGACGGCACCAGGGAGAAGAGCAGACGCGTCAGACGTGGCTCGCTGTTGCAATGCTCTGTGCCCGTGCACGGCTGAACGGAGGAATCAGCAGACAGGCGGCGGGCGGCCCGGGACCGCTCCCGTGTCCATGTTAGGCCGGCGCGCGCCCGGCGGCCGGCCAGGGCAGCCGGCGGCCGGCCGGGGCGCGGCCTTGTCTCGGGCTCCGGTGGCAGCCGGCAGCTGTGGGCGGCCAGGTATTTTTGGCCAGCCCCACTCAGAGCCGATGTGGGGTGGAGGGGGGGGGGGGTGACGGCCGCCGCGGCTGCCGAGGCACCAGAGCGAGTGGAGAGCGGACCCGGCTCCGAACCCACCCCAGGCAGTCCCGTGCTCCCGAGCAGCCCTCCTCACGGCCATCTGCCAGCAGGCTCGGCCATTGGTGTAACGCCAGCAGTTTCTGTTGTATAGTGCTGGCGCCTGCGAACGGTGTTTTTATTTGCAGAATTGCCTGTTTGATTTCTGAGCCGAACTGCTCTGTATCTCAAAATAGTGCACACAGCATGGTTCGTCTTGTACTCCGATAAATGTCTTGAGGTCATTCTGAGGGCAATGTAAGTTATTCCGGCATACGGTTATTTCATGGGTCGATGAAAAATAGATAGCTCAGGCAATGAAGGCGCAAATAGGACTGACAGTGATAAATGAAAATGAAACCCAGGCTTTGGCGGCGCCGCCACCACCACGCCCACCATCTGTTTCAGTTCCGCGCGATGAGCGCAGAGCTGGGCAGATACTAGTGGCCACACAGCGCTGCTTGCAAACATGTGCCTGGATACAGACTGAATGTATGCCTTCAAGTGCCTGGGTGCCGATAGAGTGCATGCTGTCAGCTGCCTAGATACCGATGATGTCCTCGTTTTTGGGTTCGATGCCCACAGATAATGGGTATTAAGCCCACATACGGATACCTTTATAACATTCGCATCTCAGAGAGGAAGCGAAACTCGGTAGCTTACGGAATGTAGTGACAAATTTAAGCTCGGCGATTTGATAAATTTGTCACACATATCGTAAATGACGATTCAAAGGGAAAACCATTCAAAGCCACTGGTGCACAAGTTCTCGCGCCTCGCAAAAATCATAAGTTTTAATTCGTGTAATGAACAGGAACCTCCACATAAACTTTGTAAATAAGACAATGTCCCTAAACAAAGTAATGTCCCTCTACATGTCATGGCATCGTCCATAATTTGTAATCGCCTCGCAGACATACGCAGCAAACGAGTTCATCAACTGATCTTTTACCAAAATGATCAAATATACAAGTGAGCAATGCCCAGTACCTATATCCATTGGTTAAGCTTCTATCCATCGGTAAGTTTTGTTTCAAGGAAACTTGTAATAGAGTTCCTGTCTGACCCCAGAAACTAGACCACTCGGTCGTTCCGCTGCGGACTGTAAGAGATGGCCCCAGGCCAGTGGCGCGGCTGTCAGAGATGTCCGGCCGGTGACCTAGACTGGGCCGGAGGCGGCTCTGACAGCCGGGCGCGGCCACGGTCGGAGACCCCAGTCAGCGTCTGCCGGCCCTGTCAGCGATGACCTTGACCGCGCGATGGAGGTGACATTTTCAGACTGAGAAACCACCGTCGTGACTTGAATGGAAGGTCTGAATCGTAGGTCCTGCACTGATCCCCATTCTAAATTGCTCAGAGCCTACACAATTTCAAGAACACGGTTTCTAATTCGCAAACCTAACAAAGTGTAGTTCATAGAAGATGAATCTACATGTGTGTACAAAGTATTCCAAAAGTAAGGATACACGGTAGTATAGGTCGTTCTTGGGAATACTTAATCAAAATATAAAGATATGTTGCGTGATGTTATAAAAATCTAGAAGATCCTTTCAGTGCCAAATTTATTTATGTCTAGCCGCAGTGTACCTCAGAACATCTAAAAGAACCAAATTGATCGAATTTAATTACTATTTTTTTAAACCGGTTACTGCTGCTGCGCGCCTCTGCTGTAGAGTCCATCCGGTGAAACACACCGACCAGGACATTCATTCAGGATTTGTTGCGGAAGTTCCCGGCGCACGGGTCTGAGCGCGAGCTTTCCAGAGCCGGTAGGCCATCGCTTCGGTCCGGGAACAACATCGGCTTGGTGAAGGTGTCGGTAGAGGTCGACCCCAAACACTCCTGCTGTCGACATTCACAGTGCCTGGGAATGCCGAAGACGACAGTTCTCCGCATTTTGAAGAAAGACGTCAGCCTCCATGCCTGCGAACCACACGTTCAGAGCGCCCTGAGCAGGGATGACGATGCGACGAGAATCAATTCTTAATGCGGTTAGAAGAAATGCTGTTTGAAGCTGATACGCTCTCACGAGTGGCCGGCAAAGAGCTGGGCCCGTCGCAGTGTCAACCAGTCGCTGGTCTCAGCGAACCCGACTAACTTGACTAAGAACTGAATGGACGTTTGGATACCATTCAGGTAACGTTTGGACACCCTGCAAAATGGCAGGATAGCTCATTGCCAAACGCCTTGTGTCGGTGCCTCTAAGGACCGTCTTGGAGGCCCGTGGGTCCCGTTTGTTCGACGCTCAAAGCGGCGATCGGTGAGAAACTGATGTTCGATGTCATACGTGGTAATATACGTTCTGGTTTCCGTACTGCATTGTTTCTCATGCGGTGGCAGTCCTGGCTGCACTACTGTAAGTGCGATATTGGGCTTGAGAAACTGTATAGAACTGAGTAACTACAAGTAACCGGCGAAAAGGAATACAACGAGCGTTTGTAAACTGCTTGAATGATATAGGTGCAAATCGTACATGAGGGGAGTTGCGGCGACTTGGATTATCTCGAATGAACTATGCATCATTAGCTTCAAGATCATTTCAGGCTCCCACAGAACCATCAAGATTTGAAAAAGAGGATGTCTGAAAGACATTATTCACCACAACATTGTTTTCGAGCTTTTCTGACCATTTTCACCACCTCCAGCACCGTTATCCTGGAGACAGCCATGCCTTCAAAGACTGTGTAGACGACATCTAACAGGAATCTCGCAGATCATAGAAGCAGGTAATTTGTGTCCGAGACAGTTGGTATTTTGAATAGATATATTTATTTATTTGTTTATATCCATATATATATATTTGTATATATATTTGTATATATTTATATATTCAGATATTTGTTTATATCCATATATATATATATATATGTTTGTGTGTATTCTTGGGAAATAGCGGCAATACGGTAACATACATGTAATACATGATGCCTGCTCTGCCAGACTCGGAGAAGGAATCATTTCACGCAAGGCCGACAGTATCTGGGCGCCTCACTCACCGGGAATCACACCGTTCTGGACTTTTTTCTATGGGGCCACGCAAAGGACCAGGCTTTCAAGGCGAAATCAAGGACAGTCCAACCAGTGTTAACATTGCACTGACATGTTCCTAACATGTAACATGTTCACCAACAGGACCAAGACATGCCTACAACACGGTGGAGCGCATGTTGAGGGTAAATGATAACCTGGTTTGCTGTGTCACTCAGAACTGATATGGTTCGTCAGCCGTTGTTTTCATATGAAAGCAGTGATGTCCGTGTAAAGCACCCACGTTTTCTGGTTGCAATGAGTGATCTTACATTCGTCTGTGTGGAATGTAAGCTGATCTTTGACACTTAAAGAACGTTTCCAAACTTTTGGGACATCCGGAAAATCCGACGTTAGGGATCGGAGCCCGTGCTATACAGAGCTTGTTGCGAATACTCCGACTTCTTTACCCTATCGCGGAAATCCAGCTAACGGCTGATCTTGTGGGGAGAGTTTAACTTGCCGCTAAAGGTGCGACACTACCGTGTGGTAGGCAGCTTTACCCTATGTTAACTAGCTGCCAGCTGACTCGTGCGGTAAATATCGAGCGCCTGGTCGACTCGAACCCGTCTTGCTTCGACGGAAAGACCAGCATTCTACCAATCGAACTACCGATCACGGTATCTGGATATCCACCACCTACGTTTTGAATAAGTCGCAGAAACGTTTTGAGATTGTGTGATGATTTCATGATTCAAGAACAACATGCTTGGGTGGCTCTGAATCACACCTCTGAACGAGAAACCTAAATGGTGGACGGTTAGTTTTTTTTAGGAAGAGTCAAATGTCGATATTTTCACTAAGAAAGCACGACATTGAAACGGTATTTTCATAACTAGAAATCTAAAAGCTGTGGATGTGCACACACAGAATTAGCCTGATATCTCAAAATGTCAGTAAACATTGCTTCCTTGACAAAAATGTGAGTTCGTGAATTTCTGGGGGAATCGTGAAAGGAAAATCCGACGTTACCGAAAAGACGTGTTGTTGGTTATTTCGCAGCAATGGGCATAGCCAGACCAAATTTATGCATCAGTAATAGGCTGGGGATCAGAGAATGTCTTAGTCATGCAAACAAGTGTAGAACAAATAGACAGAACCGTGAATTGGGGCCCGAAAAGAGATAGGAGCTCTAGCTCAGACTGCCACCGACAAGGCTGGTGTGCTCCTATGTTTACTAGTTCTAAGATTTCGCGTTATTTCGAGTTACATTTCGGAGGTATTGAAAATGTACCATTCAAGTGGAGAAAAAGGAACAAAGACACCCGACTTGAAGCACGCAAGGTAACACTCAGACATAAGAAAACCGAAAAGAATTGCGCCGACCGTCTCGAAGAGTCCTGTGGGTGGATGGGGGCACCTGCTTTATGATGGCTGACGAGAGCTATTTTCATCCATGAAGAAAGTGGAATATCATGCACAAAATGCTACTGCATCCGGCCGGGGCAGACAACCCAGAGGAGAGTTATTGTCGCCCCACTGGCCAGTTTCCCGGAAACTACAAATGTGGGGAGCTATCTCTGACGCTACCCGTCATATGGTCAGTCAGACCAATGTGGACTGCGCCACGTGCCGCGGCAAACGTCAGCGACAGGTATGACCACCTTTCATAGCCCAACATCACCCCGATAGTGGCTGTTAGCTGCAGCTCACAGAGCCCGTGACAAGCTACGCCTGCTGGAAAAGGTAGACGTATCTGTTGTGGGCCGGGAGATTAACTCGCCCAGTGTGCCTCTCATGCGTCCTACTGAGGACTTCTGAGGACTTCTGAGCGGTAAGTCTATAAGACCGGTTGGTTGACCATTTCTAACGTGCAGCTGGAACGTTCTATCGGGATGGTGCTGCCATAGACAAATGTGGAGATCCCGCGAAAACTGATACAGGGGGTCGGCGATGGCGCGTGGTCAGAACGAAACGACTGTTTCGTTCTGACCAAGCTGCTCCACTGACAGCTTGTGGTACATGTTATGTGTTATTCGCATCCGAGTCTAGTGGCGTGACTGTAGAAGAAACAAAATTTGTGAAGGTTTTAGGTAGCACGAGGCATAAGTTTTGTCCAAAGCGTGACGGCCCGCCCGCTGTCATATCAACCTGAGTTTGTGTCACATTTGATGTCCTAAAGAATGGTTTTCTGTTTTAGTTTAGGGCACATGAGCTCAATTTGTTATATCAATGGGGCTCTGTGTTATGCAAAATTTACTTTCACATTTAACCACTGTTTTATGCCAACTCAAACAATGCGAAGAAGGAAGACAAGGCAGGGATACGACAAGACCCTCCACTGTCTTACATTCCTCAGGCATTTAACGCATACTCTTCCTGGTTATGGAACGTTGTCACCGCGCTCTTTATGAAGATCTTCAACCGCACAAACAAGAAACGTGCACAAAATCACGTCGAATGTATCGAAAAACGTCCAAACACCATTTTGCATAATAAGGGCTTTGAATATCACTCCTAGATTATTTAATCATAAGGGATTATTCAATCATAACTTGCACAGCCTACTTCAGACGTCCATTTCCATCGTGTCTGGAGCCTTTTGTCGGCAGGTATAAAGGTCCCAATGCCATACCGCATAGCATTTCTTGAACTGATTGTCCTGCGCACTATATTGCACATATGTTATGTAGCTCAAGAACCGAAAAAAACATTTGAAATAATTCAGACGTCAGTATGTTTCCACGACACTTTGATTGCATTCGCAGAACAGACAAGCAGATTGACAGGTTGTCAGGAAAGAACGCAGAAAGGCATTCCGTAACGCTTTCTGTGCGACAACGTACACCTGCACGTGATAACATCAGTGAGACACCTCCAAACACGAGCCGGGAGGTGCGTCACGGTGGCGGGCCGGCGCGGCGGCCGCGGCCGCGCTGAAAGTGAAACCGTTCGCGGCGCCGAGTCGGGCGGCGGGGCTATTCCGGCGGGCTGGGCGGCCGCCAGCTCTGGAGGGGCGGCTGCCGCTGGCCGGGCCGGGCCTGGACTCCCGGCCAGGTGCGAGGACGCCGGCCACCCTGTCCGCCGGAGGCGGGCGCCGGACGCGGCCTGGACTGCGCCGCCGCCAGCCCTCTGCAGTCAGTTAAATAGCCGCCGATTGTATCAAGCATGTGACGGTTTATGACGCCATGCTTGATAGCTTACGAGGAGGAAGGGAGTAGTCGTATAGGGGCAAGACTTTTGGGAAAACTGTGGAACTGAGAGATTTTGTAGTGGTTTTCTCTTTGCAGCGCCATAGTGTTTTTGAGAGAAACTGCGGAAAAAGGAAGGGAAATTCGAAGTGAACTCGTGGCCTGTTACTCTTATGCCAATAAGCATGAGTATTTACCATAAGACCACGTAAGACCAAATCGTTACCAACGCGAAATTTGAATAGGGTGCGACCTTGCTAAAGTTGTAAATGACCAGTCTTGAATTGAAATTGTTTTCCATCGGATGGTCTGAATTCATGCAAACGACGAGTTTACTTTATCTTAAGCGTAACTAGGTGGCTCAAATTAAGATAGAAAAACTTATTTGGGTTATGGCCAGGCTTGTTGTTGAATCCCCTAAGGGGCCATTGATTTCGAGTCCGACTCATGGCTTGCTGAATCGCTTCTGATTCCGATTCGACGCAGGTTTCCCAAAACTGAATCGATCCCGATCCGACTCTCCATCAAATGAGGCGATTCCGACGTCGATTCTGAAATCAAATAAAAGATTATTTCAAAAATGTTCTATGCTTGCGCAGAAAATATGCCTCGTAAAGCAATTATAAACTAATATTTTTCAACAGGCAGTCTTAATGTGTACGTGCATATCAGGATATTTCTACAAAAGCACATATTAATGTTCTATTTACAGAACGTCTGGCTGCGTATCTTACCGCCTTTAGTAATAAGTAGAAAGTAAATAAAGAAGTGAACACAATGTCGCAGCACACTGCATGGGCTTGCATTAAATGCATTTCCATATAAAGAAATATGTTGTGTCTAAATGTCTTTCCTGTGGAACTGTGAAGAAGACTTGATATCATTTTCGATAAAAAATCCCTATCCGTTCTGAAAATTATATAGTATTTTACAATTCTACAACATTTTCGAATTTTTCATTGGGTTATTTTAGGGGATGCAAATTATGAATTGTCTGGAGAGCACACACTGCTTGTGGGGCGCTCCATCCAGTCTGGTAAGGGTTAAATTATTGTGTGCAGAGTCAACACTGTGGATCCCGGCCCTCTAAAAGATACACAAAAGGCAGGTCATGTTTGAGCGTTCGGGATCAGACCGTACTTCATCAGACCGGTCGCGTCTGAAGACTGGAATCAGACTGCATTTCGTCAAACGGGTGACGTCTGAGCGTCTGGGATCAGGCTGAACCTCATCAGACGCCTGCTATTGAGGCCAGGACACGGCCACTATGACAGGCCGGATCTAGACAGACGACCGCAGCCCAGGTCACGCCCCTGCACCGCCGGTCACCTGCCATATTTGGCGTGGCCCGGCGGCTGGTCGGCCGTCGCCGCCGACTCGACGCGGCGCGCGCGCCCCCGTCGGCACCGACGGCGCCGCGCCACCAAGTAAGGCGCGTGCCGCCGGCCGCCAACGCCGCAGGCTATATAAGAGGGCCGGCCACGGGGCCGCCCTCACAGTCGCTCGAGCTGTCCATAGGATCCGCGTGGGGTGCCAGGTAGGTGGAGCGAGGGGTGGCGGGTGTGCCGGGGTCGTGATCGGCTGCGTGGGGGTCACGTGGAGACGCCAGTGGCGACGATGTGAGAGCCGTCGGACTTGTGAACGAGTGGGTGTGATTTGGGTTGGCTGCTAGGGGCTGCTGTTGTCTTTTGCTGGTTTGAGCGATTGCGTTCAGTGAGTTAGAGCGAGACGTGTGCGTCGGGTTCGCAGGGAGTCTGGGTCACCATGACTGGCTGTGAAGTGTGACGTACGACTGCCTGTGATGGTCAAAATAATAGCCTGAAATCATTGAGTGCTAGTGGCGGTGGCAAAGAAAAGGGGTCGATGCCAGGGTATGTTTGGGGTCACACCCGGGAGTGGCTTCGTTTGTACTTTGTTGGTAAAGGCCATAATAACAGTTGTTTATTGAATATGGGTTTTGGCTTTTGGCATTGGTGCTGCTGAGCTGGTGGGGGTAGTCGGTGTCTGTGACAGTTCATTTCAAGTCTATGGGATAACTTTTAGTCAACAAGGGTTTGTGTGAGCCGTTGTGTGTTTGTGGAATTCTAAAAGAGTCTTTGAGGGTTATGTGCTCCGTGAGAGATGGCCCAAGTCTGTGCGTGTCTTCAAAAGCTATCTTATTATCCATTGCTTCTTAAACTGGGTCGTGAGGAGACTGATACGGGATTGTGTCACTTTTCATTGTTTTCAGTCCAATGTGAAATGGATTGAACTGCTTACGTATGCTTTGCTTTGCTTCTGAAATAATCTTTGATGGTTACTAAATTTGTGCCCAATCTATTCAGGTTCTATCAATTAAAGTTATGCAAATGACCAGGGTAGGCTAGAGCACACCCCAAGGATAAGAAAGGTCCACCAACGTAGTAAATGATACGTCATTATGGGTACGTAGTTGTAAAGTAAACAGGATTTTTGCAAGGGGAGGGGTCAAGGCACAGCTGAACATTTTTAAAATAAAAGTACATACTTTTTAAGCTGTAATAATAGCCAATGTGTGGGAACTTCTGATGATGGGGGAGGGGGCGAGAAAGAGGTGTCAGTCATTCCTTCACACCCCCTCCCCCTGCTTACGCTCCTCATACATTGGAGGCTGCTCTGACAGTTTAATGTTTTGGTAATTTTTTTCCTGGAGTGGTTTTCGTTTACAGTAAATGGGTTTAAAAATGCTATGTGTAACTTCGATCAAAAAGCATGTTGATGGAGCCCCTGAAATATGAATTGAGTCATTACTGGCGCACGACACGCTCGATCCGATACCGTATCATTCACCGCCTGTTGGTCACTCTCGCCTGCAGACTCTACCTAATCATCAACCATGTGTGACGACGACGTTGCCGCCCTGGTGGTCGACAATGGCTCCGGCATGTGCAAGGCTGGGTTCGCCGGAGACGACGCGCCCAGAGCTGTCTTCCCGTCCATCGTCGGCCGCCCGCGTCACCAGGTCGGTGTCGGCGGCCGCCGCGCGCTCCCGGCGTCACGTGACGCCTGTTGGGGCGTGACGCGCCTCAGCCGGCTCTTGCCGGGAGTGGGCCCTGACTATTTGTTCGACTGTTGCCGTTTGGTGCCATCTTTGTGATTTCGGAAAGTGTGAGAACTCCCAGGCCGGAGCAATGTCTGCTCCCAGCTCAGGCGGGGTCCAGAGCATAAATCGGACCCGGGAACGGTCCAGAGCATAAGTCTGATCAATGTCCCCAAGTTGAATCTAATTTGTGGCGATGCTCACAGAGAATCTCATTTGGCCGTGAATTAGCTCAGACTGCTTCTTTATAAATATGCTGTTATACACATCATAAAAATATAACTGTGTAAATACATTCCATAGCAAAAATATGACTTAGCAGCTTTATTTAGCTCCTGTGCTTCTTAGCACGGATATTTACGGTGGCTCAAAACGTTACCATTTTCCGATAAAATCCCCGTTGGCGCTTAAAATGAACGGTTCTGGCGCTGTCAGAGCGCTTCAGCCGTCCGGCGGCGGCGCCCCCCGCTGCCGGCGTCTCTCGGCCCTCACCGGCTGTCGCGGCTCACGTGCGTTAACGCCCGGGGCGGCGGCGGCTACCTTATTTGGCCCGGCACGCCGCCGGCCCGGCCGGCGGCCGGCTACAGTTTTAGCGCGCCGGTACCGGCGCGTGCCGCCGCCACGCCCCCTCCCCCGCCCGCCGGCTGGGGGCCTGGCGCGCAGCCAACACCGGCCGCCGCCGCCGCCGGCTGAGGACAGTTTGCTTGTGGCCCATGGGGTTTGAATCAGTTGATGATGATGAACAAGGCTGCTAGCTTTCCGACGTGCGAAAATGAGGTTTCTCTCTATTTGGGTAGTCGTTTTCAGCACCGAACTAAAGGCTAGGCAGAGCTTCTCCACAACTTTGGACGGTCTCACGTACATTGCGTCTTCGGAGGTTCCGTGGACACTTCCAATGCTTTAGTCCATCGAGACGAAAAAAACATTACGTATGGCCAAACTAGCCAAGCTCCCCTACTCCCTCTCTTTGTTCATCCTCCAGTTTACGTTCTCGTTTATTTCTAGTGCATTAAACCCCGTTCATTTCCTTTTTATACAGTCCCGTACAGTGTTCCATTCCGTCCGGTTATACATTTCACATTTTCGTACCATTCTTCACCAGGAGCCATTTCCCATTCCTTCAGGTTTTGCTCCTCTGGCTTATCTCTAAAATTTGAACGTTGAGTCCGTCTTTCGAAATATCAGGGCATTTATTGTCTAAATCTGTTTTTAAGCCGCACAGTGGGAATGCAAACGGCAGATCTCAGTCCAACGTCACATCTGTTCGTAATGTCGGACGCAGGGCTTCATGTGGCACCATATCCTGTTTCACTTTCCCCTTCCCTCCCGCAGCAGTACTGACCGGTCTGTGCCTTCCACAGGGTGTGATGGTCGGTATGGGTCAGAAGGACTCCTACGTCGGTGATGAGGCTCAGTCCAAGAGAGGTGAGCATACTCAAAATAGGTCCAATCGTTGACAGTTTCCCGAAGTACGTCTTCTTTTTCGGATCTCTGGTTACAAGACAAAAATCAGAGCACTAAAGAATTGTTGAATCGGTAATGTGCTAACTCTACGGCCAGCAGAATAAAAAAGGGAGGAAAAACATGAAGCCAGACCCGTTCGAACTGAAGCCGACCTGGGGTGAACTTCGCTTTAAACCTTTACTGACAGAGCGGCCCCGATCTCCCCCAGGTATCCTCACCCTGAAGTACCCGATCGAGCACGGCATCATCACCAACTGGGACGACATGGAGAAGATCTGGCACCACACCTTCTACAACGAGCTGCGTGTCGCGCCCGAGGAGCACCCGATCCTGCTCACCGAGGCTCCCCTCAACCCCAAGGCCAACCGCGAGAAGATGACCCAGATCATGTTCGAGACCTTCAACTGCCCGGCCATGTACGTCGCCATCCAGGCGGTGCTGTCGCTGTACGCCTCCGGCCGCACCACCGGCATCGTGCTGGACTCCGGCGATGGTGTCTCCCACACCGTCCCCATCTATGAGGGTGAGTAGAAGAAGATCGTCACTCAAAAGAATGCTTCAGAATTCGCATTGCTTTCGTCATTCGTCGGCAAAGCCTGTTTCATTCTCCTGTAGAGATGTGCTGGTTTGATACGTTTCCTCATCCCTACGTCGGAACCATGAATATTTTTCAGATTTGGACAGTTTTTACATCGGCTCTGCCCGGTGGAATAAGGCCACATGGCTAAACTGGAAAACCTACACGTATTTACGTCCCGTTTTTCTCTCCACGCGCTAAACGCCGTCCCTCATTCCCCAGGTTATGCTCTGCCCCACGCCATCCTGCGTCTGGATCTGGCTGGCCGTGACCTGACCGACTACCTGATGAAGATCCTGACCGAGCGTGGCTACAGCTTCACGACCACCGCTGAGCGGGAAATCGTGCGCGACATCAAGGAGAAGCTCTGCTACGTCGCCCTGGACTTCGAGCAGGAGATGGCCACCGCCGCTGCCTCCACCTCTCTGGAGAAGAGCTACGAGCTGCCCGACGGTCAGGTCATCACCATCGGCAACGAGCGCTTCCGCTGCCCGGAGGCCCTGTTCCAGCCGTCCTTCCTGGGTATGGAATCGTGCGGCATCCACGAGACCGTCTACAACAGCATCATGAAGTGCGACGTCGACATCAGGAAGGACCTGTACGCCAACACCGTGCTGTCCGGCGGCACCACCATGTACCCGGGTATTGCTGACCGCATGCAGAAGGAGATCACCGCCCTGGCCCCGAGCACCATCAAGATCAAGATCATCGCTCCCCCCGAGAGGAAGTACTCCGTCTGGATCGGCGGCTCCATCCTGGCCTCGCTGTCCACCTTCCAGCAGATGTGGATCTCCAAGCAGGAGTACGACGAGTCCGGCCCGGGCATTGTCCACCGCAAGTGCTTCTAAGCGTCCGGTTCCTCGTCTTTCTCCCGCTCCGAATCCCTCCATTTTTATTTATGTGTACATGCTGCTTCCGGTCCCTTGGTGAACATGTGAGTGCGGCCCGCTGAACACCCCGGGCGCGGATCCCACGCAAAATATTAGAGCACCGTATTTTGTCTGGGGCCGCGCCCTGGACCGCACAGGGGCCCGAAGCACCAGCCGCGGTCCAGCGCCGTCCCGGCGGCCGCTGGACCGGGAGAGGGCGCGACATCGGCCCCGACGATGGCGGATCTGTCGACTACAGCAGGACACTCCGGCCGGCGGGCGTGGCGGGGACACCCATCCGACTCCGGTCGCCCGGTTTGGCCTATTTTGTATAACAAGGACACGCTAACGAGCTTGAATAAAGACTGTTGATAGACGGAGGTCTGCTCTTTCCGTGCGCTGCTGACAGAGAAGTCCGAGGTTTCAATCCATGCGCACGGGAGGTGATGCAAATAAAACACCGCGAGACCAGTTTTTTTGTCTCGGCATCGTTGACTGAAACCACTACGCTTTTTAGTGACGCGGCCTTAGACCACAAAATCTGAAGGGTCATCAGACAGTTTCAGATTAACAGAGATATGGATGAATATACACATAGATGCGACTCGTAAAACATTCTGGTTTGGTTCCTTAAAATACTCTTATGTGTAAAATACCGACTGAGGGAACTATTTTGCCCTTACTTGCTCATTTTCCGCAACTTTGCCATCAGTGTGGTTGCTCTGGCTTTTCAAGTAACTGCACCAAAACCTGACTAATGCCAATTCCAGGAGCTTTGAAATTTGATCACGATACCGTGTATTTTTACCAACCTGGCTTCGCAGAATGAATACGAACCAAGCATGCATTACTCTTGCCGGCACAGAAACGTTGTTATTTAAGATACCTTCACAACACATGTACATGCTGGTGCAACCGTCAGAAACCATCCGGACCATCTGAGAGCTCATCGCCACACCGTTATACTGTCATCGAGCAGTAACAACGTGAAGACAGGGACAGACTTCGCCGTTCTGAACGAAAGGTCTTCCCTCGGTAGAAAAAACTGCGATCCAGCTTTAGGTTTACGGCATCATGAACAGCAAAACAAAGTTGTTGTTGTCAGAGGTGTTCTCCATTTCGAAGCACCATACTTCACTCTTGCCTCCGCAACATTTGTGCATCCTCCTACTTTAAAGGTCATCTAACCATACTTTCTTTCGGTGGATTTCTCCTGAAGTCCCCGCGGGGCCCGTCGGACTCCCCCGCCCCTGCGATCTGTTGATCTGCTG
The DNA here is from genome assembly GCA_030062745.1 of Capitulum mitella. Lineage (NCBI taxonomy): Eukaryota > Metazoa > Arthropoda > Thecostraca > Pollicipedomorpha > Pollicipedidae > Capitulum > Capitulum mitella. Next base: position 30,963,090 of record CP099844.1, read on the forward strand.
GACCCATTTTGACGAAGCAAGGTTTAAACTAAATCTTGCTGTCTGAATCAACTTTTTCGTATATACAAAAGTAACATAAAACATCATTGGAGCTTTCAGAAAAACAAAGAAGAGGGTAAACGGTCGAGTTCCATACCCAGGTATACTATTCTGCAGGCACTTACTTGAACTCCGATCTCGAAGAAATGGTGGAGTCATGGTCTTGAACACAGTGGAGCAGTTTCTACAAACCTTTTGGCTATTTTCCATTTAGTTTTTCCGATTGCCTGGGCCAATTACATTACTTTTATATGAGACGATGGCTGCATTATATTTGGAATATCAATAGAGGATCCAAGGGACTAAAAATAGGGAGTAATGGTACCCTGTTAAAAGTGTCCGTAATCTATTCATAAGACCAAATTACAGCCCTGTTTTCTTGTTTCCTTCTTTTATTTTGCCTTGATACGCCCCTACCAATAGATGCGCAAGTATATGCTTTATTTGCATTTGTCATACATGTCACTACTGGGTTGAAATTAATTATGCAAATAATTGAGAGTGGCGAATCAAATTTTAAGCCTATGAATTTCTGTGCCTGGCTCCGTCAGTGATCCTTGTTTATGTTCTCTCTTCAGGTTTTCCATCAATGTTGTGGCAAGTAAAAACATTTACTTATTGACCTATACTTTGTGTTTGCACAAAGAATCCACTTACACGTGATTTTGCATTACTCCCAATGATGATCCCTACATCCACCCTTGACAGCCTCCAAATATTTGCTGGACCATGAAGGTGCTCAGTTATCATAAACGTTGCTCACTGAAAGCAAATGAATCCTTAATATCTAATTACAGAACTGATATCTAAACGACTGATCACGCGTTTGAAACAGCCGCAAAGTTGCCTTACATGCATTCCGACAACGACTTGTGGGAGCTTCCGTTGAATGCAGGACGTTCAAATTTATAACTAAGGTGCTAAAAGTATGTTTGAGAAAAGTCACCAGAAGACAGCACTATAGTGTAAACATTTTGACTTTGGCGTAGAAAAACCGGGGAATCGGCCCATGCACGAAAATAGGGTTAACCCACTCCATGTTCTGAACTAAACAAGAGGGACACAAAATACAAATGCGGTACGTTGCTCCATTTTTCCGTCGTAAACATGTCAGGTAACCTCTGATTTGATTTTTGTTTTTGTTGATACTCCAGGTGACGCCAAGGGAAATCATGTCGTGGATGTTTCAAGTTAGGCGAAATATAAAAACAGCTACAGAAACACTCTACGGTATCAGTTTATCTCACTTCACTTGGTATGCACCCCGCTGTAACAAGTGAAAAAAGGTCGCTGGTATTTGTTCATTTTTTTAATCTTATTCCGTGCTCCTGCCCCGTATGTACGATTCCGTGTGTGTGTGTGGGGGGGGGGGGTAGATTCTGTCCTTCCTGCGGTCCCGCAAAAAATATTGCCCCAGTTTCTTAGCAGAATACGACCTTTGATAGCCTGTAGCAATATCTACATCTATAAACAAAAAGAATTACAATTATGAAAAGGGAAACAGGGGGCCAAAATTAGGGTACAAATAGGAGTTCACTTATACGAGATTCCTGACCACATTTTATGACTGATTTTGTTCCTCTTTATTCCATTATACCGACAATCAATAGGTCTACCTATTGATTATCGGTATATTGTACCTATTGAGCGGACGACCTCCTGACGTAGTACTGGAAGAGAGGGGTAAATAAATACATGGTGATAACTGTATTTTATTTCGTAGATCGAGTCATAATTTCTCACGAGTATGAAGAAATTAAATATGGCTTTTGTATAATGCTGGAGCCGACTGTGATTTTCATTTTCGCTGGAATATATGGCATTTGACTGTTACATATGTGGACACAACAAGACCAGTTACACAGATCTAGATGTTTGCTTGGTCCGCTGAACACGCTTTTGGAAGAAACATGCATCCGGAAGCCAATGCTTGGCGACACCCCGGGCAGTATGCCTAGGTAGATCGCATGCGTAAACTGGAACAAAGATGTCTGTATTATACGTAAGCTTTGTTTTATTTACACAGTGAGTAATAAATTCTTAGGAATACGATACCACCCTATACCCCTGGATCAGCCAGACTAACATTTTTCTTGAAATGCTTGAAAGTGGGCAGGTTGCAAATATTGCTATCATCTAAACTGCTCGTGACATGATCAAGGGCATTAAAATAATACGTGACCACGTCAAAGAGCGCGATCTCCAGAAAGCGCGATATTTCTCAAACGTGCCTCCATAAAACGTGTCCTGAAACCGCCTCTGCAAGGAATAAGTTTTTGAAATTTCGTCACAACATGAAAAGCATATTTAGCAGAAGTCACTAGGTTTCGTGAAGCAGCTCCCAAAAGCCCGGAAATGGCGAGCAAAAAACCAGATGTGGAGGCAGAATTTACACATCCCAGCACAGAATGGGGTCAAATAAGCCCTATAACTTTTTGGAAGAAGTGGCGCTAAACAATGCGGACTTTCTCTGTTGCATCTAGCAAAAGGGCTGGAGGACGTAAATGCATTTTTGCTTTTGTGACCAGTAAAATGCTTGTGGTGCTCGTGCACGTGAAGAGCGAGGTCCAATGCACGGCTCTTCGTTTTCGGGACGTATTAAAAAAAACCGTACACATTTAGTTGCATTCACTCCGAAATGTAACTGGATATTGATCAATCAGTTTTCCAGTATTTTGCACATGGACACTGTCGGCTGAAGTTCCGCGCGAACGCCCATGATGCTGTAAAACTCGGAGCGAAAAAACACCCTCGCAAAGGTTCTGTGGGCCGAAAAAAAATGCAGAGTGACGTATTGCGGATGAAAGTGCAAATCCCTCAGTTTTCTTTGCAATTACATAGTGAGACTTGTGTGATTCGATACCAAACCATGGTATTCTTTCTTATCCTTACTAAATATCGACTCTTGCGACCTGGTCTCACTTGTAATCACTGGATCCCGACAGACCGGTATCTTAAGTCCAAGCTGCAAGAAAAACAACATAAATGCAAAAATAGAACTAACGTATATTCAATGAGAACATTCCAACATCTTCTGGGGATTCTGGGTGAGGAGTCCTTTAACTTCTCATAACACATAAGCTTCCAAAATGACAATATAATAGGCAATCCAGATAATGAACTCAACAAAACGAGGAGCGCATGGCGTAGGGCAAAATTTGAAAGGTAGGTAAAGAACAGCAGCTGCAGATGCTGATCGCAACTCATGTTATCGTAGTGCAAGACGGCGTACGTAGGCGTAGGCGTGCGTAGGCGTAGGTGGGTATTATCAGGCGCAAAACATTCACCCACATAGTACGTTAACATATTGAACATATTATGCAAACATAAACATTTTACAGTAAGATGCACTGAAACAATATGTTGCCCTCTTGATCTTCAGCTTAAGTCTAGAAAAGCTTGAGCACGCTCGTACATGGGAGTTTCGTGAAATTATTGGCGCTGATACCGACCTAAAAACGGCAGCAATGGTCACTAGCAACAACATGTTACGCACAGAACCCGCCTTGTTACACTGGTGTCGTTAAAGTCCCAAAGCACATGTATTCATAATGACCGTTCAACTGACTGCTTAACCTTATGATAAAAGCATTCATTCTGACGGACAAAACCGATCTTTTGACCCTATAAAGCTGCAGAGGGCCTTGTTGTGCAGAGGTCTTTTTTTGTTGTTTCCTTTTCCAATTTTTTCATGCTGTGCCTTTGTTCTTGGTGAGCTGCGATGTCCAATCTTGACTTGTCCTATTCCGCGGTTGCAATGGTTGCCTCCATAGCCTTTTCATCTCCCTTCTGCCAACGGGGAACGGAGCGTTATGCCCGGAAGCAGTATCTCATACTCATCTCTTTCAATGTTGGGGTGACGGCAATGTTTCTTTTACGATGGTGAAACAGGGGCCAAATCAAGTGATGTCTGTTCTCACTCTTTTGAACATTCATGGCGTTTTAACACTCACTCGGGTGTCCGGTCAAATGCTCATTTGGGTGGAGGTGGGGACGCAGGGTGTTACAATTACCCCTCCCCCCAGATTTCGAACACTAGCGAGGCTAAAGCCTGCATATTTGCATGGGGTAGATGCAGCTCTAAAGGAACTCTCTTGTGTACAAGTACTATGGTTCTGTAATGTGGCTTTCAAGGCCAAATAAGGCCAAAAAGGAACAAGTTCGGTGCAGCTTGCCGAAAGTATCTTCTGTACCGCCGAAAGCCGTTGGATACAACGTCAAAATGTTTAGAGCAATTTTTATAGGGCACACTAAACTGTAATTAAACCATAGGGAAATTATTTCGCGGTGTCTCATGTGGGCCTTGTTCTGGCGCTGAATTCAAATTTGGCACCCACAAATACCTCACAGATACAGTTACTGCCACTAAGGTCTCCTAGGGTTACTTGGAGCCTGCCTAGGTTACCGAACTAAAGTGACCATGAAAAAACGGAAACCCGCGAAAATGTGCTCTGTCTGTACATGAAGTTTTTAGAACTGATAAGTAAAAATTCTGTTGCGCTCTCTATCTTCCTCCGACTAATACGTGCGGGCATGGCACGGAATGCTAGACCGAAAACAAAACCTATCTGATTCATTTCTCTCTTACTCCTGTTCACCCTAACGCGTGCCAAACTCACGTAACTTTGGACGCCACATTCGAAATCAGCGTCAAAAACGCCCCAGAAAACAAGCTTTTGCACAAAAAGGTGTACCAAGGACGATGAAGCCCATCTCAGTTTGGTGACCTGATATAACTTAAATGAGATCAAAACCACTTGAATGTGTGTTTGGTCATCCCCGAAACCGTTCGTTTGGCCTTGAATTGGGCATTGAACAACAGAATGGTGGCGTTTCATTGTTTGAGCAGCTGCAGAAAACGGGCACGCGACAGCACACTTTTAGTCATATCTCGTTGAACTGACTTGAAATCAGCCTGAGACTTGTTACGAAGGTAGAAGATGAAGTGGCCTTTTAATGTTCAGAAATAACTTTTGACTTTTGGTCTTGGCCTCAAGTCAAAAGTGACCTGACCTCGTGACCTGGCCTCAGGTCAGCCTAAAACGCATGATTTTAACTTCAGCAGAGCTCCGGAGCTAGTCTGGCGGCAAGATTCATCAGAGCCCGCTCCCACCACCGTCCTCACGAAGTCCTCGCCGACGTGGAAGTTGGCGATGCGGCGCCAGCTCGCCGGCAGGCAGAAGCTCAGCTTGTCGCCGAGTCGGACCGCGAGCCGGGGGTTCAGCTGGCGCGGGTCCAGCGGCCCGGTGGCCAGGCTGACCAGCAGGCCGACCGCCACCACCAGGCAGCTGGCCACCGCCGAGTAGTACATGTAGCTCAGGTAGTACACGCCCAGCGCGTCTCCCCTGAGGAAGGAGAGGGACTGATGGCCGCCTGGGAAACATGTCCGGCAGCAGCGGCGAACCGCCGACGGCTCATACGAATGACCTGAATTTTACCAGCCGATCTGCCAGCGGAATGGGACACTGACGCTCTTACACCTTCAGACACATTGGTCAAATTCCAGCTGTCAAGGACGGCCGGCTAATATCTCCGTCAGTTTAACACAACAGTCCTACAGCATGGCTGTAACTGGTTTATGTACGTGATAAATACTGTTCGGTGTCTGGATGTCATTAGAACCTGAGTAATGTTACTGAATTTCAAGGGACATGTGACAGTGCTCGTTTGACCGCCAATGGACGACTCTCAAGTAGCCATCGTTCGGCAGCATTTCTAGCCAGAGCAAGCTCACGGTTCATCTGTTGTAGCAACAGTGGTGTCCAGCACAGGCATCGAGCTCGCGATGAGCTCTGTGTAGGACGCATTGTAGCGAGGACAGTCGGCTAACGAGGTCGCCAGCTTCGGGATGTTGATGCGACCGTAGGCCTTCTCCACTTGGAAACCGACGCCGATCCAGAATATGACGGCCAGAGCCGAGAAGATACCTGCCATCGCCCCCTGGAACACACAGATCGGGGTCACTTGGGTACTTGCAAGCAGGCTTGTGCCTGATTCACCTGAAGGGAATCGATTTAGTTTTGATTCAGCTCAGAACCATATAAACGCCATGTATGTATTTATGTATGTATATGGCGTTATATATGTCTTAATTGTTGCTGAAATACAAATAACACGGAAATTAATAAATGTAACTTGTTTAATTCGCCATTGCGCTCTGTAAACTTTTTGATGAATCGATTCCCGGCTGATCCTACGGACAAGTATGAGACTCAATCCTGATTTTGATTCACTGTAGATTTTAACTGAATCGACTCATATTCTGATCCATGACAAAAGTGCTCTATTCCTGAACAGATTATGCGTTGATCTGAGTTGATTCAGAACCAGGCACAAGCCTGTTTGCAGGGACGCTCAATAATCAAAAATATCAACGCCGCTCGTGAATAAATTGAATGCACCTTAAGAGGTTGAAGATACATAGCTTAGCTATGACGGTATGGCATATTTCATAAAAAAACTTTGGAGGTGTCATGTGCCATTCAGAACACGCAACAGTCGTACAAACACGAAATATGAATATTGGGGTAAGTGACCAACATTTTCTAGTGAGACAAGAAGAAAATGTTGTCCCAGGCAAAGAAGTTTTCTTTCCCTCGCACACCAAATTTTCCACAGAGGAAAATTTTTCATCGCATTTCGACGCTTTGACGACATGCATTTTTGCGGGTTTTTCGTAATTCAAACTACACCTACAAATGAAGAAATCACAAAACCACTCACAATGTAGTTTGCCCATGGGAAGAACAATCCAAGGGTGAAGACACCAAGGACTGGGCCTCCGACCATGCCGTATACACTGAGGGCTGCCTGAAACACCGCAGTCGTTATCATCCACGGTTCTCCCAAAAACCGCAAATGGTGCACATAATGAAGTTTTAGCCACAACGTTTCACGTATTCAGATCATGTTAATGAGTGAGTGTGTAGCGTTTCATTGCATAGCACTTGCATTGCATTACGTCTGTTACCTGCAGAATGTCTCCAAGCTGTTCAGCAATGAACACCAGAAGAAACCCTAGGATTCCTGTAAAAGTCATATATGTAGAATTCGTGCACGATTTAATTTTGTAAGCTGCATTACAACAAGCCCATTCTGAGGCTTGTAAGAGCCCACAACGTTTGCCAAAACGTTTAAAACCTAGTGCCATGCCAACAAACTCTCACGGAAGGCATGTCTGTATTGATACATTTAACCATTGCATGCCGTATCATTATCTTCATGTAAACGGTATCTGAGTACATTTGTTCCGTGAAAAACCTAAAAAGCATTCATTTTGAATCGTCATCGATTAATTAAAATGTAACACAAACGCCAAAGCTGCCAAGCCGTGAGAGCATTGGCCCCGGTAAACTGGCGGCAAGGAGTCGGTTAGTTGATGAAGAACATATGCACAAAACGGAGAATATCCATAATGCTAAGAGAGCGAGAAGAAAAAGAGGGAAAATGATGGAGAGGGAAAAGGGGAGAGTCTAATCAAATAGTTAACAAGGGAAACAGGCAATGGAAAAAAAGGAAGACAGCGAGTACGTAGGGGTGTAATGGAGAGAAAGAGGAAGAAAACATCCCACCGAATCCCACTGCCAGTGCGCGAGAGATGAGAGCCTGGCGTTCGTCAGTCAGCGGCCGGCTAACTGACGGCAAGATGAAGTCCTCCATCGTGATGGCCGCCAGTGAGTTGATGCCGGAGCTCACCGTACTGTCGGCCAGAGCACAAGGTTCAAATCTGTATGAACCGCTATCGCATAGAGGTAACGGCTAATGTCTGCGAAGGCACTCAAAACCCAACATTCCTCATTGCCTTTACATTGGCCGCGGTTCGCACTGACAGTCTATTCACGTTGAAGTTTCGATGGCCTGTGTGGCAATGTCTAACTTCACTTTGTGTCATGCCTATGCGACGTTCTTTTCTTTCTGACTATTTGTTTACATCTGCACAGCCTGATATCACATCTAACTACCACGACACACCAGCGCGTCTCGGGCGAACAGAACGCCATCTAGCGACGGCCGTACCTCACTGGCGCCATCTACCCGGCTCCCACGGTCCGAGTCAGTCGCTGTACCTGAGCGCGCCGCTGAAGATGCCTGCCACGAAAAGGCCCGGCACGCCGGCCGTCTCCCCCATGGTGTCCATGACGAACAGCGGGAACAGCTGGTCGGGCGTGCTGACGCTGCCGGAGGTGAGCGGGTCGCAGCCACCGTACCGGGCGTAGATCACCAGGCCGGCGTAGCTGCAGACGGTCAGCAGGAACAGCAGGCCCGCCAGATTGATCCAGATGGCGCTGCCGGGCAGGCGGGCCCGATGGTGGAGGGCGGTGTGGTGGTGGTGGCATGCGTTGTCGGACACCGACACTAGAAATGGTACTTGTATTGTTAGTGGAAGCAATGTTTAATTACGTCTCAAATACCAAAAAAGAGTTTAGCCAACTCCAGCGAATCGTGACTACATTCTCAATTTACACAGAGGTTATCGCCGTTTCGTTTTACAATGAAAAGCGAATATGCGTGCATTGTGAAACAAACTTAATGTCCTCGCTGGTCGTCTGCTAAAACCTAATGTAGAACCGATGTCGGCCATATCACGCGTCATATGCCGGAAGGCGCAGATTCTCATATTCTTGAGATCTGTATACATTCTTGTGATCACGACTGGATGGTGGATGCTTACTTCACCGCCTGGCGTTTGGTGGGTACACAGAGGTACCTCTGCACCTGTGCCTGGTTCACTCCGTAAATGGTGATCCAGGTGAAGTAGCCGCCGACCACCAGGGTCCACACAGTATGCCTGATGCCCGGACTTGGGTCAAAGCTGCGACAGAATAACAGCATTGGACACTTTTCCACTTTAAGTGCTCTGGATTCCAAATGAGGCTCGATGTTCGATATTACAAGGATTTTTTACTTACTACCCATGAATGATTCGAAAACAAATCACAGTGGTGCGGCTTTCTTAGCTCCTTTACTTAGCTAGCTTGCTTTTACTTAGCTCCATCCTATAGTCCTACACTGCGCAATAGTGTACAATACACGCGTGATAACAAAAACTGAAAACCATAAAATCCCTATGTCTCACATTTATGCATCGTATGATCCTTTATTTTTCGAAGCAATGCCCTTCATGGCTAGACCAAAACTGACCTGCTGACCAAAGTTTTTGAGTTTGAAAGCTTTTTCATAACCACATTTAGCTTTCACGAAGATGTAAATTATGTCCTATGTCTACTATTGTCCTTACTCTGACCCAAACGTCAGTGATTTATCTTAACATAATTTGGTGAATCTGGGCGATGATATCACTTTCACTAGGTGCTGATATTAAAGGGTCTTCAACGTACAGGAAGATTGTCTGATCAGAACTGTGACCCGTCTAACGCATCATTGGCCAGCATGGCGGTACAGGTAAGCAGTCACGCTGACCATTTAAACAGTTTTAAGCGCGATAAAAAGTGGTTGTTGTGACTTTTTCCTCGGCCCATAAAGACCAAATTTGTTTATCCTTATCTGGGACCTTGTCGCACTTATCGCGTTATGTTATTTTTGTCCATTTTTATCGGATCTGAACAATGTGGATTTATCGGAGTGCAAACAAGGCTCAACACTGACATATTCAAATGCACGAGATATAGTCTGGTGTTTTCAATCACAAACAGAAATGGGGCCTTCTAAAAGCAACCGCAGCACGAAGGGACAAAACTGCGTTTCCGGAAAAATCACAAATAATAATTAAGACACTACTCATTTCAGTGCTTCATTGCAAATAGATAAACACCCGAGCATACTTAAGAAACTCGATGCGATTTCCTTCTATGGCCTTTGTCCAAACAGTGTCGAAGCCTCCGACGTCGTACGATCCTTTTATGATTATTGCCAGCATGGAGGCGAACATGATGAACATTTGGATGGTGTCCGTCCAGAGCACAGCCTTCATGCCGCCCTGCAAGGAGAGAGAAAGGTGTCATACGAAACCATCAGACATATATATCCTTGGTGTTCAGCCTTCATATGAACATCTCAGGCAGATATATTGCAGCTGCGAGAAAGGTAGCATTTGAATTAATAAATAAATAAGGTATTAGGTAAATAGCACCAAGGAAAGGCCTCGTGGGCCGCACGACGAACAAAAGCTACGCAATTTCCCCCTGAGTTTGAGAATATATTGTTTAGCACTCTTTGGCACCTTGCTTTCAATGTGTGCATTTTGCAGTACGAAAGTACATTTATCAGTCTATCAGTGGAAAACGCCGGTCTTCGGGCGGTCAGTGCCCATTAGGTTTCAGTCACTGTTCTTCGGGCGTGACCTGATTCGCCGTGTCATTCCCAATAAGAACCAGTTGCTCAGCAGTTCAGCTCATAAATGACCAGTCACAGACGTAACGGCAAAATACAATCTTTCAGCAGTAAAACTGCATTGGACTGACCGACTGATAGCGTTTTAGTTGAGAAAATAAATTTCTGGTCATTTTATGTTACAATTTTTTTAGTACAAGGAGTCTCATAATTTGGGCACTAAGCGCGAATGAAGGCATATAAACTGCGCAGCGTAATAACGCCTGTGAAATGCGAAAACATGAGGAAACTCAACGGGAACAGTCGTTTGTACAGAATGGATATGTCCACATTCTTTGCAGTTTAGATGCCACGACAAAATTATTTACAGCGCGAACTGAGCCAGCTCGTGACTGGGTTCCGTGTTTAGCTCGTTTTTTATGCATTTGATCCGAGTGATTTGATGGAGTGATGCTAGGGATCAGGGCCCGTGCTAAGGAGACCTTACTGCAAAGACTACAGCCTTTACACCCGATCGCGCAATTCCTGATCCAAACGCCTCCGATACATCTCTGAACAGACCCGTGAGACTCTTCGAAAGGGTCTCCAACACCTTCCCCAGGAGACCTTTGGGACTCCTTCGAAGAAGCCTGCTTCACATCCAGGAGTGGCCTCCAAGCCTTCCCGAGGGGCCTCAAAAACATCCGAAACGACCCAGGCCCAGGCCTCCTGAAGGGCCGTTGAGACCCCTGCCTTTCGGAGAGCTCTTCAAGTTGCTTCTCGGATGCCAGAATCCATCGCAGAAAAAGACAGCTACTTGGCGGGAAGGTAGCAAGTCAATCGGATTGGCACTGAATGGCACTGGATTCGTAAGAAGTCTACGGAAGAACGTAGGTCCGTTTCTTCAAACGCCATTCTTTTTAACTAAAAAACTCCTATTTTCCATGCAATGTCATGATGCCCCAAAACATGATTTTTGTGCCACGTGGACCACAACTGATGTGACCAAGAGTGTTAAGTTTGGCGTTATTTTATTTTTATCGATGTTCCTTGGCTTTTGAAACGGGAATGTGTTCATTCAACTCATTTCGTAACTATTCTGAAGGCGGTTCTCTTGGTGGCTTGTTTATGGGTCTTATTCCAGTTCATGTTGACGGGCGGTGACGTTACGATCGTTGAGTCTGTTTTGCATTATTTTTGTTTGCCTGGTTTCCTTTGGTTTGGTTCGAGATGGTTGGTTGGTTATTAGGGCTTAGGGTCTGCAGGGCCATTCGGCGCCCAAGAGATGGTTTGGGAGCAGGGACGTAGCCGAGGGCGGGGGGGAGGATGGGGCCATGCCCCCCTCCGATCCAGGTGCTCTACACGAGATATTAAGCGACTTCGCAGGAATGCGGAATACGGATCGTGTGTGAGACGCAAAAGCAAACAGTGTATGCTTTTCTTGCGCATTAAATGGTAAATATGAGGTAAGCTACATGAAACTGCTGAATTGCCTTGCAAATTTTGTCATATGCCTGAGGCATATGACATTTGATATTTACCCGCCTCCTCCCCCTCCCCTGAGGAAAATTCTGACTACATGCCTGTCTGGGAGAAGATTTCCATCAGACAGCTGGCATATACGAGGTCCGCTCCAGAAGTTTTGAGACTGCCCTCGTAGAAGCCCTATTAACAGTGCTAGATAACTGTCGTTCTCATATGTCCTTACCACAGTTTCATAAACGCACGTGCCCAATTTTGTTTTTCTACGTTGCAGCAGACGGCTAGGGCATCACCCTGAACACGGCAAGTCGCACGCGGCTTGTCACAGTGACCAGTGTACAGCATGCAGTCAGGTCGTGAAGACAACTTGGAGGGTCGCTATGCGATAAAATTTTGTGTTAAGCTTGGTAAAAATGCAGCAGAAACATTTGACATGATAAAAACTGCATATGGAGAGACTTTTTTGAGCCGTGCAACTGTGTTCCGGTGGCACAAGAAGTTCCAGGACGGCAGAGAGGAAGTGAGGGATGAGGAGAGGTGTGGGAGGGAGAGGGGCGTCAGGACGCCGGATCTTGTGGACAAAATTCGCAAGTTTTTGGATGAGGACCGTCGGGTATCCCTTCTTACAGTTGCTGCACAATTTGGAGTTGGTGAGGCGACTGTGCACAGAGTTGTTCATGAAGATCTGAGCATACGTAAAGTTTGTGCGAAGTTTGTTCCCAGGTTGCTCAGTGGCGCACAGAAGGAGAGGCGTGTTGGTGACAGCAAGGAGATGGTTCAGCTCATTGCCTCTAATCTGAGTGTCATTGACTCTCTGGTGACCTGTGACGAAAGCTGGATTTATTGTTACGATCCAGAGACCAAGAGACAGAGTGCCCAATGGAAGCACACTGACTCCCCCAGACCCAAGAAGGCCAGACAGAGCAGGTCCACTGGGAAGCTCATGATGATCCCGTTCTTTGACAGCAAAGACATCATCTACATCAACTGGGTCCCCCACGGCCAGATGATCAACAAGGAATACTACGTGGAGGTTCTGAGGGAGTTCAGGAAGAGATTTCGCCGCAAGAGGCCAGAACTCTTCAAATCTGGCCAGTGGCACCTGCACCAGGACAACGCACCCACTCACAAGTCCATCATGGTGACGAGCTACCTGACAGAGAGGGTCATCAAAACTGTCCCTCACCCTCCCTACAGTCCAGATCTGGCCCCCTGTGACTTCTGGATGTTCCCCAGACTGAAAGAGAAGCTCAGGGGCCGCCGTTTTGAGGATGTGGAGGAGATGAAGGAGGCTGTGACAGAGGCCCTGGACACCTTCACTTTGGAGGACTACCAGCGGGCCTTCAAGAAGTGGCTGGAGCGCTACAACAAGTGCATTGAACTCGGGGGGTCCTACTTCGAGGGTGACTGAAGTTTCATGCTTCTCTAAAATAAATAACTGTCTCTACTGAAAAAGTCTCAAAACTTCTGGAGTGGACCTCGTAAATATATTCTTTTATTATCTGGCATCCCCAACAGGACTAAAAGAACCATAGTAGAGCCCATCTGCCTAAAATTATGAAAAGTGTAGAGTTTTTAGGCTCATATGCTTGACTCCCTAATTTCGCTCATATCAGCCTATTAACCAGCACTCATCGCTTTGGTGTCACATTGTTGAGTCAATTCAATTTCCACACAGCTGTGGGCTGGGAACTTCCCACAGGCTGGACTGACAACCGGTTTCAAACAGCTCAACGCATACCACCAAAGGAACGAAAAGCATCTGAACTTACCGAAAACCGTGATACTGTTCTTTAAAACGAAGCCTATTTGAAGAGAACTCCCGAAATACACCCGCGGTACGATCCCTTTTAACCTGGCAAGAACTGCGGCACTCCGTCACCTTCCAGTGAAGGGCGAGGGGCGTCAAAGGTCTCCCTCCCCCTGTCTACCTCGAAAACCAATCGCCCAATTTCCTTGATTCCAACGGCAATCGATGTATTTGTACTTTTGGGTCACGGATGACATCATAGGTCAGGTGACACCACCCAAAAGTGACAACTTCCTCCAGAGTTGTGTGATCACCATAAAAAAGCAGGCCAGAAGCAAAGCTGGTAAGAAAATATATTTCTGGTACCTTGATTTCATATTCTTAGTGATGCTGATCCAAGCTTATCAAAATTCAAGGTCACAGGCTAAGTCAAATTTGGCGTTTGTGATAACGGGTCATGCAGTTTATGTTTTCTGGCCCATTTGACATAAAGACCCTAAAAAGACGCTTTCAGATAGCCTTAAGCAAACGAAAAGTCTTGAAATGGCCGCAGTTACCGCGCACATGCAACTTTGTAACATACTGCAGCTTCAAATTTGGAGTATCACGAGCACGCTAGTGACCTCCATCTGGCATCTCTGAATGATCCTACAGATCAATTTGGCCTGCTTTGCACATTTTCACGGAATATTGCACAACGTTACATAGGCCAAAAAATATCCACACCGGTCATCCGAAGCATCAAACGGACGCCATTGGTTTACTAGCAAAGCTGAAATCTGCATCAAGTCGCCAAAAGGTCTCACTACAAAAAAAATGTCGCATTGTCGCAAGAAACTGTTTCGTTAGTTTTATGTGCGATATCCTCCATGAGAATTCACTAATGTATTCGGCTGTATCCAAAAACCAGTTTATTCGGTTTCGTCCGTAAAATGTATTCTCATTCAACTCGGGAACATGAAAAATACATTTTTGGCTCAGGATGACCTAGCATGAAGTCAGGGAGTGCTTCACATTGGACTCTTTGGTCATCTTTGTAATGCAAGCAACACTCGCCATACATTGTAAAAGCACTGGCAATATAGTGGCGAAACTGATCGTCGATTCGGAAACCACTGTTGTGGTTATGCCGTCATTAAGTAAAAACCCAACATGACCTCGTATCCAATGTTTTGTCCGTATGTGCAAACTATGTACAAAAGACACTGGAAGTTTCAGGACGCTGCGTTTATTACGCTGCTTGGAATACATCTAAGCAATATGCCAGGGGGCCTTAAACTCCCTCTTCCCAAGTCATTGGCGGGTTAATGCCCTCTTATCTTCATCTACTGTGGATGTAGCTGGAGATCCCTGGAGGACGTAAAGGTCTATATCTCGTCTTCACTTCTGAGAGATTTTATGTGACAATGAATGCGAGAATCATTTTAAATAATAGTCTCCTCCCCTCATGGCAATTTTCGAAAATCTCCAGCCATGACGGTGATAATGAAAAGTCACAGGCTTTATCTGCTTCATGATATTAGCAGCCAAAAACTATCGCAGGTGTCATACTATTTATGCCGAATCACGGCATCTTTACGGAAACACCGCAAACTGAGAGCAGATTCTTGCCAGGAAATCAGCATCGGTACACACCACAAACACATCAGGACACATTATGAGTGTTTGCCAACAAACAAACTTGCATTGATTTCTCACCCTTGTCCATCTCTGTTGCCAAAAATCGTATCGTATCAGCTTGATCAAGCCTCCAATATCATTTATCTCTACAACATCTTCTCGTGGTGTCGTATAGTTACCGTTGTCGAATACTGAAAAATTCAGTTGCTTTCCAATTACATGCTATTTGTAAGCTACAGTTTAGCCGTCGTTCTCAGTCTCAGTTTTCGCTTTTTTGCTGTCGTGCTCGGTGAGTTGCTTTTGGAGAAAGCTCTCCATTTGAACCGTGTTCAAAAATTACTTAAGTCGCTTGAGGTGCACTAAGTCTGCCGACTGAACCTTCAAAGGTCTCTTTTCACATTCCTGTAGTGGCATGTGTTTGTCTCGACACATCTCTGGGATAATTTTAGGTCGCGAAGTTCGTGGGACGTGCTGCTGAGCGAGTATTGCTTTAAAACCTGCTTTAAAACCTGATGGAAATCCATCTGCGGTTAACGCTGTAAGCGCGTCCAAAATTTTCGAGTTGTTGCGTTGTGCCGTTCTCGACATTAATGCGACCATCGCCGGCCAGAAGACAACTCCCAAGACGAGTTTTTTTATTGCTGTGTTTATGTTCTACTATGAGTCCCATTGAAGCAGTCTGCTTCGCAGAAGCTGCAAGTTTAAACGTCGGGCGCACTTATAGTATTGTTCGTTGCTATTACTGTGCGATTCAAAAGCACCATTGCAACGTCGGTCTTAACCCGGCGCATCCTGGCGTGTTTTTGTACCCGCGACTTCATGGGGGTGTCAAAAAGGAAACCCCCTATATCTCAGGATCTCACTGTCGGATCTGAAGCGGTCTACCACCAATGCGTCTAGCGCTTCGGTCTTGCGATTCAACAAATACTGTGTTAGCCCTGATTACCCTACTGATGACGCCACGGGTCACGTAAAACGCATAACATGACGTCCGAAAAACTGACAACGGTTTGTTCGTCATATCATCGGCAATGCTGGTCTTAAAGCTTTCTTCTGGGCATCAAGCATTTTGTTACAATCTTCAACATCAGAAGCATGCAAAAATGTCAAGAAATGTCAGGTCCAGGTCAACCTAGGTCAGGTGAAATAGTGGCCTTACTTTGCATGCCAAAGATGGATAGTTACTCGCAGCCGCTTCAATCCACGCGACAAAAAGAGCAGATATGAAACCTTAACCCTATTCCCGGAGGGCTAGACGGTATGGTCGATTCCCGGCAGGGGGGGGGCGGATTAGGCCCCCCCCCCTGAGATCTCGAGAACTACTTGTCCGATTTCATCGCAACAAACGGCAATCGATTCGCCGTGACGTGAACTACATTTTTATAAAAAAATAATTTTCAAAATTTTGAGATTTGTGGATACAACGGGCAAAGAGGTCAAAATGGGGGGTACTTTTGGACTTCTTATAACTCCGTTGTTTATCGACCGATTTTGATGAAACTGGCATCAGTCGAGAGATTATGGATAGGGCTTTTACCATGGGTCCGTAAATCTGAAATGTTGAGAAAATTCATGGGCGTTCACAGGGTTTCAAAAATAGGAGAATTAGTTTTCTAACAACTGAATGAAAAAAGAGGCAAACACCCTTTTTTGGCTTCTGCTAGTCATGTTATACTAAAGAAGTACAAATCGCATTGCAATGTTTGTATAATGCTAGCATAGGCGGTGCCAGGGATATGAAAAAGGGGGAACTGTCACGGTCACACGTTACTCAGATCAACTTGTGACCTTTGACCTTAAATGACCTCCAGTGACCTTGGGGTCACTTGGAATGATCTCTTGTGCATTTGATATTATCTGTAAACGTTTTCAATCATTTGAATTCACTCTATTTCAAAAATTTCATTTTATGGCTATTGTGATATAGGGCACGCGGACTGACATTTTAGGTCATATCTCCGTGACCCGACCTGATATCAAGCTAAAACTTGGTACAAACGTAAAGAGCACCCTTCTACGTTATATATATTCTGGGTTTGGCATTTGAAAAAATGGCGCCGAAATTATATCAAAAAAACAAATTTTGACTTTTGACCTTGACCTCACCTTGTAAAATGACCTCAGATAAACAAAATTAAATCTTCACATTACCCAACTATTTAGCTACACATCCATACAAAGTTTTAAGTTTTATCTTTAAAACTCTGTTTTTGGCAGACATTTTCCTTTTACCCTCAACATGGCCAAAAATAGCATGAGGTGTCTTCCAAAAACGTTGTCTGGCTCCGCCCCTGAGCAAAATAGAATTTTGAAATTTTGTCACAGCACGTAGAAAGAATAGCTAGGAAAAGTGACCAAGTTTCGTGAAGCTGCGTTAAAAAGCTTGGAATTGGCAAGCAAAAAACCGGAGGCGGGGCGGATTCCGCCCCCCTGCCGGGAATAGGGTTAAATGATAAGTTTTCCATTACCTGTTTTTCATCCGGCCAAGGTCAGTCCAGGTCAAGTCAGATAAGGTTGCAACTTTCCTGACAAAGAATAATAACTGCTCGCTGAAATAACAGCGTCAAGCACATAACCTAAAATAGCATCTCGTGACAATTAGATCTGTGCTGTCTGCTATTTATCGGTTCAAGGTCCAGCTGGGTCAAGACAAATTGTCATTTTTCTTTTTTCTGAATAGGAACAATAATTCCTGTCTCCTGCTACTGAGCGGTCTTCCAGAGACAGTGTTGTATTTTATTTCGTTTTGACATCTACCTAAGACGTGATCTGACATGACCTCACGTTGTATTTGGTGAACATTGCTAAGAGATGCATTTCGATTTGCCTGCCTGGCTTGGACGATTGGGAAGGTCAGCAGCAACCACTTCTGTCAACCACAGCAAATCAGTACAATTGCCATCATGCATGTGATGTATCATGACCTCTAATGTTGACGTGTCGCGGTTGTATGTCGTTTTGAGAACCGTATACTATGTACAGATCCAAGTACTTCATGCATTTTATTTCGAATATTATAAAAAAAACAGACGTATGTTCGCGCCACCGCCCTAAGGGATAAAAACATGCATGCAAGGATTTACTCATGACGTCATATCTTCATGACCTGACCTACCATGAAAATGGTTTTGATGTCAAAACATGTAAAATTGATTGATCACGAGGCAATGAAAATTTAGTTGGGCTGACTCTAACGGTTCAGACATCATTTAAGCAAAACCGAGGAGGTGCCTTATTTGACACCCCAGGCGGTGCCGGGTTAAAACAAAAACGTTGTTCACATGTTTGCTGTTTACTAAACAGTCTGCTGGCGAAAGACCTTGCTTGCATGCTGGTGTGTTGTAAATGCAACGCATGAAGTGTAAATAGCTAACCTACTCTTTGATGAAAAGTTTGTGATTCGGTGCAAAGGTGTTTCGAAATTATTAGCCTTTTTAAAGCGCAACGGCCCGGCGACCGACTAGTTTCATTTTAACTGCTAGCTGAAGTGAGATATGCGAACTACGGTCTGTCCCGTGATTATTTACCAACAATCAGTCTAATCCTAGAAAGTAACAAATGGGAAGTAAAATAAGAAGATGTACTGACGATAAAAGTCAGTAGTGATTGTTGGGAAACAACGGCAATTGATCTCCAATGCCCGTGAACCTTATTAGCCGATGAAACTGGAAAAAAGGTAATTGATGTCCATGAAACAGAATACCAAATTGCAAAAAAAAAAATTGCGACAGATTGGTTTCATGTCTTTTCGATCATTTGAACCATGGCATCCTGGGCCAAACAGACAAAGCCATTTTTTGACAAATTTCACTTTTACAATGATGTCAAGGGACTTGCCGTGTTTATTGTAAGCAGCAGCATGTAAAATGCATATGAAGCAGCATCCTCGGACACGATCGAAATGCTGGGAGTGACCGTGGACCAGTCACTGGCCTGGGACCGGCACATCTCCACAGCTGTGAGCCCGGTACTGCGGCATCCTCACTTCCTTAAATACAGGTTTCGACGCCTCTTTACTACCAAAATCCTCCTCGTCACCATTCAGGCCCTTGTTTTCTCTCAAATCATCTATGGTTTGCCATTCTGAAGTGGAGCAGCCGGCTGTCAACTAAATCGCGTCCAAAAGTCACTAACTTTGCGGCTCAGGTAGTGACCGGTGTACGGCGCCGCGATTACATCACACGGGCCCTAAACTCGCTTTATTGGTCAAGGATCGGCGAGCTTGTGGAACGCGACTACCTGAAGGGTGTACCGCGCTCTCCACGATGTCACCACCGCGACAGCCGCTCAGTCCATGTTTACGCGCCGATGTGACTTAGCTGTGCACCATACCCGCCTGACGGGCACAGAACGGCTTCACCTGCCGAGACTGTAGCGTGCCGGCACCCAGAGGTGTTTTGTGTACCGGGCCGCGTCGGAGGGGAGTAGTCTGCCTAGTGACGCGCTGGACGCTTCCAGCGTTTGAGTTTAGAGCGACATCGGAGGACCATCATCGCCATTGGAGGACCCAGGCTGCAAATTGAGTTTGATCTGCACACTTTTTGCTCAGTTTTAATGCATACTCTGTCTAGTCCACGCGAATATTTCTCGTCTATTGCATTTTAGCGACGTTTTATTGTGTTTTTTGTATGATGAGACGTTCTTGGAGAATTGTACTCGCACAAAGGGATACTGAAAAGACGAAACGAAACGAAACGAAAAAATGCGTTCAGTTTACACGCTGCGCTATGTCAGTTTTTTGCGCAATATAGGAGTGTTACTCCCTAAATCTAAAGGATCTTTCGCCGAAACACAGCCTTCCAGAAAAGATGGGCGTCCTGATGCTTCCTCTCGTGAACTAGCTGTCGACGAGCGGCACGGCGTGGTAAAACGGAAACATGCAAACTGCGGCCAGAGACGATCGCATGGTAGATTGCACGCCGGGCTTCCACGTAGCCTCGGCGCTGCCCGCATATCCATGTGTGATCCCTGAGTCGGACTCGCTACCGTTCCCGTGGCTCCACCTGTCGCCGGGATTGTCACGTTTTAGCCTCTTGATTTGCGCCTCTCTGTCACAAAGTCGCGGACAGGTGGGCGGCTGAAAACGCTTAGATGGTTGCTCAAAAGGAGCCCAAATGAAATAAACGTATCGTAGGGGATTTGCATCTTTAATGTAGTTACGCCCTCGAGCATGGCTGGATATTTCAGAAAAATACCTGGGCTGGGAGTGGAAAGTTGAAAAGGACTTCAGTTCGTTCCATTCCAGTCAGTGTCATAGGTCTAATGTTAAAATCCTCGAAAAGCTGAGGTCTAGACCCTTTCAGTTTCCCCCGCCCCGCATATCGATTCATGTCCTTCACAACGGCAGATAATTCTGGTGCTATTCAAAGATAATTTCCATGTCATTCTAAAAAACTATTATACGGCATGGTCACGTTGGGCTCGGACAAAACGAATCGTGATTCCAGCCACTTGTCGTACTGACAAGTGTGTTAGCTTTTTGCAGTGGTGATGTCATCTGTCCAGAAAGTTCAATCCGTATTTCAACGCCACGATGGAAACACGGATGGGTGGCCAGTTTTTCATGTGCTTTGCAGCTCCGTGCCTGAGAAGTTCGGTGCAGGATGTGCTGAAAGCCACCTGATCGCACTAATTGCACCGATGTGGGAGATACAGGCAGAGGGAGAAGAGTCGTCTCCACAGCAAAGAACTGGCAGATTTTTTCGGCGAATGGACGTGGGGAGCGGAAATAATTTGGAGGTAGAATTTGGGCCACTCTCAGTGGTTTCTGAGAGCTTACCAAAACCGTCAGTATTCTTGCTATCACGGCATTGCTGCTCAGTATGACATGATATAGACGCATTCGGATGTAACATATTTGTAAAATCAACCCGAAAACGCCTGGGATAAAAACGGAATGCCCGCCCGGGACGTCGTTAAGTTTAGCATGGTTCTCCATTCGGCTCGAAAATGTGCGACAAGTCCATGGGCTCCCGAAACAGTTGATTAAGAGCAGAAAGTTTTTAACCTCTCAGTCCTGATTAAATGCGTAAATGGTGTTGGAATGAAACGATGCTTTGGGCGAACAGGACGGCGCAAAAACAGATGACGATTAAATCATGACGTCTTGACTTGTTGAAGACGAGATCAGCAATGCGACGTTTTCAGTTCGAAGGTTTTAACTGACCTGCCTGCTCACCTGTTCATAATGCGGATGATTTCAATTTAGAGAGCCATCATTTCTTACCAGGGCTGTATAGAAGATGCAGACGAAAAAGATGAGGGAGACAGACAGGTAGACGTTGACACCAGTGACTGCAAGGAAGCAAAATGGAAGTTTTAAACTGACAGATGGAGTCTTCGGACGTTAAAAACTGACCATCATCACAGGCAGAGAAAGACTAATTGATGTCTTCGATTGAAGTATGTCTAACCAAAATGCTAAGAGCATTGCCAGGGTCCAATGAAACATAGTGTTTACCAGCATGCGCCATCACATAAATGGTTATTAACATCACTTCAAAGTGGAAGTGACATGCCAAGCTTTCATTGGTAATGACAACTAAAACGGATGGAGGAATTTTTCGTACTATCCTCCTCGTCTCGTGTCATTATTTAGACAACGTTTCGGGCGGTTTGTTCTACGGCTGTCTTCAGGAGTTAATTTGTCAAGCGTTTTTCGGCACTGAGAAGCTCCGACTGGTTTTTGGCCATTAGAGCACAAGACGAACACGGTAGTCCAAAAAACTCCTTCATCCGTAATAGCAATACCTTGTCTCAATCATTTTTTCTAAAAAGGACTTAACTCCTAAACGGACTTACCTTGCGCCAAGGCGAGAGATGGTGCGTAAACCACGATCGCCATATAGATGCTCTGAAAACAGAAGTTCATCTGTGCTGAACCAGCTATCAAAACTCACGATAACGGAAATGATGGGGCTAAATAACTTAAACAATGCAGGCACTGGAACATTTAAGCATACCTTCAGCGTCAATATTCTTAGCATTAATGTGACAATCACAGTCTGAGAAAAATTCTGGAACTGGAAGTATCTTCGATACTCGTACCAATACCATTGCTGGTGCTAGTATCGAAGAAGTGTCGAAGTATTTTTATCATACTTCTGTTTCAACACTCCTGTCCATTTGTGCAGCATTTCGTTTGCTGCTCTTAAATTGTTCAAGCAAACTTTGCACATTTTACATAAGTTGCGAAAAATGGAATACGTGAATTAGGTGGCGAAAATTCACCTAGGTACCCCACCATTTGTAGCCAGTGTTACTGTGGAGGCGCAATTATTTTAAGCTGCCTTTGCAACTTGACAAATAGTTTATATTGATTCCTACTATCGAACGTAACAGAATCGCTTCACGCAAAAAATGTGGTCTCACTGTGTTGCCTGCAAAGAGGGGTGAAAAACGCAAAGCAGACGAAGAAATGCCCGCACTGCAGCCGACAACAGTATTGTTGGCTTCAGTGTGAACGATGCAGCTGACAAACTGAGAGGACGGTACGTTCAGCTAATCAGCTGGAAGCATCCGAAGCAGAAAACGTCCTTTGGTTAGCTCACGGTCTGTTTCGCGACGATTCACTCCTGCAAGCCATCTCGAGCTCAGATGCATAGACGGAATACTTGTTCTGCCTAGGTACGCGCCTGAGGGTCATCGTGACTTTCACTTTAGGATTTAGTGAAGATCCCTAGCTACCATGCCTCGCTGTAAGAAGATCCGTATCTTGCAGTGGTCGTGCGCTAACGGGGATTGTAACATGTAACATTGCATGAGGGAACCCTCTTAAAACTTGTAACTTTCTTCTGTCCATCACGTACAGCGCAGTTTGATCCATAACTGTATTGTTCAGTATGTAAAACGGGAGTCTGGCATCATTGGTTACCGATTTTGCTCGTTTTCATTGCACTGACTCACGCAGGTAGCATTTCATTGTAAAATCCCGTTGTCCTGCTCACAATCACCGACTTACAAGCACGTTGCTTTATATTGTCATTAGTGTTCGAGTTCTCCATTCCTTCTGTTATCTCGAGAAACATATGTTCCCTCGGAGTGAAGCAATGACGGTTACGTCGTCTGAAACCCCATCGGATGTAAAGAAATAGGTGTTTTTGCTCCTGGACAACATTTACGTTAGACCCATGCATAAATGTTGTAAAATCGGACGGGAGCCAAGGGTTATCCCCTTGGTTCCCGAAGTATTCAGGAAGTCGGGAAATTTTCTTTCATGATTTATCTCTTGTCCTTGTTGATAAGCGGACTGGGCTACGAGTCGTGACGTCAGTTATTCTGATAGATCACAGGACATAATATCGACACGCTATATATATATGGGCAAAATTTCGATTTCAAAATATCGAAACCCAAAATATCGACACGCATATCAAAACGCAAAATATCGACAAGCAAAGTATCGACCACGCAAAATATCGGCATGCAAAGTATCGATCACGCAAAATATGGACACCGTGAAGTATCAACAAACAAAATACGACCCGCGAAATATCGACTCCGCAAAATACTGACATACAAAATATCGACGCCGTAAAATATGGATAAACAATATATCGACATGCACAATATCGACATCATTCAACAGCAGGTAATTCGTCTCTACTGTTTTGGGCACGGGCGTTGATACTTTTGAAAAAATGTTACGACCTTCTGCTAGAATACCAGACCTAACTTAACCTAACATCGCCTTACTTAGCCTAACCTCACTCTTGTGGCACGCCCACTATAAAACGATTACTTTGCTTAGAGTAGCAATTAAAAAAGGAACAATGGCAGCACTAGACGTATTAACACTTGCTTGCCATTAGCGTTTCGTCATTTGCTTCTGCCGAGGTGGGGTGGTTACCTCTGTGCTAAGCAGCTTAAGATCTGTTCTGAAGATATTCAGCGTGTCGACATTTAGCCTGTAGATACTTTGCAATGCCGATATTTTGCACGCCGATATTTTGCGCGTCGATGCTTTGGAGCATCCATATTTTTGCGGAGTCGACATTTAGCGTGCCAATATTTTGTTCTGATGCCATTCCAGTACCATCTGAATGCAGAACAAGCTGGCTCCGGTCACGCGCACCATACGATGAAATCTTCTCTCCAGGTACTGCGAACAAAGGCAACGGTCGTTACCGATCTGTTAGTGAAGACAGGTAAAAACAAGCTTTTTCGTGTGCTAAGAGAGAGCGACTTTCAACACTTTGCTTCATTGCAATTGCAAAATCTAGGCCCGTCGGTTAATCATCTGATACCTCGGCGCGTTGCGACGCTGGCAGTTTTCCAAGAGACCAGACTGACCTCGTAGACGGAGATGAGCTGGAGGTCGAAGAAGACCGGCATGTACAGATAGGCGGCGACCGGCATGACGAGCAGGTACGAGAAGCCGATGACCCAGTACTGGGTGCCGTACTGGTACACCTCGGCGGGCGTCCCCAGCAGGGTGATGGCGGACATGAAGCTGCAACGCGGCACGGTGAGCCGCGCGGCGCGCCCGGCCGCAGACAGCGGCGGCCGTGACGGACGAGGCAGACCAGACATCAGACAACACGACACATTGCGAGACAGTGCAGCGGCCACCGGCGGCGAGGCTGGCACGGAGAGGCACGTCGAACACCGGCCGCACGAACTCAAGAGGCAAGCGCAGACGACGCACCACGGACTCAGCCGAGCTTAACGCAGCTGTAATGAAAGCTCGGCTAAGCAGGGGCCGCGGCGACGAGGTCTTTTGCAGCAGAGCGGCAGCCAGTGACGGATGCAGCACGCGCCAAAATCCATCCCGGGCGCTGTGATCTCGGATCCAGGACTGGCTATTTTGAAAGAATGGTATGCCTGCACAGACGGTAAAGGATACCATGATTCATATCGTAAGCAAAGGTTGGCCAGTGCCGCAGTTTCTGAGGTACGATTCAGGAAGCGACAAGTGATGGACTACTGGCATGAATGGGGCTAAAGCCAGGTTTTAAAAGCGGACGTTGTCCTGATGTGAAATGCATTAGCCTTTTTCGTCTCCGACATCATCTTTGTTTTCTTCCATCTTGAAGTTTAGACTCGCGAAAATGCCGTCTCAGGACAAATTCAAAAGTGACGACACGTTTACATGGAGTCGGAGGAGGACCCCAAAGCTGGGTCAAATTAACAGCAAAGCCGTTGAGACGAAAGCAGTCCCAGAAATTGCGATACTTTTTTCTGCATTTTTCGCCTTTATCTGACGTCAGAATCTGTAAAAACACTAGAATGCTCCTTTAAGCTTACTCGCGGAGGGTCAGACGACATGGCCGATTCCCGGCAGGGGGACGGATTCGGCCCCCTGAGATCTCGAAAACTACAAATCGGATTTAAATCGCAACAAACCGCAATCAATTTGCCATGATGTACATTGCATTTTTATAAAAAGAAGGTTTCAAAATTTTGAAAGGGTTGGATACAGAAGGCACAAAGTCAAAATGAGAATATTCTTGGACTTGTTATAATTCTGTTGTTTATGGACCAGTTTTGATGAAAATAGCATGAATCAAGAGATTATGGATGGGACTTTTACCAATGGTCCATACATCTGAAATTTTGAGGAAAATTCTTAGGTGCTCACAGGGTTTCAAAATAATAGGATTAGTTTTTCAGTACACGAATTAACAAAAACCTAAAAGCAGTTTTTACGTTCTACTGCTCTTGTTATGCTGAAGACGTAAAAATCGTATTCAAATGTTTGTGTAATGTCAGCATAGGCAGTGCCAGAGACATGAAAAAGGGGGGACTGCCAGGGTCACATGCTCTTCGGGGGAAGTTACGGCCCTTGACCTTGAATGACCTCCAATGACCTTAGAGTTGGAATGATTCATTCTATTTCTAATGTTCCATTTTACAGCTGTTGTGATGTAGGGTGCGCGTGCTGACGTTCTATGTCGTATCTCCATGACCCGACATGATATCAAGCTAAAACTAAGCACACAAGTAGAGGGCACCCTTCGACGTCATATGTATCCCGAATTTGGGGTTTGAAAAGATAACGCCAAAAGAATTACTATAAAACCAAATGTTGACTTTTGTCCTTGACCTGACGTAAAGTGATCTCAAACGAACAGAATCGTATCTGTATGTCTCGCAACTATTTGCCTATACATCCATACAAAGTTGTGAGTCCTGTCTTAAAAACTTTCATTTTATTTTTAGCAAAAATTTTCGCTTTACCCTTAACAGGCCTAAAAATGACCTCAGGCATCTCCCAAAATGTTGCCTGGCTCCGCCCCTGAGCAAAAAAGAATTACGAAACTTCGTTACAATACGTAGAAAATATACCTAGGAAAAGTGACCAAATTTCATAAAACTGCGCAGAAAACCTGGAATTGGAAGGCAAAAACCCGAGGGAGGCGGATTCAGCCACCCTTGCCGGGAGTAGGGTCAGCCCTCGCCCAGCCACCACCCTGACGTGGGCGGCAAGAGCCAGGGGGAGCGGGCATTCTGACGCCTTCTCCCCTCTATTTCGAGGACGCAACATCGGGGAAAGATAAAATTTGTGTGATCGGAAAGCTCGCCATGAGTATATTCCAAAGCGTACTGTTTTGGGGGAAATGCTGAGAAACTCTGCAATTGGTTGCCCAAGACCTGTCAAAAACAGGACTTTACGAAGAGCTTTAGCTCCATCCCTGAGAAAGCAATTCCGAGCATAGCAATGCAAAGCCAACAGACTTTGCATTACGATGACAGATGACATGGTACATGCTTGTAATATACATATCGCATTAGGTGGCCTGATATCACTCCATTTTTCATTTCGCTTTATCTGTAAGGCTTTTGAATGTCTCGTTGAGTTGGTGGTCTTGCATGCTTTCAAAACAGAAGAAATGATTGGTATGAACATTTTTTTCATGCTGACAGACTAAAACTCCAATGACCCGACGGGGCCAGACTAAGCTTATGATCCGACCTAACACTCAGCCGTTTTCTTCATTTTATTTCGTGTTTTGTCGAGTCCGGAGGTTATATGACGTTACATGACGGCCCGTAACGGCGCTCTTGATCGCTCTCATTCTCATAGGGTTCAAACAGTCCCCCTCCTGCAATTGAAAGTGACTGCGGCCGTGGGCTGAACGTGGCTCCATTAAATAGCCTTTTCCTTGGCACTTCTAAAACCACCCTGTTTGGCCTATTTTGAGAACCACGTCTTTGGCCAGGTGAAGTCAAATGCAGGCATGTAAAAAACAAACATTAGCGATCTCCCTTTTTTGTCGGTTTGGTAGCTTTGAGTGCCTTAACAGCTCGAAAACAGTTCAAATATTCGGCACATAGACATTTTACACGACGCCAGGTGAAAGACATCCGAAAGTACTGGCCGCTCTGTATTGGTCATGCTCATGCAGACGCTCCGCGGGTCGTGACCACCGGACTTTAAATCTTGACATTTCAAGAAGTTGCGATGGGCCTAAAAAATAAAGAAAACAAAAGAAAAATGGTTTAGAATTGCTGTTGATTTTAGACAGGTACTGTGAGCTTCAGAAATGAAAGTTAAATTGCCCAAAAAATATCAGAAACGGATTAGGGAGCCAAACTGACTCTCCGCACATGTCGAGGGGAATTAATCTTATGCATGGCTGCCATCCATGGTGCCAGCGGCCCCAGCACTTGAGTCCTTAACTGGGTCAGTGTAACCTTAGCTGAAACCATGAATTAAAATCACTGACTTTTTTACCTTTTACTGGTCTCGTAATGCTCATTAAGCATATGAAAGCGTTAGCCTGCATAATAACTACAGCTTCAGTGTTAACTCATCGTCAGAAGTCATTCTGGGTTTTTACAATGACATGACCTCCTCTGAGGCCGCTGGAAAAGTCACCGTGTGGCTTCAAGCGATCAGACTGAAGATCACCACCTAACCAAATGACCAATTTATACCCTCGTTTAAGTTTCGTTATTCTATCGCTTCAAGTTTGGAAATGCCTCGGGGTGGTCTTATCTGTACTGTCGAAAGTGGCTAAATGGCGAATTCTGGCGATGGTAAAGCAAAACCCACGCAACCCATTGTTTATCTCTTAATCCGTGCACGACCGTCGGTCAGTTACGATCATGCGCGACTGGGTGGGGTAGTTAGCCTCCCCCTCCAACTCACGAACGACTCGTCGCACGATAAAAATAAGCACACCGTTGGAAAGCTTGTGACGAGCAGAGCTCGAAACTGGCCTCATGTAAGCAATTTATGTCCTATATATTTTTTCTCAAAACCGACTGCATGAGACGGAGAAACGGCCTGAATCCCAAGGGCTGTGACTAATAACACATAGGTAAAGGCACCAGAGCACAAGTAAAGGTCCGGGGATGCCGATACACGTCTAATTTCTCGGATTTGTTCAACATATACGCCGAAACGTTGAGTTAAAGACACACCAATTTTCGCGCCGGCTGTTGGCGTGCGGCGCAGCCCTCTGCATTAAGAAATTGAAGGGAACTAATTTTAGCGTTCCTTTATTTTTGCGAGAAAAGCCTATCCATGCAAATTTTATTGATCTTAGTCGTTCTTGTGATTGTTGTTCATGCTTAAATTTTGGAAAAATTCATTAGTTAGTAACCTACAAAATTGGTGGAGCTTTATTCGCGAGAGCCTGTTTATTTTCAAAATATGCAATTTCTCAAAACTTATTGAGGTTCCTGATGTTACTTACGTGTGTGCAAGCCAGTTCTGCCAATTTCTACCCATTCTGAGTAATTCATCACGGTGGTGCATTTTGGCTCGCTACAATTATTTGTGACCTAACCTCAGGTCAATGGCTGAAAGTCATTGATGCTTTGTCCAATGACGGTAACTAGATGTCTGCTCCACTCCACACTAAAAATGTTATGAAATATTCCGTTAATTTCCAAAAAAACGACATGTCTTAAAAATGGGCTTGACCTTGGGTAAATGACCCGGAAAACTCCGAAAAATCGGAGATAGCAGATTTGTTGAATCTATCAAGATCACGAATTCCTGAAAGTGTTATTGTGATATCTTGTTTTGCGAAAAAGTTAGAGGGCGCTAAGCTTTTTGTGACATAAGTCTGTTTGACCTGACCTAAGTCACGCACCTGCCCTGAACAAAGATCAAAACTTTGACACGAGATGTAAAATTGATGAAGCAAAAGGTACACAAAATTTGGTGACACTGTGTTTGTTCGTTCTCTTCGCAATCCCAGAAAAACCTCAGGGGGGACAGTCAACTGCCCCCCCCCCCCTCAGTCGGAGACGGGATAACAAGCGTTCAGCAAATCTTAATAAGTGCGTGCAATTGACGGGAGGGATTTGAGTTTGGGACTGATCTCAAAAGATTTTGTGGGTACGCAAAGATTCATAATGGTGCGGGGTGTAGGTTCAAAAAGCGTTGCGTGTGTAGCGTGAATGCTGAGATGCCCATGTTGAATGTGTTCGCATTGCCTTAATGTCTCACCCGATGTGTCGATCATCTCCCTGTTGCACCCCTGATTCGTCCTTGGCTAGTAAAGCCGTAGTCCCGAAACTTTTGACTCTGCTTGCAACTGGTCTTGACTTTTGGTAATATTATTAAGTAAATAAGAACAACAAAAGTCACGATTCTCGTTCACCATTGCAGTACGGAGCCTGTCACTCACCACCCGTTGTGCTACATTACCTGGTCGCGATCAAAACCTATTCTTGACCGTGCGTTGTCATTTCATTACCCATAAGCTTACCCACAACGTAAAGGCGCATTCTCGTAGGGGGAGGCCTATTCCCCCATCTGAGATCTCAAGAACTACCCGTCTGATTTGATTGTAACAAACTGCAATCGATTTGCCAAGATGTACTTTTAGATCACCTTGCAATATAAAGAAGGTTTAACAGCCCTGAAAGGGTTTGGTACTGAAGGAATAAAACCAATACAGGGGGTGTTTTTTCCTTTTTATAACTCCGATATTTATGTACCGATTTTGATGCAAGTGGCATAAATCGAAAGTTGATCGATAGGACCCTTCCTACTGGTCCGTTTTGATGACGTTCATGACAGTCCACTGTGCTGGGGAAATGGGAGGCATATTTCTTAAAAAGAGCGGAGTAACATCCACGCTGAAAATATTTGTAACCTTGACCAGTCACAGTACACTTAATAAATACGTATCGTATTAAATGGTTTGTGTAGTGGTTGTATAGGCGTTGCCAGGGACATGGAAAAAAAAACCAGAACTCTCATGGTTGCATGTTCATAGGGCCAGCTTACGATCTTTGATTTTAAATGACTTCGAATAGCCTCACAGTTAATGGAATTGTCATTTCATGGTGTTTTATCATTTCGTGATATTTTAAAACGTCTCCAGTGTCTAAAAGTTCTGTTTAAGGCCGTCGTGATAAAGGGTACGTGCGAGGAAATCGTAGGTCGTAGCACCGTAGCCTGACCTGCCATCGTCCTGAAGCTTGGAACAAAAATAGACACTGCGCTAATTCATACGTGTTCCGGATTTTGACTTCGAAAAAACAACGCCAAAAATATATGCATAAAACCAAGTTTTGACTTTTGATCTTGACCTGATCTTGTAAAGTCATTTCAGATTAACAACAGTTTTGCGCGTTTGTCCAGTTATTTACCTATACACGCATACAACGTTTTATGTCCTCTCTTGAAAATTATTTTTGGACGCCATTTGTATGTCATCTTTAACAGTACCCACAATGTCCTGAGGTGCTTCCCAAAAACTTGTATGTTCGTGGGCAGAATGAAACTACGAAAACCTGACATAATATTTTAGAAGAATAGATACGCACAGTGGCCAGGTTTTATGAAACGTCTCAATAAAAACGGAAACTGCGAGGAAAAAAGGAAGGAGAGTGGGCTTCTAAAGCCTCCTCCATACGAGAATCGAGTTAAGAGTTTTTTTTAACTAGTTTGTTAACGGTCATTGCAGGTGGTTCCGGTTCATAAATACTGCGGACACCTGAAACGCAGCACCAAACGCACAGCTCTCCAAAAACAACGAACAGGTCCAACGAGCAGGCACGTTCAGCAGTGGACGGCGAGCTGGCATCGACGCGCGGCGGACCTCACCACACACACCGGCGTGCCCACGGCGACGCCGGCTCACCTGGCAACCAGGGACATGGCCGCGGGCAGGGTACCCATCTGCCTGCCTCCGAGCAGGTATCCGGCGTTGTCCTTCATTTCGTGGCCCTTGCAGAGGCCGAAGTAGATGCCGATGGCCACCGACAGGACCAGCAGCAGGCCGAACACCGTGTAATCCAGCACCGAGAACCGCTTCACCAGCTCATCGATGTTGATGCCCAGCTTTTCGACGGTCTCGGCAGAGGCTGCCGCGGTGGAGGCCGCCATTTTGTCACCCTGCCAGAGACAACAGTCTTCTGGGTAATTAATAGAAAATTGATACAGAGGCGATGAGTAAACTATTCGTGGCTTAGCCATGGATATCCGTTTTCCCCCGTTATCTATACCAGCAGAAGCCGCAGAGCGGTTCCAAAGCGTGGCCTTCAATAACAAACCAGAGAAGAGAAGTTCAAGCCTAGTTACATGTCTTTTTTTCAACTGGCCCTACGGAGAAATCAGTAGTAAAAATAATATCGGCGGCGTTGCTGCAATTGCGATTATCAGAATCATATGGATATGGTGGTGGTTGCATGCCCTGAGCGCCAAAGAACTCACGACATTGGAAGAATCTTTGGAATGTTTGGAAAATGCAAGGATTTTGTGGGGGAAATCAGGAAAGAAATACGAGAGAGAGAGAGTGAGTGAGAGGAAAGCTGTTCATGTTAAATTTGGCTGAATACAACCCTCTCTTACCCCAGGAAAAAATCGCCTTTACCATGCCTTTATCATTACCATTCCATAATCGAATCACATTACTGCATTTACAGTAATTATCACACCAACTAGATAAAAAATGGCATCTTAGAAATGTTCTCATATCGGGTAATTTTTCAAATTCACATTTGATCATACTGACATCATACAAAAATATTCGTTTGTTAATTACACAGTCCTTGACCTATCTGCATCCCCCAGTGATAAAGTTAGCCAACTTCTGTCTAGAACCGGTGCACGGCTGTTCAGTTCTTAAATATTTATTTCTCCGTCGAAAAGCAGTTGCTGACTCCGGGAAACGCAGAGAAAGGCGCGGTCGAATCATGCTCTAACGTAATTTTGTTTTTGGTCTAAAGCACAAATCACATCAGTTTGGTTTTCGGAGAAGAACTCAGTCAAAAACCAACTTGACGGGCGATTAGATCTCACCGACGAGAAAACGTTAAAAAGGATCATGGCAACACACGTCATGAGCAGGGATAGGCACCTGAGCGGGCCGGGAGGAAATGCCGTAATTTACAGTCTGGTGCACCTGCCAAGAGCGCACTTTGTTTCCCAGCAGGGCGTTGCGGCAAGTGAGCCAAGTGCAGTGCCTGGAATTGAGCTCCGGATTAAGGGCCGACAAAAACAAGACGAAGGCTTTCTCCTGTTGTCAGAGCACATCGCGTTGTTTTGCAACACGAGAGTCTCACCCCAGGTTATTACGTGCATTACGCGGATCATTCGGCGGCTTCTAAGGCTCATGTTGTATTATTCACGTTGCAATATCCTGGAGCTAAAAGTCTGTGAAACAAGCTCCATTGCCAATTTCGCTATTTGTGAACGAGTTATAAGAAGCTGAACAATTCACGGACTGACATGCAAATCGTCTTTGAACCTTGAATCTTTGGACACTGGGAGTCATTCCCTAAACCTGCTACGCCCAATTTCACTTTCTAACAGGCTATCACTACCATCTTGTTTCCACAAAAAAAGAGAAAAATGAACTGTAGACCGCACCTGGTAGACCGTTGTTCATATGAAACACACATGGCTGTTGGCTCTACCCTCTCCTTAACGAGTCGTAGTCACTGTCTTGTGTGGGGACTCCGAGCAACAATGGACGGCGGAAGCGCGAGAGCTGGGGGAACATCCGATCCGTAATTTAACAAATCTAGCATTAACCCTATGGTGTCCCATGAAAAGCAGCTGAGTGAGTTTTGCGCTTTCGGCTCTGCAAACACCCCTCGACATATGCGAGAAACTGAAGCTGACAGCGATTGCATTCATTTTACAACCCTGCAATGCACGATGGCCTTTCCAGTCTTCCCATGTTCTTGCACAGAATCGGATTCACTTTATTTTGCCAAAAGATAGGGGTTTTGTAACATCAGCTAAATGGATAAATATCTTGGCTGGTCGACCATTTTTACATGTCATGGTTAGGCAAAATCAAAGATGTTAGGGAGTTCGATGTCTTCAAGACGGGATCTAGGATATATTTAAATACGTATAAATATTCTTATGCGTAAAAACAGCAACAACATATTAGCAGTCACCACGGGCGTAAGAAGCAATCATGTAAGGGTGTGGTTGCTCGTCCGACCATTTCTCGTTGCTCAGTTTGGCACGCGGAACAATGCGGATTTTTGTCACGTGAATCTTTGGATGGAGGCCAGATCCTGTGCTCGACATCTTTGGGTGATCCGAATCAGGGTTCAAAACACAGTGACTCGATCTAGGTTAGCATTTTAATCAAAGTTGCAATTTTGAATAAACACAGGTACGGTGTCGTGCCTTAAATTAGGTACGGTGTGCCTAGAGCGAGGCCAATGCTTGAGCAGGCAATGCCTCCAAGGAATGAGAGCAAAATACTGATGTTCTCTTTCGTATAAGTTGTTTTAGTGGATTACTATCGGGGTGTATCTTTCATAAGCATATTGACATGCTACTTTATCCTCATACTTAAATATATATATATACATATATATATATATATACACACATATATATATTGTATCAGCACTGATCCTTAAAGATAACAGCCGCTTCGTTGTTAATAACCTTTCTAGAGATATTTCTAATCATGAGGATCAAGCGCTTGTTTTCTGGTTTGTGTTTGCTGAGAACTCAGGCAAAACTCATCATGGTAAGAACAATCCATGTGGTAAACTACATAGTTCATCTCACGTATGTTGTATTTCTGTCGATGTTTTGTCAAACATTTGATATTAAGAAGGCTTAAATGACCTGAGTAACAACAGATATCACATAACATCAGATAACACCAAGCATGGCTTGCAATTCAATTACTGTTGACGTTACACAGTACTAAAAAGCATTACCGTAATTTTTTAGGAATATGTAGAACACCAGAATATTTCATTTCGTTTTTTCAAGAAACACTATGCGTGCTTAGTGTTCATGGGGCACTTTAAAGTAGAAATTTGGCAAACATATCATATGCAAATAAATTGTCTCTGGCTAAACCCTTCGTCTGCGTCTCTGTACTGTCCCAACAGCTCCTTCGTAGGGTGGCTAGAGTTTCTCGCACATAAACCTGTCTGTTAAAGGATGAGTTCATGTCACGTATGTAGACGGCCTCGAGCACATACAGCCGTCTTACATAGCGGCATGTTCATGTTCATGTTCATGTTCATGTTCAGTTTATTTGCGAATCTTTCCACCGCGTGGATTACTGTCTGATTTTAGTCAATACAGTACAGCTCATGCGCAATAGTCATACAGATAAAACTAGGCAGTCAGACGCACGTCAAGGTATAGGAGTTAGTTCGTCAAGTTTCCGTACAAGCTCTCCACGGGTTCGAGAGGCGGTGATGTCCAGTGGCAGGTGGTTCCAGGACGAGGGCGCGCGATACGAAAAAGCCCTGCGGGCTACAGCCAGACGGAAAGTCGGCGGCTCCACGCCGCCGGCCGCCGACGCCCGGGTGACACGCTGGGACACAGAGGTACGTTGAGTAAACAAGAGCATCTGTCCGTGATCGTGGTGTCTTCTATCATATATCGTCTTGTGAGTCGCTGACCATGGTGGGATTAAGTGTGTGTTTTTGGACCGCCGATTTGCATGTCCATTGTAATGCGTCTAATGAGTGAGATGACCGTCAGTCCATTGCAGTTGCCGTTTGGGCGGAGCGCACAGTCTCCGAAGGGACATTTGTAACTGCAGATCGCATCGGATTGTCCCGGCAGAGCTTTGTCACGTGTCGGATTGTTTGTGATAAGCAGGGAACGCGTTGTGGGATTTTGGTAGTAGACGGTCATTCTTAGCTGGTCTCATGGGGACACCGTTTTACAGTGTCTCCTGAAGATTTCATCGCCTTATAAGCCGGTGACATGATATTTTTATAGAAGTTTGTGTATTATACCGTCTGGTGGTGTGGCAGTGTGGGTTTGAACATGCTTGGTGATCGCTCACGTATGTATTTTGTCGACGAGCTAAGCAGGGTAACTGTTGATGACCAGCATTTGTCTCACGCTCAGTAACTCTGTGTTTGCGAGTTTCCATGATGAACAATGCATTAGCGCGCGGTTCACATACGCTTTTATCACGTCTTCTTTATACCTGTCAGGGCAGTGGCTCGAGCGAGGCCAACCCGTGCCTGTTGGCTTGCGATAGATTGTGGTCACCAATCAGCTGCAGCTGCCATCCGGGGATACACCAAGAAAGCTGGTCATGTCGTCTACGTTTAGTTCGGTAGTCAATTCTAGTCCTGAGTCCTGCCCTAGCCGAGTTTTGAGCTGTGACAAGGCCTGGTGTCCATTTTCGTCTAAAAGGATGTCGTCTACGTTGTGGCAATAGAGAGCTGGTCTTTCCAAGTCACCACTGTTCAACACGCTGTGCTTGACATGAGCCATGAACGCCTGGGCGAACAAGATACCCAGCGGTGACGCCATTGCGATACCTTCCATTAAGTAGAAAAGGGTACCGTTCGGGAAGCGGAAAGGGACTTTAGCGTTGCACGGGCGTAACATTAACAGCATGATCCAGATCCCTATTGCAGATATATATATATATATATATATATATATATATATATATACACATGTATATATACATACATATGTATATATTTGTGTATATATATATCCGGTTAGAACAGGCTCGTGACTAGAGTTTGTTACCGAACTAAACGTAGAAGACATGATCAGATTTCTTGACGTATCCTTGGATGGCACAAATGTGGTCACAAATGCGGCTCTCTTGGACCACAATCTATCGCAAGCCAGCAGACATGGAAAGATGCTTAAACGGCTCGAGCCTCTGTCCTGACAGGTATAAAAAAGCGTCACAAAAGCATACGTGAACAGGGCGCGAACGCATTGTTCATCATGGAAACTCGCACACACAGAGCTGCTGAGAGTGAAACAAATGTTAGTTAACAACAGTTACTCTGCTTAGCTCGTCGACAAATACGTACATGAGCGATCACCAAGCATGTTCAAACCCACACTGCCACACCACCAGACGGTATCATACACAAACTTCTATAAAAATATCATGTCACCGGCTTATAAGGCGATGAAATCGTCAGGAGACACTGTAAAACGGTGTCCCCATGAGACGAGCTAAGAACGACCGTCTACAACCAAAATCCCACAACGCGTTCCCTGCTTATCGCAAACAATCCGACACGTGACAAATCTCTGCCGGGACAATCCGATGCGATCCACAGTTACAAATGTCCCTTCGGAGACTGTGCGCTCCGCCCAAACGGTAACTGCAATGGACTGACGGTCATCTCACTCATTAGACACATTACAATGGACATGCAAATCGGCGGTCCAAAAACACACACTTAATCCCATCATGGTCAGCGACTCACAAGACGACATATGATAGAAGATAGAAGACACCACGATCACGGACAGATGTCCCGATGCCACTCAATGTGCTCGAGGCCATCTATATACGTGGCATGGATCCGTCCATTAACAGACAGGTTAATGTGTAGGAACCCTAACCCTCTACGAAGGAACCAGTTGGGCTCAAGGATAGTATAGACACCCAGACGAAGGCTCTAGCTAGAGACAGTTTATGTGCATACAATATGTTTGCCAAGTTTTTACCTTAAATTTTCCTATGGACATTAAGCACGCATCGAGTTTCGTGGAAAACGAAATGACTTGCTTTGGTGTCTACATTTCCCCCAAAGGTTACGGCAATACTTTTAACGTTGTGTAATTTCA
Source organism: Capitulum mitella (assembly GCA_030062745.1). Taxonomy (NCBI): domain Eukaryota; kingdom Metazoa; phylum Arthropoda; class Thecostraca; order Pollicipedomorpha; family Pollicipedidae; genus Capitulum; species Capitulum mitella. The sequence continues at coordinate 31,000,217 of CP099844.1, forward strand.
TTAATTATCATATCGCAAGCCATGATTTCTGTTACCTGGTGTTGTTCTGTGATATCTAGTTTTACTCCGGTCATTTTAAGTCTTGATAATGTCAAATGTTTGGCGAAACGTCGACAGAAACACATGGTGCGTGAGATGAACTATGTAATTTACCACATGGACTCTTCTCGCCATGACGAGTTTTGCCTCAGGTCTCAGCAAACACAGCTCAGAAATCAAGCGCTTGATCCGCATGATTCAAAATATCTCTAAAAGGATTATTAACAACGAAGCTGCTGTTGTCTTTAACGACCAGTGTTTATTTAATAATCTGCTTCTAAAGGACACGTATATATATATATATATATATATATATATATATATATATTCTAATCGCATTGGATCAAATTGGCGGTGTAGGTGATCCAGATTAAAATGGGGATTTCAAGGCTTGAATTCGGATCAGCATTTAAATCATGGTTGTTTTTCAGATATGATCCGAATCAAATGTGATTCGCGGCTGCTTTCTTAAAACTGATCCGGATCTAAGGCGATTCACCCCAAAACCTTTTAATTCTTGATCCGAATCGGATCCATCTCAGAATCAAGCACAAATCCTGTAAAGACACTCGGCAAGGAGCGTTAAAGATATGTGCACCCATGTGAAGGGTCACCAACCTGAAATGGAATTCGTGAGTCGAGGTTTTTAGATGCTATGATTATTGTGTCATGGATGTTTCTATACATTCTTTTCCAAACACCACATTTCTCCGTTATGTCTGAACGTTGGCCGTTTTATCACCATGGCGGAAGGATAGTAAAGGGATATCAATCAAGGGTAGCTCTTCGCGCACTTCATGTGCAGACCATTGGGCACGATGGACCAATCCGTTCTCCCCCGCTCGGAATATTTGGTCGCTCCTGGATCAGAATGGGGATTCTCTATAAAAGTGGCCTCGGAGTCGCATCCGATGCTGCCATGGACGTAGTCTGCTCACAGTAAGCAGCAATGCCAGGATCGCAGGGTCATGGAATTCAATCATCCAGCGTTGTTGCCATAGTTAAAATGTCCGTTGTTGCAAGTTCAAGATGGAACAACCTAAGCTGAAATCGGACACTGTTGGGGGCCGGCAGAACACGTAAGAAAACACAACGTGATGTCATTCGGGCTGAAGTAAACCTCTTGTAGTCTGTTGCCGTCCACTTTGCACTCAACAGTCAACAAACATTTCCACGCATTAATGCCAGCGATGTCAGGTATAAAATCCATCGGCCGTTCTGCGATGTTGAACTTCTGACGGGCCGCCAGCACACCCGGATTCATAGTGACCTCCGGACGAGAGTCCGTGACCCCTCATCTCCTTGCCATGCTGCCCGACACGGCCCCACGCTCCCACAGCACGTGGGAGTGAGCAGACACGTGTCCGAGGTAGGCGGACGGTGTCCGGCGCTCTCACACGTGTCCGGGGTGGGCGGACACTGTCCGAAGTCCTCACATGTGTCCGGGGTGGGCGGACAGTGTCGTCGGACGCTCTCACACGTGTCCGGGGTGGGCGGACACTGTCCGAAGTCCTCACACGTGTCCGGGGTGGGCGGACACTGTCCGGCGCTCTCACACGTGTCCGGGGTGGGCGGACACTGTCCGGAGCCCTCACACGTGTCCGGGGTGGGCGGACACTGTCCGGCGCCCTCACACGTGTCCGAGGTGAGCGGACACTGCCCGGCGCTCTCACAGGTGTCCGGGGTGAGCGGACACTGTCCGGCGCTCTCACACGTGTCCGAGGTGGGCGGACACTGTCCGACACCCTCTAACGTGCCCAGGGTGGGCGGACACCGTCCGGCGCCCTCACACGTGTCCGGGGTAATCGGACACGATACGGCTGGCTCACCTCTCTCTCTCTCTCTCCGGCCGTTCGGACCCAGTCGCAGCCTCCGGCACGGCAGCGCGCGGGTGGACGGACTGCGGCCGGGCCGAGCGGCGGCGACCTGCTGCCGCTGACCGTGCCCCGCCTCAGTACCGGCCAGCCCTGGCCGCGGCGCCGCCGACTAAATTTAAACAGCTCAACGCCGCCGAACACTGAGCGCCGACAGCAGACAGGGTAACCCGTCACGTCCGTACGGCGTGCACCCGCCGACCGGCGCCAGCACCCATGCCGACGCATCCGTTGGCCGAGAGTGCTGCCCTGGCCGGCCGGCGTTTTATTCGTTTTATTTCTCGCTGTTGCCTGGTGGTGCTAAGTTTCGCATGTGAATGGTTCTGGTTCTGCTGATTTCGTCCGCGGCCTGACGTATTTCAAGCTTCAGCTATTCGGGTTAGTAGCCCTAGGCATTGTGTCAGCCTGTTCTCCGTGAACTCGTAGGTTCCAGATGTTCTCAGAAGCGGTTCCGCGCGTTATTCGGGGAAAAGATGCAAGTGACGTACCTGTTTGTGTTGTCATGTGGCGCAGAGGGGCCGTTCCGTCTAAGTTGCTAACGGCTACTTAGCTAACATCCACCATCACAGTGGTGGATGTCACGACTGTGGCTGGATGAAAGGCAGTATGAGAGCTTGAGTCGACTAACGGGTTGGACGAGGCGGATTTTTTTTTTTTAAATGACTAGCCAGCTTCATTTGTTTAGTATTCTGCTTACGCCTCATTCAAAACAAGACACATGAACAACACCATGCTGCAGTGACCGCACCAAATGCGCATGAAGGGAAGAGCAAAAGACCAGTCGAATAATTAGCGGTTAGCATTTTATATGCATGCAAACAAGTACAAAGACACGAAAGAAATAGGACCACTTTTTAGAGCAAACTGGCATATGTCGAGAACACTAAAACACGAAAATATGCAAAACTTAAAAAAATAACCCTCGCATCGCATTAACTGGCGTCCAGACAACTGCCCGCCGGGGACTGCTGTGGCAGGCTGACAGCAGCTGGCCACGGCTCTGCCGGGGACTGCTGTGGCAGGCTGACAGCAGCTGGCCACGGCTCTGCCGGGGACTGCTGTGGCAGGCTGACAGCAGCTGGCCACGGCTCTGCCGGGGTCTGCTGTAGCAGGCTGACAGCGGCTAGCCATAGGTCTGCCGGCCATCGTCAGTGGTCGCTGCACCGATTCAGACATTTTGGAGTCTGGAAATGCACTTTTATATCATAACTGAAAACATATCAAGGGTTTTTTTGCAGTGTACATCTCTCTTTCTCTGTCTGGCATGGCCGTTGTTAAAACAAAGTGACCGTAATTTGTTACTGGAATCTCCGCAAGCAGATAAACGCAACGGGCCGGGTAATTTGATTTGCATTTGATCGAAATCCTTGCCTCGGTAGCTTCCCGGTGACCGCCACGGGCGTTCCTCACCTGGTGCGCCGTGTCAGGGTTTGTTGGTTGTGTCGGCTGCCTCGACTGGATATTGGGCCGAATCCAAGTACACTACAGCACCTCACCGCCAACAGCCGCCAGGGGGCGTCCACGTTGGAGGTTCACATCGGGCGGCCAGCCGTGTGTGTGGTCGGCTGGAGCCTCCGGCCAACGAGTTGGGGCGGCTGCTCAAGCCAGGCAAAGAATGGCTGCGGCTGTGGTCACGGTTGTTGCCTGGCTGAGGATGGCACGAAAAATAGCGCGTGTTTTTATATCCTAAGCTTTACCTGACACTTTCCGCCATACCTAGTGTGTAATCAAAACATTTCACTGCAACAACACAACATAAGAAATATATAAGGGGATAAAAGAAAAAAAAAAAAAAAAAAGGAAAAAAAAAAAAAAAAAAAAAAAAAAAAAAGTATGGAGCTAATAATAGCTGCGACGTGTGGAACTAAATTGTATGGTTTTTTGCTCTTTTTTTTTAAAGGAGGGACCCCCAAAAAACCCCTTTGCCCGCGCCAGCGTGCGGCGCAAGGTCGAGTAGAGGCAGCCAGCTTATCCGCCTCACCCAACGCTAGACTCCGATGTAATGCAACTGCCCGTGATGAGCGTCCGCAAAACTGCGCGTCGGCCGCCGTTAACGCAGCTGGCAGACCCTCTGTGAGACGAGACGTCAGTACTGCCTGAGGCAACCGCCGTCGCTGCACCAATGCAGGGTTCACCGATGAACGATATTCAGCTGCACGAGCTGGCATCAGTGGGATAACTATTGACTGAAATATATCTACATTTCATCTGCAGTTTGAAATCTTAAACGTATGCTTTGGAACCATACGCCAAATGATTCAACAATGATTATATGCTCCCAACAGTGACGATGATTTATCCGCCCTCGAAACGGAAGAGAATTTTCCGCCTGGGGCGCTGGTGTAGTGTCGCAGGGAATTCGTCGTGGCGAAGGTGTAGTGCGTGGTCTCTGCAGATTTACAAAATACTGAAAGTCATGCGTCAAAGTCATGCTGCTTTATGAAATATTTCGTTTTTTATACACGTCGATCTGATAAAGGGTTGGATATCATTTGCGGTTTAAGCAGACAACGTATACAAGACAGACAGCAATGCTTAGAACAGATTGGTGCGACAATGATGCTGCGCCTCAGGTGTTTCTGACGCTACGAGCTGCGGCTGCATATAGACGACAAATCATTATTGTTCACAACTTATCTGAGGAATAGAAAAGCTGTAATGCAGCTGCTGAACGAGGATAAGCAATCAACTGGGAAAGGAATGAAACGGGTTCTGACTTGGCATTTCCCTCCACTAATGAACTAGCTGTACTTTTTCACCAGAAAGCCTCAGTCCTGTGGTGGCGTAGGCAGAACCCTGCCTTCATAGGCAGTTCATTCTGCGAAGCCAAACAGAGAACGCACCCTTGGGGTGCGTTCGCTGCCACCCGGACGACGAAGATTCTATGTAACGTCACGAAGATTATTCACCGTCCGGTCCGAAATGCCTTTCGATGTCGCGCGGACGGCATGGATTCTTCGTGACGTCACGTAGAATCTTTGTCGGATGCGCAGAATGTTTTTCCGCTACCTGGACAAAATTAGAGAGAAACGGCGCGACAGGTACATTTACGAACTTCTTGGGTATCGTGCAATTTCATTGGTTACGATGCGCGTATGTCACATAGGGATCAAATAAGCTACGCACGGATCTAAATAAACGTAATAACACTAAATAAACGTACGGATCAGGCTGTGTAATCGACTTCATAAATGTCTAAAGGGACCTGCCACGAAAATCTGGGACCGAAGAGGACGCAAATTGTTACCTCGCCGGCGCACTCGAACAACGTGAGACCTTTGAAGATTTAAGCTATATTCAAACTCGTGAAATACGGCACGCTCGTGGCCGATTCACGGCTGATACACGATGCTTAGGCGTCCGGTGTCAGTTATTGACGGACACGCTTGTCTTGCATGCGCAGTTACTGTCATCAGTCTTACAAAACTGTAAACAAAAAACTGGCATGCTGTGAACGTGCACCTCAAAGGTTCTATGTGACGTCACGCAAAATAGAGCATTTTTCGCGGGCTGCAAGCACATCCCAAATTTCATGCTTGATCTACCTAGGTGTCTTCGCTTCGCAGTGCAGCAAGCTGCAGACTGGAAGGATGGCCTTGGTCCTGTTTGCGTTACGTTAGTGCATGCAAGCTATTTGCTTGGAAAAACATCACGATCTCAATTCCACAGGACAAAAAGGTAAGTGTCCCAAATACCTGAGTAGTCATCTACCTACCCCATCCTCACTTGTGCCTCCTGAACCACTTGATTCCCCACGCCTCACACGTGCCTTATTCCCAGGAGTGCAACCAGACCATTTCTTGCGTTACGTTTGTAACAAATGTGCCTTGTCTGAATCCTTGCTTCCAACTTTTAAAGCTATCCTTTCGAAAAGGAAGAAAAATGCTGAATGAAGTAACTGAGCGTAATTGATCCTTGAAATACCATACCTTACCGAGTAATGAACTTAGAAGACCATTTGGCCCGTAGTACCCGTTCCTTTCGAGCTCCAGATTCGTGGAAACTACATCAGTCCCAGGCATGCCACCAGGATTTTCTTGGGGGGGGAATGTTAATTTTTTCACATGCCATTGGCATATGGCGAGATTTATCGGTAAAGGCAGCAGATGTATGTAATTTGCCTTATGTTTAACGCACAGGAAAAGAAAATGTTTGCTTTTACAACATATATATATAATCACTATTCCGTACTCCTGCAAAATCGCCATTTATCCAGTGTAGACCATTTGGCTCAGGTGGGGGAGCATGGCGCTCATGTCCCTCTCCCTTCGCCACATGCCTGCTCAGTCCTGGTCTGGAGCGGTGTGCATGAGATGTGCCCAGTGCGAGTCGAGCCTAGACCTGAATTGGTTTAGCTTTTCGAAGGCGGTATCTCCGTGCGGATGAGTGCTGCAGTCGTTCACCACTCTCACGCTGACCGCGTACCTTCTGATCCGCGCTACTGCTTGAGGCTTGTTCAGCTTCCAGTGTTCTCCCCGAAGAAGTCGTCGTAGCTGGCAAGAAGAAGAATTCTGAACCAAGGTCACGTCCCGAGAGGAGGATCTGGTGGACGGTGATCATGCCAAACCGGCGCCTGCGGTGATATAGGGACGGCCAATCGAGAGTGCGGGGTCTCCCGGGGTACGGTGTGGTCCTGATGTTTCGCACCAACTTGGTCGCGCGCTTCTGAGCACGTTCCACCAGCTTCTGGTGAGCACGGCTGAACGGCCCCGAATGATCTTCGGGGGGGGGGACCGTCGAAAATTCAGCGAATACAGAACAAGAGAAAAAATAGCTGCACCATTTTAAAAAGTGATATAAAACATAACATTTTTTCCCCTCATTAAATTCGCATGTTTAAATGATGTTCATCGGATCTCATGCGTAGTCCTTTCAAAAAGTTTTCATATAGTTTTAACTGACATTTAACCCTATTCCCGAAGGGCTATATGGTATGGTCGATTCCCGGCAGGGGGGCGGATTGGCCCCCCCCCCGAGATCTCAAGAGCTATTCGTCCGATTTCATCGCAACAAACGGCAATCGATTTGCCGTGACGTGAACTACATTTTTATGAAAAGAAATTTTCACAATTTTGAAATTTGTGGATACAGGGGAGCAAAAATGTCAAAATGGGGGTACTTTTGGACTTCTTAGAACTGCGTTGTTTATGGACCGATTTCAGTGAAACTGGCATGAATCGAGAGATTATGGATAGGGTCTTTACCATGGGTACACAAGTCTGAAATTTTGAGAAAATTCATGGGCGTTCACAGGGTTCCAAAAATAGGAGGATTAGTTTTCTAACCATTGAATTAACAAAAGAGGCAAACACCCTTCTTTTGGCTTCTGCTAGTCATGTTTTACTAAAGAAGTACAAATCGCATTACATTGTTTGTATAATGTTAGCATAGGCGGTGCCAGGGACACGAAAAGTGGGAAACTGTCATGGTCACACGTTTTTCAGATCAACTTGCGACCTTTGACCTTAAATGACCTCCAGTGAGCTTGGGGTCACTTGGAGTGATCCCGTGTGCATTTAATATTATCTGTAAACGTTTTCAATCATTTGAATTCACTCTAAATCAAAAATTCCATTTTATGGCTAAAGCGATATAGGGTACTCGCACTGACATTTTAGGTCATATCTCCGTGACCCGACCTGATATCAAGCTGAAACTTGGTACACAAGTAGAGGGCACCGTTCTACGTGACATATGTTCTGGATTTGGCATTTGATAAAACGGCGTCGAAATTATTGCGAGAAAAACAAATTTTGATTTTTGACCTTGACCTGACCTTGTAAAGTGACCTCAGGTAAACAAAATTACATCTGCCCATTGCCCAGCTATTTAGCTATATATCCATATAAACTTTTAGGCTCTGTCTTAAAAAGTCTGTTTTTGGGAGACATCTTCTTTTTACCTTCAACATGGCCAAAAATGGCCTAAGGTGTCTCTCAAAAACGTTGCCTGGCTCCGCCCCTGAGCAAAATAGAATTTTGAAATTTTGTCACGGCACGTAGAAAAAATAGCTACGAGAAGTCATCAAGTTTCGTGAAGCTGCGTTAAAAATCCTGGGATTGGGAAGCAAAAACCCAGCGGGGCGGATTCAGCCCCCCCCCCTGCCGGGAATAGGGTTAAATAGGATAGGCAGCATTTACAGAAGACCTGTAAAATTTGCCCGCGGAAAGCTATTTGTATTATCCCGTTTTGAATTGAACAATGATTTCGTATGAAACGTTGGAGTGACGCCACATCTTATCGTTTTCCAAAGGTGATGTGTTAACCCCAGCACTAGGGCTATGAACGATATCCACACGATGGGCATGGTCTAGAGAGTCACGTGCAGCTCGAGTATTCCGCTTATAACAGGGGTGTACTCTGTTACTTGTGGGCCAATTGCTGGGACGCAAATGGCGCAGTTTGGTGCGATAATAGCTTGGAAAGGCGGACGGTCAGCTGGGCGATCAATTGCGATTGATTCAGGTCGAAACGAGGGTGCAGTCTGCATGTGAAGTGAGAGGTGCACAACAATAACATTCCTCCTTCATTGCCGCAAAAGTACCTCCGCGGGCATGCCGAACATTGGCGGGTAGGAGCACGTGATACATGTCATTTGATACCTGTGGCATTCCAAGACAAATCGACAAGGGAGTGGCACCCTCATCTCTCAGATCTGATCAGATAGATCAAAATTGGTGTACAGGGTTGCCATATGCCCTGAATCCACCCGTGCAAATCGTAGTTCGACCAGGTTGACGGTTCATAAGTCATAGCCTCCGAAATTTCAGCAAGGCCACGCCACGAGGATTTGCTCGGTGGCCAATAACTAGGCGAAATTTTATTCGAAAATAAAAAAGGCGGACATTTTGGAACCCATAAGGGTTCAAGAAAACCGTCATTGGCCAGACTTTTTACATATTAAAAATAATAAAAGAATAACTGTATGGCCTGAGGTCACGTGAACTTTAATGACCTCGACGGCCGTGAAATTGTTTTTTCTTTAGCCCCAATGAAAAGCTCATATTTTGGCGTAATACGTACCAAATAAAAAAGCGCTTTTATTACAAAAGTTATTTTTTAAAACTCAAATTTTACCATATTTCAAGGTTTTTGGGACCACGCCCCAGGATGTTAAGAACTAAGAGAGCAATGGAGATGAGCTTAACACCAATCGAAAGCTGAAGCATGAAAGAGCATGAAGAATGAACGCGTACTTATTGACTGAGTTTATATTGTAGGGCCACAACAGACAAGGTCATGCTATGACGTCCAAAATCTGTGAGCAGTTAAAGTAAATATGACGGCTCTGTAAACTCATCTTGATTAAAAAGGACTAGAAACGTTTTTCCATCTTAAAAAAAAGGTATTTCCTACGCCTTGGGTCATGCCAGATCGGGCCCAGAGCTACTGGAACACAGCACTGATTTGTGTCGAAATCGACATTGAAGTACATTTACTTCAGGCATACGTTTTGGAATCACCATTGTGAATGTTTGGTCATAAATGAAAAACTCGAAAACATATCATTGTAGATTATCTTAATTCATATCAGGTCAACCAAGGTCGAATATGACAACATTAGGTGCGAATATCAAGTAAACGCCACTTAATTGCTAAAATCATGCTGATGTGTTTTTGAGTGACATGAAAGTCAGGAACAGGTCAAGTCAGGCCAGGTCAGGGGCGACAACGGGCAAAATGCGTCTGTTCCGTTCTAAAAATCACGGTGCCAAGGTGTTCGGTTTTGAATGAGACAGTTATTTCGCCTGCTATCGTCCTTGATTTGACCTGAGCCGACCTGACCTGCCCTTGACGACTTCGATTTCATTCAGAAGCACATGGTCATAATAACAGAGATCAAATGGAGTTTGCTTGACAATGATAATTTTCCAAATCTCGAGATGCGAATGTTGTAATGTCTAGCCTCGGTTGACCCCATATGATCTTAGATGACCTACACTGCTCTTTTCCTGGCGGTTTTTTCTTACGTAATTAAGCATTCGCAATGGTGATTTCAAAACGCACGCTGGAAGGAACTTTACTTGAATGCAAGTTTCGATACAAATCAGTGTTTTGTTCCAATGGCCGTTGACCTGACCCGGCATGACCTGAGGAGAAGAAAATATTACTTTGACAAAGGCAAATCTTTTGAACTGTTGGACTCTTTTGGACTTGGACTGTTCGGTACTAAGATGAATTTATAGGACCATCACGTTTCCTTCAGTTGCCCATAGATTTTGGACGTCACGACATGACCTTGTTTGACCTTCTGACCCTGCAATATTAGTTAAAGGTCAATAAGTATGCGTTTATTCTTCATGAAATTTTACGAGCTTTTGATTAACATCACTCTCATCTCCGTTGCTCTCATAGTTCTGGAAATCCTGGGGAAAGGTCTCGAAAACCTTCAAATATGATAAAATTTGCGTTCTCAAAATGAGCATTTATAACATAAACGCCGTTCTTTTCATTTGCTATGTAGGAAGCCGACATATGGGGATTTCATTCTGGCTAAACAAAGTTTAACATTTTTATTAGCATCGAGGTCACCGGAGGTCACGTGAACGGAAGACATATCGTAACATTTTTACTATTTTCTAGAGACAAACCAACGAGTAACACGGTCGGCTTAGGGTCAAAATCAAAGCTTTGTATCGTCCACAAACCAGTGCATCCGTTTAGAAACCACCATTACCCATATGAAACAACATCTGATGTCCCCATCATGTAGGCGGAAATAAATCGTACATCTTCCCGTAAACGGAGGATTCCATGTCGAACAAGTTGTACTCTCCCATGGGTGGCATCTTACCACTGGCGCCCAAAATCTTGCTTGATCTGGATGACATTTGCGACTTTGCAGCCCACCACAAAACTTGGCAAGTCCAGCGCCAGAGATTACCAAACCAAAGGCCTAAATGGCAAAGGTACACATTCATCATTCATCACACATTCATCCTGCACCCACAAGGGTTAAGCTTTTGGCATGCAAAACAGCCACACATATCAACTGCCACGCATCACGCGCTCCTGCTCACCAGTTTTCAGTATCTCAGTGACAGCGGTTTTGCGTCATGCAAGTAGAAATGAGTCTTGCGACTTCCTGCAAACGGAAGATCTCAAGTGCAACAAGTTGCGCTGTCACATGAATCGCACCTTGCCTTGATTGATGCCCTAAATTTTACTTAACCTGGATGGCGTTAGTGACTTTCAGCCCACCACAACATTTGGTGTCTCCAGCATCAGCGGTTCCCAAACCGAAGGTCTGAATGGTAAAGGGGTACACCTCAGCAGCTATGTCCCGCACGCACCAATGATGATATTTAGGTGCGTATATATTACACCATATGTAATGACTGCCACGTATCACATGCTCTTGCCCGCCAATTTCCAGCATCCTAACGGTTGCAAATTTGCGGCGATGAAGGAGGGTTGTTAATATTGGCCATTGGCCAATAAGAAACACAAGGGTGGGGAAGAGGCGCACGTGCGCTGCACGTGATCCATTAGACCATGTCCATCATGTGGGGTATCGTTGGATAGCCCTAGTGCTGATCTATCTATCCACCACAATTTAGCCGCCTAGGTCACTTCTGACGGCACTCGGAGGCTCCTGGTTCCAAATCGATACATGTAACTGTGAATCGCCACGTTGATCGCACGTGGGTGCCGGCCATAAAAGCACGCACCTGTAACTGGGGCCCATGTAGCTCAAATCTTGACTCAACAGCACCCTTGACCTGTATCCATGATTAATTGGATTCTGGAGAGGTCCAAATTTGGCCACGTGGCACGTGTCATACGCCACGAATCGCTCCGAAACCAGCACCCACGCTGTCCGCTGAGTCGGCGCATTCGATGGTGCCACTTGTGTCGCGATCGGCTGGCGCGTTCGGGCGCTAGAGGCTCGGAAATTTGGACTGACTGACTGATTGACTGGATGAATGGCAAACATCTTGATCTTAACTTTTCCGAGCGACCGCCATATATGAAATCGCACCGCTAAAAGCATGTAAAGCACGCCTTTGTCTCTTTCTGTTTAATTGTTGACGTTGCGCTGCAGCTGTGAAGTTTTTTTCGCGTGATTTATATTCGAGCGTCACCCAACCTTAAAAAATGTCTCTAAAATGAAATTTAAAAAATGACAAGGCTGGGCAACGGTTCGCTGTTGGACCTATGGACTAGGTTTCGGCTGGCTGCGGCTAAGATGCTACATCTGTAGATAAACCTCTAGTCCACATCTTTTCCTGAACCATCCTCACTCCTCTCCAGTTGGGTGGTTTCTTGCAGCAACCGGTCGACCATTTTTCCATGATGTCGAATGCACTTAAGTTGAATTTTTTGTTATTGTTCAGGGGGTTTTTGATTGAGTGTTGTCACGTAAGAGGTAACTGGTGAGTAGAAGTTTAGCACAATGAACAAGGAAACAAACTGGAGACTGTTACGAATTTTCTTTGGAGCCCAGCCGTACGAGAAAGCGGTAGTGGCACGTGCAGTATGATGTTGACTGCAGTTAGATTTTATAAGAAAGATGTAGACTGGTCAGCGGGCAGGTGGAAAACTACACACTGATGAGGGGCCATGGGAAGGGCAGTCCACCGGATCTGCACAATATTCCACCTTTTACCGTAAAATTTCATGGTTTCGAACTCTTGCTCATTCCTGAGGCCAAAAATTTAGGACTGACGTTCAACCTCTCTCTCAGCTGGCACTGTCACGTCTTACCCGTTGCTCGGCGCTGCTTCGAAGTCCTGAATGGTTCTATCGCATCTGAGTAACTACTGTCACTCACTGCCGTCTCTGCGCTGGTCAGTGTCCTTGCACTCTCACAGACCAGGTACTGCATTTCGTTATACGGCGATGGAACGTAAAAAACCTGTCTCTGGTAAAAAATGGTGAACTTTGCAGCTTAAGTCATTCTCAGCTGCAAAAATATGACCATCTCTTGTATCTGCTTGAGAGACCAGGCTGGTTCAGCACGGAGAACTGAGAAATCCACCATTCTCTTTGTCTCACGCACAAAATACGCCTCCTGGGCGAACCGGAGGCGCTGTCATCTTCATCTGCAACATTGGCCGAGACTTGCAACAGACACACGCGACAGTATAATCAGCTTCGAATCCAACGGCCTCGCACGGAGATGGTAAGAGACGGTTCTGCTGCCGAGCGGCCGCCCTTTACAACGAATTTCCTCCAGAGCTGTTGGGGCTGCCAGTTCCATCTTTCAGTCGCCATCTGGTGAATCACCTACGTCGTGCGCCTGACTGCCCGTGACCGTGCGACTGTTTCCTTTTGCAGTCTCCTATGTTGACCTTTCCTTAATTATTTTGGCTTTAGTCACAACGAGAGGTCTGGATAGCCACTGCGCGTAGTGGAAGACCTTAATAATTGTCTGAGTCTGATTCTGAGGAAAACACTGAATGCAACTTCATCTTATAGTAACATGAAAACCACAATTAAAATGTTTGATCTGAAAAAGTTCAATAGGCAGTTCCACGCTGTACAAAGTAACTGTGAACAGCTTGCATCATTTATTATAATCTGTTATTGCACTTTGATCACAGGAGAAATGCTGACATGGTGTAACTTTGAGGTAACATGCAATTGTCCCTCTGGTTGCGGTACAAAAAAAGAAATGTAGGACTCTGGCTTGTGTTGTTTTGAAGCTATGAGGAAAATGGGTATTAACTATGTAATAGAAGCCTATTTGCTTGAACACCGCATGCAGAACACAGAGGACCAAATAAAAAGCATTCTGACCCCAAGTCTAAGGTGGCGGAGCCGCACCACCTGAGACCCCTTTCATCTCAACCTCTCGGCTGGCAGCGCCCTCGATGTGGGCCAGCTGCGGCGCTCCCGTCGCAGACTGAACCTCTCGGCTGGCCGCCGCCCTCGATGTGGGCCAGCTGCGGCGCTCCCGTCGCAGACTGAACCTCTCGGCTGGCCGCCGCCCTCGATGTCGGCCAGCTGCGGCGCTCCCGTCGCAGACTGAACCTCTCGGCAGGCAGCGCCCTCGATGCGGGCCAGCTGCGGCGCTCCCGTCGCAGACTGAACCTCTCGGCAGGCAGCGCCCTCGATGTGGGCCAGCTGCGGCGCTCCCTGTCGCAGACTGCGGCGACGTCGTGCCGGCAGGCGGCCTCTCTCCTTGTTTTCGGCTGCGGCCGCCTCGGCACGGCGCCGTCACGTGACGCACGCGGCCGCTCGTCGTGACGCCGCGCGGCCGCACCGGCGGCGGCCCGGCCCGGCCCGGCCCGGTCCGCCGTCCGACCGTGGCGCGGGGTAAACAGAGGGAGGAAGCCCGGCAGATGGCCGCCCTCCGGCCGGACAGGCTGTCCTCCCAGAGAGGAGACCTGCCCGGCGCGGGGAGTGCTGTCAGGCACGGAGAGTGCTGTCAGGCGCGGGGACGAGGAGCTCTGACAGACACCGGGACTGGCAGCTCATCAGCTGTATGGCTTCCAGTCGCGGATGGGTTCTGGTGAGGCGCGTGATTCGTATTTCCATTTTCCTTCCTTTTTACAGACTGCGAGACATTTGCGGGATTTTACGAGGTCTTCTGCATTTCCGTTTTCTTTGTTTTTTTCGCTTCGTTTTATTTTTGGATAATTCGGCGAGTTTGAATGCAAAACTCTTCATTCTTATGGGAAACTTCGCATAAAGACAACTGCACCTGTTTGTTTTTCATTTTGTCCCTGGTTTCTCTTGATCAAGGATTCGTGCCTGGCTTTGGCTCAAAATATGTGCCAGGAGGCGACACTGATATTCATTTTTCTCTGCTGATGATGCAACGCCTTGCTATGAGAGGGTGCTTTGAACAATTAAAGTGGCATGAATGCGTGTTCTTCTAATTGCAAACGTCGCTCATGCGTTGCAATACGGCAGGCCATAAAGCGGGCACGACTGATGCGCACAGACATCCATCAGCTCGTTGTCTTTCATGAGGTATCACATGTAATCAGGCCATCGGCCGCGTAGATAGTGTGCAGACCGGCTCATTAGTTTTTCACGTGTGTCGTGTTGCTGAGATGTTGCCGTTGTGCGGTCCGACTAAAACTCCTGAACAGCCGGCCTGCACTCAGCCGACTCCGCACAGCGTCACGGCGGGGCTGGCGCAGCGCCGACTGGTTTTTGTTCGTCCCATGACGTCACATGACGCGGGGGCATGCTCGGAGCGGCGCTCCAACGGGACTGCAAAACCTGCCGCCTCACTCGCCGCTGCATCAGCTCCCGACGGACGGCCACATCGCACCTGAAAAGGCTCAGATCGAAAACTTCGTAGCGCAGTGTTGCTTCGTGTGTCGCCAGACTTCAGTCGTCCTGGCAGGAAGTCTGGGTTCTCATGGTTTCAGTCCAGGGACATAACGAACGTAAAAAAATAAATGACTTGCTGCGACCTAACGTCGGAGTTGAATGTCTGATAGGAGCCTTAACGGGTAAACCATTCTAACCGTTACCTATGGGTACATTTACGCGTATCGACATCAGTCATGCAAACTAACATGACTAATGGGCTGGTAGGGGGTAAACAATTCTTTTGTAGGTAAACTTATGGGTAAGAAATAAAAAAAACGCGTGGTTTAAACAAAGGTTGCGCGCTGCATTTAACCCTATTCTCGGAGCTGAATCCGTCCCCTTTTGGGTTTTTTGCTTGCCAATTCCAGGATCTTTGAAGCATCTTTACGAAGCTTACTAAATCTTCCTTGTTATTCTTCCTGTATATTGTCACAAAATTTCGCAACTCTGTTCTGTTCAGGGGCGGAGCCAAGGCAACGTTTTTTTGGGAGGCACCTCAGGCCATTTTCGGCTTTGTTGAGGGTAAAAGGGAAATGACTGACGAAAAAGGTTCTTAAGACAGAACATAAAATTATTTATGGATGTATAGGTACATAAATAGTTGGGGAACAAGTACATAATACAAGTACATAGTCGAGGAACATTTCATCTGGGGTCACTTTACAAGGTCAGGTCAAGGTCAAAACTCAAAATTTGGTTTTATAGTAATAATCTTGGCACTATTTTTTTAAATGCCAAACCCAGAATTTATGTGACGTAGAAAAATGCCTTCTACTTGTCTGCCAAGTTTCAGCTCGATATCAGGTCGGGTCACGGAGCTATGACCAAAAATGTCACTGCGCGTACCCCATATCACAGATGCCGTAAAATGCAATTTTTGAAGTACAGTGAATGCAAATGATTGAAAATGTTTACAGATAATACGAAATGCACACGAGATCATCCCAAGTGACTCCAAGGTCACTGAAGGCCATTTAAGGTCAAAGGCCACAAGTTGATCTGAGAAGCATATGACCATGGCAGTTCCCCCTTTTTCATGTCCCTGGCATCGCCTATGCTAGCATTATACAACCATTGTAAAACGATTTGCACTTCTTTAGCATACCATGCTTAGCAGAAGACCAAATGCTTTTGCCTTCTTTTGTTCATTTAGTTGTTGAAAACTAATCCTACTTTTGAAACCCTGTGAACCCGTATGAATTTTCTTAAAATTTCACATAGGTGGACAAATGTGAATCGTCCTATCTATAACCTCTCAATTCATGCCAATTTCATCAAAATCGGCCCTTAAACAACGAAGTTATAAGAAGTCTAAAAATATCTCCCATTTTGACATTTCTGCCCCTGTATCCACCCCTTTAAAAATTTTGGAAACTCCTTTTTATAAAAATGTAGATTACGTCATGGCAAATCAATTGCCGTTTGTTGCGATGAAATCGGACATGTAGTTCTCGAGATCTCAGGAGGAGCCGAATCCGCACCCCCCTCCCCTCTGCCGGGAATCGGCCATACGGTCAAGCCCTCCAGGAACAGCACCGTTTTCCTTTGTATAGTGGATTTAACTCTATTCTGGGCGTGGGAGATTAATAGCACCTCCCCCTCTTCGTTGAGTTTTTTCACTTGTTATTCCTAGACGGTTTCACCCTATTCCCGGAGGGCTAGATGGTATGGTCGATTCCCGACAGGGGGGCGGATTCGGCCCCCCTCCGAGATCTCAAGAACTATTCGTCCGATTTTATCGCAACAAACGGCAGTCGATTTGCCGTCACGTGAGCTACATTTTTATAAAAAGAAATTTTCAAAATTTTGAAATTTGTAGGTACAGGGGGGTAAAAATGTCAAAATGGGGGTACTTTTGGACTTCTTATAACTCCGTTGTTTATCGACCGATTTCATTGAAACTGGCATGAATCGAGAGATTATGGATAGGGCTTTTACCATGGGTCCACGAATCTGAAATTTTGTGAAAATTCATGGGCGTTCACAGGGTTTCCAAAATAGGAGGATTAGTTTTCTAACAACTGAATGAACAAAAAAAGTTAAAACACTTTTTTGGCTTCTGCTAGTCATGCTATGCTAAAGAAGTACAAATCGCATTACGATGTTTGTATAAGGTTAGCATAGGTGGTATCAGGGACATGAAAAAGGGGGAACTGTCATGGTCACAGGTTCTTCAGATCAACTTGTGACCTTTCACATTAAATGACCTCCAGTGACCTTGAAGTTACCTGGAATGATCTCATGCGCATATGATATTATCTGCAAACGTTTTCAATCATTTGAATTCACTCTATTCCAAAAATTTCATTTTATGTCTATTGCGATATAGGGTACGCGCACTGACATTTTAGGTCATAGCTCCGTGACCCGACCTGATATCAAGCTGAAACTTGATACACAAGTAGAGGGCACAGCTCTTCGTCACATATATTTCGGGTTTGGTGTTTGAAAAAAACGGCATCGAAATTATTGCAAAAAAAATTGGCTTTTGACCTTGACCCGACCTTGTAACGTGACCTTATATGAACGAAATTACATCTGCACATTACCCATCTCTTTAGCCACACATCCATATAAAGTTTTAAGTTCTATCTTAAAAACTCTGTTTTTGGCAGACATTTTCCTTTTACCCTGAACATGGTCAAAAATTGCCTGAGGTGTCGCCCAAAACGTCGCCTGGCTCCACCCCTGAGCAAAAAGGAATTTTGAAATTTTGTCACGGAATGTAGGAAGAATAACTAGGAAAAGTGACCAAGTTTCGTGAAGCTGCGTTAAGAAGCCTGGAATTCGGGAAGCAAAAAACCCGAGGGGTGGCAGATTCAACCCCCTGCCGGGAATAGGGTTAAGGTAGAACCATGATGCTTGTTGGTTTGTCCAAAAAAATTTTTGTTTGGATGGACCTAAAAAAAAAATTAAGTGTGGAAAATGTTAGCAAAAACCGATTTATCAGAGCCGAGTCCAGGACAGCTTTCTTGGAGGTATGTTCGGCCGTTCGTCGCCATTTTTGAGATAGAATACTCGACGTGCTGTGTCGGATGATATGAGAATAAGATGCCCATTTTTTGTGTAAAATATCCGTTCATTTGATATCTTTCGGCAAACCCGTAACATTATATGTCCACAGTGGTGGATACAGGGGAGCAAATAGGGGGCACTCAAGATGTTGCTTCTTTGGGAATAATAGCTAATCTATACTATCCGATCGTAATTTTACGTGGAGTCACATGCTTTGTAATATAAGGCCTGCGGTGCATATTGCCAGCGGTGGATCCTGGATAACCCTTCTTGGCAGTGCATCTCTAATAACTTCCCATTGTTGGGCGCTAAAAAAAAGGGCACTGAAAATCATAAAAAGGGCACTTTTGAGGACCGATAAAGCACATATTTCAGTGGCACCTAGGTATAAAAAAGGACACGCCCGAGGAGTGAAGGGGCACGTTCACTGATTGTGCACGTTTAAGATTTGTATTTATACACACACACAAACACACACACTATATATATATATATATATATATATATATATATATATATATATATATATAGAATGAACCATACAACACAAATTAACTTGACGCTATTTTGATAAAAGTTGTAATGTAACATTTGCAGGGAAATGTATATTACAAGTCATTTCATAAATGGTGATAGTTGTTTTTTTCTGTCTTTGAGGACCCTCGTGAGCAGGACATGACACACGAAGGCGGCATTATAGATGTTTATTTATTTATTTATTTACCAGCAGCACGACCAAGTAAATGCTCCCGCATGTACCTTCTTCAGACACTCTTCTGAGTAACGCAGAGCAATGAAGCAGTGAAGCAGAAGACATGGAAAGGCAGAGGCACGAAAAGGCAGCTGTCAATGCGAAGCACTGAGGCGGAGGACAGGACAAGGCAGAGGACGGGCAGGGCAGAAGGCAAGGCAAAGTAGATGGTAAGGTAAGTCAAAATACAAGGCAAGTCATTAGGCAGGACAAGGCAGAGGATGGGGCAAGGCAGGGGACAGGGCAAGGTGAAAGGAAGGGTAAGGCAGAGGACAGAGGAGGGCAGAGGGCTTGGCAATGCAAGGAAGGCGGAGGGCATCAGAGAGCAGAGGGTAGGGCAGGGAAAGATCGAGGGCAGGGCAGGACAAAGAGCAGGACAATCAGTGGGCAGGGCTAGCAGAGACCAGAGCGGGCAGACGGCAGGGCAAGCCAGAGGGTAGGGCAAGGCAGAGGGCGGGGCAATAAAAGAGTGAGGCAGGCACAGGCCAGGGCAAAGTAAGGTAAGGGGCATGGCAAAGGGCAGGGTAAGGCAAGGAAAAGGGGAAGTGGGAATTTCTCCGGGGTTGGGGGGGGGGAGCGGGAGGCAAAGAATCATTTTGGGTCAGTACTGTCCAGTCAACGTCCATCCATCCATATGGTTAATATTAAATTTCAAAAAGTTGGGGACGCTGCCTCCTGCCCCCCCCCCCCCCGCTTCCCACGCCCTCGAGGGCGTGTCAGGGCAAAGAACAAGACAGGGCCAACGGAAGGGCAAGGAAAAGGGCAAAGCAGGGCAACGGACCAAACAAAGGGCAGGCAAAATAACACAAAGCCAGGTTCAGGGAAAGATATGAAAGCAAACACAAAACATACGATAGCGTAGTTTCTCCAATAAATTTGACGTGTTTAATTGCCTAGAAAAGGCACTGGCATATTGTCATCCTTAAAACGGAAATGTGCTAGTGGACACTGGACGGACGGTTGATCGGCATCAGGTGAGAACCTCTCGGTAAAGTGTCTAGCAGTCAACACGTTCAAAGATGGCCTGCTTCTTGGCACTAATATATTGCATCATACACTATGATACTGTTCTTAGCATTACAAATAAAACCGATAAATATAAAAAAAGATTCTTTCACCTACTCTTTCCGACTCGGATATCGCAATCGGTAGTTATTATTCCTATGAATATGCATGAAGAAGGGCTACAGTGACTGTTTTTGAGCTCGTACTGCTTTTGAGCTCGTTTTAAGGTCTGTCAACACATAAAAAAACATCCAAACAGGAATGTAACAAACATTCTGTCAGGTTCCAGGCATACGCAGTCTCAACATACGCATCGGATTATACATTTCCGCGTGCAATGCATATCATGAATTGCAATCCCCCCACTATCTTTGGTTTTAAAGCGCCACCATTGTAAGCTGATTTTTATTTTCGGTACTGCGAAATATAGACAAAGGGCCACAGTGGCTCATTTCGGGTTCTTTCAAACATTCCCAAAGAGCAAAAGCACACAAAAGGATATACTATGCTTTGCCCTCCTTTTTTAGTCCCTGTATGCGTCACTCATAAATTTGTGAAGTTTTTGTGGCTTTCAGAATATGCCTTTATCGTTGGGTTACGTTCCATTTATTCCTGAATTCTTGAGAGCATTCTACCAACACCAGCCGGTCCAATGGCGACCAACAATGGCTGTAAAACATCTTTTTACGGCTCCTGACATCCCATTAAAGGTTTTATGGATTTTGAAGCACGTGGAATTGTGCATTATGTCATAACTTATGCCATAAGTTTCAGGCTCCGGAAAAATTAAGCAGGGGGAGGGGGCTGAATCCCAGCGAGATTGAGCTCCAAAAATCACGTCTCGGAATAGGGTTAATCGCGTAACAACCAGTGATGAATTATAAAACAGGCCTTCAATCAACTGGTATGGTGGGTGGGTATCAACTGGAGATGTGGGTAGAAATGCGTTAATTTTGAGTTTTGATGGCTAGCGTATGGATATAGCTGAACAAACTGAAATCCATGGGTAACGAGTGGGTACCATTCTTTTACATGTTGGGCAAAAGGCATGGGTTACGGGGTACATGGGAGTATAGGGTATGAATTTCACTGGTACGGCTACCAGTGCGAACGGGCTAAAAAGCACTATCCGTAAGAGTTTTTGATGTTTGGTACCAAAATACCGCGTTGCTACCCTGAATCAGCAACTATAGTTTGGTCTGATTTCCCCACACAGCCTGACGTGGAACTATTTTGGGTCATTCCTGTATGCGAAAGCCTTTTCTGGTCGGTGTGCCTGCATCTTAACCTTCGCCGGGCCCGGGTGGGGGCAGAGTGGATTTCATGGGAGCCCCTCCCCCTCCGGTTTTTTCAAGCTTGCCAAAAACGGAAAAGCCCAGACATACGAAACTTGGCATACAGTTTCACGCGTCATTTTTACCCCTTGAACCAAGTTTCGAGATAATGTTCACCTTAGGCCACTGACCTACGACAGGTCGAATTAGACCATGCTTCGCTCCCAAGAACTGAGTGGCATAATATTTTGTGAACTGCACCGATTGACATGAAACTGCATATTGGTAGGACATGAAAATAGAACAGTTCTGGTAATTTTCGGAGATCTCCAGGTCACTAAACTTAGGCCAGCTGGTTTTTTTACGTTTGCTGTTGAGTTTGTGGGACTGGTTTAGCGGCTCCCAAGCTTAGACAGGCATCCTTTAGTTGCACGCCTGGACTCGTGACCTGAGTTCAAGCCACGTTTCATAATGATTTTCCAAACCCGCAGCCGAAAACATTTCTTTGGTTTACAACCTTGGAATGCTTACTGGGGGTCATATATGCTTCGGAAGAACTGAGATATGATAAGAACGTACTTTTCCAGGATAGCCCAAATTCCATTTGAACCATTTGTTGACCTGGTTTGAAATTTCGAAAGATTACGTTTGCTTTCCATGTGAACACACTTTGTATGGCTTCAGATGATAAGAATTCCACACATGCCTTCCTTTTATACAGCTTGTATTGCCCAATCCCCTTAATCTCGTCGTCAAAACAAAAACCTTTGACGTCGCGAGAGTAACTTCCTGCCAAATATTATGATCTCTGTTGACCTTAACAACGACATATAAAAAGTCTGTGTTCCTTCTTCTAGTCCTGCCTAAGGTTAGCTTTTTCTGTGGGACCTATAGTTTTCGAGACCTTGGGGAGTTACGTGACCGCCGGCCCGGAGAAGATGGATCCGGAGGAAGGTTAACCGCTGTCCCAGGGAGAGAGTCTACGAAAATCTATTTTGATTTTTCGCGCATAGCTTAGAAACAAAGCGCTTAAAAAAGACTTAAAAAACATGCGATAATCCAGCGAAGAGTGGCCTAAGTACAGCGCTAAAATATTTTCATACACAAGATGTCGGTTTACATAATTACAATGAAACGCTGCCATGCACAGAATCTCGGTTTAGATAAATACGGCAGAATGTTGCCATAATCAGGGTCTCGGCTCAGATAGACACACTAAAAGTTGTCGTACCCGTGACCTCGGCTAGAAATGACGCAGTTTAATACCCAGCATTGAGATGTTTGGTTTCTTTTTCCAGTGGCATGATGGACTGGAAACAAATGAAAATGAACGTATTTAATGAAAGAGCTGGAAATGAGAATATCAACGGACACAGAACACAGAAAACAAGCAATTATTTTTTATCCGATTGATGAATCAAGAAAGCAAGCCATTTTGTTACGTAGTCTAACTGGAGACCAGTTATTGCTGCCCCGTTCGACGAGCTTTGGTAGATGTTCGCCACCTTTTGCATTCTCGGCCTTTCCATGAAACCTGAACGCCAAGGTCACCAGGTCCCCGAATTATGTCTTATTTAAGCAATATATGACCTCAAAAGTCTGGATCGTGACAGAGCTAAGGAATACTGACCTTCCCATTCACCGGGAACGACTTTATGTCCACTGTTTACATGCTGTCACAGTCTTTTGTAATAGCTGGGAAATTTGGCTTTTTTATTCGTATCTAGCAATTTTTTCCTTGCAAGACTCAAAACGCATAGGCGGAGTTACCTATGCGAAAGTTTACATATTCAACGCGGCAAAATCACGATGTTAGAAGAGGTTATGCAACCCATGCGTCTTTCATTTTCATAACGTCTTCCACGTTTAAGCTAACGTTTTTAGCTTGCAGCGGTCCCCATTCAGCACTGCAGTCACTGTCAGTGTTGACAGTTGAGATAATTCTTCCTTACGTAACAAAGCATTCACAGCCAGCCACACGCATTGCGTTAACTAGTTATTGTGCATTACATCTACCTAAGGCATTACATCTACCCTGATCATGTCACTTGCTTTGGCACGTTGGCCGCTTTAGTTTTTCTTTTATCGGTATGTCTCTTTCGTCTGCGCATGTGTTTCTGTGGCCGACAGCAACAGCTCAAAACTTTACTATTTCGTGGGAGCAAACATGAGATATCTTGTATGAACGCACTTGGGTCAGTGGGTACTCTCAGCCACTTCAACGCATGACAACGGCATGGTTTCACTCCAGATATCTCAGGCGTGCGAAATATTATATAGATACACGGTGCTTATCTCCCTGGTAACTGACAACGGGTCGGCACATATGACGACCAAATGGGGTAGTGGGTTTGACGTACTGTAAGTTATTTTCTACGAAAGCGAAAAAAAGTGACGTACGAGTATTTCTAAGGCCGTTATATTGTTTTAGGTGGCTGCGCGCCTGAGAGGTCGCGTTCGCCGAATTTGATTGTTCGAAATGTTAAGGGATGTTTATTCCCTCGACCCTCCAGCAGTCTCCACAGCTGCGTGCGAAGCATGTTCACACGTGATGTGACTCTCATATTCACTCTCATTCACATATTCACTCTTATTCAGCTGTGTAGAAATGGAAATGTGCACCAATCTCTGACGACGTTTTTTCTTGTTAAATGACGGAAGCAGTGTGTGCCACTTCCCCCTGAAATACAGCTGACTTCACTAAGAGTACAGTAGCGGTCTTACAGACCTTCAGGCACCAAAAAGTTACAACTCTTCCTGGATTCACCTTACGTTTCGCGTTGTTCTCACACTTTGATGTCGTTGCTGGCGCTGATCCTGCGGCTGAGATTACTGAATGTATTAAAACTTCCTTTGCATATGTAACTCTCCTCATATACGCGTATAAAGGCAGATCTTACGAATTCCCAAAACTTGGTATCAGAAACGAGCCGTTTGTCATTACGTCTTAACCACCGTGACTGACACCGTACAGCGCCTTCCTCAATCAGTCGTTCTGTGTAAGGATTTCCGAACTCTCGCCGAGCCTACCTCCGGATCCACTGTCGCCAGGACCGGGAGGCTTATAACAGCCTCCCAAGATTTCAAGTTGCAAGGAAATGGGAGGACGCCGCTTGGCAAAACTAGAAGAAAGTACTTAGATTTTTCCAGTAAGGTAAATATTACGGTTCCCAGAGGTTATCGTAGGTCACGTTAGGTCCAAGAGACCATCCTTAAGGTCTAAAAGACCATCTTAGGTCGTACTGAAACTTAGAGATATTGTCAAAGTGTGTTCCATATGTTTTTCTTTCCATTTTTTGTTCTGTCTTTTTTGCGTTTTTTTCTTACTAGCCCCAGTTCATACTCGCACGTGGTATCCCTCGCGACCCGGGCGGCATTATTAGCCTGCTTCCTGCTTGTCCGATTCGCGAGGCCCATTACTATCATTGGTTGCGGGAGTAGATTTTGAAAAAAGAAAGGCAGAGACTGGTGTGACCCGAAGTGATTGTTGAAGTAATGTAGAAACCATGGTATTCAACGTAATTCAGCTGCACGGGTTTGGAAGGGCGCTCCTGTCTACCTATTAACGGGTAAGGGAATCAAAAATGGTCTTTTGGTATTTTTCGCACAAACGTTGATAACCAAGGGTTTTACATTGCCCAAGGGGATACTGAATTCAGTAGAACAGTAAAAAGAAGATTCATGTGTCGGTAGCAGCGACGGCGGAAAAGGGGTGCGGGAGGGAGGAGCGGCCGTCCCCCCCGGCCGTTAGGCATGGGGGCAAAACTGTGTTTTTGCCCGCCGAAAATTTCGGTCACTGCACCAAGAAAAATCGTAAAAAAATCAACCTTACGCAATGAACAAAAAATCGATGTACGAACCGAAAGAAAACGTACTCCGAATATACAAGGAGGTTTTGTGCTGTGAAGAGAAGCCCGTGGTCTGAATAAGCGTTTAGGGGCCCCTGCTAGCTTGCAGCGGAATTCACTGCTTGTTTGAGCAGGACCCCCTGTAGACCCATAAAGGACCCGTGTCAGCCTCTGAACCTCCTTTCGGTCTGGAAAAAGGGACCCGCCCCTGCTTCCAGAGATCGACAAGGACCCATTACAGACAGATAGGGTGCCCTCTACAGACAGACAGTGACCCCCCCCCCCCTCTGGCCAATAGGTTTCCCCCTAAGCCATCATTCAGGAACCCCTGCTTTCCTGTAAAGATGTCCCTGCCGACCTGTAACAGATACCCGCCAGGTCGCCAGGAACGTCTTTACAGCTTTACAAACCGACAGTAATTTTAACCACATGGGGCCCCATTGATTACGAAGGTCAGGCGCAGAGCCAAACGGAGAGCAGTTGAGGTGACCGCCCCTCCCCCCTGAGGACTGAGGAGGGGCCCCTGTCAGACTTAAACGGAGCCCCGAAGTGGCCCCGTATGAGCTACACGGGGTCTCTATAAAAACCTGACGGGCTCTTCATGCAGTCAGAGAGGCCTCCTGGAGTGCTAAATGACCCCTAAGACGCATAGAGGGACCCTAAACCTCCCAAAGGGCCTCTGACACCACAACAGGGTTTCAACACGGCAGACTGTCCCCGAGACCGCCAGATGGCTCATAGGGCCCATGAGACGGCCAAGATAAGGACTGAGTCCCTAGGGGGCCCCTGTGAATGAAAAGCTGAAGGTTCCTTGATGTAGTCAGAGGGCCTCCGGGAGGGTTAATGAGACCCTGACGCGGTAAGATGGCCCCTAAGAAAGAAAGAAGGGTCCTTGAAACTCTTCAAGGGCCCCTGGGACTGCAAGGGGTCCCAACACGGCAAAGGGTTCATGAGACCGCTAACATTGCCAGAGAAGCATCTGCGACGGAAAGAGCAGTGCCTCTGAGACGGTATTTGGGTTTTATGGACGGCCAGAGGGTCCCCGGTGTAATGAGCGGGTTCCTGGGCAAGATCCCCCTGACGCTGCCAGCGAGGCCCATGAAGCGCCAACAAAAGGGCTAGAGTTGTTGCGGCTAGAGAGGCCCTAAAAGACTGCCAGATGTACCTCATGTGACATAGGAAGACCCCTGATACAGCCATTGGGACCACCGGGGACGTTCAGAGGGTCTATGACACTGCACAGGGACCTTGAAATTGCCAAAGGTCTTTTGTAACTGCCAGAGGGCCCCTGAGATGGCAAAAATGTTTCCTCGAGACGATAAGAGGGGCATCTAGGACCGCAGGCGGTCCACTGAGACTGCTGGAGAAGGACCTTTGAGACTGCAAACTGGGAGCCTCTAGCAATAGGGGCCAGTGAGACGACCAGTGGGGCCCTGAAACTAGACCTTGACCTCGAGACTGACTGACTAGACCTTGACCTTGTCCAGACTGCTCCTGAAACGGCCAAAGGACTTAGACGATTGCAAGAGGCACCCCTGTCACAGCAGAGACTTACACAGAACCCTTTTTAGTGCCTGAGGGGCTCCTTAGATGGCAAAAACGTCCCAGGGACGACAGGAAGGAATCCGAGATGGTTTAAGCGTCCTTGAAACTGCCAGATGGGTCCCTGAGACTGTCCGAGGTGCTCCTGAAGCTGCCAAAGGAGTGTTTGAGATGTCCCGAGGGACACGTGAAACTGTAAAAGGAACCTGAGAACAGTAGAGGATCCTGGCACGGAAGACGACCCTAGACCACCAAAAGTGCTCCTATAACTGCAAGAGGGAACCTAAACTAAGCTGACCTAAACTAAACTAGACTAAACTAAACTAACTTAAACTAAAAAAAAAATCCAGAAGCTATGGGATTGGGAGGGGGGGGGTGGGCCAGACGGGCTCCTGGACCAGACACAGACACGACATTTCAAATGAAATTCGAAGGGACGGAGCCTCCCATAATCTCACTGTTTTTGTCATATTTCGGGCACTTTGTTCGGAAACAAACGCAGAATTTTCTCAAATAACATGACAAGTTGGAATTTTTTCGGTTATTTTGTATCGTAAAAAGCAGAATTACATCATTTTCCATATCTGAAGGGCAAAAAATGGCGGGCCCCACGCTGACCATTTGCCTCCAACCCCCTCCCCCCGCCTTAGCGAAATCCTGGATCCGCCCTTGAAGAGGGCTCCCATTGGTTTCGAGGGTCCCCTTGATCTGATTTGGTCCCCCTGGGCGGAATCTTGGCTACGCCCCTGGTCCATTATGTGAGAGATTTGGTGCTAGCATTGTTACATTATGTGTGTTTGGGAGACAGGCAAAGCTACTTTGGCAAGTGCTTGAGATAATGATTTCGTTCTCGTATGATAGTCTGAACGAGCTCTGTTACTAAACGTCGAGTTATAATTTAATGTTGTGGGAGGAAACTGCCTTTCAACCGTTTGCAAATGTATTTTATAATAATGTTGAGGTCGTGATATAAACGCAAACATAATAACAAGCAGAAGTTTGCGTCATTCGCCATTACGTAGATGGATGCCCAAAGTCAAAGACCTGAAAAATGGCAATGGGTACAGACCTGAATAGAAAAATCCACGCATTTTGGGGAACGCAAGTGTACACTGGCGCCAAAACCTGGGAAAAAGATTTGCTTGTTTAAAGAAAAAACTGGACGATAACAAAAAACGAAATTCAGTTGTTGTTATGCGTGATAAAACTGAAAAAACTGAAATATCTCCTATCAACTATCAATCGAAGCAGATGTCCCAATACATGCACTAGTTTTCCAAGACAGACTTAAGACGCTTTCATCAAGTACGAGTGGCGGTGCTACTGCAGTTTTCAGATGGTAGCACAATTACCCGGAAAAATATCTCTCTTACTGGAAAACCCCTCTTCCGCCAATGGGCTTGCCGGTTACAGGTTAGAACGTGCCTGTGCTCTGATTCAGCGTTGGACCCATTTTGTACGAAGCCTTCCATGGACCTTTAGGGGAACAACATTAGGTGAGTGGCCAAGTCCATGTCAGCAGCGGCGAAGCGTTTTGCAGTTGCATGTTATATATATATATATATATCTATATATATATATATATATATATATATATATATATATATATATATATATATATATATACAAGAAGTCAGGTTGTACCCGTAGCCGAAATTTCGTCCCATTGTTGCGATGAAATGACGACAAATGGGTGCTCTCATAAAATGGCATTTACCAAGTAAGCCAGCTCAGCAGGCAGTACATATCGTGAAGGAAACAGCGTCTCTGTTGGGCCAGCCGACGCTGCGTCACGGTTGGCGAAGGGTTGAGGCAAAAATGGACCCTGCCCTGAATCGGAGCACAAGTTCGGTTTGGAGTCGCCGCTGCTGCATGTACTCCGTTCGGAGAGGCGGCAAAACACCCCGGTAGGTTCGGGCAGTGCAGGCCCACTGCCACAGGGTGCAGAGGCTAGCCCATCCTGCGCCGGAAGCAGACTGGTCCCTCCTGCGCTGGGAGCAGACTGGTCCCTCTCGCGCTGGGAGCAGACTGGTCCCTCCTGCGCTGGGAGCAGACTGGTCCCTCTGCGCTGGGAGCAGACTGGTCCCTCTCGCGCTGGGAGCAGAGGCCGCCACAGGACTCCCGCCGGCTGCAGGCGCCGCAGGCCGGACGGCCTAATCCGCCGCCAGACAGCAGACGGAGCCGTGTGCAGTTGCGCGGACTGGTTCTCAACAGGGTCAGCCGCAAGGACAGCCTTGATGAGCCTGCGGTCGGAGGCCGCGGGTATAAAAGCTGCCCCCCGCTCCCGGCAGGCACCACTCGACAGCAGACTCAAGATGAAGCTCGTAAGTGGTCCGGTCGGCGGTGACCCCTCCGCGCGCACAGCCGGCTCGGTGCGGTGCCAGTGTTCTGTAGTGCAATCCAGTGTATTGGAACCAGGTCGACATCACACAGGCGGGACATCGCCGTTAGCTTGACGAGACGGGGGCTTGTTTTGCGACGAACACGTACTGACATCACTTTGGTTTACCACGCGTGGTACCATCACGCACTGACTTATTTATCTTGACCGGAACTCGAAGGATTTTCCTAAGGCGAATTGTATGTTCGTGGTTACGGCAAATCGGGGAGAAATCCGCGCTTCTTGACTGTCGTTGCACGGCCACGATGATTTGGATTTTCATTGGTTGTGACTGGCGTTTGCCTGTGCTCGTGCAGCTGATCGTCCTGTGCCTCGCCGCCGTGGCTCTGGCCCGGCCCCAGGATGAAAGGAACGCCGAGATCATCGTCATGGAGAACGAACTGAGGGAGGACCAATCCTACGACTTCAAGTACGTAGTGTTCCCGATATTGTCTGACCTAGCAGATGCCTAGTCCTCTTAACAGGTGACGATACCTGGGCCACTACTACTTGTCCTTACTTCATGCCCATTAAATGTTCCGTTTTGTTGTAGCACGCTACAACCTTGCGGCAAGTATGCACAACAATAAGGACATTTTTGTTCTGGGATGCGCTTTGATTCGTTCCAAACTAAAAGCTTGAATTCGGCACATCGAATACGGCCTAGTTTTCGGCAGCTGTTCATAAAAAAACATGTCTGCGGCTATACGAATATGTGTTCAGTTGAAGAAAAGATGGGCAGTGCGTTGATGGATATCGTCTGCTTTTCTCGACAGCTTCGAGACCTCGAACGGCATCTCGCGTGAGGAGTCCGGCATCTCGTACCCGGGAGCTGAGCCCGAGACCGGCAGCTACACCCAGTCGGGCAGCCACGAGTTCACCCACCCGGACGGCACCGTGACCTACCTTTCGTTCATCTCCGACGAGAACGGCTACCGGCCCGAGAGTGATGCCATCCCCGTGTTCACCGGCCGCGTTGACATCCAGGACGCCTAGAGCGGCGCTTGAGTCCGCACGCTGTCCAGTGGGCCCGCTGCCCTCGGCGGCTATAGCGAACTGCCTGTCTGTGTTCCGGCCGTTGAAGGGACGGTGTCGCCAGTCCCGGGAGCGGCCGACACGAACTGGACGGCGAGGGTCTGCTCTTACCCTTCCAACGAGGCCTTCTGCTAGGTCTCTACATCCAATCTGCATTGTGCTATCCCATTATCATCTCTTACCGCTACTTTATCTGCTGTCTGTCAGCCTAGTGAACTGCCTGGCGTAGTCAAGATTGGCTGATCATTCCTGTCTTTTTTCTTCCCAATGATAGGGTATGCGCGTGATCATCGTTGTTCTGCTACTGCTACTTATCATTTGATACAC
Organism: Capitulum mitella; assembly: GCA_030062745.1. Taxonomy (NCBI): domain Eukaryota; kingdom Metazoa; phylum Arthropoda; class Thecostraca; order Pollicipedomorpha; family Pollicipedidae; genus Capitulum; species Capitulum mitella. The sequence goes on from CP099844.1 coordinate 31,030,579, forward strand.
AGAATACAACAGTTTGTCTTCTCGCATGCTTTGTTTGTCTGCTGTTCCTGCACTCACCGTGACTAGAAAGCGCATAAGCTTTCCCCGCAAAATACCTACCGCCCGTTATGAACAGCCACGGGCACCTTTGGAAACAAGGTGTTGAATTTCATCTAGAAAGAAAATGACCTTGTCAGTAGAACCTCGGCGTGCTATGTCCAGGAAACTTTCAAACACCAGACACCGTGAAGGTGTGCTTGGTAGAATGGAGCCTGCTTTGTGGTGCGGGTCATCGAACCAGAGCATTGTGTAACTGCTGTTATTTTGACAGGAGATTCCGAGGCCAAGCGTACTTGTAACGCAAGCTCAAATCCACACATTTAGGAATGGCGTCACTCCAAACGCTTCGATTTGAAAAAAGGCAAATTTTGACGTTCCTAAGCGCACTTCTGGTGTGTGGTGATCGGTGAATGGTAAATGAAAATCTGTGTATGTTTTTATCTCCCACATCGTGCTCGAAATAGACGGTGAAGCAATTGACTGAAAGGGTCATATCATGTGGCAATTCACGTACAAAATGTACACAAGATGGTGGCATGCTATGTTTTCATTTTTACCCAGTTGTTCTATATTGATCAGTGGAGACGTCGGAAGGGAGATGCCCTCGACTGGCACGTATTGCATCATCGTTACGTCCATCGAGGGTTGGTTCCCCATTCGTCATTTATATGCTTGAATGAAATCACGAGAAATGTAGTAATTTGCTCACTGAAATAGTCTGACTTCGTTTCACCTTGACTGACACGATCTTATGCGACATGATCAACTTGTAAACCAGGCAAAAGGTAGTTTACTACACTTAAACCAATTCTGAAGATTCAACGTTGTGGCTACCTGTAGCGCCCCAGCAGTTTTCGAGACCAAAGTGATTGCCTATTTTATCGCCCCTCCCCTCCCTGCAAGGCCGGTTAGAAGACCTCAACTTCGAGCAAAGGCTAATATTCCTAGATGCTCGCTGAAGCGAGACGTACAGTTCAAATACAGGAAAGGAGGAAGCTAAGGAATTTAAAACGAAAATTTTTCTTTGGAATGACTGAGAACGGAAAGGCTGAGTTACCGTTACACGTTACCATTATGCAATTTTGTCTATTTGAAAATACAACGCTCTCAGCAAGTTCGATTAATTAGCCCTTTCTGCGCGATTTCAGTTCAAAATTCATCTTAGAAGCCGGTTACGTGTTTATTCGGCACTGAGCGGATATTTTCTTAACCATCAGTTATAGGTGTCATTTTTGCCCCTCCCCTCGCCTATATCGAGAGCCAATCAAAAGGCCCGGTTTCGGCTGTTCCAACGGTAACTGATAGCCCGCCACCCTGAGGCCCCCATCATTCCCAAGTTGTTTACAGTGATGACTTCGCAGGCCAAATGAAACCCTTAACCCTATTCCCGGAGGGCTAGACGGTATGGTCGATTCCCGGCAGGGAGAGGGCGGATTCGGCCCCCCCCCCCCGAGATCTCGAGAACTACTTGTCCGATTTTACCGCAACGAACGGCAATCGATTTTTCGTGACGTGAACTACTTTTTTATAAAAAGAAATTTTCACAATTTTGAAATTTGTGGATACAGGGGGCAAAAATGTCAAAATGGGGGGTACTTTTGGACTTCTTATAACTCCGTTGTTTATCGACCGATTTCGATGAAACTGGCATGAATCGAGAGATTATGGATAGGGCTTTTACCATGGGTCCCCAAATCTGAAATTTTGAGAAAATTCATGGGCGTTCACAGGGTTTCCAAAATAGGAGGATTAGTTTTCTAACAACTGAATGAACAAAAGAGGCAAACACCCTTTTTTGGCTTCTGCTAGTCATGTTATACTAAAGAAGGACAAATCGCATTACAATGCTTGTATAATGTTAGCATAGGCGGTGCCAGGGACATGAAAAAGGGGGAACTGTCATGGTCACACGTTTCTCAGATCAACTTGTGACCTTTGACCTTAAATAACCTCCAGTGACCTTGGGGTCACTTGGAATGATCTCGTGTGCATTTAATATTATCTGTAAACGTTTTCAATTATTTTAATTCACTCTATTTCAAAAATTTCATTTTATGGCTATTGAGATATAGGGTACGCGCACTGACATTTTAGGTTATAGCTCCGTGACCCGACCTGATATCAAGCTGAAACTTGGTACACAAGTAGAAGGCAGCCTTCTACATCATATATATTCCGAACTTGGCATTTGAAAAGACGGCGTCGAAATTATTGCGAAAAAACAAATTTTGATTTTTGACCTTGACCTGGCCTTGTAAAATAGCCTCAGATAAACAAAATTACATCTGCACATTGCCCAACTATTTAGCTATACATCCATTTAAAGTTTTAAGTTTTAGCTTTAAAACTCTGTTTTTGACAGACATTTTTCATTTTACCCTCAACGTGGCCAAAAATGGCATGAGGTGCCTCCCAAAATCGTTGCCTGGCCCCGCCCCTGAGCAAAATAGAATTTTGAAATTTTGTCAAAGCACGTAGAAAGAATAGCTAGGAAAAGTCACCAAGTTTCGTGAAGCTGCGTTAAAAAGCCTGGAATTGGCAAGCAAAAAACCAGAGGGGGCGGATTCCGCCCCCCCTGCCGGGAATAGGGTTAAAGTGACAATTATTTGCGGACACCTGTAGAAGTGCATTAACCCTATTCCCGGCAGGGGAGGGGCTGAATCCGCCCCCTCGGCTTTTTTGCTTGCCAATTCCAGGCTTTTTGACGCAGCTTCACGCAACTTGGTCACTTTTCCTAGCTATTCGTTCCACGCGCTGTGACAAAATTTCACAATTTTACTTTGCTCAGGGGCGGAGTCAGGCAACGTTTTTGGGAGGCACCTCAGGCAATTTTTGGCCCTGTTGAGGATAGAAGAAAAATGTCTGCCAAAAACAGAGCTTTTAAGATAGAACTTAAAACTTTATATGGATGTATAGCTACATAATTGGGCAATGTGCACACAAAATGTTCTTCGTCTGAGGTCACTTTACAAGGTCAGGTCAAGGTCTTTTTTTTTTTTTTTTTTGTAGTTGTTTATAATATATATAGTAGTTTGTAAGTTGTTTTTTTTGCAATAATTTCAGCGCCGTTTTTTCAAATGCCAAACCCAGAATATATATGACGTAGAAAGGTGCCCTCTACTTGTGTACCAAGTTTCAGCTTGATATCAGGTCGGGTCACGGAGCTATGACCTAAAACGTCAGTGCGTGTACCCTATATCGCTTTAGCCATAAAATGAAATTTTTGGAATAGACTGAATTCAAATGATTGAAAACGTTTCCAGATAATATCGAACGCACACGACATCATTCCAGGTGACCCCAAGGTCACTGGAGGTCATTTAAGGTCAAAGGTCACAAGTTGATCTGAGAGACGTGTGACCATGACAGTTCCCCCTTTTTCATTCCCTGGCACCGCCTATGCTAACATTATACAAACATTGTAATGAGATTTTTACTTTTTTAGCATAGCATGACTAGCAGAAGCCAAAAAAGTGTTTTTACCTTTTTTGTTCATTCTGTTGTTAGAAAATTAATCCTCCTATTTTTGAAACCCTGTGAACGCCCATGAATTTTCCCAAAATTTCAGATTTGCATACCCATGGTAAAAGCCTTATCCATAATCTCTCGATTCATGCCAGTTTCATCGAAATCGGTCGATAAACAACGGAGTTATAAGAAGTCCAAAAGTACCCCCATTTTGGACATTTTTGCCCCTCTGCATCCACAAATTTCAAAATTTTGAAAATTATTTTTTTATAAAAATGTAGTTCACGTCACGGCAAATCGATTGCCGTTTGTTGCGGTAAAATCGGACAAGTAGTTCTCGAGATCTCAGGGGGGGAATGAATCCGCCCCCCCCCCCCTGCCGGGAATCGGCCATACCGTCTAGCCCTCCGGGAATAGGGTTAAACCGGCACTGACTCGAAGTTTTGCCACCTTTCATTGATTGGGGGGAGCGTTCAATTCCCCTTCTGTCTGTCTCAAGAGCCAATCGTCCGATTCGGCTGATTCAAACGCCAATCCATAGCGCCGAACCTTACGGTTCTGTGGCATATATAATTTTCACTTCTGGGTAACTGATGATGTCAGGGGTCAGGCCAAACACGAACAAGTGACCGTTTTCTCCAGAGTCCCCTAATTACAATGAAAATCAGACTGAGACTAAAGTTTGCGTAGCAATATTCCCTTGGCCGTTTAGTGTCACATTCTAAATGCCACCTAATTTAAGGTCATAAATGGTCAAGGTCACGAGTCGGGGCAAATTTGGCTTCCGTTATAACGTGTCACGCAATGCATATTTCTGTAGGGGAGCTGTGCGGCTTAGAGACATGCTCCCCATCCTCCTCGGAATGCCGCGTCGGCCGCCGTGGCCAGCGCCGGGCCGGTCCGTTCGACCGGCGTGACGCCAGTCCGGACATGTGCGGTCCAGATTGGTCGAGACGTCACGTGTCACGTGATGCGCGGCGTCAAGGTCGGGTCGCCGGGTCGCGGAGAGGGGATTGCGGAGACTGAATTCGGGCGGCACGGGCGGAATGTAGCGCGAGTCATCAGGTTGTACCGTATCAGCCTGGAAATGGAGCTGCATCTGACTCATTGTGTCAATAAGACCACGCTTACATTGGTGGCAGCGGTGAGCGAACCCACGTTCTGCGTTCGCCGCGCTGATTTCAGGCTCATCGGCGCTGACGGCTCGGCACAGCTGCGCTAACGGGGCCTGGAGCCCTGCTGACTGCTCGCCGACGCCCAGGTGACGACTCGCTCTTGCATCTCCTGCGCCGAATGCGTCTTCTGCTTTTCCGTCTGAGGCGCCTGCCACTGCACTGCCTCCTGTCTACGGCCCCTGTCACTGCACTGTCTGCTGTTTCCGGCGTCATCTGCTGCGTTGCCCGATGTCTGCGGCGTGTCGCGACGGCTGCCTGCCGCACTGCCCGTTGCTGAGGCCGCCGTCTCTGCTGTCGCCTCGCTTGTTGTCAAGGCTGCCATTTTGTTTGCTGCTGCGCCGCTACGTTGCCAGCTGCGGCGTCTGCGTACTCTGTTGTGCGGTGTCTGCCTAACCTGCGTCACCCGCCGCGCGTCTCCTGCTGCGGCCGCCAAGCCTTTGACGCTGCAGCACCACCTGCTACTGGAGGGGACGGTGCTCGTCGGTCCGCTGCCTCTAATGGCGTGCGACGACGGGTCCGATGCCCTGCTCCTGAACTTTATAAGATAAGCTGTGTTGCTGTTGTGCTTGTTTGTTGGTGTGAAGCCGGAAGGTGACAGGAGTCGCTTTGATTCTGTACCTCTGGGACCGGTTTTGAGGCACCAAAGCTTTCTAGGGATGAGACAGGGCCTGGGGCCTTTCTCAGATTTTCTACTGATCTGGATGCTTTCTTTCACTTTCCACAATTGTGATGATGAGCTTAAGTTGCGTTTCTTGCCAGTCTGCCTGACCGGGGTTGCAAGGGACGCTTTTGAGGCCCTCCCAGTGGAGGAGAGAGGTGCTTACAGCCGGACTGTCGCCGGACTTAGCTGTTCCTTTGCCAGGTCATGTGCCCTTGATGCACACAGCAGGCTCGGCGAGCTGAGGTTTGGCCCGTCTTCGCCTCTTGACGCATACGTAATTCAGTTGAGGCAGCTGATCGCCGAAGGTTTCCAGGGCAGTGGTGGTGACGAGGTTCTGCTCCATTCCGTTCTTATAACACTCCCTTGCAAACACCAGGAACAGATCATTGCAGCGGGAGTTAAGTCGTTTGATGGGGTCGAGGAAAAAGTGAGAAATCTCAGTCGGAGTGAGCGCGATCAGGCTTCTCCTGTGCGCCAACTGAGTGCTACCGAAGGTACGGTTATGGAGCAGATACTTCGGCGACTGGAGCAGCTGGAACGTCAGGTATCTCGGGCCGAGACGTCTGGCGCCCGGGACCGCGGCGCTGCACGTGGCGCCGGAGTGTGGCGGGGCCGGTCTGAACGTGGTAACAAACCTGACCCGAGTGATGAGAGGTGATGCTGCTTCGCCTGTGGCAGCCTGTCACATTTGCGCAGGTCCTGTCTTACAGGCAATCCCGCTGTTACGCTTGTGGCAAATCGGGCCACATTTCACGTGTCTGTGCTCGGGGAAACGAGCCGGGGGTCACTGTCATCCCGAGCGCCAACCAGTGCCCCCAGCCCCCGCATAACTGAAGGCTTCGCCGCACGAGTGTCGCGCCGACGCAGCTCGAAGTGTAGCGCTGAATGATGACATGACGTTTTCAGGAGCAGTTTCAGGCGTACCGTGTACATTTCTCTTGGACACTGGATCGTCAATTAACGTGCTGAACAAGTCTGTTCCTGGCTTCCTGTTCCTTTCTGAGGTGACTTCACAGGACCTAAGCTGGAGCCAGGACTGGGTCTCAGTGCGAGCTGCCGCTGTCTGGGCGGGTGAAAGTGTCCATTGATGTAGCAAACGAGACGCACGTAGCTCCTTTTTACATTACCGTGGTCATAGATGTTCCCTGTCTCCTTGGCTTGGACTTCTTGCAGGTGGTCCCTTGTGTCATTGCCCTTACCAGCAAGCGACTTCTGTTGACGGCACAGGACTATGTTTGCTCCAACACTGCTGAGAAAACCTCTGTGGGCCAAGCAGTTTTGGGCTGTGATTTATTCTTACCCCCAGCAGCTAAATATTTCATGAAGGGCTATGCCCAGGGGGGTGTCACCAGTGTTATCGGCCATAGGAAAGCCTTTTTTGTTAGCAACGACCTCGCAGTGACGTCACTGGGAGTGAGTCGCTGGGAGTCGAATGTAGACAAACCAGCAGCCTCTGGCAGCGGTTGCTTGTGCTGTGGAGCAACGGATGGGGTTGCGTCGTGGTTTCTGCGCTCTTAAAATGTTTTTACCTGCGTGTTATAAAAAAGTTGTTGCCACAAATGATAGGAGCTATTTAGATCAATTTCGCTATCACACCTCGCCAGAAAATGACTGCAGTAATTGGCGAGGCAGTTTGGGATGCTCGTAAAACCAAAGGCCCCTGTGAAAGGACTGGATTTTGCAGTGATGGGACCTTCACGTTGATGTTTGTAATACCCTATTTACCAAGATATTTTCACTGTTACTGGCTACTGGTTTGTGGCTGAGACCTGGCTGTGGCAATGGCCTAAAACTGGGATTGCGCAGGGCAGGCAGAATTTGACTGGTGCCTTTTGACTTTCCATCACCTGCCATTGTTTTGATGCTTTTGTGGTATTTTATAACAATTCTAGAGGCTTCTGGTTGTGGTCATACCTAATGCACGTAATGGTTGATGACTTATGTATTGTGGTTTCTTTCATTTTACATTTGAGCTGGCAAGCAAAGATACAAATTAATTGTGCTGTCCACCTGTAAGTTGTAGGTTGGTAATAAATGTAAACGTCAAGGGCTTAGCTTGTCCATGTTTTGGTTTCCAAAAGAAAAAGGCACTAGAGTAGCATGGGCGCACCAGTGTGTTAAGGGAGACAAATTTAACATAGACTGGGGACACTTAAGAGAATGCTTTGTTGAAGCAGGTTGTGACCCATTATATCTTGTGAAAGTGGCTGGTTGCCAATATTAAACTAGTGCTGAGAAGTGGTGCAGTGATATCCAAACATCTTCCATCGTGCATGCCTATGGAAGTTGTAGCCAAAGGCAGATCCAATGTGCTAGTTTTCACTGGTTGAGGGGGCAAATTCCAAAAAGACGCACTGATTAAAAGAACGCATTGGATTTCGCCTCCTTTTACCTCAAGGACTGTTTTAAAACAAACTTTCCTTCATAAAAGTTGCTTGAGTTTTCTTTAGATTCCAGAATTGTGTCAACTTGCCCATTTTTGGCTATTGGGGAGGGGGGGGACATGGCCCTGTCGGCCCCCTGGATACATTACTGTTTGTGACACCACTTGGGTAGCAGCTGACATATTTGTTTGGATGCGCTAGTTCAACCTCAGCTGTTAATTTATTGCTATATTTGGAAAGGTTTGCTATTTTCTTGGTATGGCAATCTTTTGGTGCTAATTTGCAAGTACATATCATGTACCAATCCCAGTAGATACAGTACGCTAAGAATAATAATAACTTGCGTAGATATTCATGTGGCCTCTGTCAAAAAGGCAAAATTGATTAAGATAATGCTCTAGTGATGCTGGTCAAAATGCATTTGAATTTGACAAGCCTCAGAGCTGTGGGCATCCTTTAAATCTTCAAACAATAGTTTTAGAGCTGTGGGCATCTTTTAAATCCGCAAACAATAGTTTTCAATCACTCAGGTCAGTCAGGCATTTAGTCAGTAGCCTTGACAGTTTTGTTTTTCACAGCCTCACAGCAACATATGTTTCTACCAGCGCTCGCTGAGTGCTTATATCACCAAGTAATGAGCCATGTCTGCCTGGTTCACTTTTTGTCGGGTGTTTTGTACATACTGTTCTTTTACCGGTTTCTTTTCTTTTTACTTGCATTTTATGTTTTTATACGTTTTGCTTATGTAGTGACTACATGTAGTTTTGCATATGTAACTACATATATCTCGTCTCGGGTGTACGTAACTACATTTGTAACGAAATGTGTGCCCGCCCGCTCCAGCCTCTCCGTACCGGACAGCATGTCGTCATGTAGGACTCTAAGGTGGGTCTGTGGGACCGGTCGGGAGCGTCATGGGCGTCGGCGGGCGACGAAACTACCTGATACGCATGCCCAGCGGGCGCATATACCGACGCAACAGCCGGCATCTCCGGCCCTTGCGACCGGCCGTGACGCAAGGTGGCGGCAGCGATTGAGACAACGGCAGCCGCAGCTGCTTCGACTCCGGCGGCCGCCATGGCTGCGACGGCGGCAGTAAGGGCGATGGTAGCCGCAACGACGGCCGCGACAACGTTTGATATGACGACTGCGGCGGCGGTCACGTCAACGGCGGTGTGTGGCAGCGACCGCGTGGGCGTTAGAACTCCTGCACTACTGTCCGCGAGGGGAGCTGCGGACTGGACTCGGGCTGCGAGGAGGCCAGTGGCCGCAGAGACTCTCGGTCAAATGGTCCGTTTTATCGTTGCGTATAAAAGGTACGGCAGCACAGTGGTAGCCAGGCCGAGCAGTGATGATCGGTTTCGTGAGGGTGGCTGCATTGTTATTGGCTGCTGCTTTACTCTGTTTGCGTGGTCTGTGTGGTGGTACATGGGGGTTGGTCTCATCTACGTCTTAGGGGAGGTGTTTTGTAGCCATGGCTGCGCTGGTCTCGGACGCTGGCGTCTGCGGCCCGCTGACCCGGCCGGCCTCCACGGCCGACCTGGTGGCCGTATCTGGCCTGGGACGGTGGTTGTACTGCCCCACCTGACATGAGCGCTTGTCGGAAGGAACCGAATAGAGTCGCGAGAGAGAGAGAGAGAGAGAGGTCAGCTTTGAGAAGTGTCCCGGCCTGTCGCGCCTCTTGGAGAGACGTCATGGCCGTGTTGAGCAATGTTGGAATAAATCACCGTGCTTCCCGCCTATGACAGAGATTTATTATCATTATTTAAAAATGATGCGAATGGTTCGCTGGGGTGCTTTCAAGCCAGAGTCCGTGCTGAACAGTGCTTGTACAAACCGCTCTGCACCGGACCACGTAATTCTAGTCTGACCGCGTCATCCGGAGGAGAGAGTTTAACGTGCGGACACGACCCACACGACCGCGCAGTAGCTAGCGTAGCGTAGGTAGGCAGGGGAAGTGTCTCCTATGGATCGCTTGGAGTGTCAAGTGACCGCCGTCAGAAATTGTGAGGGCCGAGACGACCCGAACCGACCTAGCCAGGGTGGGCAGCGGCAACAGACTCTCTAACAACTGAGCCACCGACACGTCATGCACATAAAAAAAACATGCACCTTTCCTATGGATTATTAGAAATTCAATTGAATTTCATGAAAATATGGCATATCACATAATACTGCGTCCGTTCAAATCGGGGTGAAGCACAGGCGTCCGGCGGCCGAGCTCTGGGCCGCTTATTCAGTGCCTATGGCGGGCGCCGACGGAGTCACTCCCAGTGACGTCACACAGCGGCTTACGCAGAGTGTAAACAAATCGCTTGGTGACCAACCTGGTATAGAGAGCCTTGGCTATACCCACCATTGTGACTTCTCTGGTCCTGTTCTTGTGGAGCCGTGTCTCAGCATACCTGGTGTCGAGGTGGTGAGGTACGTTGCCACGTTGTCTGGTTCAGCTGTTCCCCTCCTTGCCAGGAACGCGACGTCAGAGCACATTACCTTACCTAAACACTCTCAAATGGCTGAGCTGGAGGTTAGCTTTGAGGAGCTAGCTCCTGAGTCTCGTTCTGAAGACCTCACCGATTCCCAGCGACATGCCTTGTTTACGGTACTGCAAAAGCACGACAGCATGTTTGACGGTCATCTAAGTCATACACCAGTGACCCACCACATTGACACAGGTGACCATCCTCCCATCAGTCAGAGTCCTCGGCGCATTCCTCCGCGCTTGAAAGAGCAGGTGCGTGAGCAGCTGGATCAATTGGTCAGGGATGGTGCTCTCAAGGAGTCTGAAGGCATCCGGGCTTCGCCTATTTGTCTCGTGAAATGAAATCCGGTGACATACGTATCTGTGAGGATATGCGTAAACTGAGTGCTACTCGTCTGCCCGCGTACCCGATTCCTCGTATTGACGACACTGGATGCCTTGGCTGGGTCCTCTTTGTGCTGTATGAGTGTGAATGCCGCTTATCACCAAGTGTTAATTGCTCCCGCTGAACGCGATAAGACAACGATCACTACGCCGCTGGGTAACTGGAGGTATAAGCGCATGTGTTTTGGATTGAGTTCTGCCCCGTTTACGTGTAGCAAATTGCTCAACGTTGTGCTGGGCGACATGCCGCCTGAGTCACGCGTGCATTATTTCGACGACATTATCCTTCATGGTAAGTCTTTCTCTGAGGTCTGACAGCGCTAGACGAGGCGCTCCTCAGACTGCGCGCCGCAGGTCTCACACTTATCCTGACCAAGTGTCAGTTCTTCAGGAAGGAGGTAAAATTCCTCGGTCATGTGATATCAGGGCAGGGCCTGGCGGCGGATCCTGAAAAGGTTCAGAAGGTGAGTGATTGGCCGCAACCGCCGATGGCCATGGACTGGTCCAGTTTCTTGGGGCTTTACGCTTACTTTCGTAAACACGTAAAAAGATTTTGCTCACATCGCTGCTCCCATTTTCCGTCTTACGGACAAGGTTCAGTTTCAGTGGTCGACTGAGGCCGACGAGGCATTTGTGAGCCTAAAGGAGGCTCTGACCGAGGCCCCAGTAGTTGCCTTTCCCAGGTTCGGTGATGGGACGGGAGCATTCACATTAGATTATGATGCAAGTGACCAGGGCATTGGAGCCGTTTTGTTGCAAGAGCAAGATGGCGTCAAGCACGTCATTGCATATGGCAGCCATCATCTGCCTCGGGCTCAGAAAAACTATTGTACTACTAAGAAAGAGCTTTTGGCGTGTGTTGTTTTCATTCAGGAATTTTCTCACTATCTCAAGTGCAAGGACTTTAAATTACTTCCTGGCCATGGTACCCTTCGGTGGCTTTTAAGTTTCAAAAACCCTACAGGCATGCTGGCACGGTGGCTCGAGATCCTTGGTGATTTCCATTTTTAGATTGTTTACCGCCCAGACGCGCAGAACTCGGTGGCTGACACGCTGAGTAGGCGACCGTCTAAGGTGGAGGACGTCGCTTGCCAGACTGAGACCTGCTTCCGCATCTCTGCTCACGACTGGCCACTTAGCTTCATTCAGGGCGAACAGGCGAAGGACGAGGTGCTGGCTGAGCTGTCGCGCCTGTTGACAGTGGGGCAGTGTCCCGTCCGCCATGCCGTCACCAGTGGTGTCAGCCGTAGCCGTGGCACTGGTCACGGCTCCGTCTTCTTCACGGTGTGCTCTTCAAAGTGTAGCGCTTGGGCGCCGAATGACCCTGTAGCTGGTGCGCCTCTAAGCCCCAATAACCAGCCAAAGCGTATCGCTGTCAGCCACTGGCCCCGGGGAGCCTGCAGGTGATCGTTCCGCCATGTCTAGTCGCGTTAACACTCACCTCTCTCCATGCTGGTCCATGCGGGGCCACTCTGGACATGAGGAATTGCTCAAGCAGGTGCAGCGCCGGCTCTTCTGGCTGGGCATGTCAGCTGATGTGGAGAAGCTCTGTCATCAGTGCGAACGTTGCGCTGGCTGTAACTCTCCCACACCAAAGCCATGGGATCTATGGGTGAGCTGTACTCGTCAGGGCTCTGGGAGGTGGTTTCCGTGGACTCCTTGACTGACCTGCCGACCATGGTAAAAAACGGTCCGCGGTAAAAAAAAAAACATTTGTTGGTCGTCTGTGACCACTGCACTCGGTGGGTAGAAGTATTTCCGTTACCGGACATGTTGGCCGTGACTGTTGCTGAAACATTGGCTTCTCAAGTGTTTTCTCGCTATGGATGTCCCAAGTTCCTTCATTTTGATTGTGCAGCCAATTCAGGGGTCAGGTGGTGTCAGAGCCGTGCCGCATCATGGGGATCCAGAAAACCAGCACAACGGCGTTTCATCCACAGGGCAACAGCCGTTGTGAGAGGGTCAACAGGACCATCTTGGCATGCTGGCCAAGTATCTGTCCGAGAACCATGCTGATTGAGACGAACATTCGCTAGCCCGTACTCATGCTTGGCTACCGGGCTCAAATTCACAAATCGTTAGATTATAGTCCCTTTTTCATGATGTTTGGTCGCGAGTCCAGGCTTCCTGTTGACGCAGAGATTGACGCGCCGACCGCCGGCCGCCGACCGCCACAGGTCAGCTGTTGTGTACGTGGATGAGCTGTGTGCTGGACTTTGGGCCACGTACCGTGCTGCAATACGCATTTCAGATGCTAGGCACCAACAGAACGAGCAGTTTTATGAGCGGAAACTGGACTCTTTTCACTACATTGTCGGTGACCACGTCATGCTTTTCCGTGGTATTGCCATGCGAGGCGAGTTTCACAGATTCCTCAGACGTTGGAAGCCGGCTGTCATCGTAACCAAGCGGTGTAACATGAATCACCGTGTGAGTTTAGATGACGGTAAAATGTTGTGTGTGCATCACAATAGGCTTAGGCCGTGGAGGCGTCTTCCTCTGGAGGCGACTGGTCTCGATCCGGCTCCATACTCCCAGACGGTTCTGTGAGCGAGACACCAGCTCTTGAGCGGGTTGCCCCTCTACGGGCCGTTTCGGACGTGGTGCCGTCGCCCGTGGAGGAGAAGGAGACATGTCTTTTGACGCTCAGGCCGGTGCCGCTGCCTCGCCGGGCTGTGGAGGCCACGAGTCCGGGACGAAGACATCTGAATCATCTGATCCGGCTTGTGGGGATGGTGTCCCCGTCGGTGAGTCCGCGGTAAGCCCTGAAGCCCTGAGAATACCCAGGAGTCGCCTGGGCTGCCCGCTGACGGTCTCGGCTCGCAGCTGGTGCCTCCAGTAGCACCAAAACGATCGAATCGTGAAAAGCCGACCCCTGACCGCTACGAGTTTAGTTAACCCTATTCCCGGCAGGGGGCTGAATCAGCCCCCTCGGGTTTTTTGCTTGCCAATTCCAGGCTTTTCAACGCAGCTTCACGAAACTTCGTCACTTTTCCTAGCTATTCTTTCTACGCGCTGTGACAAAATTTCACAATTTTACTTTGCTCAGGAGCGGAGCCAGGCAACGTTTTTGGGAGGCACCTCAGGCCATATTTGGCCATGTTGAGGGTAAAAGAAAAATGTCTTCCAAAAACAGAGTTTTTAAGATAAAGCTTAAAACTTTACGTGGATCTATAGCCAAATAGTTGGGCAATGTGCAGATGTAATTTTGTTTATCTGAGGTCACTTTACAAGGTCAGGTCAAGGCCAAAAGTCAAAATTTGTTTTTTTTCGCAAAAATTTCGGCGCCTTTTTTCAAACGCCAAACCCGAAATATATATGACGTAGAAGGGTGCCCTTTACTTGTGTACCAAGTTTCAGCTTGATATCAGGTCAGGTCACGGAGCTATGACCTAAAATGTCAGTGCGCGTACCCCATATTGCAATAGCCATAAAATGAAATTTTTGGAATGGAGAGAATTCAAATGATTGAAAACGTTTACAGATAATATCAAATGCACATGAGATCATTCCAGGTGACTCCAAGATCACTGGAGGTCATTTAAGGTCAAAGGTCACAAGTTGGTCTGAAGAACGTGTGACCATGACAGTTTCCCCTTTTTCATGTCCCTGACACCGCCTATGCTAACATTATACAAACATTGTAATGCGATTTTTACTTCTTTACCATAGCATGACTAGTACAAGCCAAAAAGGTGCTTTTACCCTTTTTGTTCATTCAGTTGTTAGAAACCTAATCCTCATATTTTTGAAACCCTGTGAACGCCCATGAATTTTCTCAAAATTTAAGATTTGTGTACCCATGGTAAAAACCCTATCCATAATCTCTCGATTCATGCCAGTTTCATTGAAACCGGTCCATAAACAACGGAGTTATAAGAACTCTAAAAGCACCCCCATTTTGACATTTTTGCCCCCTGTATCCACAAATTTCAAAATTTTGAAAATTTCTTTTCATAAAAATGTAGTTCACGTGACGGCAAATCGATTGCCGTTTGTTGCGATCAACTCGGACGAGTAGTTCTCGAGACCTCAGGGGGGGTTGAATCGGCCCCCCTGCCGGGAATCGACCATTACCGTCTAGCCCTCCGGGAATAGGGTTAAGGTAATAGGCTTAAGTTGCTTCCGCGAATGGCTGTATCGGCAGATAAGTTTTGGAATCGTGCTCCGTCCACCCTGTACCGCTGTCAGACACTTGGTCGCAGCACTACTGTCTGTCCGTTGTCTTTAACACCCCTGACTCGGTGGCTGAAGGGTCCTCAGTTGCCGAGTCTTCGTACGGAACGTGTTTTTGGGCTGAAGCGAAAGCGGTACCTGCTGGCGTAGTGGGACATAGTGTATTGACAGCCTTTCTGTTTCCTGCGCCGAGCTGATATTGTGTTTCCCACATGGTTTTGCCTTGTTTCTTACCATGTGTAACCATGCTCTTTCTGGTGCCCAGGGGACGCTGGGGAAACCGCGCCGCCACTCGGGGTTTCGCTTTCGAAGCAGAGAAGAGTGCAGGGGTCTGCGCGGCTTAGAGACATGCTCCCCATCCGCTTTTGGATACGGGCTCGGCCGCCCAGGCCGGCGCCGGGCCGGTCCGTGCCGGAGCCCGGCGGGGGTCACCTTGACCGGCGTGACGCCAGTCCGGACATGTGCGGCCCGGATTGGTCGAGGTGTCGCGTGTCACGTGATGCGCGGCGTCAAGGTCGGGTCGCCGGGTCGAGGGGAATGGATTGCGGAGACTGAGTTCGGGTGGCGCGGACGGAATGTAGCGCGAGTCACTGTACCGTATCAACCTGGAAATGGAGCTGCATCTGACTCAAGGTGTCAATAAGAAGACCACGCTTACATTTCCTAGCCCATTTGACACGGAGATTCTAAAAAAATCAGTTTCAATGAGCCTTAGGCAGAAAAAAGCCTTAAAATTGTACCAATTATCGTGCGCATGCAACATTGCAACATTATGCGGTCTTAAACTTGGACTTGGTCAGATGGAGCACGACAGTGACCTCCATCTGACATCCCTGGATGACCTTACAAGTCAGTTTGTACAATGTTGCACATTTCCGCGGAATGTTGCACAACATCGGAAACGCCGATATCTCAACACAGGTCATCCAGAACGTGAAACAACCGCAACCAGTTTACCCGCTAAGCTGAAACCTGTATGAAATCATCAAAGGGAAAGCTCTGAAAAATACTGCAATGTTGCAGGAAACTGCTACGTTGTTGCAAGATTACTGGATAAATTTGTCTGGTTGTATCCAAAAACTAGTTTATTCAGTTCATTTTTAAAACTGATTCTGTCTGGAACGGGAGCATGAAAAATGCATATCCGACATAGGATGACCCGGCATGAAGTGAGAGCAGTTCCACATGGAACTCTCATGTCATGATGATACGCACTGCAAGCCACATTCACTATACATTGTAAAAGCACCAACAATACGGCGAAGTAAAAATAAGCGTCAAATCGCAGAGCATGATCGACGTAAGATGACTTGGTTTCCAAATTGTAGTCAGTATATGCACAGTTGATGTAACAAAAGGTACTGAAGTTTCGGGACGCTGCGTTTTTTCATCCGGGAGGTATCTCAGAAATGCGCCGGGGAGGGACTTTAAACGCCCATCCCCAGTCAATGACGGCTTAACACGCGCACTGGAAGGGGGACTGTTTCGCGACCCCCACCTGTTTTTCTTGGAAATCTAGAAAGCTGATTGGAGCTGGTCGCTGCTACTTTGTGACGTTTATGACAAGAAATAACTCGTCGATGAACGCAAAAAATCGAAAATCAGCCGGATTTTTTTTTTACGTTTGAAGCATTGGAAGCCAAACAAACAACGAAATAACGTTTGTCGCTGACAAATGCGAACTTTGCGAAATGACTGGTGTTCTGAGTAAGATTACTATTTGAACATGATCAGTCGACATCAGTCGGGCATAAGTCATGGATGTACCAAGACCAAAGCCAGAGTCAATAAGGGTCAAGGTCATCGAAGTTCAAGGTCAACTATCTCGTTGTCTGGTCCAGATTTGCTTTGCAACATGTCAATTTGTATGAAATATGTATTCAAAGACCGTAATGAAAACACGTGTGCGCGCACTGATAAGCTTACACATAACAGGCTAAGCGCAGATCAAGGTCATCAAAGGCAAGGGTTAACTATCTTGTGGCCTGGTCCAGATCTGTTTTGCAACATGTCGATTTGTATGAAATATGCATTTAACCCTATTCCCGGCAGGGGGGGGGGGCGGAATCCGCCCCCCCTCGGGTTTTTTGCTTGCCAATTCCAGGCTTTTTGACGCAGCTTCACGAAACTTGGTGACTTTTCCTAGCTATTCCTTCTACGCGCCTTGACAAAATTTCGGAATTCTATTTTGCTCAGGGGCGGAGCCAGGCAACGTTTTTGGGAGGCACCTCAGGTCATTTTTGGCCATGTTGAGGGTAAAAGGAAAATGTCTGCCAAAAACAGAGTTTTTAAGATAGAACTTAAAACTTTATATGAATATATAGCTAAATAGTTGGGCAATGTGCATACGTAATTTTGTTTATCTGAGGTCACTTTACAAGGTCAGGTCAAGGTCAAAAGTCAAAATTTGTTTTTTCGCAATAATTTCGGCGCCGTTTTTTCAAATGCCAAACCCGGAATATATATGACGTAGAAAGATGCCCTCTACTTGTGTACCAAGTTTCAGCTTGATATCAGGTCGGGTCACGGAGCTATGACCTAAAATGTCAGTGCACGTACCCTATATCGCAAAAGCCAAAAAATGAATTTTTTGGAATAGAGTGAATTTAATCGATTAAAAACGTTTACAGATAATATTGAATGCACACGACATCATTCCAGGTGACCCCAAGGTCACTGGAGGTCATTTAAGGTCAAAGGTCACAAGTTGATCTGAGAAACGTGTGACCATGACACTTCCCCCTTTTTTATGTCCCTGGCACCGCCTATGCTAACATTATACAAACATTGTAATGCGATTTGTACTTCTTTAGCATAACATGACTAGCAGAAGCTAAAAAAGTGTTTTAACCTCTTTTGTTCATTTCGTTATTGGAAAACTAATACCCCTATTTTTGAAACCCTGTGAACGCCCATGAATTTTCTCAAAATTTGAAATTTGCATACCCATGGTAAAAGCCCTATCCATAATCTCTCGATTGATGCCAGTTTCATCGAAATCGGTCCATAAACAACGGAGTTATAAGAAGTCAAAAAGTACCCCCCATTTTGACATTTTTGCCCCCCCTGTATCCACAAATTTCAAAATTTTGAAAATTTCTTTTTATAAAAATGTAGTTCACGTCACGGCAAATCGATTGCCGTTTGTTGCGATGAAATCGGATAAGTAGTTCTCGAGATCTCAGGGGGGGGCCGAATCCGCCCCCCCCTGCCGGGAATCGGCCATACCGTCTAGCCCTCCGGGAATAGGGTTAAAGACCCTAATAAAAATACGTGTTGGTACATTAATACGCTCATGTATATACCAGGGTCAGTGCAGGTCAAGGCCATCAAAGGTCAGGGTTAACTGTTTTGTGGTCTGGACCAGATTTGCTTTGCACATATCGATTTCTATAAAATATGCATTCAAAGGCCCTAATAAAACACGTTTGGCACATCGGTAGGCATATGTATGTATATATATATATATATATATATATATATATATATATATATAATTTTTTACGTTTTATAACAATCAAATCGTGTAATTGGGCTCATTATAAAGAAATAACTTTGGAACAAACAGTTGATTTAAACTTACTTTGGGTAAAAAAAACTCCATTTAAGGTCAACGACCTCACTTCGCTTCTTCTGACTTTGCGGAGATTAGTAAACGCTAGAAATGGTCAAATGTACCGATATTGGCTATCTTCGCTAGAAATACGCCAAAAGATGCGTTTAGCACCCTTATTTATACTCAAACTAGACCAGTATACCGTGTTGCTCGAAATCTGATCTGCAAAAAAATAGAAAAATGACGCCAAAGGTCTATGACCTGACACGACCTTGACCCGAAATCCTCAGTCAAGAAGTAAAATGGATGGAAATTGTCGTGTTCTGCGCTGTAGTGCCCAAACACGCATCCTTTTTGAGTTCCGTTTGAAAAGCCGTAGGAATATACTGCACGGGTCGAGAAAATGTGCAAAGTTGACATTTTCTACCCCATTTTATCTTGAACATACTGACCTAGGGTCATGGAAATTGCGTGCCATGTAAATCTATGCAACTCCACGCTACCCGTAACATTTCATATCTCTAGCTCTTTTCGTCTCGAACACCGGAGGGGGTACTTTTGGGGCCCCCTTTCCAGTGCGCGTTACCGCGAAACCCCCTTCTACTGCGCGTGTTAACAGAACAAGAATAGTCAGAATGGGCTACATGTAATATCGCATAAGCTTATTTCGCACGATGGACAATATTTTGCCCCGACGTGACACAAGACCAACCTGGTTCGGGAAGTCAAGTTTGGTTATTTCTTGTCATTTGACTTTCTAGATGGTTCTGATGCAAAATTTCACGAAAACCCCCAAGAGTGGGATTCGTTTCTTTGCATCTGTTATCCCTCGGTCACTACGGATACATTGTCTCGAAGAAGAGACTAATCAACCCTCTGCAAAGCTAGCCTTCACCGAAGTTGACCTCATGTGAGGTCAGTCATAAATTGTGTGACCTGACACTTGGCCTTTGTGCCATTCAGGATGAGCTTCCTGCAAATCATGCCAAAAAGAAAAAGGCAAAGGCATGTCTTAACCCGCCCCAGGCTGGAGGGGGGCGATTGATCCCCGAGGTTTTTCTGAGATTACGAGAGAACGAATAAACGTACCTTCATGAAACTTTGTGTGCCTTTTGCTTGGTCATTTTTAGATCTTACACCAAATTTTTGGCTTCAGACAAGTAAGTTGTTTGGCCTGGGTCAGGTCAAGTGGACCTATATCCAAAAAAGTTTAGCGCCCTGTGACTTTTCCGCAAAACAGGATATCACAATAAAACTTTCTAGGGTTGGAGATTTTAATAAATGCAACAAATCTGCAATCTCGGACTTTTCGGACATATCCGGGTTACTGACCTAAGGTGAAGCCCATTTTTTACACATACTCGCGTTTTTTCGAACATCTACGAAATTTCTTATAACAATTTGAGTGTCGGGAGATCCAGACATCCATTCACCATCAATGGGAAAAGTTTCAATGACCTCCAATCACTGGCCTGACCTGACCTGATCTGACCTGAGGTCAGGGCACGAGTTGCTGTTATGGGTCAGAATGTGTTGCCATCAAAATCGGCGATGAATGACTCAGATAGGGTAGAAAATGGCAAGACTGGCTCGCACAGTTGCAAATAATACCAAGAAGTTCAAAAAGTTTTAAATAACTGCATATTTTGAAAATAAACAGGCTCTCGCGAATAAAGCTCCAGGCGTGTGAATTGATAACACCGATTTTTTTCTACATTTAAGCATCAGAAACCATGACAAGAACCAGAAGGACTCTTGGAAAGGCATATTTCGCGAAAATAAAGGAAGTCTTAAATTAGTTCCCGTCAATTTCATACCGCCTTCGTCTGCTGCGTCCCCATGCAGCGTCGCGAAAATCGCCGTGTCTCTAACTCAACGTCTCCGCATATATAAGAAACAAATCAGAAATTAGACTTGTACTAGCATCTGCGGACTTCAACTCTGTTCTCGGCAGGGGGACTGCATCCGCCCCCTCGGGTTTTGTGCTTGCCAATGCCAGTGTTTGTGACGCAGCTTCACGAAACCTGGTGACTTTTCCTAGTTTTTTTTCAACGTAGTGCGACGGAATTTCGTAATTGTATTTTGCTCAGGGGCGGAGCCAGGCAACGTTTTTGGGAGGCACCTTAGGCCATTTTGGCCCTGTTGAGGCTAAAA
This sequence comes from Capitulum mitella, assembly GCA_030062745.1. Classification (NCBI taxonomy): domain Eukaryota; kingdom Metazoa; phylum Arthropoda; class Thecostraca; order Pollicipedomorpha; family Pollicipedidae; genus Capitulum; species Capitulum mitella. The sequence continues at coordinate 31,051,058 of CP099844.1, forward strand.
GGAAAATGACTGTCAAAGCTGACGTTTTTAAGATAGAACTTAAAACTTTATATGCATGTATAGTTAAATAGTTGGGCAATGTGCACACAAAATTGTATTATCTGAGGTCACTTTACAGGGTCAGGCCAAGGTCAAAAGTCAAAAGTTGTTTTTTTGCAATAATTTCGGCGCCGTTTTTTCAAATGCCAAACCCGGAATACATATGACGTAGAGCGGTGCCCTCTACTTGTGTACCAAGTTTCCGCTTGATATCAGGTAGGGTCACGAAGCTATGACCTAAAATGTCAGCGCGCGTGCCCGATATCATAACAGCCGTGAAATGGAATTCCAGAAATAGATTGAACTGAAATGATTGGAAATGTTTCCAGACAATATTAAATGCACGCAAGATCATTCCAAGTAATTCTAAGGTCATTGGAGATCTTTTAAGGTCAAGGATCGCCAGTTGATCTGAAAAACATATGACCATGACAGTCGCCCTTTTTATGTCCCTGGCACTGCCTGTGCTAACATAAAAAACATTGTGATACGATCTGTACTTGTTCAGCATGACCATTACAAGCCAAAATTGTGCTTTTACGTTTTTTGTTAAATCGAATTTTGAAAAACTGGTCCTACTTTCAAAACCCTGTGAACGCCTATCAATTTTCCTAACATCGATTCAGGCTAATTTCATCAAATGCGGTTCATAAACAATGGAGTTATATGAGGTCCAAAAATATCCCCATTTTGACTTTTTTGCCCCGTGTCCACCCCTCTCAAAGTATTGAAAATTTCTTTCATAAGAAAGTAGTGAACGTCACGGCAAACTGATTGCCGTTTGTTGCGATGGAATCAGATGAGTAGTTCTGGAGATCTCGGGGGAGGTCGAACCCGCCCTCCCCCCATGTCGGGAATCGGCCATGCCGTCTAGCCTCCCGGGAACAGGGTTAACCTGTCAGCTGGTGCCTTTATGTAAACTTTATTAGTCACAGCCCTTGAGATCCAGGCCGTTTCTCGGTCTGATGCAGTCGGCTATGAGAAAAGACATATAGGGCGTAAATGGTTTACATATTATCCAAAGCTAAAAAATGAGGTCAGCTCTGAATTCTAATCGTCACGAGCTTTCCAGCGGTGTGCTTATTTTTATCGTGCGACCAACCGTTTGTGAGTTAGAGGGGGTCAACCGCCCCCTCCCCAAGTAGGGCGTGCGTGGCGCCGACTGACAGTCGGGTGCGGGTTAACAATACCTGAAAATCGCGTCTATGGTTCACTTTATGACCTCATATGACCTGTCCTATGGCGAAACAGTCAGCTATTTTTTGTAATGTGGCTGTGCTATTCAAGTACTGAGTTATGTTGGAAAGCTAAAGGGAGGCAAAAAAATGCCCTAGTAACTGGCGGCTTAAATCCACACTAAAACAACACGTCTTTTGGATCATTGGCATAACCAGAGTCACAACTTACCTCAAGGTAATGCTGTAAATGCGTCCTGATAAAGGCTTAATCATAAGGCTTCTACCAGCAGATCCTTATGACAGAGAAAAAACTCGCTAGAACCATGTCCTTCCAACCAACAGGCACCGCATAATACATCAGGAGCTTACTTGTGCCTGATTTCAGTCGGTAGTTTGTAACCTCAGAAGTCTTAGCGTGGAGCTGATAGAGCGGTACAAAACCTAGTAAAGAAGGTAAAACATTGTATTTGGTGTATAAAAATAGGCAGCAATAGTGAAATAACAATGATCACTCGCACGCCCTCATGACAGGAAAAGACGAGAGCAATGCTTGCTCTGAAAAAGCGGGCAACAGATTAAAAATTGATAGCAGAACCGCCGGCAAGGGATGATAATGGGATTGCACAATGCAGATTGGATGTAGAGACCTAGCAGAAGGCCTCGTTGGAAGGGCAAGAGTTAAAAGTACGAGTAAGAGTAAGATCCCTCGCCGTCCAGTTTGTGTCGGCCGCTCCCGGGACTGGCGATACCGTCCCTTCAACGGCCGGAACACAGACAGGCAGTTCGCTATAGCCGCCGAGGGCAGCGGGCCCACTGGACAGCGTGCGGACTCAAGCGCCGCTCTAGGCGTCCTGGATGTCAACGCGGCCGGTGAACACGGGGATGGCATCACTCTCGGGCCGGTAGCCGTTCTCGTCGGAGATGAACGAAAGGTAGGTCACGGTGCCGTCCGGGTGGGTGAACTCGTGGCTGCCCGACTGGGTGTAGCTGCCGGTCTCGGGCTCAGCTCCCGGGTACGAGATGCCGGACTCCTCACGCGAGATGCCGTTCGAGGTCTCGAAGCTGTCGAGAAAAGCAGACAATATCCATCAACGCACTGCCCATCTTTCCTTCAACTGAGCACATATTCGTATAGCCGCAGACATGTTTTTTTATGAACAGCTGCCGAAAACTAGGCCGTATTCGATGTGCCGAATTCAAGCTTTTAGTTTGGAACGAATCAAAGCGCATCCCAGAACAAAAAAGTCCTTATTGTTGTGCATACTTCCCGCACGGTTGTAGCGTGCTACAACAAAACGGAATATTTAATGGGCATGAAGTAAGGACAAGTAGTAGTGGCCCAGGTACCGTCACCTGTTAAGAGGACTAGGCATCTGCTAGGTCAGACAATATCGGGAACACTACGTACTTGAAGTCGTAGGACTGGTCCTCCCTCAGTTCGTTCTCCATGACGATGATCTCGGCGTTCCTTTCATCCTGGGGCCGGGCCAGAGCCACGGCGGCGAGGCACAGGACGATCAGCTGCACGAGCACAGGCAAACGCCAGTCACAGCCAATGAAAATCCAAATCATCGTGGCCGTGCAACGACAGTCAAGAAGCGCGGATTTCTCCCCGATTTGCCGTAGCCACGAACATACAATTCGCCTGAGGAAAATCCTTCGAGTTCCGGTCAAGATAAATAAGTCAGTGCGTGATGGTACCACGCGTGGTAAACCAAAGTGATGTCAGTACGTGTTCGTCGCAAAACAAGCCCCCGTCTCGTCAAGCTAACGGCGATGTCCCGCCTGTGTGATGTCGACCTGGTTCCAATACACTGGATTGCACTACAGAACACTGGCACCGCACCGAGCCGGCTGTGCGCGCGGAGGCGTCACCGCCGGCCGGACCACTTACGAGCTTCATCTTGAGTCTGCTGTCGAGTGGTGCCTGCCGGGAGCGGGGGGCAGCTTTTATACCGGACTGACCGCCGGCTCCTACACGCTGTCCCTGCGGCTGCCTCGGGTAAGAAACGAACTGGTTCTGGGAGCGGAATTGCAAAATGTACGTGCTGTTTCATCCCCCTCGTCATTGTGGAGTAAATAATGGGGGCAGCTAGTTCATAATCTGACGTTGCGAAGTCAAGAATGAGTCAATGAGTTTCTAGGCTTTCGGCATTATTAAAAACTTCACATCCGCGCACTGGTGAATAGGAAAAAAGTCTTGAACTCTTGGCTCTTCGCGCAAAGCATCTGACAAAGTTTTGTTGGAGCGTTGAAAGTTTGTCTGTCTTCAGACGTACCCACAACGCTGTTGTATCGTTTGAAATCTTAAAACCGGTTTGTAACTTTTGCCATGAGAGCTCTCGCAGTCCGCGAAGTCGAGAGGTCGGTCGCTTGGCTGCTCTGTCGGCGGTGGACGACCGCACATGTGTCGGTCCGCAGGAAGAACACTTGCGTATGTAACAGGCTCTGCCGGACAGTGAGCTAAAAACATTGTTGAGGGTCAACCTATGTCATAAATTTGCCAAGAAAGGACACGGATACTCTGGGTAAGGTCAATCGAGGTTAACCCTATTCCCGGAGGGCCAGACAGTATGGTTTTTATAAAAATGTAGCCCACATCATGGCAAATCGATTGCCGTTTGTTGCGATGAATTCGAACAAGTAGTTCTTGAGATCTCAGGGGGTGCCGAATCCGCCCCTGCCGGGAAGTCGAGCAGGGGCGGATTCGGCACCCCCTGAGATCTCAAGAACTACTTGTTCGAATTCATTGCAACAAACGGCAATCGATTTGCCATGATGTGGGCTACATTTTTTTTTTATAAAAAGCAACTTTCAAAATTATGAGAACTGTGGAAACAGGGGGGCAAAAATGTCCAAATCAGGGGTATCTTTGGACTTCATATAACTCCGTTGTTTCTGGACCGATCTCGATGAAACTGGCAGGAATCGAGAGATTATGAATAAGACTTTTACCATTGGTACACACATTTGAAATTTTGAGAAAAGTCATGGGCGTTCACAGGGTTTCAAAAACAGGAGGATTAGTTTTCTAACAACTGAATGAACAAAAGAGGCAAAAACACATTTTTGACTTCTGCTAGTCATGTTATGCTAAAAAAGTACAAATAGCACTACAATGTTTGTATAATGTTAGCATAGGCGGTGCCAGGGGCATGAAAAAAGCGGAGCTGTCGTGATCACACGTTCTTCAGATCAACTTGTGACCTTTGACCTTAAATGACCTCCAGTGACCTTGGGGTCACTTGGAATGATCTCGTGTGCATTTCATATTATCTGCAGACGTTTTCAATCATTTGAATTCACTCTGTTTCAAAAATTTCATGTTATGGCTATTGTGATATAAGTTATGCGCATTGATATTTTAGGTCATAGCTGTGACCCGACCTGGTACAAGCTGAAACTTGACACAAAGCAGAGGGCACCTTTCTACGCCATATATATTCCTGGTTTGGCATTTGAAAAAAAAACAGCGCAGAAATTATTACAATAAAAGCAAATTTCGACTGTTGACCTTGACCTGACCTTGTAAAGTGACCTCAGATGAATAAAATTATACCTGCACATTGCCCAACTATTCAGCTATATATCCATATGAAGTTTTAAGTTCTATCTTAAAAACGCTGTTTTTGGCAGACATTCTCCTTTTACCCTCAACGTGGCCAAAAATAGCCTTAGGTGCCTCCCAAAAACGTTGTTTGGCAGCGCCCCTGAGCAAAATAGAATTTTGAAATTTTGTCGCGACACGTAGAAGAAATAGCTAGGAAAAGTGACCAAGTTTTGTGAAGCTGCGTTAAAAAGCCTGGAATTGGCAAAGAAAAAACCGAAGAGGGGCGGATTCAGCCCCCCTGCGGAAATAGGGCCAAGGAAAACAAACAAATAAATATAGGACATTCTGTCTTTTTCCGGCAGAATTGCCTTTTCAATCTCAGCAAGCATTTCTGGGTAGATAATCTGCTGGATGAATGAACTTACCCGGACGTACAAGTGACGTAAGTCGGGTCAGTCGAGGTCAACCAGGATCAGATACTGAAAATGTGGCATTTTGAAGCGGGGTAATGAGATATGGCAATGTGACAGGGACAATGACTGCAATATGAATGAAATGCCTCAAAGCAAAGAAGAACTAGGTCCATTTAACCCGCGCACGACCGTCGGTCCGTTTCGAACATGGGCGACTGGGGGGGGGGGGCAGTTGGCCTCCCCCCTCTAACTCACCAACGGTTGGTCGCACGATAGAAATAAGCATACCGTTGGAAAGCTTGTGACGAGTAGAGCTCGAAACTGGTCTCATTTTTAGTTTTAGATAATATGTAAGCAATTTACGCCCTATATATGTTTTCTCATAGTCGACTGCATGAGACCGAGAAATGGCCTGAATCTCAAGGACTGTGACTAAAAACGCTTAGGAAAAGGCATCAGCGCTCAAGTAAAGTTCCGCGGATGCCGATACATGTCTAATTTCCCAGATTTGTTCAATATATACGCCGAAACGTTGAGTTAAAGACACGGCATTTCTCGCGGCAGCTGCTGAGCGTGCGCTGCTGCCGTATGCGGCCACAAATTGACGGGAACTAATTTTAGCGTTCCTTTATGTTCGCGAAAAAAGATAGTCTATATATATTTTATTGATCTTAGAGGTTCTTGTGATGGTTTTTCATGCTTAAATTTTGGGAAAATTCATTAGTTACCAATCTACAAAATTGGCGGAGCTTTATTATCGAGAGCCTGTTTATTTGCAAAATATGCAATTTTTTCAAACTTTTTGAGGTTCCTGGTATTACTTACGTCTGTGCAAGCTAGTTCGGCCATTTTCTACCCATTCTGAGTAATTCATCGCCGATTTTGACGGTGGTACATTTTGGCTGACTACAGTTATTCGTGACCTGACCTCAGGTCAATGACTGGAAGTCATTGATACTTTGCCCAATGGCGGTAACTAGATGTCTGCTTCACTCCACACTAAAAATGTTATGAATTATTCCGTCAATTTCCGAAAAAAAACGACATGTGTTAAAAATGGGCTTGACCTTAGGTCAATGACCCGGGAGATTCCAAAAAATCTGAGATAACAGATTTGTTGCATCTATTACTTTTACTAATCCCTGAAAGTTTTGTTGATATATCTTGTTTTCCGAAAAAGCTACAGAGCGCTTAACTTTTTTGAACATAGATCTGTTTGACCTGACCTAGGTCAGGCACTTGATCTGACCTGAAGTCAAAATTTTGGCATGAGATGTAAAATTGATGAAGCAAAAGGTACACAAAGTTTCGTGACTCTGTGTTTGTTTGTTCTCTGGCAATCCCAGAGAAACCTCAGGGGGGGGGCAGTCAACTGCCCTCCCCAGTCGGGGACGGGTTAACTACCCCCCCCCCCCGCAGTCGGGGACGGGTTTACTTAGTTCATCCAAGATCAGTAAGCAAAGTTGAAACTACTTTTTTTCCTCAGATCTGCCCAAACAATCGCAATCATACTTTATGCGAATGCATTTTTTTTTTATCTGGGCTCACCTCGGATGACGTCCAGCGGTTTACCTGCGTCACCCATATTGCTGATATATTAGGATATCTTATTTTCTAACAACTTACCAGATTGTGCTTCGATTCCGACAAAATGCAGAGTTGTTTTGATTCGACAACAACATTTGATATGCTGACCTGGACTGACCTCGTTTGCCATGACCTAGGTCTGCCTTACGTTATTGCATGTAAGACTGTCATATGGAGGAAGGCTCCACAAAATGTGGTTGCGGTCAGTTCAGTACATCAGGGCAAGAGAAATCGTGCTACTGGTTCAACGTTTGACCTCGTTTGGCTTCGACATACCTGACCTATTTCAGCCCAGCATTACGCAGACTTCCTCCCCACAAAATGTCAATGCAATCGGCTCGAGAGATCGGAAGGCGGGTTGGTCAAAATATGCCCGCCACCCCCCGCAGGCTATACAAGTGCTCGTGAATCTCATAGGCCTACCAGCGAACGTGTTAACAACTGTGTTATCCAGGCAACAGGTGAGTTAAGGTGTCACAAGTGATATTAGCCGTTCACAAAAGCCTAAAACAACATTTAGTTTTCAGAAATGCGTTCGTCCGTTTCTCGGGACATTCATGGCATTTGTTATAACAGTCTTATTGAAGGAACGTAGTGTTGACATGGTATATGTAGACTGCTCATGAAATTCCCGTGCTTTATATGCGCACGAGGTACCGCCTCCACGTACCGTCGTTTAGTGCACGCAAGACCATCGCTCCGAGGTCTTCAGTTGCTGTTTTCACTTTGCAGGAGGTGTGATGATCGTTGCAGCCTTACCAGGGGCGGATCCAGAATCTCGCCGGGGGTGGGGGTGAATGGTCAGCGCCGGGCTCCCTTCCGCCCCAATCCGTTTTTGCTCTTCAGGTATGAAAAAGTGTTGATCTATTCGGGTCCAGGGTGAGATGTTTGATGTAATGTTGTATTTTTTGCCACATGGAGTAACCGAAAAAAATCAAGCGCGTCGGCTTAGCTGAGAGAATTTTGGGTTGCGCTACCCTACAGATAGTCTGAAATATGACAACGACGGCGGAATTTTAGATGGCTAAGTCACAACCTCTTTTTGAAATATCGTTTCTGTACCTGGCCTAGGAACCCCTCAGCCCCTCATAGGTGCTGGGAACTCCTTTGCCAGCTTAGGTGGGGTTCTCTCTTGCACTTACAGGTTTTTTTGGTTGTCTCGGGCCATCTGCCGTGTCGGGGCCCTCTACTGGTCTCAGGTCCTTTTACAGTTTCACGTGTCCCTCAGGACGCCTTAAGCGTTTCTTTAGCAGTTTCAGAGGCATCTCGGATAGCTTCTGGGGTCCATCTGGCAGCTTTAGGAACGCTTAAGCCATCTTGGGTTCTCTCCTGTCGTCCTGGAACATTTTTTACTCTTTAACCCTATAGGGCTGGACGGTATGGCCGATTCCCGGCAGGGGAAGCTGATTCGGCCCCCTTGAGATCTCGAGAACCACTCATCCGATATTATCGAAACAAACGTCAATCGATTTGTCATGGCGTGAACTACATTTATAAAAAGAAACTTTCAAAATTTTGAAAGGGGTAAACACAGGGGCAAAAATATCGAAATGGGGAGTACCTTTGGACTTCTTATAACTCTGTTGTTTATAGACCAATATCAATGAAATTGACACGAATCGGGAAATTATGGGTAGGGCTTTACCACTGATACACACATTTGAAATTCTGAGAACATTCATGGGCGTTCAGTAGGTTCCAAAAATAGAAGGACAAATTTACCAAACAGTGAATGAAGAAAAAAAGTAAAAGCACTTTTTGGTTTCTGCTTGTCATGTCATGCTAAACAAGCACGAATCGTATTACAGTGTTTCTATAATGTTAGCATAGGCGGTGCTAGGAACATGAAAAAGGAGAACTGTCATGGTCAAAGGCTCTTCAGATCAACTTGTGACCTTTGACCTTAGCCCGTCCCCGACTGGGGGGGGGGCAGTTGCCTGCCCCCTGAGGTTTTTCTGGGATTGCGAGAGAACGAACAAACACAGAGTCACGAAACTTTGTGTACCTTTTGCTCTGCCAATTTTACATCTCATGTCAAAGTAAGACCTAAGGTCAGGTCAGGTGCCTGACCTAGGTCAAGTCAAACAGACTTATGTCCAAAAAAGTCAAGCGCCCTCTAACTTTTTCGCAAACAAAATATCCCAATAATACTTTCAGGGATTAGTGGTCGTGATAGATGCAACAAATCTGTTATCTCAAATTTTTCGGAATTTTCCGGGTCATTGACCTAAGGTCAAGCCCATGTTTAACACATGTCGTCGTTTTTTCGGAAATTGGCGGAATATTTCATAACATCTTTAGTGTGGAGTGAAGCAGACGTCTAGTTACCGCCATTGGACAAAGTATTAATGACTTCCAGCCATTAAACTGAAGTCAGGTCACGAATAACTGTAGTCAGCCAAAATGTACCACCGTCAAAATCAGCGATGAATTGCTCAAGGGGTAAAAATTGGCAGAACTACCTTGCACAGACGTATGTAATACCAGGAACCTCAAAAAGTTTGTAAAGGAATATATTTTGGAAACAAACAGGCCCTCGCGAATAAAGCTCCGCCAATTGTGTAGATTGGTAACTAATGAATTTTTCCAAAATTTAAGCATGAAAAACCATCACAAGAACCATTAAGATCAATAAAATTTACATAGATCGTCTTTTTTGGCGAAAATAAAGGAGCGCTAAAATTAGTTCCCGTCAATTTGTTACTGCATACGGCAGCGGCGCACGCCTACAGCTGGCGGAGGAATTGCCCTGTCTTTAACTCAACGTTTCGGCGTATATATTGAACAAATCTGGGAAATTAGACGTGTGTCGGCATCCCCGGACCTTTACTTGTGCGTTGGTGCCTTTACCTATGTGTTATTATTGACAGCCCTTGAGGTTCAGGCTATTTCTCGGTCTCATGAAGTCGGCTATGAGAAAACATATATAGGGCGTAAGTTGCTTAAATATTATCTAAAACTAAAAATGAGACCAGTTGCGAGCTCTACTCGTCACAAGCTTTCCAACGGTATGCTTATTTCTGTCGTGCGACCAACCGTTCGCGAGTTAGAAGGCGGCAGCCAGCTGCCCCCTCCAGTCGCCCATGTTCGAAACTGACCGATGGTCGTGCGCGGGTTAAATGACCTCTAGTAATCTTGCGGTCACTTGGCATGATTCCATATGCATTTAATACTATCTGTAAACGTTTTCAATCTTTTGAATCCACTCTATTTCAAAAATCTCATTTTGCGTCTATTGCGATACAGGGCACTCGCACTGACATTTTAGGTCATAGCTCCGTGACCTGGCCTGATATCAAGATGAAACTTGGTACACAATTAGAAAGCACCTTTATACGCCATATGTATTCCGGGATGGCATTTCAAAAATAGCGCCGAAATTTTTACTCTAAAACTAAATTTTGACTTTTGACCTTGACCTGACCTTGTAAGGTAACCTTGGGCAGTTTTATAAGTTTTAAGTTCTATCTTAAAAGCAACATTTTCGGCAGTCATTTTCCTTTCACCCTCAACAGGGCCAAAAATGACCTGAGGTGCCTCCCAAAAACGTGGGTTGGCTCCGCCCTTGAACAAAGCAGAATTTCAAAAAATTCGTCACAGTACATAGAAAGAATAGCTAGGAAATTGACCAAGTTTCGTAAAGCTGCGTTAAGAGACCCTGGAATTGGCAAGCAAAAAACGACGGGGGCGGATTCAGTCCCCCTCTGCCGGGAATACCGTTAAAGAGCTCCTCTGTCAGTAACAAAGGCCCTCTAGATCTCGCTCTACTCTGACAGAAGCACCTCTGGCAACGCTCTAGTCCCTTGGCCGTTTTTGGCGCTGTCTGGACTTCTCAAGGTTTAGCACTTTTAGGGGAGCTCCCTTGTCGTCTCAGGAGTCCCTGTTGTTGTAGACTGCTAGCAACAGTCTCAAAGCCTCTTTCTAGCAGTCTTAGTAGACGTCTGTTGTCTTAGGTGCCCCTCTAGTCGCCTCTGGGAATCATTTTTACCGTCTCATGGCCCTCTGGCATTAGAATCTGGCAAAATAATCTTTTGGTGATCGCAGGGGGCTACGGTGTCATGGACCTTCTGAAGGTCTCTGGTGTATCAGGGATCTTCTGCTGATACATGGAGTATGTATGGCTGCCAGAGGTCCTGATACGGCATCTAGCCGTATCAAGGGACTTTGTTGGCGCTTCAGGGGCCTCGCTGGCAATTTCAGGGGACCTTTTCCGTGCCAGGAGCCCGCATTATGCACTCGAGGGCCCTCCGGCTGTCCAGGGACCCCGTACCGTCTTGGAGGCCATCTTACCGCCCTTGCCTCGCAGAGCCCCCGACGTTTTTGGTGCTCTCAGGCGACATCTGCCGTGCAGGGGCCCCTCTTGCTGTCCCGGGAGCCCCTGGAGGGCTTCAGGAGCTCTTTTATTCATCTTAGGGACCATCTTGCTGTCCCAGAGTCCCATTAACCCACCCGGAGGCCCTCTAAATGCATCAGGAACTTTCAGATTTTTGTGTGGGTCCGTGAAACCCATTCGGGGCCCCTATGAATCATTATGAACTCGAAATTTATGAAAAGCGTTCTTACACCGTACCACAGCCGATATGAGTATCAGACAATTGCTCCCTGTGTAATGAACACACTTGCATGCTTTTAAGGTGTCTGATCCCATTCTAACCTTATGCGACTTCATATAAGGTCAAACAAGGTCAGGGGGCACCACATGAAGATATTACACCGAACCATGCTAATATGGGTATCATTCGGAAGCTCCTACTCTGCTGAACACAAATTAGTACTTCTATGACGTATCTGGTGTTATATAGCGAAGAACACTGCATTAAAAATGTTTTAAAAAATTCCGTCAAAGTCCAAAAAACGACGACTTATCTTAAATACAGAGTTGACTTTAGGCCAATGAACCGGAAAATTCCGAACATCTGAGATAGCAGACCTGCTCCATCTATCAAGATCTCCCATCCCTAAAAGCTTTATTGTGGTACCATGTTTCCCGAAAAAGTTGCAGGGCGCTAAACTTTTTCGTACATAGGTCCACTTGACCTGACCTGGGTCAGACACCCGACTTAATCCGAGGTCAGAACTTTAAAACAAGGTCTAAAAATGGTAGAGAAAAAGGTACACATAGCTTCGTTGCGCTGCGTTCTTTTGTTCTCTCGCAATTTTGGAAAAACGTCAAGGGGCAGTCAAGGCCCCCACCCCCCGATGTCCTTCATGAGCACTTTGTCATGCTATCTTACCACCATGCTTTACATATATCATTTCATCTCACTGAGTCCGTTTGAAGGTGTAGCCGATTCGGATCAAAATCAAGATCACAACCACTGGATATGGATCAGCATTTGAATCACGGCTGTTTTTCAGATGTGGTCCGAATCAAATATGATTCACGGCTACATTTTCAAAATTGATCCGGATCTAAGGCGATTCAACAAAAAATATGCAGTTATTGATCCGGATCAGAATCAAGAACAAGTATGTCCAGAGATATGACGAAAGTCTGCTCGACAACTAGAGGCCACCTAAGCACGCGTAGGAAGTAAAGTAGCGCAATGCTTTTAGGCATTTACTTAGTATCAAACAGCTCCAAAACTGTATTCAGACACTGTATGAGTTTAAACAAGGTTACCACACGCATGACTTATAGAGTCAACGGAACTTGATACAGGCAGAAACGGACTCTATCGGCTCATGGCTGTTGGTGCGAATTTAGACACTATCTACAGTGTAAATATGTTATTAAGATCCTTGCCGACCGCAGGTTCCAGGAGTGTTCTGTAGTAGTCATGTACACGAAACACAGCTCGCTGTTGCGTAAGTGCCGTGATTTAGTCGTCCTTTGCTTGTCAAACGGCATTCCTACAGGCAGGACGAGAATCTCAGTGAGATGCTCAGACGAACACTAATTTACCCCGGAACACGTATAAGCGCATAAATCTGCTCATTACCGATACGCAACGCCGCCGATGATAAGACTTCTTTTTTGAGAGGTACCGTGTTTGGAAAACCAGCTGTTTAGATGCAAAGAAAAAACATTTTCAAGTTACTAAAAAAATCTACTCCAGAAACATGAAAGGTCAAACCGCTTAAGCTAAAAGAAGAATACGCGAGTCAAGTCGGTTTTAGCTTATGGAGAATAACCTCGGTCCTTCGAAAGTGAAATTCACTTATTGACGTCAGGCCGCTGTCTATAAGAAAACCGGCAATAAAACGGAAAACCGGTGTTTCTCATTCTCGGCAACACTCCAGCGTCCAGGAGAAATGAAATCAAGTCGTCTGCTCGGTATACTTTGATGCTAACCACTAGACCACCTTGAATTACAAATAAACTCCCTTTTATAGTCGCCGCTGTCACGTCATCGGCTGCCATCTCTCGGCGTTAGGGATCGATTTTTGCGGTAAATGAGGCTTTCCTATTGAGGGGCATGCCGCAGCTGCCTCACAGCTCACCAGCAGGGACAGCAGTGCCATTCTGACAGGGAACAGCATGAAAACAGCAGGTGCTCTCGGCCCTTGAAATGTAGAACACCGTCTGCTTGAGGTCTGCTGTTTGAGATCCTCCACGGTCGTTTTAACCTGCAGCCGGGTCAGGTCAGGATGCTGCCCTGTTATCACAGATTCGTGGTAATGTTTTCCGGCTTGAGGCACAACCTGTTCGATGTACCTAAGCATTCAGACGTAAGCATGCGGTAATTCAATCTCATCAAAGTTACCTGACGTCTCGCCTTTAAGTAGTCTTCTCCTTGTCAGCTTTGTCTTCGATTCACGTCACAGATGTGTACACCGAGCAATCTGCAGACTACTTTCTCGGTTTTCTTCCCCCAGCCCATCAGGCCAGCTAAAGCTCTTGTCCTCCGAACAAATTTGAGGGGCTTTCCATCCAGTTGTCTTGTGTGCGCGAGCTTTTGTCCGCCTGGGCCTGCGTGTAACCATTCTCGTCCTGCAGCCAGCATCCTATCCCACGTGAGCACAACGCCACGTGGTCGCTGCCCCAGGACGTGCCGTCCCTCGGTCCGCGGGTGGCGGGCGCTGGCAGTGAGTGGACCGGTGCTCGGAACGATGAAGGTCAAGTCGCGGTGTCGCCCGTGTCGGAGCCTAATCCCGGACGGGATGGTCGGCGGCCGGGCCGCGCCGTGGACCCTTTGCACGTGACGCAGCCGGCATTCCGCGGGGGATCAGCGCGAGATGCATGGGCCGGCGAACACCGAGGCGGCACAGACCGCAGCCTGGCCGCTCCAAGGTCTTCCACAGAACGGCGCCTCTGCGCGCCGAGCCGCCTGCAGCGAAGGCCACGGCGCATCGCGGCCGGCTCTCGGAGCTTGTCTGTCTGGCTGGACGTCGACGAGTCCGCGCCGGGTGGCCACGCTTCAAACTGGGCGGCTGCTTCGAACGTGACGTTTGTACGGCTTCTGTGACATCATAATCGCCCTAGCCACCATGTGAAAGGAAATATTTCCGCACGGTATTTATTAACGTCTTTTTCCTTTTTTTGCTGCCGTCGAGTAAGGGGAGAGGCATATCTCTTGTTCCCTTCCAGTCTGACAACTAATGGATGGACCTCCAGCAATGGCAATTTGTCGCACCGATAGTCCCTAGCTGTGGTAAGTTCATTGACCTTAAGGTCGATGAGGACATACAAGATTGGCTAAACCAGCGAAATGGACGTAAATGTCAAATACTGTTTACGACCACATTAACCCGCGCCCAACCGGCACCCTGACGTGGGCGGACGGAGCCGAAGGTGTATCGTCCCCCCCCCCACCTCGCGAACAAAACGCCGAGAAAGGCGATTTCTTCTACGTTCCTCATTTTGGCGCTGTTCTATCTATTCATGGAGATTTTTACCAACATATCTGGCAAATTTCCCGGTCCCGCATGCGGCAACCATGTTACCCGTCGGTTGGTGGAAGGCATTACTGCAGGCAGTCAGCCAATGGTGCTAGTGGCCGAAATCGTGTGTCGGTGTCGCAAAACAGGAAACTCGCAGGCCGAACTGAAACCGTTTTTAAATTGAGTCAGCGATCTTTTTGTAGGGAACATTCATGTTGAAATAATGAAATGAGGTAAAAGAACAAAGAAAATGAAATCCCAAATGAAGTGGAAAGCTCATGCCCTACTGCACCAATGCAGCGCCTTTAAAAAAAAATGAAGATTTATAACGTCAACGCTTAAATTTGATCACTGCTGGTGGCAACGTTTCAGTCGGTCTCAAAAGTATCTCAGCATTCAGACTTGTTCGTCGACAGGTGGCAGTCCAAGCGGTTGGTGAGCCATTTGAACCAGTTCGCTGTCAAATTTGCATCACAAATGGCTTTGACTGAGTGCCAAGCCTCAGGGCTCGAAATGCGGGAGGGAGGGTCGTGATCAGGCTGTCGGAGAAAAGCCGGTGAAATACAGCTAAGTAGAAACATAAGCGCCTTTGGTCTATGTCAGTGCGATTACTTAGCCAATGCCATGCCGGACTTCATGAGAAATCCCTTCCGGTTTTTCGAGGATGATCAGAAGACTAAGAGGCGCAGAAATATGAAAGTTTTGGCACCTTTTTACACATGGTTTTCGCACGTTGTGCCAATTTTTGAACTTAAGGTCACCTCAGGACATTGACCCAGGACAGGTCAAGTAAGATCATGTTTCAAAAATAAAATTTTTGGCTTATTGCGAAATGTGTTGATCAACTTAAAGCTTGCTACATTGACAGAGAGCGACAGGCAACACTTCTGCTCTCTCGATTTTTCGGAAATGTCAAGGTCGGTGGCCTTATGCCAGCTAGCCTTTCGTGTTTTTTTTATGTTATCGGTTGAGATTGCGGGTCTAGTTCGGTGGTTTTCAAGGCTGAATGTGAGCCATGGTACTTTCTCACGTCCTTTGCACATGCAAAATTTGTTTTTAACCGTTACCTGGGGTCAGGTCACGTTTTATGAAAAATTTTTAGACCCGTAGCCAAATACAGTTCATCGGTTTACAGTTTTAGAATGTTCGTCGGCAGCTATATGTGGTTTAGAAGCACCGATGTATGATAACACTTTACACTCCAAAACCGACCTAATCCTATCGGGACCAGGCGAACCTGATTTAACCTTTTGATGCATCACACTCATGTTTTTTTTTTGTTTAGTCCTACTGCCCCAAATTTCTTACTTCTAGTCACAAGAATGCAATCCTGGCCATCGCTAAAATAACTTCCCGTCAAACATTAAGCTTTTACACTGCTGCTGCGCCCGCCGGCCGTTACGTACGAATTACATGAAGAAAATGCTCTGGGGCATGGGTTTCATGATGTGGGAGGGAAACTGAACGAACCAATATTGTATTTTATGCTTTGCTATGTCTGTTCAATGGTAATGAAGCGAATGATACGATACACGACAAAAATTCTTAACTTATATGCGCCAAAAGTCTGACATAGGCTGACGTTGTTTGACCTTAATATGATGGATGCAGGCTTGATGTCCATCCTAGCCAAAACGCAGCATTCTGTAATGGGAAAAAAACGCGACTCCTCCTTTACAAAAACACAAAACTTTTCCTCCATTTTCAGTCTCGTATGATTTTTTTCCAGTTTCGTATGTAATTTGATCTTAGGTGCTCTTTTCCTGCACCGAACAGGATTATCAGGCCTTTTTGCGTTTAGCCTCTTTGGAGCCACAAAAGCGACTTGATTACAGATTTTTAGCCAAAAATGTCAACAGGTGATTTGACTTAAGACGACCTTTGGTGATCTCAATGCTAATCTGATTGGATTAAATCTGGGCTCTTTCTTCTAGTTTCGGCACTAGTTTTCCAACAGTGTTTTTACTGTTTCGGTGTGACATATAGGTCTCGAGATCTGGGGGTGGGGGTTCTCATGAACTCCATCACGGAGAAGGTGGGTCCGAAGGCCGTCCGCAAAGCAGCTGTAGGTTTAGCTGTTCAGAGTTCCAGCTGTATTTTGGAAAAAGGTAGCAAATCGAGTGAAGGAATTTTAAGCACAGGAATTCATAAGACAACGGAGCGGGTAGGCACGGAACAAGTATGAGGGCAAGGCAATTTATTTACGACAATTTAGAAAATTCCTTTGCTGTCAAACATGCGCAAAAGAAATCGCAGAGCGGTGTGCCAGGACGCGGGCTGCTGGTGCGATTCCTTGTAAGTCCCGTGTCGTGCCGCTGAGCAACGCGAAAAAAAACAAAACTTCGCAGGCCTTGCGAGTGGATTCACGATTCACATAACGATATCAGAACTAGGAACATCCAAAGTCACTGCATCATGCCTGGGTCGTAACCAAAAGACGAAGCTCCCGGCAGAACGTGACGTGACGTGAAGCAAACTTTTGTTCGGCGGCGTCTAAACATTGGATACCGTGAAATAAATTCAAAGGAATACGTTGGGTAATATTATCCTCAGCACCGACAAGCAGCTTCCAATGAAGAGGCATTATCTGGACAAGTCCCATACTTAGATTTGTGCGACTATCTGCAACAAGAAACTAGGTGCTGAGTCAACAATGGCATGTCTCATTTCGTTATCAACGTCCATATTTGAAACCAGTTAGGAACGTTTTTCATTTAGTTCGATCCATTTTGAGTTGACAGCTAAGTTACTTTACTAGCATAGCGGCAAGCCAGGGAGCCGTCGAGCCCGGGCCCCTCCCCTCTAAGCCCGCACGTTTTTGTGAAAACCATTGCACATTGTCTTGCCGGCCGGCAGGCGGTTTTTGTGTGATTTCAGTTCACTCTGAGCTCCGCCCCACCTCTTAAGAAAATCCTAGCTGCGCCCGTGTTTCCGAGCACTGATTTCCGAGTTTCTGTTTTGTTGGCGTTTCAAAAGTATGTGGCCGATCTGGGCCGCAAAGGGTATGTTATTCGCACTCATTGACAGATGACGCAGCTGCCCTGGCCATCCAAAAGTTTTAATCTTAGCCCGATTGAAAACGTTTGGGCCAGCATGGTGGAAGAGGTGGCGGTGCCTGCTGTGTGATTAATCCATCCGTCGAGGAGGCAGGGGGTCAGTTAGACCCCGAGTTAGTTTTTCTTAAATACCTTTTGGACGATTTACCTTACGTTTCTAAAACTGACAGTGCCTTCCAGAAATGATCAGCGATTCCACAGCTGTTGTGTGTGCGTGCGTGTGTGTGTGTTTGCTTTTTTAAGTCGTACTGTAACATCTTAAGACGTTAAATTCTAAAGCCGGTGGTCACCACCCTGCCGCGCGTCGAGAGACGTATAACGACCAGCGAGAACAGTGACCTGAGATGACCTCGGGTGGCTGTCAGGTATCTTTCACTTGACATCATATCGTGTCATATCTATGAACAGAATACCTGAATGGTATTCGAGTTTCCAAGACACTTAAAGCCACCTAACCGACAAAAAAGTGGCGGTCGCCAAGGCTATAACATAAGCCATAACATGCGTCCATTCGACCTGACCTGGCCGAAGATGCAACGCGCAAAGAGGCCAGATAGGATGGTTTTGGAAAGAACAAGGCTATCCAATGGCGCCACTTTCAGTCCTAAATCGCCATTAGTTTGGAGTTCAGGTGGGGATCAGATTGACTCCCCCATGACGGTCTGTGCGGGCAAGAGTGACATGATGGGCCAGGTTAACCCCAGCCAGGGCGTTGTATTTCCCCACCTTCCACTGTACAACAGGGTTGGTTCGAACCCCCCCCCCTCACGTGTGGCCCCTAATTGGGCCAGAGCCGCGAAACAAGAATGGTCGTGTTGCTGGTTATGAAAGGACGCCAACGGTGTCCGGTTTCAAGGTTCTAGGTCAACAGGTGACCCCCCACCGGTCAGGTCAATGGCCCGAAGAAGGCGGAAATCGCGAAAATCGCGTTTAGACGGCCATAGAGAAAATGTTGCACAGTTACGGAGACTGGACTAGGACAGGAGGACTCCTTTAAGCCTTGAAAATTTTATGATACTCTTCACCGTTACTTCCGGCCCATGACACAGATCAGGTCAGGTCACACCCTGTGACCGGCTGCAACGGCATGGAATCTAGAGCCCTCTGTCGGCCATGAAATGAACATGAATGAATGGAAACGGTGTAAAATGGATGCTGAATTTGGAATCAACGCCCCGAGTATCCCTGAGATCACCTGATGTAAAAAAGTCGTCAGCTAAGGTCACCCGAGATCATAGGCCTCGGTTGACCTGAAAAGGGTCAAAAAGCTGGTGGAAAACAAAGCTTTGGTCCCTTTACACCTCTTTTGATCCCAGCTCCCAGATCGGGTGTCATCTGCGGTTTTGAGCCGCGACAAGCCGCGATTTCATCGTAAAACGGTCGGAGGGGTTCCTCTTTATGACGTCATAACTCCGTCATAGAGGATAATGAAAATCTGAAGGAATCCAGCCAGCCATGTGGAAATTACCCCTGAAAAACACAACGTAGTCGGATTGACCCCCTGCCCGGGTGAGGGGATCTTTTAACTCGATCTGTCGCTCTTTGTCTAACATACAACTGAGTTGCGCCTGAAGCATTGACATCGACTCAAATCAAAGGCGCGGGCTTCTGCTGTGTCGTATTTACCCCATCTGTCTCCAATACCTAAACTGACCACGACTCTCCCCTCCCGTCACTGGGTCGGGAGGGGAGAGTCGGGTCAATTAAGGCGACGGGCCAACCGCCGCCTTGCCGCCTCTACCTGGCGTCCAGTCAAGGTCATTGGTATGGCGGCGCAAGCTTTTCGACGGGCTACCCGGCCACGCGTCCGTCGTCCACGCTGCCACCTGACGGTGATCCCTTTCCGCTGCGGCGATACCTTTGAGACCCACTGTACACTCGCGCAAAGATCAGATTCTACTGAAACTTCTGATATTACTTGGGAAAATGGTGAAGATTCAGACGTCACAGCGGCAATGGAGGCTGCCGTAGCAAGCCTTGTCATGATTCCCTCGACGTTCAAGACCTTAAATCAGTTCATCAATGCACGAAGAGAAGACATGCCGCGACGAATGGAGCTAATTTAAGACTAAAACACTGTAAGAGTAAAAGTGAGTAGTAACTGAGCCCTACACAAATCAAGTGCCGTTCATCACTTTACCATGGTGTGAGATTAGGCTCCATTGACTACTCGCTGAACCATATGGCCACTTGGTCCCACGCTTCAGTCACAGGTTGTTGAATCGGACACGTTATCACGTGGAAATTATGCGCATCGGACTCGGTACTTTTAGCTCGCTCTGAATTAGCCGGACTATCAAAGCCAGACCTTTCTCATGAAATCTCGCTTTCCGTTCTCTGTCGTTATGGTTATTGGTTTTTTTTTAAGGACGTTCTCGACTGCCGGGGTCATTTCACGTCGCAACCTCACGCGCCGGTTGTCACGGGGGATGGCGAAATGTCGCTAGTTTTCCATTTTCTGTCGCTGTCATTGCAGGGTTTGCCCGCTGGTGGATGGCATACGAAATTTATTCAGCGCTCAGTGACGAGATTCAGTCCTCCGGCGACACGGCAGGATAACCTAATTGGGATGAGGCATGTGGAGGCCAGCGCATCGGGCCGACGATTACATATTCGGGGACACTGCTAGGCCGGGTCAGGGTTTGCATAACTCTGGTCTTCGCCGGCAATTCACCCGGAGCCTGATGGTGAAAATTATGTCCGTTAAGTTAGCGAAGTATTCGTATTTGAATTTAGTGTCTAGTTCTCATTTCGTTTACAACAGATTTATAAATGGAACAGAACCAGCTGGTTACGAATATCTGGTCCGTTTTGTTCCATCTCAAACAATTTGACCTCCAGAGGCAAAGAACGAGGTCAAACAGGACCACAGTCACCTAATGGCTATCAGCTAAAGTAAAGCACCATGTGAAGGCCAGGCGTACATTCCAATATGAGTAACAAAAAAGTGTCTTCCGAGGTCAATTTTCAAGGTTACAGTCAAGGTCAAAGGACGTGGTAACGCCATACTGCCGCTGTACGGGGCATTTCTGCATAAAAAGGGTGTCATGTGAAAGTCAGGTATCCACTCCAGCCTTGGCTGCAAAAATACCACCCTCCAGGGTCAGCTGTTTTGGTCAAAAAGTGGAAGACCCCAAAATTTCTAGGTCAAGAAACGGAGCACGGCCGCTCTCCTGCGATATTGGACTGATGTGCATAAAGATGGTTTCATATGAAAACCTATTAAATTTTTTCCAGCCTGGACTGCAAATATACCACTCTTAATAGTCAGAGGTAATGGTAGAAAATGTCAAAATTCTAGGTGGAAGGACGGGATACCGCCGGGGTACCGCTGTATGGAACTGACGTGCATAAATAGGATGTCATCTGAGAGCCCGTCTGAGAGAAGCAACCCGTCCGTTGACCTTGAATGTGGTCTTGAAGTCTGACTTTGATTTACGTGTTTTGGCGAGCCTAGGCTGGAATGGATACCTGGCTTTGAGATGACACCCTATTTATGCATATCATTTTCATACGACTTCAGTACGGTGGCAACCCGTACTTATTTCACCTTGAAATTTTGCCGTTTTTGGCTTTTTCTTACAAAAATAGCTGACTTTGAAGGGTGGTATTTTGGTAGCCAAAGACGGAATGAATACCTGGCTTTCAGACGATGCTCTTTTCATGCACGTAAGTCCGCACCGCGTCAATACGGCGTTACCCCGTCCTTTAACCTTGAATATCACCTTGAAGATCGACCTTGATTCACGTGTCTTCGATAGCCAAGGCTGGAATAGATACCTGGCCTTCAGATGACACACTATTGATGCACACCAATTCCATGCAGCGGCACCACAGCAGCATCCTGTTCTTTGATCCTGAATGTGATTTTGAAAGTTGCAACTGGAAGGTCTTGTTTGGCGACCCAGCCTGGAATGTATACCTGGCCTTCACATAGTGCCTTATTTTGCTGATGTGTAGATGGCTGTGGTACTGACTGATTTCTTTTTTGACCTCTGGAGGTCAAAGAATTTCAAGATAGAACAAAACGCAGTCAAAACAAAACGGACTGCGTTTTCGTAACCAGGGGGTGCTGTTTGACTTACGAGCCTACTTTAAACGATCTCCGTGAAGTTAGCAACCAAAACGAAAACGAAATCACAAACGATAGCATATTTCGACGAAAACACGTTAGTATGTCATATAGCATCCAGGGATTATGAGCCCGAGGATCGTTTTCACCTAAGGTCAAAGGTACAAAGGTCAACGTGAAATGAAGCGACCTAAACGTATGGAACTTCATACGAACAGGCGGCGTCACATACCATAAAGTGATAGAACCAATAAATAGAACAACCTAAATTATAGGTGGCTCATCCGCCGAAAGTGCCTTAAGGTCAAAGGTCAAGGTCAAAACAAGCTTTGAAAACCTACGTTCTTTCGTGCGAGTAGCTAGCATTCACTGCCACTATATGATGGACATAAATAGATCAAACACAAAAATATAGGTAGGTCATTCGTCAGCATTGACCTCAAGGTCCAAAAGGTCATAGTCAAAACGAACGTTGAAAATTTACGTATCTTTTTACGAGAACGTGGCGCCATTTATCACTAAGTGATGGGCCTTAATAGATAAAGCACATAATTGTTTATGGGATCATCCGCCGAAATTGCCTTCAAGACCAAAGGTCCAGGTACAAATGAGCATTTAAAACTTACGTAGCTTTATACCAATAGGTGGCGCTACCTGTCACTAAGTGATAGACACCAATCAAATAAACCACATAAAAATCTAAGAGCATCTCCCGAAATCGATCCCAGGGTCAAATGTCAAGGTCAAAACGAGCGCAGAAAAATTACCTACCTTTTTACCAGCAGGTGGCGCCACCTACCACTAAGTGGTGGGTACGCCTAGATAGAACACATACAAATCTAGGTGGGTCGTCCGCCGAAAATGGCCTAAAGGCAACGTCAAGGCAAAAATGAGCCTTGAAAACTTGCGTACCTTTCTATCGGTAGGTGGGTTTATCTATCACAAAGGGATATTCACCAATGGATAGATCACATGAAAATCTAGGTGGGTCTTCCGCTAAAATTAATCTCAAAGTTAATGCTCAGGAGCCCAAATAAGCCTTCAAAACCTACGTTCCTTTTTATGAGTGGCCGGTGTCCACTATCATTCTGTCATGAGTACAAATAGAAATGGCACGTAAAAACGAAGGTGGGTCATCCGCCAAAACTGAACTCAAGGTCAAAGACCAAGGTGAAAGCGAGCGTTGAAAACTTGCGTACCTTTTTCGAGTAGGTGGCTTCACCTACCATTAGGTGATGGGCGCCAATGAATAGGACACATACGAATCTACGTGAGTCATCCGCAAAACTGACGTCAAGGTCAAACGTCAAGGTCCAAACGAGCACTGGAAATTTACGTGCTTTTTTGCGAGTAGCTGATGTTAGATGCAACTAAGTGATGAGCCACAATCAATGTAGCACATCAGAAACTAGGTGGTTCTGATGTGCCACGCCAACGTTGACCCCAAGGTAGAAAGGTCAAGGCAAAAACGAGGGTTGAAAAATGACGTACCCTTTTACGAGTAAGTGGCGGCACCCACCACTAAGTGATGCGCACCAATAGATGGAGCACATCAAAGTCTAGGTGGGTCATCGGCCGAAATTGATCTGAAGATGAAACGTCAAGGACAAAACGAGTGTTGAAAATTTACTTACCTTTTGTCCAGTAGGTGGTGCCACCTACCACCACGTGATGGACGCGAATGGATAAAACACATAAAAATCTAGGTGGTTTATCCGCCGAAACTTACCTCAAGGTCAAAGGGAAAGATGAAAACGAGGATTGGAAATTAACGTACCTTTTTACCAGTAGGTGGCGTCACCTATCACTAAGTGGTGCGTACCGATAGACAGAGTACATGAAAGTCTAGGTGGGTCATTCGCCGAAATTGACCTCAACGTCAAGCGTCAAGGTCAAAACGTATTGAAAATTTGCGCACCATTTTACCAGTAGGTGGTGCCACCTACCACCACGTGATGGACATTAATAGATAGAACACATGGAAGTAAGGTGGGTCATCCACCAAAATTTAGCTCGAGGTGAAAGGTCAAAAAAGCAGTCTGCGTTGAGAACCTACGTACCTATTTACAAGCAAGTAGCTTCACCTATCCCGGAGTGATGCGCACTAATAGATAGAACACATGAAGATCTAGGTGGATCATGGACCGA
This sequence comes from Capitulum mitella, assembly GCA_030062745.1. Lineage (NCBI taxonomy): Eukaryota > Metazoa > Arthropoda > Thecostraca > Pollicipedomorpha > Pollicipedidae > Capitulum > Capitulum mitella. The sequence goes on from CP099844.1 coordinate 31,074,925, forward strand.
AACTGACCTCAGGCACGTAGAGGTCAGAACAAGTGTTGAAAACTTATGTAGCTTTTTACGAGTAGCTGGCGTCTACCACCACTTCGTCATAGGTAGAAATAGATGTGACCAGTAAAAATATACGCTGGACACCCGCCAGAATTAACCTCAAGGTCAAAGGTTAAGGTCAAAACAAGCGTCAAAAATTTACGCACCTTTTTACAAGGACTTGGTGCCACTTATCATTAAGTGATAAGACTCAACAGATACAGCACAAAAAAAGTTTAGCTGGGTCATCCGACAAAACTGGCTTTAAGGTCTTCTAGGGCCCATCACTTAATGACAGGTGGCGGCACGTCTTTGTTAAAACGTACGTAAGTTTTCAACGTTCGTTTTGATATTGACTTTGACTTTGAGTTCAATTTTGCCTGATATCCCATCTAGATTTCTGAGTGCTTGATCTACTGGCGCCCATCACTTAGTGGCACGTAAAACCTCCTCGTCGTAAAAAAGCACATAGGTTTTCAAAGCTCCGTTCTTACGTTGACCTTTCACCTTGAGGTCAATTTCGGCCAATGACACACATAGATTTCTGTGAGATCAATCTATTAGTGTCCATTACTTAGTAGTAGGTGGCGCCGCCTACTCTTAGAAATGGACGTAAGTTTCCAATGCTCGTTTGTCTTAAGACCTTTGCCTTAAGATCAATTTTGGCGAATGACCCACCTAAACTTTTCCGCGCTGTATCTATTGCGGCTCATCACTTAGTGATAGGTCGCGCCACATCTTCGTAAAAAGTTACGTAAATTTTTAATCATCGTTTTGACCTTAATTTTTTACCTTGAGGGCAATTTTGACGGATGACCCACCTAGATTTTTACTTGTCATGTCCATCTCTGCCCAGGACATGGTGGAAGTAGACACCAGGTACTCGTAAAAAGCTATGTAAACTTTCTACGTTCGTTTTTACCTTGGCGTTTAACTTTGATCTCAATTCTGGGGAACAACCCGCCTAGATCTTTATGTGCTCTATCTATTGGTGCGCATCACTTGGTGATAGGTGCTGCCACCTACTCGTAAAAAAGGTACGCAGTTTTTCAATGCTCGTTTTTACCTTGGCGTTTGACCTTGAGGTCAATGCCAGCGGATAATCCACCTAGATTTTGATGTGCTTCATTTATTGCGGTTCATTCCTTAGTTGCAGCTAACGCCACCTACTCGGTGAAAAGTACGTAAGTTTACAACGCTCTTTTTGACTTCGACCTTTGACTTTTAGGTCAATTTCGGCGGATGATCCACCTAGGATTTAAGTTGTTCTATTTGCTGGTGTCCATCACTTCATGGTATGTGGCACCACCTATTCGTAAAGAGGTACATACGTTTAGGACGCTTCATGTGGCCTTGACCTTTATGGCTTTGACCTTCGGTGAAAACGGACCCCGGGTTCGTAATCCCTGGATGCTGCATGACATACTAAGTTGTTTCCGTCCAAAAAATGTTATCGTTTGTGATTTCCTTTTCGTTTTCGTTGCTAATTTCACGGACGTCTTTAAACAAAACCAGAATTAGACGATGAATTCGGATACGCGCACGTCGATAACTTAACGGTTGTTTGAAGATGTTGGTTGTCTTTACTTTTGTAGAATATTGTCCAGCCTGCACCGCCTATTGCACCAATTTCTAAAGTAAACAGATTATTGGAGACTTTCATGAAGGCTTTCCTAAAGACTATTGAAGCTTTCCTTGTGTGCCTGCTCTCTGTCTCTGTCTTCCCCTCACCCCTTCTCTCTCTCTCTCCAGGCAGAGCGAAGGCGACGTTCCACGTGCGTCCCGCAGGCTACAGGTGTCCTAGAGCGAGGTTACATCCAAACAATCGTGTTCCTGCGGCTGAATTTGTGTTCATTCACACGCCTCATAGCACTGAGTGTCAGCGCCATTGTCCCACCATGCTTCTGTCGACTAAGCTTCTCACGCGCTATCCCAACTGGTGGAAATTCCTGAACAGTAGACTTATTACATGGTGATATCCAGCCAGATGCCAATGATGCAACACCATTTGTTCAGCATTACTTTGGCTGCTAATTTACGTGTGCGCGTTATCGCGTGTGTTTAAAAGCTCTCAAAGAGCTGAAAATATGATTCTCGCCCCTCTGTACAGCTGTGATCATGGGTGTAATTGGTACGCTTTTGGAGATGGCGTGTGGTTCTTCAGGGAATCATGTCTTCTCGTGGCCAGTAAAGCTTGAGATTTGATGCAATCCCTGACAGATCACATCATTTTCATGCGCTAACCAGCTATGTTTGTCCAGATAGTTTTCTTATGGTCTGACGCTGTACTGCATGGATATATGTCATGTTCCGTTTATACATTCGAATGCCGTTGAAGAGGGCAGGCATGTACCTTGCGTCTTTGCTTTCGGGAGACACTTTTGTGCATCTCATTGCATTTGATTAGGCATATCCTTTCACTCTGATGGGACGGAATCTCAAACCTCTTCAAGGCTGCCTTCATCAGGGGCTTAACTTCACCCGTTTTGGAGAGAATGATGGTTGCGATAAGGAAGGATCACCACACATACACGTTTACCTTGGAAGGCGGTCGGTATCTGAACACAGGACAAAGTGATGTCATCCCAGTTCGCTACAAGCATCGAGCATCACAACAGTAGGTTCAGGGAGGGTATGGCCGGGGAAATCGCTCCCCTCCTGCTCAGTCCTGGCCTCAATTTCACGACCTGATGAGTGATTCACATGTTTTTTGCCATAAGTTTGTCGCACACGTTTCCTTGGTGGTGCCGTATTTAAATGAAGGTAACATTCATTCAAGGATTAATCCAACTCAAGTCATGCCTCCACCGCGCGCAAACTGAAGAACTGTAAAATGCCTTCAGTAGCGACTCTTTCGTTGCCTGCAGTGCGATGTACCGCATAGCCCGCCATTGACTTTGGGGGGGGGGGCGTTTGATCCCCGGCACATTCCTTAGAAACCTCCTAAAGAATAAACGCAGCATCATGGAACTTTCAGTACCTTTTCTTACATCAATTGCACACATAATGACAAAATTTTGGGAATCAGGTCACCTTAGGTCACCCCTAAATGACGTCATAAAGACGACCATGCTTGAGATTCGTCGTTCAATTTTATTTCACCGCCGTATTGTCGGTGCCTTTACAATACATGGTGACTGTAACTTGCTTTGCGTATCAGCATGACCTGAGAGTTCAGTATGGAGCGCGTATGACCACATGCCAGGTCCTCCCAGGTCAAATGCGCATTTTGTATTTTCCGGGTCCAGTGAAGATACATTTCAGAAAAAGAAATGAATAAAATGATCTTTGGATACGGCCAGAGAGATTGCCAAATTTTCTTCCAACAAACTGCAAGTATAGCTTGCACAGCAGTTTCTTGCAACATTGCAATGCCTTTTCAAAGCCTTACCTTGGTAGTTTTATGCAGATCTCAGTTTAACGAGCAACTGTTTAACGTTCTGGATGAGTGGTGTGGAGATACCGGCCTCTGCGATGTTGTGCAAAATTTCGCGGAGATGTGCAAAAGGGACATACTGACTTGTAGGGCCGTCTTGAGATGTCAGATGGAGGACACTAGCGTGCTCGCATTACTCCGAGTTTGAATCTAAAAGAAAAATGTTGCAATGCTGTATATGCACAATAATTTGGGCCATTTCAATGCGTATTTGTGCCCAGGCTCTTTGAAAGTGTCTTTTTTTAATCTCCGTGTGAGATGTACCAGGAATTATGCACTGCACGAGACGTTAAAACGGAGGTCAGATCTAACCCGAGCTATGCCTTTGAGTTGCAGGTTGATCTTTTTATGACCTTGGGTCAGGTGGCATTTAGAATATGTGATCAAGCTGCCAGGAACATAATATCATTCAAACTTCAGTCTCGGTCTGCTTTTCATTGTGATTAGTCGACTCTGGAGAAAATCGTCACTTTTCCAGTTCGGCTTGATCTGTGACATCATCAGCAACCCAAAATTAAAAAAAGAATATATTTCACAGGACTGCAAGATTCCTCGCTATCGATTGGCGTTTGAATCAGCCGAATCGGACTCTTGGTTCTCGAGATAGACAAGGTGGTTAAGCCCCCCTCCGTCCAGTTTATGGAGGGCGGTGGAATACCCCAGTCAATGCCGGGATAACATTCTGGCTACAGACGAGGGAAACGCAGGCACGGATCCAAGGCGAAGTGATGTGAACGACTGCCCCCCCCCCCCCCGAGGACTGACAAGGGGCACCTCTTAGGTCGGCCCCAAAGGGACTCAAAAGACTCAGACTCAGACTCAGACACAGACAAAAGACTCAGACTCAGACAAAAGACTCAGACTCAAAAGAATCCTGGGGGAACCCCATATGAACTTTACGGGGTCTCTTTGAAAACGTCATGGATTCTTAATACAGCCAAGGAGGCTCCTGGGAGGGTTAGATGAACCCTGGAAAGGTTTAGAAGGGCTCCTGAAGCTCCAAAGGGGCCCCTGATACCACAACAGGGCCCCAACACGGCAGTTTGTCCCTGAGACCGCCAGAAGCGTCTCGGGACCCGTGAGACGGTCCACATGAGGACTGTGTCCCTAGGATGGCATAGCGGCCCCTGGAATGTCATGCAGGTCCCGAATGGGTGTCACGGATCTGTGTGAAAAGCTGAAGGTTCTTGATGCAGTCAGAGGGCCTCCGGGAGGGTTCATGAAACTCTGAGACGGCAAGATGGCTCCTAAGATGGAAAGAAGGGCCCCTGAAACTCTCCAAGGATTCCCGGGAACACAAGAGGGGTCCCAACAAGACAAAGGGTCCATACCACCGCTGAAAGTGCCAGAGAGGCCCCTGAGACGGCAAGAACTTAAGAGGGTGCCTAGAGACCATGACCAGCCAGAGGGACCCCCTGAAGAGGGATTCATCACTGACCTTCTCAACCTCGAGGGGGACCCTCAAATGGGCTACGCTAGTCTTTTTGAAAACCTAAGGAGTTCTGGATGCAGTCAGGGGATCCCGGGAAAGACCAGGTGGGCCCTGAGACGGCAAGATGGGCCGCTACACGGCAGATGGCCCCTGAAACTGCCAAAAAGGTCGGAGGGCCCCTTGAATATTCATGTTTGCCCCTGCGAGGCCAAATATGAATACGATAAGAGGACGTCTGAAATGGTATGGGGCCTTGGACGGGCAGAGGGCCCCCAAATGAGTTATGCGAGTTCCTGGCACGGAAAGGGCCCCCCAGAGACTGCCAGTGAGGCCACTGAAGCGCCAGCAAAGGCCCATGATACGGGTAGAGGTCCCCTAAGGCTGCCAGATATACCCCATGTAACAGAGGAAGGTCCCTGATACAGCCAAGGAGACCACCGGAGACGTTCAATGGGCCAATGAAACTGCCCAGGGGCCCTTAAATCGCCAAACGATCTTTTGTAACTGCCCGAGAGCCCGGAGACGGCAAAAAATGTTCGTCAGAGACGACGAGAAGAGCACCTAGGGCAACAGGAGGTCCAGTGAATTTTTTTTTTTGCACCATGACCCATGAACAGATGACCAGAAGTGTTCTCGCCCACGAACCACCTGGACGCAAGCAACATACGTTAACACAGTTTTAATGAAAAAAATGAAAATTAGCAAGTCGCGGCACTCCCTGAAAGGAGTGCCGCGGAAAGGAAAACGACCGAAAGCTGCAGATCGGGAGAAAATGGGACAACAATTGTTACAGGCACTTCTGTGTTAGTGAAACTGCCAAAGATGAAAAAGTAAAGTATCCATTGTTAAAATCAGCACCTGGATGACCACTGCACCTTCCCCGGTTTAGTGTAAACTAAAGATTACTATGGTAGAGATTAGAGATAAAAGATTAGAGAGCTAGAGAGCGGCCTTTGAGACTGCTAAGTAGCAGTCTCTAGCAAAAGGGACCCCTGAGACGACCAGAGGGGCCACTGAAACTATTAAACCTTGAGACATCCAAACAGCTCCTGAAACGGCCATAGGACCTCTGGCAATGCTCTATAGAGCATTGCCAGAGGCGCCTCTGTCACTTCAGAGAGAGACTTACAGGGCCCTTGTTACTGCCTGAGGGGCTCGTTAGACGGCAAAAGTTTCCCAAGGACGACGGGAGAGAATGGGATGGCTTAAGTGTCCCTGTAATTGCCAGATGGGTCCATTAAACTGCCCGAGGCGCCCCTGAAATTGCCAAAGGAGCGGCTGAAGCCTCCCGAGGGACACGTGAGGACACTGCAAAAGGAGTCCGAGACCACTGGAGGGCCCTGACACGGCAGACAGTCCGAAACCATCAAATGTGCCCCTGTCAGTGCAAGAGGGAGCCTAACCCAACAACAAAGTCTCCAGAAACTACAAGGGGGCAGAGGGGCTCCTGTACCAGATACGGACGTGACATTCAAAACAGAGTTAGCGACGCAGCCGCCTTAAATCGCGCCGTTGTCATATTTCGGCCACTTTGCGCGGGGACAAAACAACATTTTCTCAAATAAGATGACGTTACTGAATTTTTCGGTTGTTTCATATGACAAAAAACAAAATTACATCAAATATTTTCCCTAGGCCCTAGTAAATCAACATTTTTTTTAACATCTGAGGAGCAAAAAGTGTGGCGTGACCGGCCGGGGGGCACACGCCAACCATTCGCTCCCTTCTGCCCTTGGAGAAATCCTGGATCTGCCCATGGAGAAACGGCACATACTTCGTCACATTAAAAGGGAGGTGCATTTCACGTGGCTGAATATATTGTCTCTCTTTCTCCGTGGTCTTCGCAATCCTGATTGAATTTCTCTGGTACCTGCCTATTTTTATCGTAATCCAGGCCTACTCGCCTCTCATCATCATGAATACATATCATAGATTAAGATGTCCCTTCATCATCGCCGCCAGCCTGATCAGTTATTCCGATATACACCAATACACCGTCGTCACCAGCCTGATCAGTTATCACATACACGCCAATACATCATCATAGCCAGCCTTAAAATCATATGTCCAGAATATCATGCCCTCCACCAATGCTTTCATCCTGACAGCACAGCTCAGGTCAACGCACTCCTCCCATCATCGCCGGAAGGAGAAGATGGGAGGGCAAGAAAAAGGCACGGAAGGGGAAGGGGGAGGGGTTTCGCGCTGAAATACCGGGCCGCGGGGGCCGGAGGCGGCCCTGGCCGGCAGCCTGTCGGACGCGTCCTGACCGCTCGGAGCGCCGACACCGGGCCGCGGGGGCTGGAGGCGGCCCTGGCTGGCAGCCTGTCGGACGCGTCCTGACCGGTCGGAGCGCCGACACCGGGCCGCGGGGGCCGGAGGCGGCCCTGGCCGGCAGCCTGTCGGACGCGTCCTGACCGCTCGGAGCGCCGACACCGGGCCGCGGGGGCTGGAGGCGGCCCTGGCCGGCAGCCTGTCGGACGCGTCCTGACCGGTCGGAGCGCCGACACCGGGCCGCGGGGGCCGGAGGCGGCCTGGCTGGCAGCCCGGACCGGTCGGAGCGCCGACACCGGGCCGCGGGGGCCGGAGGCGGCCCTGGCCGGCAGCCTGTCGGACGCGTCCTGACCGGTCGGATTCCGGCCACCGTTAGCCGTCTGCGGATTCGGCCGCAAATCGGCCCCTGAATCGCGCCGGCGACAGGGCGCCCGCCTCCCGGAGCCGCCTCAAGGCCAACACCGCCGGCTGCATGTCCACTTTCATTGGTCCGCGTCCATGAGGCAGGGTTAATCTGCCGACCGGCGTAGCGGCCGGCTGCAGGCGGCAAGGGCGTCGAACATCAGTGCTTACTGTCGTCTTGCCGGCAGTTTCTGCTCCTCCTCGCTGCATGTCGCAATCCGCGACGAAATGGATAACGCAGGTAGCATGCTTATGTTCAACAGACGCCACCGTGAATACGTGGTGCTTTGGATTGGATACACTGCAGCGCAAACATTCGCAACATCAGAGCACTCCTTGCGCTCCTAAAATAGCACTTCTTGCGTTTTGCCGGGTGGTTGACTGGAAACAGTTTTCCCGGCGAGATGGGTGACGCAGGCAACTTTGCCATATCTCCCGCTCATCTGTGTTTTGAAGGCTGGCTTGATGCTGACTTATGTTGGCGTGTCTTCTTCTCAGAACAGGATTATCCGGGCATCACGATCCCGTCCGCCGACTGTGCGAGCTGGCATCTGGCTGTCGATGTGTTAAAAATGAACAGTACACCGAACGGGATCGGTCGGGAGGTCATATCGTCTAAACAGTGCAGCAGCCAGCGCGACGCCAGCGACAAAAGACAGGAAATGCCTGTCGATTCGCGACTCGTATCTTCAAAACTTAATGACGCAAGCTGCACGGTTTTCCCGCGGAATCCAACGGGGGCTTCCCATCTCGATTTTTCCTCTGACACAGAACCGCTGTACCGTTAATGGGCGGCTCTGAGGGCACTAGTATCGTGGCGCCGACGGATCGAGTGATGGAGAAGCTCACGCCAGAAGAACGACAGGCGGATGACCACAGCAAACACACTGAGAGTTTTGAGGAGTGGTTGAGATGAGGTGTTGGCACGACGGATGGAGGAATTTTTTGTATTATCGTCCTCGTCCTGTGTGTTATTATTTACACCACGTTTCGGCCAGCTAGTTCTCCTGCCATCGTCAGGTGTTAATTTGTCAGGCTGATAGCCCAATCATGGCTGATGCATGGCTGATAGCCCAAACCCAGCCGGTCCTTCTCAGGACCAATTAACACCCGACAAATTGACATCTGACGGCCTGAGAACTTGCCGGCCGAAACCTTCTGTAAGTAATAACACAAGACGGCAACGATAGTCCGGAAAATTCCCCTCCCGTGAACAGGCACCCTTTTTCGAAGATCAGTTGGCGCAATCCGCTGAAGCACTGCCGATCTAACTCGGTCTCACACAATGGCACTGGCGGTGGCGCCGTCTATATGAAGGTGCTCACGTGCCGACCCTAAGACATGTATCACGAACAAGCTGGAGGAGATGATTTGGTGACGGCGCACGCTGGGTGGGGAAAGTGAAGAGAAATCTTCGGATTAACAAGAGCCGTATTCCTTGCGTCACATTGTTTCCGCCACAAAAAATGGCCCCTAAAGTGAAACAGAACTGTTCAATAAGGAGTAGCGATTATGTGCACATGCTTTTCTTTCCAAGGGAACCTCTCCTTGTTATCGTTTTGTTTATGAAAAAATAAAAATGACCTACTTCGTTGTGTGCTTTTGCTGCCGGAGGCGATTAATTTCAAAGCAGTGCGGATTGCGAAGTGACCCCTCGCTCGACCTGGGGGATACCATAACGCTGGCGAGGGTACACCCCGCGACTTTCGGAGGCCTGGTCGTACTAAAAACGCATTGATGGTGGTGTTTAGGACTGTCCCGGGTCCGTCATTGCGGAACACTGGTTCCGCATCGGTGCTGCATAAAATTTCTCAGGACAAAGACTACTTGGGCATTGAGTCAGTTCCATATTGGTCTGGATTTTGATACTTATCACTCTGTCATTGGATCAATTTGTTACCAGTTTTGTACCTCTGGGAACTTCGGACCACTTTTCTGAAGAGATTTTTAAACTTCTCTGACGGGATCCACAAGGCCTCTTTGAGGGGCCTTCGTGGCCTTCCCGAGGGGCCTCAAAGGCATCCGAAGGGGCCTCCGGAAGACCTCTTTGAAAGGCAGAACCCATCTGCAGAAGGCCATCTTGGCTCTCCCAGCTCTTTTGCTGTTCACAGGAGACGAGAAAAGACGATACGAAGCAAGGACGAAATGCCACTTCACAAATCACAACAGCTCCTAAATGGACCTACTTATCCTACACGGGGCCATTGGTGATTGTGTCCTATATGTGGGACATATATATATATATATATATATATATATATATATATATATATATATGCATTTATATAAGGGGGTGTTTTATATTTCTAATAAGTTCGATATTTATTGACCGTTTTTTGATACAACTGGCTTGAATCGAGGGCTAATCCATGTGAAGGTAAACGTGAATGCATTATAAAGCGACTAAAAATATTGCTTTGTGTTTTCCCAGTTATTCAACCATACACAAAAAAACATTTTAAGCTGTGTCTTAAAAGCTCTTTTTTAGCAGCCACATTTCTTTTACATTCAGCAGTACTAAAAATGGCCTGAGGTGCCTCCTAGGGAGACTTGGTCTAGCTCCGCCGCTGAGCAAAGCAAAATTGTTAAAATTTGACAAAGTATGTAGAAAAGATAGAAAAAGTGACCAGGCTTCGTGAACTTGCTTAAAAAAGAAACAACCAGCCAGAATCAGCGGGTGGCTTCTAAAGTCCCACCCCGTACGGGAATAGGTTTAACTGTTTTTCAGTAGAGTGCTTCCATGTTCCATTCGTACACATTTTGGCCTGAGCGCGTGACAAATCGTTTCGGCCAAACACACATGTCTGGCATTAGTGTAGTGGACAAACAGACGGACGCGTGTCACAGTGTGTTAATTTCTTGTCAGACTTCATGCCTGTATACCTTCCTCTGTTACATGCCGTCAACCAGTCGTAGATGAGCCCATTCACGGGATTATATTTTGATTTCAGTAAAATGTGAAGTTAAGCTTAGATTTCAATTGTGCCTTTCCATGGGGAGCATTCGATTTCCTGCATGAGCATAAGGTAAACATTTACCTCTTATAGGTTTAAACAAGCAATAGACACGGTTAAAGCCTGAGACAGGAGTCTTGATACGGCGTCCGTCTAGCCTGCGCGCCATGCTGCAAAATGGAAGCCGAAGGCAGTAATGTTTACGGTAAAATAGGATCAACAACACTAACCACAAACTGGACAAAAAAAAAAACACGTTGGTTATGACAACTTGGACTTCGTCACCAGACCGACCTGGAACACTTTTTGAGCCATTGTAAATTTTATTTGTAGAAAAATCGAAAATCCATGTCTTCAAACCGATTTTGTTTTGCATAGGAGATGCACTCTAAAACAATCCACATATATTCTAGCGCATATTTATTAGCCATGCTTATTAACCATACATCACTTATGCATTTATGTATATTCAGTTTTAACCTCAACCGGGATTTTTAAGAAAACATCCCAAAAAATGGGCCTGGAATGTCAATTACTGCATCATTTTGTGGGATGTGTGGTACGGGTCTATTGACTAGCACCGCGCAGTCAGTGCTGGGCATGCTGAGGTAGCATGAAAGATAAAAACAGCTCCTTCTAAATTGTGAGCGGTTAAACAAAGCCCATTCCTTACGTTTCACTGAACTTAAATGGATATATTTCTAATCCGCTACGGCACACCGAATAGATCCTGGAAAACGTGAGGTGTGAGCAATGTCATTTTCCACGTATGCGCTGTTTAGCACAGCAGCTATACATACCTAAAGGGACTGAAATATCTGTCTGTACTCAATGGATATGTTGAAATGAAATGAATGAGCTGTTTAATTGCGAATGCGTAGGGTTTTGAAAACGTCGGCACGCTTTTTCGAGGTAGAAATAAACTGGCTTTTGAAAGCTCAGTCAGTGTTGCATACGTCACCTTGCCCCTTCCTATTTCTTCTTTTGCTGATAAAAGCTCCTGAGACCAATGAATAACGGTTAACCTTTCGCCACACAGGCAACGAGAAATCTGCCCCCCCCCCCCCAGATGTTTTTCTTGGACTGACAGCGAATAGGCTGCATCAGGAGTCGGAAATCTGTAAGAACAGGCCTTGTATTTCTTCAGCAAGTTAAAGAAAAAAGGTTGTTACCAGTTCATGCTAGGTTACCGAGTTATGACGTCATTCGCGAGGCTGCTAGTCGTTTTTTTTTAGGATTTGAGCCAAATCTGGGTTTCTTCTTCGGCCGTCTCACGAGATATGGAGCCAGTTTTTGGTAAAAGACTGGACATACGCTTAGTAATATTGTCAACTTTAAAACTCAGTGGCTTCTTCAAGGTCAAATGAGGCCACTGATCAGATATGATCTGAAAATACTTTTGAGCCGGTTGGAGGGCAATTTTTGTCGCCGTCAGCAGTGACAGTTTTTCATAATTCAGAATTTCAGTCCGTCACAGTCAAAGACCATTTTCGACACTACTTTAGTGGTCCGGCCCCGCCTGAGCTGTGTGCATTACACTGCCCATTATGAAGATTTTGAGATGGCGCTCATCAGCGACGGGATGGGTATTTAGTTAGCGCTCCTTCAACACGTGAAACCATTGCAGAGTTACCACGGGGAAATAGGGAAAAGAGGCACTGAGATGTGCCAGGCAGGGGGGTGCTTTTCCGTGAATAAGGATCGGAAAACGAGGATGAGGAGGGTGAATGTTTATAGAGAACTCATCCAATCCGGCTATACGTACATGTCCAGTAAACTAGGTGTCGAGTTTAGACATGAAATCCGCCGAAACGCAGGAGTTGTGGAACCATAATTATTCAAAATCAGAGGAGCTGGAAGCTTGTTTTGCACGATGTTGGCGAGTGAGCTTTTATGCACGGTAGCCGCTCGAAAAACGTTAAGGGTTAAGGGGTGTTTGCGTGAGAGTGTGTCCAAGCTTCGGAGCGTCTAGTGTCCGGATGCGCCAACCGATCGTGACTCAAGTAACACGGCACCGTCGGATGCGCCAACTCGGCGGACAGATTGTGGTGTGGGTTTCGAATCGATTTGTGGTGTGTGGCACGTGCCACGTGGCGCAGTCGGACCTCTGCAGAAGTCAATTAATCACGGGCACAGGTTAAACGGCGGGTGCTGTTGACTAGATTTGGTGATAGCATGAGCTCCACCTGCGGGTGCTCGTTTTTGTGGTCGCCACCCACGTGCGGCCCGCGTGAAGATTCACAGGCACGTGTTTCGATTTGGATTCGGGGACCTCTGAGTGTCTGAAACAGAGACATGGAAGGCTGAAATGTGGAGGGTAGATAGACCAGCACTGGGGCTGTCCAACGGTGCCCCTATGATGAGCAAAGGAGTGTAATTGTCTTGGACCTTAGTGTCCAAGACAGTCCTCTAACGTAGTGACAGAGTGGATTATTGGTTATAGTGTCTGATGCGGAATCAGAAACCCCCGATTCGAGCCCGGCCGGCCTCCCGTTCATGTGTTTTCAAGGCTGGCTTGGTGCTGACTTATGCAGGCGTGTATTCTGCGTGCGCTTTTTTCATAGCTCACAGTATGCTACTGTTCCGAAAATTTCTTTCACGGTACACATGTGCCGTTGTATGAACGGGAATATGATTTGTCCTTGCATGGTCTTCCTTGTGTATCTTTCACTTATGCTGGTAGCGAGTGTGTGCGATAAGTGCACAGATCCGAGTGCGATACAAAACTTCGATTTTGACTCCAAGCCAAACGTGTAAGGCATTGGTTTGCCTCTAGTAAAGTGAAATGTCACAATCAGAAGAAAAACGTAGTTGTTCCACATTTTGGCTTATCATTGATTGTATGAAAAATCAATGATGATTCCGCCGAGAATGTTAGACAGTCAAGTAATGGCTTTTTAAGTTTGAATTCATAGTGTTTCCGAAACATTTTAAAATGATTTTCTTTTTGTGATGTCACATTTCTACCCAGCCTTACACGATCATTCAAAGAAATACCAGTGTTGGCAGATCCATAAAACTGCTTAGTTTTCACCTGAATGCCATTAACAATGACTGGCAAAAAGCTTCCTGGTCATAGCTTGAGAGTCTGGAGGATGAGTCTCTCTCTCTCTCTCTCTCTCTTACACTGAAATACTCTTTGGTGAGATAAAGATCATGTCATTAGGGCACTGTAATCGTACAATATGAAGTATGCCTCATGCCACCGAAAAAGGATTCGTCATATGCCTTGAAATACATGGAAAATAGCAAAGTAAAACGTAACCACTGTTTCTTCCAAAAAATCAGAATAATGTTTCCATTTGCACCTGAGTTATGAACCTAAACAAGGCATTAACTAGTCATCTCAATGATAGTTGGCACTGTTGTTTTTGTTTTTGTGTTTGTCTCCTCGCTTTTGTTTCGTCACCCTGTCTTGAATAGGGGGAAAATGGATGCCACTACTAGGATGTGGTGGTAACCACTCCCCCTCGTCTGGGGCGCACGAGAAAATCCTCCGTCCGGGGAGGGTTAAATTTGGGCCTCATTTCTTTTCGATGGACTTGTGTGAATATTGAAGGAACAGAAGTAACCGAAATGCAGACTTGTTGATCTTGATTGAAACACAGCTTTTCAGAACACAGTAGGCTAAGCTGTCAATGCCAATAGCCATCTTAGTTATGTTTATCTGTGAGTGACCTGTGAAATACGTTTGGGGTACCCACCATTCTACAACAGTGTGTGGGAAAAAACTGCATGCTATTTTTGTCTGCAGCGCCCGACTTTTAAGGTGGTCCCATCTGCGTATTGCAAACGAGATTTCGAATGCCACCCATCACGAAGGTCAAATATCGTTGATCACTGTCGTTCCGACGAAGGTTAATCTAATGACACATGTGGTCTAACACATCATTTCGTTAAGATGGTCATTGTTCCTGCAAAAGCTTGCAAAACTTACGCGCTTTGAGCACGTAACTGCCCGTACATCGCAATTCCGTTGGAGTCGACAACAGAAGTTTTGTTTTTACAGGTTGGCGCATTAGTGTCACGGAGCCAGCATCACGGAAGGAGGGGGAGGGGGATCACAGCGACAGCTGCCACACTAATCTGAGGAAATCTAGTTACGCGTATGCATTAGTATGGAATAGTGCTACTCCAAAGAACTTGACCCCGCACCGAAAGCGTAACTCCACTATCACGCAGGTTATCCGCCTAATATCGACCTCTGATCTCCGTCGAGTCAGCGACGGTTTTCGCGACCCCGCCCTTGCAACAATGAAAAACTCCCGGACATCCAGTGCGCGAGCGTCGAGCAGAGCCGAAATAAAATCTCTTCACAAGAATGTGATGGAGGGATTGCAACTTTTGCTGCATACAAGGATCAAGTTCTTGACTTGACCTGAGATAAAGTTCAGACCTCCAAATCCGTTTTTGTTGTTTTTTTTCGCGAATAGTCGCAAGTGGCTTATTCAGAAAGCTTGCGCGAAGGACGTCGTTTATGTAACAGCTTGTAGTGAGGGATTATCATCCTCCATCCAATAGAAAATATTCAGCGCCTTTTTTTCACACTGATGTGGCTTGTGCCGGTCATCGTGACCGGTTTACTTGAAAAGCCATGTGTCAAAAGCCATTTAAAAGTTTCTTACCTTGGGTCTAAACTCAATTACGGTCATCACAAAGGCTGACGTGGTCAAAACTTCCAGCGCCGCTACTGGCCGTGGTTGCAGCCGGTGCCAGTCGTCAGAATGCCTCATGAAAAACCGAGCTTAAAAGCACTCTTTACAACGGTGAGTTCGTTCATTATCACCCGAGAAACAACCTGAAATGATCTCTTGAATTCACGAGTTAAAAAAAGCTTAAAACACCCATGCTTAGACCAATACGAGTATATCATACACCCAAATGATATGGTTCCAGCCTGATTGTTTGTTTAGTTTGCTTTAAAGTACTACAAAAGGTCTAAAATGCATATGGCTTTGTTTTAAACCCAATATTTTAATTTTAGTGATTAAAGAGGCCATTTTGTGGTTAGGGTTCCTGTTCAATCATTTATCGTTCTGAAATGGCTGATGTCATTTTTCTCCGATACCAAATGAGTGCGTGTGTGAAAAGGAAAAGGGAACCTGGAGTTTCTGAGGTGCACCGGCTTTCGACTATGGCATCGACATCAAGAGTGAATTAAAGAATGGTTGGACTTTCTGGGAAATAATCACTTTAACCCTCGCCTTTTTCCACCAGTGTATGTTTATGGCATGCAGAAAGATAACAAAGACCAACGGACACAATGCAGAAAAGCTCAAGGAAGGAGGAATGAATGGATGAAAGCCTGAGAGTACAGGCTAAAGCAATGCACTGACGGTGAGGGTGAATCCTTGAGGAGGCAGACAGCGGTTGGTCGGTCCATCAGGCAGCCACCCAGAAGGACGACACCACCGCCACACCTCATAGCACAAATGAAATGCGCAGAATTAGGAAGATACGTCACCAAAACAATCGAAGTAAGAAGTCACGATGGCAAAGCGAACGAATGTAGTCGGCGCATACACGCGAACTGGCGGAGCAGCGACGACAGACAATGGGGCTGCCGCTTGCGCGCAGTGTCCGGCGTGCGTTTCGCGTGCCTGCGAGTGATCGTCCCTGCGCGACCCCGGTGCTAGCTGGCGGGCCGGCGAATCACCGAACCCGGGCAGCGGAGAGACCGATAGAAAGAAAGGGAGAGAGAGAGAGAGAGAGAGAGAGAGAGAGAGAGAGAGGGGGAGAATGGGAGGGAGAGAGAGAGAAAGAAACAGACAGAGAGGGAGAGAGAGAGAAAGAGACAGACAGACAGAGGGAGAGAAAGAGAGAGGGGGAGAGAGACAGAGAGTCCTCGTCAGCTCAGTGGATAGAGACTCGTAATCATTGTCGCAAGGTTGTGGGTTCGAATCTCGACACCGCTAGCTCTTTATGGTCGCATGCATGGTGTGAATTGGACGCTCAGCGTTTGACACAAAGTGGCTATGTGTAGCAAAATTATTTTCCTAAGCCCAAATGCCTTCAGTTCTAAAGAACATTGAAGTAAAATTTTAAGGAGTTCCTGTAAATACCTCCATCTCTGAAAAATGCCATTGTTCAGCCGTTCAAGGCCGAGTGTAATGTCCAAGATTAACGTCTGTGCCGCCCATAGCCATCTCGCTTAGAGCAATGGAGCTGTTGGCATTTTGTCTTGTAATGTGGTTCGATATTTCCCGTGAAAAAGTCGTTACAAGCGACAAACGATGCAGCTCCACATTATGTGCCTCTCGGCATCGCCAGACGATGCCTCGCACTCTGACTGGTTCAGCCGACGGTGTACGCCGCCCCCCCCCCCCCGTTCTGTTTCGTATGCATCCACTAGCTGGTACCACGTCATTTTTGTACCAACACCAACACCAACACCAACTCCTGGCATGGACCTATTCTGTTAGTAGGAAGTATAAAGAGCGCATCGCTCGTCGTCATATGTGCTCTTGTAGTTTTAAGCGCATAGTGGAAAGGGCTCTTTGTGGTATGGGTGTTGGTGTAACTGTTTGGTGAGTGATTGTCAAGTGAATAGAAGTTGGACTCAGAAAAACTGTTCTTTGGTTGACTCGCGAAAATGACTGGCGCAAGCGAAGTCGGCACTAGCTGAAATATCACGCAGGCAGTTGGAAAACTGATTCAGTAGGCACCCTAGCCCAAACCAACCATCCTGATGGAGCGAGACCGGTGGAGCCCGGCCGAGGACTGCCCGGAGAGCTTACGGATGGCTGTCGCTCTGCGTTACCCTATCTCCAGTGACATAGCTTTGAAGAGCCCGCCATTTCTGCAGAAAACCGACAGAGCACGCAGCAGATGCCGGATCCGACGCGAGGCAGCTGCAGACGCAGACGAGCTCTCGCGACACCAGGTTTCCGTCTGGCCTGAGCTCCCTGGCGGTCAGCCCTCCTCGAGGCCGCTAAGCAGGCGGGCCGCCGAAAACCGCAGCCGGCCGTCCGCGGAAGGTCGCGCGGCTCCCGGAGACGGAGGGAGGGCACCTCACCGCCGTCAGACACGGCTGCTCAGCCGCCGCGGCCTGACCGCCGGACAACACCTCACCGCCGTCAGACACGGCTGCTCAGCCGCCGCGGCCTGGCCGCCAGACAACACCTCACCGCCGTCAGACACGGCTGCTCAGCCGCCGCGGCCTGGCCGCCGGACAACACCTCACCGCCGTCAGACACGACTGCTCAGCCGCCGCGGCCTGGCCGCCAGACAACACCCCACCGCCGTCAGACACGGCTGCTCAGCCGCCGCGGCCTGGCCGCCAGACAACACCCCACCGCCGTCAGACACGGCTGCTCAGCCGCCGCGGCCTGGCCGCCGGACGGCAGCTGAGCAGCAGCAGTCGCGCCGAGTGAGTGCCCAGAGCTGTGCTCACTCATCCGGCATCAAGAAAAAACCGCGCTCCGCAGCGGGCCGTGCCGCTGCGGGGAGGAAGCGTCGCAAGCCCCGCCATTTTCTCTGCCGCATAACTCCGTAACCACATGTTGAAGCGTCGTCATATCTTCGGTGTTCCCCCGCACTGTTTTCAGTCTCTGTTTTCTGTCGCGGTCAACCAACGTTACGCTAATATCATGCCATAAAAGCCACGATACTTTCCGAACTTCTTATTTGTGGAGGCTAATTCATGGTTGTGAATAAAATGGTTGTGAAATGTGACCGATAGTGCGCAATTTTTGTTACAATGTCATGAGGGAACCAAAGTGGGCCACCCATGACCTACGCAATGCCATCATGAGTCATACCTACCTAGTTTCGATTTTTCAAACATATGCCTAATTTACAACTTAAAACCAGCCATTTGACATGTTTTTGTGATAACCATTCAAAGGTCTTCAAGCGCAAACACGAATAATAAATGCTTCTGGTGAAGTTTTACGGCGGTTATTGAGTTTTATGCGTCACATTACGCATATCTAAGCTAGCAAGTTATTGACATCATAGAAGCGTATGACCCAGGTTGAGCTGGGTCACCATTTCCTTCAGATAGGCGTTCATTGCCATCCTATGAATATCTGTAGAAGCATTTCGTCTATGGAACGTCGGTAATCTCCAACTGTTCGCCAAAGATGGCACGCACGAAATCTTCCAAATATTGGCCTTTAACGTGGTCCGTAACGTTATATATATATATATAGGCTTAAGAAATGCGACATGACCGGTGTCTTATCAACGAGGGCATACGATTACAGCTCGAATCGGGCATTTACCCTCTCCCAACCGGTACCCTGACGTGGGCGGTCGGAGCCGTTTGGGACGGGGGAGGGTCGTGTCGACGTCCCCTCTATGAAACTTATATCAAAGGAAAATTCGTTATAAGTGCGTTCTGAGGCACTCACGTTTTAGAAACTTGGAAAGATGATGTAACTTGTTGGCCTATGTATGTAAAAAATAGGACTTTCTAAGAAGAGCTCTAGCTCCACTCATGATATAGCCAGAGCAATTCCTACGATAATACGTAGAACACGCACAACGATAGAAAGCTAGTACAATGTAGATAATGGCAACAAATAATTTTGAACATAAATATAATCACATATCGCATCAGGCGACTTCGATATGCCATGTTTTCATTTCGCTAAATTTGTGAGATTTTTGAACGTTGCTGGTGAGTTGTTGGTCATGCGTGTTTCCAAAACGGTGAAAATGATTTGTACGGGCATTTTTTTTAATACCGATGGACTAGAACTTCCAGGGCCCGACGTGACTTGACCTGACCTGACAACCTGACCTAACATAAAACCGTTTTATTGTGATTCCGACCCAGAACTGGTTACGGCAACTGACTATGACAACGTCTCACATGATGTCACGCTCACGCCGGCCGCTGCCGACCCACGCCAGGACACTGTGTCGCTCGAGGATGCCATAGCACAGCTGTGCTCCTTGCCAACCCACAACGCACAGGGATCAGACCCTAGCCAGTCAGCTGATCACGCCTCTGCCCCCACTGTGACTGATACGCCGACCACTACCGCTGCTGACCCTCGCTTGTCTTCCATCGCCCCTCCTGACACTGACGACCGCGCGAACTCGACCGGCGCCAGCTCAGCGCCTTCAGGCATAGACCTGGACCCTCTCAGATCGTTCGTTATCATTCAGTCCACGTCTCGTGATATCACTTTCCGGAAAAAAATCTTCAGCGTCGTCTGGCCCTCAAAGGAACTTGCCGCCATCTGCGTCTCCTCTGCTGCAAAACTCAAAATCGAGGCTTTAGCGAACGGCCCCCTCATTTTTAAAACCACAAACAGAAACCAGACTAGAGCACTACCAAAAAACACGATTTTTTAGCGGCTCAAACGTGTTGGTCCGACTCCACACGTCACGCAACACAAACCAGGGTCTTATCCGCTACCGAGCTCAGATTCACGCCCGAAGCAGAGATCAGAGGAGCTGAGACCCAAGGAAGTGGTCCACCTCCGCCGACTGACCACCTTTAAGGACAGCCAGCGACGCGACACCAGCCTACTGGTTCCAACGTTCGACACACAGAAGCTTCCTGACACTCTTAATGTCGAGTGCGTCCGATACGACAGATGAGCTTCCATATCAAAACCTTTGACGTGCTTCAAATGCCGACGATACGGTCTTGGATCCAGGAGCTGCCGGAAAAGGGCTCGTCGCCCCAGGTGCGAGGAGTCTCCGCACAAGGAAGCTGCTTGCACCTCACTAAAGAAGCGCCTGAGCTGTGGGAGCGCGGATCATGCAACAAGCTCCATCTGGTGCCCCATCTGGAAACAGGAAAAAACATGTGAGGTTAAGGCACAGACTGGAGTGTCTTTCCTGAAGCTAGGAAACGTGTCCTTGCCTATACTCGTTCCGCAATTGCCAAGACCTCTGCTCAAGCAGCACGAATCAAAACGATCTCAACGAACACACAGACTGATGACATACCTGAACCCTATCCACTGAAAGCACTATCACGCAATGCATCCGCTGAAATCTGTCAAACACGGCAATATTCCCAACGTCACCCGTCGGACCCTTTACAATGCGTCTGGCCTGACGTACCGATGGCCTGTCACCCGCCCGAGGGCTGAATCAGCCGGCCAACCTCCGGCCGACCGGTCACCCAGCCGCCGGGCAGAACCGTCCACAGGGGCGGACCTAGCCGGCCCCAGCCGGGGCGGCCGCCCGGCACCGGCCCGGGTACAGGACGACCGACGGCCGGGCAGAGCGTAGACCCCGAATCAGGCCTGATCAGAAGGTGGTCGGGGCTCAGTCGTGTTCACACGGCCGACAGCCAGCACTACCGACAGCCAGCACCAACAGGTGCTGGTGCTGGCTGTCATAAGAGATAACATCAGGTGCTGGTATATTTCAAATAAATATGGGTTCGATTTTATTGTGGAGTTTCAGAGGACGTTTATCTAAGAACGCTGAGACCAAAGCTTTTTCTTATCCTTGGCTCCCATTATGAAGGCCGTTCAGGAAACTTGATTTTTACCCACTGACCGCCATAATTTTACACTCTCCAACTATTCATTTTCCCGCCACGGAAATATTACAGGCGCACGGAGATGCTGTGGTTCGGAAAACTTTGTTTTTGCTCACTGACCCCTAGAATTTTACACTCCCCAGCTAGTCATTTTCCCGCTACGACAATATCACAGGCGCACGGAGATGTGATGGTTTAACATTATGCATCAATAATGACATCATTCACACTTTAGCCGGTCTGAACACAAGGGCTCAGGCGATTGTTGGAACGGTACGTTTACGCAGACGGAATATCGACGTTTGCGAGCTTATCTACCGCCGCACACTGACAATGCGGAACTTTCTACTGATTCTCGTGACCTCACACCCAAGTTCAAAAACGTCTTTTTATCCTGGGAGATTTTAATGCGCATAAGGATTCAAATCTGCCATCCTGAGACGGCAAAACTGCTCCCCAGAGGCGACAGGAGGGACGCCAAAGACAACAGGGGACCCACTGAGACGACCAAAGGGGACCCTGAAACTACTAAGCCTTGAGACGTGCAGACAGCTCCTGGAACGGCCTGAGGAGCTAGAGCATTTCCAGAAGCGCCTTTGTCACGGCAGAAAGACACTTACTGAGGGTCCTTGTTACTGCCTGAGAGGCTCTTTAGCCAGCAAAGATTCCCCAGGGACGACAGCAGGGAACCCACGATGGCTTACGTGTCCCTGAAACTACTAGATGAATCCATTAAATTGCCAGAGCTGCCCCTACTGCTAAAAAAGCGTCTGAGACACGTGAAACTGCAAAAGGAGTCTGAGGCCACTAAAAGACCCTGACACGGCACACAGCCCGAGACCATCAAATGTGCCCCTGTAAGAGCAAGAGGGAACCTAACCTCAGCTGGAAAAGTGTCCCCAGAAACTGATAGAGGGTAGAGGGTTTCTGGACAAGATACAGACACGAAATCTCAAACAGAGGGAGGGACGCAACCGCCTAAAAAATACCGCCGTCGTTGTCATATTTCGGCCACTTTGTAGGGTAACAAAACGCGAAATTTTCTCAAATAAGGTCATGCGCATGACTTTTTCGGTTACTTTATACGGCAAAAAAAAACGCGCATCAGATATTCCCCCTTGCAAATTAACAAATGAGGCAAATGAACGTTTTTCATGTATGAAATGGAAAAAATGGGGAGGGGTCCGGCTGGGAGGGAGGCCCAGCGCTGACAATTCGAACCCCCCCATTTGCATCTGCCGCTTTGTTAGGGTGTAGTCGCAATTTGCCAAGATTTGTATTCTTTACAATTCTCAATGCATGGGTATAACCACGCCCCGGAAATTGGGGGACCAGTCAAAACCTGGGGGTATAATCTAACTCAAAATTTGACATTTTAAAAGGAAACTGCGAAAAACGTTCACTTTCCGACAAAAATTGGAGGACCAAACCCATTTTATCAAAACTGGAGGGGACATGTCCCTGCAGCCTCTCCCGTGGTCACATCCATGTCTTGATGGACCAATTGCCTGGAAGAGCAGTGCTTGACGGACATTCGCTCTACTTGCGCTCGGTGGCGGCGCTAGGGTCCCACAGCGGGTGAGGCACCACCATAGCTGTATTATTTCGTCGTGGGGATGGAAATAATGGCTGACCAGCCAGAAACGGTTTCTGTCCGAATTTCGGTCACTTTAATCCGGGTCGCAGTGGTTTCTTTTCTTTTCATGGTTTTTGTTGTTTTATGCCCACCATCATCAAGGCATCAGAAAGATAAATCATGCGCCATGTCCATTTTAGGTATAGCTTGGCTCAGTATTTCAGCATTAATTCAGGAAGATGCATCAACTGTGCCACACATTTGCATACATTTATCTGGCTCGCAAAGCCTTTTAAGCTCAGTTCCTGATATGGGCCAATTGCAGGAAGTCTACCATAACCTCCACTTGGCACGTTACGTAATTTATGATTGTTCCCGCACTTTGCGTATGTCCACCACCCTCGAATAAAAACATCGTATAATCAATTTTCATTTTGAAGCACATATTTTAACATACCCGGGAGCACTGGCTTGTTTATTGTGGAGCGGGCTTTGACCATTACTGCCATCGTTCATGAGTGTGCATTTTGTTCAAGTTCGTCGCCCGACAGTGTGAATGCTAGTATTAC
Organism: Capitulum mitella; assembly: GCA_030062745.1. NCBI lineage: Eukaryota > Metazoa > Arthropoda > Thecostraca > Pollicipedomorpha > Pollicipedidae > Capitulum > Capitulum mitella. The sequence goes on from CP099844.1 coordinate 31,098,048, forward strand.
TGGGGCAGGTATCGCTTCCAAAAAACTGGGGTTTTAACATGGCACACTTATGAGATAACCCTTTTTCCGGTGTTTACCAGTCTATGCATGCGCTGGACGCCAATCGGAAACAAAAGTGTAGTCTTTACGTCCGGTTATAAAACATTTGTTATGCATAGTAGGAGGGTAAAGGATGTCCTCAACTCACATCTTGTCTATCTTGGGCAATGTCAAGCCTTTTTATTGTAACTTTGACCCCTCTTGCCAAAATCCTGGCTACCTTACTGGGCCCAGCCATGGCATGGTACGCTTGACAATCATGATATGTTCGACCCATAATCATAGCAGCTGGGTCATTCCATGCCAACTCAATCAACCGATAACATCCGACCATCAGGGATTTCGCTGAAACTTCGTCTACAGGGTTTTCTGTAGCTCTGAACACGATTCTGAAAAAATTAGGTTGATTTGAATCGCTTTTTGGAAGTTATATAGAATTTGCCATTTTTAAAGTTTTGGAAAAGAACAGTCTGTAACGACCGTATGTCATGAAATATTCATTATAGGCGCACGATTTAAAGACAGTCGGATAGACCGTAAGCTCAGCTGTAATTATGAACTGAACTCCCTAAAAATGCAAATAATTTTTATGTGTACAGTAGCAAATAAGATGTTCGGTTTTGGTTTGGGAAAAACATGACTACAAGCATCATATTTAGATTCTGGATACGTTTTACTACCAGATTCAATGTCAGACATAGTAGGCTCTTACATACCAGTTCTGCCAATGCGCCTCGAACTGGCTTCCCGGCCGCCACTTCCCTAGTCGCCCGCTCCCCTTCGCGTCAGATGTCTGATGCGGCGCGGAGAGGGAAGGGACGGTCGTTGGTAAGAGTTGTGGTAGCAGAACATTAGCAAGTGCTCTGTTCAACAACAATATTGGTCGCCAAATATATTGAACTGTCAGAAAATACATCTGCACATCGCTAGCGTCGCATAGACGGCAATCACAGAACGTTTCTATCACGTTTATTTCCAAGCTCGGAACACTTTAAATGTGAATTATTATAAGGAACAGAACTCGTCGTCCGGGCTCCTTTCCCTTCCCACCATCACCCGCCTCAGGCGAATTCTGAATGTGTCGCATCAACCGCCGCCGCCGGCAGCTCGTGAGCACGGTCGAATTCCACGCGACTTTCCAGAAGGCGCACGAAGGCGAGGGGGTGCGCGAGTGTCGCGAGCGCGTGCTTATTGGCTGGCCGTTGCTTGAGGCGAGCGCGCGCGCGCGCTTGAAGTGTCGGCCTGGTGGTTTCATGAGTGTTCTTAGACGGCGGGATATTTAAGGAGAAAGCAAGAAAACACCCTTCATGGCGGATGCCTGTGGCACTATGGCGTGTACCACGAGAAAAAAGCCGAGATTCAGTTGATCGGTGCTCCGGTCGCATAAGTGCCAGGAAACAAGCTGCCAACGTGGGGAGAAGTGTCGTAGGAACATGTTCAGCTTCAACGTGCGGATAAGCTTATCCATATGGAGGACGAAACGCAGACCGTCCGCGAAGTGATGAAGGTGTCGAACAGAGGCCGCATTCCCACTGCACCGGAGCGGAGCGTGGTAATGAATCTCGCCAGGAAGCCTGACCAGTGTCGAGCTGTCCTCAGAGGCAAATACAGGAGGCCCACTCCGCAAATGGAGGAGGAGAAGGAATTGAGGAGCAGCCTCAAAGACCTCTTTGACATAGCCCACGTCGACGCCACGAAGATCATCAGAGTCGTAGATGACAAAGACTTCCTTCAGGCCCAACGGGAGACAGGTCGCCGGAGCTTCATGGAGGAAGTCAATAAGCTTCTTTCTGGGAAGGGAAAGCGAGCTTTTCAATGACAGCAGCACGCCGCAGTTAGAGCCCGCCTTCAGCCCCTCGTCGAGACCTGAGATCTCCTTGTTCAAACGCTTCAAGGGAGATGGAGGCACATGGATCGGAGCAAGTGTGCGAAGACCTGGAGCCAGCAGTAACCGAGACGTTTCTCTCCCCCAAGTATTATGTCGCGTTCTGCCGCGAGAAGGAGGCCGGAATCCAGCCATGCGATGATTGTCATGAGTTCCCGAGCTAATGATCATCCTGTTCGGCGGAGAGCTTCCCCGGGAAGTCAGGTTTCTCCAACCCTTCACCGTGCCAGATGGATGGGACGCATGATCTACGGGATCTAGATCTTCTTGCCTCGCGATCAGTTCTCCGTGTCTCTTAACAAACTGGAGGCGCTCGAGAGTTTTGTCTGTTTCATCACTGATATGTACGTCAGGTTATGGTTCTGCACTCCGTCTGCGAACAAAGCTCCAGTGCACGACATGGCCCTGCAGAGCTTGATCAGTTACCCAGATGCTGAAATCTCGAGGGCGACCTCCAAAAAGTTCGCCAATCACCTCTGATACCTCTACGAAGAACTGGCTGGCCTGTACGTCTTCGACGAGGTCGTGCCGGATGAGATGAAGAGGAGGACGGTCGCGGCACTCCAGGAACAGGAATCGGAGAGTCCGCCCCAGCGAGCTCAGACAGATCTCGCAGCAAAGCAGGTTCTCGCCAGGAAGACCATCGCGGTATTCATCACGACAGAGTCGGTGGGAGTCCTGAAGGCCTGCGGGATCAACACGGACTTCCTTGCCGCCGATCCCGCTGCTTGGGAGACAGCACCTGGCTTCAAGGACGGCAATGAAGTCCTGTGAGGGCTGGAGTGGTGGAAGACTTCGCCGGGTGAGGCGAGGCTCTTATCCAAGCATACAGCGTTGCTGCGAGTCGTCGAATGGCACCATCGCCCGTACCCTGAGGCCACAAGGGGGGGGGGAGGGGAGGCTGCAGTAGCATTTTCACTTGAGCCATACTTCTGCCAACATGGTCAGTGACCTATGACCTGAGACGAGTCATGTGAAGTGGCGTTCGATCAAGGGTGTCAGTAGGAGTACAATGACGTGTATTTAATGCATATCGTGCTCGTGGCTTAAAGCCTTGGAGCACAAAATACGTGTCTGGAGCCAACGTAGGCTTTAACCTCAACCTCGAATCTCCCATGGATCATAACTCCTTGGAGAATGGAGTCTTCGTAGTCTTCACTGAGGATAGATAGAACGGTCTTCTTTTGACGTTAATGGCTCCGGAATGTAGAAAGTCCTTAAAAAAATCTCAAAATCAAAATGTAATCTAGCAAATGGCTCCACGCTCCGCACTGTATGAACCAGTAGCATTCACCCTTGGTGTGACAGTGGTTAAAAATATTGGATCGATGCCAAATTGTGCGCGATCATTTCTTCCGAAAGACGAATCAGTTTATGAGAAAGAACTTCGGAAATCTTCATGAAAATTTGTCTGTAGTGTTGGGGACCACCCTAACATAGATGCATACCCGGCAAGTAAAGAAGTGATAATATCATAAACATTGAGTTTTGTAGTATCGACTGCTAATGGTAGTTTATGAAAATCAGCGCTTAACCCGAGACTCTCATATAATTTCAGTTTAATCTATGGCTGTTCAGCGTAGTTGAGAAAAAACTGACCGACAAATAGCACACGTGCTCATTGAAAATATTGACCGGTTGCCATGGTAATGTTGCCATGGGAGGGCGGTAGGTTTGATATTTTACAACTCGCCGAAAATGATAAATCAGGGAACATTATTGGAGAATATAAAATGATGTAATGGCACAGTTCTAAAATTAATAAGAAATTTTGCATTTGCCATGATGTTTCATACGTCTGTTCATGATGTATGAGTAAACGAACCGGCTGGAGTAAAAACGTTAACTGGAAAAGCGCCAGAGCAGAATCGGCGAATGCAGGAGCGCAGTGCCATCCTGAGAGACCACAGATTTAACATTATTGACTGCAATGACTCAAGGCTTTCTGCGTGGTGTCATGAGGTCCTTATTTAAAATAGCAGAACAATTTATCTTGGGCTGCCGGCCCAACCCGGTTTGGTCTGATCCGGGCCGGCATTCTGGACAATGCTTTCTGGAGGCGAATAACTGCATCCCTGGGCACCTAATCGTGGCGGTTTTACTAACAGATAGCACAGTTATTTTTTTATTTCATGTCTTTGTATTTGTAATGCCTGCAAACTCTTCCTTTCAAGGAACTATCCGAGAGTTATGTTTTTAGTCCTTCGACCTGTTTTTCAATGCGTGCTTTTGAACCGCTCATTTATGGCATCAAACAATAGCATGGGCCGGGTGACGTTTAAACCTGTTCCTGCGAGTTTCTTGTGGGCCGGAATCTGTCGAGGAGGGGGGGGGCGAATTCCCCTACTGATATCTCATAAAATTTCCGTCCTATTTACTCGGTTCTAGTCTCAAACGATTCCTTCAAGTCTGTTTTATTCATTAACGCCATTAAAAATTCAAAATTCCATCACAGGCAGAATCAGGAGGTCCAAATTGGGGTCCTATTGGGAAATTTGCCCAATGCACTATTAGTTCATTTTCAGAGTTTTGTCACTGCGGTTCTGTGGTGACAAAAAGGCGTTTTTAAGTGGTGCTTAACCCTATTCCCGGCAGGGGGGGCGGAATCCGCCCCCCTCGGGTTTTTTGCTTGCCAATTCTAGGGTTTTTAACGCAGCTTCACGAAACTTAGCGACTTTTCCTAGCTATTCTTTCTACGTGCCGTGACAAAATTTCAAAATTCTGTTTTGCTCAGGGGCGCAGCCAAGCAACGTTTTTGGGAGGCACCTCATGCCATTTTTGGCCATGTTAAGGGTAAAAGGAAAATGTTTGCCAAAAACAGCGTTTTTAAGATAGAGCTTAAAACTTTAAATGGATGTGTAGCTAAATAGTTGGGAAATGTGCAGATATGGTTTTGTTCTCCTGAGGTCATTTTGCAAGGTCAGGTCAAGGTCAAAAATTAAAATTTGTTTTTTCGCTATAATTTTGGGGTCGTTTTTTCAAATGCCAAAACCGGAATATATATGACGTAGAAAGGTGCCTTCTACTTGTGTACCAAGTTTTAGCCTGATATCAGGTCGGGTCACGGAGCTATGACCTAAAATGTCAGTGCGCGTACCCTATATCGCAATAGCCATAAAATGAAATTTTTGAAATAGAGTGAATTCAAACGATTGAAAACGTTTAAAAGTAATATTAAATGCACAGGAGATCATTCCAAGTGACCCCAAGGTCACTGGAGGTCATTTAAGGTCAAAGGTCACAAGTTGATCTGAAAAACGTGTGACCATGACAGTTCCCCTTTTTTATGTCCCTGGCACCGCCTATGCTAACATTATACAAACATTGTAATGCGATTTGTACTTCTTTAGCATAACATGACTAGCAGAAGCTAAAAAAGTGTTTTGTCCTCTTTTGTTCATTCCGTTATTAGAAAACTAATCCCCTTATTTTTGAAACCCTGTGAACGCCCATGAATTTTCTCAAAATTTCAAATTTGCATACCCATGGTAAAAGCCCTATCCATAATCTCTCGATTCATGCCAGTTTCATCAAAATCGGCCCATAAACAACGGAGTTATAAGAAGTCCAAAAGTACCCCCCGTTTTGACATTTTTGCCCCCCTGTATCCAGAAATTTCAAAATTTTGCAAATTTCTTTTTATAAAAATGTAGTTCACGTGACGGCAAATCGATTGCCGTTTGTTGCGATGAAATCGGATAAGCAGTTCTCAAGATCTCAGGGGGGGGCCGAATTCGCCCCCCCCTGCCTGGAATCGGCCATACCGTCTAGCCCTCCGGGAATAGGGTTAAACAATGTGCTGCACGAAGTGCCGTACGCTTCCACCTCTGCTTCTCTAGTGGGCTTCAACAGGTGGAATCCCTGCTTCCTTTGATGGCGCACGACTCCGCAAAGGTGCTGCTTAGCAGATCTGATGTATATTGTACTTCATGAAACGTTATGTAAATAACATGAAAAATAAAAATGTGATATGGACTTAAATTTTTGTGACATATCTTACAACATGATGACGGGTCAAAAGGAAATAACGACTCAGGTTGGCCAGCACACACCATGGCCGGCGGAGACTGGCCAATGTTGAAAACAGGATCAGCGGTTCCATTTTTGTAACCGTGAAATAAAAGTCGAAGGTCAGGTAGAGTCAGACGTTCCTGATGCGGCACTTTATTACCCGGTAGCACTCTATTGATGGTGTCTCGCTCGAAAAACTTTTGAAAGGCCTCTTCTCCCTCTTTTTACATAACAAGGGTTATTCATTGTGAGTGTTGCGAGAATCTCGTGGCACGCCTTCAGTTTTCTGGCTCATTTGGCCTTGCGTAAAATAGCGCCGAATCTGTTCGCTGTTTCTTAGAGGGTGAAAAGAGACAAAATAGTAATTGGCATTTGTGCGTAATAGGACGTACGTGGGCTGCTGAATTTTTCGATCATTCCCGTCATTATTGTTTGACAGAGCTCATTACGGTTTGGTTTAGTTCAGCCCCTTCGGAATCGTTTATTCCACTGTCGTATGCTGATTTCCAACGCCTTTCGGGCCTCGGGTGGCTGACTGTAATTTCCCCCGTATGTTTTCTTTCGCTGCTGACTTGATAAAAAGTCTGGAACCGAAAAAAAATTGAAAACATCGCTGGTTTCGATGTTCTTTGAATTCTTCTAGGACTTCCTGTGCTTGGAAGAGCCACCGCCAATGCTTTTAGGGAAAAATTACCAGAATACCCGGGTTTGTTCGTGCTAAGCAGTATACATTTAATGCGATAGTCTTATAGCATAGATTTGGCCATTTCTGATAACCCATAGGCTTTTTCTAAAGGCCCTCTACTCCACCCGGTCGCACACCGTTTCAGCGTGCCGTCTTTTTGAAAAAATCCCAAATGTTTATATACAAATAGCATATACGTGTATTTCCAGTTCTGAAACCAGTTGTCTTGTATTACACCAGATCATAAAACAGCTGGTCTTTAAAGCATTCTTTTCCCGGGTGTTTACCCATCACCGTTGACTTTTGTCTGTTCACCGGCGTCTCTCCGAGGGTCGCCATGATGTCGTCCAGGTGCTATGTCGTTATCCTCTTCTCTGGGCTTCGCTCAAAGAGCAAGGACGACCCGGTGTAAGACGGAGAGGTGCTGGTACTGCTGGTGGCCCATGGCAAGATGTCGGCAACGCTGCTGCTGCTTTCCTTTGGCTCGGAGGACGCAGCCGTGTGCTGAGCTGGTCCACGGCTTGTCATAATCCGGCGGCTTCTTTGCTTACTGCCCGCACTGAGGAAGTCTGTTGTTAGTTTGTTTTCTGCAAGACGTGCATAGTGTTCCCCCTTCTTTCAAAATTTCGTGCGGGCTGTGTTTTAGATGGAATCAACGTGCACATTCCGACAGTCTTTCTTTCCCTTCGTTTTCTTCTGTTCAACGGTTTGGAACTTTTACACAGTTGCAGTTGGGGTCATGACTTCTTTGTTCTAGGACAAAAGTTCTTGCTCGTAATGTGGGCATATCGCTTATCTCACTGGTACTTAACCCGCCCCCGACTGGGGGAGGCAGTTGACCGCCCCTGACCTAGGTCAGGTCAAACAGACCTATGTCCAAAAACGTTTAGCGCCCTCTAACTTTTTCGCAAAACAAGATATCTCGATAATACTTTCAGGGACTAGTGATCTTGATAAATGCAACAATTCTGCTATCTCAGATTTTTCGGAATTTTCCGGTTCATTGACCTAAGGTGAAGCCCATTTTTAAGACATGTCGTCGTTCTTTTCGGAAATTGAGGGAATATTTCATAACATTTTTAGTATGGAGTGAAGCAGACACCTAGTTACCGTCATTGGGAAAAGTATCAATGACCTCCAGCCATTGGCCTGCGGTCAGGTCACGAATAACTGTAGTGAGCCAAAATGTACCATCGTCAAAATCAACGATGAATTACTCAGAATGGGTAGAAATTGGCAGAACTGGCTTGCACAGACGTAAGTAATACCAGGAACCTCTAAAAGTTTGAAAAACCTGCATATTTTGGAAATGAACAGGCTCTCGCTAATAAAGCTCCGCCAATTTTGTAGATTGGTAACTAATGATTTTTTTCCCAAAATTTAAGCATGAAAAACTATCGCAAGAACACTAAGATCAATAGAGATTTACATGGATAGGCTTTTCTCGCGAAAATAAAGTAACGCTAAAATTAATTCCCGTCAATTTCTTACTGCATACGGCTCCGCCGCACGCCGACAGCCGGCGCGAAAATTGGTGTGTCCTTAACTCAACGTTTCGGCGTATGTATTGCACAAATCCGAGAAATTAGATGTGTATCAGCATTTGCGATCCTTTACTTCTGCCCTGGTGCCTTTAACTAGGCGTTATTAGTCACAGCCCTTGAGACCATTTCTCGGTCTCATGCAGTTGGCTATGAGAAAACATATATAGGACGTAAATTGCTTACATATTATCTAAAACTAAGAAAATGAGACCAGCTTCGAGCTCCACTCGTCACAAGCTTTCCAACGGTATGCTTATTTTTACTGTGCGATTAACCGTTCGTGAGTAAGGGGTGGCCAACTGCCCCCCCCCCCCAGTGGGGCATGATCGTAACTGACCGACGGTCGTGCGCGGGTTAAAGAATGGAATCAGCGAAGGACGCTCCGTTGCCTTGGCACATTGGCCTGCTCCGACATTTGTAGCGCTTCGTCCATTGTGTGAATATCACACATAGGAGGTGCTTCATCTCCAATGCAGACTTCCTTGACTTCCCTCCTGTGACCCATCAACGATTGCCTCTGGCCCCATCCACACCGCCTCCGACACCTGACGCCAGGAAGGCAACCAAGGAGGAGGGGGGCACTCTTGCACGGTCCAGCTCTCATTCTCAGGCCGGTTGACGTGCTGCTACTACTTCTGCTACTGCAGGCAAGAAAATGAAACTAAGCACTTCCAGTAATAAATTAACGGTTCAGATTTATCTGCAACAGGTGAGTTATCAGCGCGCACAGGCACTCGCTTCCGTGCGCAGCTCATGCACTGAAATGACGCTCATGCACTGAAGTGATCAATTTCTCTGACACGCCAGAATCAGTATCAAATAGGGGCGGCCAATTTGATGTCGTAGCTGTGTGATGCTGCCTCATTCAGGATTCTTCCCAATGGTCTTCGAATGAGAACTAGTGCTGATCGCCAAAAGTATGAACAGGTTGAGCTCCGATCGGCGTTGTGCTTTCTTGAGAATTGTGATCTATAATTTTTACAGGAAACCTTGGTAAGAATAATCAAACGCAAAAAGCACTGGTAAAGCCCAGCACTACAGGTGAGACAGTGCCTTATGTGTCACTGAGACACATAAGGCACTGATAGATTTATATGTCATTAAGGAAGAAACGCCACTGATGACGTTTCTAATGCGGCCAAGACGCCTGCTACGCGAATTCAGGCAATGCCGGCTGTGTTGGTTTTCGCTAAACTGGTGGTGAATTACCCTTGACATGCATTGCTGTTGATATCCCGTGATGATAGCTTATTGATGCTTTTTCCCGTAGTGAATGTCAGGCAGGATGCTAGCTAAGTAACTGAACTAAATCAAAACTGGATCAACTCATTTATCCGGACCCGGACCCGAATTGAGTCGATTAACTTTTTTAGAGGTGCACTGAATATGAATCGAGATTATTTTACATAACAGCACCGCTTTCGCGACAAATGTTGCTCATATAAGACGAAGACTCCGCGTACCACCAATTGTTATTGGACGACTGACTGTGACGTCAGCAGGCAATAATCAGCTGATCTGTTGTGTCATTGTCGGTAATTAGATATAGAGGTGGTGTATTACAGATGGAAAGTGAATGTTGTTTGTTATGTGAATACTGTTTTCCGCCATAATGGCATGTCCAATACGGGAAAAACGTTGGGAACAGGGGGTTTTGGGTGGGGTTATTTTTCTATATCGCAACAGGGGGCTTTGGAGAGTTTTTTTTCGTATCGGACCAGTGACTGCTAACGGTGTTATCGGTGGCTAGGCGGTGGCCGTGCTATGTGTGAATGCTGTGTTCAACGATATTGGTATGTCCAATACGGGATAAACGCTGGGAACGGGGGGTTTGGGTGGGGTTAATTTTGTATATCGGGACAGGGGCTTTTCCGGACCGGTGATTGGTACCGGTGTTATCGGTAGCCAGGCGGTGGCCGTGCAATATGTGAATGCTGTGTTCGACGATATTGGTATGTCCAATGCGGGATAAACGCTGGGAATAGGGGATTTGGGTGGGGTTAATTTTCTATATCGGAACAGGAGCTTTTCCGGACCGGTGATTACTACCGATGTTATCGGTGACCGGGCGGCGGCCATGCTATATGTGAATGCAGTATGCTGCGATAATGGTATGTACATCAGAGGATAAACTCTGGGAACAGGGGGGTTTGGGTGGGACTTATTTTCTACATCGGGACAGGGAGCTTCAGGGGGCTTTTACATATCGGACCGGTAATTGCTACCGGTGCTATCGGTGGCCTGGCGCTATAGGAAAAACTATAGGAATTGTAGACTGGTTTTCCACACTAAACCAGCGGGACGGGTGAACTGGGATATTCTGGCACCTTCCAGTAACTGGGATTAACACTGTTTATGGGGCGTAAGGCTATCTTATACCGCGGCCGAAGCGCGGTATAATATACTAGAGGTCACAGGCCGATGAAGGGTGCGATTGGTCTTGGCTCTTTCCAGCACTTAAGGTAGATTAGGTTAGGTTGGTAAGGTTAGGTTAGGTTAGGTTAGGTTAGGTTGGTGAGGTTAGGTTAGGTTAGGTTAGGTTAGGTTAGGTTGGTTAGGTTAGGTTAGGCTAGGTTAGGCTAGGTTAGGCTAGGTTGGTAAGGTTAGGTTAGGTAAGGTTAGGTTAGGTTTTGTTAGGTTAGGTTGGTAAGGTTAGGTTAGGTTAGGTTAGGTTTTGTTAGGTTAGGTTTAGGGATGCACCGGATATCCGGTCCGGCCGGATATCCGGCCGGATATAAGAGATTATCCGGTATCCGGTATCCGGCCGGATATTTTTGTGATCCGGCCGGACACTGCCGGATATTTAACCTCCCGGTGTACAATCAAGACGGTGCTCTAATGTCTGCGTCCAAAACCGTTTCAGGGGAAACGTGGCTTGTTGTGTTACATTGTCGATGTAACTGGCAGTTCCAAGTCGGTCTGGAGACCTTGGGACCAATTCTTTTCTGTATTGGTCCCGGACATATCTTTGCAAGAATGGGACTCAAGTTCAAAACTGTGAAACAATAGCCAGCATGCGGTCAGTAGCCCATCTTATCATTTATTACCTTCCTTTTTTCGAAATATTTCTTATCTTTCTCAAATTCTGACACAAATGCATTGAGGAAAAGTATAAATTGTGGGCACTGGAAAATGAGACAGTATTTAAAGTCATACCGTAACCACATTTATTACTGTATGAACATTTAATTTTGCAGAAATGTAGTCATAACCGTTGCGGTCAGTTTTTGCTTAATGGATCATCTCCCTCATCTCTTGTCTGTCGGCAACACGCACGCGTCTGGGTACGCGCACCAGCATTTAACGCGGTATCTCTAGGTCGAGAGCAGCGATCACCTGGCTCATCCAGCGCTTTAGGGCGACTTTGGATGTTACGTACTAGTCTCCCTGATAAATCCTCTGCTTAATGATGACCCAGATGTCCTCAGTAGGATACACCTGGTGCACACAGGGGGACTGCTGTCACGCACTACATACGGCATTCTGGTCTCTTCCAGCAACTTGAGCGTTTTCTTCGCATAATGAGCGCTGGCCAAGTCTGGCCAGATCAACATGTCCCTCTCGAAACAGTACTCATCTAAATATGGGATGAGCACATCTCCTACGCACTTCTCACGGTACACGTTGCCATCAACATTACCCATGCCCGGCATGATGGCCGGCTTTGTCACACCCCTGAGAGAGATGGCGGGCCACACGAAAAGATCGCGGGGAAACTTGCTCGCTGGCCTCAGTTGTACTTCTGCTGGACTTCTGCTGGACGTGCTCCAACAGAGTACCCAAGGTTTCCTGACATATACCTCTCGTGGTAGGTGAAGTAGCTTTCATCGTCCATGGCAATGCCCCGTTCTTTCCGATTTCATGTGATCCGCGGGACAGTTTCCGGATGCGAGTCATTTGGGCGACCTCTTGTTTTGGGGTGACATGGAGTGACGTCTTGCTCTTTCGGTACCGAACCTCGTTTGCCACCAATATTTTCTTGTCACGTACGTTCTGGAGATTCTAAACCTTCCAGCCGGAACGCGTTATGACACCCGTTGTTTTTACAGCTCGAATCAGCTACAGCTGTCTTTTAACACGCGCACTGGAATGGGGATCTTTTTGTGCCCCCCACCTGCTCTTCTTGAATATCTCGAGAACGCATCTGAGCTGGTTGCTGTTACTTTGTGACATTTATGGCCATTGAATAACTCGTCGAATGGCGTAGAAAAATTGGAAATCAGCCGAAAATTTTGAAGTTTCAAGCATTTGAAGTCAGACCAACACCACGAAAACGACGGTTGTCGCTGACAAATGGGAACTTTGTGAAAGAACTGGCGTTCTACTTAAGACTGCTGTTTGAGCACAGTCAGGCGATGTTATTCGGGCATAAGTGATGGACGAACCAAGGCCACAGCCAGGGTTAATAAGGGTTAAGGGCATCAAAGGTCAAGGTTTGTGACCTGATCCAGATTTCCTTTGCAACATGTCAGTTTGTATGAAATATGCATTCGAAGGCCCTAATAAAAACACGTGTGCGCACACTGATACGCTTACATGTTCCAAGGTCAGTGAAGGTCAATGTCGTTAAAGGCCAAGGTCAAATATCTTGTAACCTTGCTCAGATTTGTTCTGCGACATGTCAATTTGTATGAAATATGCATTCAAAGACCCTAATGAAGACACGTGTGCGCACATGCAGACGCTTACATATATGCCAGTCATTTCAGGTCAAAGACATCAAAGGTCAAGGGCAGTTTTTGTGACCTGGTCCAGATTTGTTTTGCAATACATCGATTTGTGTGAAATACGCATTCAAAGACTCTTCTAAAACACGTTTGGCATATTGATACTGACATGTATATACATACATAGCTATACATACATACAGAAATATAAACGCTGGAAATGACCAGATGTACCGATGTTAGCTACCTTCACTGAAAATACGCCAAAAGATACATGTCGCGCCCTCATTTACTCTCAAACTGTCCCGTGCTGTTCAAAATCTGATCTGTAAAAAATAAAAAAATGACGTCACAGATCATTGACCTGACATGACCTCAACCCAAAATCCCCAGTGAAGACGCCAAATGAATGGAAGTTATCTTATTCCACGTTTTAACGGCCCAACAAACAACCCGTTTCGTTCGAAAAGTTGTACGGAATTGCCTGTACAGGCCGATAAAGTGTCCAAAGTTGACCTTTTCCACCTCATTTGGCCCTGAAGATATTGACTCACAATCTGTGGGCATTTTTCACTAATTTTTCCAGTTTCTCATATTTTTCTTTTCTATTCAGTCTTTTCGGTTTCATTATTTCAATAGAAATAGTAAATAAAAACATGTAAACATAATATCCGGTATCCGGCCGGATATCCGGCACCCCGATCCGGCATATCCGGTATCCGGCCAGATCACAAAAATCCCGATCCGGTGCATCCCTAGTTAGGTTGGTAAGGTTAGGTTAGGCTAGGTTAGGTTAGGTTAGGTTGGTAAGGTTAGGTTAGGTTAGGTTAGGTTTTGTTAGGTTAGGTTGGTAAGGTTAGGTTAGGTTAGGTTAGTTTAGGTTGGTAAGGTTAAGTTAGGTTGGTAAAGTTTAGGTTAGGTTAGGTTAGGGCAGGGTAGGTTAGGTTAGGTTAGGGCAGGGTAGGTTAGGTTAGGTTAGGTTAGGTTAGTTTAGGTTGGTAAGGTTAAGTTAGGTTAGGTTTTGTTGGGTTAGGTTGGTAAAGTTTAGGTTAGGTTAGGTTAGGGCAGGGTAGGTTAGGTTAGGTTAGGTTAGGTTAGGTTAGGTTAGGGCAGGGTAGGTTAGGTTAGGTTAGGTTTTGTTAGGTTAGGTTGGTAAGGTTAGGTTAGGTTAGGTTAGTTTAGGTTGGTAAGGTTAAGTTAGGTTGGTAAAGTTTAGGTTAGGTTAGGTTAGGGCAGGGTAGGTTAGGTTAGGTTAGGTTAGGTTAGGTTAGGTTAGGTTAGGTTAGGTTAGTTTAGGTTGGTAAGGTTAAGTTAGGTTAGGTTTTGTTGGGTTAGGTTGGTAAAGTTTAGGTTAGGTTAGGTTAGGGTAGGGTAGGTTAGGTTAGGTTAGATAGGTTGGTTTCTTACCTTCAGTTGAAGTTGTACTGACGGCGAAGAGCACGGACGAAGGAAGGCCACAGGTTTTGGCGGTGACGTTCGACCATATAAATTCGTCTAGGTAGCTGGGGATCTTGCCCATCTTTTTGACGTTCCTCTTGCGAAGAAACTTCTTGACACGGCTAAAGTAGCCCTCTACATGATTAGTACGGGCTCCATCTGGAGCCTTGAAGCACCTGCTGTGATTGACAGTTTTGTGTTCGTAGCCGAGTGTGCCGAGAATCTGGTACGTACGGTGCTCGTCAGTGAATATTGTCGACTGCTGCTCGACATTATTTTGTACGATTGGTATTATTTCATTCCGACTTCGGTTCTGGATGTGTTGGAGAATTCCGACCTTTTGTTCAACATCATAAATGCCGAGAACCCAGCACTGCTCAGTAGACAGGGGGCGGCCACGATTATATTTTCGTTTGGAGATAACTGTTTCGTCCACGACAATCAGCTTTCCTTGTCCCCCCATTTTTTGGCCCTGTAGGCTGTCGATGATGTCCTTTGACATCACATCACGGACAAACTGAAGCCAGTGGGCCGTCGTAAGGTTGTGCGGAGGATCTTCAATAATGGATTTCATCAGGGTTTGGTTTACTTGTTGAAGGTACAAAAATGCCATTTTAAGCACCATGAAGGGACTCACTTTTGATGTCTGGAAAAAACTTCCGTGAAAGAGATGTTGTACTTTCCTGCATTTTTTGCACCTCCACCTTTTGCCGTACACCTTGTCACGGGTGTATGTAGATTCCACCATGCTGCCGGCGCAACAGTTTGGTCCAGTTGCTCGAACTAAGCTATTATTTCGGAGGTATTGGATTACACCGTCCTGGTCTTGGAGTTCCTGCTGTAATTTTACAAGTCTCTCGAAACTTTTCACGCTCTCGATGTCCATTTTTTCTCAAGATAATGGACGAAATGTCAAATGGTATCGGAATAAAGCACGATAAGTTAATGACTGCTCGTGAGACCGCAGTAACGAGCAGACAACGACGTTTGCGCGGGAAAATATAGCTTCCTGTATTTGATATCTTTGAGGTATTTTTTTATTTTCTTTTCTGTTTAGTAATTAAGAATGTTTCTTTATTTTTATTTTTTATTAATGAAACATTTTTTCACTTTTCCATCTCACATTTCCATACCATTTTTTATTAAAATTGCATGTCTTAATATTTTACTTATATTTCCGGTTCATTCCATATCTATACTTTTGGATCATTTCACTGCTACATTGGATTGCCATTTCAGCCTTTTTCTATATTAAATTCCCACTAACATAATGTATCTATTGCATTCTGTTCCCCTATCTTGTTAATTATTTATTCAGTTTGATTAAGGAACATGTAAGTTAATGGTCTTATATATCGATACCACCCAGTGAACAGGACTGAGCATTACAACCCATCTCTACTTTTGATGGGACAACAACGTAAATGGCGTGTCAGGCGGCAGTAAGGCGTGAGCGGTGCATTATTGAAATGCTGTTTCCATGGAAATTATAATCTTTACATGTCGGGAATGCCTTTTTTACGTAACAAGACTACACATTCTGCGTTGTAAGTATAGTTTTCCTCAATATCGTAATCTTCACGCAGCCGGTGCGAAATGAACCGGTGACCTGAATCGATTCTCCGCTCTGGGAATCTGAAAACGAATCGATTCATTTCAGCTGAACGAAGCAGAAGCCTACACTTGGCTAACAGTAAGTTTCTGCCCGACGAAATCGCAAACAACGCTTTGTATAATTGCCACCAATGTAAAGAATGTATCATCCTGTTTCTAGCCGTACTTTCCACTACTTGATTTTCTAAACAATAACAACAAAATCATAACGATAACGTACGACTCTAATACCGTGCTGCAGTCGACTGGCGGAGAACATTATTCCGCGGCGGAAAATGTAGTGCCGCCAAGGTTAAGGTTATTGACATCAAGGACGTGTAGATCCTGCATGCATCTTCAAGCGATTAATGACGTCATATATAGGAAAATTCTATTCTGTTGCCAAAAACTGAACTTGGAGAAACTGCTGTATTATTACGCCATTATATTGTTGTATTAGATAATTGTTGGGATGTCTGATATCAGTATTATTACATTATGACATTTAATACTTGTTAGATTAGGTTGCTAGGTTGGGTTGTGCTGGGCTAGGTTAGATAAGGTTAGGTTAGGTTAGGTTAGGTTAGGCTAGGCTAGGCTAGGCTAGGCTAGGTTAGGTTAGGTTAGGTTAGGTTAGGTTAGGTTAGGTTAGGTTACTATGTTAGGCTAGGGTAAATTTTTATTTATTGTTTTATTTCACTTCCTAATATTTTCCAGTTTTGTTCCATGATTTCTAGTGCTGGCCTACGCTAGGTTAGGTTAGGTTAGGTTAGGTTAAGTTAGGCCAGGCTAGGCTAGGTTAGGTTAGGTTAGGTTAGGTTAGGTTTGGTTACTATGTTAGGCTAGGGTAAATTTTTATTTATTGTTTTATTTCACTTTCTAATATTTTCCAGTTTTGTTCCGTGATTTTTTTTGAGATATTTTATTTTACTGCTTTTTGTTTTTTTGTATTTTTCAAATTGGAACTACGCTTTGCCATCTTTGTAATATTTTTACTTTTTTGTTATTCTTGTTTATTATTATTATTATTGCCGTTATTATTATTATTATTATTACTATTATTATTTTTACAACCGTTAATTTCTTTATTTTAAAGATAATTTATATTCGCATTAGTTATCCCCCAAAACTTTTTTATTACTCTTGATTGGACCTTGAGCCCGACCGACGACCAATCAGCGTCGAGATCTCACGTAAACAAACTATTTAACGCAGACACGTCAAAAATCCCTACGCGAGCGTCTGGCGGTTAGCATACCAGTGACGACGCAATCTGTTTCGGGGAAATAATGTGTGTTTCAGGTTTTTCCGGCTGAAATCGTAATACTTATCAATATTGCGTTAGAAACGCCATGCAACCACTAGTACGATTATTTTCCCTGGAAGTAAGCGCTCGGGCTGAATCTTACTGTTGACCCTACACTTCGATCGGCTTGAGTCTGGCGGCAGTGTACCTCGTTCACAGTGGTGTTGAAACAGAGAATTTACTGCTGACGAAGAAAGTGGTAGCCTGGAAACGTCTTCATTGCTACCATATCAAACTCAACCTTGCGCATGTACGGTTTTCCGCCGGCTGCGCCAAGGCTGTAAAAGCGACGCTGGAGCGCGCAAGAGGTTGCGCGTCCTCAGACGCGCAAACAAGGCCGTAAAAAGACTGGCTGTTTGTTTGTTAGTCGTGAGTAGGTGGACGCACAGTCTCTTGGGCTCAAGCGCCCTCGTCTGGAGTCAGGTCTCGTGTCCCATTAAGCGTCAGTCAGTAGTCTGTGCCAAGGCTGTAAAAGGACGCTGGAGCCGGCAATAGGCTTCGCGTCCTCACACACAAACAAGACCGTAAAAAGACTGGTTTTCTGTTGTTGTGATACCTGTTTTCTTGAGGTAGTATCACAGTGCATTGCCTTTGAATGTCATTGTACAGTTTTGAAGTCGTATCCCCAGTGATGCTTGGTGCAAGATATTGGTAATATTTAGTACTGTTAATGTCTACTGTGCAAAGCTCAAAAATTTAGTTCAGATTGTGATTTGAAAGCAGCACCAGTTATGTGGTTTCATTGTGCAGGGTAGTTGAAGACTAGCTGCGTTTTGATGTGGGAAGGATGACAGACCTATAGTAGCAGCAGTTTGCAACAAAGAAAATGTCCATATACAGCACTTGTCACTGAATCCAAGGCCCTTGTTGTACTCTCCATGTCATGGTATTCTCTGCATTTTGACCCCATTTCTGAGCCCAAGGTGAAACATTTCAGGTCATGTTGCCATGGCAGAATGGAGATGGTGTCTAGCTACCATCCATTTTGTAAAATATTGTAGATTTCAACAAGATCTCATTGGGGCAAGATTCTAGATTTTGGGACAGCTTGCAAAATTTTTTGGGCAGAAGTACCATGACTGTGGCAGCATAACCCATTGTGGGATGGTAGAATGGATTGGAGCTGACATTACTGTAATAATCCTCCCCCCTAAAAAAGGTCTTATAGCAGTAATGGTAGTACCATTGCACTATATCTGTCACTGTTGAGTCATAGGCTTCCCATTTTATGATGAAAAAGTATATCAGAATGATTCTGATAACCTTTTGTTGTGGATTACAATGTGAAGTGGTTCAGACCTAGTGAGGAACCATATTTTAGAGATAGGTTAGGTCAGTACATTCTGTCCAAAGCAGGGTGATTCCCATATGGGATGAATTGAAGTTACCCTTGTTGGTCCTGTTGGTCCCTGTGACAAGGTTTGCATACTGGGTTATCATTTGGCCAGTCTGCAAATCATGCCATAGGTCAAGATATTTGGGCCATAATGCATGAACTATCCCAGAAGTGTGTTTGTTATCATACTTATACCACATTATTTTCGTAGTCTGCAAAAAGACTGCCTATCTTTTGTCACAGACTTCTGCCAAAGTGGTAAATTTGTGCTATGTTTGTGACAGATGTGGAGTAGTAGCAGCACTACTTGTTGAATGGTGTTTTTCAAAGGAGATCATTATCATGATGTAAGCCCCTGTGCAACCTGCTGCCTGTTTTAGTACTTTTTGCCCCAACTCTGCCCAGTGAGATCTCAATGAAACTTACCATGTTCTGCAGACTGTTCATTTAGTATTACTGTAGTTGAAAATTAGCTTTGAGTGCAGTGCCATTTCCTGATAGTAGTTATTCCTGTGATTATGTCATGTAATGCAGACATTGAACTGTTGGAATGTGTTCAGCAGCCCAAAGGACAGGTAGAGCAGCAGCCTTACCAACTTGAGGCCAACCTTGCCAGCTTTGAACCCTTTTAACCAGCTCTTTGGTGTTGCATAGGAAATTGGCAAAAACATTGCTCTGGTGCTTTCAGCTTTGGAAGCTCTCCTGCACCAATGTCTGTTGGCAGAAGCTTCTGTCATATCCTTTGATTATTATTTGAAGCACCTTCCCAACCAATACTGCCATGATATCCCAAAATTTTATGAGGATGAAACAGAGCTGTCTGTATTTGGATGTGGGTGAGATATCTGGTATGTTTTGATGCTCCCCAAAAGACAACAAATTACATTGTATAACACTCTTGAGGGATATTTACATGCTTAGTAAAAACTGCTTACACTTGGAATGTAAAAAATTATCATAGATTGTTATTCATACACAGATGAAATTACCATTTCTGCCAATATTGGCATCACATCTTCATGATGAGTTCACAGGAGGATTTAAAACTAAAAATGTGAAAAGTGGCACAGCACAATATGCAAGTGCCATCAGAAGCCCTGTGTTTCAGGGCTAAGTGTGGAACATTGAGACACCACACTGACCTCTCCCATTTTTCATATTAAACATAGCTGTGTAAGAAGAACAGGTATCTACAAAGTGATGCAAATGATATTTGTTTCCTTGAAAATATTTCAAGTGCATAATGCATTTTAATGCCATTCATATATTTACTCTTTTGTGCATTGTGAATATTAAAGATCATTGTTTGTGGCATGTTTCATTTAAAATGGAACTGTTACGTGTTTTGTGCTTCTGTTGCCTACTTTAACCCTTGTGAGTGCAGGGTTAAACCCTTCTGGTGCCTACATAACCCAAGCCATCATCCCACAATTAATGCCTCCAGGGTTTCTTTGTAAGTTGCCCAGAATGACTGCTTCATCCTCCCTGAAATGTTGCTTTGTGTCAAACTTTTGTGCATATCCTGTGAAGATATGGGTTGAATGTTATAACAAATGATGGACCTCTGCCTTATTTTTATGGGCATGCCACAGAGCAGTAACATTAAGGTACAGTCCACATCAGATAAGGAAGATTTGAAGTGTTTTAGAGTGCTTTGACTTTTACTGTAGTCTTAAACTTGGGCATCCCCTTAATGTCTGTGACCTCTGCACTGTTATCTGTATTTGTGTCATTGTCATCTTGGTCAATATCATTGATTAAGGTTATTGGCTTTTTTACCTTTTATCAGCCTTGGAGGGGTCATGATATAATCAGAAATACTGGAATGTGCGCCGACTGTAGTTTGAGCCATAATTTTTCATCAGACATTGTTTTGGGCCCCCTGAAAACTTGCCTTAGGTTACATGTCATAAGATCCAGTGCAAACCAGAACCCACAGACCATTTTTGAGGTTGCTTTTAAAGCCACCATATGACTTCAAAGGGTCAAATGGGTTACTGTGGGATAGCTGAAAAAAACAATTCTACACACTCGTTTTTGTTTTGTCCCTCTACTATGTCAGGTTTTGTAAATTGCCTTGGGGCTTTGTACCCCCCCCCCCCCTTTGTGTCATCATAGTTGGCCAAACTTGGCATGCTGGTGACAATTAAATACTGTGTGTTTCAATACAGATTTGGCAAGAACTGCAGGGACACGTTCACAGCAAAATCGCTGGCTGTGGTGTTTTTTTAGTATTAACACTTGTCTTTGCAGCCTGCAGGTGGCTTCTGCTAAACACATGGAGGGTGGCACGATTGTAAAAGAGTGTGAGTACATTGTTTTCAAAGAAAAGAAAATGGTCGACACACATAACGTTTCCTCTTCATTGGCGGTTATTCAGAACACCTTTATTTTGCAAACAAGATATTTTGCATGTTTTCCATCCTGTGTGCCCTTGTTTGGGATTTGGATAAAGTACAATGCATTGGTAATATTAAACCCCTCCCCAGAATGATGTAATTTAAATAGCAGTAAAAGATGACATTGAACAGCCATATGAGAGATAAGCATGCTCTCAGTCGTCAGCGTCGAAATCTGTTGGGTGCCAGTCACGAGTAGGTCTTGCCATTATGCATCAGTTTTACTTGTCTCTTTCAAACGGCCACTGATACTTGCCCACGCACTCTGTCGTGGGGCAGATACATGTTACACTGTTAGTCGTTACGGTTTCTACACTAATGATTTCTTTGTAGTCCGCTCACATGTTCATTGTTTTCGGTTCGTTGTTTAATGAAACTTGCCTGGTTTCTTCTCAGGAGAGGATGTCGGAGGCGGCAGGACTTCAGCATGTGGAGCAGCACCAGCCGCACGAGGTCGCCCAGACCCGCGACGGCGGGGACGGACCAGAGCCGGACGACGCGCACCCGGCCGTGCCGGCGCGGCCGGAGCCGTCCGCGGGCCGTCCGGCCGGCGCCGCGCCGCCCGCGGAGGACGGTCACCAGGCGGCGGCCGCCGGCCCGGCGCCCGACTACAGCGCGCCGGACGCCGGCGAGCCGGGCCCGGCCCAGCCGGCCGACGCGCCCGAGGCGTGCCTGCCGGCGGCCGGGGACGGCGCGGCCGCCTGCGCCGAACAGCTGGAGCTGCTGGGCATGCTGCTGGCCAGCCCGTGCCCGAGCTCCTCCATCCCGCAGGCGCCCGAGCGGCTGCGGCTGCCGCTGCCCAGGGACGGCTTCATGTGCGACCAGTGCGGCGACAGGTGGGTGCAGCGCCGCGGCCCCGTGCCCGACCGCCGCGGTTACCCGTCACCCGCAGGCTGTCATGGTTTAGCTGTGTTTTGGGCTCCAAAACAGATTCGGTTTCTCCCGCCGTGATTCGGCGTGCCGTAGATCGCAGAGTAGCCGCTCAGCCAAGCAGTTACGTTGGACAGGAATGTTTTATGCCGAACGGGTTATTACAGAATGAACCGTTACGAATTCTGGTCGTGTGAGCTTGACGCGCACGGACAGCAGTGACAGTCTGTGGCCAGGCCGGTGAGTGACATTACAGAGCGGGCCTGTCGGTTGGCCAGGTTCGTGTTGCCCTCCAGTCTGGAGGAGCACCAGACGCGCCGCTCCCTGCGCACCACGTTCGACTGCCCGCACTGCCGCCACACGGTCGTCTTCTACAACAAGTGCCAGCTGCTGGGTGAGTCGGGCCGCGGCCGCGCACTGGGGTTGGATCGGGCCTGCACCTGTAGGCCCCTCTCGATGGATGTAAACCGCGCCGGGCCGGAGGATTGGGCAGCTCTACTTTCATGGAGGCACAAATCCACTCGGTAGTGTTACGACGTATATGTACTGTCTCGCTGGCCTCCTTTGGGACTAACTTTGGGAGCTTTCATTGGGGATGGCTGCCACCTCTGCACCGTTGTCCGGGTTTTGTCTGCCCCAGGTCCTGACGGGAAATGCGGATTGGCATCGTGAGATCACTCAGTTATTCGCCCATGCGTCGTAACAACTCAACTAACCTGGAGCTGGCCGTGTTTCTGTGTCGCCAGAGCACATGGACCTGCACAAGATCGACCCGGTGTCGATCGACCCGGCCTTGATTGACACGGCCGCGCTGACCCCTGCCGAGCTGGGCTGTCTGACCCCGGTCTCGGCTGACGACACGGCGGCGGACGTGGTGCCGGGGAAGACAAAGACGACACAGATAGACAAAGTGAACAGGTACTCAGGGAGGGGCTCGTCGAATGGGCAGTAATTTGCGTTTGTAAAGCCCGGGGAATGCCGAGAATGGAAAGGCATAGCATATTTTGCCGTGGCAGTGGCGGTATGTCGAGGTTGTCGGCGTCGGTTAACATCGTGAAGTTGCTTTGGCATGAGCTGGTGGCATGATCTTGAATTTGCGGCCAGTCCGTCCACAAAATGAGTGTTAGTCCCTAGGTGGCCGCGTCGGTATTTAATATTTGACTTTAGTGTTCGTCCATGTGGCCAGTATTGAGCAGATGGAACCTTTTTTAAGTGTAGGATTTGTGGATGAATGGTTTATCGGAAATATATGAGGTTGACGTTTTCGATATCAGTGAACCGCGTGACGCGTTCACTCTTTTTGAATTATGAAGCAAGTTTCCGAATAAAAATGCAGTATCCCATATTCTGTTGTCCGATTTCAAAACATAACGCGTTCGTAACGTATGCCCGCCGTTTTGAAGTGTTGTGTTCTGAAGCGTCGAAATATCCCTTTTCATTCGTGAAATGACCAGACCAGACGGCTGTCCACATATCTGTGTCCCCATTGTTGTGCAAGACCTCACAGCACGTTATTTCCCGTAGCGCGGCAAATAACATGTTAATAACATGTTCCCTGGATGACGGACGCCGTTCTGTCGCCGACAGGCCGGTCCACGTCAGCTGCCCCATGTGCAACACGTTGTGCTCGACGGTGACGCTGTCGGAGCACCTCTGTCCGCCGCCGGAGCCGGACGCCGACGCGCTGCCGACGCTGCCGCTGCGCTGTCCCGACTGCGACCAGCCGTGCCCGTCCGAGTGCGCGCTGCTGGCGCACCAGGGCCTGCACAAGCCCGACCTCTGGCCCTACCCGTACGTCTGCCCCGAGTGCGGCCTCAAGGTGCTGGGCACGCACGACCAGTGCCTGGAGCACGTCGTCTCCGCGTGTCTGCACCTGACGCGCGACCTCAAGGCGTGCTGCGCCCTCTGCCGGGTCGAGGTCTCGGACGCCAAGCCGCACATGCTGCAGAAGCACGTGCAGAAGCTGTACAAGTGCCGCCGGTGTCCGCTGGCGTTCGAGTCCATCAACGGCTTCAGCGGGCACGTGGTGGACAAGCACGGCGGGGACGTGGCCGCCGGCGAGGCCGCCTACATGCTCATTCTCAAGTGCCCCTTCTGCGCGGCCACCTTCAACAACGCCAACACGCTGCGCGACCACATGGGCTCGCGTAAGCACGGCGAGCGCGTGCTGCAGATGGTCCGCTTCGTGTTCCGCTGCCCCGAGTGCGAGCTGGACTTCCCGCAGAAGAACGCGCTGGGCGAGCATCTGACGCAGCGCCACCCCGAGTTCAAGATGGAAAGCATGCTGGCGCAGCACCGGCCGCCGCCGGCCGCGCCGCCGCCCCCGCCCCCGCCGCCCGTGCGCGTCCTCGGTCGGCCACCGAAGCACACGCGCCAGCTGACTGGAGCCGAGCCGCCGCCGCCGCCGCCGCCGGCCGGCCGCCGGCAGCTGCCGGCGCCGCTGCTCACGCCGCATGGCCGGCTCGGCAAGGTGGTGGTCCACGCGTGCATCGTCTGCAAGGAGGAGTTCCGCCGCAAGCCCGAGTACACGGAACACGCGCGCCTCCACCTGCGCGAGGGCGTGCCGCTCTGCCTGCTCTGCAACACGCGCTTCGCCTCCAAGAAGATGCTGCGCAACCACCTGGCCGACCACGCGTCTGAGATCGGCCGCGACCGCTGCGGCCTCTGCTACGCCAAGCTGGGCAACCGCGAGTCGCTGCAGTTCCACCTGGAGGGCGAGCACGACCTGTACACGTTCGCCTGCCCGAGCTGCGAACTGCTTTTCGAGCGCCAGATCGACCTGAACCGGCACAACTTCGCCAAGCACCGCGGCGGCCGCGGCCGCGGCGGCGCCGACCAGGAGCGCGGCGAGGACGCGGAGGGCGAAGACGAGGACGCCGACGACCCTCCTGCTGGCGCCGGCGAGCGCGGCGTGCGGCGCCGGCGGTCGGAGCTGCCGGCCGAGCAGCTGGGCCGCTACAGGCTGGAGGAGGCGGGCGCCGACGAGTCGCCGGCCGAGCGCGCCGCCAAGCGGGCCCGCGCCGCGCCGGCCGACGACGAGCCCGCCGAGACGCTCGAGGAGATCGCCAGCTTCGTGGCCGGGGGCGGCCGCGCCGCGCAGTTCGAGCTGACCGAGGAGGAGGCGGACGGCGGCGACGACGAGGTGATCGAGCTGGAGATGAAGGAGGGCGAGATCATGCAGAAGCAGCTGAGCGCCGACACCGGCGGCGGCCAGGATGCCGGGCCGGCCGCGGCGGCCGACCCGGACGGCGCCGCCGACGCGTCGGTCGCCGCGGCGGCCGACGCCGCGCCACAGCCGTGACGAGCCCCCGGCGGCGCTGAAGCCTCGTCGGTTCTGGCGGGGGCCATGGCGGCCGGTTAATTGCCTCTCCTCCCGCCCGGTGGCCGAGTCTTGCCTGGCCTGGCCAGAGGGAGCCACTGCCGCTGGCCGACCGGCCGCTGGCGGTTTCGTACTGCGAGGACCCGCAGGACAGCTCTGTTGTCCACTTCTGGTGGGTCTGGGATCAGGACCACTGGACACAGGACCACTGGGTACAGGACGGTCCTGCTGCCGTAGGTCTGGGATCAGGGCCGTGCCGATACGCTGTTGTCCATGGACACGCTGCGGTCTCTCGGGAGGCGGGGGAGTAGAGCCTGGCGTCTGCGCAGCGCGTGCGCATGCGTTGTACCGTGATGTTCATTCGTGTGCATTGAACTGTTTCCGTTCCCTGCCAAACGCATTCTTTGACACGTTAACTGGCGTATTACTTTTAGTGGTAGATTTTTTCTGCCGTGTCGAAGAAAACGAGACAGTGAGGGCTGTTTGCATTAGGTGTTTTTCGGTCAAATCGTTTTGTTTGATGCGAGCTATTCGCGAGTCCAGTCGTGTATAAACGATTGCCTTTGCTATCAGTTTCTCTTACATCCCACATAAACATGGGTCCGTTTTCACCGGAAGGTTCGTGAGTATGCCGCTGCCGGGTCCCGTTGTGTAGCTTTAGACGTATTTTTGTACGTCATTTTTGGCCATCGTGGCCATTGTGACGATGCATAGCAAATGGTACAAAAATCATTTTCATTACGAAATTTGCATGCACGTGCAGCGGTGTATCCTCACGAATAAAATGACGCTCTGTATTTTTTTCGTTTTTTTGCGCTAGTCAGCATTTTGACAGTGTTGCCTCAGGTAAAAGACAAGGTGTCTCTGGAGCACGCATAATCTGCCATCGCGCGACAGCAAATACCCTATAATCGGTGCGCTGCACGAAGACACAGCGAGAAACAGGGGCATTTCCAAAAAATATCGGGCCAAAGACGTTTTCCCCGCAGGACTGACAGTTCCTGCACACAGCGCTGCATCTGTCGCTGTCATGTATTCCAGTCCGGCCGGCTCCCCGCCCGGCACGCACGCCACACCGGCAGACAACAAATGGCCGCCTATGTACAAATGACGAGGGCGCCGGGACCCGGAGCACGCGGTTTGTACTTTGAACACGAACGGAGCGGCAGCGCCGGTTCAGCCGGCCTCTACCTCCACAGACGCACCGCACCCACCCAGCGCGCGCCACCGGCGACCGCACGGCCCAGACCGGGCCGCAGGCCATATCACCGAGCCGGCGTCCCAGCACGCGCAATGCCCGTCACGGCGCCGCGCCGCAGAAATAGCGCGAACACGCCTGTTCCCGTCCGTCCCTCGCTCCCGTGCGCTAGTATTAATATTTCATGCGGAATCTCTGGTACGTATTGTCACAACCTAGCGGGCCACAATACACCGGTGCCTCCAAACCAACCAGCACACTGATGTTTGGAATGTCAACCCAATGTGACGCAGGACCAAAGTGATTCGTACATATCTGTCATGACTTCCGTCTAAACAAAAATAGGCCGCGTGGGGCAGCAAGAGTGGTGACGTCCCCGTAAAAACTTTTACACGAACCACGCGTGCGACCAGCATTACACAGCACAATTGCACAACGGAACCTGCCAAATACCGGTATGAGAAAGAACTACTGAGAATGGAAGACCGAACCAACGAATTTCAACGCAGAACGTCGCCGAAAGCAACATGGGCCATCGGCCGTCCCCCGCACGCACTCGTGCACTCCGAATACGTTTGTACACAGATGAGATGAACACTCCAGTTTCGGTCGTCACCACCAGGGTGAGCGGACCTCGCACCACCAACAAAGAGCCGTCCGGCCGGCGCCACGGTCCCCACAGCGCGGCGACCCGCCCGTCCGGCGGCGGCCGCCGCTCGTCCCGGTCCCGGTCCCGGCCCCACCCAGCACACGCGGCGTGCGTCCGGGCCGGCCTCACTACGCCGGCACGTCCCAGATCTCGTGCAGGAACGGCGGCAGCGGCTTCTTCTGCAGCTTCAGCGACCAGCACAGCTCGGTGTTGAGTTTGCCCAGCTGGCGCACCTCGGTCAGCACGCTGAGCAGCTTGGCGAAGATGACGCCGGTGGGCGGCGGCCGCTGGTAGTCCACGTACGCCCGCAGCGCCTCCAGGTAGATGGACTGGATCCGCTCCACCTTCTCCGGCTCCTGCAGCATGCACCGATCTGCGGACACAGTCACGCCGTCAGCCAATCAGTGCACCGGTCTGCGGACACAGTCACGCCGTCAGCCAATCAGTGCACCGGTCTGCGGACACAGTCACGCCGTCAGCCAATCAGTGCATCGGTCTGTCGACACAGTCACGCCGTCAGCCAATCAGTGCACCGGTCTGCGGACACAGTCACGCCGTCAGCCAATCAGTGCACCGGTCTGTCGACACAGTCACTGACCATGGTGCAGCACAACAAACCCATAACGCGGCCGCTGGCAGGGCATCTCGCTACAGCACTGGACGCACGCAATCCTTGACTGACCACGGTCATGTCAAATGTTTTCATCGGAAAATACGAGTACGGTGGACAGCCGGGTACAGTTTGGCGGCGGGCCGATGGCGCGTCAAACAACGTATATATCTCAGAACCGTCCGTTTGGGTGCACAACTCCATGAAATTCGTCTGGCTGTCTTGGCAAGCCGGAATCATCCAAGGCGCAAAACACCAAGTATTCATTTAAATGGCAAGGAAACGATCCACCTGAGACAGGCAATGCAGTCACCGTCTACTGAGCCGAATCACCCTCACATTGTCCCCGTCAACCCCAAACCACTTGATCACTTCTGGCGTTCCGCTTTCTCACCCGAGAATATGTCGATGGCGGTGAGCAGCGCGTACTCGGCGTTGTCCACCTTCATCTTGGACATCTTCTTACAGAACTTGAAGTTTTTCTCGATTGTGTTGACGTCGAGGCCAGCCCGTTCGTAGGCCTCCTTGGTGTACGGGTAGTTGTTGGCGAAGACGATCGACTCGGTGCCCTCGTCGTAGCGGCGAGCACAGCGCAGCATCATCACTTCACTGGAGCACGCCTGCGCCCGCACAACAGGGACGGTCACATGAAGTCACGTGACGTCTATATGACGTCACACGGATCAGAATCGGCCGCAAACGGCTGCTATGTAAAAGTGGTTGTACGCATAGTTGTACGCAATAAAAGCTGCATGTATATATATATATATATATATATATATATATATATATATATGAGTGTATACACACACATAGGAAATAAGCATTATGTGACAAGTAATAATCTCTAGTTTCGGCCACACGAATAACGTTTAGTTTTTAGACTATGAAGGGTGAGTGATCACCAGTACTGATAAATGCTTTACCGTATGAAAACAGCAATGCAAAACACACAGTAAACCTTCAGTCAGGATTTCAATCACCTTGCCAAATAGGACATCAGACCATAATCCACACAAACAACAACTTACCGTCATTACCACTGGAAGTGGGCCAGGGGGCGAGGCAAACATACAGGCTCGTCTTGGTGAAAAGGGGTGTCGGCACCACATTAACGAAATGGCACTCCTGCACCGAAAGACGTCTTTGGATCATGTCACGGGCCTGAAACGGCGCCGGCGGAAAGTCGCGAGCGCTCGACCAAGCCTCTACCTTGAGCAGCGTGATCTGGTCGTCCTTCAGCAGCTGGTCGAACCCGGTCAGCCGCTTGCTGAACTCGACAATGAGCTTTATCGTGAGGATGGTCATCTCGGTAATGCGGCTCAAGTGCTGCTCCGAGTCGTCATCGTCGGTGGTGTTGACCTGCGCCAGGGCGGGCACAAACGGCCGATCAACGGCTGCCACCGGCCTGCGGCGACCGTCGGAGGCTGCCCGCGGCCCCCGGCCCGGCCCGGCAGCCCCCGTCCGTCCGTGCGGCCACTGGCCCGTCGGAGAGACACCCGTCTGTCTGCCGCCAACCAATCGACAGGACCAACGAGATGTCCGCCGGACAGTGGCCCGACTACGGACCGGAGGCACGTTTGGAGACGACAGAGCGGCTCACGGGACGCCGGCTCGTCCGGAAGAAGCCGCCCCGCTCACAGCTGCTTAGCTCGTCCGGCCGGCTCGTCCACAGACCGCCGGCCCGTCCACAGTCACAGCGAGGGAAAGCTGAAGAAGAGAGATGGCGCCGCCGTCGCGGACAGGGTCGGTCGTGAAACCAAGGCAGACACCAAGACGGCAGGAAGCCAAGACCCGCCACCGAGACCGGAAGTCTGCGCATGCTACAAGGTAGGTAGAAGAGACAGGGCGATAAGGCACACGCAGTGCTGTTGCTGAAATGCTCAGGTGAAGTGGAATAGGGATTTCGTCAAAATCAGAAGGATTTTGACGACTATACATTTTATGCATAAAATCTGTTGCCAGCTCCTCAATCCCATGCCATATCTATCATTTCACGATAACTGACTGCGACTCTTAAGACTTAAGACTCTTAAGACCTGTACTGGCCAATCTATGGCTGAAAGTACATGTCACGAAGCAACTGGTTGATCTTGAAATCCAACAAAGCTATCACGGCTCGTCAGCGCTGGACTACTGGGCGTCTACATTGTTTACCAAGACAAGCAGGCTGTTACATTACGTAAATTTGATTTAAAGGGATTCTTCGTAAATTGCTTACAAATATTTTTAGGAACACAATCCAACAGCACAATCCAACGAACAATGAAAAAGGAATGTATATGTAACGTCGGCGTTTGCCAGCGTAGGTGTCGCTAGCACAAATAGGACCCACATGTGTATACCTTGTGCTGGCCATCTGGCGTTCGATGGTAAACTGATCACTTTCCGATTTGCCAGATGGCCAAATTGTTGAATGATGGACGAGTGGTCCTGTTCCGACCTCCCTCTACATCGGCCGACCATCCGGAAGCTACGTCTTCAACAATCCACACAGCTAAGGCGGAGCACTCAGCAAAGCCTGCAGCGTCCACTGGCAGACTGGGAGGTCGCTCATGTCGGCGAGACCTCTCGACAGGATGGGACCTCAGGCCGGCCATCGCAAAACACTCGACGAAGGAAACGCCACCCGACGGAAGAGAACCGGTCGGCTCTGGCTCTGGACGACTGCCTCCAGTATGGAGAACCCTGGTCGATCAACAGACGCCTGCGACTGTGGGAGTTGTTGGCCAGATCTGGCTAAAAATATCTGTTCAATGTCAACGTCCCTGCCAAGAGTTGCAGGACAAACGTCACCTGGGAGGTCTTCCGAACCGAACTGCCGAATAATCCGAAGCGTTCCCGTATCGGTTTCGGATGGACCAGCGGTGAAGAACTTTTATTCGTGCCTGCTTACCTTTCTTTGATGACGATAAGAGAGTTCCGACCAACTAAAGGCAACCAGTCCACCACGATATTTCTTTTGCAAATGACGCATCGAAAGGACTAAGCAAAGACCTCAGTCAGCAACTCTCATGGCGGCCGAGCCACAACATGGAGAGTCGATGAGGGCCATCCTCAGTGTGGCTGACCGGCACGGCTACACCTGGTGGACTGTCTGCCTTTGGCCACCATCCGGAGCCTGGTGGACCTCACGGGGCCACACCGACCGATCCAGGGGCTCGGGGAACAGGCCGCGGACACTCTCAGCTTGATGGAGGGACGTCGGCCATTTACACGCCAGGCTTGGTGTTGTTACGCGTGGTTCCACCAGCACTAAGCCGACTGGCCACAGGGACGGATCCAGCCGACCAACGGTGGAGGGATCAAACAGTTTCTCTGAGAGCGGCGGGACGGGAAAAGGGTAACGACAGAATTGGTACCACAAGGTTTAAATGGCATGGCACACATAGCACATGCCAAAAGAGGTTTTTGCACTTTTTTTTGCAAAACTGTTGGATATACTTCAAGGCCACCTCTGACCTCTTAGAAAGCGAAAATGCGCGCTCTTCACCAGCCTTGATCACCCTGAGGAGGGCGGGAGGCATAGCGTGCCATCCTATCGTGGAGCCGCCCCAGATTTCCAGTTTGCTATATACAGCCCAAACCTGGTGGACCTGAAGTAAGCTCTTAAAACGTGGAGCCCAGTCGAGCTCCACGTTTTAAGAGCTCGTTTTAAGTCGAGCAGAAAAACCCGGTCGAGCGGCCACAGGCGGCCCGAACACCAAGCCTGGTGTATCCGTAATCCTCCACCCTAATGGCCAACTAAAACGGTTACTCGGAGCCCCTCACGCGATCGAGGGGGCTGGAGTAACCCGGCCGGACGTTCGCGCTGGACGCTCGCATCACCTTGACTAGACATATCTGGTCGTCGCGACACAGCTTGTCCTGGAAGCCGGGCAGCTGTTTGGTGAACTCGACTATCAGCTTGACGGTGAGCACGGTGAGGCCCGTGATCTGTTTACACTGCAGTTCGGCAGGGTCCAGGCTGGTCCGCTCCAGCTGCGAACGTCACGTCACACGTCACGTGACGGGCCGTCCGCCATTGGCGCTGGTCCGACACCAGCAGGACACGGTCACACCGCAACGACCGGAGCATCACTTCTGCAAAGTGGCCGCAGCCGTCTTGTGGTGTTACGGCAGGACACACTTTTATAGTGACACTTCTGTTGTATAGATAAACACCGCGCTGTGTTGAGCTTTCGTATTTTAAAAGTCAAATTTAACCTGCATTTTTATCTTTAAGATCAATTTCACTTGAATTTGCACTTTTTCTGGTTCATCAACAGGAGCTTGGGATAAGTCCAGAAAGAACTGGTTCACAAACACAACTTCGCAGAGATTTAAGAGAACAAATGAACAGTATGGTCCAACAAATGAACAACAGGTCCAGTATGGGTTCCCCCAGACACGGGCGACGGTTGAAAATATCGATGTTTTGAAGCACTTCTTTCACGCAGCAACACAGCGGACATGTGAAATTCAGCCAAAACTGAGCGGAAGATTCACCCCGTGCCTTCCCTGTTCGTCGCGTCTGCCAAAGTCTCTGACAAGCGATAAATCTTTCGTGACAAATTAGGCTTTTGTTAAGTAGGTAATCAATGTTGACGGATTTTGTCACATGATAACCTAGACGACGCGAGATCGGGACAATGCCATACTTGTGCTGGATACAAGCGGGCAGACTGATGGGCAGGGACAAAGGCAACAAGCAGGTGACGGCACAAGACAGTGTAAACCAGTCCAGTCCTTGCCTCGGCAGCCAGATACCGACACCTCGAAACGAGGGATACAAGGTCTAAAGCTACCATCCACAAGCGTCCAACATTCCGACAGACAACATGCGGTCGGCCGAACAAGCAAAAGCTCTCCGGGAGAAAAAGGCTGTAGGATTGTCTGTCCGTCAAGCTGGCGTCAAAATTACGGCATGCAAAACCAAAAAGCTCTGCATAACGGTCCTCATCACGTTCGATACCAAAACAGAATAAAAAAGCCATAAATACTACCATATGTATACGAATCAGTCAAACTGACATGACTGAAAGAAATGCCAACACGATATTATCGTAAATGCACCAATTCACACACCTGAAGAACTCAGCCAATCCAAGCATTACGTATCATTATATAATCGCAGACCATGAAAATAACTAAATACATCTCGTTTAACTGATCCGGGCCATCCAGACCTCCGAGAAACCGAAAATCAAGCCTGTAAAACTGATGTAACTTATGTTACAACTTATGTAACTTATGTGAAACTTATGTAACCTGTAAAACTTAAAACAAGCCCAGAACACCACGATGAAGACTGAGACTGAGCCCACCATCTCAACCCATCGGGCGGCAGTGCCGTGGTCGCCGCCGGGTGCGGGTGCCGCGCCTTACCGCCGACCGGCGCATGTCCTCCTCGGTGGGCGACTCGTAGTCCACCTGGTAGCGCACCAGCCGGTTGATGAGCTCGTTCTGCTCGGCGGTGAGCGTTTTCCTGAGGGCGGGCGGCGGCGCTGGTGTCGCGCCGCCGCCGCCGCCGCCGACGCCGTCCCCGCTCTGGCCGACCGCCGCCTCCTCGGAGCCCACCTACCGGGACACGGCGCAGTCACAGTCACAGTCACCGCCTCAGTCCCGGTCCGCAGCCACACGGCGGTGGCGTCATACTCCAGACACTGCAGCCCGTGTCATACGTCACACGGTCAGGAGCATGGTAGTTTGGTGACCACATCACACTCACTCTAGGCAAGTAAGAGTGGTGTCGCTTACAGACATCACATCCCACATCCTGTGACCATTCCGCGACAGCACAGCACACAACAGTCCCTTCGCAATGAAGTGCAAACGTAACTGGGTTTCAGTTCTAAGGCAACACTGCGTACGCACAAACGATCACGTCTTCCGCGTTAACGCCGCAAGCCACCCGCACCACATCAACACCACGTGAGCACCATCACGGGAGGCAGATGCACGTCGGTCAGCCCCACTGGGCCCGCCACTGACCGCCGTCGGCGACAGCAGGCTGCGCTTGGCGTCGGTCGCGTCCGGCGTCGTCGGCGTCGACGGTTCCGAGGGCACCGAGCCGGACCGGCCCCGTTTCCCCCTCCGCTTCTCCTTGCACTGGTACTCGGGCACGACGCCTGCCGGACGGCGGGCGCGCGCGTCATCAGCTGACGGCGCCGCCCTGACGCCACGCCTTACACCCACGGACGGTGGTCGCCCCGAGGGCGGACCATAGGGACAGGCCGGTCGCAGACGACATCGGACGTAAATCGACAACCATGGATTCCTGAGCTGCCTCTTCGGGCTCGATGCAGTCATGATTTTGCCAATCAGTGACAACAAGCATATTCGGGAAGGCAATGGTGCTAGCTGCATTGCGCGATCCACAAAACTCAAATGAGTTGACCACCAACTGGGCAATGATGCAGCACAAAAGAGGAAGTAAACAGGAAACCAACGCCGTAGGCCACAGTGCACAGGGAACTGGGCGCAGCGGAGCCGCAGCCGACCTTCATCTCCATAGTACGACAATGGCCGGAGGATCCTAAAGATCGCACCGGCAGGGCGGCGGTGCCCCCAAGCGGCCATTACAAGGAAACGATTTGGCCGCCGCGCCGGCCGGCCAGGCACCGGTCGGGGGGGGGGGGCGTTCACCCCGCCCTTGACCTTGAACAAGTCCAGTTCAGTGACGGGCCGGCCGGCCGGCCGGTCGGCGACTGATCCGCAGCAGAAGCAGCCAGTCGACCGCAGAACAGACCAGCACAGCGCAGTTCGGAAGAACATGCCCGGAAATTCCAGCCGGACGATGACACTTCAACGAGAAAGTGCCCGAATGTCAACCATGCGCTGTGTCGTCGGTCAGCACGGTATGGTCGTAGGGGCTTAGTCCATTGCTCTGCGGCATTGCTAATGGTCGCGATCACGGCGTTACTTACATTCAGGTCGCATTCCAACGGCGAGACACTTTAACAACCGGCATTCTTGACACTTTCTTCGCATATACATATCGATTTCACAGTTCTGACCATATTTACATACATACACAATATTCTTCGTCATGCTCCTTCGAAAAAAACCTGAAAAGAAGACGGGCAAAGATGAGAATCGGCATGACATGACGTGAAACCGCCCATATGAGTGACCTAGAACAAAAGATAAGTATTAAGAGGATAACTTTTGTGTAAACTAAAAACGTTAAAAAACTTCTTTTAAGGGATTCAAAGACACACTCGAGTTTTTAAAAGTAAATCTACAAATCATTCACGACTGCTGTAATGCACAAAAACGGACGACAAAGCGCCTCCTACACAAAGAATTGAGGTCACTGTTAAGTAGAAGAACTGGACTTGACGGTCTGTCACGCTACCCAAAACCCTCTTCTGAAGTATGTCATTCTCGGAAGATCTGTGCACTTGTGGCATCATGCAATGTTGCATGTCCGCAATTTTCTCCAAGTGTCCAGATCAGACTTTGAGGCAACGAAAAGGATGACCGTATTGTCGGACGAACAACGTATGCCTCGTTTATGGTCAACAATGTAGCCGCTCGAGCAAGAAAGATGTCGTCATCCGCAATGTACTAACAATGCGATCTCAAGCCGTATCCTTGACATGCGCTTCATGAACCGTTCACAGCCACAGGACCAATGCACGCAGCTCTGAAAAGGGGCCGACTGAATCTTGCCAATCTACATCACATCTGCGACATTAACTATTTAAAAAAAGAACAACAAACGAAAATAAAAACAAAACAAAACAAAAACCGATAATTACAAAACAAACAATGACACTTTCACAACCAACTTTCACAAACAAGAGTCTCAAGTGGTCAAAAATAGCCCCTGCAACGTACCTTTACAGCCTTCACAGGTAAGTGCGTTGTAATGGTAGCCTGATGCCCGGTCCCCACACACCAGACAGAGCTCCTCACTCAGCCGTGGCAGGGGGCCTTTCTTCTTTTTCTCCTCCCCGGAGTAGGGCCCATTGCTGTTTGGAGGGGACATTTCTTCATGACCTGTAGAGAGCAGGCACGTGAGACGTTCGACAGGCTGGCACATTTTCAGAAGTTCAGTCAGATCAACATGAATCTTTTTGATACGTAAGTATGACTTCCCAAAACGACGTACCTCAAACTCGGTCACAAGGAAAATGGTCTCAAAAGTAATAACACAAACGTTGTCAGTTCTTCATTTCCTTTATGGCCTTGTTCTGCAGAAGCCATCGCACGTGCAATACATTTTTTCAACAATACGCCTCGCGCAAATTTTTCGGGATATTCAGTACTCGAGCAGCCATACAGCCCATGACATAGCGGCGATGCGGTTGGTGATGAAAACTTACGAACGTATTTTCCCTGACAACAGAATAAAGTCGCGCGATTGGGACTGGAAACGCACTGAGAGCATTCGTTAAAAAAAAAACAAGTGTCGTCTGGACGGTCCGCATTCCGTAACCGGATCGTCTAATCCTTGAATGCCTCGCCAGAAACCCGACGGACCACGACCGGAAAGCGACAGCTTGCATGGGAAGTCAAGTTCAAAGAACGTTCAAGGTGACTGTTCCCACGGCGCTCGGCCGCGTCGGTAACCACCGGAGCCTGCACGTAAGCCGACCGCTAAACACGGAAACGGCGCCCGTCACGACTGCAGGCCACCGGTCGACCGGCCAGCCGGTCCGGCTACGGAACAGCCGGTTTGACCGCAGTGGACGCGTCACACGGCCCCCTCCCGCGACCCCCCCCCCCCCCACCTGCAGCGTGGCCGACACGGCCGACCGGCCATCGCGGCGGCAGGATGGCCAGCCAATGCGCAGCAGATTTCATGCGGTCAGATCGCGTAGGAGCGTTTTTAACATTGCTAGAAGCCTCGCAGATGCAGCGCACCCAGTACAAATAATCAATGTTCGCATCTTGGCGATTGAATGGACGAAGGGGATTCAATATTTGAGACAGGAAGCTGAGCTGGAGCATGCCGTGGGGCCGCGTCCTCGTGCGTCACAACGTCAGCATCGTCACATCGTCCAGGTGAATAGCCTGATGACCTCTGGAGGCCCCACTAATGCCTTGATGGCCTCCTACCACTCCTTTCGGGGGGACTTCTCTGACTTGGATCGGAATGCAGTAAGGTGCGGGCGTCCGGCAGCAGACAGCTGCAGTTGCCGCTCCTGAGTCTGCTCCAGTTCCAGCCCGCTCCTGCCGCTCATGGCAACCCCCCTCCCCAATCAGCAGACCAGCCCTGATAGTCGGAGCTTCAGGCCGAAATTGGCCCCAAGCTGATCAAAGGGAGCTAGAACGACCGAACAAAACGGCAGATGCGCGTACGACCTAGGAAGACCAAATCCTTTCCGCTATACCCTGCCAGCTGCTGCCTTGTTCCGTACCCCTAAGCTACTCTGCGGAAACAACCACGTGTTGATGTGAAGAATGGCGGCCAAACCCCGCTGTCAGCGTGGCCCGGGGTCTCATTTTTACCACTGCACAACAGAGGTTTGCACGTCTCGGACTATTACATGCAATTTTCTCACAGCAGGGCGTACGGGAACCGGACTGGTGATTGCAGCAGTAGCTCGAAATTAAAGGTGGTATACAAGTGCAGCATGCAAAACACAGTGGAGTTACGGGCCACTGTTATGATCTATCGGAGTCAAACAGACGCAATAAAAACAGATGGTACTTTGCAAATCAAGAGCAGCCGTAACTCTTCAAGGGCACCCTGACCATTCCCCGGCGCCGAATCCTCACCGTTAAAAGTGAAGAGCATGGTTGGGCGGTTGACAATGGAGACCAAAGGACACAGAAGACGTCACTGTTTTTTATTCCACATTAGAGCTGAGGATTTGGATTCGGATGATTCGAATATTTGGTCGCACATTTGGAGCCGGCGAATGTTCGAACCTTGATCTCAAGTTTCGAACATTCGACGAATATTCGGCTCGTCGTTTTTTCATCCGAATATTCGCCAAATATTAGAAAGTGAACCGAGCATTCTAATACCCTCTTTCATTTCGCTACAGTCTGAAGAAACATATGAGCCAAATAATACATCGGCAAGCGGAACGCTAATCGGAGCATTGCCCACCGTTGCTTTGGCTTTTCTGCATCATTATAGATCAGAGCGATGCTGCGAGTGACACTACATATTCTCCGCCCCTCCCTACTGTGTAGCGAATCTGCCCATCATATTTCGTGGGGAGATGACCAGTCTCAACAATAGTCTGAAATTGGTTCCGTGTCTGGTAATGGCGGGTGGAGACGCCGGGGCAGTCTCTGTCGGTGAATGAAGCTGGACACTACCGTAGAATACACATGAGTCTGTTTATACTGTGTTTTATTTCAGTCATTGAGACCAATATGGAGAAACAGCCGATTCCTCAATACGTAAATGGACAATGTGCATACAATAAGATTTTGCACATGCGTTGATTATCCGTTATCATGGGCATACACTAGTTCGAAATCGAAGCGAGAAACTGCGGCACCGGAAGTCCATCACATGCTATCCTGGCGGATAAAATTCGAAGAGGAACAAGCGGCACATCGTCTTTGTTGCAATATTGTCTCTGGATACGCTGCCGAAGAACAAGAGGAGAGATCCTACCAATTTCAAGACTGAGGTGATTGCCTTTCCATATTTATTCTTCCTCCTGGCCGCGACTTTAAAGTTCTGTAACTTGTTCATGCAATCGTGAATCAGTCTGGTTTTTGCCTACTGTTCCGATCGCACATTTTAGGATTAAATGGCGCAGACTTTTAAGCTATGTTCATAAGCAAACAAAACCCAAATCTAAGTCGACAGCAAAATTCCGTTGTCGTTTTATAACATTTTGCTTCGCTACACTTCCTGTTATCCTTGATACTAAAAGTTACAACTCTCAACAATTCACATGTGTTATCCCGTAATATTCTGTTTCCCAGAGCATGCTTGTTTGTACTTCACGTGACATTCTGATGCTGACAATGGATGATGATATCCAAAGCCTGAAACACTAGTAAATGTCTATTGGTCGATTGATTTACAACTTACCCGGTCATGTGAAAAAGGCCACCCGAAAACATGAGTAATGTTCCAAGAAACTGGTAAAAACGAAATATTTTGGTTGGAAAAAGGGCGTCAATGTGCCCTCTTTCCCCATCTTTCGGGCGGAAAGCCGTTTTTTTAAACGTATTTTTGGAATACAAGCTAAGTTTCAAAAACAGGGCAACAAAGCAGCCGAATTCCGGAGGGAAATCAACATTTGTGGTAGGTTAGGTTAGACGGATGGAAATCTGGCCCACTTTGCACATGGTCTGGGTCCTCCATTATACATATACATACATACATACATACATACATACATACATGCATACCTACACACACACACACACACACACACACACACACATATATATATATATATATATATATATATATATATATATATATATATATACGAAAAACGCGACGGCAAACACGCGTCCCACGCAAATGAGGAATCAAATCAAAACCGTTCGCTCTCAAAAGCACTAGTGAACGCCGATTTCAGTTTGTTATAGAGTATCACAGCATTAGATGATATCGGACATGGTGGCCTCTACAGCAGGCTCATGGTGTTAACAAGCCCGCAGATATTCACAGCTCAGATGGGTTTCTTTAAGGTCAGGGACAGTTTCTCATCACCGCATATGTATAGAGGAACGCAAGGGCAAAAAATACGCGTCCCACGGAACTCCGAAATGAAATCAAAGCTGTTTGCTCTCGAATGTCACACATTGCTAAATGTCAGCCTCTAAAGCGGGATCATTCTGCTGACGGGCTCGCGGAAGCCTCCCTCACAAAGCAGCATGAGTCCCTTATAGGTCAGCAATGATCTTCCTCATGAGCCAGTAAGGGTCTCTTTGCGGCAGGGAGAACGCAACGACTTGTAAAAAGGGATCGTGCTGTTTACAAGCCAGCGGATGCCCCTATAGGAGAGCAGGAGCCCTGTACTGCCAGGTGGAAACCACCTAAAAGAACGTCATAGGCCCCTTTACAGGCTGGCAACTGCAAGATTTCCCTCACAGATATGCAGGGGCTCTTTAGGAGCAAGCTTTTGGGGTTCTTTACAGGGCTACCTCTACAAGTCCGCAGGCGCCTCTCTAAAGGCCGCCAGAGACGTCCTTTGCAGGTCAACAGAGGGTCCTTTTAGGAACCCGCAGATTGATCTGCCCCTTTAAGGGCCAACGGGGCATCCCGTTGGCCTGTAGAACCAGCAGTAGGGGTCCCTTTAGAGGCCAGCAGGAGGCCATCTAAAGGCCGTAGGCGTGCCCTTAACAGGCTAACACATGCCGTTTATAGGCCAACCAGTTACCCTTTACAGACCAGGCCTTCGTTTTAGTTACCGAAGACTTTTGAATAGCCACCGTGCGTGGTAGACGGCCTTAATAAACCTGGGAGTCTGAGACTGAGTCCGAGCCAGCAAGAATCCTTTACAGGACGGCAAGGGCCTCTCTACAGGTCGGCAGGGAATCTTTTACAAGCTAGCAAGGGACCTCTTTGTAGGGCCCGTCTGCAGCCTCGCAGGTGCGATCTACAGGGCGCGACGGGACCCCTTTACAGGCCAGCAGAGAACCCTTCACATAGCGGCAGGAGGCCAAGGTGTAGTAAGAAAAGCCCTTCGCACTAAGCGTGGAGGGGCACCTTCGAATTTAGATCCAGGAGCCCTCCGCGTTGCGCGCGGAGGGGCCCGGATCTGGGCCGGAGGGGGTCTCTTTCGTGCTAGGGGAGGGACTCCAGCTCCCTTAGCCCCCCCCCCCCACCCTTCGGGTGTGCCTGTGAACAGAGCCTATGGTCTCCGCTCAACAGTGACCGGCAATTCGGCTCCAACCACGCGGCAACGACCAGCAGATCGGGATCAACCACACGGTACAACCGGCAGATCAGAATCGACCGGCCGGTAACGACCAGATGCGCATCAAGCGCCCGGTAACGGCCGGCAGATCCGGACTTCCCGTCCCGTGGTCGACAATCGGGACGCCAGACGGTGACCTTGGCGGAGAGCAGCCGAGCCGTGACGGAGGTCGGCAGGTGCGCCGCGTCCGCCGCAGCCGCCGCAGAGTTGACTGACACGACCGGCATTCTGGCGCGCCCGCAGGCGACGTCGGCCGCCGGTCTCCGGCGTGACGGCCGCCGACGGCCATCCGTCTCTATTAGTCGACGGCAAAGCCGGCCGGCAGCGCGGGCGGCCTCCCGCTGCGTCCGAGGGCAGCAGAGCATGAGGCAGCACCGCCGGCCCTCCGATAGCCCCGGGAGACGCGCGGGAGGCAGCACCGCCGGCCCTCCGATAGCCCCGGCAGACGTGCGGGAGGCCGCAACCGCCGGACGGCTTCTGTAGCCGGCGAGTGCTGCCGGCTCGCAGACGACTCTATCGGTCCATCGGTGGGTGTGGGAGCCGTCGCACGCCCTGGAGCCGTTCGGAGACTCCCACGCCAGCGCCAGTCCTCGACGGGCCTCGCCGGCCGGCGGCTTCCGCCAAACGGCGGGGAAACACGTCACAAAAACCACGCCCGCGCCAAAGCCGCACACCCTCATCGTTCGCCGACAGCTTCAGTTGCCGTCGAATGCACTGGTGCAGCGTCGCTGCCGGCTCCACCGCGGCCACGGCCAGGAGGGCCGCCGTCCCGAATCAGCCATGCATGACTCCAAGACGAGGTACTGGAGGCCAGTGTTAACGACCTCCAGCTGAGGCCAATGCCAACGACCTCGCCCGCGCGTGACCGGCGGCACTAAATATGGAGGCGGCGGCCGGGCCGGGCGCCGCCGGCCTCACCGGGGGCGTCCGGCGGCCGCTGCGCGGGGGGAGGGGCGGTGCGGGGGGGCACTACCGGGCGGCCTTCGGCGCTGGCCGGCTTGGCAGGAACGGAACGCGCGGTCGGCGGCGACCCGACACCGGAACTGTCCGCCCGGAGACGGCCGACCCGCCTGTCAAGGTCGCGCCGCCAGACGCGCTGCCAGGCTCGGCCGGGCGTCGCTGGGCGCGCGCCGCGGCCCGGTCAAGGGCGATCGGTCCATCCGAGCGTCGTCAACAGACGCGAATATAGCTCGACGGGGACAAGACCGCCCGCTGATCTGAGAAGTATACAAGCAAAATTCGTGAAGTGGATATTATTTACAGGCTAGTCACAAAACGACAAATGACAATCTGTATGCCGACTGAAGTGGAATAATAAAGACGCAGAAATACGAGACGAAGGAAAATCTCATCTGGATTTCGTAATGCTTCACACCGAATATGAGGCCATAAGAGACAAAGGGCAACAAAATCCACCAGGTGTTCTCTCTCCCACCTTTTCCGTGTCGGTGTGTGAGGACGAGGAGGAGGGATCATGTCACAGGTAGTGCTGCCTGATGGTTCAAACATTTCAAAACGAATGCAGGTATCGCCCTGGAATGCAGGTATCGCCCACTTTTTCCATCACCTTAATTTCCACTCCCAGGAATACGAAAGTTTCCAAACAGCGCAATCAGGTTTGAACTAAATATGAGTATCACGGACGTTGGTCAGCAACGTCGGAACCAGTGTTGTTATTTCCGAAAAAAATCAAACCAATTTCCGACCAAGTTCCGAGAAGGAAGACATGCGAGTGTCCAAGACTGTCCAGGACCCATGTCTGTCCAAAAAAAAACTCGGATTAAAAAAATTAAAGCCAGCTTCCAGTTTGCAAACAGCCAGGACTACACGTATTACTGTCTTCTTTATAAAGATGATTTACAGTCATGGTTGAAGGAAACACGTGGGATGAAATGAACATGTCTCCCATTTTTTAGGCCTGTAGCGCTGGTCATAAGGCGGAATGCATGAGTACTTCAATGATCTCCCATAAACAAATGCCCCCCGTCCACCACTTCCCCACTCTCTGCACTTTTTCATCTCGCATCTACGCTTTTGCCTACAGATAAAGCAGCTAAGAGTCAAACCATTAGGTATGGTCGTTTCCAAAATCAAAATGGATAATCGTTTCTTTTTTACATGTGTGTTGCATCCTGCGTAGTTTTCCCAATATTACATTTGTGCGAAATACTCTTCTTTAAAAGATGGTCACTGCTACCAATTTTTTCACAATCTGGCGGCTCATTAAGTTAAAGTGCAGCCAAATCACGACAAATGTGGCGCGTCTTCCAGGGTCATCAAGCAAAATAGGACCGACAGCAATAAGAAGGAAGTCTGTGTGGCGTAATATGATAAATGACACGCATGGCTGGGAATCCAATCATTTTATATAAATAAATAAGGTGTGTGGTGGAAAGGAAGTAGGATATATGAATAAGCCGCAATCTTTGCTGAAATGCAGTTGTATTACAAGCCAATGTTATGGGGAAAAGGTGTGCTTGAGCTATGTCGCAGATCATGAATGCCAGTTTTGCAATTTGCACGTGCTGTGAAATGGTTGTGGGTCATCTGCAAATTAATAGACCTGTGTCTGGTTTGCAATGTTATGAGACAGCTGTGGGCCTTCCATAGGGGTAGTGTTGTACCTATATTTCTGGGGTGCATGAACAGCCCCAGTAATAAAAAAACGAACATTGCGCCTGTGGGCAGTGCATGAGAAAATGGACCTAAAAGCTGGTTGAGCACCCAGTTTCAACAGTTCCATTAAATTGCATTTATGAGTCATCTGCAATCCATAATACTGAAGAACTTTAAGTCCAGTCTGCTTGTTCTGGCAAAAGGTGGCATAATATATTGCGTTCCAGTTGGCTATAATCATAGCACTAAAACTGTAACCAGTGTGATGCATTCCAGTTTTCACTTAGAAGTCCATAATAATTGGTCTGGCAAGCAGCAGTCTTGTTTCACTCCAAATGTATGCAAAAAGGATATGAGCCTTTAATGTGTGAAACTGAAATGGGAATGCAAGGCGCAGAAGCTTAGCCAACCATGGTATTGAGTAACCATCAAGACGATAGTTTTTTGCCATGCTTGGAGCTGAGTTTATAACTGGAATATTAAGGAACATTTTTTCGCATTTTCTGGCAGCTGACTTGCAGTACGCTGTCCATTTTATTCCGAGAAATAAATGCTGTCTGAAGTGCCATGCTAAGTGCTATGCTAAGGCCGATTTCCGATTCGGAAATCGGAAAATCTTGGAAATATCGGAATTCGGGTCCCGATAAACAACACTAGTCGGGACTTCTGTGGAGATGAGGCGCAATGGTGGTTTTTGCATCGTTTCTTTCCTTGCACCGTCATAGAGTTAATGTTAAATGTTGCCCAAAGTTGGGGGGCAGTTGCCCCCTGTGGCCCCCCTCCCGCCTCCGACGTTGGGGACTGTGGTGAGGCCTACATTAATGGACGCTAAACAGCACTGACAGAGGAAACATTTCATCACAGCGACACGACATTACAGCACATAATTTGGAATCGCCAGCGGACCTGTGTCATATTCTTTCTCCTTGTCTAAATCGACTACAGCACCACTCTGGTACAAACATACCCCCTGTCCGCACCACTGAGCACCATGCATGCCTTTCCTATCGATTCCCGACCACCCGCGGAATAGCGCGGCCGGCGGGGAATCCGGCAGCGGGAACACTCGTCACGAAAGACCGCAGTGAAGCTGGTCTGGACAGCTGCACTGAAGCTGGTCCGGACAGCTGGGACAGGCCGC
This sequence comes from Capitulum mitella, assembly GCA_030062745.1. Classification (NCBI taxonomy): domain Eukaryota; kingdom Metazoa; phylum Arthropoda; class Thecostraca; order Pollicipedomorpha; family Pollicipedidae; genus Capitulum; species Capitulum mitella. The sequence continues at coordinate 31,142,189 of CP099844.1, forward strand.
CGCACGGACGGTCAGGCCAGGCCGCCAACACGCTCGGAGGCGCACCACCGCGCACGACGCGCCGCGAGGCGGCCGTCACGGTTACGTTCTTCACTCGCATTGCCATCACCTCGGAGACTTCGATACAACCACCAGCGCTAGCAGCACTCGCTGCCGGGAGCGGACGGCGTGCCCACAGCGCCGGCGCACCAGGCTACGTCACGCGGAAACCCGACACAAAGTCCAGTCACGAGGAAATGTCTGCGTTCCAAACATGGCCGATCAAGTTCAGCACGATAACAAAGGAAGACAACTGGGCCAAGTTAAGGCAGGCATGCGCTGCAGACGAGCGGGCCATACATTTTGTCCCGTGAATGCCACGATCTATTTGTAATGGTTCCGTTCCTGATATTTCGCACGGCAGCGGGCCTGGTATTACTGCTTCAGCCTAGTCAGGGACAGCAGTTTGTGTTTTTCGACCGTTTGGATTCGCACTTGGAGAAGACGCGATCGGTACTTTGGTAACAACAGGTCACGTTTTTGGGTCCAAACTAATTGGTGTTCCGAGGACGGAGGATCAGCTCCCGAAAGTGGTGGAACAGATACCTTGTTTTACGCACGTTTGTTGGCACGACAGTCTTTTGTCCACTTCGAAGGCCTTTTCGTTTCGTTTGTACTCTTTACGGAATGACTGCGCGCAACGAAACTGCTATCCAATTTACGAAGCTCTGTGAATTAAGATTGTGTGCCTCATTTCATCAGTAAGTAAAAATGCATGTTGTGAATGCAACTGGCCGTCGGGAAATCAAAACCTGATTTGACTCTATGCTGATTCGTACAACAAAGTCGTGTTCATTCAAATCACACGGTCCGCGCATTAACATCTCGGCAGAGAAACACCCATAACTTCAGCACCGTGACGTCACGTGAAATACCTGGAAGTCCCTCTGTGGACGCCCTGCCACAGTTCTTGGTCGCATGTACCCTTTGTCACCGCTAATCCGCATATGATCCTTCGGGCAAAGCTACCACGCCGCAGTCCCATCCTGTCGTCAAACTGGACACGGCGGAGGGAGGGGGAGGGGAGGGGGAGGGGAGGGGGCGGGGAGAGGACGCACCCAATGCACCGGCGTCCACCGGATCTTCCCACGGAAGATCGAGCCAGTCACTGCCCTGGCGAATTAGGTCCAGGAATGCTCTGGTGCCAATGCCACGAGCTCAGCTTGCGTGCGATGCGAGCGCGGTTTAAGAGCGAGCAGTACGATTGCGTGACGGTTAACACCACGAGTGCTCATAGCCGAGTGTAGAGAGTAACGTTCCCGCGAACGCAGCGGTCGCTTGCGTGATTGGAGCGCAATGTCTGGCGCAGGCATCCGCAGGACGCACGCTCTTCGCCAGGGGAGCTTCTGCAGCTGGTGCTGCTGTCCTGGGCACCGGCCAAAATGTACAGTAAAACGCGGAAATACTCATTAGCTACTCTCACGGCTTACGTCGTTCCTGGGTTGAGGCTTTGATTTCGATTCGAAGAAAAGGTGAAACAAAACCAGTGACCGTCATCCACAGACTCCTCCGTTGAGTACGGTCGTTTCTGAACTCGACAGCAGGCTTCTGCATATGTCCACACATCCGACTGATGGCAGACGCTGGATAAAGCCAATGCTGAAAACCGCTGAGGTGGAACTCTTGCTAAAGGCAGTACATAGCGCCGGATGCTGGTGTTCTTTTATCTCATTTATTTCATTTGATGTCAAATTTCTCAAGTTCACCCTGAGATAGCTCGCGCGGTCAGAACTGCCAAACTTTTCAGATATTTTAGCTTGGGCCAATGACGCCACCTGGAAGGAATTATTTACAGTCCCGCTGAAATACCACACAATTTTGGAGAATTCCACGTACAGGCATCTGACACACGTTTAACCTCTCCGTCCCCGTACGACTGAAGCCAGAAATATAACTGACAACGGCAGCTAAGCAAGAACTCATTTACCGTTTTGACCTTCATTCTACGTCAGCGTGAGACCAGTTCCTGCTTATGCTTGGGCCGGGACCAAGGAAAGCCGATAACAGGGGGTCAACGGTCGGGGTCGGGCTAATCCCATCGACAGATGTGAACGCAGCGTAACGATACTGCTGAAAATCGCGCATACCGCGCCCCTACATGACAATGATACTGATCAATTACACAAGGATCAGGTATGGCGAGCAGGGAGCAGCTTTCGCTTCGATCACCGTGAAGGCGACTGGCACGCTATTCTGACCCAACCCAAACGGGCGGGCGTTGTCATCCTAAGACAGACAGACAGCCACATGCCCTTCGCAGCGGCGCCGCAGCAGCGTCACACCCGGGACCAGTCTTTCCTGCAATCTCTAACGGTCCCAGCTCGCTCCCGCCCTCGACCCCTCAGCAGCCGACACGTGAGCACCTCGTGCTCACGATGACGCGCCAAGGGCCGCCAGTTTGCGCACTAGCGGGCCGGCGCTCCGCCAGCCAGTGGACGCCCGTTCCGGCCGGGGCTACGTGATCTGCATGGGAACGGCCGGGCCGGTGGCGGCCGCAGCGCAGGCAGCACGGCCCGGCGCGCCGGCGGCCGACCCTCCCGCCGCGGGTACCGGCCCGCACCCCGGCCCGAATACGTAATCGGCGGTAAACAGTCCCGCTCCGAAGGGGGGAAGGGGCGCCGCCCAATCAGCCCGGATCAGGGGCGGTGGGTGGGCACAAACAGGCCGGCTTGGTTCCGGCCGCCGGCGCAGAGGAGGGCGTCGGCCGCGCTCTCGGCGGCCAGCCGCTGGGAGCGACACCCGGCCGGCCCGCCGAAACGACCGGCGGCCTCCTCCGGGGGCCCAACGTGACGACACCCAGTGGCCGTGACGAACGTCGCCCGGCGGCCGTGTGGCGCCGACCACGCGCTCAGAGACAACAATGGGGCGGCTAATGGTGGCCGTCTAATCCGATACGGTCTCACCACCTGGCCAGTGGAGATCGGCCATCCCGTGTGCATAATGCCGAAAGCTGGTTTTGATACACACATGCAAAAGGAGCCACCAAAGCACAAAACGTTGCCAAGAGTCTGAGCCATGCTTAAGGACAGTCTCTCTGCTCCCCGGTTCGCGCGATTCCGATGAAGGATCATGGTGACCTATTCTGAGGACCAATACATGGCTCACGTGCCGATTGACGTGATTCACTTTCATATGAATAAGCGAACACCTGGCGTGAGAAACCGCAACGCAGAACCACTTCCGTTAGGCACGGATATCGCCTCTACGGTGGACCACGGCTATCGTCACGCCGCCTGAACATTTTTACACCCGGACAGAGCCGGCTGTACATAGCCGGAGCACCTCCACTATTGGGTGTCCACGCACTGGGGGCAAGGAGACAGGGGGTCTAGCCCACATTCAGTTGCAAATGCCATGCAAGATTTTACACACGAACGTCTCCCATTGGGATCCTGTAAATCGCTACCCAGAGGAATGGAGCCCTTCCCCCGGGGTGAAGAGCTGGGCGCAAAATGGCCAGTAGTCGGCGCGCCCGAAAACACCGATAAACAACAAGGGGTGAAGAGTCGCCAGCCGCGATGAGCTGACCATGATCAAAGGCTTCAGGGCATCATCCAACCAGCCACCGGATATGGCCTACTGGAACGTCAACAGACAATGCACCCAAGACGATGGCCAGGAAACCCAACTTTGGCTACTTTGGTCTGGTCTGCAATGCCTACGGCACCAAATATGCCCCAATCAACACTGGAGCCACACCTCTACCAGCTGTGCTGACCAGTTCGCGCACCGCTACCAGCCACAGCTACGAGACGATCCTCCGGCTTTTGGCACGGGCACCCAACCTCCCCGGCACACCTCTGACCGAATGTTCTGCCAGGCCGTCTGGCTGGCCTGTCCATCGTTACCAGGCTCAGCTCCAGACTGCAGTCCCTCTGACCGAATGTTCTGCCAGGTCGTCTGGCTGGCCTGTCCATCGTTACCAGGCTCAGCTCCAGACTGCATTCTCTGTCCCGATGTCTGCTGCCGGGTTTGCAGTCTGAGGCGACGGCCTGCCGTCAGTCTCTGCCCCACCGTCTGGGGGTGACTCACGCGTTCCCAGCAGGGCCGGTCCAGCGCAGTCACCGTGACCAGCTTGGCGATGACGCATCGTTCAGCAGGTCCCGGCAGCGTTATGGTCAGCGCAGCCAGCTCACTCCAGGCGGTTTACACATACTGCGCAACGGGCCGCGGCGGCCAACGCATTCGGGGAAGCGACACCGGGCGCTGAGTAATGGAGGACACGGCTGAATGCGGCGCGGCGTAAAGGAATCATTGTGTTCTGGCGGCGAGGCGCACCACGCGTGGCGCGCAGCCGTGGCAATGGTATGCTGAAGCTCCAATAATACAAGAGACCTTTCATGTACGCTAAAAAGCTGATAAAACGGAAAAAAGGAACACGGAAATGTTACTCTTTCAAGGTCTAACCATCTCAATCGAGGCAGCCTGGCGACGCTTCTGAGATAGGTGTAAACGTTTTTAATTTCGTCCTGGGCAACTCAACCCATAATGCCTGCATGCGTCGCACGTAGCACGACTGCCGCCTATTCAGCTGCAACCAGCAGTGTTGCTACAAGCACTGAACTAATGGGAGACCCAAGGCCAAAAAATACTCCAGCAGTGGCTGGTGATGGCAAACGGGAAGATTTCCGCATCGGACTGCGGACGGCGGGGGCCTCTCCGTCGCCTGCGGCGCGCTGGCGAGCTCTCCTACCGTGCGACGGCTGCGCCAGCGGCGTGGTGCCGCGGACCTTGCGGCCGAGGTGCTGCTGCGGCCGCGGCAGGCCGTTCGGCACCGCCAGCACGGTGGCGGCGCCGCTCAGCTCCAGCTCGCGCCACACCAGGCCGTCCAGCTCGGCCGGCTCCAGCGCCAGCGCCGCGCACGCCAGCGCGCCGCCCGCCGACGGCGACGCCGGCGAGCGCAGCGGCTCGGCCAGCGGCGACAGCCGCGACGACGACACCTCCGGCGAGCCGGCCGACGAGGAGGCCACGTTCTCCAGGCGCTGGTAGCTGGCGCCCTGCAGGTCGGAGAGCATCATGGCGGCGGCCGGCGGCGCGCGCGCGGCCCCCGATACCGGCGACAGCTCCCAGTCGGCCAGCGCGCCGCTCTGCAGGGGTCGGCGGCGCGGCGCGTCTTTTTGCCGGCGGTGAAAAACTCGGACGCACTATTCGCGGCGGGGGCCGGCGACGCCCGAGTCACCGCAGCGACGGCACGTCGGGGCGATAGGCGTCGCTGTCTGGCGTCTGCGCACTCAGCACGGCACCGCACTGCTCAAGCACGCGGCGACGCATCGGAAGCACCGCCGCGGCGGACGTTCGGATGCCGACTGCCGGCCGGCGGCGGCTTCCGCCATCTTCCCGTGACGTCAGACGCCGCCTATCGCAGCGCCAAGCAATAAGAAGTGAAAGTCCTTGAGAAGAATCACAGGTAAACTGCGGCCGGGGTAGGAGCCGAGGGCGCGACAGATCAACCATTCCGTGCGGCCAATGCGGAAGCGAATCCAAGCAAGGACACATCATACAGCGCACTGAAAAGTCCCTGTTTTTTGGACGTGACGCTGTTATTTCTTCAGCCTGAGAGTTCTGAAAAAGTGATGGTTGTGGCGCGGCAAACAGGGACTTTTCCGTCCCAGCGGGAGGATTTGTCCCCGAGGTAGGCGAAGTAGTTCCTTAACGCGAACCCACTACTGTGCTCCGTCGCTTTAAGCCTAGAAGTTCTTTGAAACTGTTCCACTGAAAGACCGGAAATCCGCACTGCACTGGATGTACACACATAAAAAGTCGTAAGGACAAGCCATGAAAACGTTGCCAACGCGCAACAACTTAACATCACTCAAACGCGACAGTCAAAAGGACTATTCCTTTTCTCCGTCCGGCAGCTTCTATGGATATGTTTCGGTACCCGAATACCCTGAACATCAGCAGCGTAACGAAGGGAGCTGCGGGTGCTCGCTATGCGGTTCAGTCAGCGGCAGAAACTGGCGGGGCCGAAAACCCCGGACGCTGCGCTTTATTACGCCGGTTGCTTGTCATGGTACTGAGACAGCTCGGGGACAGCCAGGTAAGAGTCACTGAAGACGACATGGGAACTTAAAATACCTTGCTATGTTTTTTTTAGTTTATAATCGATTTCTTCGGTGGCCGAAAAATATATTTACTTGGAAACGGCCAGATATGAAGTTTCTGGAACATGGATCCTAAGTACGTCGCTCACTAGTATTTTCATTAAGGCCTTGTTGCTTTAAATTTAACTCAATGCACGGATTTGCCTAACTTATGAAAACGCATAGGACTTGTCTTAGAATTTGCGATATCGCAAGTAAACCGAAAACGAGCAAAACAGTCTGGGGTTCTATTTGTCTTCATGGCCTTGCTGACCACTTTACACACAAAAATGTTTACAACGACTGCATCAACGCCTTGATCAACTTTCGTTAGCCGTTGGTGGTAGTCCGTCCTACGGCTTTCGCAGCGCAAGCTGGTCTTTGTAGCCAAATCCCTCGTTCTTAACCCTATTCCCGGAGGGCTAGACGGTATGGCCGATTCCCGGCAGGGGGGGGCGGATTCGGCCCCCCTGAGATCTCGAGAACTACTAGTCTGATTTCATCGCAACAAACGGCAATCGATTTGCCGTGACGTGAACTGCATTTTTATAAAACGAAATTTTCAAAATTTTGAAATTTGTGGATACAGGGGTGCAAAAATGTCAAAATGGGGGGTACTTTTGGACTTCTTATAACTCCATTGTTCATGGACTGATTTCGATGAAACTGGCATCAATCGAGAGATTATGGATAGGGCTTTTACCATGGGTTCACAAATCCCAAATTTTGAGAAAATTCATGGGCGTTCACAGGGTTTCAAAAAAGGAGGATTAGTTTTCTAACAACTGGATAAACAAAAGAGGCAAACACCCTTTTTTGGCTTCTGCTAGTCCTGTTATACTAAAGAAGTACAAATCGCATTAAAATGTTTGTATAATGTTAGCATAGGCGGTGCCAGGGACATGAAAAAGGGGGAACTGTCATGGTCACACGTTTCTCAGATCAACTTGTGACCTTTGACCTTAAATGACCTCCAGTGACCTTGGGGCCACTTGGAATGATCTCGTGTGCATTTCATATTATCCTTAAACGTTTTCAATCATTTGAATTCACTCTATTTCAAAAATTTCGTTTTATGGCTATTGCGATATAGGGTACGCGCACGGACATTTTAGGTCATAGTTCCGTGACCCGACCTGATATGAAGCTAAAACTTGGTACACAAATAGAAGGCACCCTTCTACGTCATATATATTCCGGGTTTGGCATTTGAAAAAGGGCGCCGAAATAATAGCGAAAAAAACAAATTTGGAATTTTGACCTTGACCTGACCTTGTAAAATCACCTCAGGAAAACAAAGCTATATCTGCACATTGCCCAACTATTGAGCTATCCATCCATGTAAAGTTTTAAGTTCTATCTTAAAAACTCTGTTTTTGGAAGACATTTTCCTTTTACCCTTAACATGGCCAAACATGGCATGAGGTGCCTCCCAAAAACGTTGCCTGGCTCCGCCCCTGAGCAAAATAGAATTTCGAAATTTTGTCACGGAACGTAGAAAGAATAGCTAGGAAAAGTGACCAAGTTTCGTGAAACTGCGTTAAAAAGCCTAGAATTGGCAAACAAAAAACCCGAAGGGGGGGCGGATTCCGCCCCCCCTGCCGGGAATAGGGTTAAAAGAACAGCGCGAGCTTTTTCGTTTGGGCTCCTGCACCGCCTCAACCTACATGTGACGTCACTTTCGACTTTTCCTTTCAGGCGACGTTTTTCCGATTCTAAACTTCGATGTGACACAACACATGGATCACACCGACGAAGAAAAGACCAGTATATTTGAGATCATGACTACATCCTTCTTAACACCTGGTTTTTTTCCAGTCCACGCAAGACGACTCTATGCCTCGATGAGACATGGTCGATGAAATATTTGCATCCGAATCTCGTAATTTTCCGCCTCGTCCGCAATCCACAGGAGAAGGCACTTTCGAGCTCAAGTGGTCAGAACTATATCGGTCGCATTTCTTTTCAGCGCAACAGCCCATCATGGAAATTCGACACAAGGAGGTGGGACCGCCTCCCCACCTGCTCTATGGCTTCCATCCTGCTGCAATTTTCCGCAACGTCATGACGCTGTCGGCTCAGAGTCGCAGGCGCGGTCGGCGCGACTGCTCTGAGCAGGAGTTACATACGTGTCCAATGTTTCGGAGGCGTTCAGATATTTTTGCGGTGCGTCAACTGTTGCGGCCATGCAGCGAGACAAACTCGCCGCGGCGTCTGCGGCCAGGAAGGCGAAACCGGCGCACCCGGTTAGACAGGCGCGAACTGACCTTTTTTGAGGGTCATCTTACTGGCATTAACGGCGGTGCCAGCTACGGTCGCCAGCATTCCAAAATAACGGCGTATGGAAAAACGAATTAAAAAAGGGAGAAACATTTGTTTTTGGACATTCTGATCACACTGCCAACGAGTCGTGGTCCATGAACGGGGAACCGTCAACAGTGGGACAACTTGTTACCTTAGGTCGACGAGCTTAAAATGCATTAAAGGGTTTATATGGAAAATGGGCGCAACAACCGATTTACTCACTGATCTGCGTTCTCCTATCACTCCTATAACCTTGGTCAGGTTTTCGCTTCAAATGCCCTTACTCGGCGTGCACTGGACTCCTCAGTTTCGCCGTTCAGCTGACGTGGTTACCTCTGAAAACGGTCTGACGATCATAACATGACTGCGACATAATGCAGCATCGTTTTTGTCCCAAATCTTGGACGACTACACGCTATGACGCAGCATGCCCCGGCAGGGACGAGAACTCCTCAGAATTAGCAGTGTTCCCAGAAGTGATTTCCCCATGCAACACCACGCGCGTTCTGCTAATGTTACAGGATTATTGGCGTTCGCAATGGCAACGCCATATGAACAGGTGTTCCCACGAACTGGACAGGTTCGCTTCCAACAATAGCCCAATGATGCAGCCGTGCGGCAGGATCTGCGCCAATCCTGGGACTGTACAGCATCTGTTTCGCCCAGCTGCTCCTACCCCGTGACTGTGGAATTTTCAAGGTGCCGGTCAAAGCCCTTCGCCGCCGCCGATGCCGCGCAGGGCCTTGTGGCCAGGGCAAGGACCACGTATTTGGAAACAGGTGCATCAAGAGCCCGCGGTGCGCATGCGCGGAGTTTGGGGCCGGAAGCCATCTCAATGGCCGGAGACGAGTACAGTCGGCGACTGCTGCGACTCTGGGTGGAGTCTGCTATCCTTCTGGGGGCCCATGACACTCTCCAATCTTATTCAAGCAGTCACTAAGCACGTCGACCTTTACTTGGGTCTTAACGAAGAAGCACCCTAAAGGATTTCCAATACGTATATAAGGTATGCGTGCACGCATGAGCATGCTCAATCCTTTTCACAAAGTTACAAGCAATGGTGCAATGCACTGCATGTGCCCGCTGACAGGACGAGACTTGTTTCTGGGGGCGTCTGCGTTGATTCGCGAACGTGATGCTAACTCTCGGTAAAAACACGTTTCTTTGCAGTCACCTTCAGGCCGTTACATGCTCAGACCACTGCGTTGCGTGGCTTGCGCGATGCCTACGGACTGAAACAATGACGAGTCCATGCACATATAGACATGGAACACATTTCCGAGAAGGCAGCAGGACAATCTGAACTACTGTAGTACCATCGGCGTAAGTCTTGGCATTGACAGTGCGCCAAAAATGCAATTACGTGATGTCTGTACGAATGCAAAAAGTGAATTTTGTCGACATCAGACTTACCAAGCACTGTCGCAGCCCAATGCTTTACCGATGGAAATACGAAACAAAAATAACATTTTTAAATAAGGAGCACCAAAGAAGGCGATGGCATGAGCTTCGCACCGGAATCCATGCTTTTCAAGGTCCATGCAACATTCTTGCGCCTCGAAAGTTAAGGGAATGTTCCACATTGGTCAACCTTTTCATCGTAGACGAGGCTGCTCTAAAAAAACGCTAACTGCAATTTTAGCTCATTTCTTAAAACAAAATCTCTAGATGAATACAAATGTAATTAATTACGGATATTCTGCAGTAATCCGATAATGCAACGCAATAATGACCTTCTCGGAACCACTACACAAGCCTGAGACACATCACGCAAACCCTTAAAACAGGACAAGGCTGAATAAGACACGGGGTGGAATTAACGGGAATTCGCTTTAAAACTCTGTTAATAATGGGCCTTACGAAATACTATATACCATGAATTTGCTTCTAAGAATACAAGCTACACCTTAACTACCTGAAGTCATATACGTGTTCCAGGCTCCAGGTTCCGTGTCGAATTCGTGGCTCCCTAAAGTCCGTTGAAAATAACGCCCGAAATCAGCTACAAATTGCAGGGAACCTGGACGAGACATGCATGTTTTAAACCGTAAGATGCGACGGCGGAATGTATGTGCGGCTGGAACTTTTCACAGAATGTAGGACTTTTTGCCATATTTGCAACCAAACTGCGCATTGATCTCTAACTCACCACACAGCTGAAATTGTCATTAAAACATATAATTAAAAAATATAATTAGCCCCAGATCGGTTCAAAACACTTTCGAAAATTGACATTTCTCGGTTCTTCTTGCTCAGAAATATGTGTTGCGTTCACATCTGGATCGATCTTTAGATAAAATAGAGAGCATTTGGCAGCATTTACAACCAAGAGTAAATACTGACCTTTGACTCTCCTGAAGGATCAGATGAAATGGCCCCGGGGCAGTTTAAAATGCTTGAAACTTAATGCTTTCCCGCGTTTCCTACCCAAAAATACGGGTATAGTTTACATTTGGCAGGAACTTTTGCTAAAATCAACTGATTTTTTTTCGCGGTTTGCAATCAAAGAGTACACTGCTCTTTTACTCTCCTCATCGATGAAATGTAATTAGACCTAGGCCGCTTTAAAAATTTCCATAATCTATATCCTTTCAGCCCTTCTTACTACACAATATGCTTAACGTTTATATATGATAGAACCAAACAGTTCTTGCAATTTCTGCAATCTAAGTAGTCAATTCGGCTTCTTCTTTCAATTCATATCACTTCATCAGGCCCAATCGGCCCACATTTCATATTCTATGGCATGTGTTCTGTGACAGAATGACCATCATAAAATGGAGATTGTGTTTTGGGGCGCATCTGCCCGTATTCAAATTAAGCAACTAACACCGCCCAGGTGCGTCATGTTATTGATGGTTTCAACAAAATAGCTCTGATGTAGTCAAAAACACGCGCTCTTATTGGTGATTTTCGCAGAAGAAACAACAGCAATTTCTAAAAACAACCACTGGTTGACTGATTTTTTAGTACAAATTATATTGGGTATATCTGCAGCGAAACGGCCCTAGTTCCAAACGTGGCCGCTAATGGCGCTGCAAATAATGCGCTTTCGACGCCTAACCACTTATTTGTGTGATGGACTGGGAGTGCCCGTTTATGCATCATCTTCGGGACTCCAAATCATCGTGGGTGTTCACCGCATAAGTTCCCATGTTGAATTCATAAATAGTTCGGGCGGGGGGAGGTGGTCAACAATGTGGGAGGGGAAGGGGGGGGGGGTGCCAGAGGTAAAGCGCAAAGAACTACACCCATTAATCCTGCGAATCGTTTCGGATCTTTCCCTCCGATCCAGAAAGATTTTGAACGCTCCACATGGCCCTCCGACAGACGCTGCGAAGTCGCATGGAAATCCATTCTGTCCCCAGAATCTACGCCCATGAACGCCACCTACGTCTCGTTCCTCCCATTTCTTTCGTCCATCGATCCGCTTACGTGCTCCCACTATGGGGCCGGCGCCGATCCGTGGCGGCGCCACCGGGGGTGGGGGGGGGGGGGGCAGCGTGGGGAACTTACCCCTACGTTGGACAAATTTAACGTTGTTCCAACGGCGGCGCATGAACAGAAAGGACTCGAAAATGTCCTTTGCCTCCCCCTTCCTCTCGCCCCGAAAATGTGGCGCTGATGGCGGAAGATGGACAACATGCATTTCTAACCTGACACGGCGAGTAGTCACCTCAGCAATGACTGGGGAGTTTTAAAACAGGTGATTTTTCCCCCTCTCAAAGCCGGGGTCAGCACCTGCTTCGCGCCTCATCTTGCAGTACATCGATTCGTGTAGTCAGGCGACCCCAAGGATTCCAGCCTTCAGATTATCCAGCATCTCATCATTGTTTCAACAGGACAGTCATCACCGTGTTGCGGACATAGCTCTGAAGATTCACAAAAGAGGGTATCGATTCGATTATGATTCACAGCTCAAGAAGGTCATTCTGATTCTGCTTCACATTGGAGAACAGAGAACAGATTCCATTCTGATTCAGAGATCATTTTTAACTGCACGGAATCGATTTGATTCAGGATTAGCGATTCGTGATCCGTGTCACGTTTGAATTTTGTGCCGAATTTTCACCTACACATTTTCAAAGCAGGCACCAATGAGTTGCACGGTTGGTTTGGGGTCATAATCGAAGCTACGTATCGCATGCAGACCTGTGTTCCTGCTAAGTACGTTGTCTACATAAAGGTACTTAGTAAGGTATCACAAACTTCCCGCAAACGGAGGATCCCAAGCCCAACAGGTTGCACGCTGACATAACAGGCATCTTACCAATGATCGTCTAAATCTTGCTTTGATTTGCGACCCAATACAAACTATGACGCCTCCAGCATCAATAGTTCCCAAACCAAACGCCTGAATGGCAAACGGGTACATCTCAGCACGTGCGTCCCACCCACACCAGGCTGAAGCTATTCACATGCAAAACACCCAAAGGTATCGACTGTCATGCATCACGTGCTCCTGTCCACCAATTTCCAGCATCCCCGCGGTAGCAGTTTTGCAGCACTCAAGTAATATCTTGGGCATCTTGCGCTTCACGTACAACCCGCACCCCTGTTTCGGCCTGAATCCATCGAAATTGATCGTACAGCTGCCTGCACGCCTTTCCATGCTATTATCGCACCAGACTGCGCCATCTGCGTCCCGGAACTTGACCCATACCAAACACGGAGTAAAAAAGGCGCAAGCGCATTGCACGTGACCTCTTGCACCCTGGCCATTATATGGGGTACCGTTACATAGGTCTGGAGGAGGTTTATCTACCTACCAAAGGTGGTTCGCCACGTGGATCGCATGAGGGTGCCGACCACAACATGCAACCGCAAGCGGGGCCCATGTTGTAACCAAGTCCAGAGTTAACGGCACTCGGCGTTTGATTTGTACTCGTGATTAATAGAATTCTGCAAACGTCCGGCTCTCGCCACGTGGCACGTGCCACACGCCACGAATCGATTCGAAACCTACACTTCAGTTTGTCCGCCGAGTGGGCGCACGCGATAGTGCCACTTATGTCGCGATCGGCTGGCACATTCAGCATGCATGAAGTCTCAAATCGCGCAGCAGGCTTTTACCTCTTTTCATTTTGAACTAGAGGCAAACTATCTATCTCAAATAAATGCACTAAGGTAGGTATCACGAACTTCCCGCAAACTTCCCATATGTAAATCCATTAAGTTTCACGCTCACATGGGTGGCATTTCGGCAATGATGTCCGAAATCTCGTTTGTCCTGGATGACGTTTGTGACTTTGCAGCCCACCACAAAATTTGGCGCCTCCAGCATCAACGGTTTACAAACCAAAGGTCTAAATGGCAAAGGGGTACACCAAAGCACGTGCGTCCCGCACACACCAAGCTGGAACTACTGACGTGCAACAGCCACATATAAACTGCCACGTATCACGTGCTCCTGCCCGATAATTTTCAGCATCCCAGCGGGAGTAGTTTTGCAGCAAAGACGAAGGGGTATTATTACTGGGTACCTCGCGCTCCACGTGCAAGCTGCACCCCCGTCCCGACCTAAATCCATCGAGATTGATCGCCCACCCGTCCGTCCGCCTTTTCAAGTCACCATCACCCCACCGAACAGCGCCGTTTGCGAGCCAGCAGTTGGCCCATAAGAAAACACGGGTGGACGGCAGTTGGCCCATACGAAACACGGGTGGACAGCAGTTGGCCCATACGAAACACGGGTGGGAAAAGGCGTACGTGTGCTGCACGTGGCCCACTGAACCATATTCATCATGTGGGGTTTCGCTGGATAGCCCTAGTGCTGGTCCATCTACCCAACAAATTTCAGCCGCCTAGGTCACGTCTGACGGCACTCGGAGGCTCCTGATTCCAAATCGAAACACGTGCCTGTGGATCGCCACGTTGGTCGCACGTGGGTGCCGTCCACAAAAGCACGCACCCCCAAATGGGGCGCACTGAGTCTTGAGTCAACAATACCCGCCGTTTGACCTGCACCCGTGATTAATTGAATTCTGGAGAGGTCCGGCTCTCGCCACGTAGCACGTGTCACACGCCACGAATTTCTTCGAAACCTACACCACAATCTGTTCGCCGAGTCGGTGCAACCGATAGTGCCACTTGTTTCGCGATCGGCTGTCGCGTTCGAGCGCTAGATGCTTGGAAGCTTGGACTGACTGACTGACTGACTGACTGACTGAATGAATGAATGAAGGGAAGGAAGGAAGGAAGGAAGGAAGGAATGACAAACAACTCGATCTGAACTTTTCCGAACGACAGCAATGAATGACATCACACTCGCTAAACGCGTGCAAAGTACGCTTTCAGCTCCTGCTGTTTTAAATTACAGCTGGTATTAGGCAACAATGATGAGGTATGTCATATGCTCCATGGCATTTGTATGTACGGCATTAGGGTGGTGCATTTTTTATTTTTTACTTATTTTTTAACTGTGGCTGACCAAAATTTTCCCTATGATTTGGTTTATTCGAGGCACACACAGCGATTTTTAACAAAAATGTACAATATCTAGGGGCCGCGCATCGACCTTGAAAAGGTAGTTTTGGTGAAATTGGGCTCATCATCAGCTTCTTACTGAACTGAGATAACTGGTCATGTGGACATATTTTCGGAATCCTCTCAATGAAAGAAGCCATCTCATGTACTCTTTAAGTTCGAGGGTCACGTGGTTTAGAAGTTACAACCAACTAGAAGCTGACGTGTATTCGACTCACGCTCAACATATACCTGACCTAGTGCCGAAAAACAACAGTATCATCTCCAGGAACGACCAGGAGGTGGTATGGCGCTGTTATTATCACAGGAACGCTGAGCATCCATTTACTGGCATACTTTGTGAGGTGTGTTGCCCTCGTACCCCCGGGGTTGCACACGCCTTTCTGCACCGCGAGCGGCTTGTGTTACAGATGCTCGTGGCGGCGGCGGCGGCGCTGATCGGCCGGGGAGTCGGAGTGGGGCTCGGGGAGACCGGTGGAGATCGGTGGACCTCAAAGCAGTGGGTAGGGATACTGGGTAGGTAGGTAGGACCTCACAGTAATAACAGGTAGGGGTGGACAATGCGAGGTGTGCCGCTCTGCTATTGCCCCCGAGCTGAACGCGCGTCCGGCGGCGGCGGCCCAGGACAAGGGAAGACAGGCGCTCGCTGCGGAAGAGCAATTTGAGATGACGCACTTGATTACTGTTTTGAAAGCTGCCGTCTTCTCTTGCCAAGAAACACTTTGTCGTTCCCGCTTATCGCTGCCTGACGTGGGCCCAACTAATCCCCGTAAAATTGCATGTCTCCTTTCTTGACATCGCCTGAGCGCAGTCGGTTTCTTCTGATCTCTTCAACAGCATCGGGAGCTCCGATGTTCGATAGCTCGTCCACACTTTCCGAGAATTTTTCCCTACCTATACCTGCATCATTGACTCTCTTCTTCTTCTGCAGCGAGTGCCTCTCTTCCCACAGTAATAACATTTATCACACTTTTATGTTCCAAAACGTCACAACATTTTCCATCGTGGCTTTGAACGCGGCCTTCCTGCCAGAAGCTCCCTGACTGGCTGGGAGGAAGCGCTGGAGAACTTGGCGCGCGGATGGCAACCTGGCGCCACAGATCAAGGAAGACCAATGACGAACACGTCCATGGCTGACTTAGCTGCTCTTGGTGCTTTCATAGCTGCTCTTTCGCCGAATCAACAGCCTTTTCGAGTCTTTCCACTGCTGGCCATTGTCGGCTTATCCACCGGAAACGCTACACTCATCAGACAAGGAGCAATCGCCTTAACTGTTCCATAGATCCATGCAGACCCCAATCCACCCCACACGAACAGATCGTAAAACTAGACTGTGGCGAGCAGAAAACTGATGCCGCGGGCCGCCGCCGCCGGACGCGCGTTCAGCTCCGGGGAATACCAGGGCGACACACCCCGCGCTATAACCTTTTACCTATTATTAGTATGAGGCCCTTCCTGCCTACTTATCCCAATATTCCCTACCCACTGCTTTCAGGTCCACCGATCTCCACCGGTCTCCCCGAGCCCCACAAAGACTTCCCGGCCTACCACCACAGCTGCCGCCGCCGGCACCTGTAACACAAGCCGCTCACGGCGTACAAAGGCACGGGCAACCCCAGGGGTACGAGGGCGGCACACCTCACAAATAATTTCAGTAAATATATGCTCAACGCTCCTGTTGTAATAGCAAAACCATGCCACCTTCTTGCCGGTTCTAGGGATGATACTCTCGTTTTTCGGCACTAGATCAGGTACATGTTGTGGGTGGGTTGAATACACGTCAGCTTCTAAGGGATGCAAAGTCTAAACAACATGCCCCACGAGCTCGCGAAGTACATGAGATGACTTCTTTCACTGAGAGGATTCAGAAAATATGGCTACAGGACCAATTCAGCAAAAAGTTGCTAATCGGCACAATGGAACCACGACGAGCCTTTTCACTGTCCGATATTTTTCAATGTCGTTAAAAATCCATGTGATTCCATAAAACCAAATTATGGGCAAAGCTTCGGTGAACTTCAATTTCCGAAAATTCTTAAAACGCGCCGGCTTAACGGGCATAGGCACTGTGTCAAAATTCAATTTGTGTGGATTGCAGGATGAAAAAATCCCAACATGTAAATAAGTTCGTTTCTTTTGGGGGTCAAAGGTAAGGATAAAAATATTCACCAGCAATCACCCATAAATAAGGCTTCTTGCATTTATGTTTAACAAGAGCTAACAACAGTAAAGGAAAAGTCTCATTTCTCATTACATCGTAACTAAAATTTTCAATTCCCATTTTCGTTAAGTAAGCAACGTATGCATTCAAATATATCAGGATTTGGGAGTAGATTCCCTGAATCGATTCCCTAGAACTCTGTGAATCTACTGCTGATTCTTGAGGCGAAAGGTGATTCTGATTCTAATTGACAGTTGTTGAACAGAAAATCGATTCTGATTCCGATTCACCAATGGAGCTGGTGAACCAGAATCGATTATAATTCGATTCTGAAACGCTTGCCACTCTGGTTGCGGAAACCTGAAAGCAGTGCAAGTGCAGAACGTCGAATGAAGTCAGCAGGTGGGTGATACTAGTGACATCTATGCATACACATCGTAACTAATAATGGCTGATCCCGGAAACGGTGGCGCCACCTGTCGGCGCATCCGATCGAAGCAGTGGCGGCGCCACAGGTGGGGAGGGGGAAGAGGACAGCGGCCCCTCAGCTCGGGAAAATCTTTCATCATCTCCACGGACTTGTATGGAAAGAAAGGATCCAGACATGTCTGCCTTCGCTGTCCTAAAAACCCGGCGCCGTGAACGGATCGGACACTCCATTTTGCCACAACATGGGTACCGATTATAACAGAGCAGTGCCTGCAAAATTCCTTGAGAATAGCAGCACCACTGGTGGTCATGACAGTTGCAATGACAGCCAATTATGAGCCAATTAGAGGGCCTGAGAGAGCTCTCAACCCGCTTTTGGTTATATCACTGGCTGCATCAATGAAGCCTGTCTTCGATGCACTAATGCAAACATCAAATACCGCAAACGCTAGCGTCCTCCGTCCAGGGGTAGACCGCAAATGGTGACGGCTCTACCAACGCGATTTTTCAGGTTTTCATGGTGCTGCATGGAAGGGCATTTAAAACGTTCTAATCCCACTGACCTTAAAATGATCTTTCGCCTAGTTCCTTTCACAGAAGGAGAGAAATGTGACATAATCGTTCAACCACAAAAGTGGTTTATCTAAGCAAAATTCATTCCGTACAAACAGAAAGAAACCCAATGACCATATCCTCCGCGGAAAAGGTAATTCTAATCATTGTTGGTGCCGAAAGAGGTATCACACCACAGTTTTGAGAATGAAGGCATAGAAACCCAGAAAATGCTACTAGATTGGCTTTCAGACATATTTTCATTCCTATTCTGTGTCACATATTGTCTTTACGGCTCAAAATTAAGGGAAGCCCAGTTGTAAATATGTGACATATAGCCAGAGGCACAGTCTCGGCGAATGGGGGCCAGGCCACTTCCATAAAGAGATCGACTCCACCGCACCGAAAGCCCTGTAAGCCCCAATTTTAAACCTCGACATTGACTCCTGAAGCGAACCTGCGTCTGAAACTTCTTGAGTCCGCCAGTTTTTGGTTGTTTCCGCGGCCTGTCCCGGCCTGCTGTTCCGGGCCGCGGTTCCGTCCGGCCCCGCCGCGGCCGGACGCTGCGCTGCATGTTTTCCGAAGCCGGCGCGGCGGCCGGCCGGGCGGCCCGGTCTCCCAGAATAGCCGCGGGCTGAATCAGACGGACAAAAACGGTGTCGGAGCGGCGCCCACCTGCGGCGCCGACCGACGGACGGGCGTCGCCGCCGCCGCCCGGCCGCCGGCACCGCACCACACGGGCCCAGGGAGCGGGGCACAGGGAGCCGCACACAGGGAGCGGCGCACAGGGAGCCGCACATAGCGAAAGACATACAGGGAGCGGCGCACAGGGAGCCGCACACAGGGAGCGGCGCACAGGGAACCGCACATAGCGAAAGACATACAGGGAGCGGCACACAGGGAACGGCACACGGAGAAGCGCACGGGGCGCAGTGAAACAAGGAACGGCCACGGATCAGGGACGGGTGCCAAATCGGGGATCGGCGGCAGCCATAGGACACAGGGGACAGCGAGCCATTGGCGGCAGCCATAGGACACAGGGGACAGCGAGCCATTGGCGGCAGCTGTAGGACACAGGGAACAGCGAGCCATTAGCGGCAGCGGTCCAGGGTCGGGCCGGCCGACCGGAGCGACCCCGGATCAGAGCGTTCCCCGGTCCAGTCGCCCTCGTCTGTCGCTCGACAAACGAAGCAGCACTGAGTCAGGGGTCACCGGTCCAGGAAGCGGCACCAGCTCAGGAACCGGTACTGGGCCGGGGAGCACAGGCGTGTGCGAATACCGGCGTAAAAACGGGCGGATGGTTCCCAAGATCGCTGCTGTGACAAGGCGACGCCCCGTTCGGTGTCACGTTATGACTGATACATGCATCGTCACGGTAAATCGTCCCGCACCAGGAGCTAACGTCAGCCGTACATTCCGTTACAACTCATCTCTTGCGGCATCACTGATCGGTGCAGTCTAGCTGACAAACCAAAGCCAGAGACGGCACGAACATTTAACAGCCATTCGTAGTTACAATGGCTGCGGTCGAGCTGTGGAGGCCGCTGAGGGCTAAACGAAAGTCGGTGAAAAGTAATCCGTCCAGTTCGCAGAATGGACGCAATGACTGCGAATGAGGTTTGGTTCTAGCCATGACCCAGTTTTAACTTCAAGGATGTTGCGCTATTTGCGGTTTCCTTTTTCAGGGTGCACCTTGAGCTTCGCTGAAAGTCTTAGAAAGCAGGCTAAAGGGATTACCAAACCAGACATGGCCAATGGCCCCACGACAAGCCACCGTGCCGACTGGGCTCAGTTCCAGGAGACGAACGTACCAGACAAGGCCATATACGCCACCAGTGGGACATCTAAAACACGGTCCCATGGGCGGGACATCCCACGCAAAACCCACTTAATGGCGAAATATCTCACACATGGCATTTTAGCGCCGTACTCGAAAATCCCAAACATGCCCAGCCACGTGTATCTGGAAGTCGAGAGCTCGTTGGGCATCCGAATCAGCATCAAAAGATGAGATGAAGTCGCTTTTCAATGTAGTCTCTCGAGTCAGCTTTACAAAGTCAGTGCACTTTAGGTCGGAGAGTGAGAGTGGGAAGTAGTTCTATGGCGCAATGTTGCAGCTTCACAGCACTCGACAGATGTTTCCGACACCAGAGCCGCGCCGCGCCCATTCGTCCTGTCCTCACGCTTAAAACGCCGGCTTTAAGCCAGACAAAACGGCCGTTTTCTGCCTTCCGCAAACAACACGTGACCGTATCGACGCCCCGGCGTGGTTCTGGCACAAAAGACTACTGAAAGTGCGACAAATCGGACAATGGCACTCCGGAAACAGAAAACCGACCGAGACCGGGGAAAAAACGGGACCGAGACCCCTTCCCCACTCCTCTACACCTCTATATGTGTCAACACGGAGATTTGCCACACCCGCTCCGTCGCGTGACAAACCGAGCCAGAAGTGACGCAGACTCCGCGCCACGTGCCGGGCGACGGGCGTGGTCGCAGGGGAAGACCAACCAGCGGCACTCAGCACAGCCCCACACGACGAAATGCTCCGCGGAAAGGCGCTTCAGTCAGCCAAAAGCACAAGTCAAAACACTACAAAAAAACACTACAAAAAACACTACAGGAACCTCCTCGAAGTCTCACTTTGGAAATGAGCCCCATTTCTGGCGTAGTGCCTGAATGGCTCTCTCACTGTAAGATGAAATGCAGCCGGAGAAGGGAAAGCATCTCGTGGCACGACGCCCTGGGCGTCAACGTTACGACCAGACCACGAGTGACACCCCCAGACAGACAGAAGCTGGGGACAAAACAAAACACCGGCAGAAATGGAGACGTCCTCCTGCCGGCCGGAAACGGAGCGCGCCAGCGGCCCGGCAGCCCCTGTAATCGGGCCCGGCCGCCAGCCGCCGTCCCGCCGGCACTTTTTGTCGCAGATAAAAACGACCCCTTTCGTCGACGGGACCGGATACCGCGCCGCACCGGCTGAACCGCGTGCTGACGTAAAAAAACACACGCCCGGCAGCGTCGCGTTCGACTCGGACGGACCCGGATACCGACGGGTCTCGGTGAGTCTGGGGAAAGTATCTGGTCCGATACATCGGACGCGGACTGGACTCTACTGGCGCGGCTCGTACAGACTCATCACACTCAGACCCCAAATCCTGGTCCAGGATCTGACAGGATCTCCGAACCGTGGGTCAGGCAGCTCAAACAGGCACCTGGCTCTTCCTGAAACTCCAACTGTTCTGACAATCCGCCTCGACGTGACATATTCGTCCCGCGGTCCAGTGAAGGTTGTGTCCTGGTTCACCGAACTTCGGGCACCACGTAATTTGCGTTCCAGTCCCACGCGGTTCACCAATGACAAGCGAGTGACCAAGATTCGGCGGTCCCAGCAGCAACTGAGCCATGCTAATCGGCTGCAACTGGTGGCCAGTCTAAAGCGAAGCGCATGAGCCCGGTTCATGGTTCAAACGGTCGTAAGGTCGTGAAGTGCACGGTCACTGGTCTGGTCCGGTCACGATCACCAGCCGTCAGTCTCCGGCGGCGCGAGACAGCGCCGTCATCTTGAGACTGTACGAGGTGTGGACCACGCCAAGACAGAGCCACACCGTATGGCATCCACCTCCTTCCGCCGGCCACGGAACAGACGCTCGCTGCCAGAGGACGGCGGACAACAGACAAAACGTATCGACGGGCGCCCGCAGACTGGGTGAACACCCACTGCTCGGCGACAGCAGGCAGCTGCCCACCGCTTTAACTCCGCGCGAATCAGGGCGTCCATGACCGGAAGCCCGTTCGAACTCCACGAGGAGCGCGGCCCGGACGGCCGGGAGGCGGCGGCGCTCGGTCGCGACTCACCGTCCTTGGCCCGCGGCGAGCACGGGTCGCAGCTGCTGGCCGAGAGCGGCGACAGGCGCGCGAAGCCGGCCGACGGGCCCAGCGGAGAGGCCGCCCCGCCGGCCCGCTCGCCGGGCGACGGCGGCCAGCCGCCGGGCGAGGCGGCCGTCAGCTGGCGCTTCAGCAGGCTGGGAGGCGAGCGCGCCGGCTCCAGCGGCACGCCGCCGGCCAGCGGCGAGTCGCCGCCGCGCACGCCGCGGATCAGTGACGTCACGGACACGGTCGCCAGCGTTGCGACTCAGAGGCGACGGCGCTCCATGGCGCAGGCCGACCTGCGGGAAAACGGATCGTAAGAACAGGACGCTCTGAACGAGCGACAAGAACGTGCCAGGAAAAAGGTTCTTAACAAAACAAAATACGGACAGTGTGGCGTTTGCTCTCCTTAGACAAACGTGTGCCGATGCAGCCCGTGCCCACATACACGCGGCATAAAGAATGCACAACAATATACGTGAAGTACGGGACGATAGAATGCCAAACCCTGCCACAAAATGCGCCTCATTCAAAAGTCACCACGTCAAAATGCGCCTCATTCACGTCCACGGAGTGGAAGCACTTAAGAAGGTCCCTCAACACACGCTTTGAACCGTCTTACATAAGTCACCGCACGCGACCTTTCCAACAGACATGCCATCCTCAATCTACAGCAGGAGCGCCATGGCTGGTTTTCCTGGCCCACGAGGGCCCAGAGTATAGTTCCCTGCCGTCCCCTAGATGGCAGGCCGTTCGAGGACGGCCGGCCGCTGGCGCCGTCTGGCGGACCGGCCGCGCGGCGCCCGGGGCCGCTGCACGTGTTTTCGCCTGCGGCGTGGTGGGGGTGCAATCGATGGCGGCGGAAGGTCACGGACGCGACGAAGGACGGCGGCGCCCGTGGTCGGAGGCGTCCGCCCGGGTCGGCGAGGCCGTCGACCGCCGCCGGCCGGCCCCGATCGCCGCCGGGCCACGGAGGACGGCCGGCGCCGCCGCCCGGCTACGCAGCAGCCCAGACGAAGGCCGGCGGCACTTCGGGGGAACGAGGTCGCAAGGTAACCGAGGCCTCCAGCCAGCCGGAATTGATGCAGCTCTGGCCTACGGCCTACGGCCGTGAGGACTGGCAGAAGTGGAACAGGGTGCAACGGGGAGACTTGCTGTAACACGGCCAGACACTGTATGGCGGAAAATAGGTGAGACAGCTTGAGACCGGTTGCGAAACACAAAACACTCGAGAATCTGAAGGATAGGATTGGCGGGAGGCAGAAGCGGTTGAAGGAAATGCGGAGGAGACTCACACGTCTCCACCTCCTAAAGGGCACACTCAGGAGCAACAAGGAGCAGGACCATAACCTTGGCTACACTCTCATGACTAATGAGACAAAAGTGTGGCCAAACGTTTTTCGAACTAACAAAAATATGAGAAGGTGTGGAAGACGTGGGAATCCCATACATTATCCAATTAGTCTATCGCAACGGACTGATATTAATTTGTGGCAATCTCTGCAGAGATCTGCGAACAGTGAACAAATGCAACGGACACCCGGCCTCAACATCTTGCCTCTTACTTTTATCTGCTGACAAGAACAGACTACTGCAAAAAAGGGGTAAACAAAGTGGCAATTCTGATGCGACAGACCCTCCCCTCACATTAAATCGAAGAGAGTATATTACATAATAGTAGTACCAATGTCACAAGCAAATCAATATGCCCACGCTTGAAAAAGTAACTCTGATCATCAAGTAATTATTCCGCCTCAATCCAAGGTTGCTGTGCTACTCTTGAATTGGTAAATGTCACCACAGGCAGGCATTCGCAGAACAGCCTGGTATACGTTGACCAGTTCGCGCCAAAACAGGAAAAGACAAATAACCATGGTAAAAATACTTCAGTCGACTCGTATCACGGCTCAGATGCACTGGATCTGCTCAGCGTTCAAGTTTTGAGTGTTTTTTCCTGAGCTTGTCGACTTCTGTCGTTAAAAACATCTTCTCATATCGACTTAATGGACCGAAGACAACGGAACATAGCATAAGGGTTAAACTCACAGCCACAAAGGATTAAATCCGTGGGTGTAGACGATTAAGCTTCCGGGTATAATAGTAAATACTAATTATTCGCACTTCATACCCCAGAACAGTTAGTGACATGAGCCATCGCATCCGTCCAGGAGACATACGGAAACATCACGGACTAAGGTTGGAAAATGTGTTGTTTTGTGGTGCTGAAGAGCACTGGAAAATATGTATTTCGAAAACATTTCATAATCCAAAAGCATGATTTTATGCCTCCATCAAGACGCTACATTATAACCATGTTGACAAAGTCCTAACTCTGCAAGCAAAAGACTCTGTCTCTATTCACTAAGAAGCAGGTATGACGTCATGAATGACTTCCACAAAAACGCCGACTTAAACCAGTATTACTGCTTGCAAAACTTTGCACTTTATAGCACAAATTATGCTCCGACACCAGAACAAAAAATAAATTTACAGACCTGCCACGGACGCATCAATGCTTATCGTGCAAAGTCAATATAAATAAAATGATGCATGTGATTTCGACTTAACAGATAACAATGAATGAAGGTCGACCAGCGTCCAAGACCCAGCAAAATCGTCCGAACTACCTGGTCTGATTTTTTATCGAGATCGGCCTTCCTTCAGCGCTATCCGAAAAGTCGAAATCACATAAACTAACCTGAAGATAAACGACAGCGACATGGCACTGCGTCAACATATAAAGTGATGCACTCAACCAGCGGCCGGCATATTTCCCAGGCCGCGTCCGAGCGGTCGGTACAGAGAGGCCCCGCCCGTGTCCACAGAGCCGGTACAGAGAGGCCCCGCTCGTGTCCACAGAGCCGGTACAGAGAGGCCCCGCCCGTGTCCACAGAGCCGGTACAGAGAGACCCCGCTCGTGTCCACAGAGCCGGTACAGAGAGGCTCCGCCCGTGTCCACAGAGCCGGTACAGAGAGGCCCCGCCCGTGTCCACAGAGCCGGTACAGAGAGGCCCCGCCCGTGTCCACAGAGCCGGTACAGAGAGGCCCCTCTCGTGTCCACAGAGCCGGTACAGAGAGACCCCGCTCGTGTCCACAGAGCCGGTACAGAGAGGCCCCGCTCGTGTCCACAGAGCCGGTACAGAGAGGCTCCGCCCGTGTCCACAGAGCCGGTACAGAGAGGCTCCGCCCGTGTCCACAGAGCCGGTACAGAGAGGCCCCGCCCGTGTCCACAGAGCCGGTACAGAGAGGCCCCGCTCGTGTCCACAGAGCCGGTACAGAGAGGCCCCGCCCGTGTCCACAGAGCCGGTACAGAGAGGCTCCGCCCGTGTCCACAGAGCCGGTACAGAGAGGCCCCGCCCGTGTTTACAGAGCCGGTACAGAGAGGCCCCGCTCGTGTCCACAGAGCCGGTACAGAGAGGCCCCGCTCGTGTCCACAGAGCCGGTACAGAGAGGCCCCGCCCGTGTCCACAGAGCCGGTACAGAGAGGCTCCGCCCGTGTCCACAGAGCCGGTACAGAGAGACCC
Source organism: Capitulum mitella (assembly GCA_030062745.1). NCBI lineage: Eukaryota > Metazoa > Arthropoda > Thecostraca > Pollicipedomorpha > Pollicipedidae > Capitulum > Capitulum mitella. The sequence continues at coordinate 31,167,640 of CP099844.1, forward strand.
CGCTCGTGCCCGCAGAACAGGTACAAAGGTCTTGCTCGCATCCAAGTACTGCGTCTCAGCGCCACCAGGGATCAAGTATGGGGGAGAGTCGGTCGCTGAACCAGCATCGACCGACAGAGACGGCGAGACATGCGCACTATTCTGTCACCATACCGACGCGCCCCTTCCGGAACACAGCACCTAGCGAGCTGTTAGCGTGAAGATTCTCGGGAGACTCGAGTGTAAGATGTGGCCCCGTATTCTGACAGTGACAAGAAAAGGAAAGAGAGCAAACCCGCCACTCAGTTCGTGGCCAATTCGAGACGGCAGTAATCCAGACACTGTCTGAACTTCCACGAAGAAGTAGCTTTCTTATAAACAAAAAAAGACGTAACACATCGTCTCAAAAACACAGGAAATAAGCCAACCAGCAAGATCAACCACAATGGCTTGTGTCCACCGGTCCCAATACAAATGATCAGCAGATTTTCACGTCGCTCAGGTCTCTGACAATCAAGTTTCGTCGGCACGCTGCAAGGTGTACAAACACACTCCAGCAGTACACAGGCATCAAAGGACGCGGGCGCCGCCATGCTGACACGGTACACATCGACAACGTTGTGCCAGCCGTTGGAGCGCGGGGGCTGCAGTCAGCCACAAGGGCAGTGGCACTGATAACAGTCAAAGAGAAGAAAAACGATGACAGATGGCACGCCAAACATTAGATTGAATGTTTCAGATTCAAAGGCTCAAGGGTGTTATATTCCAAATGAGCCAATATCTGGCTAACATTGCACAAAATAGCTTCACCTAATTTTCCACGTCTTTTTTAGTCCTACTCCGTGCGGAGGGGGGAGGCAGATTCTGCTCTATCTCCGGTTTTTCGCCTGCCATTTGCAGGCTTCTTTAAACTGCTTCACGACATTTGCTGAGTTTTCCGGAATATGTTTCTGACATGTTGTGACAGAATTTCAAAACTTTCCTCCTCCACAGACGGCCCGGGACACGTTTCTGATGCATGCTTGTGGAATACCACGTTTTCTGGATATGGCGCATTTCGAAACGGTCATGTCATATTTCGATCCCCTTTACAATGTCACGGACAGACAGCTAAAATGATCGAAATATCTGTAACCTACACATTTTCAAGTATGTTCCAGAGAAATGTTGGTCAATGGCGGATTCAGGGGCACGTACGAAATGGCATTTGCATTTTATTACTCCTACGCATTTTTGGCTCACTGTATGAATAAAACAAAGTTAATGTGTGAAACAGGCATCTTTATCCGATTTACGCATACATTTGACCTATAAATACTGCCGGGGGCGTCTGCTGGCATTGGTTTTCGGGTGCATATTTCGTCCAAAGACATGTGCAGTGGGTCTAACGAGTCTGGACCCATGTGATTGGTTGTGTTAGTACCACATACATTTCTATGAAACGCCATATATTTCCGTGGAAACAAGAAACAGAAGCGGCTCCAGAAAATGGAATATTTTCCGATTACGAATCAGGTCCCCAAACTCAAATTACGTTGTGAAATGAATTAGTATTTCCCAAAACGTGTGCCCCTTTTTAAGGGACCTGGATGCGCCCACCAATTTTAAAAATCGACCTCTTCCTAATATATGTGGCTTTCCAACTGTCGGTAGAATGCCATGACGTAGAACAAAACCGATCCTAAAATGTGCTAAAAAAAACACAGAAAACCCCTATTTATACCCTTATTTTAAGCCCCATGTCCCCTTTCTGAGGATTTTTAATATTTCTCAAGAAATGTAGATTTCGCTACAAGCTATCGAATGCCGTTTTCCGCTACCAAACAGGACCAGTAGTGTCCGAGACCGTTTTCTTCTTTCTTTCTTCTTTTTCTTTCTCTTCTTTCTAGATTTCCTGCGGGGGCCGAGTCTGCCCGGTACAAGCGTCATCGTATGTACCGGGCAGGAACACGAAACAGGGATAACGCAAATATAAGAAAACAACGCTGGAGTGTTATCAGCTGACAAATGCCACATGACCACCGAGTAGGTACTCACACCGGTACTGAAACAGGGCGGGGGGGGGGGGGCAGCGGGGCTGACCGCCTCTCCCAACTTTCCGTTACTCCAGCATACGTTATATGGTATTGTATAGAAACACTAGCTGAAGTCGCCCGTTCCCATTTTTTTACGTTCCCACCTACTCTCCAAGTCCAATATGTGGCATGCTGCACGCCACACTACCATCGGCACGTTGGCAAGGCCACCTCGCCCGGCCGACGCTCCATATCAGTCACGAGATCAGCGCGCACCAGACGGGGCGGCCCGTTCACCGTCGCCGTCCCAGGCTCAGGTCGAGCCGGGCGGCCGGATCAGCGACGGCCGAGACGGCCCCGGGGCGTCCGGCGGCGTCCGGGAGACCGGGGCAGTATCGGGGTCAGACCAGGCCCGGCCCGGCAGCGCGAGACGCCGCCTCAGTGCAGCCGGCGCGGAACACACGTCTCGCGGGCTCGCCAGCCCGGTAAAAGGTCAGACGGCGTCAGACGGCCACGGTTAAGTACCTCAATGCGATCACGTTGTCTGCAGAACGCCCATTGGCGTCCCGAGGACTCCAGTGGCAAGAAGGCTACGTGGCGAGCAGGACCAACACCTTGCCTTATAGTGGCACCATGCATGACGAGAGAGGATCTATCACGGGAGCTGCACAGACTCGAATGAAAAAAGGGTTGACCCTGGCGACACCATGAAGAAGCGCAAGACCTTCCATGCAAAGTCTCTCATCGATCCTATCATAAAGGTGAAGAGCGCAGGTCGCGGCGCCTTAATGGTTACAAATGGCATGTAAAGGACATCGGTTCGAACACACTGGTAAGTTAACCCACTGCAGGTCGCGCCACGGAGGTCGCAGCATTTGGCTGAATGCATGCACTTAAACCAGTCGGAGCGGCTCAACCTTTCGCTGCATGCGGGAGCTGAACCACAGCTGCATGTCCAAAGAAAAGGCAAGCCAAAGAAGCTCAAACTGAAACGTCCAGGTGCATTATGACGCGCTGTGGGAAAGTTAAAACGGTCGAATGACCCAAAATGCGTTGCAAACGTGGGACAGAAGCACCCTGAGGACTGCAGCTCTTCTGTTCTATGACGCGGATCGAATGTAAAAGGATGTCCGACGGACAGATGGCGTTAGAACAGGTCTTCGATGGCAATTTGTCAATTATATATGGAAACTAAAAGTGGGCTATCTTTGACGTGAGCCGCGTTCTCTCGGTGATGTTGTTGCCAAGTTATTAGCCTCCTAAAGCCGTTATGGTTAGGGTCGGGCTTCTGCACTGCGTGAGTCAGTTTCTCAAAGCTGGTCGGGCCCAAAACCCTGGGGTAAAAAAACGCGAATTTTTATGCGCTTAAAATGGATATACCATTTTCTCCTATTTCGAATTGCCTTAGCTACCTCGGCAAACCATTAGACTTTTAGTTTTTTCAGGAAAAAAATCCTTTGGGCTTATATGTTTTGCTCGTCTACTCATTCATCCGTATTGTTAAAGGTTATTTTACTGCTCTAAGTGATATCTTTCCGAATATAAAACATTTCTAAGATTCAGACATGTCTAAGAAAGCAAGCTCGCATCTCCGCCATGTAACGGTAACTTGGCGTGAGCTCCTGGCATCGGAGCTTCCTACACACAGGGATGTCACTAGATATGGCTTGTTCTCATGAGAGCAGAATGAGAAAGACGGGAGAAACTATATGGTGAGTGACGTAGTGCAGGGCATTTACCCATCTGTTGTGGGCCAGTACCATAAAGCAAACACCCAAGGTCCAGTCGTCAACATAGAACGAAGCACCAAAGCAAAGATCAAGGACCTCTGGAATCAGGTAGGTGGCATATCAGTTGGGTAAGGGAGACATGAAGTCAAGGATAAGTTCCCGGCAAAGCTTGTCAAGCTCTTAGACATCCTGACTTACCAATATCCCATCAGGAACGGCACCGATAGTAGTTGTAGCTGACAGTGCACCCAGGAGGTTCACAATGACTGCTGCTGTCCAAGAGAGCAGAAGATTCGCATCAAGGAGCTGACCTACATCAAAGTTGGTAGAAGACCAGAAGTCACTGATCCCACCAGGAGTCATATGCTGACTTACCTTAGCACCGGAGACATGTTTCAGTGCAACAGCGCATGGAGACTAAGCAGAAAACAGAGAAAAGGGGACAGAAAAATGAGGGAGTCATCTTAGGAGAAACATGTGAAAGAAACTGGTTTCTTTGAGACCGAAGGAGGAAGTATAGGACGAATACAGACGATGGTGACGACATTCAGCAGACAGGAGGTGGATCACGGGTAGATGATTCAACCCCAGGAGTCAAACGACGGGAACACAACACTGAGCAGACACACAATAATGTTTTAGCTAGCATCAAGTACTGTACAGGGCTGAGGCAGAATGCAGTCATCGACACTGCAGCCTGTAAGGATGCAGGATTAGTCAATGAGGACCACAGACTAGTTATTGATAACGACAAGGTGAGGAGGACTAAAGACAGAGTCATGAGGGAGATAGAGGGAGACCTTGAGAGGGATGTTAGGGTGGGGAACGTCACCTTAATTTTGTTTGATAGAATAAGGATGTGGCCAACGTGATGCTGCAGGCAGAAGGTAGGGAATCGTCAGTTTCCTGCAGCTTTGAACCACGGCGTATGCAGTGAGCCAAGGGGAAGGTACCTCGTCCATTTTACGCGAGCAGCAGACAAGAAAAAGAAGCATGCTGAAGTTACTGCTGATCATATCATGGACTGGATGAAGGAAAGGGGTGGGGACAAGGCAGTGATGATTACTGAGAGAAATTCCACTAGTGCAAACACTAGCTAGGAGGGGGGAGTTGTGCATCACATGGAAGAAAAGTTCGACAGAAAGCTGAACTGGATTGCTTATGATCTCCACACTGGAGAGCTGCCTCCGAGGCATCTTATCACCGTCTTGAAGGCCCTCTCTGGAAACAAATGGACTTGCAATACTGCGGAGATGCTAGACTCAGCCGCTGAGCTGGGCATCAGTCCAAAGGTCACGCAAATCGATGCTGTAACTCCTCTTCCCTGCTTTAGCAATAATGTCATACGAAACCTCTCAACTGGCCGGGAATATGCTTACAGAATCGTCAAAGCTTTCAGGTCTGGAGAGCTTCTTGGAAGCCTTGCTCTGTTGTGGATTAGTCCAGTCAGTTACTAAAGATGGTTGACAACTGCAAACAGGATTTGCAGACTGGGTGTCGCAGCATGGCCTTAAGAGGAAACATCTCAGGATTTGACAATGATGATCGAGTTTATCTCGCGTATCTACCGCCCAAACTGGTTCAACATCAAAGTAAACAACAGCTGGGTGGAGAGGTCAAGGGGCTTTTTGCACCTCTTGCAGCTCCTAAAAAAAGGCACAGGAGGTGGTGGATACTGTCAAGCCCACAGGACGGAGGTGTGCCTGGTAGGCTCAACGTGAGGCTATAATCTAGTCACAAGTCTGCTCTCAAGACGAAGAGGAAAGAAAGATTTGTCTTGCAAAGATTCTGAACATCCGTGGTCAAGGTGATCAGAAAACCAAAGCGGGAGACTCCCCAGTAAGCGTTGAGAAGGTTCGTGAGATAAACATGAAGGTAAACAAATATACGAGCTTAATGACCGGTCAGCACAAGCATACGAGACACCCCTTACCTATGTCCCGACCATGTCGGATGTACGAAGCTTCGTTTCTCCCCTATGCATATACATGCGTGGCCAGGTCACATCCAGTCCGTGGTGCACTGTATGAAAATGGTGACCGAGGCTGCTAGCAAGGCGAACTGACGTGAGAAGTGAGAGGAACTTATCGGGAGTTAGCAGATGATCAGATCGCTGATGTCGAAGACCAGCCTCAAACAAGATCTCATCTCTCTAGCGAAGTTTGATGGCATGGTGTTCGTGGCAATGAGATGAGCAGCGATTTCTGTAATATGCCTCATGCTTGGCATATTTAGCTTCAGGAATACAGAGAATGGAAAGAAAGCATTTTCCGTTTTTACCGTTTTTACTATATACCGTACCGTTTATCGTTATATTATATACGTTATATATGTTGTTATATTATACCGTTTACACTACGATTATTATACCGTTTTTATTTTGGGTAGAAAGTATTTATATGCACACAGGTTCACGGTATTTTACACATCAAGACGCGCAAACTTCAACGAAGGACTTAGATAGCTAGAAGGCTTAAATCTTAAATCTGAGAGAAGATTCGAATTCATCGTATTAAACTGCACCAGTTCGACACCCAGAGTTTTTCCGAAACATATAAATGTATTCTGACGCCCGACACGCCCTGTCATTCCACACGATTTTTCTAACTGTTGACATCAAGGCGCATGGCCTGACATTTTGACATGACGCCAGTTATTACTGGCGGGGCGCCAGTAATAACTGAAACGCCGTGACCACATTAGATCACAATATGTCGGATCAGACCATGGGACACTGTTGTGTCTGATGGCGTTCCCAAACGGCAGGCTAACCCAAAATTGCTGTCGTAAAGCCTGCACGGCGAGCGTCTCTGCTGGAAGTTTCATTACGCGAGTGCCGAAATGAGCCCTGACCAAAGCTGGGTCTCCCGAGCTCCACACATGTTCCATAAAGGCCCATTACCAGCTCAATAACGTGGCCACGGGATCCCAACACGCCGCATGCCTTCGGCCGGGGTCGCAAGGGCAGCGGGACAGACAGAACGCCCGTCTAATCCAAAACCCTGTTTGAACCCAGAGTCCAGATGGCTCTGTACCAAACCAGGTTCGCGACAAGGTCAAGGGAGAGCTGCGTTTCCCCCGTTTGCGGTTTGCTGCCACCAGTGGCTCTTCTTTTGCCAATACATACCGCGTGGAACAGATGGAGCATGACCTCGACGGACGAACACATACTGGAGCATGACCTCGACGGATGAACACATACTGGAACATGACCTCGACGGACGAACACATACTGGAGCATGACCTCGACGGACGAACACATACTGGAGCATGACCTCGACGGACGAACACATACTGGAGCATGACCTCGACGGACGAACACATACTGGAGCATGACCTCGACGGATGAACACATACTGGAGCATGACCTCGACGGACGAACACATACTGGAGCATGACCTCGACGGACGAACACATACTGGAGCATGACCTCGACGGACGAACACATACTGGAGCATGACCTCGACGGATGAACACATACGAGCCATTGTCAATGTCATTCGCTCCCAGAACCAGTTTTGGAATTTACTTCGTAATTTATGTCCGTCTCCTCCTTCTTTAATTCTTCACTTATCTTGCTTATCTTTCACTTAGCCTAATTCCCTAACGAGTGGGTCCGTACACCCTATTCCCGCAGTCATAATGCCTGTGCGTGTTCCTGTATGGGGGTCTTATTCGACCCCCAGCCCCTGCGATCTCGAGAACTTCCCTTCCGATGTGATCGCAACAAACCACAATCGATTCGCAATGACATAAACTACGTTTTCATGAAAAGGAAATCCTCAAAATCTCGTAAGAGGTACAAGGGGGGGAAAGGGGTACGAAAGCCAGGAAGGGGTATCTTTGTTATACCTATGATGTTCATCGACGGATTTTGATACATTGTTCTGAATCAGGAGATAATCGATAGGGCTTTCCCCATGATCTAAATGAGGTAAGTTTACAATTTTGAGAAGATTCACAGGCGTTCAAAGGTTCGGAAAATGTAGGGGATATTTTTTTGAAAACTACATCAACTGTAAGATATACAGTACTTTAAAGCTTTTACTACTCATTTTATGATTCAGAAGCACAAGTCGCAGTACAACGTATGTTTAGTACGAGCACAAGCGGCGCCAGAGGCACGAGAGGATGAATTGTTATAGCCATTTGTTGTCAGGTCAAATTAAGACCTTTGGCCTCAAATGACCTCAGATGGCCTCAAGGTTCCATGTAACAACCTTGGGCTCACTTCCGGCTTACATGGGCTCACGCCGGTTAAAACCTGCATAACGTGTTATAAAATGGCACAAACTGTTTTAACACACCAAATATTTCCAAAACATTTAAAATAACCTTCCTTTTACTTTTTACTTCTAATTAACTCAATATTTTGCACAACCTTTAACCCTATTCCCGGAGGGCTAAACGGTATGGTCGATTCCCGGCAGGGGGGCGGATTCGGCCCCCCCCTGAGATCTCGAGAACTACTCGTCCGATTTCATCGCAACAAACGGCAATCGATTTGCCGTGACGTAAACTACATTTTTATAAAAAGGAATTTTCAAAATTTTGAAAGGTAGGATACAGGGGGGCAAAAATGTCAAGATGGGGGTACTTTTGGACTTCTTATAACTCCGTTGTTTATCGACCGATTTCAGTGAAACTGGCATGAATCGAGAGATTATGGATAGGGCTTTTACGATGGGCACACAAATAGAAAATTTTGAGAAAATTCATGGGTGTTCACAAGGTTTCAAAATAGGAAAATTAGTCTCCTAACAACTGAATGAACAAAAGAGGCAAAAACACTTTTTTGGCGTCTTCTAGTCATGTTATGCTAAAGGAGTACAAATCGCATCACAATGTTTGTATCATGTTAGCACAGGCGGTGCCAGGGACATGAAAAAGGGGAAACTGTAATGGTCACACGTTCTTCAGATCAGCTTGTGACCTTTGACCTTAAACGACCTCCAGTGACCTTGGGGTCACTTGGAATGATGTCGTAAGCATTCAATATTACCTGTAAACGTTTTTAATGATTTGAATTCACTCTATTTCAAAAATTTCATGTTATGGCTATTGCGATATAGGTACGCGCATTGACATTTTAGGTAAAAGCTCCGTGACCCGACCTGATATCAAGCTGACACTTGGTACACAAGTACAGGGCACCGTTCTACGTCATATATATTTCGGGTTTGGCATTTGAAAAGAAGACGCAAAAATTATTGCATAAAAAACAAATTTTGACTCTTGACCTTGACCTGACCTTGAACAGTGACCTCAGATAAACAAAATCATATCTGCACATTGCCCAACTATTTAGCTATACATCCATATAAAGTTTGAAGTTCTATCTTAAAAACTCTGTTTTTGGCAGGCATTTTCCTTTTATCCTCAACATGGCCAAAAATGACCTGAGGTGCCTCCCAAAAACGTTGCCTGGCTCCGCCCCTGAGCAAAATAGAATTTTGAAACTTTGTCACGGCGCGTAGAAAGAATAGCTAGGAAAAGTGACCAAGTTTCGTCGAGCTGCCTTAAAAAGCCTGGAATTGGCAAGGAAAAAACCCAAGGGGGACGGATTCGGTCCCCCCTGCCGGGAATAGGGTTAACCCTATTCCCGGCAGGGGGGGGCGGAATCCGCCCCCGTCGGGTTTTTTGCTTGCCAATTCCAGGCTTTTTGACGCAGCTTCACGAAACTTGGTCACTTTTCCTAGCTATTTCTTCTACGCGCCGTGACAAAATTTCGAAATTCTATTTTGCTCAGGGGCGGAGCCAGGCAACGTTTTTGGGAGGCACCTCAGGTCATTTTTGGCCATGTTGAGGGTAAAAGGAAAATGTCTGCCAGAAACAGAGTTTTTAAGATAGAACTTAAAACTTTATATGAATATATAGCTAAATAGTTGGGCAATGTGCATATATAATTTTGTTTATCTGAGGTCACTTTACAAGGTCAGGTCAAGGTCAAATTCAAAATTTGTTTTTTCGCAATAATTTCGGCGCCTTTTTTTCAAATGCCAAACCCGGAATATACATGACGTAGAAAGATGCCCTCTACTTGTGTACCAAGGTTCAGCTTGATATCAGGTCAGGTCACGGAGCTATGACCTAAAATGTCAGTGCACGTACCCTATATCGCAAAAGCCAAAAAATGAGTTTTTTGGAACAGAGCGAATTTAATCGATTAAAAACGTTTACAGATAATATTGAATGCACACGACATCATTCCAGGTGACCCCAAGGTCACTGGAGGTCATTTAAGGTCAAAGGTCACAAGTTGATCTGAGAAACGTGTGACCATGACAGTTCCCCCTTTTTTATGTCCCTGGCACCGCCTATGCTAACATTATACAAACATTGTAATGCAATTTGTACTTCTTTGGCATAACATGACTAGCAGAAGCTAAAAAAGTGTTTTGGCCTCTTTTGTTCATTCCGTTATTGGAAAACTAATCCCCCTATTTTTGAAACCCTGTGAACGCCCATGAATTTTCTCAAAATTTCAAATTTGCATACCCATGGTAAAAGCCCTATCCATAATCTCTCGATTGATGCCAGTTTCATCGAAATCGGTCTATAAACAACGGAGTTATAAGAAGTCAAAAAGTACCCCCCATTTTGACATTTTTGCCCCCCTGTATCCACAAATTTCAAAATTTTGAGAATTTCTTTTTAAAAAATGTAGTTTACGTCACGGCAAATCGATTGCCGTTTGTTGCGATGAAATCGAATAAGTAGTTCTCGAGATCTCAGGGGGAAAGGAATATCTTAATGTAAAACTTAGCGAATTAAACATGAATTGGCCTATTCCAGGCAACATACACTCTGTAAATTAGTCCCAACCTGTTCGTGGAAATGTTACGCATAGGAAAAGGAGAGGACAGTGCGCAATTATAACGTAGTACAAAGCTAGTATACACACAGAGCTACGTGAGTTTATACCTAAACCTTAACCTTAAGTTGCTAAAATGTTTGCTTTTTACATTAAGAATGTGTTGAAAAGCAGCAGCTGCCAAGCACTGACCATCACTCGCTAGGAAATAGTGACCGTGTTATGAAAACGGCCCTCAATGCTTGTCTCAGAGACTAGGATTATGACTAGCCATATCACTGACTCAACTCTCGCCGGACGACGGAAATGTGGATGCCCCGCCGCAGGGTTTCCGGGATCATGACAATACGGCGCACGACAGCGCGCGCCGTGAAATTTGGCATAGCTCACGACACATTCATTGCGCATGTTTTTCAAAAAGGTGAATCCAAGCCATCTCAGGTCACTAAGCTATGACGTCATTACTGTAGGCTTACAGTGATTTTTGCGCCAAACGCGACTTTTAACCCGCGTCCGACTGGCAGTCGACGCAAACCACGTCCGACTGGGACGGGTTGATGGAACCCCTTTAACTCACCAACAGTTGGTCGCGTGTTAACAATAAGCACGCCGTTGGAAAGCTCGTGACAAGCAGCGCTCTAAACTGGTCTCATTTTAAGTTTTGATAATATGTACGCCATTTGTGCCCCAAATATGCCTTCTCGCAGCCGACCGCATGGAAACCGAGCAGCGACCTAGATCTCAAGGGCTGTGATTAATAGTCTAGGTAAAGGCAGCAACGAACAGATAAAAGCCCGCAGATGCCGATACACGTCGAATTTCTCTGATTTGTTTAATATACACGTCAAAACGTTGAGTTAAAGGCGCGGCAATTTTCGCGCCGACTGACGGTGAGCGCCGTAGCCGAACGCAGGTATGAAATTGACGAAAATTTGTTTTAGCGTTTTATTGTCGCGACAAAGGCCTTTACATTTAACGTTTTTGTTATTCCAGTAGTTCTTGTGATGCCTGTTCATGCCCAAATCTTCGAGAAAAAAATCAATGCTTTTCAGTCTACACGGTTGCCGTAGCATCATTCGCAAGAGCCTGTTCATACCCAAAATATACATTGTTTTAAACTTTTTGAACTTTTTGGTAATACTCGCAACTGTCCGAGCCAGTTTTGCCATTTCCTACCCGTTCTGAGTAATTCATCGCCGATTTCGACGGCGGTGCATTTTGGCCCATAACACTTATTCGAGACCTGACCTCAGGTCAATGGCTGGAAGTCATTTATACCTCACCCACTGACGGTAACTGGTTGTCTGCATCATTCCACACTAAAAAAGTTAACGACATATCTTGGACATGGACTTCACCTTAGGTTCATGGCGCGGAAAACTCCGAAAAATCTGAGACAGCAGATATGTTGCATCTATCAAGACCTCAAATCTCTGAAAGTTTTGTTGTGATATCGTGTTTTCCAAACACGTCATAGGGCGTCAGACATTTTTGGACATAGGTCTACTTGACCTGACCCAGGTCAGGCACTTGTCTTGACTCAATCTGACTTGACCTGAAGTCAGAACTTTGATAAAATACGCAAAAAATGGTCAAGTTAAAAGGTACACAAATTTCGTGGCGCTGCATTTGTTTGTTCTCTCCCTTTCTTGGGAAAATCTGGGGGGGCGTCAATCGTTACCCGCCAACCGTTAACCGTCAACCGCCAACAGTTATCCCCCAATTGGGGAGCAGGATAACTGTTTTAGGGCAGTAGATATGCATGTTTCCCGCAGTACGGTAAACGACAGATGACGGGCATGAAATCAGTTCCGAATGATAGCCCACATGCGAACAGGTCACTTTAGATAGGTGAATGATCTTTTCAAGGTCAAATGAGGTCCATAACCTAACATGACCTTAACTGACCTTAGAATATTCCTATACTAATTCATGGAAATGAACGGGATAAAATGGAAGATTTTAGACCCATCTGGTCCCAAGTGTGTCGTCTTTAACAGCGGAAAATCGAATCATAGTTCCCAAGCATTAAGTTTGACCTGACCTGCAAAGTCACTGGTTGACCTGACGGGATCGATCGGGGTACCGTTGGATTCCTTGGGCATGGAGTTATCGATTGCTGGTTGGCCTGTGGCGCTCACTCAATTCGGGGTCAACGGGCGAGAGGGATACCTAACCCCCCGTCATTTGTGCGAGTGAAAATCGCTCCTGTCCGGCGGGGGATAAGGTTGCATTTATAAGTATGGTTTGGAACAATTGTTTTTTTTGTGCTGATCCGTGAACAATTTGTTGAACTGAATTACAATTAAATACAATGCCTGGATTGTAATGAAATATTATGTCAATAAACGTAAAATATCTGTTACAGCTGTCGTCAAGTACATTCAATAAATCCGATTCGGATGCGTGACTGAAAGTAAAACGAAACATCCTTTTCTACGCCGATGTTCAACGAACCTACAAACATTGTTTCTAAGTCCTCCAGTCTTTAGTTTACCACCATTCGTATCGGCCACTTTTCTTCAGTGAGTTGCTTATCACATTTTCCACATATTTCACATTTTAACATGCAGTTATTATGCCATCATTTGTCGTTAAAAGCACGAAAGAGCGTGCATCCATAATACAAATTATGTTCATGTTTATTAATACAATTTAAGCTGAAATATTTTCTGCCATTTCTGCCAACCCTATTTTTAGCCGGCCGGTACTGACCGGTTAAAACCAAAGGCAGAAACTAATTTCAGCAAGCTGTTGCCAGCAATGCCTGTCACCGAACAGAATTGTTTCCAAGACAGAACCAGTCACCAGAATGCCTCACTCATGTCCCACGAACCGCCCCAGCCTGAAGGACCAGTCGCAAGGTTCCAGCACATTGCATGGTCCATCTTCCAAACAACACTAATTGTGTGACGGACTTCGATGTGCACGCGGCACATCCACGAACATAGCCATGTCGAACGCTGCCCGCTGCATACCAGCCAGCTCGCCGCTTCCTTGTCGTCACACTTCCTACAGCGCTGCACGGGCATGCGCGTCATACCTGAGGCCTTGATGCCGGGCAGGCATGGGGCTCGGCCGTTCAGCGGACGTCAATGTGTCGAGACAACGCGTCGGTGCGACAGCGTGCTTCTGAAAACAGACTGTGGCACCATCCGGGAATAGGTCGAGCCTGGCCCAAAAGGAAAACAGACAAAGAGAGATGGTCCGCTGTGATGACGGGTCAAGGCCAGAGTGACGATTCCCACGCGTGTTCTCAGGTCGTGGACCGAGGTGACGGTGGCCAGCCCCACTTTGGACGGCGAGTCACGTGGCCGCCTGCCCGGAGCCAGAGCCCGCACCACGTGGCCCGTCCTGTCCACGTGCCGCAGTTCAGCCCCGGGCCGAGACTCGCGTCGGCACCGCACGCAACACTGGCGGGACGATGCGGCTGAATACGCGGGCAGCACTCGAATGGCGCGCCAGTGGAGCAGCTGACCACCCCAAATTACCTCAGGAGTACCACATAGGCAGAAGGACTTCATTCACGAGCGGCGTGCGTGCTGTGAGGAGAGTCCAAAAGCTCGAACTTCTCGACGTCAGCTCTTCGTGAGCGCGGCATAACATCCGACCGAACGGGGTCGCCGTGGCCGCGCCCTTATCTGGCGCCGGAGCGCGCTGAGCACGTTCACCGGCCGCCGGCTGGCTCGAGCCTGCCTGGGCGCCGCCGGCCGACCGACGCTGTACCTGCCTCGCACCGCATCAGCACGGACGTTTTCCGGCCGACTCGGCTGGCAGAGATAAGCAGGGCCGAGTCAGACACTGACCGCCGGCCAGGGGCGCAGACAGCGGGCCAGGGACACGGGCCGCGGGCCCGCCCGTCCATCCGGATCAGCGTCAGGTGACGCCGAGCGACTCCAGCCGGCGTCGGCCGATGTGCGGTCGGATCAGGCCAGCCGACGTCCGACCAGGGCGACGTCAGGTGAAGACGACCGCCATCAGTCGGTCCTAGGCTGATGTCGGCAGACGTCAGCTCCAGCTGAAGCCGCAGCCGGTGTCGGCTGATGACCGTCACGGCCGATTCGCCTGAGATATGTCCAGGACTGGATGACTTCAGCCAGCGTCAGCCACAGCTGTGACCACAACTGACGCTGTCTGACGTCCGCCGTGACCGACGTCAGCTGATACACGGTCACGCCCCCGCTGAACTGCGGGCAGAAGTCGACGCGTTCCAGTTCTCGGGTGATCGCAGGGTCGACGACGACGGAGAGTCAGGTGTTCGAAGCGAGGCTGAATGCCACGACCGAACACCTGTTGCCGGGTTCGGACCGAGCCGCGGCGCAGGGGCGAACAGAACGGGGCGGAAGTCGACTGCTGTGAAGTGCACCAGCTCTGACCCCGTTTTGTCAGCTGATTTAACGCGGTCAGCGAGTGCAGCGAAGTATCTAATCGAACTACAGAGGTGCCCAGCTGATAACCGCCACCCAGCTGACTGTATTTGAGGCGCATGAGTCTCGGCGAGTATGAACGACCCATGACGAGTCACGTTCGAACAGATGGCCGAGATAAAGACCGCGTGGCGCGGCCGATCCGCAGAATACCGCTCAGTTCGAGGTCAGTCCGAGGTCTGCAGGCGGCGTTAAACCGAATTCCACTCGGCCACTCTGAGAAACGAACGGCACAGGCTCCCCGCTATCAGCTGGCAAAACTGTGTTACTACGATGAACTCAGAGAAAGGTACGTCCTTGCCGCGAGCGGACTGATTCATCATTTACCTTATTTATTTATTTATTTATTTAACATTCACCATGCGACAACGAACTGCGGGCAACAACAAAAATACTGACGGGCGCAGCAAAGCTAGGCCAATGACAGGTTAGTGAGTGGTTGAGGCGGAGAGCATATGGGTGTGGATTTAGCACCCGCTAAATGGATCCATGGCAAAGTTCGTGCTGACAAGCCGAGAAGTTTGGCACGCTCGGAATAGACCTGCCCCGGCAGAACAAGTCCAACTTGGCACGGTAATGGATTCACTCTGACAACAGGCACGCCCCAGACCGTCACAACGCCAACTGAAATCGGTCCAAACACGGAACGTCCAGAACCCAACACGGATAACAAACGCCACAAACGGCCATCGGATATGTGTCGTGGCAGATTGCTAGTCGCGTCACGGCACGCCTGGTAGCAGTGTCAGGCTGGCTTGGTTTTGCGGACCGGAACGTGGACCGGAACCAGTGAGCGGATGAACGGACACGCCGGAGTCCACAGCCCGATCAGAGACGATGGGGAGGGGACGCCAGAAAACGGATTGCGACAAGGAGATGGGCACAGGCACCAGCTGCGCTGCATTCACGGAAAACGTGACGCGAGAACACACCATATCCCGTTGCGTCGTACGCAGGAAATGTTCGACCTTCAGCAAGAACGTTGCATCCACGGTCCCGATAACACGCATGCTAGCCACACGGACAACCGCGAGGAGGCAATGGCCAGCGACACCTCACCTCCACGCCTCCCCTGTATCCACACAAACTGGCCCGTGGCTGCCCCGGGCGCTGCCGCGAGGAACGTCGACGACACGACCTCGGAGTTGGTCGACAGCTCTCCGATCCCGGTACATCCCGGCTGAGCCCCGTTGTGCGCCGTGGGGGCCAAGGTCAAGGTGGTCGCCACATGGCGAGCGGCGCCGGCGGCGCTGTCTGTCTTCTCTCCGGATCGGCCGCCCCTGCCCGGCCGGCCGGCCCGCCCGCCGCGCTGCCAGCAGGCCGCTGGACGTGTTCCGCGACCCGGGCCTGGCTGGCGGCCCCTCAGGCGATCGCGCGCACAGCCCTGCGTCGGCGGCCCGGGCGCAGTGACAGCCCCGGCGGGACGGGCCGGTTACGCGGGGAGGCGCCGGAGCGCCGGCGGCCGCCGCGAGGCGTACTCCGCCCACCGGCGGCCGGACCGGAGCTGGCACGGCGCCAGCGCGGCCGGCGCCCGCCTGGGTCGTCAGGCACGGCGCGGCGGCGGCGCCAGCTGAGAACGCAGCAGCCGCCGCCGCCAGCGCCGCCCGGCCGGCTGGCGAGCGCGGCGGCCGCCGCCGGTCGGCCCCGGCGTGGTCGTGGTCGCCGCCAACGCCCCGGACATGGTCGCGTCGGGGCTCTCCGGCGCAGTCGCGTGCAGCACAGGACCTCGAACGGAAATGACATGCGGGGCCATATGACGTCACATCCGACGCTGTTCTCGGCGCGGCGTCACAGACACAGCGCGCTGCTGTGTCTGCGCGTCAACAGACCGGCTTGTTTTGGCGTCCTGTCGCCGGGACCGGCCCGCCGCGGCTCCCAATGGCCTATATCGCGCCCTAGCGTGATGCCCTGCGGCACCGCCAGCCACGCACGACTCCTGATGGCTGTCAGCTATGTGCCCCCCTCCCCCCGGCCAAACACACACCAGACGACGCTGGCGGCCTGCCAGACCTTCAGCGGCCGACAACACGCCTGCCCACGCCCACATGCCGCCGACCGTCGTCAGGCGACGGTTGAACTTACTCATCGGCTGTCTGTGCTACTTCCATACAACCGCACGCTCATCTGGACGTCTCGCCAGCGGCCAACAGCTCCCAAATGTACAGTGTGCTTAACAAAGGCTACGAAAGGGAGTAGGTTTTCCAACAGACTTGCCATCGGCTTTGTTATTATTGACAACTAAGCGAACGCCAACGATTTCTCGATCGTTCAATAACACAATGAGCTTTAAACAGCAAATTTACAGGCAGATTGTTAAAAACCGATATCTTCGCTAGGCCTGATTGATTTCTGACGTAGACTACCCACGCCCCAAATCGACAAGCCCAGCTCATGAGCCTGCTTATTCTGATCCCCTGCCTCCCCTGTCGCAGCTAGCGGCCGGGTGGGGGGAGAGGGGAGGGAGAGGTGGAGGACGCCGCGCCGACACCAGGTGGCGACCGACACGGCCAGTGACGGCGACCCAGAAACTCGGTGGCGGCCACCGGCGCTGACGTCACCGGCAGAACAAAGTGGCCGCCGTCGGCGCTTTTTACGACGTTTAGCCGGGCCGGGGAGGGGAGTTATTAGTAGCGGCACAGGCCGGCGGCACGGGGCGAGGGTCGGCGTTAACACCACTAGAGGCCCGCGGCACCACGAAAGGAAGCCATGAGCACCAGCAGACGACGGCGGCACCAGGACGGGGCAGACGCCAGGACAAACAGCAGACGGAGCACCAAGACGGGAACTGCAGAGACTGATTTTAAGAATGACTCAAAACACATGGCATATACAACAGATAACAGCACTAAAACGTCTGGTCAAAGAAGTCCAGTATCAAGCCAGCCGTTCTGCCTGAAACCGTGCATACTTCAAAGCCTGGCCCATGGGTGTCGATTTGCATTCTTTTGTGAGGGCCCTGCCACCCCCATCCCCCACCCCGGCTTGTTCATTTGGCCCCCAACATTGGTTTCGGCCCCACCTCTCCAACATTTTCTGCCGGTTTTCAAGGGAAATGGGCAAATACTAGCGAAAAGTACGGCCGCAATCGACAAGAAGTAGGCAGAAGCATACAGAATCTAGAATGATGCATACAGTGATCTATCCCTATACGCACCTATATAGATGGGTATATATGCGATTTTGTATCTGGTAAAAAACAGCAAAAAACTAACATTTTTCTTGGTCAAAATAATGTGGGCTGAATCCACTCAGAAACCCAAATTCGGAGGAAGGTTAAGTTGTCGGCGCCCTCGGCTCAGTCCTCCCAATCATCTACAGAAATCGACGCCTGTGGCCGGACCACACTTTGGAAACCGTCACACGATGTTGAGCAAATGATCACTTTATCACAATTTACTTCTAAGATGCACAACCGCAGAAAGAAAGCGAGTGTTTTACGAGCACTCCACTAAGGCAGACAGTGCTGCTGTTACCTACAAAGCCACCCATGAGATCACGGCACATGACACAGTTTTCACTTTTCCCCACAGAACAAAGGCGGAGGTCAGAGGTGTCACCACAGATGTGGCCGAGACGTTTGGGGCACGCGTTTCTCCATGTCCACGGTATGTCCCTGATCTCAGTTCGCTAGGTTCCGAAGGAGGGACAGACGGACCACGGTCCACTCGTTCCACCCACACTCACACAGGCGAGGGGCGGGGATGGGGCGGCGTCCGTGTCCCCACCCCCGGCGGATCGATCGGCGGCCGCAGGACGGCCTGACCCAGATGCGGCTCCGGCAGATCGGGGCTGGGGGCGGAGCGGACGGGGTCGACTCGGCTGCCAGGCACGCTGAGCCTGTCCATCCCC
Source organism: Capitulum mitella (assembly GCA_030062745.1). Classification (NCBI taxonomy): domain Eukaryota; kingdom Metazoa; phylum Arthropoda; class Thecostraca; order Pollicipedomorpha; family Pollicipedidae; genus Capitulum; species Capitulum mitella. The sequence goes on from CP099844.1 coordinate 31,186,454, forward strand.
GACCGGCTCAGGCCTCAGACGAACTCATGCCTTGGCCACCTCATGTGAAGAGCGGAACAGTAGATGAAGAAGCAATATATTTCAGATGAAGAAGCATGCCGTTTCATTCGAGGTGCTGGGTCCGGGGTGGCACTTTTCTGACACAGTAAACAATGGCCTGGATATTTTCGACAACAGCCAGAGGTAGGGAGGTCTGCATAGGATTTCAGACCGTTTCCTCCCAGTCACTGTCATAAACTTAGTGATCTCTGAATAATGGAGGAGGGGGAGGGGGCCAAGCCCTCTTATACCCCCCCCCCAGCATCTCTGGCCATGCAGCACGCTAGAAATTATAACGACACAAAAGGCCAGTTTACACACCGGTCTGCTTTATTAGCGGACGTTTTTGTGTGGATTCAAATTAGTTTTGTCTTGCTTCAGGAGAACAAGGAATGCTTTGCATGAAACTTTACACGCACGCTTCTTCTTTTCCCGCCAAAGTCGAGGAAAAGACGATTCTGGAACCAGATCAGACCCACGGCGAGTGCATGAACAAATAAGGAGCAATGCAGCCGGCAATTTTTCCCCTGTGCCGACCAGGAGCGACAGCTGGGCCGACGTTCGTCGCTGTCCGCCAGGCGGGTCGTAGCCCGCAACCCCCGACGGACGGCGAGCACCAGCTGAAGGTACCAGGTGGCTGGCCTCGCTCCGGGCCCTCAGCGCGCCAGATGGCGGGTCCCTCGGAGCGGCAAACCACGGGTCCCTCGGAGCGGCAAACCACGGGTCCCTTGGAGCGGCAGACCACGGGTCCCTTGGAGCGGCAGACCACGGACCCTCGGAGTGGCAGACCATGGGCCCCTCAGAGCGGCAGACCATGAGTCCCTCCGGACGACACACCCCGGGTCCCTCCGGACGACACACCCCGGGTCCCTCCGGACGACACACCCCGGGTCCCTCCGGGCGACAGACCACGGGTCCCTCTGGGCGACAGATCACGGGTCCCTCCGGGCGACAGATCACGGGTCCCTCTGGGCGACAGATCACGGGTCCCTCTGGGCGACAGACCACGGGTCCCTCAGAGCGGCAGACCACGGGCCTCGGCAGCGTCTTGTTTCCGTGCGGCAAGCGAACGGCTCCGGGCAAAAACCGCATCAGCAGGCGAGGGTCGCAGCCAAACGACCCCCAACATAGCCCTGGAATCGGCCATGTTCGCTGCACCGGCCAACACAGCTGGCAGGGACCGGCACAGCCTGCCGCGTCCTCACCGGCCGGGTCAGCCAAAACTGCTGCCAAGGGGCGAGGGTAGGCCAAACGTACACTGCCACCCCCCTCTCTCTCTCTCTCTCTCTCTCTCTTTCGCTCTCTCTAGTCGAAAATGTCAAGGCAAGCCTCAATCGTCTGCGTTGATGGAACCTGAACTCCAAAGCAGAAATGAACTCTCACACCCAAGTCGCAAATGGCCTCGTAGAATTGATAGAACCTACCTGAAATCTACTCCACAGCCCATAAACCTTCCCCACGACCCAGTACAAAGTGGCGTAGGTGGTCAGAGCGTATGACTCGGACTTCCAATGCTGAGAAGTCTCTGCTCCGGCATCCCGGTGAGACAGGCCATGCGGCTCCGCGACACGCTCTGAGTGACTGAGCTCGGCGAGCGTCAGGGGCGCGCTCCGTCCCGAGTTGCGCGCGTCCGGCTCCCGGACCGCCGCCGGCCGGGGGACCCCGGCTAACGCTGCTGGTCGGCGCCCCTCGCCGCGTGCGACACGCGCCGGCTGTGCGTGAGAGCGTCACACGCACACGCCGGAGCGCGGCCCCCTCCCCGGCCGACCGGCGGCGGCACAGCTGGCGGCCGCCGGGTAGGCGGGCCGATGGCCGAAATAGAACCGAGCGACGGAAGCGGCCACAATGCCCGGGGAGCGCTACACGGGGAGCGGCCGGCAGCGGCCCCGATCGGCGCACGCTGTTTGGGCGGCGGCGGCCTGGCCGGGCCCGCGAGCTGCCATTCCGACCCGCACGGCTGGCAGCCGGGGGGTCAGCCGGCCACAGACGTGGGCGCTGTGTCACGACTACAACAGCAGCACCAAGACAAACGACCGCCACATAATGAGCCTCGGAAACAGTTCCGTGGCCTAATGAGCGCAACGCTCCGAGGGCGACGCCAGTCGCGCCACGGACGCTCGGCAACGTCACCCGCGTCACTGACGTCGCGTCAGAGGCGCGCTGCTTCGGGCGGCGCGCGGCGCCAGCGGCGGGAGCGGGGGCTCCGCGTCAGTGCCGCCGGAGTCGCGCCGTCCAGACGGCCGAGGGCCGCTCGTAAACACTGAGCGGGGCCCGAAACTGGGCCGCCGTCCGGCCGCCGCCTGATCCGTCTCGGGGCCGGCCGGCGGCCGCGGAGCTGCCGGAGCGGCCGCAGCCGCGCTCACGGTCATCCGGCCACGGCGCCACGGACGTCTGCCCACGCCGGAACGACGGCTTATTCAGAACTGAGGAGCAACTCACTCCAGGCGGACTCCAAGCCAATCGCGGACTGAAACACGGCTGGCTTGGCCTGCCGAAGAACGGCGGACTTTTTTTTTTATTTTTCAGCGGATTTTTAGGGCCAGCCGGCCGGGCACGATGTCCTGGCTGCGAGGGACGGCGACGTTGACCGAGAGGCCGCCGGTCTCGCCGACTGCGCCAGAGCGGCGCCTCACACTGGTCACGGCGGGACCACATGACGTGTCCGCGGATCGGCCGACCCTGCCCGCCGGGAACGCTCACCTTGGCAGGCCGGCCGGCGTACCAATGCGGCTGCAAAAGGCGCCGCGCTCCCGCTGACCCGCGCCCGGTGACCGGGCCAAACCAGGCAGACCAGGTCACACCATCCTCCGTCACCCGACGGTCGGAGGGTGCATCCTGCGTCACCCAGGGAGGCATCCTCGGTCAACTGCACCCAGGGGACATGGCGGCCGGCCGACGGAAGCCGAGGCGTGGTCCCCGGACGGGGTCACGCCGTGCATGGCCTTCGCCAGCGCCAGCAAACACACTGTACAACCAGTCGGCTGTCTCGGGGCCACGCTCCTAAATCGCCCCGAGCTGATGAGGCCTTCTAAAGCACGGATCGGACAACCACCGTCGGACTGGACAGCCAGACAGGAAAGCCGCGGCCGGACAGGACAGCCGCGGCCGGACAGGACGGCCATCGGCTGAGAGGACGGCCGGACGGGACGGCCGTTGGTAGACAGGACGGCCGGACAGGACGACCGCCGGTGGACAGGACGGCCGGACAGGACGACGCCGGTACACAGGACGGCCCGACAGGACGGCCGTGGGTAGACAGGACGGCCGGACAGGACGACCGCCGGTGGACAGGACGGCCGGACAGGACCGCCAGTAACCGCGGCGAGGCCAGCGTCCCCTCTCCTTCGCGGCAGACGGCCCCTGGCGTCCGTGGAGCCGCTCCATCACGAGCGGCGCCGTTCCCCTCATTGGGCCGACGGACCATTCAGGGCGGCCGGTCGTTCCGCCGGCGGCCGGTGCCAGGCGCGGCTCTTCACGCCGCCGCCTCGGAGCGTCGTCACGCGCCGCCGACGGCCGCTGGAACGGCCTCCAGCAACAGTTCCGAGCCTGAACTGCCGCCGACGCTGATGCGCTCGTCAGAGCAGCCGGCAGTGGGCTGTTGCCATGCATTTTAAACGGGCAAGAGCTTTCTCTTTGTAAAACGTTCTCGCGTGAACCTGAAAGGAAAACGGACCGACGTCCGAATTCAGATCGGAAACTGTCCAAAGCAAGGCTGAATGCTCGTCAACCGTTCGTAAGCATTTCACGAACGGCTGTTCGTTTGTGTCCGTTTATGCTCGTTTGCGAATCTGCCGCCGGCCAGTCAGCCGTTCGCGAACACGCCTTGTTCGCGAAGGTGAACAGAGACTGAACCAGTTGCATCATCAAGTGGACTGATGTGGTGCTGAATGGGCTAGTTCAATTTCTGAGGGCTCAGGATAAAGCAAAAAGGTGACTGTTTGGTTAAATTGCTGTCAAAATAAGGCAATTTTTGCTTACCTGCCAAGAACAAGTGTTTCCAACCGGGGGAATCCCCCAGGAAATACAAGGGTGTCACGGGAGGAAATGTAAGATGGCCAAATCTTAATGATGTCTCAGTGAAAGAAGATCACCGCCCATGCAGCGCAAGATAGCGCTGACAGGAATACAAAGTAAAGAGGCGTTTGCGACGGTCTTTCCGGTCATGCGGTTTCAGGCTTTCTGGTGCGCGTTTTGGTGTTCAGCTTAGCAGCTCAGCTGGCCGCTTGGGCGTCCCAGGCATTGGTAAATGCGCACACGATACGCACAGCGAGACCAACGCCTGTATATTGGCAGAAGCCAGCGGAACGAAAGGTTCAGACGGTAAGAACATGGCAGCAATAATGCAACACCGCGACAACTACGGATACCAAAGACAATCATTTATAAACAATTTACTACAAGGACTCCTATTCGCGAACTCTAAATGAACAGTTCGTGTTCGTTTGTGTTCGTTCGTGACTTCGTTCGCCGGCCGGCCAGCTGTTCGCCAACACGCCCTGTGCTTGTTCGTTTATTAATTGAAAATGACGAACACCCAACCTTGGTTTAAAACGTAAGCACTGAAAAAGGAGCATTCAAATGAACTCACGGGCATGTCACAGGATGCATAATTGCTACCGCCTGAACTACCGACTGCTTGCCTTTGCTTGAACACCATATGTGGCTTCCCATAGCTCAATTCATTCAAGAACTGGAGTGCATTCTGGTGGACTTAGTTTGTAGAACATTTACAACTTAAAGTGCAGTAGATTTACCTCAACGTTGTGTGCCACGGTACGTGCCTCGCAGAGGCCCGTGAGCATGTCTGGTCTCTTCTCAGCGACATCCAAGTTTTCAGTAGGACAGAAGATGTGAATACGTGCACCCGTGGGCAATCGGACATCGCAGGCACAAGAGTTGCCAGTAACACAACCATAGATACAGACAGCTCTCCTTGTCACTACTTCCGAGTCCCGTGTAACACCGATCCAGTCACTGGTGCGGCAGCAGCTGTTGATATTGTCAAAAATGCAGTTCAAATTGGCCCGATAAACTAAAACAACTGAGTGATATCTTGACTGCCTTCAGGACTGAATCACTTGATTGCTGTGCAGCAAATACTAATACGGCTAGGTTCCAGCTATCATGTTTGTGAAATCGATGGCAAACATGTCTGCAACGGCAAATACCGCCGGAAATACGCAACAGTGTTTCCATACGCAGGCGAAAATGCCCGTGACCTACAAAACCACCGTCCAGGTAGATGTACCATCAATCATCTTGCCTGACAAAGGAATGGTAAGCTGTGGCGGGAAAGCCCCCGACCATATTACGATCACGATAAGCCAGCGTGCCAGGCGGGGCCAAATCGCTCCTTGACGCCATCCAGTGGGGCGGACCTCCAGGCCATGACCGCCGTGTAGGCGGGGGGGGGGAGCGACCTACCTGCGCAAAAGGACCCCGATACGTCAGTAGGGGTCCCGCGGCCCCGGCGCGATTCGGGGAGGTCCCTGCCGATCGATGCAGCTACAGTGGGGCGGCCGATGGAGTCGCCGCTGCCGCACCGTCTCACGGCCGCAGTCGCCGCTGCCGCACCGTCTCACGGCCGCAGTCGCCGCTGCCGCACCGTCTCACGGCCGCAGTCGCCGCTGCGACACCGTCTCACGGCCGCAGTCGCCGCTGCCGCACCGTCTCACGGCCGCAGTCGCCGCTGCCGCACCGTCTCACGGCCGCAGTCGCCGCTGCCGCACCGTCTCACGGCCGCAGTCGCCGCTGCCGCACCGTCTCACGGCCGCAGTCGCCGCTGCCGCACCGTCTCACGGCCACAGTCGCCGCTGCCACACCGTCTCACGGCCGCAATCGCCAGCCGGGCTCAGTTCACCGTCACTACACCGGGACCGAGGAGAGCCGTCTTTGGCAGCTGGTTCTCCGTGCCCGCAGTCACGGACAGCAACCACAGCAGAGGGGGAATCCCGGCGGACGAGGGAAAGGGTTTCGGGCCCCCTCACAAGTGACAAATCATCGAGAACTTCATGAGGCCTTCTTAGAATGGGGCGGTAGGAGCAGCCGAGCAGCAGCTGCGCCCTCATGGTAGCGTGGAGCCAATAGGCCTTGGTTAAAGCGATTGCTTCCCCCTTCCTAGAACTGTTCGTCTGAAAAATGTCGGTGATTGCATTTTCAGCACGAATCTTCCATTAAAAAACCACACTCCGTAGTAATCCGCCGGTATGACGCAACGCGGACCTGCACAGGCCAGTGAATGCACACGTTCAATGGAACGCGCACGCTCGTGACGTCACGGAACAGCGCTAAATAGGACACGGCCTAATGGACCCCACCGGAAAACCGCGGGAAGTCGTTCCACACCTACGTACGTATAGACTTCGTCACATAATATATCTTACAGATTCGCTTCTATGACTACAGCCTATAGCTTGGCTACACAGCTCAAAACACGTGTTAGTGTGTTTTGGACACGTGGAACGTCCGCTTTGAAACGCAGACATGTAAAAGTAACTTGTCCAATAATAATTCCGAAACAGTTCCGTTTCTGTGCAACTGTCGTGAATTACCTAATTATAAGCAGCCTGAACTCCTACTGAACTGTTCTGGCATAAAAAGCGGACAAGACAAGTCATCAAAATGCGACAAAACGCCCTCTCCGGACCAGCGCGAGGGCAGATGCCCCTCCCCCTCCTTCCCCATGAGGTTTGTGTAGAATGCCGGCGAACGGCCCGCGTCAATAGGCTTAAATTTGTGCTGACCACACATTCTTTCAGCATCTTTCAACAGAAGGTGATCTGGTCATGTCCATTTACCGAGTTATGACGCCATTCTCGATGGACTGCAAGCCGTTTTTTCCAGGATCTCAGCTGCGTTTTGGTCTCTTTCTGAGAAACGTCCGACGAGACATGGGGCCATTTTTGTTCCCGACTGTTTCAGCGCATGTTTGGCAACATTTCTCGCTTTGAAACGTGAAATATCTTTTTTGGGACAAGTAAGATCATTAACCTTATAAGTCTCAAAGCCATTTTAAACAGACCTTGAAGAAGCGTCTGCCTCTGTTTCCCCAGAGGCAACTATTTCTATACCTCTAGATAACCAGAACTATGTTTCGTCAAAACCGCTGGCACTAGCAGCGCCATAAATCATGACTATGACATTTGAATTTGCAATGACCTGACCTTGAACCAAAGGCAAAATAACCATTGACCATATCGATTGATCACATCTGAAACCAAATCGCTGTAAAGTTTGGCTTACAAGCCACATTGCTATAAAACTATTACGACCACGGCGCAAACGCCCAACCGCGTGATCTTCGATACGACCTGAGAGGTAACCTGATGACCTGAGAGGTAACCTGATGACCAGCTAGAGCTTACGAATCAAACAGAAACATGTCCCACGCTCATTTTGTTGTGTTCCTCTGTCTCAATAATGAGCGAAATGGGCACGGGTGGCAACTCATCCCCTAGTCATGGGAATACGTGGACGTCTTTTCGTCCGGCGAGGAATTTTTAGGGTGGTAACTCCTTACCTTGTCATTCGAATACGTAAACATCGTTTCTTTCGGCGCGAGTTAAGGTCCAGGGTAGCTGTTGCAAACCACAACCAATCACCGTTCACCGATCACGAGGTCACACAGGTGGTGTCACTCCGGCCATGTGTCGGAAACAACGGAAAAGAACAGTACGAACGTCAAAAAAAAAAAATAAAAAAATAAAAAACAGCGATATTTAATTAAGAAAAAGAGTGCAACTACGAGTAAAAACGGCGAGACAAAGTGAAATTCAGCGAGGCCGATAACTACTGCACGAAAGCAACACGGAATAAACCCCCCTGAGATCCGTTCACGTAACCTTACAGCGTAGTAACAAAGAAAATATGTAAAAACCTCATCATAGCCTCCCTGGAACGTCGTCACTCGTGACATGCTTCACACACTGTCACCACAGCGCGAGGAAACCCTATCCGTGCGGCGCGGCGAAGCGGATGTACGTCCGGTGGAAGTAGTGCGTTTGGGAAGCCCACTCTCCCTCTTTCCAAGGAAACCTTTGTATGGAAGCTTCCACCTAACACACATTTTACACTGAGATCGCTAGCTAACAGCCTACAGTCTTCGAAGCCAATCTACAACATACAGAGTCTCTCAAAACTCTTACGCTTACGATGATTCACAGCGATTTCCCAAGGTTTTGTTGTGTGTCCTGTTCGGCCGTGTCCTAATCGCAGCTGTTCCGTGACGTCACGAGTAGGCAACGAACAATGTACGTTTGCAGGCGGCGTGCGATGACTGGCCGGCATTGCGTCATATTGACGGTCGACTACAGAAAATAGTTCTTAAATGAGGCGGAGTGAAGGAGCGGGCGCAGCGAACGACTCAGCGCAATGCCACAGGAGGCGAAGGCAATGTGGATTTCTGAATGCGTGCTTGCTTGGCCGCTTGCTTGACTTTAAAACATGTTTATCATTAATGATGCAGCGAGAAACGAGATACATTTGGTACCAACACTCGCGTTAGTATAATTTGCGTTACAAATTCCTTATTACTTGGGCTTTTTATGAGATATGTACTGTTCCACATTTGAGCGATACCAATATCTACAAAGGGCATATTATGCAGGGTTTTTAATATTATGCATAGGTAATGAAAAACGCATACACTCAATACTTTCAGCAGAGAATGTGAAAAATACTGGACAAAATTAGCGCAATCAAAGACAGCACATGGGTGATGCAGGCGGCCGTATATCTGAGCACAAAGGTGCTTGGAAGCGTGCAGTGTCCAGTCGAGTTCGAAATCAACAACCTATCACGTACATGATGCACTGCCAGAATCACAATTTTCCGGCATTTAAACGACGAAGCCAGACTTATGCAATGTGTTGACGTTCTCCATCCATTCAGTTCATCTAACTAAAATTTGTCCGCCCGTTTGATCCCTTGAAGAAGATCCATTACACGATAATTCGAACTCATATTTTTCCTGCGGGCTTCCCATATTTCAACTCATATGAAACAACTGAAGCATCGGTACGTAATTCTACGTACTACGTTCTACATGCCAAGTGCCTCTCACCATGGCTGTTTTCTGTCATGCTTTCCTCACTAGTTTGTTACACTGCTTGAAACTTATTGACGTTTCAGACAAAAAATGAGGATTACACTGCCTGCAACTCATGGACGTTTCAAACAAAAAATGAGCATTGAGAACGTTATCAGTGACATTTTTTGGGGCCGACAAAGTGTATTTATGAAAAGTCAATCAAGGTGGAGCATTCGCTTTAATACGTGGAAGCATTTCACCGACAGTTTGAAGGAGGTGCTCCACTTTAACATGTCACTTGAACTGAGATCGCAAAGTTGTAAAACTACAACTTTGCCATGATTGCGAACTTCCATAAGCCAAGGAATCCAGCTACAGCATACAAAGTTTCAAAACTCCACGCTGACGGGGCCTCAAAACGCTGTTCAGCTCAAAAGTTGTTGTCTAACGATACAGGCTGGGAATCCCAATGTAAGTCAACAGAATATCCATATTGCTTAGGGACGTAGCCAAGGGGAGGGAGGGACATGGGGGCCATGAATCCCCCTGAGCCAAGCAGTCTACACCAGATATATGGCGATTTCGCAGGAATACGTAATAGTGATAATATACATGTCGCAAAAGCAAACATTATAAGTTTTCCTCTGCGTTAAGTATGAGGTATATGAAATAAAACTGCTGCTTTTTCTTGTAAATTTCGCCATATGCCAGTGGCATATGACTAAATTTAACAACTGCGCACCACGAGGAAAATCCTGGCCACGTGCCTGATATTGCATCATCACTAAGAGGAATGTCAGCGCATAATTTTTTTATTTACTACATTTTCGACTATCTTAAATATTTCTCCCAAACAAACTGAGTACTGAAATCATGATGAGCAGCATTTTTCGGACTACCCAAATCTATTTAAGAAACGTCGAAGGTGAAACATTCTCTTCAAGCTTCAGGCTTGAGATTTCCAGAAATTACTGACCGGTTTAAATAGGATTTCAGACCGTTTCTTCCGAGTCACTGTCATTGGCCTCATGTTAAACTAACTGACAAGTGGGGGACTAGACCTTCCTAACCCAACTAGGGTCTTCAGCCGTGCCTTCAAAGGTCTACGGCAGCCAGATGATGGTCACGCGACACCGGTTGGTGGTCGGCTGTTAACCAAAGGGTGGTATAACTGTGGTTGTACGGTGGTCAGATGGCAATCACAGTGTGGTCAAGTTGTCGTCACACAGGATGTGAGTCACATGGCTGAAGAGTGTGGTCAGACAAGTTCAAACCCTGACCGGAATAAGATGATGGCCAGCTGACTGGCGCAGCAGAATGACAGCGTGCCGGCCTACTCGGCACGTTTCTCGGCGGATTTCTGAGCTGGATCTCGGCAGCGGCCGTGTCGGCCGCGCCGAGATCCAGGCGCGCCGGGAGTACAGGGCTGCGCCTGGATCCCGGATTCAGTAGCCCGCGCTGCCCGGAGTACAGGGCCAGACTGCGCCCCTATGGCCGGCCCAAAATACCCGGCCCCTTGTTTACCGGCCCGGGGACACCTGGCAGGGGCGGGTCCGCCAGTCCGGCCGGGGAGCTGGCGACAGCCCGGCCGGGCCAGCGACCAACAGCGGATGGAACAGAGCCGACCACGGCACAGACGGCGTCCTGCCGTCAGGCCGGGCAACACCGCACGGAACAGAACCGATAGCAACGACGCCTCGAGCGACGACAGAAACAGGCCGAACACCCCGCAGTTCGCAGGGTTTATGCATAACTCTTTTTCCCACGCGTCGTCAGATAATCACGACTTCCGAGTCACCATTATGCGAAGTGCTTGTGTTCTGCATGATTGGAAGATGAACGGCGTCTCTCCCAAATTAGCATTTACCACTCTGCAGGACTTTCAGCAATGTTTCGCGATAAACAAACTGTAATCTAGGGTCCACCGCACACTGACATTTGCGGTGGACTTCTGTGGTTGCCTTTAGCGCCTCTGCATATTTTTGTCATGCTATTGACGGATCAAAGATTTTGCGATACAACCGCAATCCACTTGCAGTGAATTCTCGTTGGACGGGTTATTATAATGCTGTACCTGAATCGTTTTGTTGGTCTTCCCAACGCACGGCCTACATACGAATTCCGTGTACACTATTTTAATATACATATACATACATATATATGGCATATTCTTCAACTAAAACAGGCTAGCAAAAAAAAAAAATGGTACACAGAGAGGCTGGAGCGTAGGAGCATCAAGCAGGCGGGGAATGAGACCAGACATTTTCCCCACAGAACTATGTTACATTTCTAACTATGGACTATGTTATATTTTAAAAAATGGCGAATTTTGGCCCGCCAACCCCCTATCAGTTGCTTAGCTTAAACAAACAGATCTTGAGAAACAAATACGTGAAAGGTCACGTGTACCGGGTGGAAAGAAAGAGTGTTCCACATTTTCAAGTCGAATAATCCCGAAACTATTTGAGATAAAAGTTTACGCTTACACCAGTCAGCAGCCAGGTTCAAGCAAATTTGTTATTATGAAGACATTATGATGTGCTCCGCTCTGTATTGAAATCTAAGGGTATGTTTCAGGTGCTGTCCTTTTCGCTCCCCTCACAGACTCTCCTTGATCTTCGCCTCCTGGATGACTTTCATGCACGTCGGCACAGAGATATTCCGAATCTCGCTTCTGATAACCTTCTTCAGGTCTGCCAGGTCCCACAGGTTGTCCTGGTACACCTTGCTCTTAAGATAACCCCAGAGGAAGAAGTCCGGGGGGCTCAAGTCCGGCGATTGCGCCGGCCACGGCTACTGGGACTTCCGGCTGATCAGGCGATCCTCTGTGCGTTCTTGCAGCCACTGAACCTCCATGGCGGAGGTGTGCGGGGCTGCATCATCATGCTGGAACTAGAAGTCTTGGCCGCCAATCCCATACTTCTAAACATGACGCTAACAGAAGAACTTTAGGACCAGGATGCAGTGTCCCTTGGTGATTGTTGCCGTCGCGCCGTTGGGATGTTTCAATCACAACGGTCCGATGATCCCTCTAACGTTAACAGTTCACCAGGCCGTGGCCTCGCTGCTGTGCGGCGGCTTCTCCAGGACATCGAGACGATTTGTGACCAAGATCTTGGATTTCTGGGTGTTAACCTTCCTACCCAGGTTGAAATGCGCCTCAACGCTGAACCAGATGTTCTCAAGGAAGGTGAGATTGGCTTCCATCTTGCTCTTGAGCCGCTTGTCGTACGTCCCCCGCTGTTCAGAATCGCTTGGTGTCGGCCTCCGGTGGACTGCCGCCTTGTAGGGCTCAGTTCGAGGTCTTCTGTGAGAGTCTTTTTCAGAGGTGTAGCTGTGCCAGCCTCCTGGGCAATGAGTCTGGTCGATTTTGCTGGAGTCTGGTTGATGATGTTTTCCACTTCCTGAGCTTTTTCCTGACATAAAGCGGATCGTTTCCGATCACTTCTGCCCTTATTCGGCTGAGGAATTGTTCCCCCAGCCAAGAACTGTTCGGTTAACCTCAGACAGATTTTCTGTTCGGTGTTAACTTAGTCTTGTGAACAATGCGATACATCTGCTGATTGAGGATGACGGATTTCGTCTTCTAGTGTCACTGGCGACTTCAGACTCCTGCTCCGTACTCAATGCTTTCATAATTGAGAATGAAATTACGTACGTCAAACAATTTTCCTTTCAACGCGCACGGGATTATGAAAAAGAAGCATGCATCAATTCAACCGATAGGGCCTCCAATTTCAGAAAAAATGTAGGGCACTTTTTCTTTGCACCCGGTATGCGGGACACTGCACCCCCATTTCTGAAACCGAGAATGTTTCTTTTCAATCCATTTCGAGGGAAATGTCCCTCTGTAGGGTCGCTACCGGGCTAATTTGGGACTCATCATTAAGTTCCTTTCGTGCACGAGGAATGTCCAGATTTCACGGGTGCCGGACCATGCTGAGTCATTTCAAAACAGTTTAGGCCATAGGGCTAACGTCAAGTTATGTGTTGAGAGGCGGGGGGACCAGCGTCCCAGCGAGTAAAAGGTTCCGCCAACCCAACGCGAAATGAAGACGCACCTTTCTATTTTCGGCCATGGCCAGAAAAGAAGCCGACCTCGCCTCCCCACCCCGATAGGCCACTGACACTGATGTGCACCTAGTACAGTCTCCAGAAAGTTCACGCACGCTAAAAGGCGATAACCGCCTTGCCCAAAACATTCCTCTGCAGGGGAGCCATCAGGGGATATTAGCGTTTCAGCAGCCTCCATGGTTTGTTTACCAGGTCTCCTCTCCCGTCGCCGCCCCCCCCCCCCGCCCCCCCCTCCCCCGGCCGATTCGTGGAGTCAGAAATCGTCTTTAACTGCCCAAACAGAAACATGAGTCGAATTATCTCGGCCAAGTTGACAGAAGCTTCCCTGGGATGACATCCTAGTCATCCTGGCGACGCCTCTGGCGCCCATTAACTTCAGCAAGTCTCTTCTTCACTTCCCAGGCCAAATATGCTACTTCTGTCATCTCAGACCCCGGCCTACGTGTGATCTTTTACGCTGTACATCAGCCCACGGTGTCCTACGAAAGTGCAAGCGCGCATCCCTGCACCAACCTACCTTCCAGTTAGCTGCAGGCCGCTCTCGCGATATTCCTGTCTCAATGAAAACCAGCTTCACTCTTCGATCGCAGTTCCAGTAAACACGCGAGAGTGCTATAAAACGTCAAACTTCGAATATGTCCCCGCCCTCAGAATCTCAGCTGAGTTCGCTGTTCACACGCCGCCACGCGCACGTCACCCGCCCCGCCAACACTGACACACCACACTCCCATGTCTGCCCAGCAAACCACTCGAGCCTATCACTTCGGGACCATACGGCTGTGTCTGCCATCTAGTGACTAATTTTGTAACCTATCTTTTGTAGTGTCAGCCGATAGGCTAATTCAATTTCCAGCCTCTCCCAGCCACAGCAGGGGCGGATTCAGGAGTTTCTTTAGCGGGAGGGTAATGGCGGCGCCACGGATTTTTGACTATGGGGCATTAGCAGCAGTGCAGCCCAGACGATGACCTCTTGGAACGTGACCCCCTTCCCTCAAAACTGGGTTTTTCTCCGGATTTGGGCCACTTCATTTTACGATTTAGTCTGCAATGAGACGCGCGTGGCTGATGTGGCCGAAATGACGGCAAAAATAGCAACAACCTTGCTGAAAATTGCGTGTTTTACATAATAAGACAACTCGCCTTCTCCACGCTCCACTATCCGAACAACAGCCAGATTTTCCTGATGTCATTTACGACAGCAAACTTTGCCGAAAGATATCCGAAGTTAAATTTTACCGGCAAAATGTCTTCATATTTTTCTTTATTCAATGCACCGAATTTCAGATTGTCCTTGTTCTTTGGGGGGTTAGGGCGCATGCCTCACGGGCTCAAGCGTCTATGTAGCATGTTGACAGCTATTTAGCTGATCTTGGATAATGGCCAAAAACTTGGTATCGTTCCGTCTCGTTCTACGGGACATTAGTCTTGATTTGACCAGCATCACCAGTTCGTAAAGAAAGGTATCGTCAGGTTTTAGGGAAGAAATAGGTTTTACGTATTAAACACATAAGAGCTTTTACAACTGGTTCCTCTGTCGCCCAGTACATTGTTATGTAAAAGGCCAGTTCAAGCTACGGCAAGTCGGATGCAATGCACCCTTTCTCGCTCTCTCTCTCTCTCTCTTTGGTAACCTGGACAGTTGAGGAGAATATGATACAGAAAGATTAGTGTTGTATGGGATGCACAGCGGTCCCTCAGAATGCCTCCCGGCTGGCGCTTACGAAAATCGCGCAAGACCTGCGCGCCGGTGACCCACGCGACTGCCACGCCAGAAGCCAAGTCGCCCTCCGAGATCCGCCATTCAGGTGGTGGGACCCCTTCGGGATCGTTGTCGCGGTGGGGGCTCACCGGTCCTTCTCCGGCTGGCTTCGGAGCGGCCGCGCGCTCACCCGCAACTGCCATCTCCAACAACGATGAGCGCACGCCGCACCGGACAATGGCGCTCCGATTCCGGCCCTACCGGCGCGACGAAGCGTTCGACGGCCAGCTCCCGCCGAAAAACGAGAGGCATTGGCGCAACCGTTCACCATTAAATCAAAGACTATGCCACAAAACTGTATGAGGCGTAAGCAGTGTTCTGGAGGTAAGCCAGGGATACGCTTCATGTGAGGAGGGGAATTTCCCCCTTTAAAAGTATTGTTCACCGCTTCTAATTTTCCCGAAATAGCAAAGGAGAACTGAGGAAAAAAGAAAAAAGGAAAAAAGAAAGATATCAAATTCCCTCCAAATATTTTCCGAGGCCTATTTCAGACCTATTCGCCAACCCTGCGCCCGTAAAGCCACTCGTCGCCGGTCGGCGTCACACTACAGCGGAGGCTGGGCCGGCGGTTGGGACTCAGGTTGCGGTGCAGTCTGGGCCGCCTTGTAACGATAGCATAAATTACCACAGTCGTCAAGACAGAGGCGCCCAGTGCGAGCAGCGCACATGCACTCTCGTTTGTTACTGCTGCCGACCGTCGTCTGCTGCGGTGGCGTGTGGACTCTTGAATCGACACAAAACCGAGAGGCGGAAGCAGATGCGGTGCAAGTGGCGCGCAAGGGTACATAAACGTGGCACGTGTGATGCAAATGTGGTATTGTACGCGGTGCTGGGCAGACTTTTTCCTTAAGATTTTACGTACCTATGATGTCGCGACCGAAACAAACAACGCTTCTGGACTTAACAAGTTTTAAAATGCAAAAAACTGCTGAAAATGCCCCCGCCGAGAACCACTTACACGCGCAGCAACCTAAACAGTGCTCGCAGTCCACACCGTCTCAGCCGTCTCGACTGCCTACACCAGGAGCCGTCGCAGCAGACAAAACCAGACTGTACTATGTGAAGCGGATCTGAATCCTCTTTGGCCGTGCCGCCTTTTAACCCTATTCCCGGAGGGCTAGACGGTATGGCCGATTCCCGGCAGGGGGGGCGGATTCGGCCCCCCCTGAGATCTCGAGAACTACTTATCCGATTTCATCGCAACAAACGGCAATCGATTTGCCGTGACGTGAACTACATTTTGATAAAAAGAAATTTTCAAAATTTTGACATTTGTGGATACAGGGAGGCAAAAATGTCAAAATGGGGGGTACTTTTGGACTTCTTATAACTCCGTTGTTTATGGACCGATTTCGATGAAACTGGCATGAATCGAGAGATTATGGATAGGGCTTTTACCATGGGTATGCAAATTTGAAATTTTGAGAAAATTCATGGGCGTTCACAGGGTTTCAAAAATAGGGGGATTAGTTTTCTAATAACGGAATGAACAAAAGAGGCCAAAACACTTTTTTAGCTTCTGCTAGTCATGTTATGCTAAAGAAGTACAAATCGCATTACAATGTTTGTAAAATGTTAGCATAGGCGGTGCCAGGGACATAAAAAAGGGGGAACTGTCATGGTCACACGTTTCTCAGATCAATTTGTGACCTTTGACCTTAAATGACCTCTAGTGACCTTGGGGTCACCTGGAATGATGTCGTGTGCATTCAATATTATCTGTAAACGTTTTTAATCGATTAAATTCACTCTATTCCAAAAAAATCATTTTTTGGCTTTTGCGATATAGGGTACGTGCACTGACATTTTAGGTCATAGCTCCGTGACCTGACCTGATATCAAGCTGAAACTTGGTACACAAGTAGAGGGCATCTTTCTACGTCGTATGTATTCCGGGTTTGGCATTTGAAAAAACGGCGCCGAAATTATTGCGAAAAAACAAATTTTGACTTTTGACCTTGACCTGACCTTTTAAAGTGACCTCAGATACACAAAATTACATATGCACATTGCCCAACTATTTAGCTATATATTCATATAAAGTTTTAAGTTCTATCTTAAAAACTCTGTTTTTGGCAGACATTTTCCTTTTACCCTCAACATGGCCAAAAATGACCTGAGGTGCCCCCCAAAAACGTTGCCTGGCTCCGCCCCTGAGCAAAATAGAATTTCGAAATTTTGTCACGGCGCGTGGAAGGAATAGCTAGGAAAAGTCACGAAGTTTCGTGAAGCTGCGTCAAAAAGCCTGGAATTGGCAAGCAAAAAACCCGAGGGGGGGCGGATTCCGCCCCCCCCCCTGCCGGGAATAGGGTTAAGCCACTAACACCGGATCAGAGGGCTGCGTGGCAAAAGAAACGTCCGTGGCTAAAGCTAAAAGATGGGAAGCTGATCTGTGCAACGTGCGCCAAAATTGGCAGCCTAAGTAAGTTCAAAAATGTAGGTTGCGAGCAGATTACACGTGAAGCAAAATACCTTTATGTTCAGTTCAGATCTGTTGGTCTTAGATCACAAAATGCAATGAATTATCCAAAAGAAAGACGGCGGATTAAGGGATGGGGATAAGGGGAGAGGCAGCAAGGTTGAGAAAGGCAATTTTTTGGTGTTAAAGAACACCAGAAGATATGAGCGCCAAAAACATTTTACATTCCAGACGTTTGATCTTTTGCTGTATCAAAAAGCTTCGGAAGCTTTTTGATACAGCAAACATGATTCAACATGATTAAAATGGCATTTTAATCATGTTCACAAATTTGTAATTCTGCAAGGAAATGGCTACCTTCATTCGGTATGAAGTGGGTTTGACGTCATACCTAGCTTGCCCCAAGGACGCCAATTTAAACCAGCATTACTGTTTGCAAAATTTTGTACTCAAAAACAGAAGTTATACACCAAAACCAAATACCAAAACCAAATTTCCAGCCGTGAGCGGCAGCTGCCTCTCCCCAACGCTAGTCAAAATTCAGAATTAACCCTAACCTGGCGGTGCATAGGAAGAAACAACGCAAAAGTCACCTTTGCCCCACTATCTCCGCTGAGGTTCCGCCGTTACTGATCCAAAATTAATGTTTTTGAGGGTTGCGAAAAAAACTCGCTGATGGATGTAGCAATGAGTTTTCCACACATTTTATTACCGTTCTTATCGGCATTGGCCGTCTTGAGGGGAGGGGGAAGAGCGGAGAGGAACACGATTTGGGGCCGTTAATAATCCCAGATGGTCATCCGTTGTTGTCACTACTGCGCATGCGCGGACCGGCGACGTCACCGAATCGACAAGCCGGACGCAGTCTCGGAGGAATAAAATGGACATGACCGGCAGGTCTGTTCAGGGTATTTTTATTTACTGCGAACGACCGGAGACTACCAAATACAACCGAACAAGCTACAAGTACGTTCGAAAGGGCCATTTTCCCCCCATTTTGCGGTTTATATTTTGCAGAATATTTTGAGTTTGGACGTTCGGAGAGCGCGAAAGAGAAATATTTGGCGGAAGATTGCTCCACCAAAAATTTCCGTTTCACGCTCTCCAAACGTCCAAGCGCAAAATATTCTGCAAAATGCAGAAGGGAAATGACCCTATCGAACGCACTCGCAGCTCATTAGGATGTTCTGGGTACTCCGAGGTCGTTTGAAGAAAAAAAAACAACCCGGCATTGACCATCTTACCGCATCGGTGACGTCATTTGGTGTCATTCTTGCATTATCAACGGACACAGATATTTAAAAGCGATATCTCAGGCCCGATTTGGGGCACGGGGTCGCTGGCGTGTGGCGGGCTTAACGTCCTGACGTACGTATTTCAGCTGGTGAAGACATTCGTGAATGATAATTCCGTGATCTGGCCTGACAAGGAGAATTTCGTAAGCGTGTGTTCTGTGTCACAGATATTTTGGTTTCGCGCTCAAAATTTCCACTGGAAACCCAGTTTCGCTCGCCGCAGGCGTGCAAGATTTCCTGGATGGCGTACAACAACATCGCATGTCTCGATCTACTTATTTTCTTCGTGCTTAACTCGAATTTTTAGTTGTCGGCATTTTTCCAGATGCATATTAATACGTATAACAAAGGGAACACGTGCCCCTTGCGGCCCTCTTGCATACGTCATTGACTGTGCGTGTCCCGTAAGACGCCATTTGGAAGCATTCTTGTGCTGGTTTCAGCGCCACGTCGTCCTGAGGAGATGCGGCACGATCAAACCAGAATACTTGGCTGGAAGTTGTCACTGCCCAAAGGAATGAAAAATTAAATAACAATGTGACATATCACCAGAACTCCAAGGCACACAACCTGGCTCCAGAATTGGTAGAAAAACAGGCGGAGAAGGGGAATGGCCAGGATGTAGAGAAGACGACAGCGTTGAGCAGCCGAGTGGTGAACGAAAGAACGCAAATCACGGCAAACGTCGTCCGCACGGTACACACGTGAGCGAAGAACGATCTCCCATTTACCAAGGACAAGGAAATCGTACGTTTGAACGCATGGAACGAGGCAAAAATAGAAGAAACATCGCATTCAAACAGCAGCTGCCCCGAGAAAATCATATGGTGTCGTCTGACACGACAAGGAGATTATGTGTCCGCACACGAAACAGTGAGGAGCAATTCAGCCTGCTTTTCGATGAATCAACCACAGTCGGGAACAAAACAGCGCTAATCCTGTGACGTTCGTGTAGAGTTCGAGACATATGCGGCGAACAGCTCTCTGAGCCTGCTGGAGCCGCAGGGCATGTCTGGGACGAAGACAGCCTCGGCAATCATAGATATGCTTGAGAAGCTTTATCTTCCGGAGGCCGCAAAATCCCGTTCGGCTGGGATATTCACAGATGGCGCCAGCAACATGCGTGGACATGTAAAATGCGCTGAGGTCATTCTGGAGGGCCGACTTGAAAGAAAAATTATGTCTTTCCACTGCATGGCGTGTTGTGTTCAACGGGCTGTATGTGACACTGTGACAGCTGCCACGGAGATCTTCCATCTGAGTAGCTTTGTAGATAATCTCTACCAGTTCTACCTTCAAAGTCCCAAACATAATCATGAAATAGACTCAAGAGTTGAAGATTTTGCAGTCCACTTCATAAAGATTGGGAAAATATTCGATGTGCGCTGGTGGACGCGTCATACCGATCTATCCGTACCATACGGATATCATATCATGCACTGCACGGCCATCTGCAAATGTGTGCTTATGTTGCGAAACGACCGGAGTCCGGCAGGTGCGCTGGAATGGTGAAGAAAATGACGGCATGGTCGTCGGTCTTCGAGACTGCCCCCCTGTTCGATTCCCTCGTGGTCCTCAGAGACCTGTCGCTGCTCCTGCAAAGGAGAGATGCGGGCGTATGTTCAGTGAAGACTGAGCTGGACCTCGCTGTAAAAACCGTAGAAGCAAGGGAAACAGAACTGCCGCCTCACCTTGGAGAGCTCCTCGACTCGTGTGGAAAAGGAGGCCAGCTTAAAGGGGTGGCGATCCCCCAGGCAGCAGATGCTGAGAACCCAAAAATACAGATGTGTAGGAAAAGCTACTGGCAGACGCTGGCAGATAACATTCGCCAACGATTCCCTGAATGTCAGCTCATGGTGGAAGAAGCAGCCGTATTTTGTATGGCCTCATGGCCGAAGGACGAAGCCGCCAGACTGTTGCATGCCGATGCAGATGTGCTGTCTTTCATCACCCGCATGGGTATGGAGGAAGCTGCCATCCTGAAGAAGTTCAGGGACTGGGAAAGTGGGATTTCCAAGTGGGTGCCGAGCTTAACCCGTCCCCGACTGGGGGGGGGCAGTTGACTGCCCCCCCCTGAGGTTTTTCTGGGATTGCGAGAGAACCAACAAACACAGATTCACGAAACTTTGTGTAGCTTTTGCTCCATCAATTTTACATCTTGTATCAAAATTTTGACCTCAGGTCACGTCAGGTGCCTAACCTAGGTCAGGTCAAACAGACCTATGTCAAAAAAAGTTTAGCGCCCTCTAACTTTTTCGCAAAACAAGATATCTCAATAATACTTTCAGGGATTAGTGATCGTGATAGATGCAACAAATCTCCTATCTCAGATTTTTCGGAATTTTTCGGGCCATTGACCTAAGGTCAAGCCCATTTTTAAGACATATCGCCATTTTTTTCGGAAATTGACGGAACATTCCATAACATTTTTACTGTGGAATGAAGCAGACATCTGGTTACCGTCATTGGGCAAAATATCAGTGACTTCCAGGCATTGACCTGAGGTCAGGTCACGAATAACTGTAGTGGGCCAAAATGTACCACCGTCAAAATCGACGATGAATTACTCAGAATGGGTAGAAAATGGCAGAACTAGCGTGCGCAGACGTAATTAATACCAGGAACCTCAAAAAGTTTGAAAAAGTAGCATATTTTGGAAATAAACAGGCTCTCGCGAATAAAGCTCCGCCAACTTTGTACATTGACAACTAATAAATTTTTCCAAAATTTAAGCACGAGAAACCATCACAAGAACCACAAAGATCAATAAAATTTACATAGATTGTCTTTTTTCACGAAAATAAAGGAACGCCAAAATTAGTTCCCGTCAATTTGGTACTGCATACGGCCGCGGCGCACACTTGACGGCTGACGGGAGAATTACGGTGTCTTTAACTCAACGTTTCGGCGTATATATTGAACAAATCTGGGGGAATTAGACGTGTATCGGCATCCGCGGACATTTACTTGTGCGCTGGTGCCTTTACCTATGCGTTATTAGTCACAGTCCTTGAGATTCAGGCCATTTCTCGGTCTCATGCAGTCGGCTATGAGAAAACATATATAGGGCGTAAATTGGCTTAAATATTATCTAAAACTAAAAATGAGACCAGTTTCGAGCTCTACTCGTCACAGGCTTTCCAACGGTATGCTTATTTTTATCGTGCGACCAACCGTTCGCGAGTTAGAGGGGGGGGCAGTCAACTGCCCCCCCCCAGTCGCCGGTGTTCGGGACGGACCGACGGTCGTGCGCGGGTTAATTGCCTAAAGAGGCGACTGATCAGATAAAGACACCTGTGCCTAAAGATACCTAAAGATACCTAAAGATACCTGTGCCACCAACTGAATGCGAACGTGGGTTTTCGGCCATGATTGCCAGTTGCATAACGACGCGAAACCGCTTGTTGACGAAGACGCTGAACTTCCTGCTGTTCGTATGCATTAATGGCCCATGCGTACAGGCATTCGATGCCATAAAATATGCAGGACATTGGGTTGACTTGGGTCAAAGGTATGCGACGAACAGGTGCAGGTGCGCCAAACAGAAACGCATAGAAAGCAAGGCTTCGCAGCTCTTCTACTGAATGCCTGCATGATTAGTACGTAGGATCGGGGCCATACTTGGGCTCTGCATCTATACGCGGACAGATGATGAGGTTTCCCCTGACGATCCAATTATTTTTCCATGTCTAAAGTCAAAATATCATAAAATTATTGCAAAGCATGAAAATAAAGGGGAGATCTTACGTGGTTCAGTTTGTTGGCGATGGAAATTTCGTGGTGAAAAGTTTTGTTGGTGGAATCTGAAACATTTTTTTTTACCTCTGGTGGCGTAAACACAGGTCTGTAGGTATGCATGAAGCCCGTGGAAGCAGTATTGGAAATCTGGCTTCTCTGACGCAGGCTCAGACTTTTACGAAAGTAATCCACTGTATACGGTGTATATTGCCATATTTCCAGTCGACTGACGCTGTGATTGGCGTATATTACTTTCTTGTTTTCTTAGCATGCGATGGGCATGCAGAACCCCGTAGCTTACCCATAACTTACGCCACTACGAGATATTAAAATATATCCATGTCATTGACAACCAAACGCGAGGTATAAATCACCATTAGCCATTGCTTGAATACCATTCTGTAACGATCCCTTGACCGATTATCGAATGTTGAATGGGCAGCAACACGGACGTATCGTAATTGGTGAATGGGGGCATGCGGCGGCTCCCAATTTCACGTTTACGCACTCCGTTAACAGTGCATAGTTCTGGATGAAATCTGAACGTGAGCCATATCAGAGCATTTTCAGTAGATTTGTGATGGTTCCATGGACATTGGTCCAGTGGTTTTTGAGCACGGTTTGAGCTGTAAGACCGTTTTTGGTTCCCGTCCATATCTCAGGTAGCAGCTTGGTATGGTTTGGGCAGCAACAGCTGAATGGTCATTTGTAATTGCATCGTTTATTTAAGTCAATGTTTTTTCAGTTGTCATCAGTTACACGTTTATCGATATGTCAGAAAGTCAGAACACGCGTCAGTTTTGGAGTCTGGTTTGGGGACCAGCTTCGGGTAGCAAAGTGTACTGTCATATACAACTCTACTTCAAACGTGCATACCCACAAATGTCGCATGCGTACCAGGAACGAAGAATACCGCTCTAACGTAGGTAGATAGAAATGCACACATATATTTATTCCACTCATGATCGTCCCGGAAAACATTGCACTTTTCGCTTCGCTGGCTGCGTGAGAACCATGTTCTGAGCGGATTAGGGGAATTGATACGTGGAATGGAGTTCCAGCAAATCTGCATTTTATGGCGGATTTAAATGGGTCAAAAGATTACCCGATGTCACCAAAATCTTACAATATATTGGAGGTGGTGATGGATATATACAGCATATATACAGCACATAACTCCTCATAACATCGGTCCGTTACGGCGCCTCCTAGGACAACCGTCGATTGTCTGCTTATTAAACACCTGTGATCTTCGGAGTCGTTTCTGGTGCAAGCTTTCTGTTTCGCCCAATTATGATGTGTTTACATGATGTTAATGACATGCTTATGGCTCATCTGTCGCCCTTCAGTTCTGCTTTTTGACATAGATTGGTCCTCTGCTCTACTATTATTTTAGAACACCGCCGCAAAGGTGTTCACATATACACGCACCTGGAAATAAATTCGGTTGAACATTCCTTTGAATCTTAACCCTTGTCCAAGCGGGGAGGGGGCGTTTTGACGCCTCCAGGACTTTTGGTGGTAGCAAAAAGAAAAAAAAACGGCGCGCAGCGTGCTGGAATTCCCAGTACCTTTCCTAACGTTATTTGTGCATTTTCTGAAGAGTTTTCAACTTCAGGTCGTGTCAGGCCACTGACATATGTCACGTAAAAGAGGTCAATCTCCGATTGTTTTTAAAACGTCTTTTACGAGCCAAGCCGAGCGTCGATCGAGCTGAAGCTTTCAGGGATAGTAGTCGAAGACATTCTCAAGAATTGTGCTATCTCGATTTGTTGTCAACGTCAAGGTCAGTGACCTGAGGTCCACTTAACTTCCACCCAATTTCCCTGTTTCTAACGGTTTTTGACAGTTTCTTTGATTTGATGGTGCCTGAAATGCATCCTGGGAACACACGGAAGTCACTAGACATGAAAGATAGTGCTGACCCACATGAAAGATCATAAGGACGGGTCAGATCACATTTGGGTTGAACTAGGCAAAGGAGTCTATTTTGGTGATTCCCGATGTAAAAATTGTCACCGAAGCCTGTTTTCCAGTCCAAAACCTCCCCAAGACGCCACCAAGCTGTGAAATGAGCTTATGTCTCCTGAGGTTACGCGAGGTCACCGTGGTAGAAGTTGGCTTCATACCCAGATCTTCAGCTTTATCTCGCTAGTTTATTTCGTGAGTCAATGGCAGCACTAGAAATCAGAAGATAAAGCCCAAGCGCGCTTCAAATGACGTCATAATCCTACGTCAGATCAGGTCATATTAGCAACTTTTTATGACACCCTACTGTTCATGATTGTGAAATCCAAGGAGTTTCAGTCACAAAGTCCTCCTTGCCCTTTTATTTTCGTTGGTGTTGGTCATCGCCAAAACACCAAATGAAGCAAACAAAACGGCTAAATTTTAGGTCATGTCACATCGTCAGGTCGGGTCACGTCGGGTCATGAGCCTTCTAGCCGGTCGGCATGTAAAAATGTTCGTACCCTTCATTTCTACCCATCTGGAAGCATACATGGAGAACAACTAACCAGCGACGTTCAGAAACCTCACAAATATGGAGAAATGAAACATGACACTATATCGGGTCATGTGATACAATATGTGGTTATATGCGCGTTTATATATGCCACCGGAATGTACATTCTATTCGTTTTCCATTGATATGCTCAGATTATATATGTGTATATATACATGCATATATATATATATATATATATACATCATCGCCAGATAGCTTCCTAGAAGGCTCTG
Organism: Capitulum mitella; assembly: GCA_030062745.1. NCBI lineage: Eukaryota > Metazoa > Arthropoda > Thecostraca > Pollicipedomorpha > Pollicipedidae > Capitulum > Capitulum mitella. The sequence continues at coordinate 31,211,545 of CP099844.1, forward strand.
CTTTTGCGGTGGAGCCGAAGATGTTCTTCATCCTCTTCGACTCGGCGCAGCAGGGGAGGATGCGCGTGCAGACTCGTCTTGAATCCTGGCACCAGCCGCCGCAGCGAGCCACCAGTCGACAGGCCAGAAATCTTACGGAGCGAGTCATCGCCTACAGCACCCTGCAGCAGGCGTTCTCGCGATTCGGGATGGACGGTCGCTCTTGTTTACAGCGGGCTATCTGCGAGGTAAGCTCTGTCTACCGACAACTGTGTCAGGTGAGTTTTGTCTCCTGACGACAGTCTCTGAGACGACGTCTGCTTATACAGAGCCGTTTGTGTCTGGTCGTTTGACCTACCGATTTCTTCAGTTTCACGTCCAGCTACCCTGCTCTCCTTTTGTTGCCGTGTTTTGCCTGGTAATCTGTAGGTGCTTTAGTCGCCCGGTATGGATACCCTGTTCTCCTTTTGTTGCCGTGTTTTCTCTGGTAATCTGTAGGTGCTATAGTCGCCCGGTATGGATACCCTGTTTCTCCGCTTCCACGCGGCCCACTGATGGAATTGTTTTTCGCTTCCATGCGGCCCCCACGCCGCGGCACCGTGTCGGCCCGATCGGCGACATAGTGACCCTGGTGCTGTCGCCGTCTCGCGGGCTGGCTGATCTTCTTGAGACCGAGCGACATGGCCAGAGGCTGCAGCACCATTTACCACCGCTGCACCGTGTCGCGGTGCAGCGACACGGTGCAGTGCTTAATGTCTTGAAGAAAGGCTGTGAAAAACTAGCTTCGTTTTGATCGCTCGGAACTGGGTTATTCGTTGGCTCGGAGAACAACAAACAAATATCTGGTTCGTTTTACCGTTTTAGGATTTCACGGTTCGCTGTTACTTCGTTAGGGTGGGGGAGTACTATCATAGCTGACTCATTCGTTAGCTTCGTGAACGATATATAAATATATATATATATATATATATATATATATATATATATATATATATATATAGGGAGAGAGAGAGAGAGAGAGAGAGGGGGGGGGAGAGTTTCGTTTCAGGGAACCCCTCATGGGTTTGGGTATGAATAAAATTCCTTAACTTTATTGTTCGCAGTGCCTTTGTGTGTGATATTGCATTTGCTCGTTCTAAGTGTCTGCAGTGTTGAGGTAGTTCTTGTGTTGGTCACGCGCCTTTTCTACGTGTGCATTTGAATTTTGACTTCGTGTTTTTGATCTAGTGTGTAGTAATCTTGTTCTAGATTACTCCAGACGGTGACCCCTGGCCGAAGTGTTGTGTCCAATATGGTATGGATTTTTAACTGAATTACATAACAATAAGTGTCGCTTGGTGTACTGAGCGTGGTTTATTAACTGGCTATGTGCAATGGTTCTTCAACCGTGCCTACCAGGTGTCAGACTACACGGCGCTCTGATGGGCTTGGTATCGGGCCGCGATACCCTGACATAAAGTGGACTCCACGCTGTAGCTGAACACCTCCGAGACCGAGGTGGCCACCGCGCATGCGGAGTGGCCCGGAGTTTTATTTTGTTTTTTGTTCATTGGTAGCCCATAGTTCGATTAGGGCCTTCCTGACCACTGGTAGGTATGGCGCCCGCGCTGAATGTTTGGGGTGAGAACTGAGGGCCGTTTTCTAGCCAGTTCAACGATGAGTTCTGGCAGAAAAGCAAGATATCACATTGAAACTTTCAAGGGCTGAACAACTTGACAGGTGGAAAAAAAAGATATGGGATCTCAGATTTTTCGGAAACTTTCGAGTCATTGATCGAAGGTCAAACCCATTTTCAGGGCAAGTTGTTATTTTTTAAATTGGATTTTTATAATAGTTGGAGTGTGGTATCCAAAAGTCACCAATGGGCAAAGTATCAATGACCTCCAACCTTTGAGCTGAGATCAGGTCGCCAATAATTATTTTGAGCCAAAATGCACCACCGTCGAGATTGGCAATGAATGGCTCAAAACGGAGAGAAAACGATACAACTGTTTCTCACAGCTGTGAATGATAAAGAGAAGTTAAAAAGAAGTTGAAATAATTTTTGGGAACACAAACAAGCTTTCGCGAAAATAGCCAAGCCAGTTGTGTGGATTGATAACTAATGATTTTTTTTAAAGTCAAACACGGAAAACCATAACAGGGACCACTAGCATCAAGAGACACCACGTGGCAAGGTTTATTTTACCAAAATAAAGGAACGCTAAAATTAGTGACCGTTTGTTTCATCTCATGTTTTACATCCATTCCTTGTCCGGCGCCGGCGCCCGCCGTGCATTGGCACGAAAATCTGTGTCGCGAACGTTTCTACGTATACATTAAACAAATCAGAGAAATTAGACATATATCGCCATGAGTGGACTTTTGTCTGTTCTTTGGTGCCTTTACCTAGACCAACCACAGCTCGTAGAATCTAGGCTGTTTCTCGGGTTCTTGTAACCGGCTATGATGATACGGTCCACAGCACGGGCGCAGCCAGGATTTTCTTCCAGCAGCCAGGGGGCCCAGTGTCAACTGAAATGGTACGAAAACTGCCTACTGGGAAGACGATGTGCAATGGTTTTCACGAAAAATATCGGACTTAGGGGGGCCCGGACGCCCCCCCCCCCCCTGCTTTGGCTGCGACTGTTCTCCACAGCCCATTGCAGCGCGGCTATCGAGCGCCCGCGCGACCAGCACGATAAAGGTGTTCAAAGGATCCCTCTTCAGATGTGTTCTAAAAATCTTTTTTTGCTCCAGAACATAGCTTCATGAGCTGTGCCATGTTTTTGGATTGAGTAAGGCCATTTATTAATGAAGAATGATGAATCAATAATTATGCAAAGGTTGTAATGCCTTTAATATGTGTTGCACTCCTTATCTTATTGGAAAACATTTCTATCGCCAATCCAGAAAGAATCTCTGCGATGGGTAAGCTCTGGAATGCCCCCCTGAGCCTGGAAGTCATTCCGAAGTGTGTCTGTTGTTGAGTATCGTCAGCTTGGCTCCCTGTATAACAATCGATTCCAATTTGAAAATTTACGCCCAAAGTTACGAGACAGTTGTCTATCGTTGTCGTAAGACCTTCTCTGCCATTCGATTCAGAGTTTTAGACTCTTTCCTACGAGTCCTTAATTTCTGAAATGAATCTTCCTCTGAAAAATATGGCCTGTCATCGATTTATGATTCTGCATTTCTGCCTCTTTGTTCGCCAATGTCTTGGTAGTGATCTTACACAACACATCTACCACGCAAATATTTTGCATATTTTCAAACAATGGCTGGCCTCCTTTCTTCGGAATCAGAGCCACCTTGTCTTGAGATACGAACAACTCTTGCTGGCCATCATAGTAGAGGATACAGCATGTGATGATGTTTACTATTTGCTCCCGGAAGAAATGATAAAATTCCACGCTAAACCCAGTTATTCCCGACTCTTTTGATTCCTAGATACCATATCCAGTGTTATCTGTCATTCCTTTCAAGTACTAAACAGTTTTTTTTGTCCCGCGGTCGCCCACAGTACTCAGCTGGCTTGTATGGGCGACCTCTCCGCTCGCGGACGCGACCGCTGCACTCAGGTGGGCAATTCTTTGGTCTCCCGCGCCGGCTTTGCCACCGCTCCTTGACATCACCTCACAGCAGCGGCCTGCGGCGAGCTGGGCGGGAGGCCTTGCTTTAGCTGGGTCCGGGAGTAAGCCTCAGTGTGGCGGAACCGGCCGCCCCCTGGGGGCCATACCAATATTGATGGGAGGGACGATGTTTACCCCGTGACGGCCGGTGTACTCCGGAGACCGCTGGACCTCGACGTGCTTGCTCCCCGCTGCTCCCCGGCGTGGTCCAGGTCGTTCCGGAAGTGATCAAGATCGCACCAACTCCCCGTCCAGCTCGTGACGAGGATAAAAGATGAGAGGAGTCGTCGGTCTTTTTTCCAGAGGAAGGGTGCCGGTCCCTGAATGGTGCCATGCAGGGGGAGCGGGTCCTCGGTACTGGGCGCCAGGTTTGCCAGTGGCGCAGCGGTAAGAGCCAGGGCCTCTGCGTCCACGCCACGGCATCCTTCGCCGAGGACGGCGTCCACCTGAGCCCTGGCGGCAATCAGCGACTGCTGACCCGTCTCCCTCTGTGGCTCGAATTCGCCAGGCGGTGAGAAGTTGCACCCCTCGTCCCTAAGGAGGCTAAGGGACAGGGCGGATCGCGATGCAGCCGTGGGTGGTGGGCCAGGGTGGCGCCGGTGGTGTGGTCGCTGTTTACTCTCCCCTTGCGTTTTGTGCCCGATGTGTTGGCTAAAGAATCTTGCTCTATTTTATGTTTATTGCGGCGTTTTCCGTTGTTTTAGCTTAAAATCGTTTGTCGATGTTCCCCAGCAGGGAGGAATGTAATGGTGAACGTGTCCTTCTGGCGGTCTCGTCTGCGCCAGCGTCCTCCCCGCGCGGCGCCCGGGCGGCCGGCCGGGGCGTCAGAGGTGACGTCACAGGTGGCCGGCCCGGCTGACCTTGACCACGGGTCGGGCGGGTGGAGGCCGGCAGGACAGTGCGGTCAGGAGAGTCACGGAGCGCGTGTCTTCAAAGGCCGCTGTCGTGTGCCCGATGTGAATGCAAGCATTGAAATGGACCAACGTCTTTGCCATAGCATGACCCTGACATCATTCGTGAAATTTCCCACAAAAATCTAATGTGGAATGGGCTAGGTGGATGCCACATTAATACAGGTATCTGGGTATATATATATATATATATATATATATATATATATATATATATATATATATTAGTCACTGGTCAAAGGAGAAATCAAAAAGCAACTTTATTTGGTTATTAAACCTCCCAAAATAATTGCACAGACGTCGTGGGTACAATAGGTCATGTACCATCATTTAACAGTGCGTAGAACAAATCAAGATGATGCAAGCAGAGGACCATATTTTAATTGACTAGTTAAGGGGCATACCCTCGGGGTATGTGTGCCGGATCACATTATTACAGACTACCCATCACACAAAATAACACCGAATAACACTGCAAGATTGTGAAAGAGCCAGCACTCCCGAACGTTCTCCGCTAGGGACGCAGAAAACGGTGTGATACAGCCCTTAGCCCAGATAGGTGTGATCCAGCCCTTTACAGGGCGCCTACAGGCCGGCTAGACCCGAATCTTCCTGCAGCAGTGGCGTCCCAGCGGGTCGAGCTTGCTGCAGGGCCTACACTCAGTGCGACTTCCCGGGTCGCAGCCCTTGTGGCGACAGTCAGCTGCGGGCAAGGGAAACCACCCTGTCACCAGATATCTCCACGAGAGACATCTGCAGAAAAAGCCCGCAGCAGATGTTGAGCGCACAAAACGATTGGTAACAAACTGCCAGCGAGACTCTGTGGTGAGCTGAAAACTGTGCAGAATGGTCGTAAATTAAAACATCGTGTAGCTACGGTCAAGGGGCTCCTTGCTCGACCGGCTCAAAAGCCGTTCACCGGAGCCTCCACACGGTGCTCTTTCTCGTTCTCACCGAGTCTGCAGTGGTATCTGCCGCCCGGGTTGGTGGGGTCGCAGGCGAAGCACCTCTGGAAATGGCGGCAGGTCTTGGTGTAGCGGCAGTCGCAGGAGGGCGGTACCAAGATCGTTGGGTCGCAGCACTTGCCGTCCACGCAGCACAAACCAGAACCTGCGAAGGAAAGAAAGGAAAAACCAACGAGATGGCTGTTCAAAAGCGTGAACGACAGATCAAAGAAGCCAGAAATGTCAGGGGTGACTGGCGGCACGAGTTGAATACGGGTGTCGGCGATGTGCAGACTTGGATCAGAGCGGTTTCAGAAACATTTTTTCGACGCGAGCTGGATACATCAGAGGGACAGCGGGTGGTCCACGGGTATGAAACACAAGCTGAAATATGGTATTGAGTTCGAGCATACCTGACTACCAAACATCAAATCGGTATGGTTTCATCTCGCACGAGAACGGTGAAGCGCTAGCACTGACCTCCGTACGCCCCAACGGCGAGGCACAGCATCAGAGCTGCGCTCAGGAGACGCATGTTTGTAACGGTCGGGCGGCAAACGGTGCGGCCACTGCACACGTTTTAGGGTGTCCGGGTCTCTGCGCCGTACCAAGTGAGGCCCTGCAACTGAAACCCGCTAGCAACAGACGTGCTACTCGTCACTGCCACTGTGGGCGATGGACCTGACTAGACAGTGGCGAAAACAAGTTGGCCTTTAAAGGCTGAAGTTGAGGGGCATGGCAACCATAAACTGTGCACTCTTGTACAGACACCAGGATCTCCGTGAAGTCGAAAGTTTAATGCAAGTGCTGTGATGAGTCAACCTGCAGTGCATTTATAACCACGTGCTTGGGATACACTATATATCAACTATGTCCATTCCATGCCATTTCCAACTATACCAACTGGCATTTTGGTCTTCATTTATTTTGTTCTGGCCATATTTTTTCAATCCGAGTTTGACTCCCTTTCGACACTTCGATCCAACGATTGCCGTATGCTACCTGCTTCCGGTTGCCTCAGGATGACTTTCCGTCACAGTTATCTACCCACTACCCACTCCCGGCTGCTTACCGTCAATATCTGCATTTGCCATGTTGCACGTAGTTGATAGCTTCGGTTCAGCTCAGTATGAGCACACTGCCTGATATCGTCTTACGCATCGGCAAGGAGCTTCACGGATACAGCTGCCATGCTGTAAAGTGCAAACATACGCTACTTAAAACAGACGAGAGCAGGAAACTTTTCATACCTAACGAGACAGAAGGCCGAGTGAGTCTTCAGCTTTCATCGCACGATACACACGCTCCGGCATGTATCCTAGTAGAATGGGCGTCCTGAAAGAATTTGATGGCACTGAAAGTCCGGCCATATATTACATATACAAAGGTATACATACATATATATTTGTGTATTTATATATTACTGTGGTCCCCGAATAGTTTTGCGGGCCATTCAAGAATACTTTTGTATATTTATGTTAGACGGGTTGAAGAAAAATATTTGTGCAAAATTTCGTTAATTTTGACCATCATTTGTTAAAGTCGCATAACCCCTAAGTTAGCTGACATATTTGCTTGCATCGGAAGTGCGCATGCGCCCTACGTTTTTGGGAAAGACTTTTACTCCAACTTAGCAACTAGGCCTCTCTTTCACAGCATAGATGTGAATTATTATAAGGAACAGAACTCGTCGTCCGGGCTCCTTTCCCTTCCCACCATCACCCGCCTCAGGCGAGTTCTGAATGTGTCGCATCAACCGCCGCCGCCGGCAGCTCGTGAGCACGGTCGAATTCCACGCGACTTTCCAGAAGGCGCACGAAGGCGAGGGGGTGCGCGAGTGTCGCGAGCGCGTGCTTATTGGCTGGCCGTTGCTTGAGGCGAGCGCGCGCGCGCGCTTGAAGTGTCGGCCTGGTGGTTTCATGAGTGTTCTTAGACGGCGGGATATTTAAGGAGAAAGCAAGAAAACACCCTTCATGGCGGATGCCTGTGGCACTATGGCGTGTACCACGAGAAAAAAGCCGAGATTCGGTTGATCGGTGCTCCGGTCGCATAAGTGCCAGGAAACAAGCTGCCAACGTGGGGAGAAGTGTCGTAGGAACATGTTCAGCTTCAACGTGCGGATAAGCTTATCCATATGGAGGACGAAACGCAGACCGTCTGCGAAGTGATGAAGGTGTCGAACAGAGGCCGCATTCCCACTGCACCGGAGCGGAGCGTGGTAATGAATCTCGCCAGGAAGCCTGACCAGTGTCGAGCTGTCCTCAGAGGCAAATACAGGAGGCCCACTCCGCAAATGGAGGAGGAGAAGGAATTGAGGAGCAGCCTCAAAGACCTCTTTGACATAGCCCACGTCGACGCCACGAAGATCATCAGAGTCGTAGATGACAAAGACTTCCTTCAGGCCCAACGGGAGACAGGTCGCCGGAGCTTCATGGAGGAAGTCAATAAGCTTCTTTCTGGGAAGGGAAAGCGAGCTTTTCAATGACAGCAGCACGCCGCAGTTAGAGCCCGCCTTCAGCCCCTCGTCGAGACCTGAGATCTCCTTGTTCAAACGCTTCAAGGGAGATGGAGGCACATGGATCGGAGCAAGTGTGCGAAGACCTGGAGCCAGCAGTAACCGAGACGTTTCTCTCCCCCAAGTATTATGTCGCGTTCTGCCGCGAGAAGGAGGCCGGAATCCAGCCATGCGATGATTGTCATGAGTTCCCGAGCTAATGATCATCCTGTTCGGCGGAGAGCTTCCCCGGGAAGTCAGGTTTCTCCAACCCTTCACCGTGCCAGATGGATGGGACGCATGATCTACGGGATCTAGATCTTCTTGCCTCGCGATCAGTTCTCCGTGTCTCTTAACAAACTGGAGGCGCTCGAGAGTTTTGTCTGTTTCATCACTGATATGTACGTCAGGTTATGGTTCTGCACTCCGTCTGCGAACAAAGCTCCAGTGCACGACATGGCCCTGCAGAGCTTGATGAGTTACCCAGATGCTGAAATCTCGAGGGCGACCTCCAAAAAGTTCGCCAATCACCTCTGATACCTCTACGAAGAACTGGCTGGCCTGTACGTCTTCGACGAGGTCGTGCCGGATGAGATGAAGAGGAGGACGGTCGCGGCACTCCAGGAACAGGAATCGGAGAGTCCGCCCCAGCGAGCTCAGACAGATCTCGCAGCAAAGCAGGTTCTCGCCAGGAAGACCATCGCGGTATTCATCACGACAGAGTCGGTGGGAGTCCTGAAGGCCTGCGGGATCAACACGGACTTCCTTGCCGCCGATCCCGCTGCTTGGGAGACAGCACCTGGCTTCAAGGACGGCAATGAAGTCCTGTGAGGGCTGGAGTGGTGGAAGACTTCGCCGGGTGAGGCGAGGCTCTTATCCAAGCATACAGCGTTGCTGCGAGTCGTCGAATGGCACCATCGCCCGTACCCCGAGGCCACAAGGGGGGGGGGAGGCTGCAGTAGCATTTTCACTTGAGCCATACTTCTGCCAACATGGTCAGTGACCTATGACCTGAGACGAGTCATGTGAAGTGGCGTTCGATCAAGGGTGTCAGTAGGAGTACAATGACGTGTATTTAATGCATATCGTGCTCGTGGCTTAAAGCCTTGGAGCACAAAATACGTGTCTGGAGCCAACGTAGGCTTTAACCTCAACCTCGAATCTCCCATGGATCATAACTCTTTGGAGAATGGAGTCTTCGTAGTCTTCACTGAGGATAGATAGAACGGTCTTCTTTTGACGTTAATGGCTCCGGAATGTAGAAAGTCCTTAAAAAAATCTCAAAATCAAAATGTAATCTAGCAAATGGCTCCACGCTCCGCACTGTATGAACCAGTAGCATTCACCCTTGGTGTGACAGTGGTTAAAAATATTGGATCGATGCCAAATTGTGCGCGATCATTTCTTCCGAAAGACGAATCAGTTTATGAGAAAGAACTTCGGAAATCTTCATGAAAATTTGTCTGTAGTGTTGGGGACCACCCTAACATAGATGCATACCCGGCAAGTAAAGAAGTGATAATATCATAAACATTGAGTTTTGTAGTATCGACTGCTAATGGTAGTTTATGAAAATCAGCGCTTAACCCGAGACTCTCATATAATTTCAGTTTAATCTATGGCTGTTCAGCGTAGTTGAGAAAAAACTGACCGACAAATAGCACACGTGCTCATTGAAAATATTGACCGGTTGCCATGGTAATGTTGCCATGGGAGGGCGGTAGGTTTGATATTTTACAACTCGCCGAAAATGATAAATCAGGGAACATTATTGGAGAATATAAAATGATGTAATGGCACAGTTCTAAAATTAATAAGAAATTTTGCATTTGCCATGATGTTTCATACGTCTGTTCATGATGTATGAGTAAACGAACCGGCTGGAGTAAAAACGTTAACTGGAAAAGCGCCAGAGCAGAATCGGCGAATGCAGGAGCGCAGTGCCATCCTGAGAGACCACAGATTTAACATTATTGACTGCAATGACTCAAGGCTTTCTGCGTGGTGTCATGAGGTCCTTATTTAAAATAGCAGAACAATTTATCTTGGGCTGCCGACCCAACCCGGTTTGGTCTGATCCGGGCCGGCATTCTGGACAATGCTTTCTGGAGGCGAATAACTGCATCCCTGGGCACCTAATCGTGGCGGTTTTACTAACAGATAGCACAGTTATTTTTTTATTTCATGTCTTTGTATTTGTAATGCCTGCAAACTCTTCCTTTCAAGGAACTATCCGAGAGTTATGTTTTTAGTCCTTCGACCTGTTTTTCAATGCGTGCTTTTGAACCGCTCATTTATGGCATCAAACAATAGCATGGGCCGGGTGACGTTTAAACCTGTTCCTGCGAGTTTCTTGTGGGCCGGAATCTGTCGAGGAGGGGGGGGGGCGAATTCCCCCTACTGATATCTCATAAAATTTCCGTCCTATTTACTCGGTTCTAGTCTCAAACGATTCCTTCAAGTCTGTTTTATTCATTAACGCCATTAAAAATTCAAAATTCCATCACAGGCAGAATCAGGAGGTCCAAATTGGGGTCCTATTGGGAAATTTGCCCAATGCACTATTAGTTCATTTTCAGAGTTTTGTCACTGCGGTTCTGTGGTGACAAAAAGGCGTTTTTAAGTGGTGCTTAACCCTATTCCCGGCAGGGGGGGCGGAATCCGCCCCCCCTCGGGTTTTTTGCTTGCCAATTCTAGGGTTTTTAACGCAGCTTCACGAAACTTAGCGACTTTTCCTAGCTATTCTTTCTACGTGCCGTGACAAAATTTCAAAATTCTGTTTTGCTCAGGGGCGCAGCCAAGCAACGTTTTTGGGAGGCACCTCATGCCATTTTTGGCCATGTTAAGGGTAAAAGGAAAATGTTTGCCAAAAACAGCGTTTTTAAGATAGAGCTTAAAACTTTAAATGGATGTGTAGCTAAATAGTTGGGAAATGTGCAGATATAGTTTTGTTCTCCTGAGGTCATTTTGCAAGGTCAGGTCAAGGTCAAAAATTAAAATTTGTTTTTTCGCTATAATTTTGGGGTCGTTTTTTCAAATGCCAAAACCGGAATATATATGACGTAGCAAGGTGCCTTCTACTTGTGTACCAAGTTTTAGCCTGATATCAGGTCGGGTCACGGAGCTATGACCTAAAATGTCAGTGCGCGTACTCTATATCGCAATAGCCATAAAATGAAATTTTTGAAATAGAGTGAATTCAAACGATTGAAAACGTTTAAAAGTAATATTAAATGCACAGGAGATCATTCCAAGTGACCCCAAGGTCACTGGAGGTCATTTAAGGTCAAAGGTCACAAGTTGATCTGAGAAACGTGTGACCATGACAGTTCCCCCTTTTTCATGTCCCTGGCACCGCCTATGCTAACACGGTACAAACATTGTAATGCGATTTGTACTTCTTTAGTATAACATGACTAGCAGAAGCCAAAAAAGGGTGTCTGCCTCTTTTGTTCATCCAGTTGTTAGAAAACTCATCCTCCTATTTTTGAAACCCTGTGAACGCCCATGAATTTTCTCAAAATTTCAGATTTGGGGACCCATGGTAAAAGCCCTATCCATAATCTCACGATTCATGCCAATTTTATCGAAATCAGTCGATAAACAACGGAGTTATAAGAAGTCCAAAAGCACCCCCCATTTTGACATTTTTTCCCCCTGCATCCACAAATTTCAAAATTTCGAAAATTTATTTCTATAAAAATGTAGTTCACGTCACGGCACATTGATTGCCGTTTGTTGCGATGAAATCGGACAAGTAGTTCTCGAGATCTCAGGGGGGGCCGAATCCGCCCCCCTGCCGGGAATCGGTCATACCGTCTAGCCCTCCGGGAATAGGGTTAACATTGCTGAATATAATAAGATAAGATAATAAGATGTAATATTATGAGATATAATATAGTAAGGTAATAAGATATATTATAATATAGATTTAATATAATATAATAAGATATAATATAGTAACATATCATAAAAATTTAAAAGTCCAAAAATGTTAATCTTTTAATTTAAAAAATCTGGGTTTTCCAAATTTTTATCGATCCTGATTTTGAAAATGAAAAAGGGATATCTGGAACGTAAATGTTCATATTTTGCACTCATAAACTCCGTGAAATAGCGTTATAGACGTCTCACGTGTTTTATTTTTCTTAGTAAACTGGCCAACAGAATGCCCATTTGGACTGTCCTAGACTCGCCTCTACCCATCCGAAAACAATGATGTTTGTCGTAGACACGTGTCTTAATATGTTGGCATGAAGTGCTATCACATGATATTATTACACATCAAATGGAATAGATTGTCGCCTGTTGTACTTTGGTTCTAGATTTGAGCGGAACTGTCAAAACATGCCTCCCTAAAACCCCTCTGATGTCGCCCCTGATCAAGTAAAATAATAATAATCATCATCATCATCATCATAGTGATAGACAAAAAACTTAACAGTTTGACGTCTACATCTCAGACGGTTCAGTATGGGCAAGCAAAGAACCTCGGGATGGTTGGGGAATCTGCCACCACCTTCACAGGAATGGAGTTAAACAACAGAAATCTGGAATGCAAAACAATGAAATAGGTCCATGGATATATCTTTTTGCTGCGAAAGGCGTAAAAGGAAACCTGTGGTGCAATGGAAGCAGCAACGAAGTAGACTGGCTCGTCATAAGCCGCACAGTGTGTTGCTGGTTTATTTTCACTAGACCAAATTGTCGACTACAGGACGTCTCACTTTGCTCCACGCCTCGCAGCTTCGATTCCTGGGTGGGGCCATCACGCAAGGTACCGTGCGTCACTGCGCGACGTGCTGCAGTCTGCTGCTGGTGAAAGAACCTTGCCCTTTCAGCAGTTAGTAGCAGCCGTTGGTGTTTCGGCCGGGGAGTTCATCGCATTTACACCGACACCACTAGTGAATTATTGCTGAAGGCCAGAAACAATCTCTTAACCCTATTCCCGGCAGCAGGGGGGAATCCGTCCCCCTCGGGTTTTTTGCTTGCCAAATCCAGGCTTTTTAACGCAACTTTACGAAACTTGGTGACTTTTCCTAGCTATTCTTTCTACGTGCTGTGACAAAACGTCAAAATTCTATTTTTATCAGGGGCGGAGCCAGGCAACGTTTTTGGAAGGCTCCTCATGCCATTTTTGGCCATGTTCAGGGTAAAAGGAAAATGTCTGCCAAAAACAGAGTTTTTAAGATAGAACTCAAAACTTTATATGGATGTATAGCTTAATAGTTCGGCAATGTGCAGATATAATTTTGTTTATCTGAGGTCATTTTACAAGGTCAGGTCAAGGTCAAAAGTCAAAATTTGTTTTTTCGCTATAATTTCGGCGCCATTTTTCAAATGCGAAACCCGGAATGTATATGACGTAGAAGGGTGCCCTCTACTTATGCACCAACTTTCAGCTTGATATCAGGTCGGGTCACGGAGCTATGACCTAAAATGTCAGTGCGCGTACCCTATATCGCAATAGCCATAAAATTAAATTCTTGAAATAGAAAGAATTCAAATGGTTGAAAACGTTTTAAGATAATATTAAATGCACACGAGATCATTCCAAGTCACCCCAAGGTTACTGGAGGTCATTTAAGGTCAAAGGTCACGGGTTGATCTGAAGAACGTGTGATCATGACAGTTTCCCCTTTTTCATGTCCCTGGCACCGCCTATGCTATCATTATACAGACATTGTGATGCGATTTGTACTTCTTTAGCATAACACGATTAGCAGAATCCCAAAAAAGTGTTTTTGTCTCTTCTGTATATTCAGTTGTCAGAAAACTAATCCTCCTATTTTTGAAACCCTGTGAACGCCCTGAATGTTCTCAAACTTTCAGATTTGCGGACCCACGGTAAAAGCCCTATCCATAATCTCTCGATTCATGCCAGTTTCATCGAATCGGTCGATAAACAACGGAGTTAGAAGTCCAAAAGTACCCCCGTTTTGACATTTTTGCCCCCCTGTTTTTTGCCCCCCTGAAATTTGTATTCACAAATTTCAAAATTTTTGGCATTTCTTTTTATAAAAATGTAGTTCACGTCTCGGCAAATCGATTGCCGTTTCTTGCGATGAAATCGGACAAGTAGTTCTCGAGATCTCAGGGGGGGCCGAATCCGCCCCCCCCCCTGCCGGGAATCGACCATACCGTCTAGCCCTCCGGGAATAGGGTTAAACTCTCCGAGCCACCAATGAAAATGCTTTTGTCATACCTGCGCTCGACGTCTGCATCCTTTTTCCACCTATGCCTGCCTCTCCGCCTCCTCGACGCGCCAGCCTCCGTCGTACTGTCTTCGCCTCCATAGCTGTCTGTCGGCCTCCTCTTGCTGTTCCTGCCACTGCTGTCTCTTGTGTCGGTCTACTCTCCGTCTACCTGTGTAGTAGTCAGCGGTGCTGGATTTTCATCTTCCCTACCTGAACAACAGAGCTACCCTCTGGCAAAAAAGCAGCTGACCAGGTCCCCGTCAAGGTCAGGTCACGCAGGCCAGGTCATATGATGTCATCTGGTGAATGAAAGACGAAGTTTTCAGGTAATATTAGGACTTTCGTGTCAGCATTTTCCTCGGACCGGACCTGTAAGCAAATATCAGGGATAATAACACCTAGCATCAGGTAACATAAACTGTAGGTGGCATCAAGTGAGATCAACAAAAAACATTTTAAAGTTTTTCACAGCATGCCACTTTCATCTCTCTTCAGTTCCGGTTACTAGAGTATTGCGGATAAAAACATCACTTATTGGCTGCTGTGAATTCCTACACACAGTAGCATGTAACAAGTACGAGTTTAGACCATGAAATTGGTGACCTGCGTTGATCTCGGGCCACTTCTGGTAAAAATACGATTTTTCATAGGAATATATGTTTAATTGATACCAAATGAGACTCTCCTTCAAAAACCTCGCGGGTGCGGTTCCGCACTTGAGGGTCGCGTTTTCAAGCGTTAGGGGCACATTTTCGGGCCTGGGGTCATCCCTTTTTGGCCACGGCAGCGATATCCCAGGCCTCGGGGCATCCTTTTAGGCACCGGAAGGGCCTCTCTACAACTAGTGGGTGCCTAATGACATCTCTGTGATGTGATCTGAATGCAGGTGCCCCTGTTCTTGATGCACGAATATGTAGATTATGAATAAATACAGATGTGAGGGAAAATAAACATGATCAACGTACATATATACTCCATGTTTTTGTAGCCTGTCTCTGCGAAAGCAAACATAACATACTTTACATGATTGCTCTTCTCTAAAGCATTCCTCGATCGTGCGTAGGAACGGCAGGCTTGGAAGGAAGGCTAGGAGACTTTGTCCCAACTTTTCAAATTATGAACGTTAGAACTGAGGCTTTGCGTAGAATTGGACAGAATCGACTCAAATTCTGCCGGTGTGCCCCGCCTTGACCTTTGCCCGTGCTATACGCCTATGGATTGTGAATATCGAAAAGAGTAACAGTCTCATTTGTTCTATGATTGCCAAGTTTGTTTTTGTAATGACGAGCGGCACCTTGGACGGAATGAGTCTTGCTCCAGCTAGCAGAAAAATCAAATTCAGCGGCCCAGCTCGGACCGGCCCTAACGCTTCTACCGGACGAGTAACACCGTAACCACTGGACATCAAACTATGAGATTTACGCCGGAAAACTGAGAGTTCACTTAATGCCTTAGGAGCCTCGCATTTGTATCGCATTTGCATTTCCTCGCGTTAGTTCGCAAACTGTCCTTTGCGCGTAGATATTCCAGGATTGACATTTCGACATCGGGTGTCGCTTCGACATCTAAATGCAAATGATGTCACTAAAATCGCGGAAGGTAAAGCACAAGGGCGCGGAAACTATATTCAAGTCGAGGGAGGAGGGGGCCAGATTTCAAGCGATGCATGGCCGTTTAGAGGGTCAGAGCACGTCAGTACACACCTGTTCACATCACTTCTGGGGTTATCTGACCCATGCTTGGAACTACACAATATTTCACTTAACGAAGCAGTGCTGCTCTCCCCACTGCACAAGCGAGTGGTTCGAGCAATATGGCATCGCAAAGTAACTGAAACGCAGCTGGCGCCCCCTGTTCGTATGCGGTGTTCAGTAATACGCGCCGGCAGGGTGCTGCAATGAGAATAGCTGCCAGGACGGGACCAGTCTTTTTGACGGCCGCCTCGTCCGCCAGGGCTGCGTGGTGTAGAGTAGCAGGGCTGTCCTTGCGCAGCGCCCCGGCCTGCCAAACGGTAGGCCGAAAGTCGGCCAGAAGGTCCGCATGATCCACGGTCCACTGTCAGCGTCACTGTTCTTTTCGCAGTCAGTCGTGGCATCGCACGATGTTGTACCTTTCTTTTTTGTCTTTCGAGTCAACTTCCCACGTCTGGATCAAATAAATGCATTGCAGAGCTTCATGTATTGTCCCTCTAAAGTGTGTGCTATCACGTGTATATATGATGTGTATACATGTATATATATATATATACATGGTATATATATATATATACATATATATATATATATGTATGTGTAAATACCGCAAACCGTTTATAATCACACGCCAGCTTACGTTTTGCGTTATGCACTTCATAGAACCAAAAACACATATCCACTTTTAGCTACCGTGGTCGGTAGCTCAGTTGGTAGAGTGCTGGTCTCCCCGCTCTGGCAGGACGGGTTGAGGTCGCCCAGGTGCTTGATATTTGACCCGCGTGTCAATTGGCAACTGTCTAACATACAACATAGGGTGACGTTGCCTACCACACGGTCATTACCTTTAGCGGCACGTTAAACTTTCGCAGCAAAGTCAGCCGTTATCTGAAATTGTGCGATCGAATGTAGGAGTAAGAGCCTATACAACAAGCTCTGCTTAGCACGGACTCCGATTCCTAACATCACTCTGTTGAACCAGTCTGATTAAATTTATAAAAAGAATCGTTTAAGCTGCTGTATGACGCCCATGTTCTTACGTACTCGGGCATATGTCTATCTTACTCGGGCACATGTTCAAAAGTGCTGCTTTGGTCCAGCGCCCGAATCCTTCGCTGCCTGCTTGCCCACTGGAGTTGGGCAAGGAGGTGGCCTGTTAGCACACCAGGCCGAACGGTGGCGGACCCCCGCTGCTGGGTATCGCCGCTAAACCCCCCCCCCCCGACCGCGCGCCGTCGGCAGGCCCCCGCTGCTGGGTAACGCCGATAGACAAAAATTGGACTAAATTTCGACCATCTGTGTAGGAATAGATCCAATAATGGACCAGAGCTACCTACGGCTACCATCAGCATGAGCAATCAGCATCAGCGCAAACAAACGCGTATCTCTGTGCAGGTAAATACAAATACAAATATAACATAGCACTGGCAAATACACCTGCTTTGAGCACCTCACATTAAAAACAGGATGACAAGGTAGGCTGAGAGCCTGCGCGCTTCATCACAAACTATCGTAATATGCCATTCACTCCAATACAGCCCCAAAACCTATCAACAGACGAAAACCACCAGGTGATACGGTCCCATTTGTCTTCGCTTTGATATGCCTGCTTACAGGCCAGCAGGCAGCTGACAATGACGCAGTGGTTACCACATATGCGCCAAAGAGTTGTATGAAAGTCTGGTTGCCCACTGCTCTTTGTTCAAAAGTAAATTGAACAGACAGTAATCTCATTACCGTGGCAGAAAAGCATGGCTGAATAACAGCGCCGATGTCGCAAGTTTAGCTAGACTCGGGCCATGTATAGGCCTGTTGGGCACACGAAACTGCAATAGGAAGCATATAATCTAGGATGCTTGGTTCAGTATTTCTTTGGACTTCGGCTCCGTTTAACCCTTTTCCCGGAGGGCTAGACGGTATGGTCGATTCCCGGCAGGGGGGGCGGATTCGGCCCCCCCCCCTGAGATCTCGAGAACTACTCGTCCGATTTCATCGCAACAAACGGCAATCGATTTGCCGTAACGTGAACTACATTTTTATCAAAACAAATTTCCAAAATTTTGAAATTCGTGGATACAGGGGGGCAAAAATGTCAGAATGGGGGGTACTTTTGGACTTCTTATAACTCCGTTGTTTATGGACCGATTTCGATGAAACTGGCATGAATCGAGAGATTATCAATAGGGCTTTTACCATGGGTACACAAATCTGAAATTTTGAGAAAATTCATGGGCGTTCACAAGGATTCAAAAATAGGAGGATTAGTTTTCTAGCAACTGAATGAACAAAAGAGGCAGACACCCTTTTTTGGCTTCTGCTAGTCATTTTATACTAAAGAAGTACAAATCGCATTACAATGTTTGTATAATGTTAGCATAGGCGGTGCCAGGGACATGAAAAAGGGGGAACTGTCACGATCACACGTTCCTCAGATCAACTTGTCCCTTTGACCTTAAATGACCTCCAGTGACATTCGGGTCACTTGGAATGATCTTGCGTGCATTTAATATTATCTGTAAACGTTTTCAATCACTTGAATTCACTCTATTTCAAAAATTTCATTTTAGAGCTATTGGGATATAGGGTACGCACACTGACATTTTAGATCATAGCTCCGTAACCCGACCTGATACCAAGCTGAAACTTGATACACAAGTAGAGGGCACACTTCTACGTCATAAATATTCCGGGTTTGGCATTTAAAAAAATGGCGCCGAAATTTTAGCAAAAAAACAAATTTTTGACTTTTGACCTTGACCTGACCTTGTAAAATGACCTCAGATAAGCAAAATTATATCTGCACATTGCGCACCTACTAAGCTATAGATCCATATAAAGTTTTGAGTTCTATCTTAAAAACTCTGTTTTTGGTCAGACATTTTCCTTTTACCCTGAATATGGCCAAAAATGGCATGGGGTGCCTCCCAAAAACGTTGCCTGGCTCCGCCCCTGAGCAAAATAGAATTTTGAAATTTTGTCACAGCACGTAGAAAGAATAATTAGGAAAAGTCAGCAAGTTTCGTAAAGCTGCATTAAAAAGCCTGGAATTGGCAAGCAAAAAAACCAGAGGGGAGACGGACTCGGCCCCCCCCCCTGCCGGGAATAGGGTTAAGCCACATGACTATAATTTTACCACGTGTCATATGTCTTGCTTTGTAATCTCTCGGGATATATTTTGGTGCTGAATTCAAATTTGGCACTCAAAATTACTTTACATGTCACATTCTGGTCACACAAGTCCATCTGAGACCAGCCGAGGTCACTGGCCATAAGCGACCCAAAAAGGCAAAAATCGCGAAAATGTGCTCCACACAGCCAATTACCGCCATCCGGTACAATTCAACTTCCAAATCGAGTACTGAACAATGGTAAGTACAAACTTCTTTGCGTCCCCCGGCTTCTTCAGAATGGCATTCGGGCACGGCACGGAATGCTAGATTGAAGGCACAACCTGTCTGATCCATTTCTCTTTGGCAGCCGTTTTCCCCCACGCTCACCGCACCTGGGTACTTTTGGTCGCTGAATTCGAAATCGGCGTAAAAATGCACTGGGAAGCAGGCTTTTGCAAAAAAAAGTTGTAACAAGTTCAATAACGTTCATCACAGGTCAGTGACCTGAGATTAGAAGAAACCAAAGTCATAGGAATGTGTGCTGAGTCATCCCCGAAATTGTTTGTGGCATTTTAGCATTGAATTGGGCAACGAAGAAGAAATTTGTGGCGTTTCATTGTGTAGGCTCTGCAGAAAAGATGCACCTGCGGCCATCTTTTTGGTCATCTGTCCGCGACCCGACCTGATATCGACCTGAAATTTGGTACACGGGTGGAAGATGACATGTCCTTTTATATGTACCCCGATTTGTCGGCTGAGATGATTATGATTCAAGTTCGGTGTTTCGAAATAATGGTTCACCTTTGACGCTGACCTCAAGTCGTGATCTCACCGCAGAACTCATAACAATTTCCAAGATCTGCCTTTAAAATTCTATTCGTGGCAGCACTTTGAAGTTTACCCTGAAAATAACCATTTCTGACAATCATGGATTGACTTTAACCCGCACTAGCTCAATGATCTTGGGAGATCTTGATAATTTTTGGAACACTAAATGATTTGTTTTTCAGTTTTGTGTAGCCGTGCCAAATTTGGTGCGGCTGCGCAGCGCCGTTCGAGACCTACACCAGAAAAACCTCAGGGATCTCAAATTGACTTCCATCCGAGCTCGTGTTAATGTGAGCGAAGCCAATCACAGAAGAAAGACACCTTGCAAGTCCCGTGTTACTGACGCATTGTGGGTTTCTAGATACGACATCCGTCAAAAGTTAGGCACGGTTTAATCCCCCGTCGGCCAGTCTGCGTGGCCCGTTTAAGTGACGGAATATGTTTTTTTTTTGTGTTTTAGATTGTCGGTGTGACCTGGATGAGGCATCCGCTTTGGATGTTTTTCCCTTTTTTACATGCTCAGTAATGACAGGAACCAGACACGAGTTCAGGCGGGGGGAGGGGGCGAAGGCGACAGCCACCCCTCCTCGTCATTTTGGTGCTCTTACCCGTCGAAAGCGCCAAATGCGAATCCTTTAGCCGCCGAAGGCTGATAAGCGCATGGAAGCCATTCACGGACGAAACCTGCCCGTACATGCAAAAGCACCCTGTCGTTAAAGAGCGCACATGTGGCACCGTGCACCCTTGTGGTAGGACATGGGCCCCCTTTTTAAAAGAAGCCCACGTGAAAAAGAGCGAGCGACCATATAGCTTATGTGCGCACCATCCTTAAAAAGGCACCTTTAACACAGATATGTGACACGGACAGGACGCAGAGGACACGGAGGCACCCTTTCGATGGTGTAGGGACACCCTAGCGTCGAAAAGGGGCTTCTGTGTCACAGAAAGGGCGTCTCCGTGATGGGGAATGGCGCCCTCAAAAGGGAGCCCAGCTGACATCGAAGAGGCCCCATGTTATAGTACATTGATGATGTTTTCATTAGCATGACGCAAGAGCGCCCTTTGAATGGCGTTACATTCAAAAGGTGCCCCTTTGATGGTATGACATTCAAAGCGTCCATATTGTTAGTCATGGCGCCATATTTTTTTTTTGAAGTACCCTTCCCTCGGTGACATTGAAAGACATTCATATATTGGTATGTATATGTAACCCTCTACATGAAATCCCTGTATGTATTTATGTATGTATGTATATGCAACCCTGTCGTTCAAAAGGCGCCCATGTGACACCAAGAGTGCGTCCCTGGGATGGAGTACTGGCGCCTCGTTACTCAAAATGCGTTCCTGTGGCGCCAAGGAGACACCTCAGGAGCGGTGTATGGGTGGCCCGTTGATCAAAAGGTGTCCTCGTGAAACCAAATAGACGCCCCTTCGATGTTGCATTGATGCCCTGTTGGTAAGCAAGTGACCCTATGACCTCAGGGACGCGTCCCTGTGATAGAGCACCCTATCGTTCCAGAGGTCCATATCACATCAAGAAGGCGCCTCAACTTCATGGTCAACCTGTCGATTATAAGGCACCCCCTGCGATAATGAGGAGTCGCCCCTGTGACGGAGTATGGTGGCGCTGTCGCTCAAGAGACCCCCCAGTGATACCATGGAGGCGCCTCTGTGATGGAGTCCGGGCGCCACGTCGTTTACAAGGACGTCTCTTGACACCAAACAGGTGCCATTTTGACGGAGTATGGGGGCTTGCCGTTTAAAAGGCGCTGCTTTGGTACCAAGAAGGCGTCCATGTGATGAAGTATGGGCGCCCTGTCGCTCAAAAGACGCCCGGTGATGACACAAAGGCGCCAGGGAGGTTGATTCATTTGCACGCAGAAAAAAAACAATGAAGTATCATATCCCATTTCAGGCATGTATCCAGTTTTAAACAAAACACAGTTTGGATTATGCCGGCCTCGGAGACTCAGGCCCGAAGTTTTTTAGTTTTAGTTTTGTAATGCTTTAGTAATTTGTTATTTTTGTAGTATTTATTAGTATACAGTATATAGTATTTATATAGTATTCATATGACATAGTAGCTTAGTAAAGTTAAAAGTAAAATTTTAGTAATGGGTCCCATTTTGTCAGAATGACTCCCTTGTGACACAAAAGCACAGATAGAAACCTTACGTTCAGACTAGCACTTAATTCGTCTTTGCACGGACGAATCTGGTCCGTTGATACAAAGGCGTTCTATCGTTAAAGAGCACACATGTGACATCGTGCGCTCCTGAAACAGGACGTAGACTTCCTTCGGCTAAAAAGGTGTCCTTGTAATACCGAGGAAGTGGTAATAATAAGACACATATATAAAATGTAATCTCTGTGTGCTTCGGGGGCAGATTCTCATGAATGCATTTTTTTACTCGATGTAACATAGATTAAGTACGACAGCAAAGTTGGTTGTTATCATATACAACAAAAATATAATATGCCCATTCACGAAATGTAATATGCCCATTCACAATATGGGCATTCCTCTTTCAAGCGTGTGCAAGTCAAAATGCCCTCGTGAGTCATTCTGACGCCTCCTGTCACATTAAAAGAGCGATTCGCATGATTTGAACGTTATTACGATTAAGTTTGGCGCCGTTCCGGCGTGATTTTGGCGCTTTTTCTGTGCGATTTTGGCGCCCCGACAATATTGTATTGGTCCCCCCAAAAATTTGCCCCTTTCCCTTTCCTTGGCAAAATGCTGGATCCGTCCCGTCAGGGGGCGGATCCATTGTCGAATGTATCATTACCGCACGTGACACATCAACTCGCAATTCCTCTGGAGCAAGATGCAAAACAATACGGTTAAAAAACCTTCCATTCGCGCTGCGAAATGTCTGAGGGAAAAATGAGTACGTAAAACAACAATGAAAATGTGTTTCCAAGTTTGAACAGAAACGCGTCATGTCGCGCTCTTTATGCGCTGCACGAGACATCGCATGGACCTGTCCTTAGTATCTTTTTTCATTTGTACGAAGAAAAGACAAGTGAAGTGTTATACCCCATTCAGTGTATTCAATTTCAAACAAAACACAGTTCGGGTCATGCAAGCCTTGGTGGCACATGACCGAAACAGCAAATCGTTTGGTCAGCTTGTTTCTCTCAGGTATAAACATCATTGGGCGTTTTGGTGTTCAGTAAAGCAAGTAAGTGACCTGTTTTCCTGTTCGCCTTCCCTCCCGATGTGCCTACGTATATCACACAAATATTCAGTAACAACATCCCCCCTGTTGGTCAAGTCGGCAGGCACTGGCGGCCAACAGGAGCAGGCGGGTGTCGCGCGCCTGTTGTCTCAGTCCGCCTTGTCGTTCCACGTCAGCCTCGAGACCTCTTCCGGTGTCGCAGCTGGTTGACGCTGCTGCTCTCGGTGCCACCACCCGACGGCTGAGCTGTCACTGCTAATGCCGCGCTCTGCCGACAGATGTCAGCCTAGTCGATGACGAGGCCGAGGCCGTCACGCTGGCTGACAGCGCGGGCGTAGTCCAGCAGCACCTTGCTGTCCTCGCAGAAGACAGGCTTCTTGTGGTAGCAGGCGATGTCGTGCCAGGAGACGCCGTCGTTGTAGATGCCGTTGAGCAGTCCCAGGCAGGACTCGGGGGTCTGGTTGATGCCGAACTCGGCGTTGTCGGGCTGGGGCTTCTTCAGGTGGCCAGTCTGGGACCAGGGCTGCTTACGCCAGCCTGAAACCACCGTAGCTTCATCAGATTCTGAACTTGCAGTCCTTAATAAAATTGGATAGCAGGTTAACAGTAACCGTTACTAAGCGTGATAAAAAGGCTTGGAAAAACGTAAACGGACTTGGTAATCTTCCAATATACAGCAACCAAATATTTGGAAGCAAAAATATCAAGCTCATGTTACCCAGATCACAACAAAACCTTTCCCCAGACAGCATATTGGTCGGCGCCAGTGGGTTACGCCACAGCAAAACGTGACGCTACATGATAGCAAGACTGTGTTCCATGTCGTCACGGTGCGCGGAAAAGTTCCCTTTCACGATTTGAAGACGCCAAACCGCAGCGCCCGTTCACGTCTAACTTCCGGCGGCGCCGGGCGGGCGCGCACCGTCACCGGGCCCTCACCAGGTGGCGTCTGGTTGGTGGGCGCCAGCTTGACGTTGGTGCCCGACCAGAACCAGCCCAGGATGTTGAGGGGCTTCAGGTCTTCACGTGTCTCGCAGCCCTTGAAGTCGCACAGGCGTCCCGAGGTCCAGATGTAGACGATGTTTCCTGACGGAATCCGGGGTTAGATTTCCTCATCCGGGGTCTAGCAATATGGACAAAGATGGGATGCGTTGTTTGGTGTGGTTGCATCTCGCCAACTGAGGAGCTGCGAGTATGTCCTGACTGCAACTTCATCGCAGCCGAACTAACGCTGTAGAGAATTTTGGTTCATTTTATGACTTTATGAAATACCAAGCAGTGACACGAAAACACAAACGACATCCATCGTATTGAAATCCACAATGGATGAATGCATTGTGCGTTTTGTGTAAATTAATCGGGAGACTCCATAAATGGAAATCCATTTCAATATTTTGTTTGTCCCCATTTGCACTCCCAAATTATCCCAAATTATTATTTAAAAAATTATCCCAAATTATTCGTTTGAAAATTTCGAGCATTGTAAAACGACGAATACGAAGCAGCCTGCAAAAACGACGAAGGCAAACTTACTGTCGGTGATGTTCTGCACGACCATATCCCACTCCTGCTCGGTCTCGATGTTGATGCTGTCCATGCAGTACTTCCTGCACACGTTGCGGGCGTCCAGCCAGTCGTAGCGCTTGCCGACCACTTCGCCGCTCTCCGGGTCAGTCTCCTGGAACTCCGGCTCGTCGGCGGTGTAGAAGTACCAGTTGTCTCCCAGCTTCCAGTGCTTGGGGCCTGTGGATGAACGGCGGCCGTGTCAGGAGGGGGCCGGCCTGCGGAAATGACCCCCTTCTCTACCACTTTCGAACGGAATTCGGGCTCCGGGGGCGAACGGGGGCGAACAGGCACTAATATTGGGTGGGCCATACTTTAAACGATGTCCCCATGATTGTCTGGCCTTGGATGATCAGCAATAGCAAGTCAACTGCTGCGGAAGCCCCACCCAGTTCAGTACCCAACTGATTTTCTCTCGGGAGTTCACAAATCTGCTTCCGCCGCGAAATGGAGAGAACTACCACTACTGCAGTCCGCCTCTCACGGGGCTCCCATTACTGCAGCCCGCCTCTCATGGGGCTCCCGCTACTACAGCCCGCCTCTCACGGGGCTCGTACTATTGCAGCTCGCCTCTTACGGATCATCTCACGGATCACGCCTCAGCTCCCACTGCCACGGCCGGTCGGCCCGCCTTTGGCCACAGCTCGTCACAGAGCTGCGGCCGGCTGGCAGCCGGGCTACGCAGCCCGTCCCTCCACCTGGCGGGCCGGTGGCCGCAACGGCGGAACATCCCGAGCTTGTCGAGACGGCCTCTCGCGGGCGACACCGAAGACAGAACGCGCAAGGCCGGCGGCCGATTTTTCTCGTCCCGGCTGATCCGCCGACGACGAGCGCTGATTCGGCTTCGGCTGGGCACTTTCACCGGCCGCTCCAATGCCACCGTCGGCAAACAACTTTTACTCTCGGCAGCGGCAGTCTTTGTCCGTTAGGCCGAACTTGACACGGCTGGACCTACCGCCTCAGACAGCTGCGCCCCGGGCAGGAGGTGCGGGAAGGTGGACGAGAGGAAAATAGGAGGGATTAGGGGAAAGCGAAAATACAGGGGATCATAATAAATGCTGCCGGTCGTTCGAAATTTGATGTTCGTTAGAGGCAACCATTCAAACCTAAAACACTTCTGTCGATAAAATATGATTTTACACACAAAGAGCTATCACGGTATTTACGTTATAGTGTGCACAAAGACAGAAGGCTTTAATCATTTTTTTTCAAGAACAGAAGAGTAAGGAAACTTGGAAAATTCAGCCATTGTGCTGTAATGATGCATGAGTAATGCTCAGGTCGCTACTGTTTCGACATTTTCATCTGTTGCAGCTCAACCTAACAAGTTTGTTGAAAATGGTAAGAGCCCGTTGACCTCTACACGTTGAATTCATTCATGACCGGCCCTATAGCAGTGCTTTTACGACGTCAAATCCCAGTTTATCGTCATGGCGAAACCAGAGCTACTATAGTTATTATGCAATCAGTACTGACAATCATTGCTCGTCCCGTGCCAATGTACTGAACAGTTGCGCCTGGAATGGGCTATTTCAGGTTCTCGCTTGTCTCTGTGTCACTGCCGATAGAACCGGCTCTGGAACACGCCAGCTACAAGCTGTCAAGCAGACGAGCTCTCCTTGAACCCGGGCCAGCTCCGTCTCAAGAAGCCAGTCCCGACAGCCCCGAATAATAAGGTGTCGATGCTGGGCCAGCGGCCGGCGCGGCATCTGGCGGCGTCAGTCACGTGACGCAACGAGCCTGGCCGGCCTGGCGGGGCCGGCGACCTCGTGCGAACTCGGCCCATCACGTACCAGAGGAGTTGCGTCACACCAGCTGCCGCGCGACACGCCCAGGTGACCTCCCAAGTGCGGAGGTGTGACCGAAACCCCACCGTTTCTACACTCGGCTGTTTCGCGGGTAACGCGGTTATGTCACCACTGCGGGACCCTTTCTGAGGTAATAGGTCACTCTGCCGGCTTGGGAATGGTGACGTCATGATCAGCCGACTCGTTTTCTTTGATTTCTCGTGACCACCAGACCAAAAAAAGACGTCTGAAAACTACTCGTGTGCCCAGACGTGGTGGCCAGACTCAGATTGCCTGGCTCCGCTCATTAAGTGCAGCCTCCCTTTGGAGACGTCACACATTAAATACAGAAAACAGGTGCACGGACAATTTGGATTTAACCTGCCATGTAGAAGGATGCAATAAATATGAGCATCGCGATCCCCAATATCTTGCAAAATGGCGTAAGAAAACAACCGCGGTGGAAACGAAAATATTCGTGCTCGTAATTCAGCAAATCGTTGAGACAGGTTTTCGGTCCAAGCCCGAAAGGATTTTGGTGCTCCCCTGGCCCTCGAGCGTGCTGAACGTATGCCGCCGCCATCAGATTGCGGCCGCATCTGGAAAACCCGCCTCCCGCAAGGTCAGCACGGGGCCGGCCGGCGTCCCGGCGCTGGGCGTCCGCCAACAGCGGACCTCCCGGGCTGCGTCATCGGCGCCTCCGCGCGCTGGCAGATGGCGACCTGTGACTGCCGACGGCGGCGCCACGGCACAGCACACCGTGTCCGGCGTCACATGAACCAGGAGCGACAGGCTCACCGCACCGGGGCCGCGGCACTGCTGTTGGTCGGCGCGCACGTGCTGCTGGCTTGGTGAAAAGCGACCGGTGAACACGACCAATGGAATCGGTCGCCGCAGGTTTTAGAAGTGCGGTCTGCAGGGTGCGCTAGGTCTGGCTGTGGTGGTGAATATGGTCGGCTGCCGGTGGTGTGTGTGAAAACACTCGCAAAAAGACTAACTGGGGATGATGTAACCTGACGCGTTTTGCTTTGAAAGAGTGGAGTAAAAGGGATGGAGTAATAGAACCAGTATCGGAAATATTAACGTCACACGAAAATAAACAAAGTGTTTGGGAAATACAAAGGCTTTAGAAAAATAAACAGGAGCAGCGATAAGCAAATGAACTAAAGGGACAAAGAGAGGACAGGAGGTGTTTATCTCCTGCAGACAAAGAAAACTGCAGTAAGCAAACAGTTAGGCGTAATTTTCGGCCAGGAGTTTCTCTGTCTCGGCGGCAATGGCAGCAGCGGGCAATGGCAGCAGCGTGCCTTTTCTCGCCGTCCGACCGGCCCGCTGAGCCTCGGTCAGGTCAGGCTGCGGCAGCCGTACTTACGGACGGCACATCTGGCCGGAATGGGCGGCACCAGCAGCGTGCCTTCGCTGGTCTTCTCCGGTGGTGTGGTGGTGGTGGTTGTGGTGGTGGTGGTGGTGGTGGTGATCGGACGGCCGAACCGGTCCCTCGGACTCGTGGGGAACCTGAGCCGCCTGCAACACACCGCCACAGGTCACAGGGTGCCACAGGTCGCAGGCTCGCCCGCCAACGAACCGGAAAATGCGAAATGTACGTCGAAACTTACGCGGGCCTGTTCGTCACCCGGCACGTCCTGAACGCTCACATCGCCAGCTGAGTGGTCGAAGGATTTAGGACCGCAACAGCATGCCACGACTTTTGCGATCTCAGCGGTGACGACGATTGTATCACGGCAGTGCTTATCCCGGCACAAGTCCCTGATCGATGTATCGATAAGCCAGCCCGGCAGATCACGCCTCGGTACCCGGCGGCGACGTCTCGGCCGTCGGCCGTGAGTCACACTCGTCCACACTGGCGATGGCGCGCGGTAAAGCCGGCTGCCGCATTACACGACGAGTCCTGTCGTCTTCACGGCCGTTCGAGCTCTGAATAACTACTGAGTGCGACGCTCTCGCATCACCGGCACGGTGTTGTCAGACACCAGGCGATTCGGAGCGGCGGCTCAGCCGGCGTCTGGCCAGGTCAGCACCGCCGCTCCGAGTTGCAACCAAACAGACACGCACCAGACGCCGCACAGAACACTTACTGGCGTCCTCCGAAGCGGCCGCCCTGGCTGGCGGCCAACGCCACCAGGACCGCAATCAAGCACAACCGGAGCAGCATGGCTACCTGAAACGCCGGCACAGTCTTAGGCAGGTCACGGAGAAACACGCGAGCGAGCATCATGCATTACCGACTCCGACAGCAATTTAGAGAACCAAGCACGATAATCGAACAGTGCCAAAAATGTCTGCAGCCGTTGTTTGTTACCAGAAGGGTAACGGCTGGCGATGGCGGCGGCGGCTGCTGATCATCAGTCACTGCTTCTGGGGAGACGCTGGTGGACTGTAATCAGGTCACTGGTCACTGGCGGCTCTTCCTTCGTCGGACCTTCCTTCCTTCCACGGTTTCTCAACAGGAGCGAAGCGCACGAGACAAGCAACCGCGCCAGCGCCGCGCACGTTTCGTCAATGCCCGTCTTGTCAATCTCTTCGATAGAAAAGTTCGTCTGAGGGTGCGTCCACTAAATATGGCATAAAACCGGCGGTATATTGGCAGCGTCAGGCGAGGAAACGATCTGCCAATCCTTTCACAATAAGGACTCATCAGACCGGTCCTAATTCCGCTTTTGACAATCCTCTCCAGATCCAATACCAGCCTAAAGACCTCAAATTCCCATAAAGCTCATGACACGGGCGCTCCGTCCACCCGTTCGTTCGAACGTTCTTGGCACGGCCCGAGACTTCGTAGCTGAGCGATGTCACCTTGAATCCGTCCGTCTGGGGCCGGGCCGTGCCGACCTGTAACGCGCTCGGTCCGGCCCGCCTATCTGATCATCTGAAGGGCAACTGGTCACAGGGCGGCCGAGTCGCGGGATGAAGCAACGGTCCGCCAAACGCTCATTGCAATCTTGCGCTCCAAGGCCGCGTGCAGCGGCCGGGCGCCGCCGCCGCCGCCGCCGGCGTCGTCCGGCCCCCGGCCCTCCGCCCGTGAAAGGTAATGTGGCGCGTTGTTTCATAACGTCGCGGCGACGGCGGCGGTGGCGGCTGCCGATCATCAGTCACTGCTTCTGGGGAGACGCCGGCGGACTGTAATCAGGTCACTGGCGGCTCTTCCTTCGTCGGAGGAGCACGGTTTCTCAACAGGAGCGAAGCGCGCGCGGCAAGCGACCGCGCCAGCGCCGCGCGCGCACACGTTTCGTCACTGCGTTTCTTCATTCACCTTGGACAGTTCGGACGGCGCGGTAGCCGCGGTGACCGCATTGATCCGCTTTTAGAGGCGCTTAGCGCGTGACAGATGGCCAAGCCCCGGGCCGGCGTGAGCGTGGCGGACTCTCCGTGCAAATGTCTCCGGCATCAGGGTGGAGGTTGTCATCGGTCAGAGCAGGTGCGGACAGTCTGACAGCCTCGAGCGCCGCGGGGCGGAGCTCCTCGCCGCCGGGGCCAGTGGCGTCTCCTCCCGGACGTCACGACCTCGGTCCAGACGGGCGTCCATCACCCACCGGACGGCCAGGTGCTCGGATGGGCATCACGGTCGGGACCGTTGCTAGGCGCGGCCCGAGTGCTGCGTGCAGGCGGTCTTTACGAGAGCCTCATTGCATGCATCCGGATCTCAAGTCGAGGTGGAGGTTTGCAGGGCATCGCCGACAGGTGGCCTTGCTGATAAGGATGAAGACTGCACGTTCTAGGCGGGGATAGACCGGACATTTTTCACCCCAGTTTTCTGAGCAGCAGCAAATTGATGAAACAATCGATCTAGAATCATGTCACTCTGCTAAGCTTACTTTAAGAGACTAAGAAATCCCCGATACCGCATCTGTCCTGGACAATTCACAAAGCATTCGTAGAGCCTTCTTCAGAAACAAGTCTGCAGATGTCACCGCTGAAGACCACAGGCGCCTGATTTCAATGTCCCTACTGCATTTTCACAACATCAGTGAATCTTTGTAATCTTTGCACGGGTCTTCTTATAAACAATATTTTCATATTTTGGCGGCTTCAGAAATATGACATGCTTTTAATTGCAAGAAACGTGACTGTTATAATTTCTGGTGCACTTCATAAGCAGCTGTTGAGGGGGAACCACAAAAGCGTTACTGGCACTCCATTTTACTGGGATTCCTTTCTCTCTACCCTGCAATTTTCAGATGGTCACAAATGTCCTTGAAACGTTCCCTTCGGCAGTTATCCTGTATCAGCAAATCTTCACGTGCATTCAGGTTCCGGCTACAAGCAATTAGTCCACGGAGCTCGAGAACGCTTTGCCCCAGGCGCGGGCCATTTTACGGCACGGATGCTATCGCCCGGCGTCCCCAGTCTCCGGAGATTCATTGCGCATATTACGCGGTTCCGTAAACAACGGTACCTCGAGCATTCCTCCAAGGCCAAGGGCCTCCTGCGGCTATTTTATGGCGGCATACGGATGCCTCAGTTCGCACGATTAACTGTCGAAATGCCAGGCTCGCGGGAAGCGCTGAAACTCTCCCAGAATTACGATTTGCACACAAGCCTTGCGCAAGGAATAAACGGTGCCAAAACAGCAAGCAATTATCTCGGCGACGGGCACAAGACATTAGTGAAAACGCCGGGACAAAAAAAGGTTGATCGTGCAGATGGTAATGACCGGCAGTAACTAAATGTTTCAGTGACAAAGAACTCAAGCCATTGTGTACTACGTTGTAAATCACCGGATCGCAATCATATGTTATGTTTCTATGCCGTATTTAGGTTACCATGGTCTCAAGCCAAGATACGTGCGTTACGTGAATTCGCTTGAGACTGTAAGTGACAAGGCGCTAACGACTTTTGCGAGATATTATTGACTGCCTCTGTAACTACAGCAGACCGTTGTAATTTCATCGACTTCGCATTTTGCGCTGTTGTCTTTTCGTGTCAGATCAGCGCTAATCCAAATAATGTCCGACACCAAATTAGCTTGTGGTCGTGACCTTAGCTCGTTTATCTGTGGTGATATAAACCTGGTCATGAAGAGCCGTTCCTAGACGAACATTCGCGGATTAGTCTCCAAAACCTTTCCCGTAAAAGAATAACTGAGATCAATTTTGTAAGCTCCTTGAGGCTTATATTCGTTTATATCTCTTGATGCGATCCATTGGTTCTAACTGCATTTCTTTACAACTGTTGGGACATTCTAAAAAGAAGGCACAGCAACACAGAGCTTATTTCGTGCATCGAGCTCCGGAATGAAACACACTTAATTTTCCAGAAGAATTTTCGTTTTGTTGCATCCAGACATTTGTGCGTCATGAGCGTGGTCGTCCATTAAAAATAAGTTTCCCTGTACATAGAAATGTAATTTTACAGATTCGCAAAAAACATATCCACAGTTAAATCACGTTGTGCGCCAGGCTGTGAAATAAGCTTTTCACCGAATTCGAGCACCCAGCAAAAAGGTGAATTTTGTCTTCAGATTCCACTCGTAATCTCGGACATAAGTTGAAATGCCAAAGGCAACGAGGCTTAACCGAAAATGATTAACATAATTTGAAATAAATAACGTGCCCAGTGCAATTTTAAACGACTTCAGCGAAGGCGGAAATGTGTCTAGAACATTTGCCTGATCACCCTCTTCAAATTCATGTCCAGTGTTTACAGCGTATAACTAAAAGCAGTACAAAGATGCCACAGAATATGGTCCATCACACAATGGCTGTCATTAGGAAATGCTCAATCGGAAAATAATCAACAGAAACCATTATCTATGCATATTGTCCAAGACGGCAAAATAAAAAGAGCCGTATCACCTATCTATGTTTTTTTATCCGAATCTCGGCAAAACGAGATCTGGAAACTGCAATATCCACTTCTGCTCAAAATAGCATCGTTCTGCGAAATCCTATTGTCACAAGACCACAGTGCCGTCGCACCGCCCTGCACGGAGACCCCAGCGATCCTCTGCCCTGATCACCGAGCGGCACCAGCGCCCTGCCTCCGGCCGGTCGAGAAGCCGTAGGAGCGCTTACCTGCGCTTCCAATCGCACCACGGGAGCAACTAGCAGGTGTCGCCGGCCTCCGGCCGCATAAATACGCGGCCGTCTCGCCACTTTTACGGGGGCGGCTCGGCGAATCACCGGCTCCAGCGCAAGGCCACGGCAAGAGCGCCTTGGCTCGAGGGCACCGGCCGGCAGCGCGTGCGACCCGCGCCGGCCGCGTCTTCCTCATCCTCCGCACATGTCCTTCCCGGCTGTTTTTCCAGCCGATGACGGACTGTTTGCCGACAGGTTAAAGCGCGCCTCCGGCCCGGCGGCCCTGTTGTACTTCAGCGGCGGCAGGCGAGGACGGAGACGGCCTGACTTCCGCAGTGAGCCGGTGCGTCCCGCTCGTGGTGCGTCCCGCTCCGGCGGCGGCACGGTGGCCGCCGGCTCCGAGCGCGACCGTCGGCCGATCAACCGTCCAGACCAACTGAAAATGGCCTGCCCAGTCATCGTCGCACGTCTTCAATGGGGGCTTCTGTTTGTTTCCCCCGGCCGCACCAAAACTGTCACGTGCCTCGAGTCACGGCTGGCTTGATGGTATCTGAAGACACTATGGTATAGTTTTCTGCTCCATGCTGGGATAACTGAATGCACTCTTAATAACTGACATCTAGTGCCTATTCACTCATTATTTGGTGTGATGTGAAGAGAGCACCAGCTCAGGAAAGGTGCATACGGACGTATAGCAAACGTATGTGCAATATCTGGGACCTGTCTGATGCAATTCACGATAACATTCACGGTTGATTGAACAGAATGTTCTACATTGGCAAACCAGAGGAGATCGTCGCAGCCTTCTCCACTCTGTCCTTCAGAGGTCAACCTGCGGTTCACGTTCAGATCTACTGGAAACTCGCGCGTTCCTCCAAAATCCGATGTGAAGAAATGTGAACGAAACTGTGCCTTAGCCGAAAAAGTCGTATTGTATTCCTCTCAAAAGCCAGCCATGACTGAAGAGTGGCATCATTCGTATATCTGAGCGGAAGACAAGCAGCACAAAATGCGTAAATGCGTCGACTTTTTTTTAACCTTTGCAAACGAAAGGAAGAGGAGTCGCTACCTCTCAGTCATTTTTCGAATGAACTCCGAGTTTGTTTTCAAAAGTTCTTGGATGCTGGTGATCAGCTTGTGTTACAAGAGTAAAACTTCTTGCAGCTGGCTCTACATCTTTTTGGAAGTTCTCCCAGTCACTTTTGTCAGGCCATGCCTTAGGAATTGACTAACTACGAAGGCCTTGCAAACTGTTTTTTTCTAGATCTGAGCTACGTTCTGGTCTCTTTTTCAAATCCCATGACGAAACATGGATCCATTTCTGATATGGGGCTGTTTATGCGTTTGCTTGACAGCATATCGGGCCTTCAAAGGTAGCTGGTTTTTCCAAGGTCACGTGGGGCCACTGATGCCATATGACCTTAAAATCCATTTAAATAGGCTCTAGGATAAGTTTGTGGTCTGATTTCAGTAAAAGAAACTTTGAATATCCCTTCGTATACTTTCATTACTTGTGTATTTGCACACTATTTCACCTCACATACTCACACGCACGGCTCACATGTATGTTAATGACAACTCATAACTCCACTTTGTTTTGTCTTGTCATAGTTTTTTTTTACACTTGCAAAAAATACAATCACTCACTATAACTATGCATGAATTATTAAACCAAGTCGCTACAAATGCGTATGATCTGCAGTCCCGTTTGCTGCCTGGGTAGTTACTGTCATGATGGATAGAACGGTAAACACGATGGATTACTCTCTCACGGTGACATGAGAGGTCATCAAAGGGTTTGAAGAAATGAATTGGCTATAACTCGAATCCGCAACCTCCTTCGCCCGGTGCGTGGCTGAAAATCCTCTTGGCTACGAGAACCAAGAGCGGCTGCACTATTCCGATCATTCGCCGGTGCCCTGCATCAGTCACTGGAGGGCGGT
The DNA here is from genome assembly GCA_030062745.1 of Capitulum mitella. Lineage (NCBI taxonomy): Eukaryota > Metazoa > Arthropoda > Thecostraca > Pollicipedomorpha > Pollicipedidae > Capitulum > Capitulum mitella. The sequence goes on from CP099844.1 coordinate 31,245,820, forward strand.
TCCCGGCCGGGTCCGGCTGTCCGCAGACGTGACATCAGCCCGTCACGTCACGTGACACGGGGCGTCGCCGGCAGGCCGTCTGGGGTTGCCCAAGCAGAGCAGGCTGTGAGCGCGGCCCGCCGAGTCACGCGCCGCCACCAAGGCTGGGCCGGGCGTCCGGCGCCGGCATCTTGGAGCGATCGCGGGCCGACGCGCCGTCCGGCCCGCCGGCCGAGTGACGTAAACAACTGGGCCGGCCGCCGGCGTTCCCGTCAGCCGTTCGTTCACGCTAAACACGCCCCCCGAAGGGAGGGATGGTGGACAGAAGGATGGATGCGTTGCGGACTGTGCTGTAGAACTGTGGTCCTGAAAATTATTATTGAAACGAAGTTCTTTCTTGACAACATCTGCGTGCATCTGGGGCAAACAGTCTGATTTTACAAAGAGAAATAAACAAGGTCGTACCTCAAATGAAACAAACGCCATTGGAATGTACGTACGCACATATACCACAAATATCAGAGGGTCAAACATAGGCCTTTAATGCTTTTTGATAAGCTGTGAATAATCTTCGAATAGTCCACTAAGTTTTTTATTGGGATGGAACTGGCTGCCCGCCCCAGCTGACCTAGAACCTGAACACCTGAGCCTAGCTGGATTGAACAAGCGGTACTCAGGACCACTTTTTGCCTAGGTTTTCACCGGGGGTATATCTACAGAATGTAACTCAAGAAATACCTAACTTCAGATCACATTCGCACACAATCGGATCATACAATACTCAGAAATAATATGCCTGGTATGTTGTTAAAATAATGTCAGCTAGGGTTTCAAATAAATATCATTTGTGCCAGTGGCTCACTGTTTTATAGGTGTGCATTAATAAAAAAAATCGAGCTGGCTTAATATGTTTTCCGATGCTTAAAACTTGAGTTAATTTTGAGGTAAGCATATGTAATTTACATGTAGAGTTGCACTTGCCATGCAAATTTTGTCTTTTACGATTAAATGTGGATAGAAAGCTTTCCAAATCGATTTGCACTCTAAATTTAACATAGCATGGTCCAAGTAGACTATTTAGCGCTTGTTTAAAGAACTAAGATTTTTTTCAAAATCGTCAAATTTTCCACAAAAATCTGGCATTGATTTTTAAGAATACGATTCGGATCGGATTTTCGAAAAGTCATAGTTATACTCTACCTGGAGAAATGAGGCTATAAAGTTAGCTATCAAGAGAAACATCATTTATAAAAAGATCACCTGAGCTGCATACTGCATAAGTGCAGTGGTTGGAAGGTACTCATTGCGCCATGCATAACGTGACCGCTCGACGACAGGTTTATTGATTACGCCGACGGAAAACTCTGTGCCTATTTTCGAATACAAAAGCATGCCGTCGACCAGACGGAAATGGTCTAGATGCCGTTGTGAAATACGAGGCTTTTCCGCGATATGACACAGCACTTTACGTGCAAGGAGCACGGAAACTCGAGGGGCCTGCGACTGAGAAAACCTGATTCTGCTGGCGAGGTTGGCGTTCCGCGGTGCAGCTGCGATGCACCTCCCACCACCGTATCCGAGCCTAAGCTCTGCATGCTCTTAAAATGCAGGGCTCCATTCAGCCGGCAGCATAATAACCGAGGAAAATAAAGACAACGACCAGTGCTCAGTGGTAAAGCACTTCATGCAGCTGGTGCTTGCGCCGAGAGCAGTGACCTTCCTAGGGAATCCCGACTCGCCAGCAGTGGCTCCTGTCCGCTGCAACACCCAGTGGAATCACAGCGGCACCCGCCCACTGTTATACCCAGTGGAATCACAGCGGCACCCGTCCACTGTTATACCCAGTGGAATCACAGCGGCACCCGCCCACTGCGATACCCAGTGGAATCACAGCGGCACCCGCCCACTGCGATACCCGTGGAATCACAGCGGCACCCCCGCTATACCCAGTGGAATCACAGCGGCACCCGCCCACTGTTATACCCAGTGGAATCACAGCGGCACCCGCCCACTGTTATACCCAGTGGAATCACAGCGGCACCCGCCCACTGTTATACCCAGTGGAATCACAGCGGCACCCGTCCACTGTTATACCCAGTGGAATCACAGCGGCACCCGTCCACTGTTATACCCAGTGGAATCACAGCGGCACCCGCCCACTGTTATACCCAGTGGAATCACAGCGGCACCCGCCCACTGTTATACCCAGTGGAATCACAGCGGCACCCGTCCACTGCGATACCCAGTGGAATCACAGCGGCACCCGCCCACTGCGACACCCAGTGGAATCACAGCGGCACCCGTCCACTGTTATACCCAGTGGAATCACAGCGGCACCCGTCCACTGCGATACCCAGTGGAATCACAGCGGCACCCGCCCACTGCGACACCCAGTGGAATCACAGCGGCACCCGCCCACTGTTATACCCAGTGGAATCACAGCGGCACCCGTCCACTGCGATACCCAGTGGAATCACAGCGGCACCCGCCCACTGCGACACCCAGTGGAATCACAGCGGCACCCGCCCACTGCGACACCCAGTGGAATCACAGCGGCACCCGCCCACTGTTATACCCAGTGGAATCACAGCGGCACCCGTCCACTGCGATACCCAGTGGAATCACAGCGGCACCCGTCCACTGTTATACCCAGTGGAATCACAGCGGCACCCGTCCACTGTTATACCCAGTGGAATCACAGCGGCACCCGTCCACTGTTATACCCAGTGGAATCACAGCGGCACCCGTCCACTGTTATACCCAGTGGAATCACAGCGGCACCCGCCCACTGTTATACCCAGTGGAATCACAGCGGCACCCGTCCACTGCGATACCCAGTGGAATCACAGCGGCACCCGTCCACTGTTATACCCAGTGGAATCACAGCGGCACCCGCCCACTGCGACACCCAGTGGAATCACAGCGGCACCCGTCCACTGCGATACCCAGTGGAATCACAGCGGCACCCGCCCACTGCGACACCCAGTGGAATCACAGCGGCACCCGCCCACTGTTATACCCAGTGGAATCACAGCGGCACCCGCCCACTGTTATACCCAGTGGAATCACAGCGGCACCCGTCCTCTGCGACACTCAGTGGAATCACAGCGGCACCCGCCCACTGCGATACCCAGTGGAATCACAGCGGCACCCGCCCACTGTTATACCCAGTGGAATCACAGCGGCACCCGTCCACTGCGATACCCAGTGGAATCACAGCGGCACCCGTCCACTTTTACCCAGTGGAATCACAGCGGCACCCTTTACCCAGTGGAATCACAGCGGCACCCGCCCACTGTTATACCCAGTGGAATCACAGCGGCACCCGTCCACTGCGATACCCAGTGGAATCACAGCGGCACCCGTCCACTGTTATACCCAGTGGAATCGGCACTACCCAGTGGATACCCGTCCACTGTTATACCCAGTGGAATCACAGCGGCACCCGTCCACTGTTATACCCAGTGGAATCACAGCGCACCCGTCCACTGCGATACCCAGTGGAATCACAGCGGCACCCGTGGAATCACAGCGGCACCCGCCCACTGTTATACCCGTGGAATCACCTGCGATACCCAGTGGAATCACAGCGGCACCCGCCCACTGCGACACCCCGTGGAATCACAGCGGCACCCGCCCACTGTTATACCCAGTGGAATCACAGCGGCACCCGTCCACTGTTATACCCAGTGGAATCACAGCGGCACCCGCCCACTGTTATACCCAGTGGAATCACAGCGGCACCCGTCCTCTGCGACACTCAGTACCTCGTACCTCGAACATACCTCGGTACCTCGTACATCGAGAACGACGAAGAATTACGCAAACACTTGCAACAACCAATAAAAAGTTATCACCATTGACGCTGAAATCAGGAAAGCCATTTCCACCTGGGCACAAAAACGGGCGAAAAACTTGAAAACATTAACAATATCTTTAACAAAAATGCGGTGTCCCACGCTTACAAGAGCGAAGAGAAGGTGCTTCGTCACATTGTCTGGAGAAACTGCAAGGCGGTGATTCCGTCAGACCACCTCCAGCCTGTCATCGGCTACTGAGATAAACTTACATCATCTCTCGTGATGAAAAACAACGCATGGCGTGATGCTAGGACACTGAGGTAATCCAACATTGTTTACTGCTATCCATGTACAACAGGAGACCACGCTCCTCCCAAATAGTAGATATGTTGGTCAGACCACCAACTCTAAAACGCATCACGATGCGCCTGCAGCACGGCGGCCATTAACATACGCACTCCAAGAAAATGAACCATTGACGAGCTCGTCAGACGGAGGAAAACTCCCAAATCCTGGCGAAAGCAGACGGTGACATGCGAAGGCCTCCGATGATGGAGGCCATTTCTATGCAAGATCTCACCCAAACATTAACAAGCAAGTGAACGCAATGGTCACCCTAAAGTTACATGAGAGCGAGCTGCATGAACGAGGGTGAAAGTATGCTGTTTGTGTTCGTGTGTTCGTGCGCGTGTATGTCTCTGGGTGTGTGCGCGTGTGTGTATGATGTTTTCGTGACGTGTCCGTCTTGTTTCGCGATACGCCTGTGGTCGTTCTTTCCATAGCGGCGCGAATCTTTGGGATCTTTCAAAACTCTAATCGCGTGTTCATTCGAATTCCCACCCCTCGGGTTTTTTTGCATGCCAATTCCAGAGTTTTTAATACAGCTTCAAGAAACTTGGTCACTTTTCCTAACTATTCTTCTTAAGTACTGAGCCAAAATTTCACCATTTTGTTTTGTTCATCGCCGAAGCCAAGCCACGTTTGTGAGGAGCGCATCAAGCCATCGTAAACCCTGTTAAAGGTCAAAGACAAATAGCTCCCAAGAATGGGTTTTTAAGATAGAATTTCAAACTTCATGTGCGTGCACAGGTAAATAGCTGGGCAAAGACGCAAAAATGATTTTTTAATCTTAAATCAGCTCATAAGATCAGGTCATAGATCAATTGATAGGATTTGCGCCTGTATTCACTCCTTTTAAGATTTGGAAAACTTCTTTTGATAACAATGTAGGTAACGCCATGGGGAATCGATTGCTGTTGGCTTCTATGGAATCGGATTTATAGTTCTAGAAATCTCGGGAGGCTGAATGAGCCACCCCCAGCGGGAATCGGCTATACCGTTTAGCCCTCCGGGAATAGGATTAGGTGTGCCATTGTTGTGTGTGCTAACTGTTCAGAATGCCGTGTCGGAATTTTGCTTTGTAACGTTTGGCTGTTTTGAGATCGTTCATAGGAAATAATATGAAGTAATTTCTGCTCATTTTCACCAAATGCGGTTAGTACGAGGGCAAGCAAATACGAAGGGTTGGTATTAGAAAATCAGTTGTTGTGCCTGGCGTCCATAATGTGTGGTGCAGCACGAAGACAAAGAATAGGAAAACACCGAACAAGAAAAGCATTTTGTGACCGAATCGGAACGTGCCACGAAATAAGATTGAATGTTTTCTGGAACGATCAGTTATGTCCACGTAATTCCCACATAAACACCGTGAAGAATGGGCTGCTCCAGTCCTTTGCATGTTAAGTTGGCTTTAAGGGCTTTTAATCGCGCACGTTTTGTCCAAGACGTTTGCATTTAAGGCGAGTGTTAGCTGTGATAAGCAAATGCAACTAAAGCACAAGTTGTATCAGACTGACGATGAATGACGTTTTCTGAGAAAAAGTTTTCGTTTAGTTTTTGTACTTTTTAACATCTCATGCCAGCTACATGCTGGTTTTTGTACATTTCACATGTCATTTTGTCACATTCATTGTGTACATAATATTTATGTCATCAAGTTGCTTTCCTCGCGTTGTATTATGTCTTCGCGTCCATTTCTTATCTTTTGCTATATGCACCGTTCTTCATCCAAATAACCTCATCTATGACTGGATCTTGCCCATTGACAATGTTTCAAGAAAACTAAAGTTACTTTTTCTCTCCCACGCGGTATACGGTTGCCTCAGTGTTCTCGTCGTTGCCAGTTTTTGAAACATGCTGATCTCTCCATATAAACATAATGCGTGGCACGTTCAATAAGACCACGCACCTGACTGTTGATGGCCCACACTCACACTCAGCCGTACCGTCTTATCTCACGCTATGCTGTCATCACAAGTCAAAACTCCAGAGAGTCTATGAACCACTGGACCTTTTCTATCCATGCATGAAAAGGTCGTTGCTGGCCGCATCGTGCCGCCCGTGCACCTGGTCTCCACTGACCCCGACAGTGGCGGGGGGTGTGCAAACGTGAGGGAAGACGTGGAGTCGGGCGAGCGCTTCGCTCGGGGACGCTCGGCGTAATGGTATTCCCGCCGTTCGAGGCGCCGTTCAGCAGCAGCCTGACCTCGCCGCTGCTGGTCGGGCCGGTGAACGGCGAACACCGGCCGTGTCCGCTGCCCTCCAGGGCCACCGCCGCGCCGCGGCGTCCCCCAGCCAAAACCGCCGTCTTACGACGCCGTCCTGCGAGCCGATACGCCGTCTCCGTCCCACCGTCGCGTCGCCAGCGGCGCCACCCCGCGCCGGTTTCGTCGGGGCTCCGCTCGAGGCCACGGCTTGGTGCCCGGGGGCGATTCGACCATCTGCGCCCGAGCCGTGTCCAAACGAGGTTCGACCACAGCCGGCGCTTGCAGCAAACCTAGCTGCGGGTTGCCGCGTTTCGCCACGTGCCGGCAGGTCGCGCTCACGTGGCGCGCGTGCCGGCGGCGGGGAGGGTCACCTGCCGCGCCAGCCGCCGCCTGGCCGGCCGCGTAACAAAGCGGCTGAATCATTCCAGAGGCGGTGCTTCTCGGAGCCCAGATGTGCTGATTACGCGAAACTCGTGGGACGGGCTTTCCTGCGGCCATCAGCCGAGCGCGGGGAGCGCCGTGCCGTTCTACTGCACGCGGCCCGGGGTCATCACGTGCCGGAAGATCGCGCATTTTCACGTGGTCTTCGCTAATTTCTTGACGACGCGCGCGACAACTGAGGTCATTATCGTTAGGTTATCTTGAATCTGTTACCTTGTCTCTACTCCAGTGAAGCGCTTTGCCGTAAGTTGTCGGACTTTGCCCGATTGGATAAGGGAATGAACATTACGCTACCGCGTCACTTGCGCTTTACACCTTTATAATTAAGCAGCTAATTGTAGGCAGAATTCCATGGAGGCTCAAGAGAGTAAAATGCCTTCTACGCCATATATTACCAAGAAAAATGAAAAATGGAAAATAACCACAAAGCACTGTGTTTGGGTGGGCCACCGGTCACTATTGCTCTCCATGGTTTTGCCTCGGGTACTTAATAATTTAAACAAATTATAGTCATTCGAAATGTAATTGATTTGACAGATTAGTGTGTAGTGACGTAGGCTGCATGTTTCGGAGAATCATCGTTCTAAATTCTCACGCTGTGTTTCTTAAAAGCAATTAATCCTTAAAAGTCGTAAAGCTCGGCAGAACTGGGCAGAAGCTCGACTCTCTTTTTTTCGACAGATCCCCTCAAGTATTTCCGTGCAATTCCACGCCTCGTGACACAAAAAAAATCCCAGGCACCTTCATCTTTAGGTCTCCTCTTAAACACTACGTTTTATCAATCCTGGTTTCAGGGTGAACTGAGAGTTAGCCCATGCTGTTGTGTGTAATGGTATTCAGTTCGTGCGTCACAGACGGCTCTAACACGTGTTCGTTTGCCGGCACATACTTCTCTTGCAGATGGTCAGATCACCCGTAACCACAATTCTTTCGTCACATGGCATTCTTCAGCCAGGCAGTGTCAAAGCAGCGAAGGACGCGCAAATCATTTTGATGATTCAGCAACAGCCATCTGGTCAGACACGGAGAGGTCGTCTAATCTCTATAGCGTCCTCAGCGCCTCGTATGTCCGTACAGTGGAAACGCTTTTGCGGGTTTTGTCAGGGGGGATCCCATTGGCGATCCTGGGAGGGGACTGACAGGTTCCGGGTGGGGTGAAGCTACGATTAGGATTGAATGTTGTGGCTCGTGTTAAATATGTAGTAAATGTAAAGCGATGGATATAACATTAATCTAAGTGATGGTTAATATTGCATGAGTTTAGAGCTATTTTCATTTCATGGGCTTCGACATTTCAACATTGGAAAAAATTAAACACCTGGCCCACCGCGAACACTTTGGGAACACGGCCCACGTCACCTTCCTCTGGTCAGGCTGGGATGTTCAAGTTGAAGGTTTGACAGAGCGACATTCGGGCCCTGTTTGGCGGTGAGTCAGAGAACCGGTTGATCAGGTAACGCCGAGCGGCCTGCGCATTGGGCATTCGCACGTTCGGAGTAGTGAGGCTAAAATCTCCCGCAAGGTCAGGGCATGTCTACCAATCTCGCCTCTCAAGATCCGGGGCCTCTCTGTCGGTAACAAAAAGATAAAATTGATTGCATGCCGGCTTAGAAGCGTCACGGCTGTATTAAGAAGGCCCTGGTGACATTCAAAGTATTCATTAAGTAGACCATACATTTTGCCAGAAGGTCACTGAGCTCATCGAAAGGATGCGGAGGCCTAAAGTGAATCTCCTTCATCAGTTAGTGACTATGCCGGAATTTCAAGAGCAACTGCTGACCAAACACGTAAGGGCAAGAGGTACGCAAGACATTGGACAGCCACTGCCACTTTCACATCGAAACGTTTCGGCTTGGTATGAGACTAACTTCCCCAACACCTGTCTTTGACCAACGCAGGAAATCAGGCGACCGCCCGACGATCATGTACGGGGTATGGGGGTGTGGGGGCATGGCAGATTCGACACAGAGAAGAGAAAGTCATGGTCTTCATAGTGCAAGTGTTGACAAGACCACTGAACATGTTCTTGAGGGCTGCTCCGAAGGGTCGGACATCTTTTTCGCCCTTTTTATTCATATTTCTCAGTTACTTTTTGGGGGGGGGAATGTAACGTTTTCTCATTCTTCCAGAATGACCATTAATTACCACCGTTTTTTTCGTTCACCATGGCATATTCAAGGTCATCCATGCCTTATCAGATTAAGTCTACATCGTTTCAAAGGTATGGCCATCATCGCAATCGCGTGATCTTGCCCCGTAACATCGGCCGTCCCTTGCAAAAATACGTAAAAAATGCATAGAAAGGGTCCAGATGCTTCAAAGCCCGGTGTTATTCGTGACTTTCCATCGAGCATCATCAACTCTAAGGTCCTCTGAGTCATCAACAATAACTATGTGTTGGCCTTTTTCGTAAGGCTGTATTAGTGATTCTTTATCAATTCTTCAATTCAAAACGTCTGAGTTCAAAGTGAAAATAGCAACGACCTTGCCCATTCCCCTGAGTTGTATAAGTATGAGCTAAATGACTGGACCTAGGAAATGGGAGCTGCGGGTCAGCGAGAAAAAGACCTCATTTGTCACCGAATAGTTCCGTGTCCGTACAGACCTGTGAAGACGAAACCCTCATCGGGTTATGGCGGTTACATTCCGTCTAAGCCGATCGCATTGTACCGCACGGGAACAGACCGGTCCCCTCCGAAGTCTCAGCAGAAACAAACGCATGTGCGTGGCGCAGGGCAAGGCGGTAAGCGAACGGCAGCCACCGGCCGGCCACCAACCTTGACCGTGGGTTAAAGGTCAACAGCCGATCGGGGAGAAGCAGCCCGGTCCCCGGCCGGCTCGGCCAAAACAATGCTCGATCACAAACAGCGCGGGCGCCCTTGGCGGCGCGGTAAACACGTCAGCAGAACTGTGTACGCGAATGCCATTGGCCGCTGACCACGGCGACCGGGGTACTGAGACGCCCGGGCGCGACTCTCCGAGGGTCGCACTCCGCGAGCAAACAGGCGAGCGTCAAAAATCAGAGGTCTCCGCGGCCGCCGGCCCCCCAGAGTCCAGACGCTTATGCAAGGGCCGTCTGGTCCGGTCTGAGCTGCAGTGCAGTTGGCAACAGCTCAACTTTCTCTCCCCAGCAGCAGCTATCCGATTAAATGCAGACGAATCGTTTGCTTGCTTGGATCCTCTACATCCATGGTTTCCATTTCAACACACTGGTCATTTGCGTTTTTGCTCTGTGCATCTTCAGAATACTCCGCCCTATGCATGCTGCAAGTTTGCAGATAACGATAGTGGTAATGAGACCATGGATGTGCCAACGTGTGGGTCCCGTGCACTATCATCTCGAACTTTTGATCATCAATGCACGCTGTGAGACTACGATGAGTACATGCAATGCAACAGTTGCGGTTCTACGCATATGGTCGCCATTGTTCACCACTTGTTCGTCATTGTTCATCACATCAGACCACTTGCTCCGGGCCGCTGTGGGTGGCGGTGCACCATTTCTCATCATGGACAGCTGACGGAATAAGAAGGCTCAACGCGACGTGATTCGGGCAGCTGATAAAATACTCCACTAGCAGGCTCTGTGGTACTGCGTTTCTCTTGCACGTTCTGCTCTAGCGTGCAGAGTCGCCTGTGACTCAGACATCAGATGTGGCATGGGTGCTGCCTGGAGGGCGGTGTCTAGACATTGAATTGGCAACGAGAATTCAGACTAAAATATTCCGTGAGAGCAGCACAAACTGTTTAAAACAGCCCGGTAACTTTTATGATAAACCAACATCACTCATGCTGTAATGCCTTGGATGTTCTCTAGAGTAAACCATGAAAGATCTCAAACTTACCGCTAAAACCCACCTTCCCGAAGACCCTGCGCCGTACCTAAGCCCCAATAACCAACCAACCATTCCCCGTCCAAAGGGTGCGTGTGAACACCCCGCCCCCCTCAACTCGCAAACCATGTAACGGGAGAAAATGAAAGATAAATGATTGTAAAACACCCAAAGAGAAAAGCTCGAAACCGGTAACATTTTCGAAAAATTTCTGGAACTTTAGGGGAACCCAAAAATTCGAAATTTATTGTTTGTGTTATTTCTTGATAGCTCAGTAATGAATGCATATCTTGCCTCAGGTTATGCCTTTAACGAGAGCTAATAACGCACCAAACAAACCTTTTTCAAGAAAAGTAACCTGTTTTTGACCTTAATCGCGAGTCAGGCTATGTCACGTCATTGTTCTAAATAACATATTTGTAAAAGGTACGTTCTCTTTTTCGTATTACTGATGGACATGTTATAAAGCTAATTTGCATTTGAGAAGGTGCTGATGAGATACCCAAGTACACTACAGACACCCAAGCACGATTTCAGGCTGAACCGAAAGTCACCTGAGATCGACTAAGGTCAAATTTTCAAATGATAAGAACCGAGAAAACCAATGTTTTAGCATGGTCTTCTTGGTACGATCTCAGGCGCCACTTATGCGCCTGTTGTGGGGAGGAATAAATAAGGTTCTCATGGCCATGAAGGAATTTTATTTTAATGGGGCCCTATTCTCGCACTTATCTATAGCGTTGTTTTTGCCCATTGCAGTGTCACATGCAAGGCCACAACAAACTCTTTGGTGCATTGCTCGGGTCAATTGGAAGCACTGACCTCGGATGACCTCAAGTGATCTCGTTTTACCTTACAGTTCGAAATAAGATTATTTTGGGCCATGAATTCAAATTCAGCACTTGTCTTAATCTTTAAGAGCTGCAAATTACTAATTCTGGGCAGAAGGTCTGGGCTTATATCACGCACCCGTATTGCTGTGTCATGACCTGAACCAATGCCACTGGTGCTCTGGTGACATGATGATAACATGTGTGAGGGATCATATTACTGATAATATCTGGGCATCGTAATCCGGTAAAAATTCGTTCAATTTTGTCTCGAAGTCTCAAACATCTGTCTCAAACAGTCTCAGACAGGGGCTAAAATTGGCCTGACCTCAGGTCATTAACCAGGAGTTTTCCCAAAATCTGAAATAAACGCATTTTATCTTGTCATATTTTATAACCCCTGAGAGTTTTAGCAAACTCGGTTCAACTCCGAAAAAATTATAGGGGTCAAAGTTCTTGGAGGTTGGCCTCATTGGCCTGGCCTAGGCCAGTGACTTGACCTGATCCAGGGATGTTCTATGATATGTGGAATTAATATGTGCGATTAATGATGGAAAAAGGCACTTTGAACATGGCTGTTCTGTGTTCTGTGTTTTTCCGTTTTTCTATTGTGGTTGATAAGCTTGGGGGTGTTCAAACACCCCCGCCCCTCATCACGGAATATGGGCACATTTGGTATAAGAGGGTCATGTAGGTTGTCGCAGTCAGTCAAAAATCCCCCCCCCCCCTCACACATAAAACTGTTGAAACTAACCTAAAATCCGCTACCAATCTTTTTTCGACGTCCTCGAGTACATTCAGAAGTGCGTTACGTAACGTTTATGAGGAGCGCGTCATGACATAACGGCAGAGGACCTGACGTCATTACATAACGGCAGAGGACCTCGCAGTTGGGAGCTCTACACGGTCCAGTTCGGAGGATAGACAGAGCAGCAGTCACCATTCGTTCCGCGTTTTAACGAGAGGCTCCGCATCAAAGCGCACAGCTACACTTCACCAAAAAACTCTAGGTCGTGCTGACGGACGACTCCGAACTGCCTGCCGACGTCTGCTTGATGGGCGTCGGCGTCCTGCCGTGCACCGACTTCCTGAAGGGCGCCGTGCAGTTGGACGACCGCGGCTTCGTGGAGGTGGACAAGGTAGGCCTGGTGCAGCTGTCGCACGGCTGACAGTGCCAAGCCTACATTTCTCACAAAGCAGGTGGTTTTTGGCATATTGCGTCCTAAACGAGCATTTTTTAGCTTAAATAGTTGTGGAAACCGAACTCATGTTTCTGCAAGTGGCTAGGTGAGTTTTCTGAGTCATGTCGACGACAGACTGTATGTCTCCAAGCCAACGCGTCCGTGGAAGCGCGCCCTGAACGGGCCGGCCGCTGCCGTTTCCAGCACCTGCGCTCCTCGGTGGAGGGCATGTACGCGGCGGGGGACGTGGCGGCCTTCCTGCTGCCGCTGACCGGCGGCCAGCGGGTGACCATCGGCCACTGGCAGCTGGCCCACTACCTGGGCAGCCTGGCCGGCAGGAACGCCGCCGGCCGCCAGGCCGAGGTCGACACGGTGCCCTTCTTCTGGACGCAGATGTACGGCAAGAGCGTCCGCTACACGGGTGAGCTGGCGGGGGCGCGAGGTCAGTGGCGCGGGGCGACTCTGCGGGTTTGAGCGATCCTGTGCTGGCGATTTATGTGGCCGTGGTGTGGATGCTGTTGCCACGGAAACCTGTTGTGATGTGGCTGACATCGGAGCGTGCGGATATCTCCGGAAAATTAGATGTTTATCAGTCATCAGGAGCCTTGAAACGAATTGGCTGCTGCCATGTCTCGCCCAGGATCGCTGGAGTTCCCACGTTTCCCCGTGACATGATTTGTCCCCGTGACATGACATGTCACATCGCGGACGTGACAGGCCAGCGTCACGTCCGCAACCGGCGTCACGCCCCCTGCGTGACGTGTGACGCGTAACGCGCCGTCTGCCCGCCAGGCTACTGCCCGTCCTTCGACGACGTCATCTACGACGGCGACGTGGACGAGCAGAAGTTCGGGGCGTTCTTCTGCCAGGGCGACCGGGTGCAGGGCGTGGCCTCGATGGGCCGCGACCCGGCCGCCGCCCGCTGGGCCGAGGAGATGCGCGCCGCCGGCTTCCCGAACAAGCAGCGCGTGATCGACGAGCTCGGGACGCGCCAGTAGAGCGGCCGGCCCGCGCCCTTCCGGCGCCCGAGGCTGGGGGCCCGGTGAGGCTGGCGGCCGGGCCCGCGAGGCTTCTTGGTGATGGTTTCGAATCCCACGGCGACTGAGCGTTTCGAAGCGGCCATTGGTGATGGTCCGGGTTCCGCGCATCACCAGCGTGTCCCGCTGTTCATTGGACCCCGACAGCTCTCTACGTAAACTGATGTCGGTAATACTCATTTAAGTGGGAGCCGGTCCATGGCAAGCGTTTGCATCTCTGGAGGTCCTCGGTCAGTCTTCGTGTATTGGAAATGGGGAGATGTGGGGAGTTGTTCACAGCCCCGGAAATCGGTAGTTTTGTCTTCCTGTCACCCGAAGTGATGTTGCCCCATGTGTCCCCTCCGCTGGTGGCGCCGTGTTTTGTATGTCGCTGTTGCCAGATGCGGCGGAAGATGATCCTGGAGTCTGAGTGCCTTACACCAGGCTTTGATAGAGGGCATGGCCTACGGGGAGGTCCAGTCTCTCGCAGCTATTTTCTGTCTGACGCCTAACCTGTCTCACGAGGACTCAAAGTTAAAGATTAGACTCTTGGAGCTTTAAATGAAGGGGTGTGTTTGCATACCTTTCTCACTTTTGGTATGGCCGGTGGCAGTTCCTTGTCATTTGTTTCGTGCAATTCGACAGTTCCGCTCGTCATGTACGAGCTCCGTCTAAGCACACGCTCACTTATGGTTGAAGTACGAAAAGACCATTCCCCGGGTTGCGAAATACGAAGAACTTTTGGCGTGCTCTGTGCGCGACTACAAGCCAGTTTTCTGTTCATGGTGTTTTTCTTCCACCGTGATAACATGCTGGCCTATAGTTTGATTCCCGTAAAAGGTGTGTGCGCGAAGTACCCAGAATAGATGTTTAACACGTTGGGAAAAATTTGAACGCGCATTGTTTTAGATAAATTGCTTTTCTTTGCACGATGTATCTTGTCGCGAGAACATGCTGTTCTGTGGTTTGATACTCGTAAAAGGCGCGGAGGCGCGTGGACGAAGTTTAATTACCGTTACATAATAGTTAAGTGATGTTGGTGTTATCGAAATTGCAGTTCGTGAATGTTTATGCAATCGTATTTTCATGTCCGCCACAGTAGTGGCTGTTGGCCATGTTAGTCGCTGAAGGGTCGGACTTATGGGAATATGTATCGCACACCGATAGCGTCTTGAGCGCCGCACAAGGTGGAAGAATGCCAGTCACCCCACGAGATGATGCAGCCAACGCTTGTAGTCAATAGGGTCATCGAAAAATTCGTAATGGGACCAATGTAGCTTTCATTAGAAATTTTGGGTCTTCGTGGGCCGAGTGCAGACAACGATGGGATGTCTTACTGTACCCGATGAGTTACTATTTCGGCATTCGTCGAGCAAATTTATGCTGAAATGACCGCTCGTTCCGTCGCGAGCAGAGCGCTGGTTCGCCGTGACGCTGAACGCATTGTGTTGGCCAAGGTGTTATGTTAGTCGTGGCCGCGGCGTGGGATCAGCAGCAGCGGAGTTGCACACGACACTTGCATGATCTCGTTATGGAACAGAGATGGCGGCCAGGCGACGATGACGGACTGCACCGTCTTAGCCAGCCAATACTCCTCCCCGCGCAGCCGGCGGTTGGTTCAGAATAAGCGTTCTACGTCCGTTTGATGCAGATTGCGGTGGTAATGTGACAGCACATCGCTCCGGTTCAGATCAGAGGTTTCTGCTGTTCTTGACATCGTTTTGGAGTTTTTACTTGAATCGTGCCTGGTTGTCTGGAAATCGGATTTGGTATGCTTTTCATTGTGCGTCATCGTACCGTGCTACCAAAAAATAATCTTGGTCCAGGCTAAAAGGCTGAACATCTAGTGGGAGGCTATTCCGTCGAAATACATGTCATCGACAACGAGACGCAGTTGTTTCCTTCATGCGTCAGCACAACGCTAATACGAGTGCCGCCGTCGCGATAAAAAGGACGGGCCATTAGGCAATACGCGTCCATTATCGATCAGTGCTACATGTTGCAGTCTTTTTACCAGATGCCCGTGGAACATAACGAAAAAGAACATGGCAGTGACCTGAATAAAGATCGCTGCGTCCCCCCCCCCAAAAAAAAAACGCCACGTTGAAAAGGAATCCACAACTCAGTCTTTTGCAGTGATGCCGCGCCTTTACTGTCTGGGTTCGTCTGGCAGACAAACGGTCATCTAACGTCAACAAATTAATAATGTGCGACAGCGTGGTGCACAAGCGCTGTAAAACCACCCCCCTTGCAGATCTAATGCGAATGGCACTAAATGGTTTCTTAATGGCGTAAACGTTGAAACTCGGTTATTCGCATTCCCTGTTTCAACGTAATCGCAAGGACGTGACGGTAGTTAGCAACACACATGCAGACTTTTAAGCTCTTTATTGTGGAGTTTGTTTCGGCTTACAACTCAAGGCTAAAAACCTTTACATTGCAGTCGCTGAGCTCACTGCGCAAAAAAAAAATGCGAGGGCCAGGGAGCCGAACGATCGGTATCACCGTGCATCTGAGAGCAGCCTGAAAATCCTTTCAACACATATGACAAAACATGAGCCGACGACAGAAGCAAGACACCAGCACTTTCATGGGACTGGTTTTGCAACAATATCACGACACACTTGTACATTTTCAGCCACTTCTGCCTGATTGAAACCTTCCTGTGCCGGTCATTTTCACTCGATGCCACTGCAGGCAACAGCAGGACCGTTTTCAGCCATTCCTGAATCAAGTTCATCTGAGGCTGGATCATATAAATCACTGTTCTGCAGAACCTTCAGCATGCCACCTTGGCTTGCTGAGTAGGCAGGAGGCCGAATCTTCTTTTGATGGTGATCCTCTCCCGCGAATACTTGTCCTCGGGCGAGAAGCGTGCAGGGTGGGCGGACTGGGTCGGCCGTCCGTCAGGGGCCACCTTCTTCAACGTGTACACCCTCTCTCCACTCTCGTCCGTCGTATACATCAGATACATGATGACGGTGTGGAACGAAGGACCGACTGTGGAAAATGGCAAACCTGCTATGTGCTATTCAGCAAATAAGTAAAAGAAATGTTTGCGACGAACGAAGTGCAAAAACAAACATTGAAGATGAGAATAAACATGCCTTTGTAATGTAGCGCTTTAATTTTTGTGGTCTTTCTTCTCATATTACTTCCAAAAAATCGTGCTGAGGAACACTTAGAAGACTTGCAAGCAATTTACAAGATTTAGAATTAATCGGATTCTGATTCAAAGATGATTCTGATTTTGATTCACAATGAAAAATGAATCAGCTATATTCCGATACATAATCATTTTGAACAGTAGGGAATCAATCTGGTCCCTAGGAATTCACAATTTAATATGTGAAAGTGCAGAAACTGCGTTTGCATGTCTTCTGTCCTAAACGTAACAGCAAGGTCCTGGGCCTTAACCCGCGCACGACCGTCGGTCCGTCTCGAACATGGGCGACTGGGGGGGGGGGGCAGTTGACTGCCCCCCTCTAACTCACGAACTGTTGGTCGCACGATAAAAATAAGCATACCGTTGGAAAGCCTGTGACGAGAAGAGCTCGAAACTGGCCTCATTTTTTAGTTTTAGATAATATGTAACCCAATTTACGCCCCATATATGTTTTCTCACAGCCGACTGCATGAGACCGAGAAATGGCCTGAATCTCAAGGGTTGTGACTAATAACGCATAGGTAAAGGCACCTGCGCACAAGTAAAGGTCTGAGGATGCCGATACACGTCTAATTTCCTCAGATTTTTTCAATATATACGCCGAAACGTTGAGTTAAAGACACCGTAATTCTCCCGCCAGTTGTCAGTGTGCGCCGCTGCTGTATGCGGTACCAAATTGACGGGAACTAATTTTGGCGTTGCTTTATTTTCGCGAAAAAAGACGATCTATGCCAATTTTATTGATCTTTGTGGTTCTTGTGATGGTTTCTCATGCTTAAATTTTGGAAAAATTGATTAGTTACCAATCTACAAAGTTGGCGGAGCTTTATTCGCGAGAGCCTGTTTATTTCCAAAATCTGCTACTTCTTCAAACTTTTTGAGGTTCCTGGTAATAACTACGTCTGTGCAAGCTAGTTCTACCATTTTCTACCCATTCTGAGCAATTCATCGCCGATTTTGACGGTGGTACATTTTGGCTCACTACAGTTACTCGTGACCTGACCTCAGGTCAATGGCTGAAAGTCATTGATACTTTGCCCAATGACGGTAACTAGATGTCTGCTTTAATCCACACTAAAAATGTTATGGAATATTCCGTCAATTTCTGAAAAAAATGGAGACATGTCTTAAAAATGGGTTTGACCTTAGGTCAATGACCCGGAAAATTCCGAAAAATCTGAGATAGCAGATTTGTTGCATCTGTCACGATCACTCATCCCTGAAAGTATTATTGAGATATCTTGTTTTGCGAAAAAGTTAGAGGGTGCCAAACTTTTCTTGACATAGGTCTATTTGACCTGACCTAGGTCAGGCAAATGACGTGACCTGAGGTCAAAATTCTGACACGAGATGTAAAATTGATGGAGCAAAAGGCACACATAGTTTCGTGACTCTGTGTTTGTTGGTTCTTTCGCAATCCCAGAAAAACCTCAGGGGGGGCAGTCAACTGCCCTCCCCCAGTCAGGGACGGGTTAATGTATCTTAGACTGCTATGGACTTAAGCATGGTACTAGGTGACAATGATATGATGTACCATAATGCATGACATTTTGCACATGGGCATCAAGACATACCATATGCATAATGTTCTCTCCAAATCTAATCAGTACTGGGGGCCAAGATGAAAAAGACCTCACTATGTAAATATTCAGCATCTATGGTTAATGGTGCAGATAAAAATGTTCTGCAGCATTCATTGGCTACACATAAAACCTTTTGCATATACTGCTAACATGAAATAAAGCCACAATTAATAGTAGTCACAAACACAAACTTATAAGGCAAAATGTTTTCTCAGCTCAGACACTTTTATTTTGTGTTTTCATTCTAATCTGTTCTCAATGTTGAGAGCAGTATTGGAAACCAGGTTTTTCTTCCTGGTGTTAGAGTACAAAGTCCTCCTTTGGAGTATAAAATATCATGCATTTATGCCAGAAACATGGACTAACTAGGTTATGTGGCCAGTGGAGGCAGATCCAGTACCTCCAGGCAGCTGGCTGTATGTTCGGAATGTACTTCAGTGGCCGAATATGGATGATAATCCATTAACCACAGGAAAGGACGATGGGCAGCTTCAGAATCATGTTGAATAGGAATACCCATGTCTTTTTTTAGGGGGAGGGGCAAATGACCATTTTGGAGTACAAAATTTTCTTGGAGCATAATTTTTTGGGTGCTCCTTGACACCAGAAAACAACAGTTTTTCCCACACTGGTTGAGAGGCATCATGTTTATTCCTGTCAACACTGACATTAAATGGCCTCAGGTACACAAACATGCATTCAAATGAATCAATATTTGGAAGCCAATTTAAGCAAATAATTCTCTCTGACTTCAGGAACCAATCTGGGGAATCCATTTTTAACAATGCTCAAAACCAACTGAATTATGATTTATGACCTAAAGGTAAATCTTTTTTCTAGTAAACAGTCATCAAACCATGGGTCAAGTCTATTTTTGACTCCCAAAGAGTTGGAAAAATGGAATAAAAGTCTGCAAAACAGGTAAAAAAGGCCATTTTCCCCAACCCTGGAGTCAGCATGACTTGGTGGAAATGGGGTCAACAATGAATTACCCAATGTTTTACAATTTGGATCATGTGACTTTGAGTTCAGGAAACACAAAAAAATCTCAAAAGAGAATCCAACTGGCATCCTTAAAATGTTGAGAATAGCATACATAATCTCATAGTCACTACTGTACCATCCATAAGGCTGCAGGGAATAATCCACATATCTGGCTGCACCAACATTTTTACTTCGGGTTACCTGCTACTCATGCTTTTAAATGATGTAGTCAGCAATCAAATTATCTTATTTTGATAATTTATCTGGGTATCTCTCTCTTAAATTATCTGGGTAAAGACCCAAATTGTCAGATGTGATCACGAATCACGCATCGCCCTGACAATCGCCATTTTTCTAAACGGTCACGAATTGATCGGTATTTGTTGTTTTGATCGAGAAAAAACACAATAAAACATGCACCTAATACAGAATTGGCTCTAATGATATTGAACTATTGTAAAAGGTTATTAAGTCATGGTGTCATAGGTGGATCCATCCAGCCCAGTGCTGCAGCACAATCTGGGGGTGCTGCTGCCACAGGAAGTTAATAAAAGCTGCAGTCTGTGTGATCACCAGGAGGCAGCAAGGGCTGAGCCCCAGCAACATGGCCACCAGGCAATATCCTCAGCTGTAACCCAGCCATCAGGGTGCTCTGCACCACATCATCTCTGGGTTAAGTAAGTCCCTTGGCATTGGACCAAAGAGGGAAACATTCAGGGGGCATTTAGGGGGCAGGCAATCTCCCAAATCCATGTTTCCACTTGATTTAAGATGGCAATGAATAGCATTTGTTTTGCAACTTTTTTGAAACCTTTGCAATTTGCTATTTTCTGATGCATCTTTTAAATTCAATAAATATCTGCAAAAACGTCAAATCTCCTTCTACATACGGGTGCCCAGACTGCTATACAGTGAAATAATCTGAGGGCCTCAAACCATGTGACAGGCAGTGCATGGCTTTGTTGAGCCTGCTGATTGGGACCCTTAACCAACAGCATGTTGTTGGAGAGGGGGGAGGCAGGAACACTGGATTTTTGTGCACTATCAGCAAGCCACTCTTGCCTTAGTCTATTTCAGCCCATGGGCAAAACAAAATTGAAAAACAAAAAAAAAATGGCAACATGTGGGAACAGTAGTTGCAAAAGGCTACAATGTTTTGTGAGGCTGCTCCAAAAATGCTTAAAATGGTAAGTAAAAAAAGAATTAGGAGGGTGGCTTAAGAAGCCCCAGCAAAAGAATACAATTACAGACCCATCTGAACCATACACTTTAAAGATGTTGTAACATTAAGGAAAATGCCAAAAATGGGAAATGGAAGAAATGGCAAAAATTTTATGAAATCCTACTCAGACACCGCACAACAAATTTCGCAGATTCTATGGCCATAACGTACAAATAATCTACATCGATCCCCAGACCTTCAGTACACACCCAAAATTTAAGCCAACTCACCTTTCAAATTTTTGTAAAATGTCCAAGCGATCTGGTACAAAATAGCCGAGTTTACCCGAAAACGCTTTTGTAATCGAAATTACAGCGGCTTTTTAGTAGTTCAGCAATCACACGCGCTGGCCAAAACCCGCGAAACCAGCAATAAACTAGGGTACTAGACTACTAAACGCCGCAGATGATCCTAGTGTTCGAAATTATTAAGCGAGAGTGTCTAAGCAAATCAAAAGGGAGGTAATTTACCTCCATCAAAGATGAGTATTCAAAACCAATCGTAGACCTCGCACACTGCTGACGCCGTTTGCGACAACTGGTTGGGAACAAAAGAGACAGCCCGGCTAACGCCAGCGAGTGGTCATGCGAAACACGTGGGACAAGAAGGAAATCGCACTCAGCATGGCTGTAAACTGCCAGCTGACTACTTTTTTTAAACTTTTTTCAAAAACTTCTTAACCACTTTTATATCACAGATGAATGCCATTTACCTTTGTTTCCAAGCTGGCCATATATGATGGATCCTTTGCCGGACCCATCTAAAGCTTCAACTTCAGGAACTTCAGCACCCCTTCTTCCAGAGCGATGTGTTGACCATAAGAACAAAAACATCAGGAAAGAAAAAATGGAGGGAACTAAGGCAGCAAAAGAACAAGGTCTGAGTGTTAGCAAAGACCATGTAGACCATGTGTTGCCAGATATGTGAATTTGTATAAGTGGTATTCCAATTGCTGAAAGAGGCTATTTTTTGACAATTTTGCCAAAGTCATTGATGGTTAGAATGTCAGATTGATGCTTGTTTGATGAAAACATCGGTTGAAACAAGGTTATTGCTGTTAACATCTGCTGGTACTTACCACCTGGTATCTTACTGATAACACTGGATTAGGTTTTTTCACCTCATGAAACCTGAGATTCGCAGCCATCACTGCAACAGGAAAGCATTACAGGCAAAGGCTGGTGGATGGGTGAACCATTTTGCCCCTTCACCCACGTGCTGCTGCCAACAGGAGAAACGCGAGGCGCGGAAGAAGCGCCAGGAGAGCTGGGCAAGGACGCGCCGCCGGTCCTGCAGCCGCACACGATCGAGACGCTGCACATCCCGGACGTGACGGCCGTGCAGCCGGACCACCTGGAGACGCAGGAGGCCGACCGGCTGGACGGAGTTCGGCACGTTCTTCGCCTGCGAGACCGCGCCCCGGGTGATGCTTACCGCCGGAGACTTCCCGTCCGCGGTGAGGCCCCTCGCCGGCCTGAGGCCGACAGACGACGATACGCGCCATTTTAGAAGTTATGGAAAACAAAACGCTTGCGATTTTTGTGAAACCAGAAATTGGTGATTCATTATGCGGTGTGGCAGTTCCATTTCGCCATTGTGGATTTATGTTTATGTATTTGTGTTTTGTGCATTTATTGTTACAAATATGGTCTCAATATTCATGGCGCCCATAAATCCTGACTCATTATCACACCACTGCAGATTGATAACATTCTTGTTTTTTTCTGATTGGTGTATTTGTCACTGGCAGAAAACGCGGGACTTCATGAAGGAACTGGCGCTGGTGATCCCGAACTCGGAGGTGCGGCTGCGCAACTTCAGCTCTATCAAGCGGTCGGCCAAGGCGGCAGCTGCCCGAGGTTTCACCGACCTGATTGTCATCAACGAGGACAAGAGCCGCAAGGTGGTGGCGAACGGCCTGCTGCACGTGCACCTGCCGGACGGCCCGTCGGCGCTCTACCGGCTCAGCAACGTCAAGCTGAGCGCCGAGCTTCGGGTACGGCTGCCCGCCGAGGTCTCCTCTCCGGGACTGTGGTGGCTCGGGCGGTTCGAGTCCTGCTCCCATGGTGTCTTGTGTGTGTTCAGTACGGCAACGGCGGATAGAAATGCTAAATATTTGTCGCGTTGGGTGTCTGATTAGGTATGTAATTTGGGGTTTATGCATATGCAGTATTTATGGGCTTCTGTTTTGTTCTCTCCAGAGCTGGTATAGTTGATATCGTGGTACAGTCAAATCTCGTTACTATGCCACCTCGCTACTATGCCACTCTCGCTATTATGCCACTTTTGCTCGGGCCCGACAACATTCAATACAAAATAAATTTACTATGCCACCTCCTAATCTCGCTACTATGCCACGATTGTGTGCGTTGTATTTCCGAATTCAATTTTTTTTCAAATTCAGCCCACAATGTCAGTTCAGAAGCGCAAGCGAACCGACTTTACGCTGAAGGAGAAAAAGGAGATCATCGATGCCGCGAAGAAGGAGCCGAATCAGTCCAAGCTGGCCAGGGAGATGAACAAGAAATGGAGGCGTCGAAGTTAAGAGAACCACCGTGAAGGGCATTCTCAGCAAGAAGGATGCAATCGAGGCGGTCATCAAAGCTGGAGTTCCATCGAAGCGCATAAAGCTGACGCAGGCTCACGACCCGAAGCTCGATAAGGGGGTGCTCATGTGGCTGAAGCAAGCAAGAGGACAGAATCTGCCAGTCAGCGGCGATCTTATCAAGGAGAAGGCGATGAAACTGGACGAGCTGATGCACATCCCGGACTTCATTGCGAGCGACGGTTGGCTGGACAATTTCAAGAAGCGCCACGGCATCACGTTCAAAACAGTGCAGGGCGAAGCTGGAGCGGTGGATTCGCAATCCCGTCTTGAGTGGCAACAACAGGTTCTCCGGCCCTTGCTCGGGCAGTTCTCCGCAGACGACGTCTTCAACCTGGACGAGACTGGACTCTTCTGGCAGCTGCTTCCGAACAAGACCATGGCTTTCAGGGGAGAGCGGTGCACTGGAGGAAAGAGAAGCAAGCAAAGGATCACTCTTCTGGTCGGGGCAAACATGAACGGCAGCAAGAAGTTCCCTCTTCTGGCGATCGGCAATTCCAAGAGACCCCGTGCCTTCAAGAACAAGGAGATCCCGGTCAAGTACAATGCGAACTCGAAGGCGTGGATGACGGCGGAGCTTTTCGAGAAGGTGTTGCGTGCGTGGGACGGACGACTCGGCCAGCAGGGACGCAGAGTGCTGCTCTGTCTCGATAACTTCTCTGGCCACCCTCCCGAGCTCCAGCTGGACAACATCCAACTGGTCTTCTTCCCACCCAACACGACAGCCAATTCTCAACCAATGGATCAGGGAATCATAGAGAACCTCAAGCGCCACTACAAGAAGTTCCTGCTGTGCCGCCGGCTCGAGGCCATGGACGAGGGAAAGGAGTTGAAGTTCACATTGCTCGACGCTCTACACGTCGCCCGGCGTGCTTGGGAGCAGATCAGCGAGTCGACGATCAGGAACTGTTTCGCGAAGGCCAAATTCATCGAAGAGGAGGTCCGAACTGAGCCAGAGGATGCTGAGCTGCTCGAGATCTGGGAAGATCTGCCTGCTGAGGAAAAGATGCACGAGAAAGAGGAGATCGAGCTGTCTGACTTTCTCGAAGCCGACGAGCGCCTCGCGACTGGCGGGTCTTTCACGCTGGAGGAGATTGCGGAGGAGATGCTGCGCAGCGAGGAGCCGGTGGAAAGCGAAGACGACGAGGTAACTGTCGAGGAGGAAATGGAGCACCGCCCGGAAGTTCATGCAGCAGAGAAGCGGGAAGCCCGGTGTGATGCAAGCGTGCGATCGGCTAGACAACGAGATGCACGAGATCCGCCGAAAGAAGATGCGCCAGCCGACGATTCTTGAGAGCTTTGATGGGTAACTTGAGAAAATAAAGCCGCTTTACAAACCCTCGTTACTATGCCACTCTCGCTACTATGCCACTTTCGCTCGGTCCCCACGGGTGGCATAGTAACGAGATTTGACTGTAACAAGATCTGAAGAAAGAGAGAGGAGCTCGAAAACCGACTGCCTTTTTCACTACTCTATATGCATATGCCTTCACGACAAAACGAATTATGATATCTTTACATAACATGATATCAAGTTACGTGTCGAAACAACGACAAAATGGCATACGGCACAAAACTTCACGACGTAAAGTTTATAACAATTTATTGCTGCATGCTATTTCATGATAGCTTGTTTTCGCATTCGGTACACATTATATCACTCGTATCGCAGACTGCCTTTCTGAACTACGGGGCTGAAACGACAGCGCATTGTTATCGTAAATGGCCTGAACCCGCACTTGGAGCAAAGCCTATCCCTGGAAGCATTAGGCGCCCTGTGAAAACAACAGGCATATCATCATATAACTCCCGTTTTATCCGAGGTCGGCCGTTTCCCTTCCCCGGAGCGGTGTAAGTATATATACATATATACATACATATATGTATATGCATATATATATATATATATATATGCATATATAAGATCGGCATCTAAGTCAAATCGTGCATGCTTTCAACGTACAGTTTCCAAATCTCATAAGTATTATTAGACAAAATGCAGGCAAATATGGGTTTTCTGGATGCTCAGTGGACGGTTTCTCGGACGTGAACGTTGCCACTAAGCGATATTTTCAGACGCACGCTGGTCGGTTTAGTTTATAAGTATCTGAAGCCAGTAGTTGGCGATAGTGCAATTTCAACATTCATCCATGTGTGATAAACCAGTTTCATCATTCACGACATGTTTAGGAGGGTCAACAACGGGTGCTAGGGACATAAAACAGGGAAGCGCAGTTCTGGCTGCGGTTAGTCTTTTATTGCCAACAGTGTCTGTATCGATACATGGGAGTTTTTCTGATGCTGACATACCGACACAGGTTTTTAAATTGCAGATAAGTAGGAACATGTGTGGAGTCAGGAGGCGAAAATCGGAAGACTTCCATTGATGCCCCTATAAAACCCCTTTTTTTATTCATATCTTCATACCATAATGACGTTCGTGTAAATCAGATATAATAGAAATTGCTAATACTTCAATTTGCAACTGATAATACAGCAAAAGAAGTGAAAAATAAGGGAACAATTAGTGTAATACCTTTGGGTTCCTTAATATGGCAATTATATATCCGATAAATTCCAATTAATAAAACTTCATCATGTATTTCCTCGCAAACATTTAGCTTCCTAAATACGTTTGTCCCAGGGTATTTCCAACGGATTATAACACCGGACTTGACGTCGGAACACTGAAATCTGCCCAGTCAAAAGAATAAGACGAGTAATAAACAGGAAAAGAACTTTAACTGATTTCATAGCTGCCCCTATATCATTATCCCAGCGTTACGTAAAACCCAAACTAACGGAGCCATCAGTTGAGGGATTAACACGAAAATGAAGGTCAAAACGACGCAGTTTGAGCCCGTGCGTGGAAGACAAAAATATGCTTGTTCTTCCGTTTGTTCTGTGATAGGTTCCGCAGTTTCTCCAAGGTTTATTTGAACAAAAAGTTAGTGCGAATCGTGAGCATTCGTTGAAGGCGCGGATATCGTGGAGAACGAGGGGAAGAACCTTCAGCCCTCCTTAAATGGATTTAAATGGCCCGCCCCGCACCGATCAGGACTGCAGTGTAGTAATTACGTAACAGCGACAACAATTGTCAAACGGAGGGTTGCGTACCTCTTCCTGCGTATATTTCCACTTTTCCCATCATCGTCAAGCGGCCAGATCTGTCCCTGTCCGTTATCCGGCGGTGCATCCCGCAGCGTCTGGTCGCGTCTCGTTGAACCGCAGGCCAACGACGGTCATCCCCTACGCGGCGGAGTGCGACGGGCGGCGGACGGTAAATCTCGGCAGAGACCTGGCCCGCCGCAGCTGTTCACCTTGAGTGGTGCCAGGCTAAACGGTAAGCCGCCGAGCGTCTCAGAGGCACAGCCAGGCCTGGAGAGGCCCCCTCCGCCGCAGAGGAGGCAGCCGGGATAGGCTTACGGAGAATGGCCATTGCTGGCCAACCGTGGAGTCAGACCTAGCACGCGGGGACTTCGAGTGCCGAGTGGAAAGGATCACGGCCGTGTGGCGTGGACGCGACTCCCACGTGTAGCCGACAGAGATGAAGCCAAGGCAAATAGCACTGGCAGATGCAAAGCCAAGACAAGCGACGAATGCAAAGGCAAAGACACGATCGGCCATTACTGGATGGGCGGGTCCAGAACGGGCATGTTCAGAGCGGGCAGCAGACCAAGAGGTGCTGTTTGGCTGCGATCACGGGCGCGGGCCATGTGGACAAGCCCATTCGGGTCAGGGTGACCCTGTACACAACGGCCGAATCAGGGAGTTTACTGTCACTGTCATGCAAAGTCCCGCAGCCCGGTCTTCGTAGGTTTTGGGTCAATGCTGGCTGGCCAGTGTTGGTTGTTGCAGGACCTATTTGAGATCTGCCTGCTCACTTTTTCCATTTCTCCTGCTTCCCCCTCCCTCTTTATCTCTCTTCCCCCCCGTCCCTCTCACTCTTTCTCTCCCTTTTTCCCCTCCTCTCTTTCTCCCTCTCTCTCTCCCCCCTCTCTCTCTCTCTCTCTCTCTCTCTCTCCAACCTTTCTTGGTGCTTTGGCGGGTCTCATATGCAAGCACGCTTCTGTGAATGGCATGCACATGACCAAGACACCCGGCCCATCCTCATTAGTAGCCACGCATCACACCAGGAAGCACAGAATGCAGTGAAGTGTCGACTGAAAAACGCTGAATCAGCATCACAAGGTCATCCATCCGGCGACGCTCCCTGAACAGTCGGTCAGACGGCGGCACCGGCGCCGGCAGAGCCGGCACTGTCCTGCCCGTTAAAGGACGGCCACCACGATCCATCTTCCATCGAGAGCGGCGTGGAGGCCGCTTGCCCATCCACGAGGGGGCCAATTTACGGCAAGGACGCCGCCTCGACACGCTGTCGGTTATCTCGGGCGCCCGCTTCCTGCGCGTGGAAGGCTTATGCTGGAAATCAGGCCTGGTACCAATGCCCCAGCATGCGATGCAATGGTCATTGGTCATATCGGCCATTGTCATGAGTTAAAAGTCCCTGGAAAGATTCGAAACTTTGCAAATGTGAATTTTTATGAGTGAATGGCTGCGTACCAAAGTCATCATCGCACTACTGTGCGAAAAATGTATTGATGAGGAAGGGTAACTCGATTTAACTTAAAAGAATGCTCCACCTTCACACGTGGTTTGAACTGAGATCAGACACGAATCCAGGGGGTGGGGAGCGAAAAGGGCGGCTGCCCTCTTTTTGGCCGTTTGGTGACGTTCCGGCCTTCTGCGGGTAGTGGAATCACGGGCAAGAGCATGGAAACCATTGACGGACGAATGTTTTCCGTGGATACAAAGGCAGCCTGTTGTTAAAGAGCGCACATGTGACATCCTTTACCCTTGTGGTAGAACATGGGACCCTCATATTCACAAAAAAACTCCTGTAGCATTGAGGAAGCGGCCATAAAATAGGTCATGTGGGCTCCGACCTTAAAATGGCGCCGTTAACACGGCACCGCCTGTCGTGTTTTTATACCAGCGACCGCCTCGGGATGTCAAAAAAGGGCACCCCTGTTATCTCGGGATCTTACCGTCGGATCTGAACCGGTCTACCACCAATCGATAGCCCTTAGTCTTGCAATTCAAAAAATACTATTTTAGCCATGACCACGGGACTGATGACGTCACAGGTCACACAAAAAGCAAAACACGTCAGAAAAACTGACACCGGTTCCCACATCATATCATCAGCAATACTGTTCTTAGAGCCTTCAGCTGGGTATCAAATGAAACGCCACGATCCTCCACATCAGAAGGATGCCGAAATGTTAAAACATGCCGGGTCAAGGTCAGCTTACGTCAGGTGGAATACTGGTATTACTTAACGTACCAGAGGTTGACTTACTCGCAGCCGTTTTGATCCACGTGGCAAAAAAAGACGCAAGTAAAACCTTCTGATGATCAGTTTGCATTACCTGCTTTTCATCCCGCCGAGGTCATTCTAGGGCAGATCAGGTAAGGTTTTATTACTCTTCCTGACAAAGGGCAATAATAATCCTCTGAGATTCTTAATTGCATCAAGTGCAGAATTGAAATAACATCTCGTGGTGATGAAATCTGCTCTGTCTGCTTCTTACTGGGTCAAGGTCGAGCCAGGTCAAAACAAATAGTTATTTTTTCCATCTTCTGGCTAGGAACAATAAATGTTTTCTGCTACTACTGAGCGATCTTCCACAGACAGTGTTGCATTTCATTTCGTTTTGACATGAACCTATGACGTCACCTGACATGACCTCACAGTGCATTTGGTGGACCTTGCTAAGAGGCGCATATAGATTTGCTTGTCTGGCTTGAACGATGGAGAAGGTCAGTGGCAACCACTTCTATCATACGCAATGCAAATCAGTCCAACTGTCATCATGCATGTGACCTGGCATGACCTCTAATATTGACACGTCAAGATTGTATATCCTTTTGGGGACCATTTCCTATGTAAATCCAAATAATCCATGCATTATGTTCGCGAATATTAGCAAAAACAAAGCATGTTCGCGCCACCGCCCGAAGGGGTCAAAACATGCACGCAACGATTCACGTATGATGCCATGTCTCCATGACATCATATCCATGACATCCATGACATAGCATGGAAATGGTTTTGATGCCAAAGTACGTAAAACTGATTGATGAACGGGCACTTTAGGCTTGGTTGGGCTGATCCTTGTGGTTCCGAACTTATTTACGAAAAACCGACGGGGGTGCCCTGTTTGACACCCCCAGGTGGTGCCCGGTTAACACAGTTACGTGACATAGACAGGATACAGACGACACAGAGGTACCCTTGCCATGGTGTGTGAGCACCCTGGCATTGAAGAGGCATCCCACACAAAGTAAGCATCTCAGTGATGGGGCATGGCGCCCCCAAAAGGGCGCCCAGCTAACGTCGAGGAGACGCCCACGTTATAGTACATGAATTATGTTTTCGTTAGTATCACACCTGCGTGACACAGAGGCGCACGTCGATGACATATTTTTCAAAAGACGTCTCTTCGATGGAGTAGCATTCGAATGCGCCCCGCGATTTGTCATGGCACCCTACTATTTGAAGGTAACGCCGGTGACATTGGAAAAACATCTGTATACATCAAAGATACATATACATATGCGCACACTATGCACATATATGTACATACAGAAAAATATCTAAATACAGCATCTATATGCTATGTATCCCTGCCGTTCAAAAGGCATCCCTGTGACACCAAGGAGGCGCCTCTGCCTCCTTGGGTATTGGATGGGTATTGGCACCCTGTCACTCAAAAGGCGCCCTCTTGACACCAAAAGCGTGCCCTGGCGATGGAGTATTGGTGCCCCCTTATTTAAAATGCACATCTGTAACGCCAAAAAGACACCTCTGGAATGGCTCATGTGCGCCCTGTCGCTCAAAAGACGCCCTTTCTACGAAGACACTACTATGAAG
Organism: Capitulum mitella; assembly: GCA_030062745.1. NCBI lineage: Eukaryota > Metazoa > Arthropoda > Thecostraca > Pollicipedomorpha > Pollicipedidae > Capitulum > Capitulum mitella. The sequence continues at coordinate 31,275,943 of CP099844.1, forward strand.
ACGCTCTTTCGAAGGCGTATGGTGCCTTGTTTACAAAAAAAGCGTCCCTGCGACACCAAGGATGCGTCCCTCTGGTTGAAGGACGCATGGGCTCCCTGTCGTTCCAAAGGTTCATGAGTCATCAAAAGGGCGCCCTGAGATGGATCATGGTCAACCTGTCGATCAAAAGGCACCACTGCGACACCAAGGAGCCACCCTGCAACAGAGTATGGCTGCGCTGTCGTTCAAAAGACGCCCCTGTGACACCAAGGAGCTGTCGCAGGGAATGTGTCACATCTTTACTCCTTAGCCCACACTTCTCTGCGATGGAGTAAGGACGTCATGTCGTTCAAAAGGCGCTTCTTGACACCTCACAGGCACCTATGTGATGGGCTATGGGTAGCCTTCCGTTTAAAAGGCGCCCATAAAACGCAAAGACACCTGGTCGAGGACAATGCCACATTATTCTTTAAAAAAGACCCCAGTAACCTCAAAGAGGCACAAACTTTTAAGTAACTGGAGCCCGTTTGTTAGAATGACTCCCTTCTGACACAGAGGTAGAGAGCCATAATGTTTACGGACGAACTTTGTCTGTTAAAGCAAATCTATCGTTAACCCGCGCCCAACAGAAAGGGGGAGGGGAGGTTGACCGTTTCCCTCTCTAACTCGCGAGCGGTTGGTCACACGATAAAAATAAGCATGCCGTAAAAAAGCCTGTGACAACGAGAGCTCGAAACCGGCCTTATGTTTAGCTTTCCGTAATATGTAAGCCATTTACGCTCTATGTTTTCTCATAGAGGACTACATGAAACCGAAAAACGTCCCGCTATTGATAAAAGCAAGGTAAAAGCACTAGACGAGCAGGTAAAAGTCCACAGATGTCGATACACTTTTAATTCCTTTGCTTTGTTGAACATATACGCCGAAATGTTGAATTAGAGGCATCAGTTTTTGCGCCACTGCAGGGCGGGAGCCGGTGCTGAACGCGGTTGGAATTAACCGGAACTAATTTTAGCGTTCTATTATTTTGGCAATATACACCTTTGCCAAATGGTGTTTCTTGATGCTAACGGTTCTGGTAATGATTTCCCATGCTCAAATTTTGCAACACTGCGGTAATTACCAATCTATGCAGTTGGTGGAGCTTTATTCACGCAACCCTGTTTATCTAAAAAGAAAACACGCAATGTTTGGGAGTTTTTTTCACTTCTTGCATTATTCGCCACTGTGAAAGCCAGTTCTGCCGTTTTCTATGAGTTCCAAGCCACACCTCGCTGATTCTGAAGGCGTTGTATTTTAGTTCATAACAGTTACTCGTGACCTGATCTCAGGCCAATGACTGGGGGTCATTCATACTTTGCTCACTGTCCATAATTGGATGTCTGCATCGCCCCATACTCGCCCCATACTGTTGTAAAAAAACTCAGTCAGTCTCCAAAAAAAACGACAACGTGTCTTGAAAATAAGCTTCAATTTAGGCCAATGACCCAGAAATTTCCGAAAAATCTGAGATAGCTGATTTGTTGCATCTATCAGTATCTCTAATTCCTGGAAATTTTATTGTGATATCACGTTTTTCGAAAAAGTTACAGGGTGCTAAACGTTTTCGTACATAGGTCCACGTAACCTATCCTAGGTCAGACACCTGACGAGACCTGAAGCCAAAACTTTGACACAAGGTGCAAAAATAAACAAGCAAAAAGTACGCAAAATTTCGTGACGCTGCATTCCTTCGTTCTCCCGCAATCTTGGAAAACCTCACGGGGGGGCGATCAACCAACCCCCTCCCCCCACCAGTCCGGACCGGGTTAAAGAGCGCAGGTGTAACAATGTGCGCTCTTGTAATAGGGCATGGGCGCGTTTCTGTTAAAAGGCATCCATGCAAAATCGAGTAAGCGGCGAAGATTTAGTGCATATATAGCATATGATATGTACCTATGTGACATGGGGATCCCGTTTTCAAGCGCGCACGATTAAAACGCCTTCGTGAGTCGCTCTGCCGTCGCCTGTCACCATTGTGACCACATTTAGGGAAAGCTTCCTTTTCTGGGGAAATCGGCTCAGCTCTGGAGATGTGGGGATAAAGGCAGAAATCCGGGGAATTTCTTGGCGTTGGATACATAATTCATTTAATCCATTATTTTTTTTCACAGACCAAAACTACCTTCAGGCAAAAGGTGGTGAAAACTTGGCTTCTGTTACCTACCTGAGCAAAGACGTCATCAACTGATAGCAAATTGCCGTGTATTTTGTTTCCATGCTATAGCTTACCTCTGTCGCACCAAATATATTAGCATTTTTCCTGACACTGTGTGCAAATATGTAATAGCCCTATTGGCCAAATGTCTGAACGATGATGTATTAAGCCCAATATTTTAAACAGATTAACAAAATCTCGAAATATCCTTTCTTTCCTTTCTTTCCAAAATATCCTTTCCGGGCGCTGATCTGATTCGTTTATTCGATCGAACCGGGCATGGTTTTATCTTTTTTATATGCTGCACATGGAGGTGTACGGACGGGAACAGTATTAATAGAATGTTTGGGTGCGGTAACAAGCGAAACACGGTATCGAGGAAATCACACGCAAAAAAGGGAAATTTTTATCCATGCCTTGGCAATGTGGCCAAACCCGGGCGGTCACATTTCTGCCAATATCCGATGTCTTAAGATGATCTCACATTTGAACCAAATCTACGGCGACTTTCTTTAGGAGCGTATTTGCGAAACTTCATTCAAATAATGATTAAATAAAACTATACTTAACTTATATATAATGGTATACATGTAAATGCAAGTCATGTAAGGTCATTAGGGCCAATCTAGGTCAAGGTCATGCTAGGTCACCGAGTCGAGTCCAGCTGGAGGTTTTGGTTGTGCTGGTTTTCGACAATACAGTGCACACAAGTTACGGTCATTATCGAGACATGTCACAACATTGGCAATATCCGACAACTTAAAGTGAATGAACCTAAGATGATATGAAACAAGACAATTCATACAAAAATCGCCCAATGAGCCACTTCTATGAAACACGTCATATAACTTTTTTCATACATGCACGACCTGAGGTTACATTCACTTCTGTCCTTTGGTTTCTTTTGCGGTTAATCGTATTAACCATGTCTATAATGTATAACTATATCATATCGCCCATGAAACATGGACATTGGTCATGCAAGCGGTCACAAAACGTAAAAGTGACGATTACTGTATTTTACCGAAACTGGCGCAGGTTCAGCACATTTGCACACCACAAAACCACTTACAGTCTCCACCCACTCTATGAGTTTTGTGTTTCTAGCATTTATATTTGCTGGGATCGCAAGGGGGATGACCCCCCCCCCCCTTCTTCCAGGACGAGTGATTTTCAGAGGCCTTCCAGTGAGCGTGTTTCTACGCTAACGTGACGAAACGCGACCTTTCTGCTAAAGTTTACTAACCTGCACCAGCTCATGACGTCACTGCAATCGTAAATAGTACAGGCCTAAAAAGTGGGCATGGGAAAACTGCGGGAAATCGCTCTGAAATCTACGTGTCAAGGCCATGCAGCATAACATGCATTTTAAGCTGACTTCTAAAATTGCAGGCTACAGCTCGTCCATATCAATTCAAGACAAATGTGGAAGGTTTCTCTGCGGTGTTTGATCACAAGCTCCATAACGAAGTCCTAAGAAATGCATTAAAGTATTTTCAAGAATGTCCTTCACTGATGCCACTTATGGTAAACCTCAGTCTGTGAAGGGTAGCAGATTAGTTCAACAGATTTCCTGCACTTCGTTCGACATTTTTGCAAATCAATATTGGTAACATTCTTTACATTCTCAACATATGTCCCTATCACCTTCTTTCAGAAAACAGGATGCCAAGGCATGTTGAACTCGGATTTTCTAACGAAAGAGACCATGGCCCGGACAGACCCTTCCTGGGTCTGCTTGTTGTGTGGAGAGTTTGTTTTAGCGCGTACAGTAGGAAACATTCTCCGAACAGTGCCGATACCGGCAGGACAAGCTCAGCCTGCGGCTTGGAACTGACCGGGACGCGCCGAGCTGGACCATCGGTACAGCGGCTGCTGGCTGCCAGCTGTCCGGCCCGGCTGCTGGGCCGACTCAGAGAGCTCACGGAGAGGCGGCATGTAATGGTCGGCCAGCGGCGCAGCGGAGCCGTTCACCACGGACACATCAGACGGCGCATTAGAACATTCCGGCACGAGCGCTGCCCGCCTAATCCCGCTCAACACGAGACGGCTCATTTGCACCGCTAATGCTCACGGCAAACACACGTGATCCGATGAGCAGAGAGCATTGCTCAACAGGCATTTCTCTGAAGCGAGGTGGAAAGGGGGCGGAAAGGTGGGCACGACATGGTTGCTCAACAAAGATCCGACATCACGCGCTCGCATGCCATGACAGCGATGTTGCTTGAAGAAAATGCCTTCATTGGATCCAAATTTGGCGGTTTAATCAGCCCAGCTCACCGCCGCATAGCCGTGACGCGTGACGTGTGAACAGGCGGGTTGAATGAGCTCTCTGAAAATTGTCACGCCGGCGTGCGCGGGCTATTTCTCTGGAAGCTGACGTCATATTGGTCGGTTTTCGTTGCGCCATGCGGAGCTGCGGCCACAAATGGCCCGGCGACATTGACAGTGACGTCCCACGCGACAGTGGCAGGTTTTCCTCTCTAGATCTAAAGCTGTTACGTTCTGCAGCTGCGTCATCACCCTGATTCCCACCTTTTCCTCCAGACCCGCCCAGATCCTTCCGAGAAAGATCCATTGGGACCCCTCGTTTGGTAGCGTTCAACGGCAGTAGAGACACAACACCACCGAACATATTCTCACTTCTCCAGTCAACACGTTGTAACAATCATGCCTCCCTCCTCTTTACCTGTTTGGCCCCAGCAGGTCTCTAGCAACCAGCTGCGGGCAGAGTGGGAGGCTCCACTGAGGGGCTGTGCTGGTCCGACCAGTCCACAGTCCCCGCCCCAGTATGACGCCAGCCTGGTGCTGAACAGAGCGGAGGCCATCTGCCCCGTGGGTCGTCTGCAGACCGGAGAGGTCGTCTGCGGGCTGGGCATGTGGTCCGAGGCAGTGACGACGTTATTAACGGAACCTGAGGACTTTATGACACCGTTCGGAAAACTGAATGCACGACAAAACTGGAATGATGTGCTCATTTTCTTCCCGCAGTCATCGACATGACAGGGGACATGCCCGCAAAGACGCCCCCTGCCCGCGCAAGCAAACGGCGCGAGGCTGAAGTGGCAGCCGGCTTACACCCCTCAGTCAACCCTAGAATTTCATGTAATGTAGCGCCCCTGGTGAGCGTCCGCGGAACTGCACGCCGACAGTCGCCAACGCAGCTGATGAAGCCTCCGTGAGGCGAGACGTAATGCTGCCTCTACCCGCCGCCGGTGCAGCGCCACCGTCAGACTCACCGACGAAGGTTCCTGGAGAGCACGAGCTAACGTAAATGGCGGGAGAAAGGAATGTTTTTGTAGGTCAGTTATTAATTGCAATATTCTTACGTTTCGTATTAGCTGAAAATGTCCAAACAATACGTCTTAGACTGTGCACAATGTATTCGGTAATATGACTATATGCCACCAGCAGTGGCGATCATTTATCAGCCCTTGAAACGGAAAAGAACCTTCCAACTGGGGCGCTGGACGCGAGAGTTTTGTTGTGGGAGTTCGTCGTGGCGGGGCGTGATACATGGTTTCTTCGCCGATAACAGACAAAACACCGAAAGTGGTGCTTCATGTGACATTTCGTTTCTGTTGGATAAGTACGTCAATCTGATGTGCGTCATTCATCATTTACGGTTTAACAGTTAGACAACGTGTATAAGACAAATAGTCATGTATGGCAGTTTGGTGCTACATTTTTGCCGTGCCTCAGTTGTTTGTTAGACCACGAGCTGCCATTGGTCTGAAGACTGGAGAGATGGTCTGGAGACTGAAGAGGACGCCTGCAGACTAGAGTGATGGTTCTGACACTGGAGGAATGGTCTGGACACCAAAAAGGAAGTCTGGAGACTGGAGAAATGTTCCGGAGTCTCGAGAGGTGGTCTGGAAACTGGATAGGTGGTCTGGAAGCTGGGAAAATGGTTTCGAGAGTGGAGAGGAGGTCCGGAGACTACGGAGGGGTGCAGAGACTGGACTGGTCGTCTGCAGGCTGGAGAGGCGGTCTGGGACTGGAAGGGTAGTCTGAAGACTGGAGAGGCTGTCTAGAGACTAAAGATGTGGCCTGGAGACTGGGAATGTCGACAGGAGACATGTGGTGTAGGAGGATTTAAAGCGACAGCCATCTGAAAAAACTTCAGACGGACTGCCGTCTGGTGGCGTGTTACGGACCAAAAAGCCTCGGTATGTTTGCAAGCGTTCGACGGAACGGTCTGGTGATGTGAGGCCAACTCAGCGGTCGTAGAATCCTCTCCAGTGGGTGCCACACAAAGCGGAGCTGTTCGTGGCGCACGTCTTTACGCATTATCCTTGCGCCGCGATGGATAGGTCTCGAAGATTTCAGCAGCGTGGAAAGAGAATTGTTCCAGGTAGGTTGCGTTTTTGATAGTTTCTTACTTGAAAAGTCAATGGTCACGTCGACTCCGCTGTTTAGTCGATTCAAGTTCAGCAATGCGGCCGGAGTAGTACGATGAACGGTCCCGTGGAATGTACGTCATACCTCTGTTAAAAAGGTAGAATGGAAATTCCGTCCCAGTGCTTGCAAACATATCAAAATTTCATACTTCGGAACAGGCTAACATAAAGCAAACGGCCTGGTCTTTTATGACTTCAAATCCTCTTTAAACTTTTCACTTTTGAAGGGCTTTTCAACCTGTTATCTTTTCGTACCCCAAACCGCATGTTTCTGAACATTGGCGGTGTGCCTGTGTATGCGCGTAGCGCTATTTTGAATTTTCTTTTTTACTTGCTGGCTTGGATGTAACCAGAGTTCAGGTGAATAACTGTGAAGCATGTCTTAAAAAAAAAATCAGCTTCTCACGCCGCAGTGTCGTCTCTCCAATGCTAAAGGCGCTGGGGACGAACAAACAGCACGCAAGACGGTGTTGTGCGCAGTCTGTGTGGCGAGATGCGCCGTGAACAAAAAACAAGACCTGACACATGCTCTGGGGCAGTTTCGTGAGTGCCAATTCGATACCATATGCATTGACAGTATCTTCGCGGGAATTCAACTGCTAAATCATGACGTTTTCATTACGAGAAATTGTGGATAGTTCACGATTAGTGCTGAAGGCGGAAGGCCTGTTACCACGCTACAATCAGCCTGTAAATAGCTGCGCCTGATTCCGTCACCACGGGCTGCAGAAGGCGGCGCCACGACTCGATGGAACACCAATTTTTTGGCACACAGGTTTTATTGACGTCCTTACATGTGGTAATCAAAATAATGTCTCACATCGGCAGCTGTTTGCATGATGTCGCGGCGGCACGTTGCGATAAAAAGACCCATGGAATATTGCATAAATGCAACTGTACAGGCGATGAAAGAGTCTAACTCGGAAGAACAACGATTTGCAGTTTTGTTCCCGCTCATTACACACGTTCGTGGATCTACATCGCGTTTCCAATCGGGGACTACGTCGAACGCGATCCAATCCGACAAACTACAAAACCAAAGTACCACAGATTATATAGGTCAGACGCAGTTCTAAGAGCACTGTCAGCAGCGGCTCATAAGCGCAACTAACCCATTACCTTCAGCCATTTCATGGTCTATCCGCGTTTCAGCTAACACAGGGTATACCAAAACAACTAGCGGGAGCAGTGAGAAAACTACCGAGCCGACAGTCGTACCCGCACGCGACGACTGGCGCGCCCGCTCCGCTGGCGAGCTCAGCCTGGCTCAGCTCAGCCTGGCTCAGCTCAGCCTGGTCACCGCACGGCCGTCCCGCGTTTGTCCGCGCTCGGCGGGCCGCGCCGGACCACTGACGCACAGTCGCCGGGCGACGGCGGGCGGCGCCGGCGGTGCTTCGGACGTGGCGTCCGCCGGTCGCAGGCGGCCGCGCGCCGCTGCGCCGCCTCCGCCAGGCGCGGCACCGGGGCTCCGCCGGCCGTGTCTCGAGCGAAGATCACTTCATCACAGGTGACGCGAGAGCGGGGCTCGCCGGACGAGATCGGCCGCACAGCACGACCAACGGCTCCGGACGGCGCCTGGGCAGCTGGCGACCCGCCAGGGGAAACCGTAACATACAGGGATTATCATCGGAACTGCGGCTCTATTGCCAACTCGGCAAACCGCAGTTTTGACAACTAAGAAGCAGGGCGCGGCTACATGGCATCTACAACACAAGCTTCGGCCTAAACGTAATATGGGATGTTCTTCATGGCGGCACCCAAGAGCTGATCATGGCCGTCTGTCTGTTAAATGATGAAGGAGCCGTGAAAATGACCGTCAGAACAGAGTGCCGAAAACCAACGAGGAGGGCGAGGCCACGATGGAGCCATGAAACCCAAACAGCCAGGGCACAGCGGCTCACACGAGAAACGAGCCGTCGAGTGGTCGCCGAACTGAAGAACTGATGAAGCGCCGCCGGAGCGCCACCATTTGTCGTCGGCTGACACTGCGAGACGTCAGCCTTCGGCAGAGCCGCCAACTAGAGCGAGACCGGGCCAATCGCCGGCGGCCAAGGCCTGGTCAATTACGAACACACGGCTGGCCCGCACAAAAATGGCAGAGATGGGGTCTCGTGGCGGATGAGGACGTCTGGTCCCGAACGGGCGCAATAAATGGTTGCCACGGAGACGTCTGAGGCCAAGCGCGCGCACTGACCGGCAAATCGATGCCCTCGCTGGCGGCAGCACGTGATATCGGAGCAAACGTGGGACCCGCTGCGGGCTAAGTCGGCCGGCAGGAGTAACGTCTCTCGTTTGGAAAACGAGCGCACCACAATGGGCCGAGGCCGACGGGTATGATGAAATATGCAGGCGCAGCTGGCACTAAGCACTGACATTCTGGGACAACGATTTCAGTGACCTTTAAGCGCGCAGGAATCGCGCGACCACGTGCAAAAGCAGACCAGGCACGGGCCATCCACAGAACGACCCGCAGCAAAAGCTCAGAGTACAACCTCTGCCGAATCGCCCACTGAACGCCGCAGAAAGCGCACCAACTTGAAGCAATCGTTCGACGAGTCTGCGGACGGATTTACAAACAATCGACGCGACATGACAATCGCACAGCTCTTCTGGAAGCCACGGCGCCCGGATGCCCCCTCCCCGGGTTGCAACCAGAACGACGTCCAACGCACGCCATGGTGTGCCAACGCTAAACAGACAAATATATGAGCCTTCTTTGAGTGAAGCGGTTCAGATCGTTCATCGCCGGAGCCGTGATCTCTCTCTCCCAGCCGACAGCGCCCGGTCGCGGCTGGCCACGCGCACCCGTTCAGGCCGTGTTTTCCGTCGAGCAGCCGACCGACGCCACCTCGCCCAGGCCAGCTTCGTGGTTCAGCGCCGCCTCTCGGAGAACCTGAGAAACACGAGTCGCGGCATTGCCCACTGGGGTGTGTTCCAACTTGATGCGCCTCGCTAACGAAGCTCGGCGCTGTCACCCAAACACGTGACAGGATCCCGACAGAATGCAGGTTATCACCGTGCTGTATTCAACCCCTCATTGACCTGGGCGGGCCACTGCGTCATCTCGGAAAGGTAGCATCCCTGAGGAGCAAGCCGGTGTCCAGGTGACGCAACGCTTACCGTAGTCAACTTAGAATCCGATACAAAACGAGGATAACCTGCATTCCATCGGAATCCCGGCACGTCTGCCGTCACCACCACAAACTGTGCACATTCCGACCTCGACAACAGCTATAAAATCATTGCGGTTAGCGGCAATCATAATCCCACAACCATGAACCAACTGCTCTATGACCTCGTATTGTTGATTCTATCTGCAAATGGTATTAAAACTTACTTTATTCTGGGGATGTGTCCCACAACATCGTTCAACCGTGATGGGAACTACAAGCCTGTCACTCTAATCTGCACAGAGAAGACTTACACACGGCCTGAAGCTAACGACCCGGCTCCTGTAACAATCTCCTAACATGGACTGTACGAGCAGGCCGTTCCCAAAGCACGCCTGCCATTTGCGCCAAATGAAACCACACCGAAATACCAAACCGACAGTTTCCAAATTGCAATGGGAATACCTCAGAAAATCACGAAAAAGCAGTGGTATTTCCTACCCAATTTGGCCCATTATTATCAGTTGAGATTCCCTCTGCCGTTTTCCCCTGCATAACTGAGACAGTGGCCCAGTGTGGCCGGGGTGCCTGACCGTCTGAGACAGTGGCCCACTGTGACCGGGTGCCTGACCGGCTGAGACAGTGGCCCACTGTGGCCGGGGTGCCTGACCGGCTGAGACAGTGGCCCACTGTGGCCGGGTTTCCTGACCGTCTGAGACAGTGGCCCAGTGTGGCCGGGTTTCCTGACCGTCTGAGACAGTGGCCCAGTGTGGCCGGGTTGTCTGACCGTCTGAGACAGTGGCCCACTGTGGCCGGTTTTCCTGACCGTCTGAGACAGTGGCCCACTGTGGCCGGTTTGCCTGACCGGCTGAGACAGTGGCCCAGTGTGGCCGGGATTCCTCCTCACCCGCAGGTGGTCGTTCATGTCGGCGAGCATGGTGCTGATGATCTGAAAGTGGGTGGCGTTGGCGCTGTTGCTGGCAGACCTGGAAGGCAAGGAGATGGTAAAAGCATCGTCATGACCCGCCGGGTCCGCCAGCGACGGCGACAACCGGAGAGCGTTCCTATTCAGGCTGTCACAGATGAGACACTTGGTGCGGACGTGAACTCACGCATGTCCGCCAGTCTCGAGCCTGTATTGTCGCATGGCAGCAAAGCCTCTTCGGTCTCAAACAGTGCCGACCGCAATGCGATCTTCAAAGTCCCTGAAATGCTGCCATACATCACGCAACGATCGGCCAGTGTTCGGTAGCTGTGAAATTTATGTGACCTGTGATTTATGTGACTCCTTAATTGAAACGTTTGGTCATGAAGACGGCGGGACCAAACTACGTCGGCGTCTTTTCTTTCACGGGTTCAAAAGCATCGCAAACCTTTAAAACACCGGAATGGGAAAATCGGACACAGAAAGCCACCTGATCGACTAATCTCAGGCCAACATGTTTCGTTCTCAGATCGTCTCAGCGCATGCTAAGAGCCTGTGGGCTTGACGGCATGGTCTCACCAAACACCAACCAGTTACCAGACACCAATGGCTGTCGCAGCTAACACAAGTCGCCCACAGCCGCCGGCACACTCAACACCACCGGCACCACCTTACCAGGCGGCAGCAGACAAATGCCGAATCATGACTTCTCACCTCACCTGACACCGGCCGACACGGTCCGGTCCCCACATGACACCGGCCGACACGGTCCGGCCCCCACCTGACACCGGCCGACACGGTCAGACCCTCACATGACACCGGCCGACACGGTCCGACCCCCACCTGACACCGGCCGACACGGTCCGACCTTCACCTGACTCCGGCCCTCACCTGACGATGAGCGCCAGCTGGCTGACGCTGAGCACCAGGGCCGAGCTGCGGGCCTCGAGCAGCCGCGGGTCCAGCGGCGGGTACATGGAGCGCACCACGTCATCGACGCGAGGCGAGATCAGTCGCGACACCTCGGCGATCTCCTGGACACGCTCCTTGCGCACCGGTCCCATGGCCAGGGCCACCAGGTACTCCGTCAGCTGGTGGCACGTCTTCAGGATGTCCAGGCAGTGCGGCACCAGACCTGGGCGGAGAAGCCGGACAAGGTCACCGGCCGGGCAGGAAGACAGGTCACCGCTCCTGAGCCCGACGACAGCGACCACCGCCAGCCACCGAATGGCGCTAAACAACAGCCCGGCTCATGCTTGAAAACAAGCGGCCCGTCTCGAATGAAATGGGTTGACTTAACAGTGACACGGTATCGACAGGCTTGGTAGACACTGAATCGGTATGGCAGCAGCAGTCAGAACGTAAGTTAACGTGTAAAAATAATAAACAGTTTAAGCCGAGGCCGGATAAAAACAAACACACCTGGATGAAAAACACGATTTAAATGGCAGCAGAACACAGCCCGTAACAGTGTTTGCACATTTCATGTTACCGTGCGGGTTTCGAGTTTGTGAAGACGCGTGCCAGTGATGGCCGCTTATGACGAAGCAAACAACACCATTCATTTGTATAGCGCACTTACGAAAATTGCGGGCCCGAGGCAGACACCAGAGTACACGTACGTTACGTCTGTTCCTGCGCAGCGCTTTCATAAGCCATCTTCAGAAAGACCAGGCGGCCATGACCATTACATTTTAATTTGACTTCTTTGCGGCGCGTGCTTCACTGAGACATGACTGTTGCATTACACAATCATCAGCCTGCACAAATAATATGATAGGTCGGCTGTATGATTTTCCTGCCCACACTTTCAGCTGCCAGTGTTTTTTTTTTGTGTGTGAAAAAGTGCGGCCATTTACGGCCGCATGCTCATGCCAGGGCGAGAGGTGTGCATTTACGCATTCCTTACATTCTTACTATTTCTATTCTAGTGCTGGTAGCAATTTCCAACCAGACACAGTGGAATAACCAGAGTCGAGCAGAATTTGCGCCAGAATCAGCGAGCACCAGGATAATGATACATCATCAGAGGGAGGGGAGATGCACAGAGACAGGAGCTGGGCCTGGGACAGAGAAGGAGACAGAGACAGAGACAGACATGACACAGATACAGAGACAAGGACACACACGGACAGGAACAGTGGCAGGGACAAGACACGGACAGGGCGGGGAGGGGGGCATGGCCTACGACTGGGACTGGGACAGGGACTGGGACAGGGACAGGGACAGGGACAAGGGATCTGGACAGGAGCACAGCCTGGAACTGGACTGGGACAGGACAGAAATAAGAGCAGGGACAAGGACAGGGACAGGAACAAAAAAAGAACAGGAACAGGAACAGGATCAGGAACAAGAGCAGGAACAGAAACAGAAACAGAAACAGGCACAGGCACAGGCACAGGGATGGGAGCAGGGGCATGGACTGGGGCTGGGGCTGGGACTGGAACAGGTCAAGGTCAAGGGCAGGGGCAGGGGACAGGGACAGGGACGGTGTCAGATAAAGTCAGGGAGGGGGCAAGGACGACGAAATGGGCCAGCGCCAGGGACACCCACCAGTGGCGTCATCTACCCATCTGGCGTCACTCAGGATCGACTCGAACTGAGGCGAAAACTTGACGTCGTCCAGCTCCATGTCAGTCCACTCCTCGGTGATCAGCTGACTGTCCTGCCTGGAAACGCGAGCTAGCCAATCAGAAACCTAGCGGGTCACTCTCATGCTCGCCAGATGAATCCATGATGGTGAATCATTAATCAATACTCAATACCATTAATCAATGGATCAATAACAGTGACAACGAAAGGTTACAACTTCGCGGTTACGAACATAGCCTGCTTAACAAGCATCGGAGCTAAGAATGACAAGTCAACATGTGTCCGCACAAAGATGAGTTAGGTTGACCACAGCGCCGTGGTGCTTCGCAAGACAACCTTCTGTGGTACTGCCTGCGTTTACAAACTAGAAATAAAATCCGTGGTGGGTTAAAAGTAGCAGTGACAGTAATGCAAACTCGAAAAATCGACGATTCCTGGTCACAAGGCAACGAAATTCAAGACATTTCGATCTTTAGGTCTCCTGTTACTTTCGTCAAAATATTCACAAGAACCCCATGCAAGCGCCAACACCAAACACAGGTGCATATGGACTGGTATTATGACTGCGGAAACAAAGACAGTACCCAAGCTGGAAACGCCATCAACATCAGGCAAACCAGTGGAGTCGAACAGCGGGTAAAAACATGCCCTACAGCGATGCATCACTGCCTCCTACCCAGTGCACAGTGCGAGTCTGGGACTACGCACGTGCGTGCTGACTGTCGTAACCCTGCGTTCACGGCGGCCCGCTCCCGGGACGTTCACGGGAGTGAGCCTTGGTCCACGATGGCTCATCGCGGCTGGCTAAGTCTAGCCAAAACCTGGCGCACCGGCCAGCCACTGACCGGTCGACCACCTCGGATCCCAGGTGTAAAGCCGGCTGTGAGGCTGCCATAGACAGCGGCCCGTCGATACGGACCCGATCGCCATTAGGGCTCGAAGCCGAGCCATTAGCGACAGTCTTTGACGGGGATTACCACTCTCGTAAAGGAACGGACCGGCCCGGACCGACTTAAATAGTACACCGGGGAACACTTACGTGCCATTCTGGTCCAGCAGCTCATTCCGTTTGTTACGTTTAAATGATCTCGGCTGCATGTGAACAGTGAAATAGGGGAGTCATTTTTGTGCTCCATGAACGCGAGTGGGTCGTTCATCCCAATGCACATAGGAAACATCGAAAACAGGACCGACCTTTGAGAATATCTTTCGTTTCCTACTTTTCGTGACCTAATGAAAGCTGTTTTTGGCAATGATCGTTGCTCGAATAATGCGGTGCAATGGATACCTGGATATGGACCAATGACATGAAACAGACAAAATACCTGGTAGCTGCAAACGCCCAGTTAAAAGTTTACCAGTCAACCACACAGTCAATATGATTAATATCGTGGCAACGAACACATCTGCCCCAGTCTGAAAAATGCCGAGTGCACAAGAGGGAACTGGATGAATGTGTCGCAAAAACAGACACACATCAAACTGACACACAAGCTCTCACCAACCACATTATATGCAGCCACTCACTTGAAGTCCATGTAGTTGACCAGCTTCTTGTGCTGATTGAACTTGTTGCGACAGATGTAGATGAGGACAATGACGCAGGCGAAGAAAACCACGCCCAGGATGGCCAGCGAGATGGCCACCACCATTTCCGTTGGGTTGTTCATGCTGCAATAAGGTGCTAGCTTAAGCAAAATCAACACCAGCTGACAGATATAACCCCAATGATTATTCATAGAGTCGAGGCATCTCTTGATTGCCAGAGTGACTTTTGCGCTCTTTTGGTGAACTTTGGCGAGCATACCAGAGAACTAGAGCATTCAGAGGTGAATTCCTCCAGTATCTGTAACTGGTGTTGGGACAATGTTATTGAAACAAGGAATCAAATTGTCTACACCTTGCAATATCCCATGACATAGCTTAATTAATTACGAGCGTGAAGAGAACTTGCAATATTCCTGCCAGATGTGCAAATAGTTCCAGCTTTAAAAAATCCTACCAGTTCCAGTGTCACTGGGAAGTAATGTTTACGTCTGCAGAAAAGACTGATGCTGCAGGATTTACGGCAATTATTCCGAGGGAAAAGCGGCTTACTGACACATCTAACACAGTGGGGTGCAAAATCTACCACGTCTTAACTCTATTGCGTTATTAACCCTTATAGCGTGTCTTAACCCTATTCCCGGAGGGCTAGACGGTATGGCCGATTCCCGGCAGGGGGCGGATTCGACCCCCCGGAGATCTCGAGAACTACACATCAGATTTCATCGCAACAAACAGCAATCGATTTGTCATGACATAAACTTTGAGAAAAGAGACTTCAAAGATTCTGAAAAGGGTGGATACGGGGAAAAAACGTCAAAATGGGGGTATTTTTGGGTTTCTAACTCTGTTGTTTACGTGCCGATTTCGATGAAATTGGCATGAATCGAGAGATTATGGATGGAACTTTTACCGTCGGTGCAAATATTTTAAATTTCGGGAGAATTCATAGGCGTTCACAGGGTTCCAAAAATACGAAGATTACTTTTTTTAACTAAATGAACAAAAAAGGTACAAGCATTTTTTGGGCTTTTGCCAGTCATGTTATGCTAAAGAAGAGCAAATCGTATTACAGTGTTTGTACAGTGTTAGCATAGGCGATGCCGGGGACATGAAAAAGGCGGACTGACATGGTCACATGTTCTTCAGATCAACTTGTAGCCTTTGACTTTAAATGACCTCCAGTGGCCTTGGAGCCACTTGGAATAATCTTGTGTGCATTAAATATTATCCGCAAACGTTTTCAATCATTTAAATTCACTCAATTTCAGAAGTTTTATTTTACGGCTATTGTAATGTAAGGTAAGCGCACTGACGTTTTAGGTCATAAATCCGTGGCCCGACCTGATATCGAGCTGAAACTTGATACAGAAGTACAGGGCACCCTTCTACGTCACATATATTCCAGGTTTGGCATTTGAATATAGCGCCAAAATTATTACAAAAAATTGACTTTTGGCCCTGACCTGATCTTGTAAAGTGACCTCAGATAAACAACATTGTATTTGTGTGTTGCCCCACTATTCAGCTATACATCCGTGTAAAGTTCTAAGTTTTATCTTAAAAATGCTGTTTTTGTCAGTCATTTTCTTGTACCCTTAACAGGACCAAAAATGGCCTGAGGTGCCTCCCAAAAACGTTGCCTGGCCCCGCCCCTGAGCAAAATAAGATTACGAAATTTGTCACAGTACGTAGAAAGAATAGCTAGGAAAAGTCATGAAGTTTCGTAAAGCTGCGTCAAAAAGCCTGGAATTCGCACGCGAAAAACCCGAGGGGGAGGATTCAGCCTCCCCTGCCGGGAATAGGGTTAAGCACCATTTAAAATTTAAATCAGTCGAAGGTCGCCGGACGAGGAAGAAAAGGTTGCTACCCTCTACCCCTGAGGATTTCTCAGGCTGTAAGAGAAAGGATCGTGTAAATAGCCTGACAATGCAGTATCTGGCCCGTACGCGTCAACCACCTGACACTGTCAGTATCTGGCCGGATCGCGTCAATAACCTGACACTGTCAGCATCTGGCCGGCTCGAGTCAATAACCTGGCATTGCCAGTACCTGAAAATACCAGGTCTTACTTCCTTTCCCGTGTTTTCTCAAAAATAAAGCCGGATCCGGTCGGTGGATGGCCTACTGTTTTTACCAGCAAACGGTTTTTACAGGCAAAAAGTAATGACATTAACCGATTGGCAAACAGTTTTTGCCAGTTCTTGCCACCATGTGAATTTGCAAGAATTCTATGAATTCTTGCTAATTTAATAGCTAAGAGCTTGGTGGGCCATTCCACGTCAAATCGCACAAGACTGAGCACTTTTTGACCCCGCCCCTTTCGATTCTGGTGAAATTTGGTAGGCGCGTAGTACCTATGGAAAGACCGACATCCGTCAGTTTTCAGCCTTGGATGATCTGTGAGGTCAAACTTTTAAGCCATAAAACGTCACCGATTTCTGCAGACAAAGCGTGACTAAAATGCCCATAACTCGGTGACAGACCGTCACAAGAATGTGCGATTATCAAGATTCGATTCGGAAGTGTTCCAGATTTCATACATGGAGATTTTTTCCGTCGTGGTTACCTCTGACCTCACTGGGCCAAAAGTCAGTGCTTTTTGCCTGTTTTGCCTTTTTTGTTTTGCCCCCTGATCTTCGTCAAAATGTACGACAATATGCGCCCTGGCAGCTGCAATAAGTGACGCAAAAAACATTTGTGAACAATGTTAAACTAGATATTTAGATATTTCAACTTATGTAATGTTAAATAGCCACTTAGAAATATCTCTCAGCCTTTTCGTCGAATGCTGGTTGATTTTGTACCTCGAGTCTTTTTTTGTTCGTCTCCGTTTGCCTGATTATGCTACATTCCGGTGTGCACAATGCCTTCCTGTGTACCACAAATCAGCTTAACCGTAAATTGCGCCACCAAACAGGTCACGGGTCAAAGGCCAGGACACCTCAGTCGTAGTCGATCCCATACCACCAGAATTCGGCATATGTCTTTTCTCTGTATGTTTTTTTTTAACAAACTATGCATTTTAACTGTATTTTAACGAATATAATTTTAACGAATCAATTTTAATTAACTAATTTAACGAATAACGAATCTGTATTTTAACGAAAGTTAGTCTGTTCAATGTTGTTGGACCCTAGAGTCACCTGAGACAATCTTAGCCGTGCATCGGGACCATTGGACAGTCAACCGAGGTCAATGACTGTGACCGTCGCCTTGGACGAGCTATGATTGTCATGGATTTAAGTTTTCTTTTTAGGCACTGATTCCGAATTTCACATTTATTCGCCGGAATGAAATGTTGTCAGCCCTCTTTCCTGAAAACCTGCAGCTGTTGTTTCGGCTGTCGGTGTGCACAAATACACGATACGCGTTTTCCCATCTACCGATTCAAGGAATGACGCCATTACGAAAAAGTCAACGCCCTCTAGGCGTCATGGAAGGAATTTCCGATATCTAATGAGCTAAAAATGCATGCGAATTTCAGAATCAGTGCACAAAAAAATAAATTCATGACCATCATAGAACGCCCATGGTCAATAAAAGCCAATGACCTCGACTGACCTTCAAATGGTCCTGGTGCACGGCTAAGATTGTTTCAGTTCGCTTTAGGGTCCCAGAATATCAGGTACACTCACTTTCGTGAAGAATGGAGTAAAGGTATACATCAAATCCGGATGGCAGGGGATCGATGGGTGATGACGTGTCAAGGCCTTTGAACCCTGAGCTTTCACGTCAAAAAATGTAACGTTACGCTTATGTGTAGCATATAAGCAGGGCATCGCACACACCAAATTGTAGCATAATAGGACAAACAGAAGACACGAAATCAAGCAGCATTCCTAAATCACCTCAGGGCATAATTTTCACGCGCCACTTGCATTACATAAGTTGAAACACCTCAGGAAATTGGAATTACCCAGAAATGTTGTTGACCATGCTTGTTGAAAATACTGCGCCACCTACTGAGCTCCAATTTCCCGAAGACCTGGGGAGGGGGCAAAACGTGGCCATAACCGAAAATGCTTGATACGACCCCTTGAGATCAAATGTTATAGCACCATAAACGGAAAAAAAATCCCTCACTTGTAAAATCTGGAATATTTTTGCATCGAATGGCGCTAATCTCCGCTTTCTTTGGCGATTTATCACCGAATTATGGACATTAAAGCCTGTAATGTTCAGAAAAATCAGCTACTTTTCATGACCCGCAACTTTAACCTAATGGGTCGCCCGGGGCCAAGAATTGGTGGCTGCCAATTGCTCCATAGGCACTACGAGCCTATCAAATTTCATCAAAATCGAAAGGAATCGGGGCCACTCTTGAGCGATGTGACGTTGTATGTGACCCTGGTAAGATGCACAGTTGTAGTGCTAGCTTTGTCCTAAGCCAAAAGACAATGGAGTTTCTTCTGAGGAGCCGAGGTGCTGTGTGATGTAATTATGTTGCGTGATAGCCCAGATGTTAACTTTAGTTAACGTTCTGTGAGATGCACCAATGTAATGTTGGGCTGGTCCAAGGCCCAGATGAATGGCGATTTCAAACGACGAACAAAGATGCTTTGTGATGCTTCATTTTCACGATCTGAACTTACTGTGATGTGTACTGACTGTTTTACACGATTGGTCAGATTTGCTTGTTACATTTACGTGCTGTGAAATGCACTATGCACTGATGTTATCATTATAGTTCTTGGGTCAATTACGGACTCAATGGCCATTCCACGTGGGTTACAGATCAGTTTCCTAGCACAATGCCTTCACAGAGCATTATTTGCCTTCACACACAGGATGGTCATTCCACGTGGGCTACAGATCAGTTAACTAGCACGATGCCTTTAACACAGCAGTACTGCAGCCGCTGCCAAAGGATACGGAAATAGGAAGGCTATCAAAATGGAATCCACCACCTGTATAGAAATTTAGATCTACCATTTGCTGGCCACGTATCTCGAGTAGTACGAATCAAATATTCTTTAAACTTTTCTATGGAATGGAATGGCATTTTCGGTTCAAATTTCAATTTCCTCACCAGGTTTGACAAGACTACGTGCAGAGATTAGTTTGTCACAATAAATAAAATAATGGGCATCACAGTGGCACCTATATATGAGTCCTCCAGCACCAGCAAAAGGCTACCCATGCTTTTACGAACAAAGAGGAATGGCACAGTTATCAAAAAAATAACTCTTTACCTGTTTGTGACATCGTAATTAGATATACCAATAATACAACTTGCATGTATTAATTTATAATACCACAACAATGATGTCCAGGAGTTGCTTGCCTGGCACTGATTTTTTAGCCAGTTAAGGCCGGTTTTCTGGGAGCACGTTCTGCCCACATTTCGCCGCCCATAATCAAGTCGCGTCAGTTTACCGACTTCTGATCTCATCGTGAAGTACTTGCAAACCGCTCTCCTGGATCTGAGCTGTTTTAACTTCTTTCTTATGCACATGAGCAGAATATGGGGTCACATTTCAGCATGGGGGTATTTGGGCCTGTCTATGACACCATAGTGGGCTTTGAAAAAAACTCTTAAAGGTAAAGTGAGGTTGCTGGCATAAAAACTGGACCTAAAGGTTTCTTTGAATCAGCCTCATGGCAGTCCGCACTGTTTTCAACAATTTTAACTATTCTAGCCCTCTCAATGACCTCTATCGATAATGTCAATGACCTCAAGAACAAGAAATCAAAGATTCAGTCTACGAACACGTCTTCGGCTCGTTTTTAACCATATCATTAATAAAGCTCATACACAATGCTATAACAATGGCATTTGACATTCATTAACCTAGTCTAGACCACATGGAAAAGGCAATCGCTGACTACAGGACTGGTCATAATCATTATCATAATACTCAATTAATGCGTTCTCAATAATTCCGACGAGCAAGGACCAGCGGTGAAGGTAAACATTCCTCATGGGTCGCTCATGACTGGGTCTCTAGATGTCAAAGATCTGACCTAAAGAGGTCTCATCGGTTATGATGTTTGTGACAGTAAGGGTGAGGAATGCATGTCGCGTTAGTGTAAACTGTGCCCCGGAAAGAAGTGGTTCTTTCATTTTTACGAGCCATTCTGAAGCCATGCTGATAATTTCCATGTTTAGTACAAACAGCGGGAGAGTACTAACCAGTGGAACTCGTTGCAAAAGATTGGGCTACGACCGGACACGGTTGCGCTTCAATATTCTGAAAAACTATGAGCCCTCTGGGGTGGCTGTGGGTATTAATGCTCTCTCAGAAAGCCTTTTTTTGTCATACAGGACGTAGTCCAGAGCTGTCACGGAGATGCAAGCTAGTGCACTATTCTCCTTTTGTGGTGTACTGGTTCCACGAAACTACCACTAGAGCTTCTGCTGCATCTCGGACTTAACAAAGCATGCAGCTTGCACAGTGTATGCATTCATTTCAGAGCTTGTTCAGAAGCCAGAGTAGAAGATTCGGCAGGAGGGACTCAAGAAAATTAATTACTTTACTTTATTATTATTATCTACTTTATTGGGTGTGCCCTGTATAATACATGTAATTTTATCAAAATCTGTCAAAATGAATTTGACTTCGCGATGTCGTGTAAGCGGAACTTCTTTGATACAGCGCATGGAAAGAATGCACGTGGTGGAATAAAAGGGATAATAAAAAGGACTGTGGCGAAAGAAACGCCCGTCTCGGCGCCATGTCGACCAACTGCCTGCAGCAGAGGCCGTGTCTGTTTCCCTTTCTACGAGACCTGTGTCATCGATTCGCTTCCTGTTTGCCAACATAGCGGAGGTTCGGCCACCATCCAGGGCATGAAGGATATGCATATATTTCGTCCTGCAAGCTTGACAACTATCAGCTATCAATGTTGCTGAGTTTTCGCCTTCTGGTTTCTGGAGGAGCACGCCGCAATCTTGTGGTATGCAAGCAGTAAATAAAATGTTGTTGTTGCTACCACTGTTACTGTGTCTTTGACTGAAGTCATGTTTACTACATATTTAGTGCCTCGAATTGTCTATACTAGCATTTTGCTAGTATTCTGTGCATGCTCTGGTACAGAAGTATTCAGTGCAATGATCCAACATCACACATCATACAACATCAACATCATACATCATATCATCAGGGCACTTCTGTTTCCCTTGGTTATTCAATAGATGCATGGGCTTAGGAATGTGAGCAGGGGTTTTTGAGGAATTTCTGTGGGTACCATTCATGTCACAAAGAACACATGCACATCACAGGTACATATGCAAAAAGGATGATTCTAGTGTGCAACAGGACACCAACAACAAAAAGAGAAAGGTTTCCAATTATCACATCTATGCTATGACCCTAAATCCATATAATAAAAGCTGATATACTGTTATTTTGTAGAAGTACCAATGTCTAACTGGAGGTGGAACAACACCAAAAAGAAAAAGGGCAACCCACTGGCTATGGCAGGACATGATATCCTGTTCATTTACTACCCCCTCCCCCCTCCTCCAACAGCCTTCATTGGGAAAACACAATTTCTGCAGATGTGACTTACATAGAAATAAAAAAATAATATTTACTGCAGAGTCCAGAATTTTCTACACAAACAGTTCAAAGAAAGTGCATTTATGTTTATTCTGACATAAGAGGAAATAAACAATTGAGCTGCAATCAGGGCAAGACAGGTCATAAGACAAAAGGTCATTAGGCCATGAGATCAAAGCATTGTCAAAATAAAATATCAATATGCATGGTAATCTTCCAAGCATGTCATTTCCAATGATGTGCAACATTTATATATTCACACCAGTTTTATAGAACATACCAGCTACTAAAAGTATCATTACACTGCCAACTTTGAAAAACTGTAGGGATGATTTTTAACAAAAATTGTATGTCTGACCCAGCCTAAAATTGCAGAAATGAATTCAGGGCACTAGACAACCATGTAAGAGATTTATTAAAATATGATGCATTAGGGCATTATTTTCTTATTTTGGCAGTTGACCCATAGTGCAATGTCCCAGTGCTAGCCCAACTACAAGCCCTCTGAATTAGGATTATAATATCATAATAAGCAACCCAGCAGGACCATTATTTACAGAAATAGTGTGTAATAATATCAAAAAAGGTTATTATGCATTTCAGATTACTCAGTCACACTACTTTCAGAAATCACAGGGAAGACCCCTTAGCTGCTGTTGCCTATCCAGTTCCCACTGCCAGCAAGAATTAAATGTACAATTTATTTCTGCTGCACAATCCACACACTACCAACACACATTATAAGCAGTAAAATAGCTACACTTTTATGACTGGAACTCACTAAAAATCAGTTCACAAACAATTAATTCAATTAAGTTAACAAAGAATTAAGTTCTTCCCAACCATAATGCACTTCTAACCAATGTTACTTTCAAAGCCAAAGTAGATAAATAATGGGCAGCATGATACCATCCTTCCTACACAATCATATGGCTGACACAGAAAAGACTTATGTACTAAGCCAGCAATACAAACATGGGGATAAGTTTAAGTCTCTCACACAGCAAGAATTTTGACAATTCCCATGGCAAGGTTATCATGAATATTGCACTGAGATCTGCTGCAACAACTACAAGGGGACAATTATTAATAGTTTAATAATAACCAAGCAACTTAGATGCTTGGCATTTGTTTTACATGCTACTGGAACTTTCTGAACCACTCAGGCTGCACAGGATGGTGAAAAGAAAAATACTTGATAATGATGTTTTATGGATTCATCAAAGAATGCTCAAACTTTTCTGAGCAAAACAGTTGTTGAAAACAATTGTTCAAAAGTAGATCAACATGTCTTCATCAATGGTATCATATACAGCTCAAATATTTGGTATGCTGTAGCAATGCAAGGTGGCAAATTGCTTTCCCTCTTTTCACTCAGAAATGAATATGCACCCTTCATTAACAACTGATAGATGACGGCCATAATACATCATTGAATCAATACCTAAGGGCAACAAATATTGCCTTTATGAATAGTTATGCACAAGGTTACTAAAACCCCATAGCAATAACCAGTGGAATCAAACCTGTATCGCACACCGCAGACTCGTCAACATGAGCAATGCAGTAAAACTTGCCGTTCAAGGACATGGCGACACCCAATGCACCATGAACACTAAAACATGCGATTAACTTCATACAGCTTGGTAAACGTATTACATAGCAGGATTACAAATTGGCTTACCTGTCGAATGATACGCGTATCTGTTCAGTTCCAGCCTCCAAGTCTCAAGCGTAAAATGTCATGATATCACATTCACCGTATGGCCAGAGCAAATCCCCACATCCGTTTCTATGGCCTTGAGGCTCTCGGGAGAGCAACGGGGGCCCATCACAAAGCCTTCGAGAGAAACGAGAGTACGCGAGACATATCCCGCGCATGTAAGACAAAAACTGAAGCACGACGTAGTCAAATTATACATTTGTGTCGGACGAGTTGGACGACAGATTGACATCTGACAATATCAGACTCAGGGACGTAGACAAGGGGGGCCATTGGGGCCATGCTCCCCTGAGCTAAGCGGTCTACACTAGATATATGGCGATTCCGCATGAATACAGAGTAGTGATCATACATATGTTGCAAAAACAAATATTATGTTTTCCTGTGCATCAGATATGAGCAGGGCCTATTTTAAGGAAAAATGACTGCGGGGGCATTTCTGCGAACGAGACGCCTTGGCTGAGACCACCTCCCCCCGGGCATTTGTGTTCTCCTTATTGAATTTTGTCCACTTCATATATATATTGTTGTTCCTAAGGGAAGGACATATATATATATATATATATATATATATATATATATATATAAGGGCGAATTACGATGAACACTTCCACAGCGCTCTATCATTAACTGATATGTCTTTTGGAGGAAATCATGTGTGCAAAATATGGCCTTGGTCCAGCACTCTTAAGCACATTCACACGAAGACTGTATGTCGTTTGTGCTGGATTTCATTTTATTTCGATGAAATTCGCGCCGGCTTTTGTGCATTTCGAGCCCATTAAATTCAAAGAACACCATTTCATTTATCCCCAACAAGAACTCATTCTCCATGGACTTGTGAACCCTGGGAGATTCGCTCAGGGAGAGATGTGTCTGAAATGCCCCCAAACGTGATTTGTGCTTCAGTTTTTTAAACCGAGCGCACGATATGCATAAAATGCACATCATAGTACTCCTTTTGACACACTGCATCGAAAGACACTTCGCATTCTGTCTCAGGTCATAGGTCACTGGCCCTGTCGGCAGCAATGTGGCTTAGGTGGGAATGATACTTCAGTCCTCTTAGTGGTCTCGGAGTTCTGGCGACGATGCTATTCGACGACTTGCAGCAGGTACTGTTTTTGCCCTTCATCCTTGGTCAGTACCTTGTTGTATACTTGGATAAGAACCACAGCTCGTTAGGCGAAGTCGCTAACTACCGCGATCCCGCACAGGGCTTCCTTAGCGTTCGTGAAGTCAGGTGCTGTCTCCCAATCAGCGGGATCAGCGGCAAGGAAGTCCATGTTGATGCCGTAGGCTTTCAGGTTGCCCACCGACTTTGCGGTAATGAAGTCGACGATGATCTTCCTGGGACGAGAACCTCCTTTTCTGCGAGATCCACCTGCGCTCGCTGGGAGGACTCTCCGATCCCTGTTCCTGGAGTGCCGCGATCATCCTCGTCTTCATCTCACATGGCACGCC
The DNA here is from genome assembly GCA_030062745.1 of Capitulum mitella. Lineage (NCBI taxonomy): Eukaryota > Metazoa > Arthropoda > Thecostraca > Pollicipedomorpha > Pollicipedidae > Capitulum > Capitulum mitella. The sequence continues at coordinate 31,301,383 of CP099844.1, forward strand.
ATCGTCGAAGAACGACACACCAGCCAGTTCTTCGCTGGGGCACCATAATAGGTGATTGTTATAATAAATCATATGTCGACTATAATGTCATAATAGATAATAGGTGATCGGCAAACTCCTTGGAAATCTCCTTCGAAATTTCAGCATTCACATCAGGCTTTGCAGAACGGCCAGGTCGTGCACGGAAGCGCTGACCGCCGATGAAAAGCAGAACCATGCACTGACGTACAAAACAACCATGAAAGAGACGAAGCGCTTGAGTGCTCCCAGTTCACTGAGAGTCACGGAGAACTGAAGGCAAAGCAAGAAGATCTTGATCCCGCAGATTATGCGCCCCATCCATCTGGCGCCATGGAACCATCTATCTGGCACGTTGGAGAGCACCTGGCTGGGGAACTTGATTCCCCGTGAAGGCTCTTGACCAAAGGGGATAATGGAGACCTCAAAGAACCAACGATAATCATCGCTAGGCTGGATTTCGGCGAGCTTCTCACGGCAGAAGGCGACGAAACGATCATTGGAAGAGAAAAACGTCTCGGCCACTGCTGGCTCCAGGTCTTCATACACCATAGGTTCAAACTTGTTCCAATCAATGAGCCTCCATCTTTTCTTGAAGCTCTTGAACAAGGAGATCGCGATCCCGAGGACGGACCGAAGCGCGTGGAGAAAGCCGCCTCTGCCACCAGTTCGACGATATGATGACGACAAACAAAGTGAATAGGCCTTCACTCAAGCTTCTGCTGAAGAAGCGTGTTTGCTTCCACAATTTGTCCAGTATTGCTGGAGGTGGCGTCGAAGCTCATGCCGACGGCGTTGTCCGAAACCTCCCAGTCTTCCAGACAAAGCGCGACAACGTCGGCTGGCGTTGCTCCGGCTCTACTTGCAACTTCCAAACACCGAAGAGCATGGCGGCACTTCTTGCACCAGTTACAATGACAGAGTCGATCCACCTTTTCCTTTCCATCGTCAATAACAGTTTGGCGTCCCAGTGGACCACCAGGTTGGGTGACGCGGAGAAAGAATGCTAGATTTTGTCCGCAATGGTTTTCCTCTGCGATCTACGTGCGCGCCTGCCCGAGCTTCTGTGATCGCCAGTTCAGAGGAGTCGTGGCCGAGGACCGAAGCCGTCGCCGATAGGAAGTGAATTGCAGAGCGATCATTGAGCTTGGTTCGATCGAGGGCTGCTGCCTGACCAGGAGTGGTGATGTTCTTGGCTCTCCTGCAGGGCCGCTTCGAAGGCATGGCCAAGGGCTGCGGGTCATCCTGAACTGTCAGTTGTGTGTTGTCGGTAGGCGAGTATTCCAGCTGGGCAGTTGCCTTATGCTCGGTCTGCTGTTTAATCTAACGGCGGGCCCTTTAAAGCTTCGGCCTACTGTTGCCGTTGAAGAGTTCGCTCCTCCTTCTTAGAAGGGAACTTATCGAATACCACCATGACGTCTCGGCGACCTGGCTCCTTTTTGGGCCTAGAGATTGTCATTATCCTCTTCGTTCTGATGATCTTAATGGTGCCGACAAGGGCAAGGTCAAAAAGATTGTTAAGGTTGTCCCTAAATCCATTCTTCTTGTCAATTTCCGGGGTGAACCTCCAGAATTTGCGTTTGCTACTGGTCAAGCTTCCTGTTGAGCTTCTTTCTCACGTTTCGCTCCGGTGCAGTGAAAATACGGGCTTTGTTCCACACCATCATTTCGCGAACGATCTGTGTTTTGACCTACCTCTGGGTAAGCCTATCCACATGGTGGGACTGAAAATATTGCTGCAGCACTTCTCCCCGCGAAGGCAGTTCTGAGCACCGGTCAACCAAAATTCGGCTTTTTTCTCGTGGTGCACCCATAGTGGCACAGACTTCCGTTATAAAAGGTACTTTCTGCACTGACGCAGGTGGTCCTTAAATATCCTGACGTCTAACAACGCGCGGGAAATTGCCAGACCGGCACCGTGAGTTACCGTGGCATGGCAAGGCGTGGTACTTCAAATATATAAGTCACAGTCTGCAAACGATGGCCAGAATATTCGCGAGATGTTGCGGCAGCTTCGATTCTTCCCTAAATGAGGCAGTAGGCTGCCTGTCCGGGATAGTTTCTGTTGATCTAATCTATTCCCAAAATACATTTTCTCACCGAATTTTGGCCATATGTTTTTCAACTGCGCAGAAGTGTAAAAGCTGTCACAACACAGGCAGAACAAACTTCTCCATTTCCAGGTTACCGGCCCCAAAACAAAAAAAGTCACCTCAGATTGAAATATTCGCCTTAAGTCCGCCTCAGTGAGATATCATCAACATTCGTCATTATCTGCAGTCTGGGCCATGCCATGTTCGTTAAGCAGATGAAGCATGCTCATGGGATGCTCAAACCCATGCACTAGGAGCAGCAAGCATTGACGGTTTTAATATATGACTGATTAATTTTCCGTTTTCCTCGCGTAAAACTCGGGTTTAACCGCCTAGTTCAAAGAAGTTCTACCAATCAGGTACTGGGATTTTAGCAGGGTTTTCGGATCAGGATGATTAGTGGTGACTACAGCACTGCTGGACTGTTACCGCATTCATATAAACCTTATCTCACCATAGCGAAACCGCCCTGCGCACCAGCTCGCCCTTCAGTTTTCTTGCGCTTGAACACATCAAAGATGGTTATCATCATTTTTAACGTGCTTACGATGCAATGAAACGCCTTGGCCGCCCACCAGACAATCGCGGCATCGGGTGCCGGCGTACTAATTACGAAACACGCTCGCCAGCGGTCACTAGGTGTGCCTGCAATACGTATTATAAAGTGATGCTTCTAAGTGTGCTCCCACATTACTCAGTGATTCAACACATCCTTCGTTGATAAGATGCTGCTTTGCGAGCGCAGCGCTTTATGGAATACCTTCCTGGGTACGCTAGTACACCTGGCTGTTTTTTTCTTTGCATGGGCAAAGGATCTTCACTGGGGGGCAAAGTGTGCGACTGGGAGGCATTTGCCCCCCAGTTAACATGTTAAAATAGGCCCTGGATATGAGATAAATTGCCTAAAACTGCTGACTTTGCTTGTAAATTTGGTCATATGCCTGTTGCATATGACCAAATTTGACGTTCTTCCCCCCCCGAGGAAAATCCTGGCAACGTGTCTGATCGTACTTGACACCGGGCTGATCCAGAGGTGAAACGTTTCCTGAATTATTGGGATGCACACGCCATTCTGGAGTTTATTCCTTCCCTGTAGTGTAATAGGCATTATTTTAACTTTTTGCAAAGTTGGCGGCAAGGACAGATCTAGATCATGTGCTAAGAGGGAGAGGTAGGAATGCTTCAGATAGGGATTTTTGTGATCCGGCCGGATACCGGATGTGCCGGATCGGGGCGCCGCCGGATATTACGGATATTTGTTCTTTTACTGTTTTTGACTGAAATATGAAATGAAAAGATTAAACTTGGGGAGGAAAGGCATGTCAATCATTCCCCCAAGTGCTTGGTACTGCGAGTTTTCGGTAGGTTTCATTCTAAAAAAGAATGAATAAAGAACACAGCGGTCATAGCAGGGTTCACTCTCTCTGACTGTAGACAAAAGGCAAAGACTCCAAAATGTGCAGAATGTCATTATATCGCCGTGGTAGACATAAAATACCTGGCCTGATAAGTACTCTCTGCGAACAGTAAGGTGTGTCCATTAGACTGGGTCGATTTGAGAACTTTGTTCCGGGGAACATTCCCCACGTACCGTAGCTTCCATTGGGCATTTAAACAATGGAAAACTTCGAAATAAAAATGCCCGCAAATATTCTTGGAGTTCCAACGTTTTGTTCAAAAGGTCATGTTTTGCTTTCCCGGGGCACTGAAATCTTTATTGACACAAGCATTAAAAACAGGAAGTTTTTTTTTTTTAAACCCAGAATTTTCATCGTCTTCGTCATGCGGAAGCTTGAAGTTTCGGAATGATAGGACATTGTTTGTAAAGTGCACTGGTACCATTTGGTGTGTTTTAAGAAAAATTTAAATGATGTTTTTGCAGCTTGAAGAATGGCAATGCATCACAGAGAAAAAGGACGGGTCAGTGCTGGATCACCATGTCCCCTTTAGTGACATGTCAGTGCAATGATGATTTCAAGAAAAAGTTCAGTCGCCTTTGCAGTTGTGTTTACGACGAGAATTTGCCGTTTCTGAGAAGCACTGACACGGGGCAGGCACGTCTCAAGAAGACTGAATGGTCTCGAGTATTCATCCCCAAATGCCGTCTTGTCGCTGCTCTCGGATCGTGTGACACATACGGCTCGCCATGGTTTAGTAGGAAGAAAGAACGGGTGCACATCGGCAGTTGCCGGAGGGGTACCGTCATAGCAACATAGCGTCAACATTGTCCGTTTCCGAAACGCTCAGGACAGTGCGATGACGTCACTGGTGCTTAGTGCCGGCAGCTGCGCAGCATTTGAGGAGCGGCAAGTGAATATAGCGCCGGCTGTACAGCTCAGATGTTTCAGCGTTGTATTATGTTACGCTAGAATGCTGAATCGATATGTTCCATTTTAAGTTGTCTGTGCAGCTGGAGTTCTCGGAGAACCCGCTGGATGGTGATGCGAGGGATTATTATATTGTGTAGCGCAACGGAGTTGGTGGCGCTGGAAAGAGCCGGGTATTTTGCCGTCGTTTCGGCCGTGGACCTTCTTCGGTGTGTCAGGACGTCCAGTCGCGGCGGCTGCCGAGAGTGAGCCGCAGCCACAGCCACGTAACTACAGTCCGGCCTGCATCTACAGTGTACTGTTGGAAGTCGCTGGGACTGGACGTCCTGACGCACCGAAGAATATCCTCGGTCGAAACGACTTCAAAATATCGTTTTTTTCCGGCCACCAACTCTGTTGCGGCAAGTGAGCTATCAAACGACCTATAATTTTTCTATGTTGTGTTCACTTTCTGAATCCCGTTGTTCTCGAATTTATGTGTAATTCAAGTCAACAGCTTGACGTGTAACACACCTAAAGTCAAAAACAGTGGCATGAACCCGCGCAGTGGAAGGGGATTTCGCACTAACGCGCACTGACAGGGGGAGTCGAAAAGTGCCCTCCTCGGATCTCGGCAACGGAAAGAGCTAGAGGCATGAAATTTTTGAACAGGGTGGGGCTGTAACGATTTACATTTTGTGCGGTTTTTATAGATTGATATCTTCAAGGTCAAACGGGGCGGAAAAGGTCAACTTTGGACATTTTCTCGTCTCGTACGGGCCATTCCGTACATCTTTTCGAACGAAACGGGAAAATAGCGTCTGTTTGGCCGTTGAAACGTGGAATACGACAACTTCCATTCAATTGGCGTCTTCACTGGGGATTTTGAGCCGAGGTCATATCAGGTCATTGACCTATGGCGTCATTTTTTCATCTTTTGCAGATCGGATTTCGAGCAACACGGGACAGTTTGAGAGTAAATGATGGCGCAACATGTATCTTTTGGCGTATTTCAGTGAAGGTAGCCAACATCGGTACATTTGGTCATTTCCAGCGTTTATATCCCGTCCCCGACTGGGGGGGCAGTTGACTGCCCCCCCTGAGGTTTTTCTGGGATTGCGGGAGAACGAACAAACACAGAGCCACGAAACTTTGTGTACCTTTTGCTCCAGCAATTTTACATCTCAAGTCAAGATTTTGACTTCAGGTCAGGCCAGGTGCCTGATCTAGGTCAGGTCAAACAGACATATGTCCAAAAAATTTAGCGCCCTCTGACTTTTTCGCAAAACAAGATATTTCAATAATAATTTCAGGGATTAGTGATCGTGATAGATGCAGCAAATCTGCTATCTCAGATTTTTCGGAATTTTCCCGGTCATTGACCTAAGGTCAAGCCCATTTTTAAGACATGTCGTCGTTTTTTTTTTTTAAATTGACGGAACATTTCATAATATTTTTTAGTGTGGAGTGAAACAGACATCTAGTTACCGTCATTGGGCAAAGTATCAATGACTTCCAGCCATTGACCTCAGGTCAGGTCACCCAATAACTGTAGTGAGCCAAGATGTACCACCGTCAAAATCGACGATGAATTACTCACAATGGGTAGCAAATGGTAGAACTAGCTTGCACAGACCGAAATAATACCAGGAACCTCAAAATGTCCGAAAAAATAGCGTATTTTGGAAATAAACAGGCTCTCGCAAATAAAGCTCCGCCAATTGTCTAGATTGGTAACCAATGATTTTTTCCCAAATTTAAGCATGAAAAACCATCACAAGAACCTCTAAAATCAATAAAATATACATAGATCGTCTTTTTCGCGAAAAAAGGAGCGCTAAAATTAGTTCCCGTCAATTTGTTACTGCATACGGCAGCGGCGCACGCCTACAGCTGTCGCGAGAAATGCCGTGTCTTTAACTCAACGTTTCGGCGTATATATTGAACAAATCTGGGAAATTAGAAGTGTATTCGGTATCCGCGGACCTTTACTTGTGCTCTGGTGCCTTTACCTATGCGTTATTAGTCACAACCGTTGAGATTCCTGCCATTTCTCGGTCTTATGCAGCCGGCTATGAGAAAACATATACAGGGCGTAAATTGCTTAAATATTATCTAAAACTAAAAATGAGACCAGTTTCGAGCTCTACTCGTCACAAGCTTTCCAACGGTATGCTTATTTTTATCGTGCGACCAATCGTTCATGAGTGAGTAAGGGGGGGCGGCCAACTGCCCCCCGTCGCCCATGTTTGAAACCGACCGACGGTCGTGCACGGGATATTTATGTATGTTTGCATATGTATATATGTATATACATGTATCAATTTGCCAAACTTGTTTTCATGGGGTCTTTGAATGCATATTTCATACAAATCGACATATTGTAAGCAAAATTTGGACTGGGTCACAGAAAAGTTGCCCTTGACCTAAGATGGACTTGACATGAAATGACTCGCTTATATGTTTGCTTGTCCATGTGTGCACACGTGTTTTATTAGGCTCTCTGAATGCATATTTCATACAAATCGACATGTTGCAAAACAAATTTGGGCTAGGTCGCAAGATATTTGACCTTGATCTTAAATGACCTTGAACTTCACTGACCTTGGTATATGTAAGTGTATCAGTGAGCGCACACATGTTTTTATTAGGGTCTTTGAATGCATATTCCATACAAACTGAAATGTTGCAAAGCAAATCTGGATCAGGTCACAAGCTATTTGACCTTGACATTTGATGACCTTGACCCTCATTGACCCTGGATGTGGTCTTGGTACAGCCTTTGACGGTGGACGTCAAAATATGACGACCTTGTATGCAGTATGCAGCATGCAGTATGCATACAAGGTCTGCATACTGCATGCATACATACTGTATATGTATGCATACATGCAGTATGCAGCGCACCTTGAAAGGCGCCATATCTCAGGAGCCAGTACGTATTTTACGGATCTGAAAACAACATCATGTAGACAAAACATGGTGTTTTACGCTGTCGTTGAGACAATAAATGTCCAAAAATTATTCAGGTCCGTTTTGTATAATTAAAATAAATAACTGCGATTTATGAAAACGACATCAGTCGACTTTCTGTAAACCTCGATATTCGTAATCGACGTTCAGTTCTGCCCCGAAATCAGTAATAAATACAGTGAATCATTGGTAGCAACACAAACAGCCCTGAAGCCGCCGTGTCGAGCTTTGCGTGCGCTGGTCTGATCCCCCCGCCCGCTCTGCGGTCCGGGCTGATTACTTATCGCGTCCACCAGATGGCTAATCGGCGCAGCCGAAGGGGGGAGCAGGGGAGGCCATCTCCTCCCATCAAAAGCGATTGGCTGCACGTAGTCTTAGGGAAGCATACCAGCAGCATAAAGATAAAACTAACAGCAGCAACATAGGATTTTCAACATTCGCTAACATGAGTCTTCCATGACACAGGCACAGCCGATAGGGGCAGAGAGGCCCCCCCCCCTTAGGTCCGCATTTTTCATGAAAACCATTGCACTTCGTCTTCCCGGCAGGCGGTTTTTGTATGATTTCAGTTCAAACTGAGGTCCGGGCCCCCGTTAAGAAAATCCTGGCTGCACCCCGTTCCAAGGTGTGTAATGTCTGGTGCTGGCGGCACGGCACACGTTCCGTTTGAACGTGGATTTATGTGGATCAAAATCCGAAACTCATGATAAGAGTCATAATACCTACTTAACAACAAATGACTGCACAACAGAAACAGTGTACTCTACATACATCGAACATTGCACGTTAGGGAAATGCGATACATGCTCCGACGCATCTGCTTTAAGGACATATTTGTCTGATGTGGAACAGTTCTCTGAAGTAGATGAGGAAGAATAAATGCATTGGGTGGCGACTGACAGGACAGCTTTAGTATCGATGTCAAAGAGTGGATGAAAGTTCATCGACAAATCCTGCTCTAACAAGATCCATTGCTGAACTGCGTCGCCTCTGTCGCATTGCCCAGATCCAAAACATCTCCCGGGGGGACTTGACATCAAAGTTTCCTCCTGATGAAGCAATGACGAAAGGGAGTTTTTGGGCAATTATTCGTTTGTAGCGCAAGACAAAGCCCAGTTATGACTGGGAAAATGCTCAGGCGACCATTCAGTCTTTAGCTGTATATATGACCACTACTGGTGAGCCTGTAAAAGCCAGCAGTTGTGTGATTAGTGTGATTAGCGATAACACTTAATACAATACTGAATCCTTATACGCAATTCAGAGATAATTAATCGCTTTTAAATTAAAAAATAAGGTATCACGAAAATTTCCCTCTAAAACATGTGTTTGGACAAGAAAGATTTCAGCTTACACTGAAAATGACGTTTCTTTCTCACTTGTCGCAGAAAAGGCCCGTTTGCCGGAATCGGAGGACCGTCAAACGTCTGACGGCGCTTGCCAACCTGCAACGACCAGAGACCGAACAAACATTCGCACCTCAGGCTATGCTCGATTTTTGCGAAATCATCATACAAGGTGATTATATATCGGTCACTGTTCTGATAAGTAAATATCTGTGTTACTACACTTCCAAATAATTCGTTATCCCCCCCTCCCCGGTACACTTTGATCTGAAAACTGTATCTTCCAGTACTGCACCTCACAGATTGAATTTTCAGGGCCCGGTCCAATCCGGTCGGAGAAGGATTGGATCTTAGGTTCAGTCCAAGATCTGATTTCAAGTCCAATCCATCCGCAATCCACTTTTTCCAAAATTCCTGAATTCGGCCCGATCCAATCCGTAATAATACAAAGATGTTTGTAAAAAACCGCCAATCTGTACTCAAGTGTTCGTTTCTGTTATCATAAATAAAGGAAATGTGGCATCTCTAAACGCGTTTAATTGTCTCGTTTAAACAATTCCAATATAAGTCTTCTGATTGGCTGCAAAAATCATGCCCAGGTAGTGTCTTTTAAAATTTAAGTTATTTTTCAGTCCATCCAGTCCGTGTTATTTGGCCCGGTTTTAATCCATATCTTACTTGAAATTTCTGGTCCAGTCCAACCCGTGAAGTGCTCTATCTGCAAGTTGCCAAGGTGTGCGATAGGTAGTCAGATACTTGTGCTTTAGGTATCAGCACAGTGACCGTTTGATTCCCAACGCTTTTTTTATAAATTACCCAGCTTCCAAAAGTTAAAAGCATACATTACCTTTTATTCTGATGCAAACGAAATCGCCAATCTCAACGGCAGCTGATAAAAACATGTGCCATGTCATTTTTTGAACAAGAATGGACTTCATCTACAGGACACAATCAGATATCACAGAGAAGTCAAATAAGGTCCAAAGGCTTTCGACAGCCAGGTCCATCAAAGGCACCAGGAAGTTTCACGCATTCTGACCAAGAGAATCGACCAGATTAGCTGAGCGTGGGATATCATCAGCTACGTTATACAAAACGTTTAAAATATGCTGAATAGGAAATGTCAACGAACGTGCAGTCGTTTTTAACAACGACTATCCTCCCTATCCTCCCCACCGAAAAAAACATACGCAAAACAAAATTTGGGGGGGGGGGTAAAGCGGTGAGCCGTGAGCGCACGGCCGCCCCGTGCCGGTTTGATCCCCTCTGGTCAGTTGCCAATTGACTACATCATGAATGGTCCGGCAAAACGGTTCGTTGTTTCCGAGACTTGAACAAAGCGTTATTGGGACCAGGATTCACGATCTCCCTCGGCCAGGGGGACGTTGGATAAAGGCATGGTATCTAAGGTATCTTATCATAACAAATGCAATAATTGTTCAGACTTACATGTTAGAAAACGATGATATCGTCCACATAACGTTTCGGCTGTTAAGTTACTGGCGGCCATCAGGTGTCATTACATCATTAATCATCTCATGTTCGAAACCGCGATGCGAGAAAAATTCAGCGCGAAACCCTTCGTATGGCCAAAAACACGACAATAAATTCTGAGTGCCACAAAAACGTGATACAATGGTTTGCGTATACGAAAAATGCGTGTACGAAATTTTAAGACTACCAATTTTACCATTTACACACACATAGTATATATACATATATATATATATATATATATATATATATATATATATATATTCTGTCCGGACGCGTGAACTATACGATATATATATATATATATATATATATATATATATATATATATATACAGGGGTGTTCGTGTATTGCGGTAGGTCGTTTTCTTTCAGACATATCTTGTTGAAATGTCTATGACTGCAACATCAGTTTTTTCCATCGTTCTTATCGTTTTTCCTCATTTGCTGACTTTTCAAAAAAGAAAATACGTTCAATCATCAGGATACACACAGATATCGCAACGCTGCACTTTGCGTCTAAACAAAATACGTAGAAGGCCATGCGTACTAAACACAAAAACAGTTTCATTCTTGTTATTTCCTGAAGTGAAAACTCAGCGCCAGGCTTCACCGGCAGGCTTATCATTGTCCGTTTTCATAAAAAGGGCCTTATATACTTGGAGACGTCTGTGGTCACTACACGAGTGTCGTCGTGTTGTCAGTCAGTGTCTGTTTTGTCAGAGTCCCGTCATGCACCTGTTGTGAGAGGGGGCAGGAGCATTTTCATGTACATGGGACCCTTTTTATACAACAATGTTTACCAACACTGAACGTCAAGATTAAGTTGTGCGTGACACTGGGATTTTGAAGTAGCAAATGGCATGCAACCTAGAAATAAACTTGGCTTTTGGCTCACCTGTCGGTGAAACCTTTCACTGGATTTTCACTGTGGGGGAAGACCAGGAATGAAAGAACCTTTATATTTAATATGTATGGCCTTGTTTGTATTTTGTTGAAACGCAAACTAGCGTCGCGATAATTGCATGAATTCCTCGAAACGTTAATCAATGAGTGTCTTCTGTGACGCATATTTCACGATTAACGAACGATCTTAAAACTACAGTTTGCTGCATCGAAAGAACAGTAAGAAAGCTGGTAAAAGCTAATGCTGCAGTTGTTTTTAACAATATACACATGTATACATATATAATAAAATAAATTTTAAACATAACCACGTGTACAAAGTATGCCATTAGCAAAGAGGGCCTCGGGGGGAAGGTAATAAGAGCTTGAGACGGAAATATGGCCCCAAAGATGGATAGAAGGGCCCATGAAACTTTCCAAGGGCCCCTGTGACTGCAAGATGGGCCCCAACACAGCGAAAGGTCCATAAGGCCACTTAATGAGCCAGAGGGCCCCTGAGACGGAAAGACCCTAAGAGGGTGTCTATGACGCATAGAAAACCCCTGGCCAGACAGGGGCCTCTGAAAACTGATTCATCCGTGATGTGCTCAGCCTCAAGAGGGGCCCAAATGGGGTGCACTGGTTTTTTTGAAAACCTAGGAGGTTCTTGGTACAGTCAGGGGGCTCCACGAAGGTCAGGTAGGTCCTGAGACGGCAGGGTACAAAGCACAGGGTCTCTGAGACCGCAAAAATGATCAGAAGGGCCCCTGGAAGGGCAAAAACAATAAGAGGGCCTCCAAGACGGCACGGGGGCCTGGTCGGCCAGAAAGCCCTCGAGTGTCCTCGGCGGGCTCCTAGCACGTAAAAGGTCCCCTGCGACTGCTAGTGATGCCCCTGAAGCGTCAACAAAGGCTCCTGGTAAGGTTTGATGGCCCTGAGTCTGTCAGAGATACCTCATGCAATTGAGGAAGGTCCCTGGTACTGTCATGGGGACCACCGGTGACGTTCAGAAGACCCTTGGCGCTGCACAGTGGCCGTGAGATTGTTGGTAGGTCTTTTGCTGCTGCTAGAGGACCCCTGAGATGTCAAAAAATGTTTCACAGAGACAATAAGAGGAGCAAAGAGGATGACAGGAGGTCAACTGCAACTGCCAGAGAGGGATCTTTAGTACTGCTAAATAGCAGTCCTTAGTAATATGAGCTCCTGAGACGAGCAGAAAGTACTAAACCCTGAGACGTCCAGACGTAGCTCCTAAAACGGTCAAAGGAACTAGATGACTTCTGGACGTGCCTCTGTCACGGCAGAGAGAGAAAGAGAGCCTTACAGAAGGCCCTTACTAATGCCTGCAGTCCTCCTTAGAGAGCAAAAATGTCCGAGGGATGACAGAAGGGACTCCAAGACGGTCAAACGTCCATGAAAACTGTCAGATGAGTCCCTGAAACTGCCAAAAGACCGCCTGAGATGTTTGGAGGGATGGGTGAAACTGTTAAAGGGACCTGAGATCACTGAAGGAACCAGACGGCCGTGACACGGCAAACGGCCCGAGACCACCAAAAGTACCCCTGAAACTGACAGAGAGAACTTGACCTAAGTTAACCTAGGCTGGCAAAAAAGTCTCCAAAACGACGAGGGGGCAGTGGACCTCCTGGACCAGGGGAGCAGCCACGGGAAGGGCAAGGGAGCTTTTGCCCCTGTTGTAGTTCTGGGGGCCCATCTCAGGCCCGGTAAAGGCCCATTTCATGTCTAGAAAGAGCCTGTTTCAAGACGAGAAAGCTACTCATATCCAATAGTCTCACGCTCAGTAGTTTCAAACCCGGAGAGGACTCTCTCATATCTGCAAAACGGCCATTTTGGGTATCTCATGTCCGGACAATGGGTCCATCTCTGGTCCGGAAAATGCCCATCTTAGGCTAAGGAAACGCCAATTTCAGGTTCGGAAAGGACCCAAGTTACTTTCAGAAAAGTCTAGTCTCGGGCCTGAAAATGGCCCATCTTTGGGACAGAAAGAGAGACCATGGAAGACCAATAAACTTTGAAAAACCTAATCTCGGGACTAGGTAGGGCTCAGTTTAGCCTCAAACTCAGAAATGGCCCTGAGAAAAGGTGCAGGTCAGGTCTGAAAAGGCCCATATCAGTTTTTGTACCTTGGAAGGGTCCGGAAAGGGCCCATGTTACACAAGGGCAGCCGATAAGGAGGAGGACAGGGAGGGATGGGGGTAGCTGCCTCGTCATCCGAGAAGTAGGGGAACAGACATATAACTTTGACCTCCTCCAGAATTCTAAGAAAGGGTCCGGAGCTTGCCATGGGATCCCACAATATGTATGTGTACATGTATGTATGTATTTCCCATCTTCCATAAAATGGAGTTTCAGGCATCCACGTCGATTTACAAGAGTCACGGAATATTAAAAACATCGATATTAACCCGTCCCCGACTGGGGGGCAGTTGACCGTCCCCCTGAGGTTTTTCTGGGATTGCGAGAGAACGAACAAACATAGAGCCACGAAACTTTGTGTACCTTTTGCTCCAGCAATTTTACATCTCGTGTCAAAATTTTGACCTCAGGTCAGGTCCGGTGCCTGACCTAGGTCAGGTCAAACAGACCTATGTTAAAAAAAGTTTAGCGCCCTCTAATTTTTTCGCGAAACAAAATATCTCAATAACACTTTTAAAGGAATAATGATCGTGATAGATGCAACAAATCTGCTATCTCAGAAACTTCGGAATTTTCCAGGTCATTGACGTAAGGTCAAGACCATTTTTAAGACATGTCGTCGTTTTTTCGCAAATTCACGGAATATTTCATAACATTTTTAGTGTGGAGTGAAGTAGACATCTAGTTACCGTCATTGGGTAAAGTATCAATGACTTCCAGCCATTGACCTGAGGTCAGGTCACGAATAACTGTAGTGAGCCAAAATGTACCACCGTCAAAATTGACGATGAATTACTCAGAATGGGTAGAAAAAGGCAGAACTTGCTTCCACAGACGTAAGTAATACCAGGAACCTCAAAAAGTTTGAAAAAGTAGCATATTTTGGAAATAAACAAGCTCTCGCGAATGAAGCTCCGCCAACTTTGTAGATTGTTAACCAGTCAATTTTTCCAAAATTTAAGCATGAGAAACCATCACAGTTTTTTTCATCATAGAACCACAAAGATCAATAAAATATAAATAGATCGTCTTTTTCGCGAAAATAAAGGAACGCTAAAATTCGTTCCCGTCAATTTGGTACTGCATACGGCAGCGGCGCACCCCGACAGCCGGCGGGAGAATTGTCGCGTCTTTAACTCAACGTTTCGGCGTATATATTGAACAAATCTAAGGAAATTAGACGTGTATCGGCATCCGCGGACCTTTACTTGTGCGCTGTTGCCTTTACCTATGCGTTATTAGTCACAGCCCTTGAGATTCAGGCCATTCCTCGGTCTCATGTAGTCGGCTATGAGAAAAGATATATAGGGAGTAAATTGCTTACATATTATCTAAAACTAAAAATGAGACCAGTTTCGAGCTCTGCTCGTCACAAGCTTTCCAACGGTGTGCTTATTTTTATCGTGCGACCAACCGTTCGTGAGTTAGAGGGGGGGGGGAGCGCCAACTGCCGATGTTCGAAACGGACCGACGGTCGTGCGCGGGTTAAAAACCAATCATCCCATTTTTGAAACTATCTGAACGCCAATGAACTCTCTCATAATTTCGAATGTGTGGACTAATGGTAAAAATATCATTCACAGTCTCTCAATTCTTGCCAATTCCATCAAAATCAATCAAAAAAAACAGAGTTATAACAAGTCTAACAATATCCCCATTTTGGCTTTTTACCTCCTTGTATTCACCCCTTTTGAAAATTTGAAAACTTTCATAGAAATGTAATTAACATCATGGCAAATCGATTGCCGTTCTTGCGATGAGATCGGAAGAGTAGTTCTCGAGATCTCGCGGGGGAGACAAATCCGCCCCCACCGGGGAACGGCTATACCGTCTAGATCTCCGGGAATAGGGTTAACAGCAAGGGGTTCGGGGTCCGTACTCTGCTAGTCACTTATCGCTGACCAGGACAGTCTACAAGCGAATTTACCTAACAACAATCCATTACATGAAACATTTGTTAGCTGCAAGCATAACAGTCTGTCGCAACGCTGATAGCCTGCAGCAAAAGTGATGCCTCGCTAAGGAACGGCACGAACAAATCGTTGCGGACGGGGGGTGGCGTAACCTTCACGGCGCTTTGAAGGTCAAAACGAATGACGTAGCTGAACTGACCGGCAGGCATGTCGTATATATATATATATATATATATATATATATATATATATATATATATTAGCGCATATGTATGTTCGGAAATTACATAGCATAACGAGGCATATACCCACGGTGAAACTGATGGCAAACAACGAAATTATTACATTAAAAGCACTTCTCTCAATTTACTTTTTGTAACTTAAGATGAGAAACATAAAAAACGCACAAACACACTGACGCTCATATATAATATTTATAAATTATATTGATTTTTATATTTATATTCATTAATTTCTCTTTTTATTTTTCATTTATGTCAATATTTTGATATTTCTTTTAACATTTTACTTCTATATTCTTAAATATTTCAAGTCTTTCTTCCATACTGGGACTTTCCAACACGAATCGGCAAAGCACTAACCCCACTTCAAACACCATAGTCTCAGATTTCAATGAAACTTAGACCCAGTATGCAGGAAGAACACATCTCAGGTCCGGAAAGGGCCCATCTTAGACCCAGGATGAGCCATCTCTGGTCGGGATAGCACTCATGTTAGGCTCAGAAAAGGCCCAACTTAGGCCTGCAAGGGCTCATCCTAAAACTCAGAAATTGCCCATTTTAGGTCTGAAAAGGGTTTGTCCTAAGTAGTGGCGTTCTCGGAGATTTCACGAGATCCCAGCGATGATGCCACATCGGGTCAAGGGGGACCCTTCCAGCCAAGTGGAGGATATATAGGGGCACTTCTTGACTTGAAGTCCCCACTGTTGGATTTGAGCCGCTTTGGCCTCGACGGATATCACAGTATTTGGAATCAATTATGAGTCCATCTGTACCCAAATGATTTGATTTTACCTATGGAGTCCTATCCAGGTCGTGTTAGGTAAGTCCTTGTCAAGCGGAGTCGTCAACTTAAATGCATTCTCGAAGGTGCAAGTTTTTTGTTCATGATGATAGGTGCTGGAGTCAAATGTAACGTCAGAATTAACAAACTCTGTTGCCTAATGACATATAAAGGTGATCTTAGGCCACCCAAGGTTATCTCAAGCTAGTAATCTAGTGAAAAGGTGTTTTTTTAGTTCATATCCAACACAAAATCTAGTTTTAGATGCGACGTGTTACTGAAAGCTCATCACCCCGCGGTCGGCACCTCTCCGCCCTCCTGAGCAAAAGTCGAGTGTTCACTGCATTCCGCTCTCTTTTGATGAAATAAAAGATGAAATGCACCAAATAATATCACTCGATTTCTCGCATCTCAGACAATCCCAATATGGAGGTTGTTTTGCGATGTCTGTTTCCTATCTCATTTCCAGGGATAAAAAGTAAAGTGTTTTCCGCCGTAGTTTATGACCTCAGTTTACACCCTCGATAATCCCGGCAGTGAGCATAAACCTACTAAATCTATGTACAGTGTCATAAAACAAATAATTTTGGGCCGAGTAATGTAGATTTTATTGCATTTGTGCATTCCAACCGTTTTACGGTATGTCGAAAATGGGACCGTTGTAAATAGGTGGGTGACAACGACTGACATAGGTTCCCATTATGACGTCATAGACTGATACCATGGCAACTCAGACGAAAATTTTTACACGACAATTTGCGGAAAGGATGCTCTAGACGGTGTACCGAATATCAGGTGGATCAAACCAACCGTTAGGAAATTTTCACCGGAAGACCTCGGGGCGGGTTAAATCGTCCCCCCCCCCATACGGGCAAAGATTAAGACTTGGTTACGCAGCCTCAGAAAATGGATAATGTATCCATGGATTTGCTCGCACCACCTCAGCTTAATCTATACGGTTCGGCTCCTGAAAAGAATAGCATCAAACATTCTCCGTCGAGCCAGAGTAAACAACGAATTAGCTCTTTTACGAAGCATCTACTTGCGTCATTCCGTTATATGCTCTGCTAATAACATGCCGTGTCAAAGAGTGGAGCTTGTTTTTCCAGCATTTACAAGGATTTAGGTTTTGAATCATTTCACATCACATTTCATTTCGTCAATCATTCACAATCACATCACAAGCTACCGCCACATTCTTGGGCGAAGACAGTCCCTGACGAACATGGGGCCTGGTTGCGACGGTCGGTGACGGACGTGATTTGGAGCTCATGGCGGCGGGGACGCAGCTATTAATTAATTAGTGATTGCTGTCGAGATTGTGCCGTCTTGTTCGACCGTTGATTGCGTGCGCCACTGTGTGCTTTTATTGGGGATAGTTTGGGTTGTGTTGGGATGGCTGATAAACACAAGTGGAGTCGGATCAATAAACGCATGGCCGTTACATACTGTTGTCACGCTCCGACGGTCCAAGCAGAAGCAGCTCACTCTCGGCCACATGGTTACCGGTTTGTTCGGACACATTTAAAGGGATAACTAAGTGATACGCTTCTAAAATGGACCTCCCGAAAAGTATTCTCGTACAAGCCGGAGGCGGCTTTTATCGTAAAAGGTGCAATCTTCCGATAAGAGATTATCATGTGATATACGAGCTGCACTCTCGTATGCTCGACGTCGCACGTCCCTGATGGACAGGTTTATTGAAGGGCACGTTCATAATTACCAAGCAACGTGATTTATGTCTGCGCCTGGCAGTAATTCCTATTGGCCACCGTATTTGCGAGCCACTTCTGCTGCACCGAATATGAGTCCATTCTTGTCGGCATGCAGCGCATTATAGTACGGTGGCCTGTGGTCATAAATAAACCTCGTACGAGTACAGGTGGAAATTGTCCCTTCTGATGCGTCCATGCCTCAGCTCCGTGGCTGCGTGGATCGTTTCCATTTTAGCGAAGAAAAGTTCAAAAGCCCATTTCTATATCAACTGCTGTATTTTCGGGACACAATTGGCAGCCCATGGACTTTCATCGCCAAGAGCTTCTTAATTATCCGCAGTAGCCTAAAAACAGACCTCATATTCGATCCAGCGGCTCTTCATCTCCACTTTGCACCTCCAGAAACATAGAGCGATTGCAAGGTCAGTCAGAGCGTCCAATACAGGGGTGCTGTATGGAGGCATGGACAAACAAAATACGTACTTACACGATACGCACGTACGTACATTATGCGTACGTATACACAAAATACGTACTTACGCACGTACCACTTTTAATATGTAACCATCAGAAAATTATTGTTGGGCGAAAATGTCCAGTATTTTCTAATTTAACAGCAAAACGCAAAACCATATATTCTTGAATTCTGTATCTACGGCTTTGAGGCAGACATCAGTTCTGTTCCCGTATGGGCGGGGGAGACTCAAAAGCCCTTCTTGCGAGTTTTTGCGCGCCATTTCCGTCTTTAAATTATCAGCTACAAGAAACTTGTTCACTTGTTCTATTTTTTCCATACCTATGAAGCCAAATTTCCATAATTTTCTTTTGCCCAGGGGCGAAGCCAGATGAGGTTTTTCGGTGACACCTTAAGCCATTTTAGCACAGTTGGAAGTAAAAATAAAATGATTGTCCAAAGCCGTCTAACACCTTAAACACAGTATAGGTAAATAGTTGGGCCAAAACGCGAAATTATTTTTGTTGACCAAAGGTCAAGGTCACGTCAAGTCCAACATTCAAAATTAATTTCATGTGACTATTTTGGCGTAAATTTCAAAAAGAAAAACGGGATGAACGTGGCTCAGCACTGTGTCGCTACTTGTGCATCAACCTTCAGGTCAATGGAGTTCACCGTATGGAGATATGACCTAAAGTATTCGCGCACGTGCCATATATCGTGACGGTTACAAACAAGAATTTTGAAAATATTGTGAATTTAAATGGCTGGAAATATCTTCCAGTAGTATGGACTGAACCCAAGGCACTGAGGCCATTTGTGGCTACCTGATGTCAAAGGTCGTTCGATCACCTGATAAACATTTGACCATGACAGTTCTCCTTTTCATGCCTCTGGCGACGCCTTTCTCGATGTCATATAGTGCAATACGATCAGTGGCGGTTCATGGTCTCACATACATCTGGGACACAGCGCAAAAGTAGCACCAAGCTGTCATGTATGGCTGTCTGTCTCATATGTTATCAAACTATTAAACTGTAAAAAAATATCCAGCCCTCATCAGAACGGCGTACCGATAGCAAAGGAACACAATGTTACATCACACATCACCTTCGTTGTTTTGTCTGTTATCTCCAAAGGAACCATGTACCACGTTCTCGCCACGACGTACCCTCACGACAGAAGGCTCGTGTCCAGCGCCCCAGTCGGAAAGTCCTCCCCCGTTTCAAGGGCGAACAGATGATCGCCAGTGCTAGAGGGGCATACAGACATTGTTGTATCATTCGTGCGCAGGGCCAAAAACATGCATTTAACGTTATAAGCTATTCCGGAACGCAAATATATTTCAATCAACAGTTACCCTACAAAGACATTCTTTTCTTCGCCACTGATGCCATCTCGTGCAGTCGAGCACCCTTCGTCGGTGAGCCCGACGGTGGCTCCGGGACGGCAGCGGCCAGAGACAGTACTACGTTTCGCCTCACAGAGGCTTTGTCGTCTGCGTTGGCGGCGGCCGACGCGCAGTTTCGCAGACGCTCACTAGGTTTCGGGATTTTTATTCGTAATTCACCCGCTTTCTGACTAAACTGTCTACGTCGCGCATCAACTGGCGAAATGTATTCTGGCTACGCAATATATAAATAGAGGGCTCGAAACGGTGGTTTAAATGTTCAATTGACATGGCCCACTCATGCCGGCCTGTTCGTCTTTTTGCAGAATCGTGTAGTGAAAAGATTATACTGGACGGTTTTGAGCGTGTGCGCTCACAATCTTTAGGCGCACGAGCGCCGAGGCCCGGCGCCGCAGTCTCCATGAGCCGCGCAGCGTCGGCCTCCGCAGCTAACACCAGATGGCGGGCGAGAAGAAAGGCGAGAGCAGCCATGTTTCGGAGTATAGTACTTTCGATCGCTTGATGACGTCAGTTCACACGGTTATGGTGTAGTCATGGCCGTAGATCCCACCTGTGCAACAGTGACCGACTTTTTGTTTTCATGTTCATTCGATAGAACTGCAGACACTGATTCAAAGGCGCAGTCAAGGAAGGACGGCGGACCCCCTTAGGCCCGCATTTTTTTGAAAAAATCATTGCATATCGTCCTGCCGGCAGGCGGTTTTCGTATGATTTTAGTTCAGACTGAGCTCCGGTCCCGCCCCCCTCCCCCTTAAGAAAATTCTGGCTGCGTCCCTTGCGCTGATCATAAACAACGTTTCATTAACGAAATATTCGGGCCGAAAGGTATAGTGGCCTTGAAACGCGCCCGGGACTACGAGACGTCACGGAAACCCTAGGCGCCGGCGAGCTACGTTGGCGGCCGACCGTTTCGCTTTATATTTCGATGTTTTGTTGTTGTCTGTTCACTGTGACGGTTCCCACGGATCCAGGTCCAGCGACTGCCTAGCGTTGCATTGTTTTCGGCGGTTCAAAACACTTCGGCGACGTCAGGCATTTCGCATGTGCTCATCTGGACTGTAGTCGTTTCCTTCCCCCACAGTCTTTGCGCCCCAACCGGCTTACGGCACGCAGGCACGAGTGGCGGAACATACTGACCATTGGGACACAGCACCTCCGATTAAATCCTTAAAATAAACTAATTTTCGTATCACTTATAGCAAATTGGTGCTCCACAATGGCATTCCTTTTGCTGGAAAGCATCCCGCGGCTGGTGAGAACAATGAGTGGTGTGCGCACCTGGAGTCGGCGTAGGACAAGTCCATTGGACTAGTCCAATGTTAAAAGCACTAAATTCAGTCAGCAATGGATTCGTTCAAAAAGACGAAAGAAATTTCCCGAAGGTGGACGCCATGATGATGGTTGCGTTTCGGGCAAATGGAGCTTTCCAAAGTCCACAAACAAGAGGCACGCCAAAGCGACCAATGGCATTAGTCAGAAGTTTTGCTTTTTACTGGCTACAAAGCAGGCGTGGCGCTGGAATGATCCCTCGATGACCACCGCTGTCAGAACTGTTTTGACAACGCCCGCTCTAATGTCGGTAATAGCCATTAATAACAATGAATAATGTCGAACATTACTCATAATTAACGGATCAATCTGCTTAAAAATGGCATGCCTTTCCGTGGAACCGATTGAGTTTGCCATCATGCTGCGACATTTAGATTCGGAAACAATATATAGAAATAATACGAGCAATCGAGACAGTACTTAACAGGTTTCTTTAAGCCTCCTTTATTTTTTTGTAATTTTTGGAAAAGGATTTTGAATCATAGGGCGAAATTTACCATGATAGTTTTTATACATTGCCAGTTTTTATACATTTTTCACACAGTCACACACGCCAGTTTTGCCATGTTTCTGTCTCAATCAATATGCAAATGTCAAAATATCACATGCATTCACAATTAAGACACTGCCTATTCAGAAAATATTTGGACAGTTGCGCTACTAACGGGACGCATTTCTACGATCATACTGTTCGTATTATGTTCATGTCACAGCTGCTTCTTTCCATGTTACCAACACCTGAAGTAGTTCCAGAAAGATGCACGAACGAAGTTGCTTGTTTAGAGCGGGATGATTCTCACGTATGAAGAGCGCTTCGATGACAGGAAGTCTTTTTTTGTCATTAACTCGTTCGAGTATCTTGGTGTTCTGCGTCAGATCCCTGCGGGTCAGTTGTCGGAGGTGTGTCTGGAGCAAGTGTTGGCTGGGTGCTCCCTCGTGCGAATGCATCGCAAGGCGACGTGACGGGGTCGCGCGGTTGTCGTCCTCAGTGTAGTCTACAGCGTGACGGAACAGGCAGTCTTCGTGTGGGCATGAGGACTGGTAGACTGCACTGGTGCTCTTAAGGGGGTTAGAATCTTGAAAAATGTTATTCCTCATGATGAGATCGCCCACGTCGGCATTTCGGTAGAAAGGGACGCGGTTGTCGATGTTGAACTCGGTGGTGAAGCGTAGGCATGATTTCTGCTCCATGGGTGCGGGTGTTTTTCATCCCAAATTTCAAGAAAGATGTCCTCCACGTAGCGGCAATAGATGGTCGGTTAGATAATGTCGTCGAGCAGTACACGGTTCTCCAGGTCGCATATTTGCATGCTGGCAAAGAGGCGCCCCAGCTGTGACCCCATGACTACGCCATTGATTTCCCGCTGGGCCACGGACGGGTGCTTCGGTCGGACATATTTTGAGAAGGTCTTCCAAGATTTTGTCCTGTCTTCAGTGGAGGCAATGATAAATGGTCATGCATCGAGGTGAGAATAAGCTTGATGGTCTCTTGCACGGGTTTAGAGGTATGATAGTCCCAAGAAAAAAAACAATTCGAAAATGACTCCAAAATTTTGAATTCTACTGCTAGAACTGATACAGGTTTTCCGAAACTTTACGAAAAATGAAGGAAAGGCACGTGTATTTTTGCGAGTTCCCAGGGGGATAAACTCGAATTTCGATTTGTTATCCTTGAGACCATTTGAGCCGCAAGACTCAACTAACGAGGCCGACGCAGTCTCAGGTCAGAAACAAGACAAGAAAGCGTAGATTCTGAGCCAGTGACCAGAGACTGTCGTCGGCACGTTGTGCCGCAAAAGCACCGGCAACATACAGGCTGATGTAATTGACAAAGACAGTAAAGGCAGGGGTACCAGGGAACAAACACTGAAAGACACTCTGGTTACCGACTCCTCGCCCACCGGCAACCTGACGACGGCGGCCGGAAACGGGGGGGGAGGGGGCGTTTCTACGCCTCGTCTTTCTCCTGGACGAAACATCGGAATAAAAAACATCGGAATAAAAAAAGCCATGCGTTTTAAAAATATTCAAAACCTTTTGAAACTCTCTAAAAAATAATGCAAGTTTTTGCCTATATGTGTAAGAAAAGGAACTTTCCAAGAAAAGCTCTAGCGTCACCCCTAAAAAAGCTAGAGCTATTTTGAGCGTGCCACTGGAAAGCTAATAGAATTTACATAACGGTAACGTACATTTGTGATATGCATATGATCAAATATCGCATTAGGTGACCTGATATAAGGTAATTTGTTATTTCGCTATAATCATGAGGCTTTGGAAGGTTGCTGGCGAGTTTTTATCCATGGATGATTCCAAAACAGTATCAGTAATTTGTACGGACATTTTTTAAACATGGACATACTGGAACGCCGATGGCCCGATGTGACCTGACCTGATCTTGTTATCTCACCCAACATTAAGCCATTCCGTTTGCTTTATTTCATGTTATGTCCAGAATTAATAACAATACAGACAAAAAGGCAAGAATGCCTTTGGGGTACAACTCTTTGAATTTCACAACCATCATCGAGAGGGCGCTTTATAAGGTCGGTCATGTGGCCAGGCCTGACGTAGTATGATAACCTGATTTCAAGCACACTTGTGTTTCACCTCTTCATGCCCAGACCTGCTATTGACTCATGAAGTAAACCAGAGATAAAGCTGGACATCCGGATATGAACGAAGCTTCTACCAAAGTGACCTCGGATCACCTTTGCTTACCTAAGGTCATTCTACAGTTTGGAAGCATCTTGGTGCAATTTTGGACCGCAAACTCGATCTCAGTGCCTGTTGTTACCCCAGGGATCGTCAAAATGGGGTCTTAGACTCCTTTTTGCTAGTTCCTCGGCCTTGGCCTTCCTTGGCCTTCACTTCCTTGGCCCAGGAATGCATTTCAGCTTCTACTACGGCGACCTCGCATGACCTTTAGAGACCTAAGGCCATTAAATAGCCTTGAAGCGTATCGGTGCAATTTTGGACTGCGGTATCGACTTCATTGCCTATTTTGGTGATACCCCAGGTATCACCAAAATGGGATTTTAGACTCCTCTTGCTAGCTCATCCAAAATGTGACCGGACGTGGCCTCATGACCATTCATACAGGTCAACCTTATTTGCCGTGCTTAGTGACTCCCTTGGCCCAGGAATGCATTCCAGGCACCAATGAACCGAAGAAACGGCTAAAACCGTTAGAAATAGGGAAACGGCTGAAATTGAGCTGATCTCAGATAATTGCCCTTGACCTTGATAAAAATTCGAGATAGCGTAATTCTTAAGAACGTCCTACAATACTAAACCTTAAAGTTTCAGATCGATAGTTTGCACGGCGTGGTTCGTAGAAGACTTTAAAAAATCTGAGGTCTACCTCCTATGCGTGACAGGGGTCAGTGACCTGATGCGACCAGTGGTTGACAATTCTACAGGACATGCATAAAGGATGTAAGAAAAGACACTGAAAATTTCAGCGCGCTGCGCAGGTTTTTGCTATCACCAAAAGTCCCTGGGGGGCAAAACGCCCTCCCCCTCCTGTTGGGCGAGGGTTACTGGTTCGCGGAGCCGAAGTTTGCCTGGTATTGGAAGAATTAGTAAGGCTCACTTTTTGAGCATGACCGTGACATGATTTTTGAATTATTTGGTGCTGATGCAGTGAAGTTGCAATTTTGTGAGTAAACTGGAGTGTAAACCACATCAAAACATTTACTGAGGTCAATCAGACTAAGAACTGAAATTTCGTTCTGGTCCATGACCGATAAATTTTGTCCGGCATGCTGAGGAGGGCTGTGTCAGTACAATGGAGGGATAAAAAACCAGGCTGGGTATGAGGAAGGAGATGGTTAAAGGAGGGCATAGCGAGAGAATTGGTTTTGAAGAACTCTCTCGACTGTTTTCGCAGTGATAGGAAGGATGGAGTTTTTGCGAAAATTGGAATGATTTCCAGGTCACATGATTTGAAGATGGAATGTACAATACGGGTCAATCAGGAGGAACTGATATAAAGTATGGCTGTCATAGCAACATCAGCAAATAAACAAAAAAAGTCCCAGCTAGATGGTCTGCGGTGAACACCTTTCATCTTTCACCTTTTCTGGAAATTTCATATTTCATGTTCTGCAGATATGGCACTATTTTCCATCAGTCCCCTTGGCGGTTAAAACGTAACTGCCCCTTCACCATAAAACAGTTCACATGGATTATCTTGAAATATGGTGAGCTGCAAAGCTCAGGCCTCTTGAGGAGAGCCTTCAGACAGAAATTTTCCCCGGGTAAACCCAGAGCTATACCCAGGCTGATGGCATTCCATAGGCCATGCAACAGTTTCAAAAGCGAAGCCAGGATGCGCCCTGCCGTGTCTCCGGACCGCATTCCCCCGACAGCAGAAGAAATCCAGAGGGTTAAGGATTTTTTTCTGGCAGCCACCCAAGGTCTACATCAGGCTGGCCTTAGAACAGCTCCGGCTGTCGAAAAGACCCAGAGGATCCTGGCGAAGAAACTCAACTTGAAGCCATCCCAGCTCCAGCTCGCCCAGAGCCTCTCAGCTGCCAGCGACGAGTCCAGGCTCGCAGCTTGCGCGTTCTGGTTTACCAAAGAAGAGGAAAAGTTTCAGAGTCCTCTTGAGTGAAGTGATGAGAGATGGTTTGTGCTCCATCAGGCTCCCAATCGTAAAAATTATGTAATCTGGGTCCCAGAGAACCACGCTCTGAGGTAGAATGCAAGAAGGCGATGGCCTGGATGGGTATTGTGAATGGCATTGTGCACCAGCTGGCCACGAAAAAGTACTAGAAATGAGCATGTCTTCAGCCTGTGATTAAATGTCCAACGTAATCTATCTCGTAATATGTAATTTCAAATATGTCTTTTAACGAGGAACATTGGAATTATACCTCCGTGGTTGACCCTTACATCATTTGTTTATGATTACCCTGTAACATGTTTCCATGAGGCTGGTAGGTTATTCCCTGTCAAGTACGCGTTGACGACGTCAAGTAAAACATGTCCGATTGAGTTAAAAGACATTTTAAAAGCTCCTATACAGAATCCGTCAGTACCGCACGCTGCCGAGTTCCTAATGCCGAAAACAGCGCGTCTCGGATGGTCGAAGGAGATCGGCTGCTCCGGAAGGTGCACACGCCGACACGGGGCAGCCAGAGTGGGAGGCTGGAAGCAGCTCCACGTCCAGCAGCCTCGGCGGCCACTCGTGGTCCCACAATGACAGAGAAGTTATTGAGAGCGTCAAGACAGACAAATAGCAATACACTTTGGCTAGGTCGTTTGCCACCGATGATATGACGTATGTTGCACCGCTCAGAGCCCGGCCCTTGCGAGTTGATTTTACCGGCGATGTCCTGTTTCGTGTCGTTCTTTATCGCAGGTTTGACGGCCCTATTTGCATTGCGATACAGGCGCGAGCAGTGGCCACGCAAGTGTAGAGCTGCGGCTCTGCGGACGATGAGATCACGTGTTGCTTCCGAGATGGGCGGCGCTGTCGGACTGCGCATTTTGATGTCCCTAAAGGGGTACATGACAATGGTGGGTAACTCGCAGGTTGTCGCGTTCCAGTTACGTTGTAGAATGCTACGGTGGTGTACGATGGTGTCAATGCAGCGTATCAGTCTGACACGCACAAGGATGGGATTCTGTCACGGACTAGGAATATCACAGGCCACTTTAATTCGTTTGTGTTGACTAAAGTGACAGAGCTGGGTACCAGCGCGTTTTAACAAAATCAGGATTAACTATAGATACGTCCAGCAGCGAGCCAGCCGATTATGTTGGCTCAACAACAATTTCATTCGGAAAGTATCGGCTCAGAAAAAATGGTCAACTTTCGACAAGCGGCGTGAGATTCATAATCGGCCAACAAATTAAAGCCAAAAAATGGGAAAAATTAAAAAATAAAAATCTAACAAATTAGAACACAAAATCGCCAGCAATAACAATCGTACTACCAGGATTATTCATGAGAGCGTGATCATATTACGTTTCTAGATCTTCAAAATCACCTCCAAGTGCAGCCGCCCAGTTTCTGGGTATGCGGTACACAGCAGAAATAACCAGTCTTTCGGACCCACCTGAAGCAATGCCAAAACGTTTTTTTGCAACTTTTTTACGGTTTTTTTCTACAATTTTTTTCTTACAAATTTTAGATATCGTATTTGTAGAACGAAGAGTTTTAATTTTCTTAACCTTCATCTCGTCACGGCATAACAAACCTACACCTCAGTAACCTTCAGGACCAAATTTACGGTCATAACGTTTCTCTGGAAATGCTAAAAACCTGTTTGGTACGCTAGGTTTCAACCAAGCCTCGTATAAAACCACGATGTCGTAGCCGACCGACGCAGTTCATGATGAATCACGACTGTTTTGGGTTTTAAATACTGCAAATTTATCGAGCAAACTTCAGTAGTTCGGAGCTGCCGTTCCCACGCCACGCATTTCCTCCTCTGTGGCCTCGATGTCGGTGACGGGAGCGCCGACCGCCGCAGGTTTTCCGGGCACGGCCACCACGTCCGGGCGTGGGGATCGCCACAGGCCGCGGGTCAGCTGGCCTCAGGGTCTAGGCCGCTCGGTCCCTTGTGCGGTCGGGCGGCGAGCGGTGTAAACCGCCCGGGAGCAAGACCCTGACCGGGCCGCTGGGTCGCGGTAGGGCGAGGGGCTGGGCCGTGACGTCTTGGAGTATC
Organism: Capitulum mitella; assembly: GCA_030062745.1. Lineage (NCBI taxonomy): Eukaryota > Metazoa > Arthropoda > Thecostraca > Pollicipedomorpha > Pollicipedidae > Capitulum > Capitulum mitella. The sequence goes on from CP099844.1 coordinate 31,329,176, forward strand.
CGCTCCGTGACGGCAGGACGAAACGCATGTTGCACGTACCTTACATGTGTTGGCACCGTCCCTGGTCGAGGTGCAGGGGTAGCGGCGACGACCAGAATAAGGATGCCGACAGGAACTCCAGACGCCGTGCGGTATTTCCGTGCATGTTCATGTGGTAATGTCCAATGTTTCGGTGGTGTGCACTAAAGGACCATGGTGGCCATGACCAGAGGTGACTATGGGTGTACCGCAGGGCTCTATGTTTGGCCTCATTCTTTTTATCTCGTATATGAATGATCTTCCTAATATAATTCCAAAAATTAATTTTCGTATATGCCGCTGATGCCGCAGTAATCTTTAGAAACCAAGATAGCAGTACTGGACTTGAAGTTCTTGCGAAGGAAGTACTTCTTTTAATCACTGAGTGGTTCCGTGTCAACTTTCTCCCACTGAACGTAATGAAAACTTTTTCTCAACATTATCCCGCTTCTTCAGATTTCAAACTTGACATCGTGATTAATTATTCATGCATTAACGAAAAACAAAATGAGGTGCGTGGTCTTATTACTGGTAAATTTCTTACACACGGTACATTTCACCTCCGTAGCCGGCACTCTCCCCAGAAATATAGGAATGATAAGTAGAATTAGGCAGTACATTGACAAACAAACGAATTTCTGTTCTACAACTCACTAATTCTTCCGTACATCAACTATTGCTTCTTCGTGTGGGAAATTAACTATTTTAGCAGGCTTCAAAAGATTTTCATCCTCCAAAAGAGATCCGTACGTATGTTTTTCCGTATGTCTGGGCTTGTTTTTCCGCCTCAAAGCTCTGAGTTAGTCTTCGACCCTATTCCCGGCAGGGGGGCTGAATCCGCCCCCCTCGGATTTTGGCTTCCCAATGCCAGGCTTTTTGACGCAGCTACACGAAATTTGCCGATTTTTCCTAGCAGTTTTTTTCCATACTGTGACAAAATTTCGAAATTGCATTTTTCTCCAGGGCGCAGCCAGACAACATTTTTGGGAGACATGCTAGGCAATTTTGGCCCTGTTGAGACTGCCAAAAATAGGGTTTTTAAGGTAGAACTTGAAACTTTATATGGATGTATAGCTAAATAGTTGGGCAACGTGCAAATACAATTTTATTCATCTGAGGTCACTGTACAAGGTCAGGCCAAGGTCAAAAATCAAAATTTGGTTTTATAGTAATAATTTCGGCGCTATTTTTTGAAATGCTAAACCCGCAATATACATGACGCAGAAGGAGCTCTCTACTTGTATGTCAAGTTTCAGCTTCATATCAGGTCGGGTCACGGAGCTATGATCTAAAATGTTAGTGCACGTGCCCCATATCACAATAGCCGCAAAATGGAACTTCTGAAATTGAGCGAATTCAGATGATTGAACACGTTTACGGATATTATTAAATGCACACGAAGTCATTCCAAGTAACCCAAAGGTCACTTGGGGTCATTTAAGGTCAAACGTCCCAAGTTGATAAGAAGAGCATGTGACCATGACAGTTTCCCTTTTTCATGTCCCTGGCACTGCCCATGCAAACATTATACAAACATTGTAATACGATTTGCACTTCTTTAGCATAAAATGACTAGCAGAAGCAAAAAACTGTTTTTATTTCTTTTTTTGTTCAGTTGTTGGAAAAGGAATGCTAACCTAACCTAACCTAACCTAACCTAACCTAACTTAACCTAACTTGACCTATTTTTGGAACCCTGTGAATGCCTATGAATTTTTCGAACATTTCAAATGTGTGTACCAATGGTAAAAGTCCTATTCATAATCTTTCCATTCAAGCCAATTTCATTGAAATCGGTCCATAAACAACGGAGTTATAAGAAGTCCAAAGGTACGCCCCATTTTGATATTCCCCCGTATCCAGACCTTTCAAAATTTTGAAACCTTCTTTTTTAAAAATGTGGTTTACGTCATTGAGAATCAATTTTTCTTTGATGCGATGAAATCGGACGAGTAGTTTTCGAGATCTCAGAGGGGGCCGAATCCGCTCCCCCCTACCGGTAATCGTAATCGGCCATACTGTCTAGCCCTCCGGGAATAGGATTAAACGTTGCAAAACCCTTAACCTTGCAAACCCTACCAAATCGTAGCTGGTTATCTTAATGCACAAATGTTTGGCTCACTAGTTACCCTCCCTCGCCATGAAATTTGGAGTATGAGATAAAATGTAGCAACGAATACAATGTTAACGCTATTTCCGGCAGGGGGGCTGAATCCGCCCCCCGTCGGGTTTTTTGCTTGCCAATTCCAATTTTAACGTAGCTCTACGAAACTTGGTGACTTTTCCTAGCTATTCTTTCTACGCGCCATGACAAAATTTCAAAATTCTTTCCTGCTCAGGGGCGGAGCCAGGCAACGTTTTTGGGAGGCACCTCAGGCCATTTTTGGCCATGTTGAGGGTACAAGGAAAATGTCTGCCAAAAAACAGAGTTTTTAAGAGAGAACGTAAAACTTTATATGGATGAATAGCTAAATAGACAGGCCATGTGCAGATGTAATTTCCTTCATCTAAGGTCACTGTACAAGGTCAGGTCAGGGCTAAAAGTCAAAATTTTGTTTTTTTGCAATAATTTCGTCGCCGTTTTTTCAAATGCAAAACCCGGACAATAATGACGTAGAACAGTGCCTTCTACTTGTGTATCAAGTTTCAGCTTGATTCAGGTCGGGTCACGGAGCTATGACCTAAAATGTCAGTGCACGTACCCTATATCGCAATGGCCATAAAATGACATTTTTGAAATAGAGTGAATTCAAATAACTGAAAACGTTTACAGATAATATTAAATGCACACGAGGTCATTCCAAGTGACCCCAAGGTCACTTGAGGTCATTTAAGGTCAAAGGTCACAAGTTGATCTTAAGAACATGTGACCTTGACAGTTTCCCCTTTTTCATGTCCCTGACACAGCCTATGCTAACATTGTACAAACATTATGATGCGATTTGTACTTCTTTAGCATAACACGACTAGCAGAAGCCAAAAAAGTGTTTTTGCCTCTTTTGTTTACCCAGTTGTTACAAAACTAATCCTCCTATTTTTGAAACCCTGTGAACGCCCATGAATTTTCTCAAAATTTCAGATTTGTGGACCCATGGTAAAAGCCCTATCCATAATCTCTCGATTCATGTCAGTTTCATTGAAATCAGTCGATAAACAACGGAGCTATAAGAAGTCCAATAATACCCCTAATTTTGACATTTTTGCCCCCTGTATCCACACATTTCAAAATTTTCAAAATTTTCTTTTTAAAAATGTAGTTCACGTCATAGAAAATCGATTGCCGTTTGTTGCGATGAAATCGGATGTGTAGTTCTCGAGATCTCAGGGGGTGGAGCCGAATCCGCCTCCCCCTGCCGGGAATCGACCATACCGTCTAGCCCTCCGGGAACAATGTTAAATAAGTGTATCATTTAGAGGAACTTTTTTAACCGAAACTATAGTTGTTTTGCTTCAGCTTATCAGGGCCCGACATTGTCGAATGGCATCTTGTCACCTAAATTTGCTACTCCTCTTGACAATAGTCCGGTCTCAAAAACTGCAATGAAAAACATCATCCGAAGGCACTTTGTTAACTCCCATGCTTTGCCTTGAGACCTGGACTCGATGTTGTCTTTGTGCTCTTTCTTTCCCACGTTTCCACACATCTCAGACAAGATGTAACAGCAGCCGGCAACCTAACCGGCTGTCACGCCGTCACAACGGCCGTCCCCAGCGGCATAAGGGACGGGGCCCTGGCTCGCCTTATCTTTCTGCGGCCGGCTGTGGGTTATGTTCATTTTTCTGATTTAGCCTTATTTCTGTTTCAGTTTAATACCTCTTCTTGTTCCATTCTTATTGGCGACTTTTGGTGCTGTTACGTGTGTGCATTTGTGTGCAAATCTTGTGAATATTCTGAACTAGTATGCGTAACTCAAGATGATGTGTGACGCATCTGCTTTGAGTGACTGTAAAATTTGAGTCAGTGATGGGTCATTTACCTGTTCCAAGCGTTTCGAGGATGTTCTTCATATGTCCGTGGGTGCGTAGGTTTGTATATGTGTAAGTGTGTAGGTGTATGTGTACGTGTGTGTGTGTGTGTGGGCGTGTGTGCTTGCGTGAGTGCGTGCGTGAGTGCGTGCGTGTGATTGTGCATGTGTGTCGGTGTGTTTGTGTGTCCGTTTATGTGTGTGTGTGTGTGTGAGAACCTGTGAGTTTTTTTATTTATGAGTCGTACGGGTGAGTGTTGTGTGCTTTCTTATTAAGTTATGCTTCCTTATTGTGCTTTCTTACTACATCTGATCGGCGCTGGGGTGGCCCACCCACCCCAGCGCCCACCGAACGACGAGCCTTTAGTCCTAGTCCTGCACTGACCTAGTGGTCAGTCTGTGATTATTAGGGCATAATAGTGTCCATACCCATCTCATAAGTACGTAGCCAGGATTTTCCTGGGGGGGAGCAAATGTCAAATTTTGCCACATGCCACCGGCTTGACAACATTTGTGAAAAAGCAGCAATTTCATGCAATTAACCTCATATCTGATGCAGAGGGAAACATATAATGTTTATTTTTATTGCGTTCATGCGATAAGTATTCCATTCTCTTGCAAAATCGCTTAATATCTAATCAGTACCGCTTGATTCGGTGGGGCGGCATGGCCCTATGGCCCCCACCCCCTTTGATTGCATGCTTGCCTCCTCAAGAAGAAAATATTTAATGCTTTGCTTACGCTGCCAATGAGCTGCAGTTTCCGGGAATGGTTAATTGTACAGGCGGAAGCTTCTTTGCTGGGACTACTTTCTCTCATGTTGATAAACATGAACTAATACGGGTGATATTTTGTACATGAAATTCCATTTATTGTAATTTTGCGTCTTCTGTTGGCAAGGGAAGCAACGACTTGCATTATTTCCTGGGTTTGCAACTTTGATCGTCCCGGGAGTTAACGTGATGCTATATGCATGGTGGTGGTTTGGAGCGGGAGCACTCCTGGCCACTTGGTAATAGGTGGTGGGCAGAAAAAGCAATACTTCCCTCGACTTCTATCTGGACGATGAAATTGCACAAGATTCTGGCATCGTTGAGGGGCGGCAGTTCTAAGAACCTAAGGTTTTCACAACAAATGACTGCTTCATCGTATAAATTATTTACTTTCGCTGGACTGTGTGAATGCTTATAAATTATTTGCAGGAAAAGTGACATAATTCACGCATTTCTTACATCATGTATCGATCTTTATATAGTCTTTATACGGCTTTTTGAACGGCTGCTTTTGAAAAATTCACTCTTTTATTTAATCTTGATGATGTGATGCTTCGTTCTGCGTGTTTCTCATCTCCGTTGACATCATCATTATTGACCCAGCATCATTTTAGCCTCGAATTTTTGTACGCGGATGATGCCAAGGACGTACATGACGACAGTGACGATGCTTGCCACCGAAAATCCAATGTGCAAAAGTATTCGCGGTCCCAGAAACGTCAAGGGGTCGCGCTGGGTGTTTGGGATCACGATCCGGGTTGAGCTGGCGCAGCTACTGGCAATGCCCGGGTAATTTATCCGCTCACCTGTTGCAGGGCGTCCGTGGCTGTCGTCACCGGCGTCCGCCTCTGCTGGCCCGCGATTGGCCGGCGATCTGGTGACGTCATCGGTCAGCGGTATAAGACTGCCTCGCCGGAAGGCGGCTGCAGCTGGCAAACGCAGGGTCGCATTGAGCTTCGCCCGAGAGCCCGTCAACCGCAGCGGACAAGACCTCGCCCTCCTCGCACATTTACGCACCAGGTAAATAACCCGTCCGCTCCGAGCAATCTGCAGACGCCATTGGTGGTGCAACCTTGCAGTTGACCTGCAAATATTTTCAGGTATCCTTCATAGTGGTACAAGGCATTAAATAACGTTTTTAGACAGTGGACAAAGCTTTTCCCGGTTAGATCACCTGGGAGACAAAAGTCCGCAATGACGATTGATGCCTATAATCATCTATATTTGATATCTGACCTTAGAGAAACGACTAGCCCACTTTCGTGCGGTGTATGTCTCTTGGAATCCATGGGGAGAGGGACGTATTCGGTCTCACGTCCAAGATTTACCAAACTACTGAATTCTGCGATCTGAACCAGTTTGATTGCCAAGCATTGTCAGTGATGCCTTCAGTATGGAAAAAACAGTAAACGTTTTAATTTCTGACTTTGGCATATGGTATTCCAAGCACACGCTTCGACTATAATATTCAGTTTTAGAGTTTAGTTAGCCTTAAGGTATGTCTGAACAAAGGATCTCGGAAAAGTAACCTTGATATTCACTTTGTGTGATACAGTTAACCTCAAGGTATGTCTGAACACAGTGCCTTGAATATAGAGCAGTGCTTATCAAAGGAGGTGTGGGTTGTTTTTCAGCGAAATTTGCCGAACTGAGGGGAGAATTCCAATAGCCTTACGTGAACCAATGGCTGAAATATATTGAAAACATCAGTGGAAGACTTAGAAATCAAACTAATGCAGTATACTGGGAAAGCCAGTGATGTACGTAAATAACCGAAACGACGTTCTTGTCTTCTGGTTTCTTTCCACTTTTTGCTTAGAGCAACCCTGTCAATGCATTTATAACAATGCATCACATATGTGGAATGCATAAATGCCATAGTGGTACTTTTAGGTCGAAGTCAGGGCGTCAAAGATGTATTTACCTCGGTCCACTTTCTAAACTTCTTTATGCTCCGAGTTCAAAGCCAACTGTCCCTATTGATCCGTCACCGCTTGGCGTGTTTTTGTACCCACGACTGCCTGGGGGACGTCAAAAAGGCCCCCCTGTTATCTCAGGGTCTAACCGTCAGGTCTAAACCGGTCTGCCTTCAGTCGATATCTCTGAGTCTTGCGATTTAGAAAATACTACGCTAGCTCTAGTCCCGTGACTGGTGACGTCACAGGTCACCAAAAAAGGTGTAACACGACATCGAAAAGACTAACAACGGTTCGTATATTATATCATCAGCAATACTGGTCTTAAAGCCCTAAACTGGGTGACTAACGAGAAGCCACGATCCTCTGTATCAGAGGCATGCCAAAATTTCGAAAAATGTTAAGTCAAGGTCAGCCTAGGTCAGGCGAAATACTGGTCCAATTTACATGCAAAAAATCGATCCTTACTCGCAGCCGTTTTGATCCACGTGACAAAAAGATTGGAAGTGAAATCTTCTGATGATCATTGTTGCATTACCTGCTTTTCATGATCATGATTTCATTCATCACTCAATGTCAGTCTAGGTCAGGTCAAATAAGGTTGCATTACTCTTCCTGAACAGAACTTAAATGGCCTCTCGTGGTAATCCCATCTGATCTGTGTCCTCTTTGTCATGTCAAGGCCAAACCAGGTCAGGAGAGATAATCATTTTTTTTTTTCCGATTAGAAATAATAATTACTCTTTGCTGCTATTGCACGATCTTCCACAGACAGTGCTATGTTCCATTTTGTTTTACATCTTTTTATGGCGTGACTTGATTTGACCTAACGTTGCATTTGGTGAACCGTGCTACGAAACCGATATAGATTTGCTTGTCTGGCTTGAACGATGAGGAAGGTCAGCGGCAACCATTTCTGTTACCCACAATGCAAGCCATTTCAATTTCCACCATGCATGTGACCTAGCATGACCTCTGATGCTGACGTGCCATGGTTTTATATCCTTTTGGGGACCGTGTCCCATGTAAATCCAAATAATTCATTCATTGTATTCACGAATATTATTAAACAAACCAGGCATGTTGGCCCCACCGCCCAAAGAGGCGAAATCATGCATGCAAGGACTCATTTATGACGTCATATCTCCCTGACCTGACCTAGCGTTGAAATGGTTTTGATGTCAAAATATATAACATTGATTGGCAAAGGATTACTGAAAGTTTGTTTCGATTGGGTCCAACGGTTTAAAAATTATTCACGACAAGCCGAAGGGATTCCCTATTTGACATCCCCTATGCGGTGCCAGATTAAAGTTGTAACACAAAAAATCCTGATTAAACCCGGCATTGACTGGGGTACTCCGCCACCTTCCATTGACTGGGGCGAGACGTTTAAAGAACTCTCTGTCTATCTCAAGAACCATTTGTCCAACTCCGCTGATTCAAGCGGCAATCGACAGCGCCGAACCTTACGGTCCTGTGACATACATTGTTCTAGTCTTGGACCAACGATGACGTCACATATGAGGTCAAAGACGAAAAAGTGGCCATTTATTACAGAGTCGCCTAATAACAATGAAAAACAGAGCGAGTCTGGACTTTGTGAGGCAATATGTTCCTGGCAGCTCAGTCTCGCATTCCAACTGCCACCTGACCCAATGTCATAAAATGTCAAGGTCACTGGTTTGGTTAAACGTGTCCTCCGTTGTAACAAGTCACGCAATACATGTTTCCTGGTCATTTGACACGTAGATTCTAAAAAAGGTACTTTCAGAGAGTCTTTGGCACAAGAAAAACATCGAAATGGCCCCAGTTATTGTGCACATGTAACATCGCATGCGCACATGTACATGTAGCATATCGTGCATATGACACATTTTATAGTTTCAGACCTGGACCACCATAAGCGCGCTGGTAACCTCCCTCTGACGCCTCTGGCTAACGCTACAAGCCGGTTTATCCTATGTTCCACATTTCCACGGAATGTTGCAGCGGCCGATTCTCCACACCAGTCATCCAGAAGGTCACGCAGACGCCACCACTTGCTAAGGTGAAATCTGCATAAGACCATCAAAGGTCAAACTACGAAGAAAATACAGCAATTGTGCGAGAAACTGCTGTGTGGGCTGTATGTACCGTTCATTACCAGAAAATTCGATTATCCATCTGGCCATATCTAAACAATGTTTTATTCGGTACCCTTTCTAAGATGTATTCTCACTGGATCCGTAGGACGAAAAATTCACATTTGACCAACGATGTTCTAGCATGAAGTTAAAGGAACCCCATATTGAACTTTCAGATCATGCTGGCATGCAATGCAAGCCACAGTCACCATACATTGTAAAAATGCCGACTATACGGTGTTGAAAAAAAATGAATGTTGAATCGTAAAACATGGTCGTCTTTATCGTGTCATTAAGACATCACCTATGACGATCTGGTTTCCAAATTTTTGGCACAATGTGCACAGCTGATGTAAAAAAGGTGCTGAAAGTCTTGGAACATTGCGTTTATTTATTTGGTCATTTGGTTTCATTTCTTCATTCGTTTTTATTCATTTCTAAGAGATGCGCCAGGGGGAGGCGTCAAACGCCCCCTCCCCCAATGGAAGGCGGGCTAACGAGTCACGGATTGCTTTTCGCACGCAGAAACCGTTTACACATGGCGTCGCATTACCGGTTACGTTATCTCCTGCATCCATTCCTGACAGTCTCCAGACAATTTATAATCTAGTATCGAAAATGCTGCACTTCGAACATTTTGCGTCTCCTAGACCTCGTTCGCTTTGCTCATTGGACGTCGGCTGCCTCGCGATGTTATTCCCGTTAGGAGCTAGCCACTCAGGGATTTAACACAAGAACCACTGGAGGACAACATGTCATGCCCCAATGCCTGTTGACGTCTGTTTGCAAAGTAATCGCTTCTATATGTTCTCAGCAACATCCATGTCTTTGGCTTTCTTTGGTCCGGTTCTGTTTAGTTTGGAGAGAAGATTCCCGTCGCCTGGCGTGACAGAAACGTTCCGTTCGAGCATGTCAGACTGTGTTTACAGCTCGAGTAGCCGTAGTGAAGGCGAATTTGGTGAAGCAGGGAAAAGATATGAAGCATTCGGTCATGCATGCATTACCTGATGTCATTCAAACCACGCTATTGCCAGTACACGTTCTAGCTTTGCTGTCAAGCGATTGTCGGTTTTGTACCATTCAGATGTGGACCAGAGGCTTTCCTAGGACTGAGCCAAGCCTCCGTTTAAGTGGCATGGTGCATGTCCTCCAAGAAACGGCAACACCGAAAACTGAGACATCGTTCTTTTGGGGGAGACCCATTGATTTGCAGAGCATTTCCAGACTACATTTGGTACGATTTCTTTCGATACCCCTTTTCTTCTTCAACGATGACAGCGAAAGTTCTTTTACATTCACTATCGCTATCTTAACGGCAAGAAAAAAATATTGCGAAAATGGAACATCCACTATCTAAACGGCGTCGCATACATGTATAAACGGTGTAAAAAATCGCAGGTGTCGTATTGCGCATATCGATCTATGAACCGATCTGACCATATTGCATCATTAAGCTGTAGTACCTTTCCAAACTCTTGTTCAATGTGTACCCCAAAAAAACCGAGCGGCTCCTGCGTGACGTGATTACCACGAACCGAGAGCTGACTCTTACCAGACGATGGAAAACTGGCTATGATACAAACATTTTAAAATGTCTCTTGAGCACATGTCAGAAGACGCATTCCAATGCTCACAGCCAACATACATATACCGCATGTATCCGCCAAATAAATGCTTTTTATCTATGTCGAATAACGGACTTTGTTATCATTAAGGGATATCAATAGTTTTATCATCATTATCATTATTAGTTTATCATTTCTTTTTCCATTAAGACCCTCCTTTATGTTGCAGTTTTACTCATTCTCTGGCTGCCAGATTTCATGATCCACTTATACACCTCACTTACTGAATGTTTTTGTTGGGACTGCTCAAGCTCTGACTAAATTTGCTGGAGCTGGAGGCTGGAATTTCTCCGCAGTGCAGTATGGTTTTGGTGCCGACTGCGATAAAAATTGCCCGCTTCCAGCCTCGTGTACCCATTCAGCATGATCTAAATTACCTTTCCCAACGTCTTTCACTAGCATTCACCAAACTGCGCATAACTGATATCGTGAGGGGCACTGACAGTGTGACGACGCTGTGCCGTCTGGTGGCAGAATTATGCGGCTGAAAAAAAATCGGGAGGTCTGGTATCAGACCCCATCGAGTCGCCGGTCAATGCTTCTTTGTTCGCCGGGGCCGCTGTTTGTTTTGTGGCATGATGGTTGGGCATTGCGTGAGGTACGCATTAACAATTGTCATCATGTGGCATAAGCCGCGTGCAGAAGAAGCACGCGACACAAGAGCATGTTTGTGATGAGACAGATCTAGAAAATCGATCAGACAGATCGGGTCAAATTCTTCTCGGTTGCTGAAGACGACTACATCCCATCGCTTAATTTATGAGGCTCCCCTACCTCACTGCAGCTGTTCTGTTAATGCTGCTAAGACCGGGAGAGTGCAGACATAGTTTAATCGCATCACCAAAAATACGTTTAACTTGGATTTTCCTTTTTATTCGGCTCGTCTCAGTAGCATCTCTCAATTCATGGTCTGCCAAAGGTAGCCTGTAGGCCTGTTTGGATAAAAAAAAATCGCCAGAAGGAACTGCTTGGATGCCATTTTGGTATCAGAACCCGTTCTAAACACAGCTTGTATGGAATGTTACTTCACGGTCCAAATACGGTGGTGCAATTACATGCAACGACTGAATTCGTGACAAATGCTTAACCGCTGGGCCACGTTCACGGTAACTATAGCAACAGCTCAACGGTCACGATATCAAGTTATTGTTAACGTTCACTACGTGACCATCATTCTGCAGCATATCAACCTAGCAATTGCTCATAAAGACGGAAACTGAATCTATGTATCGATGTCCCAAAATTGCGCGGCGACCTAATCAAGCTAAATTACGCTCATTATAATAAGCAATAAAAGACAGGGTAAAATTCATACACAAAAAAGCCGCGTCAAAATTTATTCACATCCGTCAGGAACATATCTTAAGAGTGCCATAGGTAATTTGTTTTTCCACTTACTTTCTCATATTAAAATGAACGTAAGAATTATCGGGAAGACGACAAAGAAACTGATGGAAGCAAATAATGCGCTTGTCTTTAACAGTATATATATATATATATATATATATATATATATATATATATATATATATGTTTGAACTACAGCTTCAGTTTTAAACGGAAGCCATATTTCATTTTTTTCGGAGGCATCTGACCAGATCGGTTGTCTTGCAGTAGTCCAGTTCGGCGTCTGTCAGACATGGTGCTTCTGAGTCCGAGTCAAGGTCGTGCCTGAATAGTTGATCCACAGTCCGAGCAAGAGTCGGAAGGCCTGGGTCCAAGTCCGAGCCCGAGTCACGTCTGAACAAAGGGATTCCGTGTCTGAGTCTGGGACGAGAAGACCTGAGCCTGTGCTCAGATAGCAATGCGGTCCAAGCCATATTGCCTACTTTTTGGGCCTTTTTAGCGTCTGATGTGTCTGAATATCAGTATAATTCGGGGTCAGCTTATCAGGTCTGGTTCAGCTTAACCACGTCTGGTTCAGACCTGACTGCATCTAAGTCTAACTCGCATTCAAACTTGCTTGATTTGAGTCTGGGCCCGAGGTCAGCATCTTACAGTTCTGTGCAGTTAAGTCTTACTCTAATTCGGGATTTAATGTGCTGCGACTTTCATAGCTTGAATCAGGGTCCAGCTCTGGCACGAGTCCAAAAAACTTGTCAGCCCAAGTTTGATTTCTGTTCAGCTGAGACCTGTATCTGGACTCGGCTCAGATTAGTTATGCCATAGCATGATTTCGACCAGAAACAAAGCTAGGTTACCTGCTGCTAGATTTACTCGTTAGTGCCGTTGCTTCAGCTCTGATGCGTATCTGAAGCAGTTTGTACATTTCAGTCAAACTGGGGTCTTGAAATGACCAGAAAAAAGCATTTCCAATTTTGGGGTGCAAAAAATGGTAACCTCTGAGATCATGTGGTAGTGGTATATCAATTTGCGTTTGAATCCCCAGCCAACACCTTCGTCCTCGAAATAGAAGGCACTGGGTAAAATGACACCGATGACTGGGAAGTGACGAAACACCTGAGTGAATCATGGCCTAACACTGTACGGACAATAAATGTCATGCATGAAATCAGCATGCGTCATAGCCCCCAGTGTTGACCCATCGAACGTTTTTTTTCGAGATAAGTTCGCAGAAGAATCCAACAGGCCTAGATCGTTACCAACCGCTTACTTACACTACGCATTTTTGCGTCAGCATGTCCACCGGGGTCCTCATGTGTGGTTACCAACTAGAAGTCGATCCCGAAGCAATACCATCGCTCGACGGGGCTCAAACCTCGCTGCGCTTTGAGGAACAACAGCCCACTTGAGCATGACGAAATACAATGTCGAATGTTTAGGTCGGCGACGCGAGACCGAGCGGCGGCTCTGGTTGTTTGCGTATTTGAACCAGACGCTTTTTCGGGAACTCACGGTACAGCGATTCCGTTCCAGCGCAAAGCTGCCTCATGATGTCACTATGAAAAGAAAGCACACCCAAAATAAGATGTTTAACCCAGATGATCCAGATATCGCTATACAGACAAGTCCATTCTGAATGTGCCTCCGAACACTGATTCATTAACTTGCGTGGGCAATTTGATACAGTCCGCTGCAATGTTCGCAGCCAAATCGTCTGTGAAAAGGGAAGTCCGGATGTCGTTAGCCACCCAAAATGACCAGCGTCGCGGCTAATACGGTCGCATGATCCAAGCATCACCTGGACACCTCGACTGGAACTGCACCGAAGGCACTTGCCTGGAAAGACCGCAGTCTCCAATACGGCCGTCCGCTGTCCAGCTCGCTGACAGCGACGGTGACCTTTTGGCCCGCGGCGGCCGCATCCGGGTCTGAATGTTGTCCTGGGGCCGGGAGGACGGTTAGCCCCGGTGAACACTGCCAACTGGCGACCCGAGTGACCAGAGTTGTTCCCAGATGAGAGCCGGGCGCGGCGTTCTCCGCATCGAAAACCGGCCGAGGACGGCTGCGGCTGGGCGAAGATCCACGCCAGCGACCTTTTCACCTGCGGCCGCGCCAGGAGCCCCAACTTTCCAGTCGGGAAGTTAGCCGCGGCGCGATTTCTGGGATGCTCCGCGGCCGACTGGGCACGCAGTGTGCAGACGGTGGAGCCCGCCGGCGCCGGAGACCGCGCTGGCCGCCGGCCCGGCCCCGCTGGTCCCCGGGGGCAGGCCGCCGGCGGGACAGCAGCGCCCGGCCACACTCAGTCAGATTGACTACAGTCAGAGTGGGTGTTGCGTAACGGCGAGTCACGCGGAGCAATGCGCGGGCTTATGTGTCCGCTGCCAGACTGAGCCGGCGGACGGGGTGACTGGTCTGCTCTCTGGTAATCCAACATCCGGTTAGCTGCTGCCCGGCAGCCGCCTAGTATCCAGAAGAGCATATCAGCAGACAGAGTTCTCCACAGACGGGTGTACTGGGGGCCGGCGTCATTATCCAGTCACTCGCAAATATTGGTTTGGACGCCAAGAAAATATTTTCAACTATTTCCAACGCCTTGTTTTCTTAAAATCAACCGTTTTTGGATACCCTTTAAGCTCTTCTTGAAAAAAACATGAAGCTGAGACGACTGCTCTGAAAAAACAAATAATTAACCCGGCACCAGATGGGGCATTAATACTAATAAATGTCAAACGTAATAGTTGTTTTTAAAAATCATAAAACATGAAAATGTTATAATTATATAAAAATATGATATATGTAAAACATGAAAATATTGCAATAAAATTTAAAAAATATAGAGATGTTAAGAAAAGAATAAATAATAATAATAATGAACCCGCCACCCGCAGCAGTCTGTGGGGTTAAAACAGTCCCCGTTGAATCTTAGGAACAATGACTAAGATCCAGATATTTCCAACGACAATCGTCAGGACGTACCTTTCTCATCTCCGGATCAGAAAGACTTATGGTGATATGTCACATGACAGGCTTAGAAAATGTTAAAAGTTATGGCTGAAAAATACGCGATGCTTTGAGATCAAGCAAGCGCAAGAGATGAGTTGAAATGCTTGGCAGTCATAACAAAGGGAGGATAGGTCCCTGCACATCGTGCATTTTTCAGTTTTCGCGAAAATACATAGGCGAAAATATGCGCGTGAAGTTTTCAGACCTACTGTGGGTCTTTCCCGGCCGGCTGTGAATGTTTTCCGCCTCCATGTGAATCTTTTCCGGCCCGCTGTGGAGAAGCCATTTATATTTTTGCTTTCACTTGTTCTCTTTTTACATCAGTGCACCAGTTTGTTCGGACACTGATGAATCTGATACGAAACCCACAAAGCATGTGTTTGGAATTTAGGGTGAAACAAAGCACAAACGCAGCACATCAGCAGGTTGAAACAATCAACAGAACAAATGCTGACAAAAAGACGTTTCCATTTTCACCGACGCTCACTGAGCGCGCTTTTAGGAGAGATCTTTCTCAGCGCATTGCCTGCTGTCTGCTGCTCAAACGTGGTTGGTTATCTCAAAGCCAGAACAGTTGTTGAAACTATATTGAAGGCTGGGGGTGGAAGTAGAGTTCTGTGCACTTGGTGATGTTGAACTTTGTTATAGAAGCAGTGAAACTGAATCAGCTCCCGTCAAATCTGCAGTCAAACTGGGCCAACGCCTTGGGGTCAGCTGGGTATAAAATTTATTATACTGCAAATACTCGCGCAAATGCCATGTGCAGGAAAAATCTTCCTACCCTCGCTGCGAAAGAAACTAAAATTCAACTCTGTTTTTCTACATTTCGGCACCTCGGGCCCTACGATCCTCGGTGCCCCTATTAGAAAAAACCATGGCAAATTTTAGTTCCTTTCCTGGCCCAGGGCAGGAAAACATATTGGCGTGTATGATATGATGCCTTTAATACAGTAGAAGCTATCCTAGAGTAGCCTGTGAAAGTCTTACAACTTGAGATTCTGACATTATGACTAGATTTGTGTCAATGACGGTGAGTCGCTAAGAATGTTATTGTGTCCCTGAGGCTTTTTTATTCAGATTAGGTTCTCTCATTCTCTTCCTGTGTTGTTTCAGTTTACGATCACATGCTCATTATACAACACGATCGTTACGTCTAATACTACTAATAGCACTGGCACAGCGAAAGAGGGGCCGAGGGCCGCCCCCAGGACTGCCTTTGTTATGCAAACCATTGCACATCGTCTTCTCAGCAACGGTTTTCGTATGATTTCAGTTCACACTGCGCTCCCCCCCCCCTTAAGGAAATCCTGGCTGCGCCCCTGACTAACAGTTTGGCGAACAGCAGCAGCGCCCAGCCGGTGCCGCCCGCCAGCGCCCGGCGGCAGCCGACCCAGCCGACCTCAGGCGGGCCAGCCGGTGCCGCCCGCCAGCGCCCGGCGGCAGCCGATCCAGCCGACCTCAGGCGGGCCAGTCCGTCTAACGCATATGGGGTCGTAGAAACATGAGGATATAGTTGGTGTTGGGTCAGTACGGTTTCTGCATGTCATAGTCGAAAATAATCATGACCGGGGATTCCGATGAATCTCAGCTGCGAGAAAACCAGTCGCATGTTTCGATCGGCAAGTTATTGTCAGTGTGTCGCTCAATCTGGCCATAGAAATAACGAATAATTCTCGCCGTTAGATTTTCTGTCCTGCACATGATGGTGCACAATTTGCTGTGTTACTATTGGAGGCATAATTACCGAATAAATTCTAACCGCGCGCCGGTCGGCACACGAGGTCACGAATCGTTCGACAGCATGATACTATTTTGCTTCTACTTTCGATCTAATTCAACGCAGGCAATATGTCTGACGTCACTATGTTTCCAGTTGATCAACTACAGGTACTGAAAGTTTGGTGGTCTCATCGTGTATGGTTTGGACGCAGTCAGCAAAAACAACAAAACAGATGGGGGATAACTTTCACTCCTGGCGCTCGCGAGTTTAACGAAACGAAACGAAAAAAAGTGTAGACAAACGCAAGAGTCCCAGCAAGGGCGTCTACATCGGGCACAAGACAAAAAGTGTCAGCTATTTGCGGAGTGACGAAGTCCATACGAGTCCAAGTTTTCAAGCTACGATAAAGATCCTCCAGCTCTATCTGATTTGAAGTCTGGGAGAAAATACTCTGCATTCGGAAACGCTTTGTTGGCAGGACTACACCGGTGATAAATAAAAATAATAAATGAGGAGTGCGATATAAGTAAGCAGAACCACGTGTCTTTACTTACGTATTTAATATGAATAGTTAGTGGGGCTGCTGGTTTGCAGTCGTCGCGGCCAACGGAGGCTGCTGATTCTGCCTTGGTAGACTGTACCGCAATGCTTCCTGCGCAGGGCAGCGCAGTCTAACATTCGATGTACACCGGTTTCAGTATCTTCATCAAGGGATTCCTCGCGTAGCGACTATTTCTCTACTGCCTTAGGCCAAGCAAATTGTGCAAGGAAGTAAAGGATCCAAACAATCGCTTTCAAAATTACCAAGCCCTCCCTTTTTTGTAGAGGTCCGATGGTTTGGAACGCGATGTCTAAACACATTCCTAGTAGCTATGATGTGCCAGTATGAAATACCGTGTTCAAGAAACGCTTAACTTTAACTTTCCATATTTTTATTTCATTATCCCTCCTGGTGCATTGTTCCTTTTACTTTATCTGGATTTCTAGTTACGTGTTTGGATAGTGGAATGCCACCAACATCTGATGAAGCTAAATAATGAATTTGGTTTTGACTTTGTTCGGTATAGCCTTGGGAGCCTTGCAGACCTGTACCGTACTCTGTCAAAACTGTCTCTATGAAAAACTTATGTCACGAGCACATGATTTTAAACATTGCGTAAGCATGCTCCTCTTCACCTAAGATAGTCATTAATATTCATCCACTGGCTTTTTTGCATGCACATCCATGCAGGTGATGGTTTCAGCATCTTGTGAAAACAAATTTCATCAGCATTTAAGGCCCTTTACTTCCGGCTATCCCCCACTTAAACTCCTACCCGTTTGGCTGCATTTCGTCTTACGTTCCTTTCATGTTAACAGCAATGCAAGTTGCATCGCTATTCGTCGGTCTAAACAGCATGATTGTTTTCATCTTCCTGGTTATACCACAGAAGAAGTACACCGCATAATATTCACTCAAACGGCGCAAAATACTTTTTGGTAGCGTTCTTTGCCATTGAGGTCTTTTCAAAAAAAAAGTCGGCAACAAGTGTGCATTTTGAATTCAATAAAGATATTTTCTGTTGAGCTCAAAAAAGTGTTCGAATAAAAAGGTCCGAAAACCACCAAAAGAGCTAACGTAATATCCTTTACGAGTAAATTCATATACTTGGGAAGCAGCGGTAAGCCACTCAAACAACTGGCGCATGGTAAGGTTTAAAGTTTCAAATAGTAAACACCCAGAAATTGGGGAGATGAAATGTCACTGCTGAAAATATATTGAAATACGGGAAAGCACGTCGTCTGTGGTACCCAGCACAAAAGACGTCTTTTGGAGACTTGCATTCCCAAGGGCTTATGGTACGCAGATCTTTCAAAACTTCGAAACTTTCGAGGTTTTGAAAACTTGAAGATCGTGGTCAAAAGACAGGATTTTCGATAAACAGCAGAAAATGACATTTTTGGCACTGAAAACAAAAGGAGTGATATGTGAACGGTATCCACTAGATAAAGGTAATTTTAGACTGCTGCTGACCTAAACATGAAATTTTCATCGTATTCTTTGCCGATGTAGGTGCATACTTTGAAAGCATCCACTTGTCATACGTATCCATTAGGAAGCCACGCACTGTCAGGATAGCGGTTATCGTCTTGAAACACGATCAAAGAAGACCACCAGCCAGTTCCTGGTAATGCTATTAACGTGCCGGGAGGTCACTGAATGCTCCTCGCGTGACAGCACACTGCAGCCGGCACGAGCGGACAGATGGCCCGACCCTCTCAATATCCCCGGCTCCAAACACACACGCGCGCGCGCCTCGACTGGGCTTATCTATCGAGCAGTGGCGAGACCAATGCGACAATGGCCGCGCCGTCAAGCTGGCCAAACTAATGACGGCACCGAGACGGGCTGTGATGTTCCGCACGCGCTGGCCTCGCCGGCTCGGCTAATGTTGGCCGCAGTGCACCCTGTGGTCGCGTCTGCACTGCAGCTGGAGGAATGTCAAAGGAAACAAACAATAAGACACAGCTGGCTCAGGGAACTGCACTGGGTGCAGCTGAATAGGTTACTTTCCTTTCTCAGATAAAATGGCGTGGTTTAATGGATAGGGGCAATCGACATATTTTTCGTAATAGGATTGGACCACGGAAACAATGAATATGAGCATATCTTAAGGAGCTTGATTACTGGTTGTGGCAATTTAATTGCCTTTGAAAGTAAAGCATGAAGGACTGATTTAGAATATGGCTTTGTTTGGTATCAATGCGCCTGTAGAATCATTGCACTGAGACGTATATCAATCATTATCAACCATAGCTATCACATCACTCAATACCCAGCTTATAACCAAAAGGGTAGCTGCTGAGGGTGATAGAAGTGGTATTTATTTTGTTCGAGGTAAAAACCAGTGTGTGTCTAAAATGCATGTACTCGTATCTTTGAGTATTTGAAACTGGAGATACTCAGGTGGGATGGCTTCATGATCTGCCAAATAATCCAGATATTTGAGAATAGCAATTTCTTTGAATCAGCCTGCAAGCCAGGAGATGTTATCGTCATAGTTCCAGTTGAAATTGATTTTGGGTCTTCTGACTTCTTTATTTTTTCTGTCTGTACCGTTTCTGCTCTGACGAAAGCCTCTCATACTAGTGTTATTGTTCGGAAGTTCTTCCTTTCCTATTCGGAACCAAAATCCCGCCAATCTCACTGTTTCAATGTAAGCCGTCCATGCAATGAACACGAGTGTTGTTACTGAGTTGTGCGGCTTTGACTGAGCTGTGATTTTCCATCTCAGATGCGTTTCTGTACAAAATCAGCCTCGTTTTGGCAAGCTGAGACCACCAGCGGGCGGCTCCAGTGGGTGGGCAACAAGTCGGCACTTCGCCTGGCTCCAGGCGTGCAATGCGCTCGAGTGGCCTGGTCGACTCCGGCCGCCCTCGGCCGCGGCTCAGGGCGGCTGGACTGAGAGCGGTGCGCGATACTGTGCTGAGCCGACCCACCTTCGATAGCTCGACTAATCACTTCCACGCGCCACTCGCCGGTATCACCGCGGAGATGTCTCGCCTCGTGATGTTTATCCCGGCAACTGCAGCGACGGTAGCTGTAACGGTGGCTAATCCATTTAATATCAGGATAATGAAATATTTTGTCACCGCGGGTTCCACAGACAGAAGTCTGCGCCGCAACCAGCCGCAGCAGCCATGTTCAGTCTAAATTATGGGCCACACCCAAGTGGAATATTTACTAGCAATGTCATTTAAGCAGTGTAAAAAGCAATGAAAAGCAATGTGAAAAGCAACACTCACTAGCAATGTCATTTAATCAATGTCATTTTAGCAATGTCATCTAAGGTAGTGGTCGGCGCGCATAAATGCTCTCTCGGCGACTGCTTCCACCCTGTGGTACAATGAAAACGTGGCCAGCCAACCCGAGGCGAAAAGATACGCGCTTCAGAGTAATCGCGTGATTGACGGCAGAGGCTCTGGGGTCTGATCGAGATGACGCTACCGAAGACGGCACACCTTAATTAATATCATCGGATGTTAAATGAAATGCGCTGTCAGTAGAGAGATTATGGAGACGATTTCATCCTTTTGGACAATATTATATCTGTTGCATGTAGATGCATCTCGAACCATGACAAGATGTATAACAAGGAGAGAAGACACCGAATGGCAAGCAAATATCTTGTCACAGCCTCTTCCATGTCGCAAATTGCTGTGTTTTATCTGGTATGCATGGTGTGATGTCCGCGTCTCTATGTCTGGAGTCGGCCTCTGATTGGCTGCCGGCCAGTAGCCGGTTGCGCCTTCGGGCGAGGACAGCTTGACCTTGACCGGGGTCGGGCGGCGCGATTTTTGTTAACGGTTTTGGAATAAAAAGGACGGAGACTGAAAGCGTGTACTGAATGCGTTTCGGTGTGGTGTGCGGCTGGAGTGCTCGGAGATGCGGCACAGCACATGAGATACAGATCCAGTTCCCCGTCAGAGCCACCGAATATTTGTAAAACGGGTCAGGAAGCGCAATCCGCTGCACTGATCCCGCCACTGTGCCGTTCCTTTCACAATGACCAGCAGAAGCAACCACTGCCCGGAAACGAGCACGGCAGACCGACACGAGACGCTGCGTCCGCCGGGTGAGCGCCAGCCGAACGACTGACCTCTGTTTCAGGAGAGATGGCCCCGGCCGGCCTGACGGCTGACCTCTGTTTCAGGAGACATGGCCCCGGCCGGCCTGACGGCTGACCTCTGTTTCAGGAGACATGGCCCCGGCCGGCCTGACGGCTGACCTCTGTTTCAGGAGAGATGGCCCCGGCCCGCCTGACGGCTGACCTCTGTTTCAGGAGAGATGGCCCCGGCCCGCCTGACGGCTGACCTCTGTTTCAGGAGACATGACACCGGCTCGCCTGACGGCTGGCCTCTGTTTCAGGAGACATGACACCGGCTCGTCTGACGGCTGACCTCTGTTTCAGGAGACATGACACCGGCTCGTCTGACGGCTGACCTCTGTTTCAGGAGAGATGGCCCCGGCCGGCCTGACGGCTGGCCTCTGTTTCAGGAGAGATGGCCACCGGCCCGCCTGACGGCTGGCCTCTGTTTCAGGAGACATGACACCGGCTCGTCTGACGCTCCTGCTGGCAGTCTGCGTGACGGCCGTGCTCACTTCGGCCGCTGGCAAGTCGATAGAGAAGCAGATGACGTTCCCCCAGTACGCTGCCGGGGATCACGAACTGGACGTGAGTCTGACAGCCGACGATGGCGCTCTTGCGTGGACCGAAAGAGCGCTGTCCAGCCTCCTTTTTCTCACTCGCTTACGTTTTGTACATACGGTAAGGGAAAGAGCCGGCGTAGAACTGGACATACCACAAGGGAGAGTTTAACACAATGTCTGTCTCCTAGAGCCGACAGCTGACGCCAGAGCTGTGTGTAGACGGCCGAACCTTACTGGTGTGCTCGGTTTAGTTTCCGATGAGTTTGGTAAATGATTCTGTGACTACGTGACGACATTAGCGCTGGATGCCGTGAGATAGGCGACCGCTGCTGCCGCTCAACAGCTGTCCCCTTCCGTACGTTTCCGGATGTCGGAATTCGAAAACATTTGAGACGTTCTTACAGGGGTGCGAAAAGCCAATGAACACATTCTGCGAAGGCGCCCATTTTAAAACACAAAGGGAGCCGAACATTTGCAGGGTATTAGTGAAATCAAAGTTTTCGATAGCCATACCTGTCTTTAAACGTACAAAACTATCAAGCGGTCGGCAACGTGAAATTATTCTGAGTTTTCAAAGTTCCTACCGCTGACATATCTTTCCGTAATAGGCAGTTTTTGAAGAGACGACAGATATCAGCATTTAATGCGGTGGAATACGGCTTTTGTTCGGGAAACCGAGCGATGTTGTGTATCTTCTCGACTGACAAAACTGGAGTCATAAAACATCCTCTAGGACCCGCTTGAGTTCTGAAATTTTCTTGAGATGTCGGAGACCACAACGCTGGGAAATTGGAGAAGAGGTTGTCCGACTGCAAGCTTCATTTGTGGCGGTTTTTACGCCATACTTTTCCATTTCTTATATGCATGCCATTTGCGCATTTCTGAAGTACCAGCGTGAAAATTAAAACAAAAATTTGGTTCTTTCATCAGTTCTAAAATGATTAACATCACTATTTCTGACCCCACTGCCGTATGGGAGGTTGGTTCAGGGCCCCTCCGTTTTTTCTGCTTGCCATTTCCAGGATATTTGAAGCAGTTTTAAAACGTTGATCACCTTTACCATCTGTTCTTCTTACGTGTTATGCTAAATTTTCGTATTTTAATTCTGACCAGGAGAGGAACCAGGCCACGTTTTTAGCAGGCGCCTCAGGTCATTTTTTGCACTGTTGAAGGTAAAAGAGAAATAGCTGCCAAAAATATTTTTTTAATGAACTTAGAACCGCTCATTTGTGTATGAGTTAATAATTCGGAAAACATGCATAAGCATTTTTGTTGACATCAGATAAGTTAAGAAGATTAGGTCAAAATCAAAAGTCGAAATGCGATTTTATGTGAGTGTTTTTGACACTAGTTTTTAAACAGAATTTCGGAATCCATGTAGCTCAGCACGGTGTTCTCTATTTGTATTCTAAGTTTCATGTCCATATCAGGTTGGAAACACTATGAAATAGTTCAAATGTCATTCCAAGGAACCTTGAGGTCATCCGACTTCATTTAAGGACAAAGGCCGTAAGCTGACCCGATAAAAAATGCAACCATGGAAGTTTGCCCTTGTTTATGCCCCTGGCGCCGCCTGTGCCAACATAATACGAACATCGTAACACAGTTTGTGCTTGAGAAGTAAAGAGTGGTTGGAAGAAGCTTGAAAAGGCATTTAAAAGCTTTTCGGTTAATTTCGCAAAAAAATATTCCTCACATTTTCCACGACCTGTCAACGGCTATGAACTTTTTCAAAACTCTAAATGTATGGGCCAAAGGGAAAGTCCCGTCGTTTGTCTACCGATTCATGCCAATTGCATCAAACAGGCCAATAAACATCGAAGTCATAACAGGCAAAAATGCGTATTTTTTGGCTTTGTGTCCCTGCATTCACCCCTCACAAGATTTTCATGACTTATACGATAAGGAAACCGTGCGCCTTGGCGAATCGACGTCGTTTTTTCTGATCAAAATGGAAAATTATTTCTCGAGATCTTGGGGGAGGGATAAGCTCCCCGCTCGTACGAGGATTCCTTCTACTCGTATTGTGCGCATCTTAAGTTAATCAATGGTTGTTGCATGCACAATAAGAGTCGGTTTCCAACGAACGATTGAAGACTAAGTGAATGACGCATGCAAGTCGCGATGTTTCTCATTTTGTTATGATATGATATCTAATATACAAACGGTGATGGTAATAAATGTGTAAGAGTTACGCTTTTATCTCTACTTCAGTGCCCGTTCCTTCCAGCTCATCAAACATGGTTCTGATGATTGAGCTGCATTTTTTGCAATGTTCATAGTCTTTGTACAGCTAACATAACATAATAATTCCATCGTTATTTAACACCGTCGCTGTCATATCAACTTAGACAGCGAAATACTTCCCGAAAGTAGACGTGGAGCGAGTCATCCTTAACCTGTAAAGTTAAGAAAGCAACATCACTTGACTGGTGTTGGATTTCCCATATTATCAAGTGCAGCCATTCAATAGGCCTCTCTTTTTTCCTTCTGCTTCCGTCCCTTTGACGTGCTGAAAAATGGTCCGACAACTTCAACCACCACGGAAGCATTTCAGCATAAACTCCGTTTGGCTGAAATCTTTCCCAAACGCTGAGCGCGGCACCTGCCCGCTGGGCGCAGCGTAAAAGGGTGGCGCGTTTCGCACGGTCGGCCG
Source organism: Capitulum mitella (assembly GCA_030062745.1). Lineage (NCBI taxonomy): Eukaryota > Metazoa > Arthropoda > Thecostraca > Pollicipedomorpha > Pollicipedidae > Capitulum > Capitulum mitella. The sequence goes on from CP099844.1 coordinate 31,353,513, forward strand.
GGGCGGCTCCAGTGGTCGGCCGCTTGACAGGCACCTGTTGACGGCGTCGGAGTGCTGCGCTCTGCTGGAGGCCGATACCCGCTGCTGCTGTTTGGTCCACGCCGCCGTAAACCGGAAGTGAGCACGCCTCTGATCGATAGCGGCCAGTCGGACGCCGCAGACGGTGAAGAGCGCCAGCCAAAGCGGCGTGACGTGACGGACGGATGGTGCGGTGGGCGGCGTGTTTCTTATTTAGGAACAAGCGCCAGGAGATCGTCCTTAGCGGTCCATGGCACGACTGAATGTCGCGAGTGTTGGAAAAATGACCGATTAGCGCGCCAAAAGAATGTGACTAGTCTGGTTGTACTATGGTTGTAAATGGGCCTATGACTCGGTTGCAGGTTTGTGGAACCAGTCTGCTACTATCTACCGAACACGTTTTGATCCTTAATTACTACGTTGGGGTGATGCAAAACGCTGTTTGAATTTCCTATCTCCCTTTTCGGGCTCTGAAATGGTCAAATGTCTATTGGGATGTTCAGTGGGAAACAGTGTGAATGGCTCGCAATGTTAACCACTGTCTACGTTGTGAGGGGGAAATCAAATAACCGAGAATAACAAAATGACAATAAAAATGGTGAGACTGTTGTGCATTGACACTATAACAAACCAAAAGACGTGCATTCGAAATCGCCTATCTACTGATGTCTGTCTTCAGGTGATGGACGACGACGGCACAGCGGAGACGGCGCTGCTCAACTACCTGTACGCTCGCCAGATGCTGCGCCGACTGCGGAAGAACATGGACATGTCGGAGCTGCAGAGGAAACGCTCCTACTGGAAGCAGTGCTCCTTCAACGCCGTCTCATGTTTCGGCTAACTGCGTGGCCGGGGGGCAGCAGCCGAGCGAGGGCGACACGCTCTTCCTCAAGCTGCCAGCTGACGCCGCTGCCAGAGCGGCCGCAGCAGTCCGGGCGGCCGGTGCCGACAGCTTTGGGCTTATGCATTGCAGTCGGTGCTATTTCTACTGACATCGTGGGGCGTCGTGTTAACGGCTCTTAATCGTTTCGGATCTGATGACATGGAACGACTTTTACAGACGGCGTCATATTTCATACACGCGTAACCTGCTAGTCATTATTCCTCCTGAGTGGCAGTGCCAGCTCCTGTGTTGTGTCTGTTTTAGTGCTGGGCTGATTAGGCGTGGTGATGATGCAAATAAACAGATTGCCTTTCTTCCAGTGAAATTGTTCGTAAACGTTTTTACTGTCACGAAAATGTCCCTCTTTTTTTGCTTAAAAAAACTGTCTATCGAATGCGTCAGTGAAATACAGAGCACTCAGCGAGCCAACCTGAATGTTTCTGTTTTACTTTCGACAACGTAAGACGTTCCCAAGTATTTTCCACTGGTCCTTACATACCAGGCGGCTTGCCGTCAGCTGATAAACCATTTCACCCTTCCTCGACACATCAGTGGACTGCACAATGAATTGCGCTTGAAATCTAGCGTTAAACACAGCTATACCAGAGGCAAGCCAGCGCGTTGCATGGTTAATTTCGGATCAAAATCGAAGCTCCGTATCGCACGCAGACCCGTGCACACACTTAACCCGCGCACGACCGTCGGTCCGTTTCGAACATCGGCGACTGGGGGGGGGGACAGTTGATAACCCCCCTCTAACTCACGAACGGTTGGTCGCACGATAAAAATAAGCACACCGCTGGAAAGCTTGTGACGAGTAGAGCTGGCAACTGGTCTCATTTTTAGTTTTAGATAATATGTAAGCCAATTTACGCCCTATATATGTTTTCTCATAGCTGACTGCATGAGACCGAGAAACGGCCTGAATCTGAAGGGCTGTGACTAATAACACATACGTAAAGGCACCAGCGCACAAGTAAATGTCCGCGGATGCCGATACACGTCTTATTTCCCCAGATTTGTTCAATATATACGCCGAAACGTTGAGTTAAAGACACCGTAGTTCTCCCGCCAGCTGTCGGTGTGCGCCGCTGTCGTATGCGGTACCAAATTGACGGGAACTAATTTTAGCGTTCCTTTATTTTCGCGAAAAAAAGACGATCTATTTACATTTTATTTATCTTTGTGGTTCTTGTGATGGTTTCTCATGCTTAAGTTTCGGAAAAATTCATCAGTTGCCAATCTACAAAATTGGCGGAGCTTTATTCGCGACAGCCTGTTTATTCCAAAATATGCTACTTTTTTAGACTTTTTGAGGTCCCTGGTATTACTTACGTCTGTGCAAGCTAGTTCTACCATTTTCTACCCATTCTGAGTACTTCATCGTCGATTTTGACTGTGGTACATTTTGGCCCACTACAGTTACTCTTGACCTGACCTCAGGTCAATGGCTAGAAGTCACTGATACTTTGTCCAATGACGGTAACTAGATGTCTGCTTCACTCCACACTTAAAATGTTATGAAATATCCCGTCAATTTCCGAAAAAAACGGCGATATGTCTTAAAAATGAGCTTGACCTTAGGTCAATGACCCGGAAAATTCCAAAAAAATCTGAGATAGCAGATTTGTTGCATCTATCACGATCACTAGTCCCTGAAAGTATTATTGAGATGTCTTGTTTAGCGAAAAATTTAGAGGCGCTAAACTTTTTTTGACATAGGTCTGTTTGAACTGACCTAGGTCAGGCACCTGACGTGACCTGAGGTCAAAAGTTTGCCACGAGATGTAAAATTGATTGAAGCAAAAGGTACACGAAGTTTCGTGGCTCTGTGTTTGTTGGTTCTCTTGCAATCCCAGAAAAACCTCAGGGGGGCAGTCAACTGTCCCCCTCCCAGTCGGGAACGGGTTAATACTAACATCACTTCCACTCATAAGTAACAGATACTTGCAAGTCGTATTACCATTCACGCAACGGCACACTTGCACAATCTGCAAAATCTGCCAAACACACACTAAGCGCTGTGGAAACTTTTTCGCGGCCGGCAGGTCTTGAACCCGCTCTGTCAGATTTGTCGGATTCACAAACATACGCCCTAACTTCCCAGCTACGACTGTCAGTGAGCAGGCACTATCTGGAAAAGGGATCACTCGGTAAGCTGCAGATATCGCCACGCTACACATGTCGCCAGGCCTGAATGGCAAAAGCGTACACCTCAGCACGTGCGTCCCGCACACACCAGGCGGAACCTATGGACATGCAAAACAGCCACACATGTCGACTGCCACGTATCACGTGCTCCTGCCCTACTAAACTAATCCCAAGGGCATTAGTTTCGCAGCAGTGAAGGACGAGTGTTAACTTTGGGCACCCCGTCTTTCACGTGCAAGCTGCATCCCGTTTCGGTCTGAATCCATCTAAATTGATCGACCAGCTGCCCATCCGCCTTTCCAAACCACCATTGCATAAAACTGCGCCGTCTGCGTCCCGGCAATGAGCACATCAGAAACAGAAGGGTGTAAAAGAGGTGCACGAGCGCCGAATGTGATCCGTTGCACCCTACCTATCATATGGGGTACTGTTCGATAGCCCTAGTGCTGGTCTATCTATCCACCAAATTTCAGATGTCTAGGCCATCTTTGACGCCACTCGGATGTCCACGAGTCCAAATCGAAGCCCATGCCCGTAGATCGCCTCGTGGTACCCACGTGGGTGCCGACCACAGAAACACACAACCGCAAGTGGGGCCCGTGTTGTCACCAAGTCTTGAGTCAACAGCACACGCTGCCTGACCTATAACCGTGATTAACTCAGTTTTGTAGAGGGCAGGCTCGCGCCTCTTGGCACGTGCCACACGTCACAAATAGCTTAGAAACCGACACTTGAATTTGTCTGCCGAGTCGACGCGTCCCATGGTGCCACTGATGTCACGATCGGCAGAAACGTTGCGTCGCAAAGGATTCGGACACTTTGTCACACTGACACACAAACACCTCGATCTGATTCCTTTTTTCGAGAGACTACCATGCATGACCTGAAAATGGAGGCAAAGCAACGCGTTACACGCTTGGTTTGGTGTCAAAATCGAAGTTGTGTATCACACGCAGATCCGTGCCCCCGATTAGTACCAGCATTAACCCTGTGAAACGACAACTGCCGTCCTTGTCATGCAGGTAGAAATGAATCGTGCACTTTCACGCAAACGTAGGACTCCAAGTTCAAGAAGTTGCACACTGAGGTGAATGACATCTTGCCACTAACGTCCTAAACCTTGCTTATCCTTGGTGGCGTTTGTGGCTTTGCAACCCACCTCAAAATTTGGCACCTCCAGCATCAAAGGTTTCTAAATCAAAGGCCTGATCGACAAAGGGGTACACCTCAGCGCGTGCGTCCCGCACACACCAGGCTGCAGCTATTAACAAGCAAAATAGTCCCATGTATCGACTGTAAGCAAGCGGGGCCCATGTTGTCTCGAAGTCTTGGGTCAAGAGCACCCGTCGTTTGACCTGTACCTGTAATGAATTGAATACTGCAGAGGTCCGGTTCGCGCCACGTGGCACGTGCCACAAGCCAATCACTTTGAAACCTACACGGCAATCTGTCCGCCGAGTCGGCGCACCCGATGGTGCCACTTGTGTCGCGATCGGCCGGCGCGTTTGAGCGCCACCGGCCCCGAAACTTGGACTCACACACGCATTGACAAACAGCTCGATCGGAGCTTTCCGGGCGACCGCCACGCATGAAATCTGAATCCGCTAAAAGCGTGCAACGCGATATGGACTAAAAGCGTGCAAAATACCCTTTTACATCTTTCGATTTTGCAAAATCAAAGCAGGCTTGTCTGCTGAATCAACTAGCGACAAGTTATGCACATTCACTCCGCATGGCGCTAGAAACTTTCGTGAAACGATATTAGATGCGACTTACGTCATCTGGCATCTTGTCGGTTCTTCTGACTGCTTGACGGGGAATGATCAAACACCATTTGGTCATTTCGCAATGGCCAGTTTAATGGCAATTACCCATTTATTTCGGAGAACTTTTAAAGGGCAAAACCGCCTGAAAAGCATGCACAATCAGTCCGGATCAGATTACCTATGCTCAAAAACATCGGCCCTGCGCAACTCAAAAGCCCATCATTCCAAGACATAATCGGCGCTGGTCGACAGATAGTGTTGTGGATCTTCAGTTATGTGGACTTCCCATCAATGAACGGTTATGCACCATCCAGGATAGACATGAAAGCTGCTGCAATCATGCGTCCTGGACAGTCGTTGCCAAGTTGTTGATTATCTGCTGACAAGACGCTTGGCGCAAGGCAGGGGTCAGAACACCAAACCGTCACCATGGCCAATGACTGCGCCGCTGTGGTTTACAGTCAAAATTTCTGCCGGCCCGGAGCAATAAACTTCATGGTTTCATGTGGTCGTCCTCGTGAAGGACGGCTTTGGAATTTCTGAGCAAGAAGTTCGGTATGCCCAAATCAGATTTCACATCATCACCCACCATGGTCATTATCAACGTCGCAAGACCATTTTAGGTACAGCTGCCTTCATTTGCATACCCAGCTACGTGGAGATCTTGTCCGAATTAAAATCATGGTGAAAATTGCCATGCCAGTTGCAAAAAGGTAACTGTGCCCCGCATAGTAAGCATTTCAGGATACAAATACACAGCAATGATCGTATCGGCGCTTTTCAGGCCTCCATTTGTCTTACTGCCTTTGAAGAGATGGAGGCCTGCGGATATCGCAGCATTCCACGTGAACCAGCACTTCTGCAACGAAACAGAACCCTCCCGGCCTCATCCGCGAATGGCATTGATCAGACTCCCGGAGAGAACCACCGGCTAAGTCAGGCAACACGCCCAGGTACCGCTGGAGAGTGTGGGCGAGAGCATCCCGTCTTCTAAAGGGATTGATCAAGTTTCTTTCCTTCGGCACAGAGTGAGGTAGCACTTAAGTACATTATGTTGCCACGAAAGAAACATTTCGCTACTTTTTTAGTCCGCAACTCCCGGTACATTCCTATTCTAAACATTCCGATATATGGAATTACACCGACGTGGAAACGTCTAAAAGAGGACTGCCGACACAAGAAGGAGACGTACTTGACAGCTACGCTCCTTTCACCTGCATCACAGCATCCACTTTTAACACGTACACGCAGCTGCATCCATTTGCAATGCGGAATGTAAGTGTCGTTCAGACTCAGGCGACAGACTGAGAAATACGGTCATCGTTCGATTTAGCACACCGGGTCTCCCTTCTGTGATCGATGTTGCACGAGAAAATTTATGTAATCATTTGCCTTCGAAACCAGACTAAAAAGGTCAATGGTGATGCAATGCACCATCTAATGAATGATGAATGCTGAGGAGTGAACATCCAGTGAAAGATACACAAATGCAGCGATTCCAGGCAAGCGCACGCCGTCCTCTGTAAACACATTTATGGCTCAGGATCTTGGAGTTTGATTACGGCGCCAGTATTGAGCCGAAGCGACGCACCAGTTAATTGTCTGTAATAACCCCCCCATGGTATATTGGCTGGACAAGGGAGCCTTTATTTCCGGCGTATATTGGTTTCCCTTTCGAGCTCGTTATTCCCGACGGCCTGATCTGTCGTCTGGTATCCGCTGTCGATCATTGTCAAATTTTCCGGAGAGCCACGAAAGGTTCACTCGTAGCATCCCATGGGCCACACACGCAGCAGGGAAACGGCCATCCAATGGAGCACAGGGACTTTTTGAAGCAGACAAACTTCATTCATCAATGATGCACATTTTTTAGTACGGTAGAGATCGTTTTCGATATTTTCATTCCGCCAAAGATAGTGTTTGGCAAGATGCAGAGATGAATGAACATTATATGAACACGGTCCACCGTTCGTAAAGAAGACCAGAGTGAGACTGAAGTGCAGAATCTGCATGTTTGCGGCCAAAATATGTCACGCACACGTCTGCTTGACTACTGAACGAAATATCACACGGGAGAACATCAAACGGAACAAAAGCATAAGCAAACCAGAAGTATTCATTTCCACGAAACTTGGCGTAAAAAAAGACTCTAGAGATTCTGTTTCAATGCTCTGAAATTCCAGGCAGTGTTCTGCAATGATGCCCAACAAACAAATTTCTGCAGGAGTCAGTGTTCTGCACCATCAGCTCCGTGCTAGTATATAGCTTGCCTCTTTTTTCCTGTCAGACATTTGCTTTCTACATTTAATACATAGGACATAAATGTTTGTTCATTGTTCAAAAAGCATCCGCTCAAAAAAAAAATATTGACCGGCCACCCACTAACACTGGTGTCAGGTCAAACAGAACGCACTCTGGTGGGGCGGGCTCAATCTGTCCCTCCCCCCGTCCAAAAAAACAACGAACTAGAGCCTCGAAATTTGCAGATCTGATGAAGACCATGGAGGAACTCTCTTGCATAGAAGTCTGAAGTCTCTAGAGCATGACTTCCAAAGGGGTAAGAGAGGGCCAATTTCGGTGTGACTCGCAAGACTTTTCCTTGCACCGCTAAAACTCCTGGTCATAGCGCTAAAATGTATAGGTCCTCTTTTTGAAGGGCACACAAAACTGCAGTATAAAGCATATCGCCTGGGATGTTTGGCCCAACACTTATGCTTAAATTTGTACTTCAGCTCAACTTAAGCAATATGGGTATAACATTACAAAGTGTCATATGCCTTCTTTTGTGACCTGTTAGTACATCTTGACGTTGAATTTGAATCTGACACCCAAAAATCACCTTACACGTCACATTTTGGTTACGAAGATTGCACAAGGCCATCTGAAACCAGCCTAGGTCGCTGACCCTAAGTGACCTGAAAAAAATAAAAATCGCGAAGATATTCTTCACAATACGAAACCAATAACCTTCATCCGATGCAACTTTGCCACTAAGTCAAATATTTAGCACCGGTTAATACAAACCTCATTGCGTCCTCAAGCTCTCTCAGAACAGTACGCAGGCATGGTGCGGAATGCCAGACCGCAGCCAAAATCCATCTGATCCATTTCCCCTTGAAGACTATTTTTCCCAATGTGTACTACACCTAGGTAAGTTTGGTTGCTGATTTCGAAATCAGCGTCAAAGACACGATAGAAAGCAAGTTCTTACAGAAAACGGAAAATGTTCTTATGTCAGCGACCCATGATGACTTTATTGAGATCAAAACCACGGGAACGTGTGTTCATGGTCCCCGAAATTGTTTTATGCCATTTTGTCTTTAAATTAGGCATTGAACAAGAAACTGACTGCGTTTTATTTTGCAGTTTTTGCAGAAAAGGGATAAGCGCGAGCATATTTTTGGTCATCTGTCCGTGACCTGACCTGATCTCGACGTGGAGCTTGGTCCGCCATTAGAAGATGAAGCCTGTTATATACGTACCGGTTTGTGGGCTGAGATGATCATAACGCAGGTTCAATGCTCGGTAATCATGTCTGACTTTTGACCTCGACCCGACGTCGTGACCTGATCTTAGATCAACCGATTTATTTTTGTATTTTTTACAGCTAGCTTAACCCATAACAAATTCTTAAGTCTGTCTTTGAAACTATTCGTGACAGTAGTTTGAAGTTTACCCTAAAAATGGCCATTTCTGACAACCATCACCTTGACTTTGACCCGCTCTAACTCAATGATCTTGAACGATCTTAACAAATTTTTTTTTCAATACCAAATAATCTGCTACTCAGTGTGGTATAGCTGTGCCGAACTTTGGTGCAGTTACGCCGCACTGTTCGGGACTTATGACAGAAAAACCTAGGGGGGTGGTTCAAATTGATCCCTGGGGATCAAAAGTTGCTACGTTTCGACACTCTTCCATTCATTATTCAATATTCAGCCACATTTTTCCATTTCGAGTACTCATTTCGAGTACTCATTTCGAGTGCTCAGACGGAGTGAGGGAGCGGTAACAACGAGCCACCGAAAGCATTCCTGCTGGTGGCAGCAATATGACTTTCTGGATGCTTGCTCGCTTGCTGGTTTGGTTGGTTATTTTATGTTTGCTTGGGTCCCAAGCATTTCTGATAACTGCTGTGAGAAGCAGAAGAAATTTGGTATGTACGAAATTTTGCACTTACGAATTGCTTATTACTTAGGGTAAGCTAAAGTTGGATCACCCTTTCCAGCGAGATCAATGTATTCAATCTGATTATGAAACAAGGATCTGTTAGTGAAAAGATCGCGAACATGGGTCTTTGTCGCTTTTGCTTTTGAAATTTCTACGGGAAAATGCAACGACATTGGGACGTTCAAGTGGAATTTCATCCACCGGTGAATAAATAGCGGGCAAGTGAAGTCAGGTGCTGAGACAAATTAGGTCATGGTTCTAAAAGTAACGCGAGTGTTTTTGGGTCTCAGCGGATAGCCGTGTTTACAGTGTTACCGTGCAATTTTCTGAACAAAGGTAAAACGCAGATGACCTGGGACGTGGACAACATAAAAAACAACTTTGATGTCAAGTTGATAGCCGTGACATTCGATTTCATTTTTGAAGTAACGTCAAAAACTTTCTTATATGAAGCAATTCTCGTGACGTCTCCCTCATGTTATACATGTCTTAACAGTAATTCTATTTTGATGTTTATCCCTGATCGCTATTTTTTCAATGATTATTTTCCGCTCAACATATATCACCGTCGATGTTGAGCCTGTTGGATAGATTGCGTTCAATGTCTTGATTTCGAAGCTTTTTGTTTTGGTATTGCGTCATACAATGTTTTGTCTCGTTATCCATCTGTCTGGCAGACTGCATAACTGCCAACTCTTCAGACAGCGCGTGAAAACCATGCTTTTGCTACAAACCCTGGATATGATATGCAATATTGAAATACGCTAATTTTTATGGCACATGTAAGAATTCCTCCACAAAACGAAAATTTATTCGTATCAGAAATATGCAATTAGCTATGTGTGAACAGTGTGTCATAGCATTTGGAATTCGGCAAAGCCAGAAACTGCTCACATTTAAACCATGTGTAATTGCTGGCTTCATCGGCGACTTAGGCTGTCGGCACTCGCTTCCAAGTCCGTCATGAAGGATAAAGACAGATCTAGTCTCCGATTTCCAATAAATGAGTTGGGACGTGTTGGAAAACCTATGCGATTCAAAGCGTACGTCTGTGGCCAGCTATTCTGCTCCTGACGTATACAGGGGGGCCTGTCGAGACATGAACAGACGAATAGCCGTCGACCACGGTAATGCATACATAACATTTCTTCCTCCTAACGCGTTCTGTGAATTGCTATAGTCCGTGAGTCGTGCAACTTGCAGTCCATGGAATAGATGTAACTCTTCTCGCAACTGACAATGAATTTTCCCAAAGCGGTAATCCAGGGGCGTACAGGACGAATCAGTGCTAATTCAAACATGAATTAAGCTGCACATTAGCGAACTGGTTTTAATTAAAAATTGGTATTTGTGAGTGCAGAAAACACTCGAGGCGGCCCACGCTTCGATTTCGAGGCTCTAACGATACTTACAGTCAGATTGTTTGTTTATTTACATACATACATATACCTGTGGCATCTACAGATCACCGTGGCTTTTAACCCGCCCCCGACGGGGGTGGTCAATCGCTCCCCCCCCCCGAGGTTTTTCCAAAACTGCGAGTAAACGAACAAACGCAGCACAACGAAACTCCGTGTACATTTTGCTTGATCATTTTGACATCTTGTGTCAAAGTTTTGACCTCAGGCCAAGTCAGGCTCCTGGCCTAGGTCAGGTCAAACGGACCTATGTCCAAAAATGTTTAGCGCCCTGTAACGTTTTTGGAAAACTTGATATCACAATAATGATTTCAGAGGCAAGAGATTTTGATAGGTGCCATAAATCTGCCGTCCCAGACTTTTTGGAGTTTTCTGGATCACTGACCTAAGGTCATCCCCATTTTCAAGACATGTTTTCGTTTCTTCAGAAACTGACAAAACTTTTCGAAACATTTTTAGTGTGAAGTGATGCAGACATCTGGTTACCGTCAATGGGCAAAGTATCAATGACTTACAGTCATTGACCTGAGGTCATGCCACAAATAACTGTGATGAGCCAAAATCCACCGCCGTCAAAATTAGCCGTAAATTAATCAGAGCGGGTAAAAAATGGCAAAACTGGCTTGCACAACTGCAAGTAATAACGGGAAGTTCAAAAAGTTTCACAAATTACATATTATGGAAATAAACAGGCTCTCGCAAATAAAGCTCCGCCAGTTGCGTATATTGATAACTATTGATTTTTCTTCAAAATTTAAGCATGAGAAACCTTTACAAAAACCATTAGGATTAATAAATATTACACGGAAAGGCTTATGCGGCGGAAATAAAGAAACGCTAAAATTGGTTCCCATTAATTCCATACCACGTTCGGCTACGACGCCCGTCAGTAGTGTGTGCGAAAATCGCCGTGTCGTTAAGTAACGTTTCAGCGTACACATTGAACAAATCAGAGACATTAGGCGCATGTCAGCATCTGCGTACTTTTACCTGTTCGTTGGAGCCTGTATCTATACTTTATTAATCACAGCCCTTGAGATCCAGGCCGCTTCTTGGTTTCATGCAGTCGACTGTGAGAAAACAGATATAGGACGTAAATGGCCTACATATTATCCAAAACCAAAAATGAAATCAGTTTCGGACTCCACTTATAACGAACTTTTCAACGGTGTATTTATTTTTATCATGCGTCCAACCGTTCGTGAGTTAGAGGGGACGGTCAAACTCTCTTTCCAGTCGGGCATGATTGGTGGCCGAGTGCCAGTTGAGCGTGGGATAACACCCCTGCATCAATGAACTGGGTAAGATGCATGAAAGAAACTTAACATACTGTCATAAAGTACACATACACAAACACATACACAACACACATTCATCTATTTTTCACTCCATCGACACCTCCACCGATAACTATGACTATCAAAGCCTGTGTGTTTGATGGCCAATCGTGAAAGAGGACAGATTAACCCATTTCCGTATGAAGGGAGCGGGCCTCAGAAATCCTCCTCCGGTTTCTTGCTCGAGACTCCCGGGATTTTGAGAGCAGCGTCACAAAAGTTGGTGAGTTTTGCTTTTCATTTTTCTCTTCGAATTTTTACGATCCGATTTTGTCCAGGGGTGGAACTACGTCAAGTGTTTGGGATGTACATACCTCAGGCCTTCTTTGACATTGCTGAAGGTGGAACGGACGAAAAAGGTTGCCAGAAATAGTTTGTAGATGGAGTTTAAAATGTTTTATGCATGTATACACAAATAACTGGGCAAACATACCAAAATATCTTTCTTGAAAACTTCCGGCAGGACAAGGTCAAGGTCAGGAGTGAAATTTGATTTATGCGTAGTTTTGCGCGGCAGTTTTCAGAATGAAAATACGGAATAGGTAAGACTCAGGAAAATGGAAATGCGGAATAGGTAGGACATAGGACGGTGTTTTCTACTCGTGTTTCAGTTTTTCAGGTCGACGTCAGGTTAGGTCAAGGAGCTACAATATTTCATGAGTTGCAATATCCGCGCAGGTAACCTACATCAACACGACCACAAACAGAACATTGAGGAATGCAGTTAATCAAAATGTTTGAAATAAGTCTCCAGCTCTATGAAATGATTCCAAGACCCTTTTATGCCACTTTCATGTCATTTTAGGTCATTTGAGGTGAAAGGTCATAAGCTGACCTGATGGAAATGCGAAATTCCCGAATGTCGAATCCTGAATGAATGCATGAAAGTTCGTGCTTTTCACCCCCGCGCCGGCTTTGCCAATATTACACAAAGAATGTTATGCGATTTGTACTTTTCAAGTACAAAATGGCTGTTACGGACGAAAAAAGGGAGACATCAACTCTTATGTTCATCCAGCAAAAAACAAAACAGAATTTTAAACATGTATGCCAAAGGGAAACGTCCTGTCGATTAGCTGGATGGTAACATCGTTTTTTATGAAATAACTGCTAGTATAATTTACAAGCTTTGTTGCGGCCTAGCGAGACCGTGGACCGCGTGAATTCTTTTTCACCCAGTACGAGTACCCAGTACAATGCGTTCCGAAGCGTTTAACGAGCGATGCTCATTACGTTGCTGTTTGTATCATAACTTCCTTTACCCATTTCTCAATGGAAAAAGCTATTTATCAATAGATTTGCATCCGAAGAACTGCAAGTTATAACGTCACGCGCCGTGGTGCATCATATTAGGCCGTACTCGGTGCCCTCCCTGCACCTAGTAGGTCTCCGGCCAATCAGAGGCAGGGAGGTCAGATACGGCCGACCAATCAGCGACAAATGAAACTTCAAGAGGCTGGCTTGGTTGCGCAAAGCCAGGAGGCGTTTCATTATTCTCGACGTTTCTGGAACCCGTGTTTCTATATAAGGCGCGGGCGACCGGGCCTGGGGTTCAGCTCAGCACAGTTGAGCCATTTCAGATGAACTACGCGCATTGTAAGGTGACGCTGAATCACAATGTGGATTTCCGATCGTGTGAGGCGAGTGGACAGTGGCGCAAGTACTCATCTCAGGAGACTGAATCAGGCAGACAGAAATCTTGAATGCGTACCGAGCGTCGGCGGCACGTGTTGCTAGCAAGAGTTAGTCGCAGCGAACATCTACGGTATATAAAAAATTCCTCTTGGTTTGTATTCAATCATGGTTTGCGGTTTCATGAAATCCCAGTATTAAAGATCGAAGAACCGGACACAAACAACAATTTTGTACGAATGTAACTCGTTGCCATTATTGAGTCTTTAGAATATGTTCTATGGAGTCTTTAGAATATGTTCTAAGAACAAAAACATTACTCCCGAAATAGCTAGGTGGGAGAAAGAGCTTGTAAGCGAGCACATTGCACATGGGAATTCATGAAATACAAAGAATTGTTCTATCTGTGGCTGCGACGTCATCAAACTCCAGAAAGCGTTACGGCCGAACCGAGTCATGCAGGCCGCTCATTTGTTTCTCCTCTGACCTCGCCCTGACCCTCTGACCTCGCTCGGTGTTCGCGCTTGTAACAAGCGGACAAAATATAATAGAACGTCCAGCATTGCCCAGCCCAGCCGGGGAGAACAGATTTGGATTTGTGCCTTTGAACGCTTCAAAATTCGCAACCACTTTTTCATTGAGCCATGCAATTTTCACTAGAAAGAAGCTAATTAGGTAAATTCCTGGGTGTGTGTCAATGGTAGGATATCATACATTTTTGTTTGCCCATGTAACTGACCCAAAGGTGATGTTCCCATTGTTCCAGGTTTTCGTAGATGATTATGAACCGCTCAGTAATGACAGGAAAGATTATGGACACACAGCGATTCCTTGCGTGCAAAATGCTTAACAGGTGGGTGACAGCATCAGCATAAGTATCAGTATCCCATTTATTCATGTTATGTCTTCAAATACTCAGCGACGTTAAAAAGGGTGTCAGACATTAGGATGGGCAACAGAGTGAAACTCATTCTTCGGATGAGGGTTAACGTCTTACTGTTAATCTGGAGGACAAAGTTGTCGCCGAAGTCCCGCCAATTGCAATACAATGCACATATTTTTAGGATACCCGTAGACCGAGGATGGACGCGAACACTGCAACCAAATGTATGAAAAATAAAAATCGGCGTAGAAAACTGTGTAACGTTTTGGGGCAGAGTGAGCATAGGTTTAATATCAGTTTTTTTATACAAAGTTATTTCCGCCATCATCTCATCAAGAGCATAGCGTGCCATTCCTTTTAATCTCTCAAAAGCCACTCATGCTGAAGTACTGGGGCTACTCAAATATGAAAGCGGCCACGGCGCGGTGAAATCACTCAGATTTGTCGGGTGTTTATTTAAGGCGTTTTTCAAAGTTTGCCGCCATCGGGTACCTTTAACACGAACACTACTGGCCCCAGCAAAATTACTCGCAGTGATGAGCAAAGTTGACCTCTGCTCTATCTCATGAAATATGCATGCGACTGCATCGAAATTTTTTGGCAATATAGTCTGTAGGTGTTGTTACAAACTTCAGAGTCTGAACGACTCAGCTCAAGTAAGTCGAGGTCAAAACAGGTCAAAAGCGAAATAAGTAGCACCTTTTCTTTTCTCCAGATCTACGGAGTCGATCACAACAAAATGTTGCGGGAACTTATCTGTACTTAAACACCTCATACCAGAGAAAACAAAGTAGGGTTCACCTGGATTGGACTAGATGTGGTCAGCTTAGGTTAATATTCGGAAGTGTTTCATTTCGTCAAAATCGGACACAAGACAATCCGGAGAGTTCTCGGTAGGTAAGGTAAAATCATAGATCAGTAAATCATACAAGCCCCTTAGGTCGTTTGGGCTAATCTGGGGTTAACGAGGGTCAACAAACTGCAGACAAAGCAAACGGTAATGCCGACAAAATCAAATTAAGATGCGCTGGGTGGAGCATGACAAGGAGACAAATATTACAGCTGCACTAATTTACCCAGCATGACTTCAGTCGACCTAACCCAGCTTGCCTGCGCTGTGGGATTGTGCGTTCATTATGCAATAAGTCTCCGCCGTACATTTCCGATACCTAACCCTGTTAACCTTGACTGACCTGACCTTGGTTGCTTGTATTTCGAGGTATGCACATTCATACTTTAGGATTAACTTCCCACAACATTCTGCTGATTTCGGATGAACGAATCTCAAGGAGAAAGACAGAACGCTTCATAATCAATTGATGTCGGTCCACCTCGACTGATTGACCCGCGTTGCATGTGCCTTAAGACTGGAAGTTTGTCACACAACCCCGTGATGTTTTTTTTTCTGGCTGCTGGCAGCAACGTTTCCATATGTGCCAAGACCACGTGCTATGGTCGGATACGCTCGCGGTCGCCCGCCACCAACGATGGATCGGTCTTGAGACCGGCTTCACGACTTCCCGGAGCTCTAGTGAAAAGGCTGCAAGCCCATTTTAAGGTGTTGCAAGACAAAATATGCACTAGGAGTACAGCACGACGTATAACAAGCCAGTGCTCTGGAATTGTTGTCCTTCAAGTTATTCACAGAAAAAGTATGGGATGTACAATTTTGCGCCCCTCTACCAATGCACGTGTTCAAACGGTTTTTATTTCATATTAAAGCGACGAGTGATGCCACAAAACAAGCTAAAAAAACAAGACGTTCTGCTTTCAGGGAACTCCTTATTGAGCTAACCTCCGAAGGGAAGCTTTTGACCTTGATCAGATCGATCCAACTAATCTGAGCACCCTCCAATAACCGCCAGATTGCCTGAGCGTAATCAGACTCGTTGCCATTTCCTGGAGCTACTTCTATAACAGCCTGAATATCCCTGCCCTTATCACGGCTCCTAAGCGTAATGTAAACCATCATCTTTGCCCTTAAAACAATGGGCTTGTCTTTGACCCGCCCAGCTCTTAGTGGGCAGCCAATGGAGGTGCGTTAGCCAACGCCAACTGCTCGGCGCCCACAGCCGACAGCAGACCATCACGCACATTCCCATGAACGAACCTGTAACAGAAGGCATCCCACGTCAAGCCACTGTTATCCGCACTTCGTGCTCCCTCCCGTTATGTACGACTCCGTGCTGGGGGCACAGATTCTGCCCTGTGCGATCTCGATAAAAATAATATATGACCACATAATGACGATTATATCAAGACCTTGTCATTATTTGTAAAGATATATAATGATCATGTCAGCGATTTTGACCTGGTCAGCTTGTCAATGGTCTTTTTGCGTACGATGAAAACGTACTAGAATTGGAAACTTATTCAGCGCTGTATGTGCGTTGTCAAGGTTTATCACATCAAATAGGTTCCGCTAAAGAATGGCATATATATATATATATATATATATATATATATATATAGAGACTGGTGAAATTGACCGTAAATATGTACTGCATGACTCAGTCGGGCGAAATATCCCATTCAGTGAAATGTGGCACCAGGCACAGACAGTTGAAGTAGGCGATATAGACCAGTTAATGCAAGGATATTGCATGGATACGCAGCAGCTTCTTGCAACATTGCAACATTTGCTTGCGGTTTCATCTTTGGCGGTGAGGTCGCGTGCAATATGAGTCAACTGATCTGTTGGATCGTCCAGAGATTTCCGATCAAGGCGTGCTCGAGTTACTCCGAGCTTCAAAGTACAAAATGTGCACAGCAATCGGTGTCATTCCAGGCTTCTACGTGTGGTCAACGCTCTTCGAAGGTGCCTCCTTTATAACTTCCGTGCCCAATGAATCAGGGAACATGTACAGCATGACTCGTCAGCATGGACTTCACATTTGATCTATCCTGTGCCCATGACCTTTGATGACGGTGGGTCAGGTAGCACGCGAATAAGCGAAGAAGCTCCTCGAGATAAACTTCCATCGGAACGTCAGTCCCTGTCTGTTTTCTACTGCGATCAAGCGACTCTGGAGAAAAGGTTCATTTTTGAGTGTTTGGCCTAATCTGTGACGCCATCCACCAGTGATCCTAAAGCAAAAAGTGTCTATGCCGCAAGACCGCACGGCCCGGCGATATCAGTTGTTTAAATCATTGAAATCGGGTCATTGGTTCTCGAGACGGACAGGTGGGGCGTTAAGCACCCCACCCCAGCCAATGAAAGGGCGAGGGAATACCCCTGTCAGTGCCGGGTTCATTCTTTCTGTGTCCGGTGAGTTTTGATTGAAACACATGCACAGAGCAGTTAACCCAAGCCCGATGACAAGATCGATGACATGGCCTGCGAATCAAATGGCAGACCTGCGAAAAACCACCCTTAGAAACGCTACTGGCTCGTGTAACACAAACCCGAAGTTTGGCGCAACATTTTAACCCGCGCACGACCGTCGGTCCGTTTCGAACATGGGCGACTGGGGGGGGGGGGGGCAGCTGGCCGCCCCCCTCTAACTCACAAACGGTTGGTCTCACGATAAAAAATAAGCATACCATTGGAAAGCTTGTGACGAGTAGAGCTCGAAACTGGCCTCATTTTTAGTTTTAGATAATATGTAAGCAATTTACGCCCTATACATATGTTTTCTCATAGCCGGCTGCGTAAGACCGAGAAATGGCCTGAATCTCAAGGGCTGTGACTAAAAACGCATAGGTAAAGGCACCAGTGCACAAGTAAAGGTCCGTGGATGTCGATACACGTCTAATTTCCTCAGATTTGTTCAATATATACGCCGAAACGTTGAGTTAAAGATACGGCATTTCTCGCGGCAGCTGTAGGCGTGCGCCGCTGCCGTATGCGGTAACAAATTGACGGGAGCTAATTTTAGCGTTCCTTTATTTTCGCGAAAAAAGACGATCTATGTATATTTTGTTGATCTTAGTGGTTCTTGTGATTGTTTTGCATGCTTAAATTTTGGAAAAATTTATCAGTTACAGATCTACACAATGGACGGAGCTTTATTCGCCAGAGCCTGTTTATTTCCAAAATACCCTACTTTCTCAAACTTTTTGGGGTTCCTGGTATTACTTACGTCTGTGTAAGCTAGTTCTGCCATTTTCTACCCATTCTGAGTATTTCATCGTCGATTTTGATGATGGTACATTTTGGCTTACTACAGTTATTCGTGACTTGACCTCATGTCAATGGCTGGAAGTGATTGATACTTTGCCCAATGACGGTAACTAGATGTCTGCTTCACTCCACACTAAAATGTTATGAAATATTCCGTCAATTTCCGAAAAAAACGACGACATGTCTTAA
Source organism: Capitulum mitella (assembly GCA_030062745.1). Taxonomy (NCBI): domain Eukaryota; kingdom Metazoa; phylum Arthropoda; class Thecostraca; order Pollicipedomorpha; family Pollicipedidae; genus Capitulum; species Capitulum mitella. Next base: position 31,372,083 of record CP099844.1, read on the forward strand.
AATTGGGCTTGACCTTATTTTTGTACAGGTCATTGACCTTAGGTCAATGACCTGGAAAACTCCGAGAAATCTGAGATAAGGGATTTGTTGCATCTATCACGTTCACTAATCCCTGAACGTATTATTGAGATATCTTGTTTTGCGAAAAAGTTACAGGGCGCTAAACTTTTTTTGACATAGGCCTGTTTGACCTGACCCAGGTCAGGCACCTGATCTGACCTGAGGTCAAAATTTTGACTCGAGATGTAAAATAAATGAAGCAAAAGGTTCACAAGGTTTCGTGACTCTGTGTTTGTTGGTTCTTTCGCAATCGCAGAAAAACCTCAGGGGGCAGTCAACTGCCCCCCCAGTCGGGGACAGATTAACCCTATTCCCGAAGGGCTAGACGGTATGGTCGATTCCCGGCAAGGAGGGGGCGGATTCGGCCTCCCCCGAGATCTCGAGAACTACTTGTCCGATTTCATCGCAACAAACGGCAATCGATTTGTTGTGACGTGAACTACATTTTTATGAAAACAAATTTTCAAAATTTTGAAATTTGTGGGTACAGGGCGGGCAAAAATGTCAAAATGGGGGGTACTTTTGAACTTCTTATAACTCCGTTGTTTATGGATCGATTTCGTTGAAACTGGCATCAATCGAGAGATGATGGATAGGGCTTTCACCATGGGTACACAAATCTGTTTTTTTTTTTAAAGAAAATTCACGGCGTTCACAGGGTTTCAAAAATAGGAGGATTAGTTTTCTAACAACTGAATGAACAAAAGAGGCAAACATCCTTTTTTGGCTTCTGCTAGTCATGTTGTACTAAAGAAGTACAAATGGCATTACAATGTTTGTATAATGTTAGTATAGGCGGTGCCAGAGACATGAAAAAGGGGGAACTGTCATGGTCACACGTTTCTCAGATCAACTTGTGACCTTTGACCTTAAATGACCTTCAGTGACCTTTGGGTCACTTGGAATTATCTCGTGTGCATTTAATATTATCTGCAAACGTTTTCAATCAATTGAATTCACTCTATTTCAAAAAATGTAGTTTTATGGCTATTGCAATATAGGGTACGCGCACTGACATTTTAGGTCATAGCTCCGTGACCCGACCTGATATCAAGCTGAAACGTGGCACACAAGTAGAAGGCACCCTTCTACGTCATATATATTCCTGGTTTGGCATTTGAAAAAACGGTGCCGAAATTATAGCGAAAAAACTAATTTTGATTTTTGACCTTGACCTGACCTTGTAAAATGATCTCAGATAAACAAAATTATATCTGCACATTGCGCAACTATTTAGCTATAGATCCGTATAAAGTTTTAAGTTCTATCTTAGAAACTCTGTTTTTGGCAGACATTTTCCTTTTACCCTGAACATGGCCAAAAATTGCATAAGGTGCCTCCCAAAAACGTTACCTGGCTCCTCCCCTGAGCAAAATAGAATTTTGAAATTCTGTCGAAGCACGCAGAAAGAATAGCTAGGAAAAGTGACCAAGCTTCGTGAAGCTGCGTTAAAAGCCTGGAATTGGCAAGCAAAAAACCCGAGGGGGGCGGATTCGGCCCCTCTCCCCTGCCGGGAATAGGGTTAAAATAAGACATGGCCGAAGCTGCATAGTTCCATCGCTACAACGGGAAGGGAAGCAATAATGTATAAATGTTACTGATTAGACTGTGAGACGCACTGCTCAACCTATGTTGACCAAAGCTTCTATCTAGACACAGATCGTTGTTATGATTTTGCTCTTTGAGGCGGAGTCTGTTGTGGTAATCAAGGTTTTGTCAGACCAAAAATTCTATATTTCTGGCAAATCTGACAACAAATGGAGACGATCTACAAGACCCTTATGAAATACTTTAAAGGAAATCATACCTGGACGAGACTTTCTGCAGGTGTATTTTTGTACTTATTGCATCGAAACAAAGTCTTTCAGGTGATCTGAAGGCTGAAACCATAGAATTAGTCCAGCTTCTCGTAAGGAGCGACAATTTGAAAAGGAGTTTCAGGAAACCTTTGCCAATCAGTGTTCTCGGTGCCTGTCTCGTATCCATGACCTTTTTCTGTCTTCTCTGATTCTTGCCGATGCTCTCGTACGGGGCAGACAGTCACGCAGCTGGGCTGTCTGCATGTAGCCGGCACACCACGGCACGGCCCTCATCTCCTGCTGCCCGGTGGCAGGTGGCCAGAGCTTTAGCACAATCACGGCCGACCAGCCGCCGCGGCCGAAAATTGCCGCCGCCGCGCCCTGGATGCCGAGCCAGCGCACATGCCGCCCGCCCACGGTCTGGTCCGCATTGCGGTCACGATTTCGGCGAGAAGGCGTCGCCGTGACTCGGAGCGATACGAAGGCCGGAGCGACGCTGTTATTCCTTACACTCCAATCCGGCAGTTCCATCTGTTTTGCTTCAGACGTCCAATCTTTCGCACTTTGAGCAGTGAAGACGTGACAATGGCAACGGTCAAGCAGGCAAGGATGGGCGTTTGATTCGCCTTGAAGTGAGTGCGCCGGAGCCGAGCTGGGCAGAGCAGACGGCCGTGGTGAGCGTGCTCGGGCAACGAGCCGGCCGAGCGGGCGCCGCTTGGTCCGGCGACTGGCGGCCGGCAATATGGGCGCGGCGCAGTCAGACGCAGCCGTCACGCCGGCCGGGAGCGGAACTGCCGGCTCGGCTGTCACTCGGCCGGACTCGGCGCGCCGGGCCGGCCCGTCGACGGCCGACGCCGGCACGGCCGCTCTCGCAGGGCATCCAGGCGTACTGGGGAGCCGGCGCACGGACGAGGCAGTCGCTGAGGCCGGACAAACAAATCGTTATGCGCCTCTTAGCAACGTCCACGAGATGCGACGTATGTTCAGGTCAGGTCACGTCACAGGAAGGCAGATGTCAACACGAAATGAAATACGGCATTGTTTGTGTAAGATCGTTCAGAAAACACATTCATTTCTCTTCCAAATAATACTGCATTGATCATCCTGGATCACGTCATCATTTTAGCATCATGAAATTCCAGCATCCTTACGAATAGCAGAGAGTAATTACTGTTCCCAGTCAGAAAAAGGAAAAAATTACTATATGTCCTCACCTTGCTTTACCTTGACCCGATATGTCGAAGAAACTGCAGAGCTCATCATTGCGAAATGCCATTTCATTTCTGTACTTGACGCGGTTCAAAATACCTGCGAGTAGTTCTTGTTCTTGGGCAGAAAGAGTAATGAAAACTTGTCTGACCTGACATGGACTGACCTTGACTGGAAGCAAAGCAGGTAATGCAAACTGCTCATGAAAATGTTTCACTTCAGTCCATTCTGTGGGGTGGGTCACACCAGCTGCGAGTCACTGTCAGTCTTTGGCAGGCAGAGCAAGACCGCGATCCCACCTGACCTAGTTTGACCCTGACCCGACATTTCTTACATTAAGACGTGCTCCTGATGCGGAAGACCGTGGCCTTTTGTTTGATACCAAGCTGAAGGCTCTTGGGCCGTTATTGCCGATGATGTGGTGTACGAAGCGGTGTAAGTTTTTCCGATATCGTGTTATTAGTTTTACGTGACCTGTAATACCACCAGTCACGTGACCAGGGCTAACATCGTATTTTTTGCATCGCAGGACTCAGGCCTATCAATTCATGGTAGATCGGTTCAGATCTGATGATTAGACTCTGAAATGGCGGGTAGTTGTCCTTTTGAACATTCCACGGCGGTCGCGGGTACAAAGCAATGCCGGGCGGCGCCGGGTTGAGACCACCCCCTTTGCAGGCTTTCATTACAATAAAAACTCTTTTCCTCGTGCTTGTTCGAATATTTTTGGAAACCTCTTTGGATTGTTTCGCTGACGGACGGCAAAGACCGACTTCACGAAGTAACGCTGCGTAAGACTGGATTCATGCACTTCATGACATAGTGAAGCATGGCGGGTCCGAGGCTAATCAAAAAAGTTTTACCATACCTGATAGGTGTGGATGGTTTTGTAAATTCGGGTGATTAATGGAGCAGTTATGATTCTAATGAGGAAACTTTTGGACAGTCAAATAGTATACTCAAACGAAGTAGTGCCCTGAACTTCTGGCAATACTTTTTCGCTGGGTCAAACGAAGTCGCAATACGCACGAAGTGGGGCGCTTGTGTTTGCTCAGATAATTAAAGTGATGTGAAGGCTTCTTTTTTAGCATACATTTTAGCAGCACCACAGAGCTGTGTGAAGCGAAAAGGTTGCGAGAGAAAGCATGTTACTTGTTCTCTCCGCAGCCGCGATTTTTTCTGTAAAACATCACAGCCCATGAGAATGTTCTCAGCCTGAGCTCCAGTGCACGCTAGCCTGCACACCGTTTCTCTTGACTGCGATGAGAGGCGCCACCCAGCCGTGAGTTGACTGAGAGCCTGACCACTAAATCTCCGGCCTCTCAGGCAGTAATGTGATACATGCACGTAATTCGCTTCCTTGTCATTATTAGAAATGTGCATTTTTGGAAGTGACCAGCCATGCAACGTGATCAACCTCCTTGAGGTAAATAGAATGAGTTGCAAATCTGAGGAAATGGCAATATATGTGGCACTTGCGTCGCACGTGCTGTCGTACCATAAAAAACGTGCCTCAAACGGCTTTGGAGGAAAAATGACCAAATGCCTTTCAAAACCGCTTATGTCAAGATATTGACGTCTATACGCTGGACATTTCTGGTGTCAGTCGTAGCCGCTGCCGCATTGCAATTGATCGGACACGATACAACATAAAATTTGGGAACAAGGGATAATTTGAAATCCCTTCGACATCATGAAACCCGTGTCCCAAAAGCATTTTCACGTAAGTCACTCGGACACCGGGCAGCAGGCACGGCCGCGATTAAAGAAAACAATATTTGGCGGAAAGTTACTTTCACGGCATCAGCGCATTTATTTCGGCGACTAAAAGTAACAGGATAAACAGAAGTGACAGAATATACTGTATAAAAGTAAGGCATGTGTGTATTTCTTATCATTTGTGGTCATGCAAAGGATGTTCGCATCGACAACAAGCACATCATTCCAAAAGGCCAGGTCAGGTCAGTCTGGGTCAAGTTGGATTGGGTCACCCTTGGCAACTAGCCTTATTATATCTTAGTGCTTCCGAACCACATATGACTACCAATAAACAATCCAAGGTCGTAAAGGAAAGAATTGTGCTCGGTTGTGGGTCTGAAAATTCGCCATTTTTTCGTCGTTGAAATCAATCACTTTTTTCAAAGCTTACGATTCGTAAAATTCGTAGGTCAGAAAGTGAAGCGACAATCCGAGATGGAATGTGACCCGACCCCAGGTCACTGGCCAAGAGGTACAGTGGCGCATGAAAATCATATGAGAACACTAGGGTGTACATCGAGGCTTTAAAACCGCCGAACCAGTCCCGTAATCTCAAAAGGAAACGAAAAAAGCGCCGGAAGTTCAGCTGACCTAGGGCGAATATCCTGGATGTTTCCTACACAATCACGATCGAAGAATTGTTCCATTTGTCATGTTCTATCAATGTGGTAAGTTTCATGTTATTCGATATGTATCGCAAAATGTTACGCCAGTTTCATTTTTGGGAACATTACCTTACTTGTTCTGTCCTAGGTCACTGACCCATGGTGGCCCTTAGCTTAAAAATCAACATAAAGTGTTGGAATAATGTTTAAAGTTAAGCCAAGTTTCGTCTCTCTGCGTCGCCACCTTCTTGCCATGCTTTAGAAAATCGGAGTGTGGGTTCGCAAATCGCAAAATTTTTCTCGGAAATTATTTTACTTGTTACTTCTGTCCATTTTTTGCTATCCGGATTATTTCCAATTATTCCTGTTGCCGATGCATGTTCTGTTCTCTGTCCTTATGTTTGGGTTGCTTCCATCTCCTATTATAAATAAATGCATTTGACTGGCGCTAGCAGAGCACAGCTGGCGAAGCAGCACAACAGACGTGAATGCTGTAGCCGTGAGAAAAGCATATCGCCGTAAAAGAACTCACCTAAACTTAATTCATACTCGTACAAACTAATCACCTTCCATACTACCGTCAAACATCAAGAAACCAGGAAACGTTTCCTTTTCTTTCCTCTCTGTAACTCACTTTGTGCTCGGCCCTCAATATATTTACGATGGTGTGCAGTGCGTAAGGCAAAATCCTCTTAGGCGGCGCCCTGCGCGATGGTTGAAAATACATGCATGTCGGAAAAGAAGAAAACAAAACGATCGAATGACTGTAAATACTTTCAAAACCCTGAATTCAAGCTCAAGAAGCCAAGCGACCGGAAACATCCCTCTTAAGAGCATAAAAAGCGCTGGCATCGAGGTAAACTTTTGCTGACCGTGACAGAATCGCAACAGCTCATTTTGGTTCGGAGGAAGATCAACAGTATGCGTTGTTCGGCAGGTTCACGGAAAACAAAGGTGCTATGATGCTTTAGAAAGTCAAAAATGGTCTTTATTAGTTCCCATGCCCGCGGCATATTCTTAGAGAAAAAACTACTTGTTATAGGCCAGGAGAAACTAACTGGGTTGTACACTTAAAATATATGTATTTATGATTGACTGGACGTTTCTGTCCGACACCTTTTTGAGAACCGCTATCTTTTGACTCAGTTCTGAAGACTTGTTAGAGGTAAAACGTTAGGTAAAATTTGTATACATATTTCTTACACGTAAATTCCAGTTTTTCGTGGCACAAAGAAGGCTCTTTTTCGCAAACGCATTATGTCACCTTACAGTCTGTTCACCAAGACTAGTTTAGCCTAGTTTAGTCTAGTTGAGTTTATTTTCCTTAGTGACAAAAATGGCCTGAGGTGTCTCCCTAAAAGTAGGTCTGCCTCCGGCCCTGGGCAAAATAAAATAAAAACGAAAATTTGACGTAATACTTAACAAAAATATATAGCAAGAAGTACAAAATTTTGTGAAGCAGCATTAAAAATCCTAGAAATGGCGAGCAGACAATCGGAGGGTTAACCAAGCTGCCCAATTGGCAGTCGACGCCATACACGCCCGACTGGGGTTGTTGATGACAGTCCCTCCCCCTCTCGTTCGCGAACGTTTGGCTGCACGATAAAAAGAAGCGTAAGTAGAAAGCTTGCCGCATGTGAAGCTCGAAACTCCGATCAGTTTTTATTTTACCTTTTTACTTCAGAGAAGATGTAAGCCATTTATGCCACATTAATATCTTCTCCTGGCTACACGGACCTGAGAAACGCCTTAGATGTCAAGAGGTGTAATGCTGCACATGCCGATGCACGTCTAATTGAGCTGATCTGTGGAACATTTACGCGACAACAGCGAATTAAAGACACAGCGAGTTATGTGCCACATCGCTGCGGGCACCAGTGCCGAACGCGGGATCAAATTTATGAGCACCGATGTTGACTTGGTATTGGTGAAATACACCCCCAAAAAAGTTAGTATCTTGGTGAAGTAAGCCCTACCAGTTTGTGTTTTTTGATACTGACTGTTCGTGTCTTGGTTTGCCATGTTTAATTTTTCAAACAACTTCAGTAATTATGAATACACGCAGCTGGTGGACCATTATTCACGCAAGCCCGCTTTTTCCAAACTTTTGGAACTTTTGAAACTTTTTGAATTTATTGGTATCATAAACAATTTTGAGAGACAGTTTTGTCATTTCCTATCCGTTCCAGGTAATTCATCGCAGATTTTGAGGGCCGTGTATTTTCCTTCACAGCAGTTATTGATGACCTGACCTCAGATCAATGGTTGGAGACTAGTGATACTTTACCAAATGATGATCTTTGGTAGCTTCCTTCACGTTGTACTCATAACATCGGAAAAATGTCGTCAATATCCGAAACACATCGACATGTTTCGAAAATGCCCTTGACCTTAGTTCAATGACCCAGCAGTTTCCGGAAAATCCCAGGTGGCAAATTTGCTGCTTCAGGGAAAATCTCTAATTCTGGAAATTTGTGTTTAAGTATCTTCTTATTTAAAGTTACGGAAGGTTAGGATATTTTTTAAATAGTTCCACTTGGCCTAGCCTAGGTCAGAGATCTGGCATAACATGGAGTCAAAACATAAACACGCGATGCAGAAAGGGTCAAGAAAAAGGCGCGTAAAATATTGTGCTACTGCGTTCGTTTGTTGTCTCGCAATAACTGAGAAACCTCACTGGGTGGGCTGTAGACAGCCTTCCCCAGTCGGGGCCAGTTTAAAGATTATCATTCGGCATCCTTACCGATGCATTCCTATATGCAGTCATATGTTTTCCCAGCATGTGTAATGGAGATGTCAGTGTGTATAGGTACGTAGGACGTCCGAGACGGAGGTCCGTACGAAGCTAGCAGAAATTTTTGAAAGTTTCGGACGGCCCTCCGCCTTGAGCTTATTAATCTAATTGGGGTTCAAATGCCCTAATCAAGTTAAGAAACACATAAGATTTGACACACGAACGCACAAACACACACAAATATATATATATATATATATATATATACATATATTGATACGGATATGTTTGTTAGAAAACCCCAGGGCGCCACTGAACCCATGGTATGGCCACCGCTGGGGTCACTGGTGTTCGGACACCACTGTGTGGCCAAATTCAGTTAGTTAGGTGTCAAGGATGTAGAATGAAATTCATGCTGTCAGACTTGTTTCTGCCATGACTCTGAATCGCCGCCTCTGGTTATTGGCTGCCTCTCCGTTGACCTTTGCACCCTTCGCGCATCTAGACCTGTCCGTTCGATGTGTATGGCCTGGGGCATGAGACACCAGCTCGGCAACGTCCTCTGGTCAGTGCTGATTGGTTGGTCTCAGATAAGGGGAGGAGTAATACAGCTGCAAGGAAGCCTAACAACAAAGAGTTCCAGTGGTATGAATTAATTTCTCCATCCTTGAAACTCAACTGGCTGAATTTGGCCACGCCGGGACACCACTCGAAATTTGTTTGCTGGAGTCTGAACCCACCTGCAAAAGCTGGAGACAGGCGAAAAGCAGATACCGCGAATACGAAATACGCCTAATGAAAAGAAAGTTTCCTTATCTATAATACGCATTCTTTAGCAGCCCCCACACCTCTCCAGATTTCGGTACTAAGGGTACCGAAATCTGGTGAGAGTGCCCAAAAACCCACCCAGAAAGTCCCTCGAACATCACCTGAAGGATCGGAATAGGGCCGGAGGCCCTCTGAGCGTCACTTTTAATACCATTTAACTCCCAGTCACTCAAGACGGCTCCTGAACATTTCCGTAGCACCTCTGTATCGCCCAAAAAGCCCTGGACCGCCATAGGGAGCCCCATACCTCACCAGAGGCCCTCGAATCTCACCAGAAGGTTATTGAACTCGCCAAGGACCTCAAAAGCAAAGTATTGAGTTGATCATTAGACCTCTTATTTCACGGCACAGCCCCTGGAAGTCGCCTGTTGAACTGTCACCGAAGGGCCCCATAGCCCAGGCAGCAGTCGGCGGATGACCTTGGCAGTAACGGGACTTAACCGCGTCCTGCTGCCGCCCGTGACGGGGCATGTGTCAGCGGACCGATGGAACGCTCGCATTGGGGCCGGGCGTCACAGGAACTGTGGTCCAATCACGCAACAGTGAGCGGTGTTATGAGTACACTGTAGATGGGAATCCGATGCTGGCCGGATTTCAACATCGTGGGCTGTGTGCTGTGACTTCTTTCAGAGGATTGCCCAATCCTGAAACGCAACGGAATCTGAGATCTTTGAATCAGTGACTGAAGACGCCGGGACCGACGGAAACAGGAACAGCGGCACTGCCAGAAAACCACAGGCATCTGTTCCAAAAATGATGAAAACCTTAGAGATGAGATGCAAACGGCAAGAGTCGGATAAGGATAGCCCTCAGAAGAGTCCAAACGTAGCACAAGGAGTTTACCTCCATGATGACATGTTGAAGACCATTCAGAAGATGACTGAAGCTGGCATAGGAGAGGTCATCGACTCTTCAGAGAAGCAGTTTGGAAATATGCAGCGCAGTATGACAGACCTCGAGTGCGACGGCATGGGCAAGCACGCAGAAATAAAGCAATTCACCGGGCGTCTAGAGCGCAGTGACAGGAAGGCCAAGGATCTGACGGACAAAGTCGAGAGCATGGACATGAACTGAAGGGACCTTCTCCGATCATCACATGCTCTGATGTCAGACCTACATCATGGTCCGAAAACATCGAAGAAAATGCGTGAAGGTCTTGAGAAAACGACTCCCGGACGTGCAGTTCTCGAGCCAGGACTTCCACGTCGTCCGACAGGTTACACAGAGAGCAGAGTGATGATAAGGTCATTCACAAGTTTCTATGGGGGGAGGCGTCCGAACCTACACGAGCGGCACTTGGAGCTGGCTGGCTGCCGCCGTCGACGTTTCGGCAGCGACCACACAAGTTCATCGGGCCAACAACAGATGGCTGCACTATTCCTGAACGAGTCCTTGACAACCGAGAAGCAGCGAATCGGCAATGCACTGTCGAACGCCAGAAAGCAAGAAAATAGTGGAAAGGTCTCCAGCGTGCTCTGTCGGAGTGGATTCATGTTCTGCAAACTCGGGTGTGGAGAACAGAACGTGCGTGAGCAGAATCTGTTCTCCACGAGGAGAGGCTGGAGCAGCTGATCGGTCGGCGAGCGGCCGCCGCTCCCCCGGCAGTGAGAGGGAGGTGGCGGGCCAGCTAATCCCGCTCCTCCCGCTGCCTGAATAGACGCCGCGCGGCCCGCAGGGACACGCCGGACACCACTGTCAGCGCTGTTGAGGGCGGCGGCTGGGCGGCTGACTGTCCTGCGCGGTGCTGCCCTGTCCTCCAGGGCGGCAGTACCGAGCCGGCCGCGTTCCGGCCAGCTGTACTTAATTAAGGTGCTGTCCCCAGAAGTGTTCATTCTGTCTCCGTTTGATAGCGGTTCCGGTGCGATAACCAAAATTTACCGACCTTTCGTGAAACTCTGAAGCAGAAGTTTGGTTCATTTTGTCTTGTAAATCAATATTACCTCAAGGGCCAAGGCTATCTTCCCGGCCATCGCAGGGCAAGGTGGAAGATGCCAGTCAATAAGAAAATTCAGCGTTGAGCTGTATGCCAAATGAAATGATTGTTAGTAATATGATGAAATAACATGATGATTGTTAGCGCTCGTGTTAGCGCTGTTAACGGTTAGACAGAAATGCGCCCGAAATAATGCTGTGCCAGGTGCCCGACATCGCTACTGCATTGCTCATGTTCCTTTTCCTGTCGAATGTTTAATTTTCGGCTGACAATACGGACGACAGTGTATGAGCCTACCACTGGTTTAGTTGACTGTGCGTTAGATGGAGTCGGAAAGCGTGTACTGTGTGCGGCGTGTTTCGTGTGCTTGTGGATAGGAGCTCCGGTATCTGTTTGCATGTTTTCAACAGACCTGAATGATCGCAGGTATCTACGCCTTGATTTTTGGCTCATGACAATTGGTTTAATTGATTTGAAAGCAACGGTTTGAAATGTTTCATTTCTCGTTTCTGATACCGTTGGGTGCCGCCCGGCGCTCACGTTAAGCAGTGCTCCCTGGCTGTTGCGTGGCTGCATACTCTGCATAGCAATCGTCTCGGGTGGGTTCGTGGGTGGAGGGGGAGCACTTGTGAGAGGGAGGAATGGTTCAAGCAGCACAAGATGATACCCTCAGCATGTTATTGTGGCGTAGAAGAATGCCCTGTACTTGTGTATCAAGCTTCAGCTCGATGTCAGGTCGGGTCACGGAGCTATGACCTGAAATGTCGGTGCGCCTACCTTATATCACAACAGCCGTAAAATGAAATTTCAGAAACAGAGTGAATTCAAATGATTAGAAACGTTTTCAGATAATATTGAATGCAAACGAGCTCATTTCAAGTGATTCTAAGGCCATTGGAAGTCATTTAAGGTCAAAGGTCATAAGTTGATCTGAAGAACATGTGACAATGACAGTCCCCGTTTTCATGTCCCTAGCACCGCCTATGATAACATTATACAAACATGGTGATACGATTTGTAATTCTTCAGCATAACACGACTAGAAGAAGCCAAAAAAGTGCATTTAACTTTTTGTTAAATCCCTTTTTGAAAAAGTAATCCTATTCGCAAAACCCTGTGAACGCCTATGAATCTTCTGAAAATTTGAAACGTATGGACCAATGGTAAACGTTGCATCCATAATCTCTCGATTCATGCCAATTTCATCAAAATCAGTCCATAAACAACGGAGTTATAAGAAGTTCAAAAATGTTCCCATTTTGACTTTTTTGCCCCCCTGCATCCACCCCTCTCAACATTTTGAAAACTTCTTTTTAGAAAATGTAGTTCACGTCATGGCAAATCGATTGGCGTTTGTTGCAATGGCATCGGACGAGTACTTCTCAAGATCTCAGGGGGGGGGGGCAATCCGACCCCTGCCGGGAATCGGCCATACCACTAGCCCTCCGGGAATAGGGTTAATGCAAGAGGGGTTTAGAGATCGTGTAAAGAGAATAGTCATGAGGCACGTGCATGTAACATATTCACAGTACAAAATGGCGATACAAGAGACACATTCTAACCTAGACATGGAGACACTTTGGCAAAACGAATAGGGTGCCAAAGCTTTGTTGGCTACGGCACGTTACAGCATGCGGGGTCGTCGTTCTGTTTCCAGAACGGTTTATTGGTGCAATAAAAGATGGATTTGCAGACAGCCGTGCCAGACTCGTTGAAGTGCAGTTCTGCCTCAAGGGGCTGACTTTACTGCCAACGATGTGTATACACCAGCAGTGGGCGTTCAGTCGGAGAGAACTGCCTCCCTAGAGAGAGCTCGTGATGTGGCTATTGATTTCGCAGGTGACAACATTGCCTCGTACGGTGATTTTAATCGCATATTGGAGAACTTGATACCGAGCCTGGATCCGGGGAGTCAGGCTCCGGGAAAAAGTTTCGCGAGATAGTTGAAGAACTTTAAAGGATATATCAAGGCATATGAACCTCAACACTCGAGGATGCACATGGGGAAAGCTAGATCCCGTTCAACAGTCAAGGACTGATGACATTTTCGTTAGCGAAGCTATCTGCTGCAGCCACGTGGTACAAGCCATGTAAAATTATTGCCCAGGGGGTTAAAACTGACCACAGTTTGGTAGCTGTGAAAGCTCGCCTGCGAGGAGGAAGCGCGGCCCGCGACTGTGGCGGTCTGATAACGCGCTGTTAGAGGACACGGAGTTTGTGTAAAAGTATCAGTAAAACATGCGACAGCATTGGACAACAACAGGTCAAGACAATATGACGGCGACATGAACCCTGGACCATTGGTTGAAATGCTGTTGGGTAACATGTAACATGCAAGTCTTACGCATTCGGTGAAACGAAGCTATAACGAGTGGGTTACGATGAGGGGAGCGACAGATGGTTAGACGAGTAATTACCCGGTATGAAACGGGTGGAAGAGGGTGAAAAAGTAGCAAAGTATTTCGTACGCCGGAGTCACTGCTATCGGCTCAAAGAGCGACAACTGAAATCCACGTCGACAAATACGTTTATGTCAGTGATGGGACGATTCTTGGGCATTGTGTAAACCATTATTCCGGAATGTTTATAGCAGGGGAAATTAATGTGGCTGGCCAACCAGTTCCTGAATGACAATAAAATTCCGCAGCTGTAAGAATACGAATGCTCGCAATGTGATGGTTCCATTATAAGTGAAGAAGGAAAGCGTGCTCTGGATCAAATTAACATATATAAAGCTCTCAGCATCACTGGGTTAATGGCAGAATTTTTCCGGCCATTTTTGGACTGGCAGAGGTGAAGATGCAGTAGACAGTATTAATGACGCCCAAGACGGCAGATTTTCCATAACTCAGAGACGTGGTGTCATCACCTCCGTTCCAAAAAGAGTGGGCAAAACAAAATTACAACGCAAATGGCCAATATGCTTAACTGACATCATATACAAGATCGTCGCAAAAGTGACTGCTATGAGACTACGCTCGGTTCTCGTCTAACTCGTGTTGACTGCACAAACTGGCTTTACAAAAGGAAGACATATATGTGAAAATTCAAGGCTCACCAGTGTAGTCATGTGATCGAATATTGTGGCGCTGGCAAAACTGGGTGTTGCTGATCGCCTGTGATTACAGCGCTGCGTTTGATTCATTGGAACACGAATTCTTTCGTGCTATGCTTAAATTTTACAATTTCGGGAAATGGAAAAAAACTTATGTACTGTGACTTGGCCTCGCTGCTATCATAAACAACAACGCTATCAACAGCATGTTTCAGACTGGTTTATGTGTAACCAAGGTACATACATTTCAAGGGACCTAACTGCAAGACCATAAACTGACCATACACCTAAGAGAAGATAAAACAGTCCATAGAAAAAATGTGAGTGGCCAAGAAACCAAAGCAAATTTGTAAGCGGTCGACATTGCCTTGTTTGCACAACATTCGCATTCGACAGAACGAGCATTACAAACTGAACCTGTTTAGTGTAGCCTCAGGTCTCTGCTTAACCCTATTCCCGGAGGGCTAGACGGTATGGCCGATTCCCGGCAGGGGGGGCGGATTCGGCCCCCCCTGAGATCTCGAGAACTACTTATCCGATTTCATCGAAACAAACGGCAATCGATTTGCCGTGACGTGAACTACATTTTTATAAAAAGAAATTTTCAAAATTTTGAAATTTGTGGATACAGGGGGGCAAAAATGTCAAAATGGGGGGGTACTTTTTGACTTCTTATAACTCCGTTGTTTATGGACCGATTTCGATGAAACTGGCATGAATCGAGAGATTATGGATAGGGCTTTTACCATGGGTCCGCAAATTTGAAATTTTGAGAAAATTCATGGGCGTTCACAGGGTTTCAAAAATAGGGGGATTAGTTTTCCAATAACGGAATGAACAAAAGAGGCCAAAACACTTTTTTAGCTTCTGCTAGTCATGTTATGCTAAAGAAGTACAAATCGCATTACAATGTTTGTATAATGTTAGCATAGGCGGTGCCAGGGACATAAAAAAGGGGGAACTGTCATGGTCACACGTTTCTCAGATCAACTTGTGATCTTTGACCTTAAATGACCTCCAGTGACCTTGGGGTCACCTGGAATGATGTCGTGTGCATTCAATATTATCTGTAAACGTTTTTAATCGATTAAATTCACTCTATTCCAAAAAATTCATTTTTTGTCTTTTGCGATATAGGGTACGTGCACTGACATTTTAGGTCATAGCTCCGTGACCCGACCTGATATCAAGCTGAAACTTGGTAGTCAAGTAGAGGGCATCTTTCTACGTCATATATATTCCGGGTTTGGTATTTGAAAAAACGGCGCCGAAATTATTGCGAAAAAACAAATTTTGACTTTTGACCTTGACCTGACCTTGTAAAGTGACCTCAGATAAACAAAATTACATATGCACATTGCCCAACTATTTAGCTATATATTCATATAAAGTTTTAAGTTCTATCTTAAAAACTCTGTTTTTGGCAGACATTTTCCTTTTACCCTCAACATGGCCAAAAATGACCTGAGGTGCCTCCCAAAAACGTTGCCTGGCTCCGCCCCTGAGCAAAATAGAATTTCGAAATTTTGTCACGGCGCGTAGAAGGAATAGCTAGGAAAAGTGACCAAGTTTCGTGAAGCTGCGTCAAAAAGCCTGGAATTGGCAAGCAAAAAACCCGAGGGGGGGCGGATTCCGCCCCCCCTGCCGGGAATAGGGTTAAACATAAATGAAAACAACGGTATCTTTTTGGAATCGCGAAAAGATACATTTAAAACAAATAGTCACTGGCACTGCAGCCTGCAATAAAGCAAGAGTCTTAGAAATATCAGAACGGAGTAATTAATATCTGGAGCCAGCGATCTTTTACGTTAAAAGAACGCATTACGATACCCATGGCATTCTCGGCACCTCAACTGGTGTTTGAATGTTTATGCATAAAAATGCCCTGGGGAAATCTGTTGAAAATTCAGCGTGAGATTATAAATCTTCTCTGGAGGGGTCGTCCTCTAAAAGTTGCGAAGCAAGTTCTTATGCAAATATTTAAGTGTGGTGGTTTGAAGACATCTGATGTAGAACTCTTTTGCTAATCTTTACAAATGGGCTGGATCAGACGAATGCAGGCTCACAATACCGGGGAGAGTAAGAGGTCACTGATGCCGCGCGGCGCAAAATATTGCAGGCGCAGCTTGTAAGTTACGGATGATCTGATTTAATGAGGACTTGTCTAAACGAAGCTCAGATT
The DNA here is from genome assembly GCA_030062745.1 of Capitulum mitella. Taxonomy (NCBI): domain Eukaryota; kingdom Metazoa; phylum Arthropoda; class Thecostraca; order Pollicipedomorpha; family Pollicipedidae; genus Capitulum; species Capitulum mitella. Next base: position 31,388,246 of record CP099844.1, read on the forward strand.
AATAGTTTGAGGATACCACAGTTTCATAAGCACATTCTAACTGAGCCGCAGAGGTCCATGCTGGTTCCATTAACCAGTTGAAGGACGTCCAGAGGGAAATGCTATTCAGTCCAACAGGAGCATACGCATAGCTCAGCAGATACTCTTTATGACTGGCTGTTGCAATACTGTGCTCAACTGGAATAAAAATGACTGACGATCGATTCGGCCCGATGGTACCTTCCTAAGGATTGGTGGGCTTCGAAGAAAACACCCAGGCATAGGACTTCATTTTCTAAGTTACGAAACCCTGATCAGAGCTATATCACAGATGTGAAAAGATATGATAGTCAGTGGTCCAAGCAACCAACTGAGTGCAACTGAGAGAGATGCAGCCAAGTGCTACCGTTTCCAGTTAAGAAGCGAATATCACTGAAGTTCGCAGCTATGGCTTTCACCGCGCCGAGCCAGGTATAATCAACCCGAAGGCGATATCGGGATGGGAGGAAGAGTGATAGTTTGGATAGTTTGGAAAACTGGGCGGGAGTACTTAAAATCCCTTATTGGTGTCCCAAGGCTGTAAGATTGAGTCCATGCGACAAAGAGTTCTACATCGATACGTACCCACTCGGCGACTTTTATACGTCAGGAAAGTTATAGATTGTCCAGTTTGTCTATGTTGTGATGCCACAGGTACTACTGTACACTTTTTACGATTGTCAATGAGTGAGTGAAATATGGGAACGCGTATTTCGGAAATTGGACATTATTTGAAGTAATCTTAGCAGAGACGTTTTTTGAGATTGGAAATGGACGCCATGCATGCAACTTGATTAGCATATTGATAAAACAATTAATCAGTGCAAGTAAACTTTCAGATTCCGGTGTGGAACCAAGTTACTTGGGGATAAAGGGAACCACCAATTGCTGCTTAGAATGTGAGAGACGTATTGCCCGCACAGACAATACAATGGAACCCTTTAACGTGAAATAGCGAGGTCTTGTAGTTAACAGTAATCATATCAACCTGGGAGGTCATTGGCAAGTAAAAGCATGCTATGAGCGTATCCGATGGACTAGACCATGTGTGACAGGGGGGATGGCGAGGGAAAGATGAAGTACAGTGGTAAAACCGGCATATTAAGTGGCGGAATGTGCTTATAAACTTGATATGTGTATGTTGTTGTTATGTGCTGCGGTAGTGACAGGAAGTTCCTCAAGTGGCTTTGTAAGCGTTAGGATGTTACATTCATTAACTTGATTTAGAGCGGAAAAAGCTCTCCCAGGTGGTCCGTGGACTTAAAGGGCCCATGAGTTCGCTGAAAACTCCTTCACCCTATTCCCGGAGGGCTAGACGGTATGGTCGATTCCCGACAGGGGGCGGATTCGCCCCCCCCCCCCCCCTGAGATCTCGAGAACTACTCATCCGATTTCATCGCAACAAACGTCAATCGATTTGTTGTGACGTGAACTACATTTTTATGAGAACAGATTTTCAAAATTTTGAAATTTGTGGATACAGGGCGGGCAAAAATGTCAAAATGGGGGTACTTTTGGACTTCTTATAACTCCGTTGTTTATCGACCGATCTCGATGAAACTGGCATCAATCGAGAGATTATGGACAGAGCTTTCACCATGGGTACACAAATCTGAATTTTTGAGAAAATTCATGGCGTTTACAGGTTTTCAAAAATACGAGGATTAGTTTTCTAACAACTGAATGAACAAAAAAGGCAAACATCCTTTTTTTGGCTTCTGTTAGCTTCTGTTGGCTTGTGTTTCATGTTATACTAAAGAAGTACAAATCGTATTACAATGTTTGTATAATGTTAGCACAGGCGGTGCCAGGGACATGAAAAAGAGGACACTGTCATGATCACACGTTCTCCAGATCAACTTGTGACCTTCGACCTTAAATGACCTCCAGTGACCTTGGGATCACTTGAGATGATGTCGTGTGCATTTAATATTATCTGCAAACGTTTTCAATCAATTGAATTCACTCTATTTCAAAAATTTTGTTTTATGGCTATTGCAATGTAGGGTACGCACACTGACATTTTAGGTCATAGCTCCGTGACCCGACCTGATATCAAGCTGAAACGTGGTACACAAGTAGAAGGCACCCTTTTACGTCATACATGTTCCTGGTTTGGCATTTGAAAAAACAATGACGAAATAATTCCGAAAAAAACTAATTTCAAATTTTGACCTTGACCTGACCTTGTTAAATCACCTCAGATAAACAAAATTACATCTGCATATTGCCCAACTATTTAGCTATACATCCATATAAAGTTTTAAGTTCTATCTTAAAAACTCTGTTTTTGGCAGACATTTTCATTTTACCCTGAACATGGCCAAAAATGGCATAAGGTGCCTCTCAAAAACGTTGCCTGGCTCCGCCCCTGAGCAAAAAAGAATTTTGAAATTTTGTCACGGCACGTAGAAAGAATAGCTAGGAAAAGTGACCAAGTTTCGTGAAGCTGCGCTAAAAAGCCTGGAATTGGCAAGCAAAAAACCCGAGGGGGGCGGATTCCGTCCCCCCCCCCCTGCCGGGAATAGGGTTAACGCTTTTGTCACATGAGCAGACGGGGAGGAAGCTTTGGAAACCCTCGTGTTGTTTTTGATCACCATTTCCAGCGTTTTTGGACCATCTTCACAAAACCTTATGATTTTTCCTATCTATTCGTGCTACGTATTGCGCCATATTTGCATAATTCTGTTTTGCTCAGGAGCGAAGCTAAGCCAAGTTTTTGGGACCACCTCGAGCCGTTTTTGGCATTGTTCAAAGGAAACGAAAAGCTTCCAAAGAACTTCTCAAGATATAACTCATACGTAACATAGTTGTATAACCAGGCAAAATCCAAAAATGGATTTGCTGGCCTCAGGTCACTCCACAATATCAAGTCAAAATTAAAGTAAATATTGGGTCTTATCTCAACATTTTTTCAGCTCATTTAAAAAACTCGCATATCAAGCTCTGCTTCCCTGTAAACTTTCATGTCGATATCGGGTCGGGTCACGGAGCTATGACTTAAAATGTTTACACTCTTACCTCATATAACAGCGGCCATCAGTAGGACTTTTAGGAATATAGTTAATTCATTTGATTGGAATCGTTTTCAGACACCACGAAATGGGCCAAAGGCCATTCCATGTGACCTTTAGATCATTTGAAGTCATTTGAGATTAAAGTAAAAGGTTGCAAGTTGACCTGATGAAGATGCGACCTTAACAGTTCCCATTTTTCATGTTCTTGAAGTATAACAAGGCAAGAATAAACAAAAAACAAAATGCTTTGAATTTTCGTACTCGTTCACGTTAAAAAAATGTTACTATTAATCCCATTTCCACTCTGTTCTACTTCTCATTTATTCCATGTGAATTTTTCATTCCAAATAAACATCCCCATTCCCCTGTGAACGCGTATTTGTTTTCCCAAAATTCCAAAGGTACGGGCCAGTGGAAAGGGTTTCATCAGTTACCTCGCAGTTTATGCCAATTGCATCCAAATTGATCCATAAACAATGCAGTTGTAACGAGCCAAAAATATCCCTTATTCTGACTTTTCGATCCTTGTATCCACCCTTCTCAGGATTTTCAGCACCTCTCTCAATAAATGCAGTTTGAGCCATGGCGAATCGATTGCCTCTTGTTGCGATGCAATGGGATGGGAAGTTCTCGGGGTTTCAGGGGAAGGGGGCCGAATAACTCCCTATACGGGAATGCGCCCTAGCGCTTTGGGTACCGGAATAGGGTTAAGGGGTAAAAGGGTAGATAAGAATGGGCTAACCAATTCATTAAACCGCCACCAACGGCGGGGGAGGGGGCGGTTGACCGCTTCCCCGAGGTTTTTTAAAATTTCAAGAGAATAAACAAACGCGGCACCACGAAACATTGTGCACTTTTCGCCTCATCATTTTTACACCTTATATCAAAATTTTGACCTCAGGTCAGGTCAGGCTCCTGACATAGTCAGGTCAAATAGGCCTATGTCCAGAAACTTAAATGTCCTGCAATTTTTTGGAAAACATGGTGTCACAATAAAACTTCCATTGTTTAGAAACATTGACAGATGCAACAAATCCGTCGTCCCAGATTTTTCGGAATTTTCGGGATCATTTACATAATGTCAACCCCATTTTCAATAAATGTGGTCTTTTTAAATTGGTGGAACTTTTTGTGACATTTTTTGTGTGGGTGATGCGGACATCTACCTACCGTCAATGGGCAAAGTATCAATGACCTCCAGCCATTGACCTGAGGTCAGGTCACGAATAACTGTCATGAGCTGAAATGCATCGCAGTCAAAATCGGCGACAAATGATTCAGAACGAGTAGAAAATGGTAAAACTGGCTCACATAGTTACGAATAATACCAAGAACTTAAAAAACGTTAAAAAATTGAGTATTTAAGAATTAAAGAGGTTATTGCCAATACAGCTCCGTCCATTGTGTAAGAATGATAACTACTGTTTTTTTTTAATTTAAGCATGAGAAACCATCACAAAAATCACTGGGATCAAAAAATATTGGTAGGGAAGGCCTTCTCCACAGGAATAAGGAAACGCTAAAATTAGTTTCCTTTAATTTCGCAATGCATTTGGCTATGACGTCCGCCGCGCAGTGGCGCGAAAATCGCCATGTCTTTTACTCAACAGTTCAGCATATATATTAAGCAAATCAAAGAAATCAGACCTATATTGGCATCTGCGGACTTTTGCCTGTTCGTAAGTGCCTTATCTGGACTTTATGGATCACAGCCCTTGAGATCCAGGCCGTTTTTCTGTTTCATGCAGTCAGCTGTGAGAAAACATATATATGGCGTAAATGGTTTGCATATTTTCCAAAACTCAAAATGAGACCACTTCCGAGCTCTTCTTGCCACGAGTGTGCTTATTTTCGTTCGACCAACCGTTTTTTGAGTTATAGGGGGAAGGTGCGGGCGGTCATCCGCCTCCTCTCCAGTCGGACGTGGGATAAAGAATCCCATGGAATTTTTCCCGAGCCACTCCACAGACGTATGGTGGTAAATGAGACGTGTTCGCGTCAGGTGAGATCATGATGACGCCGTTTTTCATGATCGCCCGTTGGGCTGGTGTTGATGAACTGGTTGAGCAGTGGCCCATCACCTCCCGTAAACCACACGACGGTAATACTGAGCAACATAAATTGCCCCTACTTGTCTCATATGGCAGTAATTTAGTTGCTAAATTTATGGCTGCTTCCGGGAAACGTAAGCATTTGAAGAAAATGCGTTTGTGGTAACACAGGTATTTCCTCTTAGAGGCTCTGCTTGCATTCTGCGGTGAATACTGGTTTTGAAAAGGCTGTTTAGGCCAGACTAATGAATTTTGAATCTTGGCATAAATCATTATTCATGTGTTTAGAAATATCGCCAGGAAGTGGAAATCAAATAAATGAATGGTAAATAAATGATGAGCAGGCCTTTTCGATATCAGGTCATGAATGAATATGGTCTTTTACAATCAATGGGTTTGAAATATTTCGCAGGTATACGTGCTGCATGCGTTCGTAGATTAAATTGCCTCATTTGCATCAGCCAGTACAAATTTCATGAAGAGTAGTAAAGTGGTTCAGAGAGAGAGAGAGAGAGAGAGAGAGAGAGAGAGAGCACTGCGCGGAGGCTGACATCACTTCTTTGTTACCGGCACTTCTGCGCAACTTCAGATCTCGCGTAGTGCCACAGTGTTCTTCTACAGGAATAATTTCTCCCACCTCTCCCTAAAAAAAAAAACAAGAAAAGAATAAAGACCACTGTAGCCTTATGCATTATTTTTGTTGAAGAATTTCCATTGAAATTCGTGTGCAGGGACCGTTTCCAAGAATATCTCTTAATGTAGGAGTTTGACTTTGGCTGACTAGTTACAGCTGGAAATATTGTTACTATTCTTCAGCATTTTTTGATATGCGAGAGCCCATACAAATGACAGCGATGGATCCAAAAGTGCAAAGTGGGGAAGAGACGCAATTTGTATTTTACAGATGTTCTAACTGGCACCAGTTTCCGTTTTTTCTTTCTTTAGCTCCAAGGCACGCCTCGACAACAACTCTGGATCAACGCATGGCGTGTCCTTTCGGGTAATTATCGGCTCCTTCACGCGTCGTGTGTCGCACTTGAATCTGAAAATGAGGAGAAAATATTGTGTTTTCGAAGTTTTTCACTACGTATTGAAATGTGCTGGGACTGGAACACACTGTAAATGTGTTTGGCACGCATATTGAGTCTGCAACCATCATATTGCGGTCAAACAAGATCATCCTTTGTCTCAAAGTTTTGACGCCTTTAAGTTGGTCATTTATGGTATCCGTCGTACGACGTATCGCATTACCATTGCTTAGGAACGACACAGTTTAAAACATCGCTTAGATAATCGGTTTATGTCACATCTACATAATGCTTGAATTTTAGCAAGAAGTATTTTTCGCCAAGAAACAAATTTTACTTTGGTGACCTAAAATAAGAGGGCTGAGGCAGAACAAACTGTTAAAAAAGAAGGCAGCGTTATAGTTCTTATCACTGGTGGTCATATGAAGTGTATTCGCATGGACATCCAGCAGTATCTGACAAAATGCCATCCATTCATCATTTTGATTACAGTGAGACGATCCGGTCAGCCTGGGTAAACGGGATGAGGTCATTCATGACAAGTAAATTCTTAACATACGTTAACCCTATTACCGCACCCATAACGCTAGTACGTATTCCCGTATGGGTGGGGGACTTATTCGTTCACCTCCCCGAGATCTCGAAAGCTATCCGCCGATTCGATCGTAACAGAACACAATCGATTCTCCATGGAGTCAACTACATTATTTCAAAAAAGATTTAAAAATCTTGGGAGAGGGCATGGGGACAGCAGAAAACCAGAAATGAGGTATTTTTACAGGTTGTAACTCCGACGTTAATCGGCTGATTTTGATGAAATTTGCATGAATCGAGGCTAATCCATGGGAATGTTCCTTTTGACTCATAAGACTAGAATTTTGAGAAAATTCATAGACGCTCCCAAGATTTGCAGAATGGGAGGAATATTTTTTTTCCAAAGCTGATATCAGGTTAAAATCATTTTTAAGCTTTTGCAGGTCATCCTATATTTCGAAAATGCAGATCGTATTACATTGTTCATATAATGCTGACAGGTGGCGCCAGAGGCATGAAAAGGGAAAAATGTCATGGTCGCATGTTCACCAGGCTACGGCACCTTAAAACTTACAACTGACAACATTTGACCTGGAATGATCTCAGATTACCTCAGAGTCACATCGCATAGGCCTGGCTTATTTTACAGTATCTGAAAATGTTTTCAGTCATTGGAATCAATTACAGTTCCAAAATTCTTGTTCACGACCGTCGTCATGCATGATAGGAGAGCGGATATTTGACGTCATAGTTCCCTGACCCGGTCTAATGTCGGCTTGAAACTTAAAACGCAACTAGAGGGCACTGTTCCAAGCCACATATTCTTTGATTTTTCATGAATTGGTGTCAACAATATTCACATAAAACCAAGTTTTGGTTTTTGACCTCGACCTGGCTTTGTAAAGTGACCTCACGTCAACAAAAATATTCTTGTATGTGTGACGACTTATTTATCTATACACTCCTATCAAGGGTTGATGAGATTTGTACTCAAACGATTTGTGGTTCTAAAGTACAAAATGAGAAGTAAAAGGCAAAAGAAACTTTGATGCTAAGTCAGTGTTCAGAAGAAACATTTGTACCACCTTCTAAGCTCTGTAAACGCCTATGAACGACGTCAATATTTTAAAGACGAGGGCCAAAGAGGGAAAGGAGATCTCATCGATTGACCGTCGCCGTTCGAGAGGGGTTTTCACTCGCAACGATGACAGCGCAACGGGAGAGGGTAGAGGGTGGTAGGCTCCCCTCATCATTTGACCCCTAATTGAGCTAGCACCTCGGAAAAAGGCAATCGACAGCTGTGTGTCCCAGTAATTTAACGGTACCTAAGCCAAACCCATGAGGCCAAAGAGTGGCATCTTAGGTCAGGTTAAACTTTTTGCATAAGAGCTATAAATTGATTTTTTTCGGAGTTAAAAACAATCCATTTAACCCTATTCCCGGAGGGCTAGACGGTATGGCCGATTCCCGGCAGGGGGGGGGGCGGATTCGCCCCCCCCCCCCTGAGATCTCGAGAACTACTTATCCGATTTCATCGCAACAAACGGCAATCGATTTGCCGTGACGTGAACTACATTTTGATAAAAAGAAATTTTCAAAATTTTGAAATTTGTGGATACAGGGGGGCAAAAATGTCAAAATGGGGGGTACTTTTTGACTTCTTATAACTCCGTTGTTTATGAACCGATTTCGATGAAACTGGCATGAATCGAGAGATTATGAATAGGGCTTTTACCATGGGTATGCAAATTTGAAATTTTGAGAAAATTCATGGGCGTTCACGGTTTCAAAAATAGGAGGATTAGTTCTCTAACAACTGCATGAACAAAAGAGGCCAAAACACTTTTTTAGCTTCTGCTAGTCATGTTATGCTAAAGAAGTACAAATCGCATTACAATGTTTGTATAATGTTAGCATAGGCGGTGCCAGGGACATAAAAAAGGGGGAACTGTCATGGTCACACGTTTCTCAGATCAGCTTGTGACCTTTGACCTTAAATGACCTCCAGTGACCTTGGGGTCACCTGGAATGATGTCGTGTGCATTCAATATTATCTGTAAACGTTTTTAATCGATTAAATTCACTCTATTGCAAAAAATTCATTTTTTGGCTTTTGCGATATATGGTACGTGCACTGACATTTTAGGTCATAGCTCCGTGACCTGACCTGATATCAAGCTGAAACGTGGTACACAAGTAGGGGGCATCTTTCTACGTCATATATATTCCGGGTTTGGTATTTGAAAAAACGGCGCCGAAATTATGGCGAAAAAACAAATTTTGACTTTTGACCTTGACCTGACCTTGTAAAGTGACCTCAGATAAACAAAATTACATATGCACATTGCCCAACTATTTAGCTATATATTCATATAAAGTTTTAAGTTCTATCTTAAAAACTCTGTTTTTGGCAGACATTTTCCTTTTACCCTCAACATGGCCAAAAATGACCTGAGGTGCCTCCCAAAAACGTTGCCTGGCTCCGCCCCTGAGCAAAATAGAATTTCGAAATTTTGTCACGGCGCGTAGAAGGAATAGCTAGGAAAAGTCACCAAGTTTCGTGAAGCTACGTCAAAAAGCCTGGAATTGGCAAGCAAAAAACCCGAGGGGGGGCGGATTCCGCCCCCCCCTGCCGGGAATAGGGTTAAGACCAAATAAGCCCAAAATCATCTCATTTATATTTAGTGCCACAAATAGTACAGTAACATTCTAAGATCAAAAAAACCGTCGTATGTCTTTGGCCTGGTCTAATCTCGAAAAGGTTACTGTCGTATCTAAAGTAACCTGTTCGCATTTAGACTACCATTCTGAACCGATTCCAAGACCATTTTTTTGTCATTTCCATCGCCCTAAAGCAGCAAAAAAAAACATGTGGCGCAGAAATCGTTTTGCAAGCGTTTAGTCTTGGCGTCATAGCTCGGTAACCTGAGATGACCTTGGGTCACTTTTTTCAAAACATGTGCAATGAATGCGTCGTCCGCTATGCCAAAGTTCCTTGCGCTGTCGTGCGTCGTTTTGCCGTGGTCTTGAACACACTGCCTGAGGGTGGCATACACTCCCTCCCTCCTCTCGGCCTGCGAAGTTTTACTCTCGATTTCTGCTAGCTGCATCACAATCGGCTTATAAACGTCGAAGTCGTAAAAATTCAAAAATTCTGTATTCTCCTTCACAAAACTTTTTATAAATCTTTAACTGTCATTTATGCCATGACGAATCCATCACCACTTCTTGGAGTCAGATCGTACTGATAATTTTCGAGATCTCGGAGGGGGACGACGATTAGGGCCTCATTGTGGGAATGCGTCCTGGCGTTATGGCTACGGGAATAGGGTTCAATCCAATCACAAGGCCTTCAGACTAAAGCAGGGCTGACACAGGGTCAATGATCTGGACCGTTCAGAAAAATCCGAGATAGCAGGAATGTTCCATTTGTCATGTTCTGTGAATATGGTATGTTTCATGTCAGTCGATGCATTTCACAAAAAGTTGCATTATTTGATTTTTTTTCGGAACTCGGTCGTACTTAACGTGCCGTAGGTCAATGACCTCACGTATCCCCGAATCTAAAGATGATTTGAGGTGTCACAGAAATGTACCAAAAGTTATCCAAAGTTCCATGTATCTGCGCCTTTGCGTTTCCAGCTTTCTTCAGAAAACCGGAGGGAGGTTGCCTTGACCCCCGCGGACCGGCGAAGGTTAAATCATCCGGTCATGAGAGGGTTATGACCTTCTCCCCCCCCGTTAGATTTTCTTAGTATATTTCCGCATGATTTAACTTCCTGAGTTTCTAACTGTAACCAACTGAGTTTTTAAAACTCACGGTACCTTTCCGAAAATGATCAGCGATTTTACAGCTGTTTATTGAGGTTTAAATCCGGCGATTGACAGCCGGGAGGCGAAAGCTGCGCAAGCCAATTGTTTCTGCAAGGAGTTCCTTGGTTGGTGTTGACCCCGTTCCTACAGGTCAACACCAACCAGGAATGGGCTGGACACGTTGCATACGTGTTAAACGTACATCCCACCAACGAGCCAGAAACGTCTATGTTGCTGAAAAAACCTTCAAGTGCACACGCGCTGCGCGTCGGTTACTTCGTTTTCACTGTGCAGTCTGGCGTTTCATGCAAGGAGTTATAACATGCGTGTAATCATACTAAGGAGAAAGTGGCTACTCATCCTGCTCACTAATATGCGCGATGCGTCTCGATGATATAGTTGAAGCTCATTGGTTGGTTTGCAACGTGCGAGGCGACAAAAGCCACAGACTGCAGTTAACCCGCACTATCCCGGGTGCTCGAATCGTCTTTTGCTTACCCCGAGAATCTCGAGAACTAAGAGAACTGCGGAAAGGAGGATGACGCCAATCGGAACCTCGCTTAACTTTACGTGGAAGGCAGACAGTTTATTTACTCTGAGCCAGTGATTTAGAGTCAAGAGGTCAAACAAGGTTATGTCATGACGTGTAAAATCTATGGGGAATACACACAAATATAACTGTCATATAAACTGATTTTGAGGACTGAACAGTCCAAAAAGGGCTAGAAACGTTTCCTATCATTGTCAAAAAGTCATTTTCCGGGTCATGTGGGGTCAGATGAACTGCCGGCGGAACACCACACCGATTTATGTCAAAAATGGCACGCTAATAAAGTAACTTCAGGCATACGGTTTCAGATCACCATTGTGAATGTTTGGTTGAACATAAAAACTTTTATCTAAAAAGAAATTAATATAGGTCAGTTAAGGTCATATCAGGCCAGCTAAGGTCAGGTCTTACTACATTCTTAACTCGCCATTGGATAAAGGTACGAATGTCGAATAAACGTCATTCGATTGCTATAATAATGCTAATGTCTTCTTGAATGAGATGGGGGTCAAGAACAAGTCGGTTGAGGTCAGGTAAGGTTAGGTCAAGAACGACAGCAGACAAAATGCGTCCTCGTTTTTGGAAAAAATCACGGCGTCACAGAAGAAAATAAAGCAATGAAACAGACGTGATATCATAAAACAGCTTAAAGTCACAAAATAAGACAGTTTACGGTCAATGCAGCCATTCAAGGGCAGCCTAGGTCGAACAAATAATCGTTTGCATCTCAGAAACGACTAGAATACGGTCAATACAGCCATTCAAGGGCAGCCTAGGTCGAACAAATAATCGTTTGCTTCTCAGAAACGACTAGAATTGAGGATGTGGAACCAGCTTTCTATAATGTCCTAGAACATTTCGTGGAATTCTATGGTGTTCCAGTTGACAAGCAGTCCTTGACATGGCATCAGGTCATGCCAGGTCACCAAAAGCCATGACATGTCAAAGTCTTCACGAGCATAAAGTGCAATGTCCACCTTTCATTCTTCACCAGAAATGAATGGCACATGCGTATCATGCCCATTTTGTCATACATTCCATTCTGTAATCAAATGAACTGACCTCAGTTCACTGACTTCTCACAAATGGTGTGTTGCATCATACAGACAGCGTATCATTTGTCATTTGTCTTCCTTTCCTCATTCAAAAAGTCTCTATATGTACATGGCAATTTTTGGCAAAAAAAAACAAATACAGCCTCTCAGTATGGTTGACCTGAGATCAGTTGAAATGGTTTTCCCAAAAACTGAAAACAGGCATTTTGTAGAGAATGAGCTAGGGACGAAAACAGCGCTTTCTGTCTGTCAGTATCTTTTTTGGTTATTACTGGCAGATATCTAAAACATTTTGACATGCCTTGCTTAAAATTCAAAAAGTTCAGTGATCTGCCATGACCTGATATTAAAATTCTGTCACGAGATGTAAACGCTTTCCCGGGCTGGCAAAGGTTAATGCCGGCACAATAAATGTCTCCTTAAGACTTCCGTCCACTTGAAAAGGGCCGCACAGGAATCCTGTCCTCTTCTCCCCACACAATAGTTTATTACTACGTCAGTTGCGCTGTTTCATGGAGCCGTGTAAGGTAGAAAACTACCTTTGGAAAGTTTTGAGGAAGCCAACACTATTTTGCATTTTCCTCTGCAGTGTGCATGTGGCGTTGCTTCAAAAGTTCTAGCAAGCGACAACGACGCCGATATCATGTCATTTCTCGAGGTCACCTGTCGCCGACATGTCGAGCCGGCATGCTGCATCGCTGTGACCCGAACCCCACCACTCGGGAATTCCTTTCAACTGGAATTGCTTGTTGGCTGTCAAAGACGTTTCGCTCAAACATACCACTTAGATCAACAAACTTTTTCACTGCCTTCTTTGTAAATGCAAAAACTCCTGAATGCCTGAATAGAAAGAAATCCAGAATATCAGAAACCACTGGAGTTTCGAACGGCATTCGGACGCCCGGCCCTCATTTCTCGGCGAACTTTGAACACAGGGTGTTTGCCCGGTATTAGACGATTGTCGTCGCCGCAGCCCAAACACCACTTGGCATGCAGCGACCGTCGGAGTGCCGTCTGCTGATGGACTCCAAGCAGCGGCTACGTTCGCCGCGTCTTCTGTAAACGTGCGTCGGAATTGTCCCAATGGTCGACACGCAGGCGGCGCAACAGGCGAGTGGCAGAGGGGAGAACGAAGCTTTCAGATAGAAATATTGAACTACACCCTGCAGCCGCGCCAGCCGTCCGCAGTGAAAAAGGTCGTAAATGTCCACCTCTACAGATCCATTGCTTAACACTGCTAATGTGGCGCATAGGGGCAGACGTGAACAAAAACTTATGAAATCGTAAGAGCTCGTGTTCGCAACGGGTAAAAATATTGCAAAGCAAAGTCTATATGTTCTACTTATGAAAATCTTCTTGAGGAGATAACTGCGGTCAATCGCGGATCACAGAGATCATCAGCAAGTTCGTGAGAAGGAAATAACTCAGAACCAGGGACGTAGCTAACGGGTAGGAGGCATGGGGGCCGTGCCCCCTTCCCCAAGCCTTACATGAAATTGCTGCTATTTCCTATACATTTTGTAATATGCTGGTGTCATATCCATATACAAAATACGGCCCTTGCTTCCCCCCCTCCTCCGAGGGCAATCCTGGCTACTTGTCTGTTCACAGCACCACCAATACTACACAGAATTTCACATCCGGCTCGAGTGGGAACAGGAAACAGTTGCGTTTAAGAATCGAACAATATTTCAAATAGCCGTTCGCAGTCGCCAGCTTACTGAAGCTTGAGGTTACGATGGTTGCAATCGTCTTAAGTGAAAGATAGGGTTTTGAACGCGAAACTGCGCTTGCAAGAGCCGGGCTACGACCGTGCCATTAATACTGATATCCGGCAATGATATTGGAATGTTCAGAATTGCAGCCTCGCCTCCTCTCTCCCATAACTGAAAATCCGGGTACTTAATCACACGGAGCGGGCGAGCCAAGCGAGCAAACGCAGTCCATGCTATCAACGAAAACCAGCATTCTGAATGATTGCTTGTTTGTTTCCTAGCTTGCCGGAATGTATTCCACAGATAACTCCAGAGTACCCCTTTCTTGATCAAACGCCTTGGTATGCAGGAAATGTCTCAAAATTGTTCAAAGCCTAGGCTGGGGTCAAATCTGTTACGTTATTTTAAAATTGGTAAGCATTGCGTTCATATCATAATTTTAAACTTGTCAAAAGACCTTATCTCAAATCATGTGGAAAATCCCAGGCGAAACTTTATTGCAGGAAACTGGACAGTGTGCTTGCTTTAAAAGCTGCTTTGCTCTACATTAATGTCCTGGGTTCTACAGAACTCATATAACTTTTTAACTTCGTATTTTCAGTCGAAGCCAATTTCGTGCCACAGCTCTTCATCATGTCGACGGTTTGGTAGAGACCCAGTGGCTATATGAAAGCGAATTTTCGGGAGAAGCAAAAAAAGTTAATTTATATTTTAAAGCACACAACAGGTATGAGAAATTTATCGAATCGAGCTGAGTCACCAGTCATAAACCACGGACAATCGACAAGTGGCTCACGACGTCTGCTTCACTCCGTGCGTGCCGTAACTAGTGTGAATTTAGCCCGGATGTGCTGAGACCATCAGAGTCCATGCTAAGCCAAGCTTCCTGACGGATCCTGGCCTCGCCACCAAGGCGCTCCCAAATATGAAGCAATTTTGCCCGAGTGCCGAGGCCGATGGCATTGCAGAATCTTTGTTGTGCCGTAAAACTCCACAAAGCGGCCACCCCGTGACCGCTACCTCGCACTCCGGGACCCTTAGATTCATGCATACTTCTGAAGCAGCCCGACATCCAAGACAGGCACCGAAACAAATGACGGAAGAGGATATCTTTCTGGGTCTGTGAAACTTCAGAACCTGACCAACCCTGTGACTGGTAGACTCTTTCGACCTCGAGCCGAACACTGATGCCCGGTTTGCAACTTACGCAGTGTATGAAATGCCTGATTCTGCGAGCTGCTCTGCTCCAAAGGTTCTATAGCGCCACAGTCTGAAGTGTCGTTATAAAGTTTTTGAATACTAATGACACTTCTGCATGAATTGTTTTCTACAAACAACTAAGCTATGGCAGACACCGCTTCAGGCTCCAAACCCATTTTACAGAGAGGCCAACTTGTACTTGAACTATAGCGCCCGCGTAATGAATCGTGTTCTTTGACACTGTTAGGTAAACTCCTACCGGGCTTCGGCATGCAAAAGGCAAACCCAGAATCAAAAGCTGCATGATGCGCACGATTCTGTATGGACATGAGTAATCTTTTCTTTTATTTTTCCAACCCTACTGCGAGAGCTCCAGCACCAACCGATCGTTTTGAGAAACGAGATGAGGGCATTTTGGAATTCGAGCTGACTCGTGCTATGAGACGTTCTCAGGTGTATTGACGTTATCCTTGATAGCAAAGCTTTTGGGCTGCTGCGTACTCGATCCACACCCAAACATTTATATTTTATTTAATACTTTCCGATCTTTGAACCCATCGCCCAAGTTACTCTTTGTTAGGCACTAGCCTTGGAAAGACGATGTGGTAAAATACGAGAAGGTCAAAAGGATTGTCTTATGACTTAGGGAGCCAGTAGCAATAATCCACGAATTTATAATGATTCATTTCGTGACCCCCCCACGTTTTTTGTCATTACTGCCGAGCGACAAAGGCCTACGGCTTAACCTTCAGTGCCTTTACTAAACAGTACAGATCCCTTTCGGCAAAAGAGTGCTGACAGGTCATCATAGGCCAGATCATGTGACGTCACAATCTGTGACGATCCTTTCGGACACCTCCCTCACGTGTCTATGCCTTCGTTATGACATGCCTTAAAAGAGCTGTTTAGGGATAGCACAAAGGCAGTCATATCGCCATCTTTGATCATCTGAGAGAGTGACCAAGGCTTACCTCGGATCATTTATTGCAAAATGCAATTTTTTCGTGCCAAAATAAGTTTTTTTATTCTGCATAATACTAACCGGTCACTTCTGCCCCATTTGTTCAACCAAAACGGTCCACGTGTCACATCCATTTTGTAGCTTAGACCTGACCTGTTTGTTAAGCAGTGATTTTGAGCCAAAACTGGGCCCTAGCTGAACAGCTCGGCAATGGATTGCCTTTTGGGCGTCGGAAATCAGATCATTGCTTTTCGAGGTAGGCAAGGCAAGACTGGAAAAATACTCCTTACCAGTAACAGGGACGTCATAAAGTATTCCCAGACAATGTCAGATTAATGCACACTAAAAAAATATGACATGTATTGGATCCAACCAAAAGCAGTTCTCAGCGGAACGTGGTGCCATTGTCCCTTTCCTTGAAGAGTCCAGAGGCCAGATGCGTGCAAAAATGGCACAAAAGTTACAGAAATTGTGTGGGTCGAGACTCTCCTCATACCATTATGTAATCCGCTGGGCCATGGCCCTCGGCTGGCATTTTTGAAACTGCCCCAATCTACGCCATAATTAAGCGACCAGGCCCGACTCGGGCCAGACAAATGACTGGCCGTCGGCCTTCAGTGTCCGGGCTCCACTGAGCTGCCCTGGAGTACCGGACATGCGGTTAATAAGCTCGAGTTAATTGCCTGCAGCCGGTACTCCAAGCGTCCAGCCTCGACGAACTCATTCCGCCGCCGTACATTGGATACAGTGAAATATTCCTCTCTGCCATCTAGCGGTCAGAAAACGAAGCTTAGATATGCGGGGGACCGTAACACCACTTTGTTCGGACCTCCCTATCGCATGGACATTGCTTGGGTATGCCAAGGTGCTGCCACCTATAACGTTCAGTCCCGGGCACAAGGTCGTGTTTAGAGGCTCGTGCTGTGTTTTGCTGATCGATGTGAAGTCCCAGTGTACCTCAGAATAAAAACAACGTGCCTCAAACCCTTACACTCGGCCTTCGCCCACTGAATGTCGTAAAATCTCCGTGATTTACCTGAAAATGATACTGGTGATGCTGACCAGGACCCATTCCAAGCATGCAAGACGAACGGCGAAAAAATTCGAAACTGCTGTTTCCAAAGTCGTTGGTGAGAACTAGGATCGACTCGAAAAGGCGATGCCGTAACTCTTGAGTACCGACCATACTGCAGTGATGGCCCCGATTGAAATGAACATGCCGTTACAATCATCGGCGACAGACAACGGAGAGAGGGAAAGGGGCAGCAGAGGGAGCTCCCTCCCCCATCTGCCGTTGGGGGCAACCTACCATTTTCCCTAAAAAAATCCCAGTGGGACCACGAGTCTGCGGAGGGACCCCCAAAATGAGACAAAAACATATGCGTGAGCGTACGTGTTACGAAGATCAGGGGAGCAGGAAGTCAAGCATTTCGGGTGGTCCTCGTCCAGTGGTGGGTCCCCTCACTTCATGAGAGTCTCCTGGACAGCAGGGGTCCTTCGAAGACTGACAGGGGCCCACGGGCCAGCAGAAGACCCTACAGACCGACAGGAGGTCCCTAGAGATCGACAGGGGCCCGCTGCCTGCCTGGAGATGGCCCCCTACAAGTCAACAGGAGGCCCTCGCATGCCGACAGAAGGTCATCTGCAGACAGGCAGGGGGCCCCTATCGACAGGCAGGGGCCTCCTGTAGGCCGGCAGGAGTCCCACAGGCCAGAATAGGGTTCCCTCAACTGCAAGGGTTCCCTCCATAAGCCAGCAGGGGTCCTCCGAGGGCTGGCGGGTCCCACAGGCCGGCAAGTGGTCCCTACAGGCTGATAAGGGGCTCAAAAAGCCGGCGGGGCCCACTGCAGGCCGGCAGGGGCCCCTACAGACCAGAAGAGGGTTCCAAAGGCTGGCAGGATCCTACAGGCCAGCAGAAGCCGCTGCAGGCCAGCAAGGGGCCCCTAGAGGCTAACAGGGGTCCCTGCAGGCCGGCAAGCGCCTCTGCAGGCTGGCAAGGGGCCCACAGGCTGGCAGTGGTAGCTAGAGGCTGGCAAGTGCCCCTTCAAGCCGAAAGGGGTCTCTCTACGGGCTTCGATCCATACATTTCATCTTTTGCCTTCTCTTGTCTAACGTTCTTTCGTCATATCGGCGATGGCTTCGGTTTTTACAAGTCATTTTCTTGCCTCAATAGAAGTGAACCCCTTTCAAGCATTTCGGGGGTTCCGGGACCCTGTTACCCCCGGCTGCGCCCCTGACAAAAATAAAGAATTAAAAGCGGTGACCGAAGGCCCCTGGCCAACCCAGAAACTCATGTGTATTACCTCTTGGGACGTCACCACCGACCAGGAGCTCCTTATATATTCAGGGCTCTTTGAAAACCACAGGTCCTAACGCGACTTCATAGCACTAATAGAGCCCCCTGACTTTCAGTGGCCCCAGGATACAGTGGGTCCCTGGGCCTGGCCGGAAACTCTGTCTTTCATAGGGCGCCAACACACCGTGGGCTCTTGGTCAAGACCAAAGACCCTTCAGACATGTAGAGGGTTTTCTAAAGAAGATCAGGGGCCTCGGTGGGCTCCTAACAGCCACAGCAGCACCTGCCTCCCAATGAGTCTCTCTCTCAGGACTCAGAGGGTCAAGTCTGAAGACCTCCAGATGTATAGAGGGAGCTCTAGAGAGGGAGTTCTAGAGAGTGCCGCGGGTCCTTGGTGACTCGCGAGACCCTCGAAAGTCAGGGGTCCCAGCGGACCTTAGCAGCCACAGCGGCCCGTCCTTCCAATGGGTAGCCAGTTTCGCAAGGACCCCTGGCTCCATCTTTAGGGCACGCTGTACATATCTAAAGTCTCTTGACCTGATCAAGGCTGGATGTCCTTCTTAAGCCCAAGGTTCTTTGAAAATCAGCGGCCCCAATGTTTTCTTAATAAGGAGGAGAGCTGAAATTCGGGAGCAACAAGGGTTCCTGAATCCCAGTAATAACCCAAATAAATAGGGCCCGTAGGCGACGGGCTCTGACCACTTTCAGATACCCTAGACCTTCAAACCCAGAGCCCCTGCTGAAGTCCAAAAGCCCTTGAGACATGTAAGGGGTATTCGGGAGAGGGTCAACAGCCCTTGGTGTATCCAGGGGCTATTTGAATGCCAGGAGTCCTAATGGATCTTTAACATCAGCCACAGGGGCCTCTGACTTCCAATGGACCCCCAGATACACTGGAGCCCCTGCAGTGCAGTGGCGTGCCCAGGATTTTGTCCAGGAGGGGCTCAAATGTCAATCAATCGGATCAATAAATAAATAAGTTAATCAGTAAAGGAATAAGTTAATCAATAAAGAAATCAGTTGATCAATAAAGAAATGTCGACGGGGCACTGCCAGCCAAGGGGGGCCTCTTCGTGGCTTAGTGGCCGTTTTTGGTGGGCCTTTTAGGCTCAAGGTCCTATTTTGATTCTTCGGGCCAATGGCGTACTCAAGATTTCGCTTAGCAGGAGGCCAGATGTGGTCAAGCGGCAATTCCAGCCAAAGGGCCTTTTCCGTGGCTTAGGGTGTCCTCTTTTCTATCCGGCACACATTTTAGGCTCGATGCCCTATTTTGATGCCTCGGAGGCCCGTTTTCGACGTCTTGGACGCCTTACGGACGCCTTAAACTGCAAAAAGTAGTGGGGCCTTCGGTCCCAGGGGGCCCCCACCACCTCCAAGAGCATGGCCCCAACCACTACTCCCACCCCCCCTTGGATGCGTCACTGGGCCCTTGTTCAGCAGATACTAAATCAAAAGAGATGCTAAATTCAAAGTTGTGCCATCCTTGGGTATTATTTACATTGATGAGGTTATTGGCAAAACGAGTTTCATTCAAAAACGACACAGCTTAATTACCAGTAGCTACGCACTTGGAAAATTGTGTCTTCTGGCCATTTTGCTGCGCGTCTGATCTGTCTCCTACCCTGGTAGGCAATTAGGCGAACTTTCACCTCTGGTCTTCAGACAGCAAAATCAAGTTTTCAACGAAAAATTGTTCCATGCAGTCCGTTTTTGTGGTTCTCAGGAGCGACTGGGTTTCCTTAGCTTCACCGATTCAAAGACTGGAGCTGTACTAACTGGATATGACAGCCATAACAAAGACAGCAGCTACAGGTCTGATGGGATCGCCATCATCTCACCGCGGTGGCTTGGAATGGAGAACACTTAGGGAAGGATAGGATTCGAAGTCAGGCCCTTGCGAGGCGAAATCCGAGACATTGCCAGCTGAGCCATCCAGCGTGTCTGTGCTGTTCCACACGCTGTTTGCTTACGCTCAAACGACCGTCACAGATGGCCATCCCGAGGTGTTCTACAGGACGCACCCCAAACTGGCATTTGCCCGGCGACAAAGACCGGCCGCGCGGGTTTCGGTCAGTACCTGGCGGAGCCGCTCCATGTTCTCTTGCTGGGTTTGTCCCCTCATCAGAACGTCATTTAGATAACGCAATGCCACCGTGAAACTGATCTCCTCCCCCAGCGCTGCAGACATCATACGCTGGAAGGAAAGCCCTGCACGTTAGAGCCCGAACAGCGCCCGGTCCACGCACTCGTGCTGACTCTCAAGCAAGGTCAAACGCCGTTATCTCGGCTTCGGTGCTCCTCGGGGACATGTGGTGGTGACCTGTCCTCGCGTCGAGGGCACTCATGAACTTTACATCTCCCAAACGGTCAACCAGGTCCTCAATCGGGGAAATAGGATGTGCCCTGGAATGGGCGGACAGCTTATCTGGAACTCGGTTATCGACGGCCAGCCTGATCCTGCCGTCTGTCCTGCGAGCGCAGACGATAGGGGCTGCCCATGGGCTCTGAGATGTCCTAACCGCGTCCGTTTCCTCCGGTGGCTCGATCCTCGCCGCACCTCCGCCTCGAGCTCGGGAAAAAGCCGCCTGGACCGTGACGAGACTGGCCCCGCCCCGGTCATCAGTTCCACGCTATGCCCTATCCCGACTTGCACGAGTGGTAGCTTACCTCCCGTATCTCTCGCATGCACATTTCCTTCCTTGGGGAGTCACCACTACGCTAGTCACTGCCCTCGTGCTCTCGCAGGTCCGATACTGCGTTTCGGTTGACGGTACTGAATCAAAGAAACACCCTGACAAAGTTCAGAAGATCTTCAAGTTTGGAACCAGTCATTTTCGGCCGTAGAAAACTGATCACGTCTCGGACCTACGAGAGAAACTGCTGGCTGACGCCCCAGCAGCTTGCTGCACAATGTGTATGGCGCACAAGGTGCTCGGAAACGGAAAGCCAGATTCGCTTACAGCCGTCCTCCATCTGACCCGTGAAATACGCCAGAGAAGCACGAGGCAGGACGGCTTGCTGCACATTCCCCGGTCCAGACTCATCGAGGCTGGGATGCAGCGCTTCCGCCTCCGAGCAGCCACAGTGTGCAGTCGGCTACCACCGGACGTAATATCACTTGGGCAGCGTCGCTTTACGCTCGCACTGAAGCGACGACTGCTGGCTCCCACACCTGACTAACCATCCTGGGCTCTGTCTGCGACTTGTATGCGTCTGTATGTGATTTTATCGACTATGCCTTATGTTTTTGTGCGTGCTTGTTTTTCCTTTGACCTGTGTGACGCCGGGCCTAATAGCCACTCATGCAGTGGAAACCCCGAGATCGAAAATGCATGCCATGCATATATGCATACATACACAGAAGGTATCGCTGAACTCCTCCAAAGTCTCCGTCAGCTGGCCGCGCTGGCTCTCCGGTAGGTCCTCACCGATGCGGCAGCCGACAGAATAGCCGCCGGCCCGTGCTCCCGGCCCGCCGGCGCTGCGGGGCCCACCCAGGGGGACAACCGCTGTCGCACACGCAGTCGTCTCGCCCTTATTCAAGGTTACGGCGCCCCCGCTGACGTTCGCTAAGCGCAGCTAGACCCCCATCGTCCGGGCTTCACCGCACGACCCGGCGCACAGGTCGCACCGGAGACTCTTCCAGTCGTGCAGCCTCGACCACATAGTCAGTATGGCACTCCACTGCTCTGGCACCCGCCGTCACGAACGCTTCGCACCCCGTCAGTACACGGTACACCCCACCGCACACGCGATGCATCGGGTCCGCGCCGTGCTGCTGCGGCGGCTGGAGTGGGGGCGGCTGGCAGAGTC
This sequence comes from Capitulum mitella, assembly GCA_030062745.1. Taxonomy (NCBI): domain Eukaryota; kingdom Metazoa; phylum Arthropoda; class Thecostraca; order Pollicipedomorpha; family Pollicipedidae; genus Capitulum; species Capitulum mitella. Next base: position 31,410,297 of record CP099844.1, read on the forward strand.
CGCGGCAGGTCCAGCGTCACGCCGAGAGTGTCCAGCTGGAGCACTCTGCGCCTGAGGCACAGCGCCCGGCGGGCGACGCGGCTCCAGAAGCCGACTCCCAGGATCACCGGTGTTCTCCACCGCCACAAACCGCTGCTCGCCAACCTCCTGGTTGCCCACGTGCAATGAACGCCATACATCCGTAGCAATGGGCTAGACTCGCTGCTTAATTAACAACAACGTACACGACGCGGCGACAACGACACTCGACGAACTGTGACAACATTCAGGCCTCAGGCGAGATGTATCGCTTAGTGTCCTTGTGTTGTTTTAAACAAACACTGACTTTCAACGACTTGAGGCTGTAAACGTCAAGAGACGTAATTAGTGCCAGAGAAGATCATTTAAGTAGCGTGACCTTTTCTGATGGGAAAGGTCAAATAACCAAGCTTCAGTCGAGCCTCAGACAGTTGGCTGTGCCGTATGTGGGACATTTTCACACGTGAAGGCAGTGCCCTTTGGTCACATTGCAAACGGCTGTCCACGCATTTGCGAGGCCCATAGACAAAGGGAGAGAAACAGCATCATTGATGGCCTTGTCAAAAATAAAGCAGAGGACGTTGATCAAACCATGTATCACGATGGACGCCAGCTGAATACCAAGCTTTCATAAGTCTGTCATTAGACGTGAGCGGTTAGGTGTTTTCTGGTTCCCAGGTAACTGGATATAACGAGCTACCCTCTTCAAACCATGGAGCGCCCAAGTCAGCGCCGTTTTAGTGATTAGATAGGCCTTATCAAAATGTCGTTTCGGTCGAAACGCCACCAGTTGATGAAATTTTGTCCTGGTTTCATCTAATGCTTGCAAGCAGGCTGACCAGTGTACTTCGTCCAGTAGTGTTAGAGTTACAAGAACCATCGTCTGCGTTTTCAGTTCTTACCCATAGCATCATTCCTTGAACTTGCGCTACGCTTGTCACGCATCACCGACCGAAACATTTAGCCTTTTTTGCATGCCTCCCTCCCCCTCCTGCCCCAAAGGCTTTTGCCGCACCAAAGCCAAACCATTCCAGCCATCGCAATGAAACCGGGCTATTTTTTCTTCGTGTCTTTTTACATATCACATGAAAATTTGAACTTCATTCATGGAACGTGAGTGGTAGCAGGAAACATTTCTGGGAGGCAAGTCAAGCCATTATGTGGTCGTCTCAGACGAGTGCTGTCAGGTATTGGTGCTGGAGGCGAATATATAGCAGTGATATGATTTCATTGTGCGAAATTTATGATACCTGACAATCAACATAGTCTAGAAAAATATTTCGAGACTGTCAAGAGTCTTAGCAGGGAACATCATAAGGACTAATGCAGCGTCATGTGTAAGTTGGCCACACACACCGATAACAAGGTATGGCTCGAAAAGCAATCGCTTTTGGATTCCATTACACTGGAAAAAGGATATAGGTTGCAGTGGGAACATAGAAAGGAGCAAGAGCGGAGCCAGTTACATAAATACTGGGGGCTCAAACGTGGATCAATACTCACCAATGACTTACATAACTGATTTCAACCCAGTTTGTTACATTTATGGCAAATGCATATAAGAGTACAAGACATGGACATGCATCGCCAGGGCCGGATCCAGGAGAAATAGAGGGGAAGCAAGAAAATGAGGACTTCATTTGGTTCTTCCAGTGCATCACTGATACTCTCAGCAGGTTACAGTTACCCCCTGTTATGGGTTCCTTAGTCCGTGATTGTTGAATTTAATAAAACTTGGTCATTTTTTCACACAAAATTGTTCAAATTGGCCTAATCAAACGGGAAAAACTGAGTGAAAAATAAGGCAAAAGTTTGTCAACAGCTGCTCCATATGCTTCGGATCCCGAATCCGTCACTGTTGCTATAAAAATTATTTCCGAGCATTTCTAGAGATTAACTAAAGGCCAGAAAGTTGACATCAGTCAAAGTAAGTGCATGCAGAGTCGTACGCCAAACTAAGAGAATTGGCCGTTTACCCCTTGTTTGCTCTCCTGAAGGCGCCACTGACGCTTTTTTGGCACTTCTGCATAATGTATACGAAAAGTTAGTTCTGATTACAAGGTTTCGTTGTTTTATGGAAATCAGTCCAGCAGATCGACAGAGCTCTGGAGGCCGAATCGTGTCCCTCCCCCATTCCCCTCGTCGATTTTAAGAGAAATCCGCCGCATGAAAATATAGTTAGCTGCTAGTCATTGAGCTATCGCTGCTGTTCACGTCCATTGACGCAACGGGAATTTCACAACTGGCGATGGATGAGTCCGAGACGAAAGCTCCATTTCATCTCGTCAAACGTAAAGCACAGTATGACTGACATTTCATGGGCGGCAGAAAGCACTCGTGAACATCCACAGCTGGTGCAATACGACAAGGGACTCACACAGTTGGAGGATTTAGACACTGAAGCACTGGTTCCACGGGAGGAATTCACCCAAGCGCCTGATAACGAACCTTCGCACCAAAAGGCATTATCAGGTAAAGACGTGGGTACGACTGATGCGTAGTTCCTTTATATGTATGGCACCAAAAACCGTTTCAAGTCAATTTCTGGATTCTGAATAACTGCAGGGCTACAATCGAAGCGAAGCGGCATTGTTCCGTGTCAGGATCAGCCGAGGCGAAGACGACACGGCTTGTTTACCGATTGCTGGGGGGCAAATGTGTGGATCATGGGGCAGCGGGAACTCCGTGTCGTTTCAGCTTGCGTCTTTCGTGCGCTCCCAGAGACACAGAGACCACAGTTACACACCGCGCCAGTGAAGTGACGTTTTCCCAGGCGGCTGACCGAAACCGTCACTGACGAAAACGTACTAGATGCGGCGTCTGCTACTGGCGTGGACGTTGCATCCGCTTCGATAAGTTGTTTTGAAAATCCGAGAAAAACATTCCGTAACATTCTATGAATTCGCAAAGAATAAACATGTACCAACAAATCATATGCCCTTCTTGGCCTCTAAATTAGGCCAAATAATTCTGCGTGATGCTATTGCAGAAGCAGCTACCTGTTTACGCGAGGCAGAAACGAAATAGCCGCTGATTCTCTAATGCGCGTGGCCGTACAAAGAAATCGAGGCAGTGCTGTTTGCCGGAGAGCGGAGCGTCAGCGGAGGCTTTCGCGCTATTCGCATTGTAGAGATCTGCCTGCATAATCGGGGCGTTTTGTTTGCAGCTGTACTGGGAAAGGTTTTCCAAGAGAATATTGACACTTTCAGCCATGCCAAGCGGAACTGTAATAGGTCGGTGCGGACCATCAACGGACTCGAGTTGGAGAGCTGCTTTGAAGGCTGTTCATCTGACTGCAGTGTAAAATGTCCATAAACGTGATAATTGCAAAGTGCGAAGTTGAATTTCCTATTTCTTTTTCAAAAACGGCATGTCTTCTCTTCGAACACTTTTCCACGTCATGTGTGGTTCCAAGAACATAGGAATTGTGACCACCGACACCGAAATGTCTTCATTCACTGAACCTAAACTACCTTTTCCAGCCTCCTTTGTGCGTTTTAACGGCGAACGTTCGCCTTTGTTCGCGTTTTTATGACGCAATATCAGTGAGGCTGGCAGACAGGCTACAAATTCAAATCATCCCAGCTGGGGTCGTAATAACCGGAAAGGCAGACAGCAGCAGTGAAGCGGTACTCTTGCCACGGATATGCAAAGAAAATTTCGCCGACGAAAGTCCTAAGCAGTGGAGTTGATGGCGCTGACGCATCGCGCGTGTTAGTCGGGCTAACGCGCTGACGAGAAAACGCTTTACCCATCGGTCGTTGCGAAAGGGGAGCAGCGAATCTGTGCACCGGCCGATGCGCACATGCTCGCAGTGATGTCGCAGCGATTGGCAGCCTGGGTCCGGTATAAACTGGGACAATGATGCTCTGTGTTGTCGATCCTGTGTTGTGGGATCCGGGAAACGCACACACCCGAACCGAAGAGGGATTTCAAGAAAATAACGCCTGTGGACCTGACCTGTTTACAATTAACTTTCATCAAGTTAGCGACAAGGATGAGAATGGCGAAAAAAAGAACATGCACATGTAAACATGAAACACGGCAAATTCAATACAGCGTATACTCATTTCAAGTGCACGTGATTCATAGGTTTATCTGAATATCTGACATCTGAAAGAGTATACCCATATCTGAAAGGCATGGTCATTTGGACCGTAATCACTAGGACCCGCTCATATAAAAATATAAAACTCTGTGTGCTGGAGACCATTTAACCCTATTCCCCTATGTGTGGGAGGGGGGAAGGGTTTCCGCGAGCGCACCCTATATCACGACGGACTTAGCGGGACTTTTAGACATATAGTAGATTCAAATGACTGGAAATGTCTTCAGGCACCATGGAATGAACTCAAGGCCATTCCGTGTGACTCTGAGGTCGTCTGAGGTCATTTCAGGCCAAAGCTCGTATGCTGACCTGAAGAACATGCGATCATAACAGGATGCCGCCCATGCCAACATTATACAAACAGTGTAAGACGATTTGTACTTTTAAGTATAAAATGACTAGTAAAAGACAACGAAAGAACTGTCCTTCATTTTAATTCAGTTTCCAAAGGAATGTTCTTTCCATTTTCTATGCCCTGTGAATGCCAATGAATTTACCTATGAATTTCCCCAAATTCGAAGCGTAAGGGCCGATGGGAAAAGACTCATCGATTAACTCTTGATTCAAGCCAACTGCATCCAAATCTGTCCATAAACATCGGAGTTATAACAAGTCAAAAAATGCTCTTTCCAAATTTTCTGCATCCCTTTCAAGATTTTCAAAGCTTTTTTTATAACAACGTATTTTCACGTCGTGACTATTCGATTGCCAATTATTTCAATGAAATCGAACCGGTAATTCTCGAGATATTAGGGAGCCGAATACCCCCTCCCCGTACGGGAATGCACCCTATTGCTATGGGTACGGAAATAGGGTTACGGAAGGTCCGAAGATACGCTAAAGTTGTTGTCTGATCTTGCCCCGGGTCAAATTCATCATTGTTTTGTGTCCCTTGATCACATGACGTAAGCTGCGAACAAACAATGCATATCAAAGTCATTGCACCGAAGGCACTAAGCCCAAGTGCAGTGGCCCGGCGAAAATCGAGAACTGACAACAGCCGCGTTCGCCTCGTAAAGCCGAAATGTTCCCAGATTACCGCCAATGCTCGCTTAATTTACTTAAATGAAGATTTCCCTTGTCCCCACGTGATCACAATTACGGTGTTCTTGTATCGAATCTAGACAAAAAAAAACGCCAGGCTATTCGTTGTCACAGACGACTGACTGATGTTTGACGAGACACATGACTTGACACAAGACTTCGAACACGTGAATCTTAGAGGTTTTTTTTGTCTTGATCTACAAACAAACAAATATATTGGTCGCCACTTTTATCGTGTGCGTTTGAGACAAGCGTAAAAAGAAAGGTAAGTATTTGACCGGTTTTTATGCAAGGTAGGTAGGTACCCATCGAGGGTAATTTTTACATACGGTAGATACCACTTAGTGCACTGGCCAGCGAGCTGGAACACGTTGTTGCTGTCCGTCAATTGCTGCTCGCTTTACAACTCGTACAACGCCTTAATTAACTCGAGACTGACAACAGTCTGAACAGGCATACCAACACGGCGAAGATTTATGGCAGCGCTGGGATGCTGACATGCTAATGAAGTGACAAAACACCGCACCTTTGTAAGCCTTCATCAAATCTTGCACCCATGGATTTAGCCATACTTCATTTTCAACCTTCATGTGCTTTGGATTTTGGTATCTCAACCCTTGCTGGGCCGGCCTCTAGATCCACCTTCGCTGGGCCGGGTTTCATGAGACCCCCACCCCAGATTTCGAGAGCTATAGGCCCCACGGAAAAGGAAACTCGTCGTTGGAAAGCTCTTTTCGAAAGTAAACGAAACCACTTATTTTTTTCAAATAAGATCAATACTGTCACCAGAATCATCTTAGGTCAAACTACTGTTAACGTTTTTGGCAGGAAACGTTTATGTGATTTCGACCTTTCGGACAGCAATGAAGGAAGGTCGATCTCGATAAAAAATCGGACCATATGTTTCGGACGATTTCAGGCTAAATGTTGCCATTTCAATGAAAGCAGAAAATGAAGCCAAAAAGTCGTCTTTTAGGAAGGGCAAGTCTCGTTTTTTTAATGTATGAGCATCTTGGCTGGAATACGCCACTAATGTATTTGACACGTATATAAAGTCTGTAGCTGTGATATTAAAGTCAAACAAGAGGTCAGGGTGTTGACTTCTATACGTCGGGCGTTTCTGGATTCTGTGAATTACTTGACCTGTTCGAGCCCAGTGATTTGGGTTAAAAAAAATCGACACAGGATTTAAAAGTGATGTATAAAACGCTACCCTAAGTTTGGTATCTCTACGCTTTTCCTTTTTTTGGGGGGGGGATAACCTCGGAAAACCGGAGCGGGAGGTTCGCAATAACCCCTCCTCCGGCTCGGCTATGGTTGACACTGGAACCGAGATTGCTTGAATTAACATAATATTGCTTAGGTAAACGAGCAGCCATTCTGGGATTGCTCGTCATTTGAGTGACTGAGTTTGTCATCGTCATGAGGGTTTGCCCCCTCCCCCTCCTCCTTGGGTTTTCTGTTATAATTCATGAACGATAAAAGCCAACAGCCTGAATTTTCGGTGCATCGCCTTTTTGTCCCCTCCCCCCCCCAAAAAAAAACAAAGTAGTTGTAGTTGATCAGGTCACAAAAGTTTATGTCATTGATACCATTCGCTAAATCATGGACACGGTTTTCAGGTACTGTTGGGACTCCGGTATCTGCCTCTCCTTTTGACATGGCTTGAAAGAAACTCATCAGGGATGACGACAAAAAGACCAAGCATCAGGTCGCACAAGTCATAACTGGCACCAATGGCACACTGTAACATAAAACTATACGCGAGCTCCCTTCGATGTGGATATCATGATCCCCGTCAGATAGGTCCAGGTGTATCTTTGTGTTGCTCAGCATCGCCATAATGTGGTTTCCTGGATGTGAAGGGCCACTGCTCAACTAGTTAACACCAACCCAACGGACGATCATGGAAGCGTCGTCAACATGAACTCACCCGACGCAAACGCGCCTCGTCAAAAAAAAGAAAAACACTCAACCATATCGCAGCGATTTTTTTCTTTACGGAAAACATTTGCTTGTGTCAGAGTGGCGACGAACTAAATAATTCAACCCATGTTAGCTGTAGAGTGCTTGACAGAATTTCCATGGGGTTCTGTAAAACTTGCTTAAATGCATTCTAGCTTGTTTTCTGTCTCTTAGCTTTTGGTGAAATGGCAGCCCTCACCGACCTCAGAGTGATATTCAGGTGGGGATCCATGCCGTTGATACGTTGATTAGTCTGGCCATTTCAATCTACTATCCTCGGAGAACTCCCGAGACTGAAACATGTTTTAGCCTTAATATTACGCCTTGCAGTGCAGCTGAATATGACTAGTTCTGTGAGAACCATTAAGCAATAAATGGCGGCCTCCATGCCAAGTGCACAGGGTGTCTGAACTGCGTTATGTCAGGCCGTATTGCTGTTACGAACAGAGTTCCATCGTATAATTCCGCCTTCAGAACCAGATCTTGACCTATATCATTGCATCTGTGCCACGTAACCACACACGTCACTATTGCGTCGCCATCGTTGCCTTGGTGAGCAGCGTGAACGCGGTCTGCGCGTTCACGGGCGGCAATGCGCGGGCGGCAGCAGCAGCCAGGACCGGGCGATGTCTGATCGCCGCCGTCCCGCGAATCTGGCGTTCCGCCCGGTGAGGAGAGGCTCGGTGTAATCACCGGCCCACCTGGCGCCTGATTAATGATTCTCCGTGCCGGGCCCTCTCTGAGGGGAGCGCAGCGCGCGGCTCCGCACCCGAGGCGATCGGCCACCCTCTGACGCCTGGGATTAATGACTCGGGGCTGTTTACCAAGGAGATGTATTTTTATGCGTGACGTCGCTGGGTGGTCAGTCGAGCTGGACCCGCCGGCGCGTGAATGGCCACGGCCGCTGGAAAGATCGTGTTGACCAGTTGGCAGCCATTGGGCTGCTGGAGGCGTGCACGTGGGGTCCGCACCAGACAGTGGTGTTTGATGGAGTCATCCAGCTCTGCGCGTTCGGATGGCACCGTAGGATCCACGAACCTAGTGTCTAGCAAGACGCAGAGGATCAGCCACGAGCTCAATGATCTTTTTAAGATAACACAATGGCAATCCCAAGGGATATTAGCTCTCTCGTAATAAAGTGACGGCACATTTATGTGGTGTAAACTGCGTTTGCTTTGTGTTTTTAGAGCGTATTGTTCACTATCTTTTTCCTCATGCTTACACATACTCTTCTTTCGCACTGAGCATAGGTTAGCCCAGTTCGTGATGCAAACTGCGGCATTTCCGGAAAAAAGCGTGACGAGAAACACGCGCACCAAACCTTCTGCAGGTCGATGAAGTCGCCTTTCGATCTGCGGCGTACACGGCACGGCGCCGTGCCGTCCAACAGTCGGACAACCAGTGAGATTGCTGCATCGACCAGCGGCCGGGTCTGGAGAGCGGCTGCCGTTTTTGCCGCGCGTACACGCCGTCCGGTTCTTCCCCTCACGTCGACTTCCTGCGCGCCATATGAACGGCGCTGACGTAAAGCCGATAAATGTCCCCCACCCCCGACCACACACACACACACACAACAGATCGGATCAATGTACTCCGTCTTCCAGGAAACGGTGAAGTCGCAGCGATTTTGTGAACGTGATGGTTAGCTGAGCCCTCATTCTCTTCCACTAAGCTTGGCATGGAAGTGAGATTGTGCAGTGGTAATTTTATTTAGGACCAGTGCCCTAGCCAACATGGAGCATCTGAAACGCAAACGTTAAGTATAAGAAGCTGTCCTTCTCGTCCTGTACGCTTTAATTCTACATTGACTTTGACCCGGTTCCAGTATGCGTCTCATGGATCCTTGATCCTTGCAGAGAAATATGAATGCACGAGCCCGGGTCCTCAAGCCAGCGGAATGACTTTACCAAAGTATTCACGTCTGTTATCATTACGGCGTCATGAAGTCGTTCTTTATTAGCTAAACAGATGATCAGCTCGGGCTCCGCAGGCCTGCACGCCTAATGTGCACCAGTGCAGGACCTTCCAAGGCACTTGCTGTATCACAATGAGGCGGGGAGGTTGATAACATCAGCAAAAATGTGATTGGCACCAAACTTGCATGGTAATGTTCTTGACGATTTGTTCAACGTAACGTTCGGTCGGGGAGAGTGATTATCGAAGTAAGTTGTCAAAAACAAGGAGAACCTGTGGCGTATTTGAAACCATTTTTCCGAGTCATGCACCTTGCAGAAAAAGTCGTACTTGTTGACTTTGCTTAATTTTGTTATGACACTTTCCAGACGTCAGAAATTTCCGGTTTGCGATAGTTGATAGACGTGGAAGGGGCGTCAACGTCCAACCACTCCCCTCCTATCAAAACCAGGGAAAAGAAATAGAAGTACGTCGTTTGGACCTTCTTGGAATAAACCTTGGCCTCCGGGATCATAGAGACAGGCTCTCAACGTAAGCAGCGCCTCCGTTTTTGTAATGGTTTTTAGATGTCAGAGCAGTATCAGCAGCCTCTCACGAAGTTTATCCCCCTAAATTGAATTAACTACGAAAATTACGAAGTGATCTATATCTGAGATCATGCTGGGATAATCCAAATGCGGTTACCTCGCATAGGTTTGAAAGGTTGTTGCGGGACTTTGGTGGAATTAACGATGAAAACACGAAACATCAGATCAAGCCATACGCTTTAAATGGAAACGCAGGGAAGCCATAACGCAAAAAAGGGGTTGGGCAGAAATGTTTTGATATTCGCACTAGTGCGTTATTGCATTAAATGTGAAACAAATGCTCGGAAAGAAGCCAAGCAAAACCATCGACTGCCTTCATACGAAATGTGGCACCAGGTGTGCCTTGCGACACGCGTTTCTACATATTTTCCCATGAAATCCAATGATATAATAAATATATGATATAAATAATAAATAATATATAATTATAAATAAATAAATAAATATTTGTATATATATATATATATGTGAATCAATAAATAATAAATAAATGACACAATAAAAATAACAAAATATATGCAATAAAGTAAAAAAGCGAAATAAGACGTCATGAGTTGTTAATTTCATCATAGCAATCATCAGTGCTTTGTATTTAGTTTCGGAACAGTCAATAGGTTTGAACACTTCCTCGCACTCATTTTACCATTAGTTGGTAAAATGAGGTAAAATGATGGAGGCTGCTCTTGACACCTTCAGTGCACGAGACAGACAACGGTTAGGGCACGCGCTGCAGGGGAGGGGGGGGCAGGGTAGCGACCCTGAAAAGGCAAAGGTCGCCTCAAGATGCGGCCCTGTCGGCAGCAGGACGACCTCGGTCACGGCTGGCTCCGGCCCCACAATGAACCATTGTGGCCGCGCCGCCACCCGAGGAGAAAAGTTGGCGGCGGTGACGTGTGGCGCCGAGATCGACGTCGCCAGAGCGACGTCGAAATCGACGGCAGCGGACACCGTTGGCGCCGTATCTCGTAGTCGATTGTGATCAGGGAAGGGGGCGAGGGGGGCGCTCATCTTGCCATCTGTTGTGTTGAACGTTTGGTGTAAGACGCAGAGCTCAGAGAGGCCAGTTTCGCGGACTGGGAGGAGAATCGAACGGTGAGATTCACAAGAAGACAAGGGAATAACGACTTTGACTTCCAAGAGATTCAGCATTGTGGTGCATGTGAAGGAGTTCAGTCGCTAGATTTGTTGAGAGGTCTTAATCCGCGCACGACCGTCAGTCCGTTTCGAACATCGGCACCTGGGGGTAGGAGGGGGCAGTTGGCCGCCCCTTCCCTCTAACTCACGGACGGTTGGTCGCACGATAAAAGTAAGCATACCGTTGGCAAGGTTGTGACGAGTAGAGCTCGAAACTGGTCTCATCTTTAGTTTTAGATAACACTGGTCAACAACAAATTTTTTGTCCGAGTTTTTTCAGCTGATTTAGGACGAATCTGATGCGCTGAATCCAAAAATCAGATTGGTTTTGCTCAATCAGGTCAAGTTTTTGAGCTATGGCCACATGTCGTTTTTTTACGTTTTTGTTCACGTGTACGCTTGTATGGAGCATTTTAGAAGAAGTTGGTGGGGGTAAAATGCCATGTCGAATATTTTTTTGATTGGAAATGATTATTTTAATGACAAGAAGTATTCAGGTTCGATAGTTCTGGGTGATTATGTCGAAAAGGGATCAGTTTGAAGTCATAAAACCTCGAAATCTTCCAAAAATTCGTGCGGCAAAGCATAAAGTCGGTGGATCAAAACTAATTTAATGGGGCAGCCGCCCCACGAAGTGTATAGGAAATTCTATCCGCGCATGTACGGGTGTTTTCGCTTCATATGTGTTGCGGAATATTTGCGTTGTCGTGCTGGTGGCGGCAAATACGGAACGCGGTGGGCTGCGGTGGTTGTGTACAGTGGAAGTGGCAACTAAACGTGAAGCCGCTGGTTGTAATTTTGTGATAATGTGATACAAAAAAGTTGTATTTCTTGAAATAACGAACTGTGGAGAATGTACAATACCTACATGTGCCAACTTATGACTAATTTGTCCATATTTTTGTTTTGCATGTGAATAAGATGGCTTCGCCCAGAAGATCGTGCAGAAATAAGCCCGACGTGTTCTGCTACATATGTGGAGAATACACCCTTGCTCCTAATAGGAAGCCAGTCACAAGTTTCATAATGCTTGCTTACCATGCTTATTTTGGTATTAAACTTGGTGACCAGGATAAAGCTTGGGCGCCACACATGGTGTGCAAGGCATGCACCGAGACTCTACGTGGGTGGACCAATGGCAAGAGGAGTCCGAACTTTGGAATTCCCATGGTTTGGAGGGAGCCGACAAACCATGTCACTGACTGCTACTTCTGCGCTGTTGATGTGACTGGGATCAACAGAAAGAACCGGGGCAGCCTCAACTATCCTGATCTTCAATCAGCACGTCGTCCTGTAGCTCATTGTGATGAAATTCCAGTGCCTATCTTCGGAGAACTTCCTGACATTAGTGACGAAGATGCCTCCAGTGTTGAAGGACATGAAGAAGAAGAAAAGAAGAAGTGGTTCTTGAAGATGATGCTCCACATCCGTTTTCCCAAAAGGAGTTGAATGATCTAGTTCGCGACCTCAGCTTGTCAAAGGACTCTGCCGAACTGTTGGCATCCAGATTGAAGGAAAAAAACCTCCTCTCTGACAGTGCTCGCATCAGCTTCTTCCGCAACAGACATCAAGAGTACCTCCGTTTTTTCTCTGAAGAGAAGGATTTGGTGTACTGTGCAGATATTGCGCAGCTTCTGCTCAAGCTTGGAGTGCCACAGTACGAACCCAAAGATTGGAGACTGTTCATTGACAGCAGCAAGCGATCACTGAAATGTGTTCTGCTACACAACGGCAACCAGTTTGCCTCTATACTCCTGGCTCACTCGACTACACTGAAGGAGAAGTATGAAGCGGCGAAGTATGTGCTGGAGAAAATTGGTTATGATCAGCATAAGTGGTTTATTTGTGTTGACCTGAAGATGGTGAACTTTTTGTTGGGACAACAGTCTGGCTTCACCAAGTACCCATGTTTTCTGTGCATGTGGGATAGTAGGGACCGTGCTCAGCATTACACGAAGAAGGACTGGCCTGTGCGGGAGGAATTGGTGCCTTGCAAAGAAAGAAACGTCATCAACGACCCTCTGGTGGACAGAGACAGAATACTTTTCCCACCGCTGCACATCAAGCTCGGCTTAATCAAGCAGTTCACCAAGGCTCTGGACAAGGATGGTGACTGCTTCACTTACTTGTGCCAGGCTTTTCCAGGATTGACCATGGAAAAGTTGAAAGCTGGCATATTTGACGGTTCTCAGATCCGTCAGCTCATCAGAGATCCAGAGTTTGAAAACTCAATGAACGAAGTGGAACTCGAAGCGTGGAAGGCATTTGTTCTGGTAGTGAAGAACTTTCTTGGCAACAACAAGGCCAGAAACTACGCAGAACTTGTCAACAACATGCTGACTGCTTTCGGAAACCTGGGCTGCAACATGAGCGTCAAGATGCACTACCTATTTTCACATATGGACCGGTTTCCTGAGAACCTGGGTTCGATGAGTGACGAGCAGGGAGAGAGATTCCATCAGGACCTGAAAGAGATGGAGACCAGGTATCAGGGTCGCTGGGACGCAGTCATGATGGCTGACTACTGTTGGACTCTGAAGAGAGACCTCCCTGCCGCTGAGCATTCCAGGAGTTCAAAGAAACGGAAGTTCAAGCCCTGAAGTTTGAAAATCTGGTGAAGCAACATGCAATTTACGTGTACTTACCTTTATCAATGTCCACCATTCAGTTTACAGTAATCGCTGTTTCTATCAGGTAATCAATATATGTTGTTGGAAAAACATATTTTCTCATAAAAACATATTTAGGATGATATGTGTTGACAAAAATCAGCTGATAATGTAATCGATTTTGTCACAAGGTCTGATTTTTTTTCAAATCAACTTAGCACAAAAACCTGACCTGATGGAGAGAAACGGATGCCATTTCCTGGTTCAGCAGTGCAAAAATACCCTAAATCAATTGTAGAAATCTCGACAACATTCAAAAAGTAAAAAATTGTTGCCCAGTGTAATATGTAAGCAATTTTCGCCCTATATATGTTTTCTCATAGCCGACTGCATGAGACCGAGAAATAGCCTGAATCTGAAGGGCTGTGACTAATAACGCATAGGTAAAGGCACCAGCGCACAAGTAAAGGTCCGCGGATGCCGATACACGTCTAATTTCCCCAGATTTGTTCAATATATACGCCGAAACGTTGAGTTAAAGACACGGCAATTCTTCCGCCAGCTGTCGGTGCGCCGCTGTCGTATACGGTACCAAATTGACGGGAACTAATTTTAGCGTTCCTTTATTTTCGCGAAAAAATACGATCTATGTTAATTTTATTGATCTTAGTGATTCTTGTGATGCCATTGCATACTTATATTTCGGAAAAATTCATTAGTTACCAATGTACAAAATTGGTGGAGCTTTATTCGCGAGAGCCTATTTATTTTCCAAAATATGCTACTTTTTCAAACTTTTAGAGGTTTCTGGTATTACTTACGTCTGTGCAAGCTAGTTCTGCCATTTTCTACCCATTCTGAGTAATTCATGGTCGATTTTGACGGTGGTACATTTTGTCTCACTACAGTTATTCGCGACCTGATCTCAGGTCAATGGCTGCAAGTCACTGATGCTTTGCCCAATGACGGTGACCAGATGCCTGTTTCACTCCACACTAAAAATGATATGAAATATTCCGTCAATTTCCGAAGAAAAAACGACGAGATGTCTTAAAAATGGGCTTGACCTTAGGCCAATGACCCGGAAAATTCCGAAAAATCCGAGATGGGGATTTGTTGCATCTATGACGATCACTAATCTCTGAAAGTATTATTGAGATATCTTGTTTAGCGAAAAAGTTAGAGGGCGCTAAACTTTTTTGGGCATAGGTCCGTTTGACCCGACCTAGGTCAGGCACCTGACGTGACCTGAGGTCAAAATTTTGACACAAGATGTAAAACTGATGAAGCAAAATGGTACACAAAGTTTCGTGACTTTGTGTTCGTTCTCTCGCAATCCCAAAAAAACTTCAGGGGGGGGGGCAGTTAACTGCTTTCCCCCCAGTCGTGAACGGGTTAAAAAAGCGTCAGTGCCTCGGCGAAATAAGAAGTCTGAGTATCCCTCCCATCCACTTCATGGAGTTGGTTTGCTTCGTCCTTCATTGAAAGTGTCGTAGTCGTAATGCTCTTCTTGATACAGTACCGTGTCATGTCGTATCTGTCAGGATGTTTTCTGCTGGCTTTCGGAAGAAAATGACTGATTTGACTTTCTTGTTAAAATTCCACAATGCGTGTGGCTGATCATTTTGTAACCTCAGATAAAAACTGTGAGTAGATTACATGTCTAATGTCATTGGTGGGTCGGAGACCAGTTTCAAAGTTGCATCGAAAAAGTGCGTCGTTTTTGCAACTTGGATCTAGGTATGCAGGGATTAACTGTTTGGTACATGACACATTTTAATTTTGCATATGACAAATTTAATTGCCCTAGACCTTCCCAAAACTACCCAAAACGTGGCATGGCGCCCAGCGGTGCCTCAGCTTGTGAAAATCCGTGGCTAAGCTTCCTAAACGTTGGCCGCAAAAAGTTCTGGATTTCCGGAAGTTTTATCGCATCCCTTTCTTCCCTCCTCGTGGTTTCGCCACACACCGCAGAGGGTGACAGCGCTTCATACGGCGGTGACAGAAAATCGTTCCGGGTCTCATCACGCCGCCTTAGCCGGGAAAGCCCCGGCAGCGGCCGTCTAAGCCTTGCTGGGACCCGGATGCGGTTTTCCATGCATTTTTATGTCCGCAACGACGGTCGTCGCTGTGCTGGGCCGTCTGTGGAAAATGTCTGTTGATCACGGACGTTCGAACTGGATGTGATGAAAGTATATCCTGCACTGATATGGCATTTACATGGAGGGTGCCACTTATAACTGATGAAGCTATGTCTTTTGTGTTATGTGTTTTGCTTTTGGCGTGCCAATGTGGAATTGTTGTGGTCTTTTTGTGCTTGTTGCCTGTATGCAGTTTTAAGCACTCCTGTTGCTTTTTGAAGCGGCCACTTGTGGCCATGCAAGTGCGTTCTCATTACAAACAAGCATAATATTTCAAAAGGTCTAAGCAAGTCGGTCTGGGCTAAAATGGGTCTAGGCCACCCTTGGCAAGTAGGTTCTTGCCATATATTGGTGATTCCGATTTTTGCCGAAGATTTCCTAAAATTATTGGAGAAGGGTCCACAAAAGATTTCAGACCGTTTTCTCGTAGTCATTACTATAAGCCTGATGTTAAAATTCCTGAATATTGGGAGGACCGGCCCTCCTCTGATTCTCCGGGATCGCCAGCCATGGTTCCGACGCGTATGCGACTGCCGATAAACATTCCAAAACTGGAAACCGATGAATTGTGTTCGGTTGTAGGACCAAAAATTCGTATCAAGCATGATCTGACCCCAGGTCACAGGTCAAGAGGTGCAATCACGGGTTCAAAGGACGTTAGGACCACTAGAATGTATGTTCAAGCTTCAGAACCACCGAATCAGATCCACAATCTCAACAGCAAACGTAAAAATGTCGAGAACTTTGCTGGCTAAGACCAATGATCTGGACATATCTCAAAACTTTTAGACAACAGAATTCTTACGTTTGTAATATTCTACCAATGTAGGATGTTTTATGTCAAGCAGTACATTTCGCAAAAAGTTACGTCACCTTGGTTTTTTGGAATATGGTCGTACTTGACCCATCCTAAGTCAATGACCTGGGGTAACGCTGAGTCTAAAAATCGACGCAAGGCGTAAAAATGATGCATGAAAAGGCATCCAAAATTCTTTACGCTCCAATAAGTCGAAATATATTTCAAGTATCACCTTCAAAACTGCTGTTTTAAAAAGAGAATAGAACAAGGAACATTAACCCACTACCGTCCTACCCGTTTACCAACGCGAACGTTGATGTTTCCAATGTGCTGCCATCTACTGCGACTGATACATGCGAATACTACCGTTTGAATAGAGATTACCACAAATTTTGAGGTTTCAGCGTCATTTTAGATGATGAAAGGCCTGGAGTTTAATTTTATTTCTAGTCCAAGCGATGGACGTCATGGCCCCACGCCCAAATCATCATAAATTAGCAAATCAATAGCAAATCCCCGTCCCCTCCTGCATGTCCTGTGGTAATAACAGTCACGCAAGGAATCCGACATTTATCATTATATCATCAACGTAGCACCAAACGTATACAGACTCATGAGCGCCGAGCCAGCCGTGATGGTGACGTCGCTAACGGCGGACTGGCAACGAAAAGGTGCTCCGGCAGAACGAACCTCATCGCAGTAATAATTACGCCAGGTTTGCGCTATGCTTTCTGCCTAAAACTGAATGCAGGGGATGCATTGCACAATCTGGCCATAAATACCACATATGTAAGAAGCAAATCGTTGATGCTACAGCCAGCAATCAGACGTCAAGAAATCTTTCAGCCATCGACCAACCGCTGCGTGACCTCGGCCGTCGAATTTCTGCAGTTTCTAGACCAGTTAATCCAACGGAATTTGTCACTGAACGGCCGTTAACCACTGACGATCAACGATTTCAATAATGGTGTACATTTTCTGCAACGATAAACGAATAATGACATCAAATTCACCTGTTTCGTCATTCACGGCATTGCAGCACCTTCGACACAATCTTCGGAAAAAAATGGTGGCCGAAATGTGCAGTCGCGTATTTCAAAAACAGGCACTTGTCGTGCCAGTGATAATCGACAGCGCGCGCGCATCACGTCGGCTACAAAGGAAACGTGCATTTCCAGAGCCTGATAATAGCACTGCATGGTTTCAACTTGTTCGGTTGTTTATAACGATCGCAAGTCATGTGGCGTTAGTAGGAAGGTAGGCATGAGGTGAACCAAGGGCGGCGGATAAGGTGTGGGGGGGGGGGGGCAGGAGGGTCAGCTGTCCCCATCCGAGAAGCTGGGGCAAACATATGATTTTTTTCCCCAAAAATTCTGCATGGGACTCCAAGCTTGCGAAAGCGCCCCAGAACTCGGATAAAATAGGTGCGTTAGCGTATGTATTACATAAATGCAGATTTCAAAGTTACGGGCAAAAGACAATGCTGGCGGATCTTTGGACTTGACCACCAGACCAGGGGCCCTTTATATATTCGGGACCCTTTGAAAGTGATGGGCTCCAACGCGACTTCATAGCAGTCACAGGGCCTCTTGACTCCTAGTGAGCTCCGAATGCTTAAGGCCCCTAGGCTTGGCCGGTAACCCTGACTTTCATAGGGCCCCAGAACACACGGAGGGGCCCTGGTGAAAACCAAAGACCCTCCAGTTATGTTCAGGGTATCTGGAAGACGACCAGAGGCTCTCGGTGTGTCTGAGAGGCCCTTTAAGATTCAGGGGTGAAAACGGGCCCATAACAGCGTTAGGAGCGCCGGACTTCCAAGGGGCCTCTAAATACACAGAGGGCCCCTGGCCAGGTCTGAAGACCTCCAGATTTGTAGAGGGGGTTCTGGAGAGGGTCAGGGGCCTTTAGTGTACCTAATGATGCTTCGAAAGTCAAGGGCCCCAATGGACCTTTAGCAGCCACAGGGACCCTCTCCCTCCATTGGGTAGCCAACTGCAGAAATGCATCACAAATGCATTTCTGCATTTGCAAAAAAAGATCCCAAATGCAAAAAGGACCCCTGGCCTTCTCCGGAACCACGTATGCATACCTAGTCTCTGGACTTGAGCAGGGCTGGGATACCCAGGGTCTTTTAAAAGCCAGTGGCCCTAATCGGCTTCTAATAGGGAGGAGAGCTGAAATTCAGGAGTCACAGAGGCTCCTGAATTTAAGTAATGACCCAAACACGTATGGTCCCTATACTTGGCCATGGGCCCTGGCCACCTTCATATGTTCAGAATACACCCAGAGCTCTTAGTCAAGTCCAAAGGCTCTCCAGACATGCATAAGGTATTGGAGAGAGGGCCAGGAACCCTTGGTGTATCCAGGAGCCATTCGAAAGCCAGGGGCTCCAATGGACCTTTAACATCAGCCACAGAGGCCCCTGCAGTGTACCCAGGATTTCGTCCAGGATGGTGTCAGATGAGGTCATTGGGGCCGTACCAGCCAAGGGGACCCTCTTCGTGGCCTGAACTGGTTTCAGAGAGACAAGTTCGTGTTCTTGCACCAGTCTTTCATGACCTTCGCTTCCGTAAGTGCATCGACAGGCATCTTTCCGGCACAGACAAATACGGCGTTTTTTCCACGACGACACAGAGGCAATAAAAGATCGTTACGCGTCACGGACCTGAGACGGCGGGCCACGGTTTGTCACTAATTGGTGTTTCTTGTCACTATCAACGTAGCCATGCGAATCATGGTAAATGCATGAGGGCGTCGTGCGCACTTTTTCCGTTTTTAAATGAAAGATGTATATCGTAACCATAATTTTCCTTCGTAACTTGCTACAACCCACTTGCCCGGCACTAATTCAAAAAGCCTTAAGTTGCCTTGTCAAACCAAGTTAGTTGTCAAGACATCATGTCGATTTCCGAGTAATTATTTAATCGGACTTCATGCCGCATTTCATCATATTAGTCAATGATGGGTTAACCCGCCACGGACTGGGGGAGGGGCGTTGAACGCCTCCCCTGGCGCATTTCTTAGATATCCGTCAAACGAATGAAAGCAGCGTCATGAAACCTTCATTACATTTTTACGTCATTTTGCACAAACTGACGAAAATTTCGAAACAAGTTCACCGTTTGCCACGTCTTAATGGCGTCATAAAGACTACCATGTCTTAGATTTCGGCGTTCCGTTTTGCTTCAGCGACATATTATTGATGCTTTTACCATGTGTGGCCACTGTGCCTGCACTGCATATCAGGGTGACCTGAGAGTTCAACATGGAGCTCCTCTGGCCTCATGCCAAGTCATCCTCGGTCAAATATGCATTTTTCGTTGTCAGGGTCAGAAAATTTTATTTCTCTTCAAGAAAGGAACCAAATAAACTGATTTTGGATACGGCCAGATATATTACCGAATTGTTTTGCAACCAACTGTACATGCAACATATGCAACGGTTTCTTGTAACATTTCAAGGTTTTTTTTAGTTGACCCTGCATGGTTTTATGCAGATTTCTACTTAGTGAGTAAACTGGTGGCGTCTGTTTGACGTCCTGGATGACTGTTGTGGAGATATCAGCCTTTGCAATGTGGTGCAACATTTCGTGGAGATATGCTACATGAGGCAAACTGACTTGCAGTGCTGTCTAAATGTGTCAGACGGAGGTCATTAGCATGCTGGTGGTAATCCAGATTTGAAATTACGAAATGTTGCAATGTTGCATGGGCACTGTAATTGAAACCATTTCATGTTTTTGTGCCCAAGACTCCTTTGTCCTTTTAGAATCTCCGTGTCAAATGGGCCAAGAAACAGGTCTTGCATGCTGCATTATAACGGACGTCAACCTTTTACGACCTTTGGTCAGGCAGCACTTATAATATGACATTAAACTGCCAGAAAAATATTGGTTCGCCAACTTCAGTTTCTTTCTGCCTTTCATTATGATTACACGACTCTGGAGAAAATTATCTCCTTTTCGTGTTAGACCTGACCTGTGACGTCATTAGTGTCCCAAAAATAAAACAATGTTTACGCGTCAGGACCGTAAGACTCGGCGCTATCGATTGGCGTTTGAATCATCAGAATGGGACGACTGGTTCTGGAGACAGAAAGACAGGTGGGCATTCCCCCGTCAACGGTAGGTGGTGAAATATCCTTGCTAATGCTGAGCTGAATCCGTTACGGTTATCAGAGATGTGTACAACATCGGCATTGATGATCTGGTAATATTGGACATTGTTGAGTAATCTTTAAACTACTGGAATATTGTGGTTTTAGGAATTTCTTTACAAATGAGCAATGAAAACGTTATTACCGACACGTTTTCACAAACACATTTTATTTTTCTCCTTTTTTAATCGAACGGGAGGAGCATTCCGTTCAAGTTGTCGGCGATCGTTCATAAAACTACAACAGATCATTTTAATTCCTTTATAACCGACGAATAGAGTCAGCGTCGGAATTGAATTACAAAAGTAGTAGCGATTTTACCATGAGAAAGTTTTTTTTTTTTTTAGAAGGTTCATTGCGTTCCGCTAAATTGTCTCTTAGTCTACGACTTTGATTGTAGGTCTCGTTTTAGGCTTGTCCCGTTTTTCACAATAGATAGAAACAATGCATTCATAGTTATTTGCATCCAAAAGCTAGACTTTTTAACTATTCAGAGCTTTTTCCTCCGCTGTAAGCAATACAAAATATGTGTTTATATCGTATGCTTATTTCACTGCTGGTATTATTTTACTATCCTGAGGGTCATTTTTGCCCGGATAACTGGGCCCAGAAGAGGCAGACTATAGTTTATGTTTCACACCATGAGAGGCGTCAAAGTTGTTGGGGAATTAACTCATGATGGATTTGTAAACACAATAACCAGTCTAAATTAAAACAAAATCCAGTCGGATGAATTTGTGCAGTGAAGGCTGGAGGTTCTCCATCCTCTGCTGATGACACTTCTGGTTGCTGTTCTTTTCCGGGGCACGTTGGCAACAGGAAGTGAACAAAGCTCGTTGAGGTGCGGAGTAAATCGGGTCAAGGAAAGCTGGAAACTTTAAAGCCTCCGGGGAGCATCGAGTCTGACTCTCGGAATGCCTCGGAGCTTTCGCAGGAAAACAAAAACAACCTCGGCACACAACTTATTGTGCAAACTAAGGCTGAACAACATTCTTCGTGCCGATGAAAAAGTTTAATGTCTTGCACCGGACAAAACTTTGATCATTAAGGAACGATGGTTCTGCTGCAGTGTAGGATCTTTGGGGCTTCCAGAGGTCTGATGAAAGAGCTGCAGTGGGCGAGCAAAACTGTCGTGCATTTGGAGTAAACGGCGCTAGCATCACAATCCCGGTCAGAGTGAAATAAATCAATGTTAAGGTCGGTGGTCTAGAAATTGTTATGATCGCCAACTGCGGATATATCTCAAGCTTGCATTCTTTTTTAAATGAAACCATTGTTTCGTTTTCAGGAAGGTTGATACACCAACATTTATTACCTCAATTTTCCATTGGAGTGGTGAAGCATATGCACGCCCATGGGGAGTACTTAAGTGGTAAGTTTATGAATATATATACATATATATATATATATATATACATATAGTTCATGAATACATAAATAAAACAATACCTTTGGTGTCGACTTTAATTTGCTGGGTGTCCTTTCCGCCCCAGAACCACCGGAATTAAAAAAGCTTCATTCATGAGAAAAACAGATATATCCGCTGTATTTATTTTGGACACCTTTCAGTGGTGACAACGAACAGCTGCCACACATTTTTTCAGAAGATGTAAGCGCCGTCTTCCAATGTATTTCCTTCCCATGAAAAACTCATCCCAACACCAGGCATAGAAACACAAGAGGCGATATTCTTCTCATAGGTGAGAAAATGGTCCGTTCGCATGATTGGAATTTGACTTTTCTTCGCTACATGCTTCATTGCATTTTTGGATTCTTCGTGATGTCCGCATATGCTTCAGGCCCTGGCCGTAATGTCACAAAGTCAAGTTTTTATGTGGTGAATTTTTATACAGCGCAGTGGAATTAGGCGACAGCCCAAACGGTTTAGCTTAGGCGCAGGAAAAGTCTCCGGGGTATCTGAACTCTCCCCCCACGCACACACATGAACATAGAATGAACAGTGGATTGGCATACGCAGAACAACCGTTTGAACCGCCGCGGCGCCATTGAATCGCCGAACGGCGCCACATGAAGCGTCTGGCGCGCTGACCCAGCGCTGGCCGCCGCTGACCCATGGCCCAGCGCTGGCCGCTCCGTGCCGCTCGACCCGAGAGGGCGTGGGATCATGCCGCCGGGAGGTCGTCGATTGTAACTTGTCTTCGGCCAGCCTCGCCCGGCGTGAGTTAGGCGATTCGGGCCGGCTCCTTAGGGTCTGAGTAATGGTGCCTCGACACGCGGTCCGCGGAGCGTCGTCACTGCTGCGCTCGTCAGCAATCACACCATTGATCGGCTCGCCGGACGTTCGTGGAGCAGCAGCTAGACGTCAGTTATCGCCGCATTGCCTTCTAGATTGTTGAATCTAGTCTGATTCAGTGGCTCAAGCAAAGCGATTTTCTTCTTCAGAAAAGAAATAGATCTGATATGTAAATTAAAAGGCAATGTTTTGCTTGAATTGACATCCAATGAGAAGGAGCGTGGGCCCGGCCTCCTAAGAAAAGAAAAAAAGGAGCGGGGAGAAAAAATCGCTGGAGGAGACAACTGCCAACCTGCTAAATATTGCACACGTGAACTTCAAACGGTTTCCCATTCCCTCGGGGGAGGGCTGTATGGAGCGTCCTGTGGAAGCGTCCCCGGTCGAATCAACAGTGGGTGTGGCTCTCAAAATCCGCACAGCAATGTCGGTCTGACGCAGGCTCTTAAACATCGCCCTCCCTTCTCTGAAATTTTACACCTTTATATATATATATATACATATATATATATATATATATATATATATATATATATATATATATATATATATATATATAATTGTGCATATGACTCAACGTATATAAATATATTTTTTTAATACGTTTCCTTATGCTTAAAGCAGATTATCTGGTTTGCATAAAAAACTAGACAGATGAGTTTTCCATCAATCATGCTCGCACTTCGTCATCTCCTCTTTCATTTGTTTTGCAGTTTTTCTTTGTTTGTTTTGTTTGTTTTCATTTTTGTTGTTGTTCGTTTCTTTGTACCTTAATTTGTTTTGTTTTCAGTCTTTTGTTTTCTTCACATTGATGGCATAAACAAAGCAAGGTTGTTTGGACGATAGAAGGACCTCCGAAGCTATGTTTTTGTGTCGAACCATGATCTTTCTGTGTGATCTAAATGCAATTTCTTCTGAAATGTCGTATGTGTAAACAGCGACGCATATGAATTACATAAAGAACAGATTTCATCACCTTGGTCTGCTCTTCGTACATGCTAAACGCAAACGGGCACTTACAACGCCTGACTGATAGCCGCGCATATTGCTGAATGTCGTTTCACCTGCCGATCATTATACTCGCCGGCTGGTGAGGCCGCTTCGCTTCGTAACGACAATGCCATGCAGTCTTGTTCGGGATGACTGATCGTGTCCCGCGATGTTCGTGACAAGTCCAAATATGACTGCGAGCATTGGGGCCATAAATTTGGCACATAATGTGTTAGATTTTAATGAGCGTCCACTACAATGAAACACTTAACGTCGTGTAATGACTCTGACCCACGCTCCTGAATGTGCAAAACTGTATATTTATGATGCCGGAGCACACAAAGAATATGGGAGTGTGGCCGCGTGCATCCAACAAACGTTTTACGGCTGGCGTTTCTGAGTAGCTTTGGCACGCGGCAACAAGGACAGGACTGCGCATTTTGCGGGGGTCTCCGGCCTGGCTGTCGTCATACCCTATGAAAGCCGGAAAGTTTTTTGTGTAGCTTGATTTTTTCGTCGTTTTCCACTTTTTTATGAACGCAGCCGTTCGTACATGATGCTCTTTCTAAAGTTTCTTTCTTTTTAAATATAGTGGAAACTTTTACGAAATTTATGATAAAGTTTGGGCTCAATATATTTTTTTTTTATTACTCCTTTTCTGAGTGTCTTTCGCGATAATGGCGATGCAGCCCTGAAATGATGTTTATCTTCTGCTACACTCATAACAAACGTTTGAGCATTTTAAAAGTTAAAATCGCACGTGACGATCTTCGCTATGACCAGGCAATGTCGGAAGGGACTGCACAACCAATCCCCGTCGCATTGGAAAACTGACTCTATAAAGAATTTTTGACTCCGTGTGCTTTTCTCTTCCTTTTCTCGAAGTCAATCAACCGCGTCAACTGAATCCAGGTATGGGTATATTATGGCTCCAACGGTAACTCTCCATTTGACTCCGGAATATTGCCATAATCATGTCAGTGTCGACAGACCCCCACCCCCACATGACGCCAAGACCAAGGACCACTTTACTTTTTTGCTTGAGTCGAAACCCACTTTGTCGATGCTGAACTGACTCAGTTCAGAATTAAAATAGACTTCATACAGTGTTTAAATTTGCGCTATCCACCATCAATGGACTACACGGCCGGGTTGCAAATCGGTTTTAAATTGACTTTGGTCCTTGCTAAAATATACTTAATTCATTGTCACTATTGACGCAATTCAGCACCAAAGAACTCTGTGCCAAAGGGTTCCAGATCCCCAGAGGCATGTGTATTCAGTTCCAAGGAACACAACATACACCTGGTTAAACTACAAACCGGGGTGACTACCACCAGATGACAGCATGGACGGGGGAAAATGTTTGTTTTGTCACTTGGATTTTAAAGGGAATGGAGTGGACCGATATAACAAGTAAAACAAAACGTCTTCTTACGGATAAGGAAATAAAAAAACGTCATCCCGGTAACTGCACAGTCACGCGGAGAACAAGAAGACAGTTGGTCAAATTCCAGGAGAAATAGCCCAAATGGAACAGACACTCTGCACCAGACCCTTTAAGATTTCTGTGAAGATTGGTTGACAAGGTTGTCTATGGTGCAGGTGCGGAATATGACGGCTAGAGGTCAGTCAAGTCAAAGGGTCAAAGCTTTTGAGGTCTCGATGTAACACCACTTGCGAGGGCCGATATTGCTCGAAGATGGATGCATTCAAGATATCAGTGTTATACAACGTTCAGAAGAGGAGGAATTCACAAATGGTATGACAAAAATTTGACCTTCCTAGGCCAATATGGCGAATTTGACGTCGTGACCGAGACTGTGTATGCCATGGCTTCAAGTGATAAATGTAATATAACTATAACAACTATATTAGGGAGAGTGGGGTAAGAATATAAGAATGGCATACAGCTGATGGAAACATCAGCGATATTATGGACAGTAACGATCATGACAACGATGTTTTTGGCATTTGTGCTACCAGTTTGGTTCTTTGCGCACGTCATGGCACTACAACGTTTTGCATAACATTCAGGCTTTCATTGGGAAAATGGAGCGAAAAAAATGCGTTATGTCTGACCTAATTTTCCCAATATGTGAGGTAAATTTAGCCACCTAGTGGTGCAAGTTGAGCATGAAGGATAAGGCGGACATGAAAAAGGGACTCTACTTTCATTTTTCCGACCTTTCACCCCCTGGTGGATTTGAGTGGACCCAGCAAGGACCCCAGACCCTTCAGTCTTCAGGCTCTAGAAAGGGACGTAGCCTGTGATGTTCAGCTGCCGAGATGGTGCCTCTTTTTTAAACCCTTTGCGCCATTCTTCCCCAGCTTTTCCGCTCTTGTCCGCCTGTCCGAGAGGCTGTCGTTGTTTTGTGCCGCAAACAAAAACGTCACCTGACAAACAGCTCTTTC
Organism: Capitulum mitella; assembly: GCA_030062745.1. Lineage (NCBI taxonomy): Eukaryota > Metazoa > Arthropoda > Thecostraca > Pollicipedomorpha > Pollicipedidae > Capitulum > Capitulum mitella. The sequence goes on from CP099844.1 coordinate 31,436,427, forward strand.
TCCATGGCTGCATCAAAAGTCTCGTGAGCAGCAGCCGTGGCTTGATAACCAACACTGCTATGTATGTATGCATGTGTTGAAGGCGTCCACGCAGTGATTATTCTGTCCTCTCGTCAATATTACAAAAACGATGATGCGAAGTTACTTGTCAGGTGAAATAAAACGCGCTATTTTGAACACAGACAGGCAATCACAGTGTCAAATGTCTCAAATCCTTTAAAAACGATGCGCGTGAGGAGGCACTGGAGGCCGCCGGGAGCAGGCGGTTCCAGGCCACTGCGGCTCGGTAGGAGAAGAGCGGCTGGGTCGCCGCCAGCCGCACGCGAGGCAGATGCATGGCATTTGTGCCAACAGTAACTGCGTAGGTGCGGCGGCAGCAAACTCGGGCACGCGTGGGGAACAGAGCACATATGGCGGACGAGCACGTGGGGGAGCGCAGAGCACTGAAAACCTTCAGGAGGTCACGCGTTCTGACCAGGTCCGTCACACGACTCCGCCACAAGCCTTCCAGAGACGGCGCAATGTGGTCCCTGCGACGTACCCCGGTCACCAACTTCGCAGCAAAGTTCATCGCCTTTTGCATTCTGCTCGGTTGGCAACGGGCGTTTTTTTTTTAGCTACAATGGGCTTTTCATGGATAATGGTGGGCCCTTTGAAAGACAAAGGCCCAAAGGATTTGCATCATTTTTTTAACATTTCGTGCGTATCTATGACTATGCCTTTTAGCTACAAACAACGTCATTGCCATTTTATCGATTCCGGGCTTTTTACCTCGCTGCAAGTACACATCCTGTAACACCTCTTGAGTTGCCACTTCGAGAATACGCAGACTAGGGCTCCTTGCCCTTTTTCGAACGCACACCCGCATTGTGGACAAGGTATCTGGAAAAACAGGTATCTGAAACAGGTATCTGGAAAAGGATAGGCGAAATGCACAGCAACCGGAACAGGTAAAAGGCCCTACTGCAAGGACCGCTGATAGGGGGCGGGGGGAAGGGCCCTCGATCTGAAAACCTTGGACAGATATATGATTTTCTCTAGCCCCAAATGGGATTCTGAAGGCTCCCAAACTTGAAGAGCGGCACAGAAATGGAGGAAAATAATCGTATCAATGTAAACGTTTTGCATTAACGTAGACATAAAAGTCGTGACCAATGGGCCCCTGGTCCTCTCCAGCAATCCCTATATAATATTTTGGGAAAATAAGCAAACACCAGAAGGATTTCTGGACATGGCCATTGATCAGAGCTTCCCATGCATACTGATGGGCTCGTTGAAAGGCAAGAGCCCAATGAACCCTCACCATTTTTTTTTTTATCTTTCAGCATTTCGTGCATATCATTAATTTTCATTGGAATGGTTCCTCAGAAGGGGCCGCGGTTCGCATACCTTCTGAGGGGCCCATGGGAAACTGCTTGCTTCCCTCCATCCGTGAATACGATCCGCCACCAGTGTCCCGCTGCAATGGCTAACTCCAGCGCCCTGGGGAGTCCCCAGATGGTTCGTCCCCGAACTGGCCAGACTCTGGTTCGTCCGGCCCGGGTTGACGGCTCCCGTTGGAAGTGCGTGATTTTTACATGTAAGAATATAGGTAACTCACCCATTTTACGTGAAGAGACTACACCCATACCGTGAAGAGACTACATGTTAACACAAGAGCCACGTGGGGTAAGCTGAGGCATAGCTCGTTTTACCCCAGGCTCACCTTTCCCCACGCGTGGCCATTGTTCAGTACTGACGAACGGGGTGACAATCCGCCGCACGCTGCAGACACAAACCAGCTTATCTCAAAGGCAACACATGCGTAGGTTGCTGGAAAATAGGACAAATTTTGTTTCTTGCCAAGCCGGGGATAGCACACGTCAAACATATTGCTCAAGGTACTTTAAAGTGTTAAAAAAGTATTTCACCTGTAGCTGCTTTGTTCCCGTCCCAGCAGCGTCCAGGCTACGTATGAGAGGCTCTTACATCGCCCTCGGCGGACAGCTGGCAGATCGGGCCAAATGAAGGTAAAGGAGCCCCCACAAAAAAATAGGGACGGCTCAACTTATCCTCGCGGCCCATCTTGCCCTACTCTCCCCGTCTGGTCAAATGCCCCAAAAATTATTATTTTCGTCAAATCAGGTCAGGATTCGTAAACCCTGTGACCCAGCTACAAGAAGTTTGACCCATTTACAAGAAAAAAGTACCTCGTGACATCAACCAATTCTCAAAGATAATTTCCATATCAAAATAGAAACTAATACGCGTGCTACCAATGAGTAACAATTTTGAATCGTTTGCAGCAAAAAATCGGAAATGCGTGATGCTATAACTCTTGAATCGTTTACCCCATCACGCTGAAAATTGGACTGGTGAAAGCTGCGATTTAGACAGACCCCTGATCACTCCATTACCACAAACATATGAATGCAAATAACACAATTTGATATTAGTCATACATTGTGACGTCAACAATGGGAAAGTAATGTCAAACTTCACCAGTCCGGGTCGCGCCAAAGCTCAACGGATCGTGGCCAAACTTGGTGAGGTGATTTTTGCCTCATCGAGAACGGCGTATCAAATAGACGTTTGCAAATCGAGTTTTTTGGCACTCCAAAGCATGTGGAACGAAGACATTTAAACGACAGCACTTCGCCATAACGAACACGACTAAAATACCATCCAAGGAGGACGAAGACGGCAGTTCATTCCTGCTCTTCACGGGACGGCTACCAAGCACATCACGCCAGTGCTGCCTCTTCACGCCATAACTACGAGGTCGCCGGCAAGCCTCTGACGAGTAGCGGTCACCATGGATGGTGCTTTGGTTGTATGATATACTGCCCAGACGTATCTTCCCATGAACGGGATGGTCTTCTTCGTTGTCTTAAAGTGTCTGTGGTAAACACCAACAGTAGCAGGAGAAAAGATTCAAATAAATTCCAGCGCTTCCCCGCGGTCATTCCCTATACCATAAAAGAGTAAGAACCCATCTCAGGCTCCCCACGCTAGTCGATACAAGGTGCGGGTACGTGGCGTCTGGCCGGGGTCTGCCGCTGCTGGAACTATGAAAGAGTCTCGCCGTCAGATCCTGCAGTTCCTCTCCTGGTAACAAGAGTCAAGGCTAGTTAGTTTTTTTTTAATTCAAACAAATAGGATAGGCATGTGTAACTAACTGATATCTGCAGACATATACCAGACGAGTGGACGCAGGTCTACGAGCACTCGCGTTCATTGGTCCGCGAAGGCTCGTTCTGCCATATCGGTGGATTACTTCAGAATATAGTTTTTAATTGTCTGCATTTTGTTAAGTGTTACGACGTCTTTCGGAAGTATATGAGTACTTAAGGTGTCATCCATATAGCGCGAATTCAGGTGTAACGAGATGGGTCACTGAACCTTTTTTTGCAATTTCCTGTACGGGAAAGTCTTTTGGTGAGTTCATTTGTGTGCTCTTTTCCCTCTCCTTTTCAAGCCAAAATGAACAAACTGTTAGAAAAAGAAAACCATTCTCTGTGAACGATAGGCTTCATGCATTTGATTTCCGAGCGGTTGGAGCAATCGTAAGGCAACTGGCGAAAAACCAACGGAGGACTGGATCTTAACTCCGCCCTGTATTTACGATGTTGTTTCATTCCACGCATCGTCAAAGGACTTGGTTAAATCTTTCAAGTCTTGGAGGGACAACTACCAACGCAGGCCCCTCGCTTCTTCCGTTCCTGGCTGACTACGGAGTGAATTCCTGGACGCGGCGAGTGATAGAGTTTCTGGCGAAACGTTTAGCCCACTCCGTCACGTGAGTGCTTATTAAAACGTCCTTATTTTAAAAAAATGCATATGTGCGTTCAAAAGGTTTTACGCTTTGCTCACTCTAAAAGTTTTTTTTCGCTCTCCCAATTAAATATCCTTTAATTTATTTATTTTTTTTCATTGAAAGGTAATTCACTTTGCAGAAGGTAAACGCGCAAAACAACGGGGCAAATGGAGGAAAATAGGACTGTTTTAGGATGTTAGGTCAACATTGGATCAATGATCGCGTTATAACGTGGTCACACCATACATACATACACATATATATATATATATATATATATATATATATATATATATATATATATATATATCTGTGTGTGTGTGTGTGTATCTATACCTAAACATGTTTTGTTGAAAGTCACTGCAGTCTTTCCATTTATCAACCTTTTGAAGCATTTTGCAAATCGGCAGATGTTCTTTTTAGTGAATTGATGAGAAGGGAAATCACATTTACTAAAGCATTAATGTATTACATCTCAAATTATTACCGATTCGAGGATATTGCTCACCTTCAGAATATCATTTCTCGTATACGTTTGGTCCACGGACGTAGGAACGGGTGGGAGAGGCAAGGGGCCACAGCCCTAATGTTTGGGTGATTTGACATAAGCACTATGGGAAAACCCCCTTTGTCCTCCCCCACACACGCTTTTTCTGGATGTCCCTACCCCTGGTTAAGTCTTGTTTGGTAGTTCAGATTAAATCATGATCGCGTACGTAAAGAAACACTAGTATCCTCGCGGATGGAAAACTCGCATTTGAGTATTGTCACAATATCGTACGTACAACTAAGCCATCGGGAGCCATAAAAAATCGTTTTTCATCCCTTTAAAGCATGGCAAACGCCCAAAAATGGCGTCCCATTGTACCAGTTGTACCCGTTCTTTTCGTTGCCCATTGTATTTGATGCCCCAATTTCATCTCATGCTTAGCCCACCCCATCTCAAAGTCCTAGCGTTACACAAGATCTGTGCATTCAAAGCCGGTAAAGTTCAAGCATGCACATGGCTTCAAATTTCTGCCGGCCGTCGTGGGTCGCCACATATTCTATTGTATTGTTCGTCAGTTTCTGTCTTGTAGATAGTCCGTCATATTTCTAGCGTAGTGTTGGGTAGGCGCTCCGTCACGAAATGTATCCTCAGACGTCGAGAAAGTGTCTTTGTAGTGACAGCAGCGTAGTGTATAAGACAAAGTCTTCAACCTTCCTATGAACATGAAAACTGATACACTACATTGGTACACTTCAGTTTGTCAGGCTGACCATCAGGATTGGTTTTCATCAGAATATTCGGGATCTTTTTACTTCTGTATTATACAGTTACGTATTTCTGGACAATGTCTTTGATCATCTTTTCGTTAGTTTTGTACGAGGATGTCATGTGCTGTTTTTTTTTTTGTAAAAACAAAAAACGAATGGTCGTTTTCTAATTTGTTTTGGTGTCTTTGTCGAATGTTCCTTCCGTGTATTGTTTTGTTTCCGTGTCAATTTGGGAACTGTTGTAGCCATTGCTCTCTACAATCTGCTTGACCCTTGTCAGTTCTGCGACAAATGTTGTCCTGCCAGAGCGATGGGTCAACGCACTTGTAATGAATGCCCTGATGACCCTGATCTTATAAAGATCGGGACATTCGCTGTCGGCGGCCAGGAACTGTCCTTGATATGCTTTCTTTTTGCAGACAGATACATTGAAAACACCAGTCTGTGCATTTTGACAGTGTTAAAAAGTGGTAAATTTTAGAACAAACTTGTCTACAAAAGACCTCCATAAAGTTTCCAGCTGGCCTTCGTCTCTTACGTCACTACAACACGACAACGTCTAGGTGTTCCTCATCTCTTACGTCACTACGACTCTTTCTCGGCGTCAGTTACGTGACGGAGCGCCTGCCCAGCATATACGCAAAAAACATGACAGACATGACGGACAGCGACTGATGGCACAATAGCATTATACTGAAAACATGTGACTCCCACGACGACTGCAGACTTTTGCCATGCATAGCCAAGATTTTTCCCAGCTTTAAATAAACAAGTGTTGTGCTGCTCTAAGACTTTGAGGTGGGGAGGGCTAAAGATGCATCGAAGTTGGGGCAATGGGTATATCGAAACGTCATTTTTGGGTATTTGTCATCATCCAGAGGTATGAAAAATGTATGTTTCGTGATTTCCAAATGCTGAATTAGACCTTATTGTGCCATGCCATAGCAAAGCATACCATACAATATTTTACCATGCATTACTCAACACTAACTTTTCCATCCTCAAGGAACCAGTGTTTCTTTTTGCATCTTGATAGGTATTTTTGGGGACTCCAAGATGATACAGTATTAAATGCAGTTTAAGAAGTAGAAACTAGTTTGTTGGCTCTTGCAAGACGAGGGTGTCACAGAATGCCCTTCATTATTCTGAGTTTGGCGAAGCACTACAGCCAATGCCGGAGAAAAGTACATATTTCTAGAAAAGTTGTAATAAACCAACGATAATTTCGCGGATTTCCCGGTGCTGTGGAAAGGTATTCTACGTTGTTCAGCTTTACTCTCCATATTTGGTTACCGTTTGGCAATGCAAGACGGCCTCTTGATATTTCAATACACGGTTCGAAAAACAAGATACCATTCTGCCTATGGGAGCAATTTTGTAATTTGATGTAACGTTTTAACTAAGTGCTGCCTTGGACGAGCTTACCATAAGCATGGACTTCAATACAATCCGTCTTCATCTACTCATAGAATATTCAAAGACCTTAGTATTCAGGAAAAAGCTTCAGGCTTTGAGTTAAGCCACTGGCTGTTTGATAAGTTCCCATAAAGTCACTGTCAAGGAAGTGGCTTCGTAATTATTTGCGTCATCTGTCACACTGGTTTCGGATCGAGAAGAAACATGCCTTTTCAATTAAAGTTCCCCGGGAATGAAAGACTCAGAACTATTAGCAATGGAAAATCCGCTAAGACAGCCCGTCAAACGACTTGATTGAAACTGCAGAACTTTATTTCTGATTTTTCCTTTGTGTCTGTGCCGACTCACGACGGCCTTCGGGTGAAAGCTAGCTACCGCCGCGTTTCGCCACTCAGAACAGTAACTAGCCAATAATTACCGGGTTGCCGCATGTAAATCCAAAAAGGAGGAGGAGGTCTAGGAGGAGAGGGGTCACAGGCTTTTCCGGCGCGAAATAAAAGATAATAAAAGCAGTGAAAAGGCAATAAAGGAAAAAAATAGCAATAAAGGAAATAAGAAGCAAGGGGTCTCCGATTTCCGAGCGTTTTCCCTCCGACTCATGCTCCTCTGAGGAAATTTCTGGATCCAGTCATTCTGGATCATAAGCCAAAGACCAACAGGTTGAGGTGCTATAAAACTTTATTTGTGGCGTCCTCCTTCACCTCAAAAAACATTTATTAACTTACTGGTCCACTGTTATCTACTTTTCCTGTTACAGGACAAAGATGCCTGATTACGCCGTCTTACAGGGAGTAACCGCATGGTCGAATCGTCAGTGAAGCAGACAAGGGAATCAGGGAATCGGCAATATTTAATATCCGAATGAGCGAATGTTCTTAAGTGCTACCTTTCGCCGCCATCAGTAGTTGGATCAAGTGTTTACATGTTCAATATTCAAGTTCCCTACCTTAAACAGCAGTGGTTTGGAGGAATTTCAGCCATTCGCTTCATTTGAGTTTTCATTTTCCACATATTTTGAATATAATTCGCTGTTTAAATGTAACCATTCCCTCAAAAACATACATCATGAACTTTTTAGTTCAGAAACAATTTCAGGGCGGGTCATGAGTCTCTTATTTTGCAATCCCGGTATCCGATTTCGCCCAAGAGCGCCATCAGCTGACCGCCGGCAGTGGTGCTTTTCGTCAAAAGGCGAGTTTCTTGGCTGCCACACACTCAGCCCGGATAATTCTCCATATCTGAGGGTAAAAGTTTCCATATCTGGTTGGAATTTCACCGAAAAGGAAAAACCTAAAACGAAGTGATAACATTTCTGAAGAATTTGGGAAATTAATGCCAGTTTTTCGGAAGTTTTGTTATTGAGAACATCTGCTAATGTAAGCCAGACATGTCCTCCATTTCACAGGATAGCAACATGCGATCCTCTCTGTACTCTTAAGGTCTCCAGAAGCAGTCTTGGGATTGCCTGATCTTTGGACACATGTGATAAAATTGTTTTCGATCATGACATAATTGCAACGCACTACCTAGCCTATAAATTAAATGTCTAGAGGGCACAAAGATTACGCTTAACCCTCGCCAGACGAGTGAGGGTTTCACTGGAATCAGAAAAAAACATACATCACGGCCATTTCTGTCCTGTTCCTCTTTCTTTATAAGGACAGAAATATATTACCCCTTCGGCCTAGCCGTACATGAAAATCCTCTCGTTCTGCTGGAGTTCAACGAATGCTTCTTCTATACGTGTTTTGAGTTACAACCAAGTTGTAGGTAACAGTCCTAGAAGTCGATTCGTAATATTCATTGTGTCTTAAAAGCCTACACTTACGGAGCCCCAAAGCGATTTCCCCTGGTTTTCTCCTGTGACCGGTTCAGCCCTGACCTATTTATAAGCGGGTACAGCCCGACGACCTTTTGTAGAACATTGCACCATGTACGTGGACAGCCACTGAATAAACTTAACCCGGCACTGGCTGGAGTATTTCGCCACCTTCCTTTGACAGAGAGGGGGGATAGCGCCCCCCTTGTCTATCTCGAGGACCAGTCGTACGATTCGGCTGATTAAAACTGCAGTCAATAGAACCGAACTTTGCGTTTGTGTGACATAGACATTTGTTTGTCTTTGAATTACTGCTGACGCCATAGGTCAGGTCAAACACAGAAAGATGATAATTTTCTTCAGAGTCACCTATTCACAATGAAAAGCAAACCAAGACTAAAGCTGGCATGTCAAGTATCTTCCTGGCAGCTTAATCCCACATTCGAAATGCCACCTGGCGCAAGGTCATAAAAGGTCAAGGTCACAGGTTGGATCAAATCTGACATCCCTTACAACGTGACGTGCAATGCATGTTTTCTGGCCCATTTCACACGACGATTCTAAAACAGCTAAATTCAAAGAGCCTTGGACACAAAAAGTTGAAATAACCGTAATTACTGCGCACATGCAAGTATTGCAGCGTTTTGTTGTTTCCAATCCGGAGTACCGCGAGCGCGCTAGTGACCTCCATTTGACGTCTGTTTGACGCCTTTGGATATCCCAGAACGGCTGTCCATGTCACGTTTGTGGATGACCCTACAAGTCAGTCTGCCCCGTGTTGCGCATTTTCCCGGAATGATGCACAAGAACGCGACAAACCACGGAAAAAAATGTTGCCGTTTTGAATGAAACTGCTGGGGCGTTCATTCTACGACCCCTCATGTTTCATATCGGGACCAAATTGGTGTTCAGGGTTTTCTTATGCCTTGAACCCACCTGCGCAAATTGTAATTCATTCAGGTCAACGGTTCAGGAGTTATAGCTCCCGGCATTTCGGCAAGGTCACGCCACAAGGATTTGTTCGGTGGACAAGAACACTGTGAAATATTATTCGAAATCTAAATCTCCCAAAAAATTTTGAACTCGCAAAGAAACCGTTACTTGTCAGACTTTTTATATATGATAAGACAATAAAAGAGTTGCGGTATGACTTCGGGTAACGTGATCTTCAGAGACCTCGATGCTCGTGAAAATGTTAAATTTTGTTTGACCAGAATGGAAGGCCCATGTTTTGATTTCATGCACAAAAACATGAAAGAAACGACTTTTTTCTTGCAAAAGCTCATTTTCAGAGCGCGAATTTTACCATATTTGAATGTTTTTTCAAGACCCCGCTCCAGCCTGCCGAGAAATACGAAAGCTAAGCAGATGAGAGTGACAGTTATCAAAAGTTCGTCAAATGCCATGACGAATGGATGCACATTTATTGGTTTTAAGTGCACATTGTAGGGCCACAAGGTCAAACAAGTTCATGTTATGACGTTCAAAATTTATGGGCAATAAAGCAAATATGACGGTTTTGTGATATCATTTTGAGTACTGACCAGGCCAGGAAAGACCAGAAACGTTTTTTCGTTTTTAAAACATCTTCTCAGGTCATGCCAAGTCGGGTCAACAGCTACTGAAACACAGCACTGATAGGTGTCGAAACTGGTATTTTAGTAAAATTACTTCAAGCATACTTTTTGGAATCGCCATTGAGAATGTTTGGTCGTGTGTGGTGTGCTGTGTGGTGGAATGTCCGTGATGTGGATCAAGTGGAAAATGGCGTTTGTTTGACATTAGCACCTTTACCCGACCTCGAGAGATGAATGTTGTAATATCTGATCTCAGTTGACTTGATGTGACCTTAGATGACCTATGTTAATCTTTTTCTGATAGCTGTTTCATGCGTGACCAAACATTGGCAATTTTAATTTCAAAACGTATGCTGGAAGTAACTTAACCTTAACTTGAGTGCCAGTTTCGACGCAAAATAGTGCTGTGTCCCAATGGTTGTTGACCTGACCCGACATTTTACATTACATAGATTCATTTTAAGGCTTTTACACTTTTTGAAACAAATGCATGTTGAAATGTCATCAGTATCATTTTCATGCTAATGAATTATATTTATGAAAATTCTACGAAGGTGAAACATGCCCTTTAAAGTCAACAGTATTTTTGCGGCTGTTAAAAACCATTGTGTGGCCCATCGTGCAGTAGCACGTCTCACGGTGCAGACTATTTACATCAGGTGTTCTGGGCTCAGGCTGCGGCCGGCCGGAGGATCGCCGTAGGTGATGCCAGTCAGCCGACCCGCCCGGTGCACCGCCTCCGGGCCTCGTCCGGCTCGACTGTCCGACGGCCGGAGGATCGCCGTAAGTGATGCGAGTCAGCCGACCCGCCCGGTGCGCCGCCTCCGGGCCTCGTCCGGCTCGACTGTCGGACGGCCTGCGACTCTCGACCGTAACGGCCGCATTACACTGCAGCTGACAATACCGTGATCAATAGCTCGGTCCGTAAAGCGTTGGTCCCTTCGGAATCGCCAGAAGCGTCCGAGTTCGCTCGAAATTTGGGCCGCAGGTCAGCTGGCAGCTGGCCATTAGGTCGTGCTGACGACGCTCGTGTCGTGCAACCAACACGTAACATTTTCGCGTCGAAATCTGCCTCTGCCTTGGAGTGGTAGATCGGTTGTAGGGATTCGAGTCCAGGCAACACATTCCGCTTAGCACAGCTCCGATACCTAACATCACTCCATCAGAGCATCGGAATAATTTTTATATGTCTGGAAACCGAACGATAGCGCGAATCATGCATGCCAAAGATGTGTGCTCAAGTACTGAACCTTTCCTGGACACGCCGCACGGGAATGGTTCCGAATTCCTGAAAAGAACGCTCCCGTGACATTAGTTCTAAACGCCCCCAAAACTCAGATGCTGTATCTTGTTTAAACTGTTATGAAATGCGAATGTCATTTAGCGTTGATCAGCAAATTATGTCCTGTATCAATCAAACCAAATAGATTGCTGGTTCCCTGACATTCTCAACGGGGTAAAGGAAGGATATTGCCGCGCTGGCATATTACCCCCTCCAGAGAAATGCCTATCATCTATTCGGCAGCTGCTCCCGTCCTGTCCGCGTGCAATTTTCCCAGCGATGACGATGTTTCTCAGCCAGGGTCGCGATGGCGTTGACAGAGCTGGTGAAAGGAGGGTGGAGGGCTGATGGTCCGCGCGCTTCAGGCCGCGGAAGATCCGTCCGGCCCATGAGCTCTGCCAGAGGGGCGACTGGCATACGCAGGCATGTAACCAGAATTTTCGTAGGGGTGGGGGGGTAAATGTCAAATTTTGTCATATACCACTGGCATATGACGAAATTTATAGAAAAACGTGATTTTACGTAACGGACCTCATATTTAACCCACAGGAATACATGTAATCTTTGTCTTCGCAACATATATATGGTTACTATTCCTCATTCGTGCAAAATCGTTATAGATCTAGCGTAGACCGCTTGGTTCAAGGGGATATGGCCCCATGCCCCCCCCCCTTGGTTGCTTACCTGGGCATGCGCCCCTCAGACATCTGTCGAAGATCCATGGAAAGGAACCTCGATACTTACCTGTTGCTACCAACAACAGCAATGTCCCTTCCCACACCGTCGCACCATGAAAAAACTCCCGTTTGTTTCTCGGCATTTGGAAAACTGGGGTAACCTCTTGCCACCTGTTCTGCGCCTCAAAGTATTGTGTTCACAGATCGGGACTTCCCTGAAGAAGGGTAACAATATGTGTCCTGGAGAGGCCATTCCCATTTGGATTTTGGCCGCTGAAAAGCTGATTTCGTACCCCCAATATTTTCCGGCGGTTTTAACTAGGGAAGTGGGATAGAAAAATGAAAAGAACGACCGCGACATATGAGACATAGGCAGAAACTACAGCACCAAACAGCAAATGACATCAAAAACATATAGAAAGAAATAGTCACAGACTTTGTTGTCAAACTGGCAGCTGTTCATCGATATTCTTTTCTGTAGGTCTGGTAGTGCCAGAGGCCTACCAGTATTTTTTGAGCCATGCCAATGTTCCTCCAAGTCTTGCAAATCTTTTGTGTTAGAAAACAAAACCTAGACTATAATTATATGTAAAAAAGACAGTAGGAATAAGAAAACAGTGACAGTACCATGTATATTGATTTATTATTGTTTATTTTTTTTTGAATGTATATATATATACATTGATATATATAAAAATGTTTACATATATATAATGTATATATTATGTATATATGATAATATTAGATATATATATATTTATATATTTATATTTTATATATTTTTTTTTTTATATTTATATATTTTATCATATATACATATATATATACATATGTATATATATGTATATATATATATATATATATATATATATATATATATATATATATATATATATATATATATATTATATATATGTGTACATATATATAGATATGATATATTAAACAATTATATATATGGTGTATATTATATATATGTATATATATATATATTATATTATATATATATTATATATATTATATATATATATATATATATATATATATATATATATATATATATATATATATATATATATATATATATATATATATATATATATATATATATATATATATATATATATGTTTACATATATATATATATATAAATGTTTACGTATATATAATGTATGTATTATGTATATATGATAATATATTATATATATATATATATATACATTGATATATAATACACAAGCCACATATATATAGATTGTATTGGTCAAAATCAAATTGGTTATATCCGCTGGGAAAGGTTCATTTTGACGGGAGGTTGGCTTGTTGGGCCCTCGGCTCGCCCCCCCACCAATTATTTATAGAAAAGGGCCCCCCTGGTTCTGAGTATTCCTCAGATGCGTTTTTAACAGCGCTGCTGCGGCGTGCTTTTGAATACTCAGGAACGTTGCCTCGTAACTAGTAATTGCGATTGTCAGACGTCGGCGGGCCGACGCGTCCTACTGCGCGTGCGCAGTAGCCGGCCGGTCGGCTGGGCCGGGGTGGCGTCCGGAGCTCACGGTCGGCCAGTGCCAGTTTCAGCCGAGTGGCGGTGAGGTGTGCGTGTGAGACGACGTCCGACGGACTGCTGTGGGCGTGCGTCAGGCGGAGATTGTGCTGGACCAAGGGAAGGTGAACTGCTACAGTGGCGACAGGCTAGAGTACCTTTGCCTGAGCTGGAGGGGTCAGGAACTGGTGGTTGAGGGATCCACGGTAGCGTGGGACCCGGACCGTGGCCTTGGACGGAGTAATTAGAGCACGCACCGGATACGGAGCGGAGGCCAGGTGAGGACCGCCGGTCACACGCGCGTAGGAGGTGGGAACAAGAGCTCTTCGGTCGACTCCATGTTTCCGCTGCGTTGTTACGTGACAATGAAACGACGACAGACTCTCTGATAACACAGGACATACCGGTCTTACGTGTGTTTGTTGTAACCCTCACAAGAAGATGTCCCTCGTGTGTTCGTGCGTGTGTACTTTGGAAAACTGTTTGCCGTTATGTTGCCGCTCAGCGATGCCCAGGAGGTTTCCACAACCATGGTCGTTTAAAATGTAAGCCTGGTGATGTCAGCTCATAGCAGGTCGTTTATTCCCTCACTCATAGTAGGAAATTCGGAGACGTTTCGAGCTGAATAGACCTGGTCATAGAATGCCATATGATTAAGTTCCATGTGGTGTTGCGGTAAAACGACAACAAGATAGTTGCTTTTCACATGCCGTAATTTTTTTAACGAGTGCTCGGGGCATTCTACAGCGGAACCGGTTTTCAGAAATGAACGTGGGGTGCCATGCGGTTCTATGAGCCCAGCGAGGAAGGGTGTAGGTGGAAAATAAGCGAAGAAGGCCGGCCAAATTACAACCAGAACAGTGAAGATGTTTTGTTCGTAACAATCCGGACAATCGTGCCCCAAACCTGTTTTTTTCTTTTTGGTTTTTTGAGCTATCGGATTTTCCAGTCACGGAAATAAGGTACGTGTACGGTCAGTACAACGCATGCAGTACAATACAATACAATCGGGCAGATATGTGCCCGCTTGCGGTGACTTCGCTGCGGGTTTTAAGTTGGGGGGAATAATATCAGAAAGAAAAACGTGTAATCACTCGCTCAGCCCCCCACACCCCCATCCCCACGTATTTTTTCTTCACGGATTTCACGCACTTCATGGGATGCCTCGGAATAGATAGAGTACCATTAAAGACGCCTTCTTTTCTCGTGCATACTGTGCTTATTTTGCACATTCATGACTTTTTAACGTGGAAATCGGGAGCAATGCCATCAAAAATGTATTACAAATAACAATGTCGAGCTAGCGAGGAACAGTTAATCGAATTTAATTAATTGTAGGGATGCGTATGCATACAAAACTGTCACAGCAGATTGTACATCACTTTGGCGATGTCCTCACAGTTCATTTACTGCTATGTTCTGGCCAGCGGTAGCTATGGATATCATGGATATGCTGTTGCGGGAGGAAGAAGCGGCCGCCAACTCTTTTACATCCACGGTGGTGTCAAAGTCCCTGTGCACATAAACCGCAGTCGATGGTTCCAGTCAGCATTGGCCAGTGGTGCTGCGTAACGAAGTGTCCAGGCGCCGCTGGGCTATGCAGCTTCGCTCCTAGCTGGCGGTATTGGCAGGCATTACCATTAGAGCTGAAGGAGTTGCTTCATCTGAGGTAGCCGGTCCTGAGCCTCTCTGTTCACGCCTTGAGAGGTCGCGACTGCCTCAACCAAGCAGGCGAAGATCGCCCGAAAGCGGCCCAGAGAGCAAAGTGGACAGGCTGATCTGAAATGATCGGAATAAGTGAGTTGAATAATACGAACACTGGGACAGGCCGAAACGGAGGAAAGGTGTAAAACCAAAACGCTGGGGGGACTATCCCCTCCTCGTCTGAAATTGGGGGGGGCGTGTCCGCCCGTCCCCCGCTGCTCCAGAACCTATACCTGATTGAAATCAGTCAGGAATCACCTAAAGATGCTCCAGACCTTTTGACATTGGTAGGATATTGCCAACCAGCTTTTCAGTTGTTCAGGCACCAGCACTTCTTATTCTACGGACATGCTTATGGGACTTTGTGGTGCACCTCTCGTTTATTTCTCTAAACAAATCATGATCATGCGAACATTGATGTATTGGTTATCACTGAACGACAGTTTTCTTTCCCCTTATTTAGTGCTATTCCAGTGCGCTCGTTTATAGTTACTGCCTGTGAAAGCAAGTAAGCCGTCGCAAAACATTCACTGATTTTCCAGTGGTGTGGGCAGCATTGGCCACTGCCACGTTGGCCGCGACCTGGAATGACGGAACGTCAAAGCCAACCGCAACGCGTCAGTGCACTTGCTGCCGGGAAGCCGTGTCCCGGACCAAATTAACGTTAGATTTGCTCAGGTGAAAGCACACGCTTGCATTTAGAATGTGGACGAAACCGACGAAGTGCTTGCTTTCTGGCGATGCGACTTAACCGAGTTTACCTGGAAGCAATATGCTCGATGAAATGCTGTAACGAAACTTAGTTTCAAAATTGTTAGTGATCTAATGTCAGCTGAATGTTAACGTTCTCTTTTTCTTTATTTCATCTGAGTTTGTTCTGTCTCATTATTGTCCCTCTGTGCAAAATTAGTCGTAATTATTTGCAGCATGTACAGTGATTCATAGCTTTCACCTACACATTGCTTGTGTTATGTTGTGGCTTTTGATACTTGTGATGTGGAATCGTTTCCGGTTATATTTGTTATGTTATGGCGCTATTGATTCTGAATTGTTTCCTTGTACGTATGGGAATATATCGATCCTAAGGGTTTTTGATGTTGTTTTATATTGTTATGTCGTTTCACTCAGGTTTGTATTGATTACATCTTTGGCATTATTTGTGAGTAGAACCTCCCACTGACTGGGAGGTTCTCCCCCTTCGGAGTAAACATGAGTGAAACCTGCTGCTGATGGAATTTTTCGCAAAGTTCATGAGTAAACCCTGTTATTGATTATATTTTTCGGAATAAACATAATCAAAGCGTGGCATGGTGTAAGCAGACTGCTTACACCGCGCCTTGGCTGTACATGACGCGTGTGCTCCAACTCGCAACATCGGACAAAAGGGTCCATTTGTAACAACGGAGCAAACGGGTAAAACACTCTGTATGCCCGACTGAGTCCCGGATTCTCTGCGAGAGGACGTGACGGTCGACTAGGAGTCTGCGCGTGGCAGATGATGCTGTCTTGGCGGCCACGGTGCCAGTGTCGGCGGCAGTGTGCCGCTGCCGGACGCCACCAGATGTCTGAGGTGTGTCGGCGGTGTCAGTGTCAGCCGGCGGTCCCCGACACCCAGTCGGAGAGTGAGTTGCTTCTCTCTCTCTCTCTCTCTCTCTCTCTCTCTCTCTCTCTCTCTCTCTCTCTCTCTCTCTCTCTCTCTCTCTCTCTCTCTCTCTCTCTCTCTCTCTCTCTCTCTCTCTCTCTCTCTCTCTCTCTCTCTCTCTCTCTCTCTCTTCCCTGGCCGCTGGACGGGTTAATGCCTTCGGCTGACCGGCGGGACAGCGGCAGAATGAGCTGACTGCTGCCCGGTGAGACAGCGGCAGAATGAGCTGACTGCTGCCCGGTGAGACAGCGGCAGAATGAGCTGACTGCTGCCCGGTGAGACAGCGGCAGAGTGAGCTGACTGCTGCCCGGTGAGACAGCGGCAGAGTGAAGACCGCGCGAGTGTCCACGGCAGGACCGGAGGACACCGCGCCTTGCTTTGCTCAGCGGTCTGCTCCGTCCCGGCTTCTGTGACAGTCCCGTTCCCTGTTTGTCCCGTCTCCAGAGGCTGCTGCGTTCAGGCTATCCCTAAAAGGCTGCCGTTCCGCGGCAGCGTTTCAGTATTGTCAGGGTTGTATAGTATTGTCAGGGTTGACTCCGCCCAGGACTGCGCGCCTGGGTGCGGCGGAGTCCGGTGGCGCCGCCGTGCCTTTGTCCGATGGTCGACATTTATCCGGAGGTCGCGCGTGTTCCGGCGCTCGCCCTTGTGATCAGCTGTGGGCGGACGCCCTCAGTGGCCCCCGTCCTGTCGCACAGTCCCCCCGTGTCGGAGCCGACATGAAGTCACTTTCATGTGTCGAGGCCGTGTAGTATTGAGCCTTCGGTCGGTCTTTTGATGCATGAGACGGCTATTACCCGGCCGCAGGCGTGTCGCCGGTGCGAAGCGTTTGGAGACCGACCTTCCACCACGTTCAGATTGGTGTCCTTTGGACGGACGGAAGACGGGACGGCGTCACGAGACTGTCTGTCGCTTCCGCGTTGGTAGCCGGACTCCCCGGTGGCGCGTGCAGCCGAGGCTTTTTCGTCGCGCGACGTTTGATCGATCGCTCCAGCAAGACGGCACGCCTATTGGGCCGAGGAATGACGGCCGCAAGGGCTCGTGAAGGACCGGGCCATTCGCCTTTGTGCGCCAGACGGTTTTTTGGTCCTGGATAGATCTGACACAGTTTGGGATCGTAGAACAGGTTCATGGTTACATGTAAGTGCCGGAAGGGAAGGCTTTTTCCGTGCAGCCGAGAGTGATATTTTCTGTTGATTGCAGCCCGCCATCGGGGGCTTACCTGTCTGCAGCTTTCAGCTTCAGTTTAGGTGGTGACCATTTATCAAGCAAAGCTAGGTCTCTGGCTGACTCGGATACAACTGAGCGGGTTACGATTCCAGCCGACCCCGGAAAGTCATCAGCTAGATGGCCCCTGGAGCGCAGCATGCCCCGCCGCCACGTGGAGGCTTGGCTCGGCCGGGCGGCCCGCGCCGTCCGCTCCCCGCCCTCCCGAGGGGAGGGGGAGACCTTGACGGGCTGTTGTGACGGGCTGACTGACGGCCGGTGAGACGGGACGGACGACAGCTGACGGCCGACCGGCGCCGCCATCAGCACCGGCTCCCATTCACACGGGGCTCGAGAGCGCGGCAAATTACGCGCGTGCTGGTTCCCCGCACGGTCATGGAGCCCCCCTGTCGGCCGGTGTCCCGTTTCCCCCGCCGCCGCCGCGGGTCGAGGGCTGGTGTCCATATCATCATCGCCGGCACAGCTGTGTCAACAGACTCTGACGATGGTGTGCGGGGGCTGACGGGGTGACGTAAGAGATACCTGCTCTTCGTAGCAGGCAGGACGTTTGAGATGACCCTTGGGTTGGCGGCAAACTGTGCATAACATGGGTCGGGAGTTTCGGGGTAATATCATTTACCTTTGAGTACTGTGATATGCACGCCTCGGGGAATGGCTGTCGTCATATCATTGTGTGTGAACCGCGAGTGAAGTCGTCGGGAAACACCGGTGCCATTTTGCGATGCCGGCAGCGTCAGTAACGGCGCCGCGCGTGCGTTACTTGGCAACCAGTGCCCTCATGCTCCATTAGCGCCCCGCTCACTGCTCCCCGGAGGGAACTTGGCCATGCCCATTACGATTTCAGTGGCTCTTCCCAGCCTGCGTCAACAACTCGCTCGGGTGCCCTTAGCAAAGGAGGTTATCACAATGGGCAGTTGACGAGGCAGCCAAACGGACATCGGGGACGTAGTAGCCACGTGCCCAAGTCCTGACCGGCATACCACGAGCCCTCTGGTGAGCCCCACTGGTCGTTGAGCCACCGCTGGTCACCGCTTGACCCGGGCCCTGGTCTGTCCCCTCCCCCCCTGCAGCTGGATCTGGTGTGGCAGTTTGACCGACGAAGACCTGGCTTCGCCCATCCCCCCCACCCTGACGCCGGATGTTTGCCTGTTATGGTTGGCTGGGCTGTACTGTGGCTGTTCGCAGCGTGAGCTCCCCAGCCGAGCCAGAACCAATACACGCTGTCGTAACTGCCTTCCGCTCCCGTGGACAGCGCCGAGCCGGAGTCACTAGCCGAGCCCCGGCCTGCCTGCCGGCCCTGCGTCCGCCCCGCCCTGTCCCGGGCGTGACGGCACGGCCAGGCCCGGGCATCGGCGCCTCTCCGGAGGCCGACGGACGGGCGGCGCCGCGCGCCGCGCCAGTTTTACAACTTCAAAGTGGCGGTGTCACCGGCCGACTCCCGCGGGTGTTATGAATGCATGACCCCGTGTCAACTTTACGTCGACGAGCGTGGCGCCGGCCCGACGAGACGCGGCCGGTTCCGCCCTGTCGCCGTCGACGAGACGAGACGAGACGAGTTGCGCCTGCGGCCCGCCCGGGCAGGGTCGGGCGACAGCCGCCCGCCACCGGGAGGCAGCTCTGTAGTGGGACTGCGTGGATACTGGCTCAGTTGTGGAACCCATGGAAGCCATGGGTGACAGCGAGCGAGTGAGCGTACCAGAGACGCAGCTTGTGACAGATTGTCCGAGCCTGGTTGTGGCGTTGTAACCGATTCAGAATCTAATCAGAATCGATTTCGATCCTCAGTCTTTTCGTGAATCAGGAGTAGAATCGATTCAGTATCGGAAAGCCATGAATCGGACTCAGAAGGATGTTTAGGCCAGAAAACACAATCGAATCGGTTCCCAGAGTCGTCGGAATCCATCCCTTGAATCGGTTCCCAAGTACTGATTCATTTGAATGCGTGCTTTGTTCACGTAATAAATGGCCATATCATTGGTTTTAACAAAATCACGATATCTAGCAGAACTGAGAGAACTAAATATGGAATCAAAATGAAAGTCCTAGTTCTGATACAATGTAGGACAGATATTTCCTTTACTGTTGCCAGCTGTGTACATTTTCAGCCTTAATTAATGCTTGGGCCGTAAGTGTCATATGGTGAGAGCCTTAGGCGGCGGAACGGCGGGCACCATGAGCCTCACCATACCAGTCTTGCCAGAACCCACCGCCCCCCGCCTCCCCTAAGTGGTGAAATTGAGCATTAACCCTATGACGCTGCATAGAAAAACAATTGCTTGAAAAATGTCCGGTGTCCCCCCCCCCCTTCCGGATCCACTCATGCAGCAAGGGGTTCCCGCCGCTGCTTGTAAGGGCCTGCTCTAATGCTAACTTATATTTGCAATGGTTTGTCCTTATTCTTACGAAAAAGGGCAGGTAAACTTTGGGTATGGTTTTTCGATCTTCTGGATGCCATTGCTGTCTAATGCTCTTGCATGGTTTATAGGCGGGTCTCAGAATGGTAGTTAAAATGGCCTTTGAATCAGAATCGAATTGATTCTCTGTTTTTCGTTGTGAATCAGAACGGGATTGGTTTCCAATTTCGCTAATCGCTTTCAACCTGCCGTACAATCGCTAGTGAATGATTTCGTGAATCGCTTACAATTTCTTTGCAACTGACAATTGAAATCTCATAAATCGCTCACAGGACTGTCTGTGTGATAGTCCTTCTGGTGACGACCTCTCACGTGCCAGTCTTTCTCGCGAATTTTTTTGTCGCTTGCCAACAAGGTCTTTATTGTCTAACACCTGTGTTCTCCACGCAATCATCAATCAGTCATCAAACACGTGCACACAGGTGACAGAGAGGCTGTCAGGCGCACATGTCACAGAGAGGTCGTCAGGCACACAGGTCACAGAGAGGTCGTCAGGCACACAGGTCACAGAGAGGTCGCCAGGCACACAGGTCACAGAGGTTGTCAGGCGGCGATCGTGAGACTGGAGTGAGCGTCATGACCAGAGCCAACTCGCTTTGGAAACACACTAGAAAGTGGAAATGATCCAGGTCCTCGGAGATGAAGTTTGCAGTGCTAGACGCCTTTCTAATAGGATTTTGCAATTTTAGTGTACAAGGCTAGAAGCTGCAGAATTGTATGGACTTGAAAATAAAATGGGTTTGTTACACAGCTGTTGTGTTGTTCTCTACATGTTGAAGGGTGTAATGTAAATGTTTCGTATCCGTGAAATGTTTCCAAAAAATGTCATTAATGGGACGTTAAAGCAAAACTCGAGCCTGGTGGTATGTGCTAAAGCTCCAAAATACCATGAATGTAAAAACGTCTTGTACCTGTATTTACTCAGTTCTTATATTGTTATTCTGTGTCTCGAATTTCATGTTTTAAAATCTTACGTTCTTTTATATCTCTGCAAAATGCACCGTTATTTTACGTATGTTGCGATAAGTGCAAGCCAAATGCTGGGCAAGGAATATCAGGTGCCGGGACAAATCAGTTGCAGTTTCTTCCAAAATTAACACAGTCGGAAGAAGATTGTCGAGAGCAGCTAATTTCAACAGACAAGCAACAAGGGCAGCTAATTTCAACAGACAAACGGCAACAGATAAGCTGCAGTTTTTTTAAGGACGTTCATTCTGATGCATTTCTGGAGTTAAGATTTACGCATCTCATGGTGTTCATGTGCCAGCAAGGTACCTCGACAATAGAAATCGCTCACTGCGGACTTCAGAAGTCCGCGATAAAATAGGCATTGAATATTCTTGCCGGATATCAGTCGTATTTTGGTATATAGAAATGTCCGTAATCCATGTGTATATATACATAATAATAACATAAAATGTAACATAATAATGACAGCAATAAATATTCGCAATCCAAGTTATCTGTGTGGGAGGTTACCGACATGTTTGGTTAGTGCGCCTCATTTGAAGCTTCGCAAGAAAAGTTTGACTCTGACGCCCAGCGCCATCTAGCGTTATCTCCGCTTTCCTCTTTGCCTAGCAAATGGATAATCCTCACATTTAGTAGTCCCAAAGATACAGAAGGGAGATCGGCTGCTATCATTGGCTGGTATTGGCCAGTGCGGTATGAGCGCCGTCATCTTTGTGGTTGACATGTGGGTTTGTTTATCATTACGGCCTGTGGGAAAAACGCGTTTTTCGCGAGGTGATATTTCAGTAACTATTGGAAGGAGAATGTGCAGGTGCGTGAAGCCGGTTTCATTTAACATATTTCTGTAGGGAATCCGCTTGGCTCATTTGGATTCAACGCGGTTCGGGAATAAAAGGTAGTGGCAAATCAGGAAGTACGAGCATTACCGGCATTGACTTCTTGAACTATTGACATACTTATGGTAGTAATACGTGGTGAAAAATGGCGTTGTGGAGACAGGCCTGCCTTTTTGCTGTTCACGGAGCTTATGATGTGTATGTATTTCATTGAAGTATGAAATGGATTTGAAAAAGGGCTTTATTTTGATATGCCAGACTGATTGTTATAACATGGTGGCTGGTCGTTTCAATGAATGTTATAAAATGAATCATTCCCAAGCACGAAGGATGAACAACGCTGTAGCATGCAATTTGTGTGTCTCCTGTGAGAAACTGGGCTTCTCAGGCCTAGCAAGGTGTATTTTGTACAGTGAACTGTTTATGGGTAGGTCTAGACCAAGTGCTAAGGAAGGATTAAATCTATCCATGTAGCCTAACCTATCCCTAAATGCTGATTTCTCTCAGACTTTGGCCACTTTGTTTTGCCATTCTTAAAAATCTAAGCTCATGAGCAAAGGTTTGCTTCGAAAATAAATGCAGGCGATTTTTATTCAAAACAGGGAGCAGAAAGACATGTTGGTCCCAGGTTTTGCAGCAAATGGTTGGCCTTGGTCATGGTGGACCCTGGATTGCAAGGTGCACTGATTATTCAGTGCGCTATTCTGCATGTTGTTTGTCTACACGGATTCCAGAATTCATGTCACCATTTCAATTACAGATAAAATGTTTGTAGTCCCTTTTACTCGTACTGTAAGTCTGTTGTAAATATAAATGGTATTTCAAGATCAGTTTTATGTGAGATACACGATTCTAATTCACAGGATATTTACCTGAGAGTTGTTACAATAATATTTTTATTGTATAAATCAAGTCTGAAATCGCAGTCTGCCGTCATGCCACATTAATGATGTAATGGCATGCATTGCTTTCTACGCAGGACGGCGCCAGCAAAATGAAGTCATAGTTCTCCATTTGGTTTTATATTTATAAATTGTGCTGACCGACTTATGTTCTGTGGACGAAACATTTTCACTTATTACAGATAATGGTAAGATTCAGAAAGAATAAATGGTCAAAAATCAGCAATGCCATAATCATTTCACAAAGGAAGAACTATGTGTACTCTTAAAGCATTGTCTGAATTACGCGCAATGCCACATGCCACGAATCCAGCTCAGTGGTTCCTCCTTGTGAAGTCCAGAATTGAGTCTCCATGCATTAAGGCTAAATTGCCAGGCATTCTGTCAGGCTTCTACTGCCAGCCTCATTTCATGATATCGTCTGCCAGGATGATTGGTCTGGACTGCCACACTCATACCAATGAACCCAGCGCATTTTATTCTGATACACTTTTGGCAGGTGTGAAAAGCACTGACATTAGTGTCAATGGCTAGACTTCTTAGGTTCATGCCGCATGTTTTCTTTATTTGATACATACAACATGTGCATACACGTGCACATGTATGTGCACATGCCAAATATATACATGTGAATGTGCGTGCAACGCAAATGTGCATGTGGCCGTGATCTTTTCCTGTTGACTCTGTTCTTCTGTACATTGAACAATGAATGACAAAATCCAGAAGAAATGTTTCCTAAAGTAAACGTTTTATTTGTTTTTACCTGGTTTCTTTACTCATACTCCATGATATCTTAGCTCTGTTCCTCATTTGGGCATGTTGCTAGCTTCTTTTTTATTTTACGTAACTAATTTTGCTTTTGCTAAATTTTTAAAGTAAACTGGCTGTGGTTGTGGTGAAATGGTTGTATATTTCAGTTGGATGAATGCGACAGAATGCACAAAGGGGACTTTGAATCATCAAGAACTTAATGAGAAACAGAATTTGTGCAGCTGTTGTCTATTTTTATGGCCGAAACCTGGTTCAGGGTCTTCACACATTTGGACACGTACAATTTGGTTATTTCAAACACTGCTCGCGGTAGCGTAGCCAGGAGGATCCCAGGGGCTCTAGAACCCCCAATTTTTTTGCCCATTAAAGGGCCCCTGGCGTTGGCCTAAAGGGGCCCCTGGCCGGGAAAGACAAACCCACTCCTCTGCAAAGGGTTCCCAGACCCCAGGCAAAGACCTCTCTGGCAGACAGCGGAATGCCCCCTGACCGGGAAAGGTAAGTGGGCACCCCGGCATGCACATACTTAAAGGCGGGTACCGGAAAGGATGATCCTCTGCGAAGGAGCCGCCAACCAGGGGAGGCCCTCCTGACGTGGGATGGCATCGGTCGATCAAAACAAAGTACCCTAAATCCACTGAGAAGTTGCGAAACTTACATTTGGGAGGAAGCTACGCTGTGAGGTCCCCTCGATCTACCCCCTCCCCCAAATCATTTGTACAAAACGACACCCCTGGCTATGGGCCCCCGTAATGTTCAAGGACTCCCCTCAGTGTTGGGGCCTCCCTCGTCCTCCAGGCCCCCCCCCCTCAGCCGAGAAAAAATTCCAGACTACGCCACTGACTCCTGGTACATCGGGGCATTAAACACTCCTCCATGTTTAGAGTGGGCAAAGAAGCTTTAAGCCATCTTCTGTTAACTGCCACACGGTTCATGTCAAATTTTCACAAAATTGCGGGGCAGCTGCCCCCTGGCCTAGTCCTGTCTCGCTTCTCTGTTGCATAGTGGCAGTCATTCAATGATTAACCCTATTCCCGGAGGGCTAGACGGTATGGTCGATTCCCGGCAGGGGGGGCGGATTCGGCCTCCCCCTGAGATCTCGAGAACTACTCATCCGATTTCATCGCAACAAACGGCAATCGATTTGCCGTGACGTGAACTACATTTCTATCAAAAGAAATTTTCAAAATTTTAAAATTTGTGGATAAAGCGGGGGAAAAAATGTCAATATGGGGGGCACTTTTGGACTTCTTATAACTCCGTTGTTTATGGACCGATTTTGATGAAACTGTCATCAATCGAGAGATCATGGACATGGCTTTTACCATGGGTACACAAATCTGAAATTTTGAGAAAATTCATGGGCGTTCACAGAGTTAAAAAAATAGGAGGATTAGTTTTCTAACAACTGAATGAACAAAAGAGGCAAACATTCTTTTTTGGCTTCTGCTAGTCATGTTATACTACAGAAGTACAAATCGCATTGCAATGTTTGTATAATGTTAGCATAGGCGGTGCCAGGGACATGAAAAAAGGGGAACTGTCATGGTCACACGTTTCTCAGATCAACTTGTGATCTTTGACCTTAAATGACCTCCAGTGGCCTTCGGGTCACTTGGAATGATCTCGTGTGCATTTAATATTATCTGTAAACGTTTTTAATCATTTGAATTCACTCTGTTTCAAAAATTTCATTTTATGGCTATTGCGATATATGGTACGCGCACTAACATTTTAGGTCATAGCTCCGTGACCCGACCTGATATCAAACTGAAACTTGGTACACAAGTAGAAGGCACCCTTCTACGTCACGTGTATTCCGGGTTTGGCATTTGAAAAAACGGCGCCGAAACTATTGCAAAAAAATTTTGACTTTCGACCTTGACCTGACCTTGTAAAGTGACCTCAGATGAACAAAATTTTATCTGCACATTGCCCAATTATTTAGCTATACATCCATATAAAGTTTTAAGTTCTATCTTTAAAACTCTGTTTTTGGCAGACATTTTCCTTTTACCTTCAACAACAAAATTGCTAATTCTTTACATACAGAAACACAAGGGAAGTTGTAGTAAACCAGCTGTACACCACAAGTCATATTTTCCTCAACTTTTGGAAGTCAGGCTCACCCTCATGAAATAAGATCATTACTACGGGTTTGCTTTATAACTGCTTGGCATTATAACATGATTTTGTTGTTTATTCACCAGCATGCTAACGTGCATTCCTATGTAACTACTGCATACTGTGTGCACAGCCTTGGTGTATTTCCTGAACATATGATGCTCCTTCACCATACTGCATCCAAGTGGGCAATAATACAGGCCTTTTTCTAAACATTTATTTCAGTAAAATGCATACACATCATAGGTTAGGTGAAAAGCAAAAAAGACTCACCAGTCTCCATATGGTCCATGCAATGCCGCATTCTGTGTTAATAAATCAAGGTGCCAGTGCCGTTGATGACCGTACTTGCTCACTTGCCACCAGCTTTTATTTCCGTTTGCAGAAAAATGCTGAAGTAACCCGGTAACATGCACCTGCACATTCTCCTTCCAACAGCCACTGAATTATCATTTCGCAGAAACGTTGTTCCGATAGGCGGTAATGGTAAACAAATCCACATGCCAACCACAAAGATGGCGGCGCTCATAGAGCGCAGGCCAATGACATCAGCTGATCTTTCCCTCTGTATCCATGAATCGACAGTCAATCCAACCATGTTCAACTGCGACCTTTATGTTTTGACGCGGAATCTCTCAGGAGCACGGGGACGAACTTTGACCGCTTCCACTACCTTGCTGAATCACCGATTTCCTTGAAAATTCCCCGCAGAAAGTCAAATACGCTCAACACGACCGTGATTCTTTTTGTTTTTTTTCCGGCTGCAGCCAAAGCGGTGCGTTTGGACGGCGGCGGCGGCGGCGGCGGCGGCGGCGGCTCATCCTCGGCCGTCAGAGCCGTCGGAGCCGTCGTTGGCGTGCCGACGGCCGGAGGCGGGCGCTCTGCTAGTCGGCCGACGCGTCGGGCCGACTCCCAGCGGAGTGGCGTCCGTTTGTTTTGGTCGGCCCGTGGCCGGGCCTCAATCATCGCATCCGGAAAACACGGCCGTTAGCGCGGCCGACTGGAGCGGCGACTGGCCGGCCGATGGCGGGCGCCAGAGCTGTCCGCGGATCCTGCACAGGAATCAGGCCGGTGATGATGGCCGAGAAAATGACAGTTGTGATCTGTCATTTTCTGGGTCTGGTGGGGTGTGGTCTAGAAAAGCTGCGACAGTTATTTGTGGAATTTTTCGGGTAGTTTGACAACGGCAGTCAGGCCTAGAACCGTCAGATGATGACTTCATGATGTGATAAATGTTAAGCCGCAGCATGGGATGTAATGTTTAGGTAGAGTCTGGAAGCATAGTAGCATTTTTGTCGATGTGATAAAGGACAGCGGCGAGGAGTGTGATAACGACTTCGAAGAAATATGGACGAAAAAAGGAAACCACAGAAAAGTAACGATAACGAAAGACTTAAATATGACAGAAAAAAGGGAACACAGAAAAGAAACGATGGAGAAAGATTCGAATATGAGAGAAAAAAGCAAACCACAGAAAAGTCACGATGGAAGAAAGATTTGCCGCGCTCATATTCTGATTAGTTACGTTAAGTGCATGATAGATTTTGCTCAAGATACAGGCGAGCCCAAAACATGCATTTATTTAAGGGGTCAGCAGGCAGCTTGTTTATTATGAAACGATTATGGTTTTATACCGCCCTACTCGTGGTAATGTGAGCCGTCCACTAACAGGCAATGTTTGTTGTCATTTTCTTCTCCACCTCGCCTTTGGGCTGACACTAATTTCGCATAATGGGGAAACAAGTCAGAAAGTTATTTCACAGTCCTCACGCGATTGTGGCTTTCCCATTTCGGAGTCGGATTTTTTGGGCTTAAAAATCACGAAGCCCACGCAGCATTACGAATCACTGGCCTGCCGTCTGCAGCCAGTTTGGATTGGGGTCTGCCAGCTCCAGCCTGGCAGCACGTTTGCGCGTGTGTGCGGTGGGCGACTCCTATTTTCAGCGTCGGCTCCTCCCAATGGGGCCCGACGGGCCGGCAGCCAGCCGGAAGATCTGCGCGCATAGCCGCAGTGCTCCGTGCCGGTTCGCTGCGGCGGCCCCCAGGGCGGCTGCTGCTGCCGCGCTCTCGATTCACGTCGCGATGGGCTCCGGTCTGAAGCACGGCGTCTGTCTGTCAGTCGACTCATCCACGCTCATGCCGCCGGCCGCGAATAGCATGGTTGCCGGCGTCACTGACCGATCCGCTGGTAGTCTCCGTGACGGCTGATTCTCCGCCTCCGCTCCGAACACTTCTGTGCTGTCTGCTGCTGTTGCTCTGCGATGCCGCTGACAGGGCACGGGAGAGCGTCAGCAGGGGCATTCTGCCGGACTGACGTTCTGCTGAGCCGTTAGCCGTCCGCTGCGTCGTTGGCTTTTTGCCAACGTGCGCCAATACCATGGTAACACAACGGCTTTTGGTGCCGTTGTGTTACCATGGTATTGGCGCACGTCACGGCGCTGTCGCCGCCTGACTGTCACATCAGGCCGACGGTTCGCTGACGCTCTGATAGGCCGCTTGTATCGGCTGTTGCTCGCATCAGCTATGTTGCGATGGCGTGCCGCTCTGCCGCCGCTCCGCTTTCATGTTCACATGCGGCCCTGTGAGCTCTGTGCCGACCCCCTACCGTGTTGTTGACGTTCTGCCACGTTGCTGGCTCCTCGCTGCCGTGCTGATGCTCTGCCACGCTGCCGACTCTCCGTTACACTGCGAGCTCTAACTCCCCGCTTCCCTGTCCAATCTGCCACGGCGCCGACGCTGCGCCGACGCCGACGCCGCGGCGGCGCCCGCTGCCCTCGACGTCGGCTGTTTGCTCGTCGGCGGCTGGGCGGGCTGAAGTGGCTGGCCGAACGTGGCCGGAATGAATTTGGCCGCGGCCGCGTGCCCCGCGGCTGTCGTCCGGGCGGCCAGTAAATTGTGGGAGTTTGCCCGCAGGGCTCGCCGCGCCTTCATACGAATGAACGCAACCCGGCGGTGAACGGTGGCTGAGGGATTTCGACCGGTTGACAGCGGGAGCGAGGGAGAGGTAATGGATGATGCAGCGCTCAGGCGGACCGGCTGATGATCACGCAGTCGGAGTGGCTTTAACTGTAGATGCGGAGAGAGCTCGACTGTCGTGCACTGACCGCCTACTGCTGCAGTTCGAACCGGAAGTTCTGTTGGTAACGGTGGGGCAGACGGACTTACCAAGGTGGTCAGCATACGAGTCGGTGTAAGGGCAGAACCGATTTAAGATCGAGCGGGCCTGTGGCGGAGATCTTGCGAATGGGCGCCCCGAGTGAGAGGGGGTCGCTCAGGTCCTTCATCTCCACGGACATTCGAAGGTTAGGGCGGGGGCCGCGGGCTCAGAACACTTTGTCTGCGTTAAAACTTCAGCGTTGGAGGTGAACTGAGTTACTTGGCAGTTCGACAAAGTTCAGACCTGCTGTAGGTTGGCGTTTCCCGGATGGGACAGGATCTCGGTGACTAATAACTCTCGTAATCGGGGAGCCGTTGCGTTGGGCCGAGATATTTTGGAATAAATCTGATTATGTGCGGACAATGTGCGCATGATGCAACTTCTCAAGATACACTCAGCGGGGAAGTAAGCGCGGAAAATAAGCAAATATGACGTTACCTAGTTATGGACGAGGCTGTTCCCTTTTCATATGTCATTTGATATGTCGTATGTTGCCACCATAAGTTTATTCGTGAAATCTTTGCATGACTGGGAGAATTTTGCTAAAAGCAAAACAACGCGACCGAAACACCTATAAACGCAATTAAAATTGAGCTATGTTTGGTCCTCGCCATTTGATCTGGAAGACAAGGACTGTTAGCATGTTCTTGGTG
The DNA here is from genome assembly GCA_030062745.1 of Capitulum mitella. Classification (NCBI taxonomy): domain Eukaryota; kingdom Metazoa; phylum Arthropoda; class Thecostraca; order Pollicipedomorpha; family Pollicipedidae; genus Capitulum; species Capitulum mitella. The sequence goes on from CP099844.1 coordinate 31,466,190, forward strand.
CACTGCGCAGCACTTCAGTGTTAAGTCGTTCATCATTCGCAGAATATCTTCTGCTCTCGCAACGTATCGTTGCGGTAACTTGAAATGTAACCATCTGTTCTTTCTTTTCAGATGAATCTCATATGGGATTTGGTGACGTTGGCCTGGGCGTTGGCCGTGATCACAACCAACGCAGCAACAGCAGGTCAGCTATTAAGCCACTGCGAAAACCTTACGCTTTGAAAACTGTATGGCTTGCATGTCTGGGAACAAATTGGAATTCCCTTTGAACTGTCTTTGAAGGGTGACCAGACGGAACAAATATCAAACACATTCTTTCGGTTGGTGGCCAGTGGGGCCCGTTCATACTTAATAATGCATGAGAACAATATGGAAACGTACCCCAATCATATCAGGCCAATTCGTTTTAAAGACCGATAGTTGCTTTTAGTCTTTGAAGCCTAGAAGCCGGTGTCGAGTCAAATTAATTCATCGTTTAGCGCGAAGTACTAGGTTTCAAAGGCTCTGCTGACCGCCCTTTGAATGCGTGATTCGAATCTTGTCCGGGACTCCAAGTGACGTCACGAATACCCAAAAGATGTTCCCTGAAAATACCACCAGAAAGGTAGCCTATTAAATGAATCAAAATGCTTCTTAGAACTTCAGACGTTTTTAAACTTGGAGTATAACCAGTTGATTTCTGGCAAGTGTGCGCATTGTGTGTGCATTGTGGCATGTTAAGAAAATATTTGCTTTGCCATGTCGCCGAAAACTCCCCAGTTTAGGTGTGCTCTTCTCGGACTAAGCGGGACGAAGCGTAAAATGTGCGAATCATCGGCGGGAGCGTTTTCACCTGTCTCAAGCTCTTCTGGCCACATGGAAGGTTAAAAGTTGTGCACTTAGCCTACACAGGTTCCAGGCGGTCCACAGCCATAAGCAGCGTGTAAAGCTGGGTCTCACTTGGCCTGCAGCCGTGGGAAGACGTGGAAAACCGGCCAGTCTGCGGCTGCAGTGTTTGGTGCAGTGAGTGCGAATGTGAATGAGCCCACCGCGAACTCGGAGACTTCGCCCTCCGTAAGGAATCTCGCATGCTTTGCTCCAGGCTGACCGGGTCGCCCGTAGCTCAGCAGGGTATCTGGCGGGCACTGGCGCGCCAGCAGTGCACCTGGCATGTGCGCCGTTCGCCGGCGGCCGGGCGGTGCTCGAGGCGGACGTGCCGGGCGACAGCTGCTCGTGACCGGCCACTAAATCGGAATGCCACGGCCACCGGAGTCCGTTTAGCAGCTCGCGGCCGATCGGCGCGAGCCGGCCTGTGGCCCGCTGGACCGTGCCCGGCCTGGCAATTCGATTCACCGGGACGTTGTTCCTGGGCGCGGTCCGTGCGGCACGTGCTGCAGCGGCTCGGCGCCCGCAGGAGGAATCCGCGGCGCTGCCAGCCGGCGCCGGTGACCGCGTTAACTCTGTTAGGCGCCCGGCGCGTCGAACTAGAGGGCCGGGCACGGCGAGGCGGCCGCCGGCGCGCCGGGGCCAGGCCAATCGGTTGGTGGCGCGTCCCGGCATCGTACCGTCGCTGATGGGGACCAGGAGCCTGTTCGGCGGGGGTCGGTCACCTGTGCCCTGATGGTGACTTGTGATGCGGCACAGGCTGAACCGGGCTTTGCCTTGGATTGACTGATGATTGTTTCAACTAGTCACCGTGGTCAATGCGAATAGCATGGACCATATTTTTTTCTCCCGCCTCAAGATAACATATCAGGCCACAGGTCGTGTCAGAAGTTGGCATGTGGACCAAAATGGGTAATGCTGCTTCTGTGTACATATCGGAAGTTAAAGGTACCACAAAGCCGAAGTACATGTAAACGTGAGTATAAAATACCAATGGTACGTCTAAGTGATTAGCTTTATAAGTGCTTTACATGACGTTGGAAGCTCCGTGAACACCATGGAACTGGATGAAATGCCTCTTAGTACTCATTTGTGCGCCAGAAAGTTATCAAATGGTCCCGATTTACGTTATATTTGAAAAAGGTCGCGATCATGAAAATTCGATCATGATGACGTTACATCAGAGCATCACGTTTTGACGTTATGACGTTACATCAGAGCACGGACTTTGTTCAGCGCGTCCCACCCCCGGTCAGCGGGGCCCCTCGGCGACGCATCACGTCACGAGGGGCGTTCAGCCGTGACGCCGCCGACCGAGGCGTCTCCGGAGCGGAAACGGCCGCGGACGACGAGCGCCTGTTTATTGGTTCGTGTCGCGGCCCTGGGGACCTGGTCCCGTGTCGGCCGGTGATGATCACAGCCAGACGCCGCGGATCGCCGGCCCCGCTGACGACCATGGGAACCCGACGGGCCCGCCGCCGGACGGCCGGCCCGCACCGGACGACGGCCTCTTTTTGTTGGCATGTTTTGCGGCCCGTCGCAGTGGAGGTGCCTTTGAAGCAGTCGCAGTTGTCTTCTTTGGTCCTGGCAACCATCGGCGCTTTTTTGTATTCATGGAAGGTGATCTGTATTTCATGTTAAAAAAAGGAATGGAACTTCGTTTTTGTGTCGTGTTTGTGCAACATGTAAATCTGTAATTTACTTTGTCGTACACCGCAGACGTCGTGGCGTACCAGGACGTTGCATCCTCCATGCATCGCCATGGTGGCTGGGAATGATACATGAAGACACGGTTCTAGACGTTTCAAGCAATGCTGTTGTTTAAGTTATATCGGTATTCATTTTTCACTTTGTTTGACCGCCACATTCCTGAAACACATCATCAGAACTACGTAACTAATTGCATAATGTAAAAATGTCCGTCATCTCTATCATGATTGTGATCTTTTGTACCATTTGATCTGCATGATGTGTTCAGCGATATGATGTGATTGCCGCAGGGCGTTCGTGAGATGCGCTGGCGATCTGGCACCTTGTAAAAGAGAAATAGTCGAGGGCTTTTAAAGATTAGGAGTTGAATAGTTGCAAGAGTTAGCTTAAGTGACCGGCACTGTTTCAGGGCCATGAAAGGCTGGCGTTCTGAGCGGCGGAGAGATTTCCCACCTCTAACCACAGTTAGTGACCTATAACCTTGAAATAAGTTTGGCGTAGCGCTGGTCATTGATAGCCGTTAATTCCTCGCAAGCTCGCCAACCCGTCTGGACGTCGTGATTGTTGGAGCCATTCTTTGCATACAGTGCCTAATAACATTGCTCCCGTGATCAAACTTAACCCTTGCCAGTACAAGCGGGAAGAGGTTGGTGCATATCCTCCCAGAGCTTTGTTTCCGCAAGTTTTCGCACACTCACAATGAACTCCGGTCGCTCGGACATATTGCAAGGCTGAGCTGCGAATCTTTGTACATGCTCCCTGTAGTTTGAGGTCACGGCAGCCACTGACTTATGAGATATTGCTTGACGACATACCTGGGAGAAAATATGAAGTGGCGACATTGCTGAGTCTCCGTGAAACCTGCGCATGATATCATCCATGGTGTCAGTAACCTCTACATTAATAGCCTTGCTTGGGTCAAGACCTTCATAGGTCAGAATTATGAAATGAGGCCAGTTTGTTCTCTGACATATTGTTGACCTGCCGAGTGTCATGAAGTAATCGGGAAGGCCGAATTGCACAGTAACAGTGACTGGAGTCCCTATTCAACGTCAGAAAACGCTCTTGGTCCTTCAAAAGCGTCATGTAGGTAGCCCCATAGCCCAGTAGGATTCACTGGGAACTGAAATGCACTGATATGGCCTTTAGAGTAGCCTATAAAGTCGGTTTGTACGAATGACGTCCAAACTGTTCATGTTCATGTAGCTTATAGACAGAGTTACCCGCTCGTTTTTTTATTCGTTGCTGTCTCTCCTTTCGTGTGGAAATTGTTGGGGGAGGTCGTAACCTGACATGTACCAGGATATAGGGGGAGGTCGTGACCTGACATACCAGGATATAGGGGAAGTTCATAACCTGACATACCAGGATATAGGGGGAGGTCGTTAACCTGACATGTACCAGGATATAGAAAGTATGGATCCGTGATCTAGATCGAGGGTCAGGATATGGGACTGTTCAGTGTCCTGGGTCCTATGTGCCAGTTTTGCCGAAAAGTCTCTTAAGATTCCAAATCCCAAGCGTGTGTTTTGTCGAAAGATAACTTCAGATCTCAGACCCTTAGTTCACAGTTTGTCGAAAATCCCTTCAGATCACAGATTATATGTCTGGAGATCCCTTCATAACCCAGACCCTAAGTGTAAACTTTGCTGAAAGGTCCCTCCATACATTATCTCTAGCGTTCGCTTTGCCAAAAGATTCTGAGAAGTAATGAATCAGGATCCCATGCCAGTTTCGCTAGAGGCTCCTTTCAGACTTTGGATCCAAGTTGTGGGTATTCTTTGATAAGAGATTATTAGAGATATACTGCATCATAGTATCCAGTTCTGCAATCCCAGTGCAGGCAAATCACACATCTCCACGATAAAGGTAAAATCAGGTTTGGAACACTCCTATCATCACAGTCCGAGAGAAAGGCCCAAGTCGTCACTTTCCCTTCCTTCAGCCAATAACAGGTAAGCAATGAAGCTGATATGCGCGGGAATACACCAGGCACCAGTTTACTTCCAGAAGTCACAAACGGCCAGAAGGCAACTTATCTGCATCACACGTGCTGGTACCTTCCAGTGCCTTGCCGATGCCTTGCAGTATGCTATGTGCACAGTTGTGCTCAGATGGCTAATGTGATGTATGCATTTCGCACATCATGGTTTCTTTGACTTTTAGCTTGAGTTTAGTTGGAATCCATTCCAGACTCAAGGTTTTGCGTAGGTATAGTCACGTCCCAGACACTGGGGGAGGACAAATCAGAACATGGGGGGACAATCTGACCCAAAATCTTATTTTTCAACAGGAATAGCAAAAGGCGTTTACTTTTCCGACCAAAATCGGGGGTCGCAAAAACCCATTTTGCCAAAATTAAAAGGGGCATGTCCTCCCAGCCCTGCCCGCCGGTGGTTACAGCCCTGAGATTTTGGCTGAGGTTTTGAAGCCAGTGACATTGGTGAACAGTCCCGTGTACAATGAGCGTTTCAATGCCCCGTGACCAAAATGAGACCCCGTTCTCCTCCCATCAGAATACAATTGAAATCCACCCACAGAAATAGCAATGGGCAATCGGTATTGACACCTGGCACGTCATAGTGCTTTGTTGTCCAGGCCCACGCGAAATGCCAGCTTCTTACAAGCACTCAACGGTCATGCCTGAACGAAACTGAATCGAAAATATCCAGCTGTCTCCATGGACCACTGTAACGGCACACATATCAGTCCATAAGAAATACTGAAACCGACTTTGTTTAGAATAAACTCACCATTTATCGTTCGTCTTCGTTGCTACAGTTCATACGCCGATTTAGATAGTCTAGCAGGGATGCATCGAACTCGTCAGCTGTCTTCACCTGATGCATATGTGAAGTGGAATATGTTCTTACACACAAATGCATTGTTGTTGGTGTTGTTGGCTGTTGCCCTTAATCTTGACGGAACCTCGCATATAAAAAATCGAAGAAATGCTAGGCTGAATGTACTGCATGCATTTTTCCATTTTCCACGGCCAATGAAAGGTCGGCTGCTACCATGTATCGTTAGGGGCGCCGCCATCTGTTGTGGTTGGCATATGGGCGTACACGGCCTTGGGTTTTTTACGATTGAAGTCTACAAGAAAAAAAAACATGTTTTTGGCGGATTAATATAATAATTGTTACGAGGAGAATGTTTCATTGCATGTTGTCAAGGTTTATTGAGCCCTATTATGCAAGGATTCCGTTTGACTCATTTGGATGATACTCAGATCGAAAAAGAGGCCAAAGGTGAGCTGGTACGATCAAAACCCAAAACCATCTTTAGCCATCTGAACCACTTGCACATAAAATGCAGTACTAGGTGGTGGAAGATGATCTTGCGGAGACTGGTCTCTTTTGTTGTTCCTTACCTGGCTAATGTTGTGCATGTATTTTACTGAAATAGAGAACATGGTCCAAGAAGCCCTGATGTTATGGCCCGTTTATTTGATTGTGATATGGTGACTGGTCCTCATATGAATGAATTTCACATTGTATCATTCTCAAGCACAGATGCTGAATAACAGCGCAGCACATGGTTCATCTCGTGACAGAGAACTGGACCTCCCAGATATAAAATGATGCGGTATTGTGTATTGGCTGGTCGGATACACCATTCCTACATGCTCCTTTGCTGTTGTTAAGATGTGAAAATTGTGGTAACCATTGATGATCTGTTGTAAATGTTAATCATTTGCATTCCAGTTTGACGGCAAGGTATCAGAATGAAACTGTGCAGGACTGTCATGTCAAAGCTATGGCAATCCTTGTTGCATAGACCACATCAAGTTTGAATGCCTGGTAACACAATGGTTTAATACCGTGATAGCTTGCTGTACTGAATAGCCTACACAAAGTTGGAATGCACTTACTTTGTGCACCCTGTTGTGCAATTAACTTCATTGCCATGATTGGCACCTTTGGTGCCTTGGCGTTTTGTACTTGACCAAAAGTTGCCTTCAGATTCCAGGATCTTAAGCCTGTATTTTGGGGAGAGATCCTTTCAGATTTCAGACCTCTGAATCTGAAATGCCGTCTCAGATCTTAAGTCTATGATATTTCGGAAGGTCACATCAGATCCTGGATCCTTTAGCACCATTTTATCAAAATCCCCTTTCAGATCCTGGATCCTTTTCAAAGTTTTACTGTAAGATCCCTTCGTATCCTAGATCCTTTGGTGGTGTATTTTATCGAGAAATCCCTTGGGCTTCTAGATCCTTTTGTGACATCCAGGCGCATGTCGGGTTGTAACTGCATCCCCCGCCCTGTACTGTGGAAGACGGCCAGTTGGCGAATTCTGGCGAGGCATTAGAAATGGACTTTTTTGAGCCTTTTTAAGCCTGGTGGCAGTCCATTTAGATCTGAAGATGCAATGTTCATGTTGGAACCCATTTTTCTCAGTTCGTTGTGCTGACAATTTACGAGTCCTCTAGAACTGGGCGACGACGCCACTGCTCCTTGTCATCGTTTGTTCGGAAGACAGCTGTCGCCAAACAGCAATAAGAGCTCTTAGAATGCTGTGAAGTCGCAATTTATAGTGCTGTCAACAGCAGTCGATTTACTGCGCCTGCAGCCGTAAATCACTGAGCAGGACGCCAGTCCGTATCAGACGGCCTGTACATAAACACGGTCTCGCTGGCCATCGCCGTCCCATGATATTGTGACAGCTTGGTCAGCGGCGCCAGGCAGTTGCCTCTTTGAATATGTTTGGTGCATTATCACATTGGACGTGGTTAATGTATGTCTCGTGTCAGATCCTGTTAAACGGAGGAAATGCTGGGGTGGTTGAGATCTTACGAACACATTCATTTACGGGCTTAGTTATTCTGTATCGTGCAGAGCCGTTACATCGCCCTTCGGAAATGGAAGAGAACCCTTTTATGGTCAGGTATTTTCTACTGATGAAATTTGAAATATAATGTCATGATTTCATTGTGTGAGACCAGATGGAGATTTAAGTCTACCAAAATATGCAGTTCCGCGAAAAGACGCAAATTGCCATAACACTAGGCCATGGCCTATAGATGATGCTGTTTTATTCCAGAGAATTTAGCGTCGCTCACCAGTTTCTCCCATCCAAAAACGCTTTCAGCGCACTCGCAGCTAAACAAGGGTAGAAACAGCTCAGCGGATGTCGGAGCTGATGGACCAGCACAAACATTGCCTTGGTTTCGCTCATTGTGATACGCTTTTTGCACCAGTGAAATGCTGCCGTGTGTTGTCCTGGTACGTGCAATGCCACTGACATTTCTAGTTAGTGTCATTGGAAGAAGCAACTTTTGAGATCACCAAGCTGCAGCCGCTCCCTGGGTAAGTGACAAGGCTACCACATCAAAAGCTTGGGCAGAACACACGTTATCGTTTCCGGAAAGTGCACGTGATATATAATCAGCTGTCAATAATACAAGGAAATATTAAAAATGTGTAATATACTGTATTGCTGAACTAAGCATTGTTGCAGTTACGTGAGGGGAGGGAAAAGAGCACTGTTAACAGAATAGCGCCAAGTAAAGCCATGTAAAGAAGTGCAAAAAAACAAATGTAAAACGTAAACGTCTGACGTGTCAGTGAATGGGAATGAAATATAAACGAAGTGTAGAAGCCATTTCAGGGACACTTTTTACAAAATTACTTACAGTTTTTGTGCTTCTTGTGTGGGCAGGTATATTGGAGAAACCAAACATAGAATGAGAGAGCGAACATTTGAGGGACGAAAAACAAACTAGGTTCGTGCCCCTGGGCGACCACTTTCGGACATCTCGCCCACATGTCGACGTTACGTCTAAATCCCTACCCATTGAACTTATCAGAACTTGCACGTTCAGGATTAAAAACTGCGAATTATTGGAACTGGTAATGCCAGCTCTATTTTAATCATCTCAGCGCCTGTTGCCGCCAGTCCCATAGAAGTAGATAGCTAAAATATAGTTACGTCATGTTTATGCTTTCGTCAATGGCCGTCGCGGTCGTATCAATTTGGAATCGTCATAAGGTGATGTTTCATTGTGGTGGATGCACGTTTCGTGCACGGACATGCTAATTTTTGTCGTAGTGTTTGGAAGAAAACTGTTCCTTAGAAAGGTCATGGCCGAAATATAAGAGGAATTTATTTCTTTTCGTCTTTTCTGTTATTGTGAGCTTAATGCTACTCTTATCTTATCCAAAAAATGTTTACTTGGATTACAAACCCAAAATGTGAATCAAATTTAGACTTCAGAAATACGGTGTGCTGACAGCGTAGTACAGTGCCCACCACCTTTTGGATAACTAGAAGGGAGGATAACTCGGTGTGAAATATCAGTGTGTACCTGGCCGGTATATCAAATTTTTTTCATGGACTGACGGGAGAAAGGTGGCCTGGATGCGGTGTACAAACCTTGAACATGGTCAGAAGTTTGCTTCTTGTTTATCGCAAGTATCTTTCTGGAAATGTTATCCAAATTTCACTTTCACACATTCCCAGCGAAAAACATACCACAGTGCCGGAAAACAGGACTCATACTGGCAGATAACCCCCACATAGACAGGAAATGTCAAAATGGCAGCGCTGGTTGGTCCTGGTAGCTATCAAATTTAGCATGCCAGGGACACAGTACTTGTAACGCGGGTGGTATTTTACTGATTTCCCGTCCATTTCTACGTTTACCGTCGGAGAGCTTGTCTCTGGTGACGTCACTTTTCGGCGTACCTTTGCTTGGGTACAAAACTTTGATGGGGCCTGGTATATGATAACAGTGTTATAAGATTGGCACTGCGTCGTCTTTGGCATTTCTAGCTTAGTAAAACATTTTACCCGGGTTGAAACTTTTTGCTGTGAAACTTTTGCTGTGACAAGCAGGCCTTCATGGCAGCACATAATATACGTTTGACAGTCGACAAAGGTATTTTGCTTTCTGGGGTATTTGGAGATGCTGATTTCAAGTTCATAGTCCATTTTACACGATTTCCACTCATTCATTGCCCATTTCATAGCCAACAAAGGGCTCTAGATTCCATGCCATTACAGCTGGTCACAGGTTTTTTGGTGGCCTGACCTGCCTCATTGATCGGAAGTAATGGTGAAAGGTACCATTAAATTTGCAAGGCCTCAAGGAGTCCTTTAGCTCTTATCTGATCTCTCTAACTGCGCAACGTTTCACTCTGTGGCCGTCCAAACGAAAAGTTTCGCGATTTTCACTTATTTCGGGTCATTGGCCTCATCCGGGAGGCCACTTGTTGACCTATAACTTGAAATCTGGGTTCCGTTGGCTTCCGCTTATGACGAGCAACACGCTCGTTTTTTGTTCTGGAGCTCCAGTTCAATAAGGGGCCAAACGGCACGCGGAGTCAGACCGACCCCCTCCCCCCCCTCCCTGCACGGTGGAAGGTGGGCAAAACAAGGCGCCCGGGCGAGGGCCACCTCACAGAGAACGGACCCGGAGTTGGGCACGACGTCTCACTAAGGAGAGACCAGCAGGCCGTCAGACATTCCGCTGTGGCCGCAGACCTGGCGACCAGTCTGAGTGCTGACTGAGGGCGGCAGGGCGGGTAGGGGGGCCGGCGGACTCGGCAGCGGGCCGCGCTCCCGCTCCTTTGACCTCTCCTTCAGCGGCGGCAGGCCCACGGCGGCGGCTCGCTCATAATGCGATATTTCCGTGTGTGCCGAGAAGTCGGGCCTAATTTATAGTGGGTGCACGGTCGTGGAGTCGCCCCGGCCGCCCGCGCGAACCCTTTGTGCAGGTTATATATTAAGCTTACAGCCCATTGGGCTGACTAAGTTGAGCGGCCTCGTGTACTTAACAGGCTAATTGAGAGGGGAAGCCATGTCTGCCCTCAGGCTGAGGTCAATACTGTTGTGCTTCGCGCGGTGGCCTTCCAGATTCAAGGAAGGGTGAGTGGGCACCGGGCGTCCAACTTTGGCTGGCATGTGTGGTTTGTTGAAGGTGCTTCATGGTTTTTGGAGTCCCTGCAACCGGGAATCAGATGAAAAAAGTCTGGTTTCCATAACTGTGACACGGACTTTCATATTTTCTCCACAAACAGTGATATTGAGTAATACCGTATTCCAACCTTAAGTGATGTATCATTTTCCCTCGCCAGCCAACGTATGGCAACCCCAAGGCACCTTTTTATTTATTGGAAAACAGCTAAGTGAAGTTAAAAATATAAAATTTGCCATGACTGACGCTGCGTTCTTTCCAGGCCTTAGAGAAATATGCTCCGCGGTTACTCAGGGCTCTCAGACAGTGGATTCGGTACCGTTTGTCACACAGCCGAGGGGAACAGGCGGGCCGTCCGACGGTGACGGAAATCGCTCCCCCCTGCCCCGCCCGTCGTGCCGGACGGCGAGGCGTCGGCGTCGGTCGGCTCTGACGCTGCCGGGTAGGCGGCGGCGAGACGAGACGAGACGCGACGGTGCGACGCCAGCCGGCGGCTCACGGACAGCATCGAAAGCGGCGGGCTCCTTTGAAGGCTGCTTTGTTCTTCGAACGGGATGGTCGAAAGCCCCTGGCGTGGGGTGTAGCTGCCGTGACGACTGACGATGTCGATCTGGTGTTTTGACGCAGGCCGAGCACCCTGCAAAGGTTACCCGGTTTATCTGGTGCTGGTTTACCCAAATTTCTGAAACAGTTACTGTGACAGGCAATGTTTGTGATCAAGAAAGCAAAGTCCGCCTTTTTCCTTGTCGGTTTCCTGCTGCATCCGTCTAAACATTTGCCGACCTGCGGGCCTTGAATTTGCGTCCGGGATTCGATCGTCTGTGGTGAGTCATGTAAAGTTCCTTTTGAAGGGATCATTAAGATCGTCGCCGTTCAGCTGAAACACGATGCAGAATAGTTCTCTTTGCGTGACCCGTTGTTCCGGCACGGTGTATTTTGTGCCGTGTTCCAAAGTTAGTTTTCCTCAGAAATACTTGACATCCGAAGGTCGCCGTACTCCGCCTACAGTCCATAACTGCTTCTGCTTCAGTTGAAAAGCGTCTACGAGTCATTCCAAGAGATGATTTTAGCATGGATTGCAAACAAAACACGGTGAGGTGTGATACATACAGCGTAATATGTACCTGGGTATTCGGTCCCATTGACTCGCCGGTATAGTCCAGCTTCTTGGTAGTCTGTAACCTTATCTTTCCAGGTGCCAGCTTTTGGTCTAAAGCCAGGCTGGCAGTAGCCCACAGTCAGTTCATTTCAAGGTCCTTGTTTCCACAGCTGTTAATGGGATCATTGCTTGTGTGCCGGCGACTAAACTCCGCTTTCGAGACTTCTTTGTTCATCACATGATAGTTTTCACTTTTTCGGTAGGCTTGCGTCATTCCACGTTTCTATTTTTTTCGGTAAGGTTGATGGATGTCCTGTTCCATCGGGTGTATTTTTAACGTTAACGATCCAAACAAACAACAAAACAACAATAAGCAAACATACAAGGGATGTGTTCCGTTTTCTCACTTACGGGTACTGAAGAGGCATAACTGCTGGTGTTCCGTCTGTTCTGGTCGTTGTGAACCGTTTCATGATCGAGCTTCAGCCCGTGATCGTCAGTGACCGGCTGACTGTCGGCTGCCGGTGTCTGCGTTTGTCGCCTCACTTCTCCACTGTTCGGTCGTCATGCATTCTCCGGAATCAAGCTTAAAATGACAGGGTGGTTATTAAATGTTAAAAACGCAAGATATGCTCCTTTGTTGCCTTGTCCAGGACACATTGTGAGGTTGCGTATTCGAAACTCATTCTCAAAATTTGAAATGCTAAACATGACTCTTGATATGACTCGAGATCATCCTGGAAAGAAAATGTTATCATCGAGCTACCAAACCGGTCACTGTCTGTCGACAATGCGTAACACACTTTGGCTTTCGTTATGTCTGTCACTTAAGAACCTTTAGCTTTTGAATGTCTTCCAGTAATGCTTACTGTCATCATGTTTTCATCATGCTATTTTGGACATGTTATAAACACTGAGGAGTGAATAACGAGTCACACATCCATCAATGGTCAGCGATGTGGTCGCGTGCACGAGCCGGGCCGGGCCGGTCCGCAGTGCCCGCCGTTTCTGAGTTAGACCGTGGGACATAGACGCCAAAACACAGTGCAGCTGGAAACACGGCCACCTGTAGCCGAGTGTGTCATTGGACAGTCAGTCGGGCTGTGCAGACGATAGTGGCTTCTTCCACAGCCGTTCATGGTTCAAGAGGAATATTCAGAGAATATTCTGCTCAGTATTTCGAAATATTCCGCAACAGGATGGGTTAAACCATGGTTAAAAATGAAAATAATTGTCTTTGAGGAGACGGGTCGGCTTATATGTACGTCATTATCTGGGTTTGCATCCAGCCGCCTATCTTTAAACAGTCGAAATGCCGGAGGTGGAATTTTGGAGTGGCTGTCGTGAGCGTTTTGAACAAGGTGCAGAACATTTCAAAAGGCGTGAATATTTGCCCCCTGAGGCACAGTATATACTTGTCTTTTACAGAAGCGTGAATGTTTGCCTCTTAATCAAGAAAATCGATTTTTTATGTTCGGCATGCTTCCAGAACTGCGATTGCTTCCTCCTCTTGCGGTCAGTTACACCCTTCTTTGTATAACGGATTTTACCGCTTATATTTGTGCAGCATAACGACGAGTGCCGTTGAATTTGTGATTATTCACACTTTCCATGCGACTTGTCACCCTGTTCTTACCTCCATCCCCTCATTTTGTTTTCAGTTATCTGTGCATATGCCCCACGTGACGACTGCGTTCGGTACTCATACGGCAGAACTTCGACCCCTTACCGACTGCGTAACGTTCCGCTGTGCTACAACCGACATGCAGCCGGTGGTCGTTACTCTACGCTATATCCGTTTTCATCTAATTCGCAAGAAGTCGCTTACGTTCCTTACCGGCCGGTATGTAGACGGTTGGCGCTACTCTTCGTTGTATCCATTTTCATCTGATTCTCAAGAACTCGCTGACGTTCATCTCGTTCTCAAGAGCTCGCTGACGTTCGTTACCGGCCGGTATGCAGAGGGTTGGCGGCATTCCGCACAGTCTCCACTTCCATCTGATTGTCAAGAGCTCGCTGGCGTCTGCCAAAGGCTCTGGGGCTTCCCCAGAGCCCTCCTCTCGACACGTCATTAACGCCCTATTGTTTCACATCGTCTCGAGACGAGAAGTTCCAGCCGGCGCTCACGCGGCGTCACCCTGACAGTGTGGCTGTTCGCTGGCGTGTGGCGGGCCCTGGAGTTCTCGTTGGGGCGCTCGCGGCAGAAATTCTGTTACAAATTCTGATAGGATCTCTGTTTTGGAATTCCGTTTGGCCCAGACTTGTATGGTCTGTCTCGGACAGACGTGCGTTTTTACTCAAAATCATGCAGTACGCGCGCATCATCCCAGTCATGAGACGCGATGATTGGATGACACAGTTTCTAGGAAGGATGAGGTGGTAACTGGATCATCAGTTAATGCGTCACTTCGCAGCTTGCTGTCTGTTAATGCTTTGGTTAGGTTTGCAGTATGGTATATCGGATTCTCTCCTGAAACATACAGGCTGGTTGTACCTATGATTAGCTAACTACATTATTAAGCGAAATTTGTGTAACTTTTAGGTATGTGTAATTATTAGGTATGTGTAGTAACTAAATATGTGTAATTATTTGTGCATTATTGAGCAAAATTTGTGTAAATAAAATCTGACTAAACAATGCCTGTTCGCCCCTATTGCAGTGCCGAGTGCTGTTCACAAACTTCGAAGACCGATGGCTCGTATTTTTTCCGTGTTCATTTTCTGTCCTTTTGTCTCTCGCGCACCACTGCTTCTAGGTTTTACTGCCTACGAAAATGAATAAAACCACCATAAATGCCGCCTTCCACGCCATTTCGTACTCTCAGCCGGCGGAAATGGACGATAAACGGAAGAAATGATGATTTACTGGTTTTCTGAAAGGGGAAGAAACAGACAAGGCATTACTGTGCCATAGCATTACGGCACTGCTATGTTTTTCATGTTCTCAAATGATTGGGAAGTATTTATGACGCAGAGGCAACATCTTTGGCAGATATTTTTAGTTACTGTTATGCTAACTGTGGGCACTGGCAGGTATAATGTAACCAGATGTACCCCGTGACTGGGAGATGGAGAAAGAGATTGCTTTTTACCAAGAACTACATCTCTGTTGCCAACAGTGAAACAGTGTTACGTACATGATGGAGACGATGGAGACGATGGAGATGGAGACGTACACAAAAATGGTTCTTTTGCAATCGTCATAAGCAATGATTTTGATGACTGTAGAATATAAGTGGTGTCAGAAACTGCTTCGAAATGCAGCTGGAACTGAAGACATGCAACTGGAATCCGACAGGCACGCGGCAAAATTATCTGGCGTGGAGGCCACCGGACCTCAGATCCACCTCTCACGTCCTTCACAGTATTGACGGTGAGACGTCACTCTGCTCCTGCCCGATCAGCTACGGCTCCCAGCCGGGATCACCAGAATAGCGGAACACTGGGCGGCGGCGGCAGCAGCAGTTGCGGCCTGTTGCAGCCGCCGTCCGTGACGTCACGCGACACGGCGCGTCGGCCGGTGGCCCGAGGCGCTGATGTCAGCGGCGGCCGGATGTTTGTCGTGCCGGGGTCGGCCGGCCCATTGTGGCTGGCCGGAGTCGGGTCAGGCGGGTGCTGCAGCTCGTGTGACGGCCGGCCGAGCGGCGCCCGCCCGCCGCAGGCGGAGCCGGCCGACCGGCCGGGCGCCACCGGACGCCAGGACCGGGCTCAGCGTGACGGGAGACACCCTTCGCGTCACGCGCCGCGGGCCTCGTCTGGGGTGAACAGTGCCTGTGTGTGCACATTGCGTTTGGGTGGATCTCGAGGTGGGGGGCATTTATCTCATGAGCTTTACAGATGGTGAACTGGTCTTGAATATTGTATTAATATTTAATGTAACATAATAATATTTAATATTTGTCTTTAATATATTTATATTATATTTAGTATTGTGTGTCTTTAATATCGTAATCAATAGCTAAAGCATGCTTGGTTTCAATCTGGAACAATTGCATGTTTGTATTGTCGGTATAAAGTTTACTCCAACGCTTGCTTTGACCGGGGCAAAGTGCTTATTTTCTTTGTTTCTGTGTGATGAGCCTATTTACTTTGGTCCATTAAGCGTATATGGAATATGTTTTTTTTCATTTGCTGGTTTGTCCAGAAGTCGGTATAAATTGCCAGGACTGCGTGTAACAGCCGTACTGACGTGCAACGTGGTGCCGCAAGCCCACCTTAATGTGCTCTTCATCAAAGGCAATACAGCCGTACAGCAGCACAAAACAAGCGTGAGTTTTAAGAGCCGAGTTTTACTCCTGGTCTCGCCATTTTGCTGACTGGTGTCCACAGACCCTTTTGCGCCGGTTCTGCCGTTTTTCCTCGATGTGCCACCCAGCGTTGGTAGGCATAATTAATGCCTTCTTGGCCGACCACAACATAACCGTTCGATATCCTCCTGGATTGGATTCAGCTGAAACTGCGGTAATCAGTCGGGTCTCACGCGGCGTTTTGCGGCATCTCGGTGCTCCTGCCTGGCGCCGGACGTGTCCGGCACGTCGGCCGTCACGGACTTGTCAGAGACGCGCGGCATCTCACGGCGGCGGCGGCGGGATGGCCGGCCGGCCGTCACCGTCTGGCGGGACGCGGTCACACGTTCGCCGCCGGCGCGGCCAGGTGACGGGTGTCGCCGCTGAATGTTTTATTTCCCTATCGTCGTAACGAGCGTGGGGCCGGTTCACTGAATTGCCGCCGGACTGGTAATGGCGGCCCGACACGACAGGTGACAAATGTTGACCGCGTGACGCTCGTCGGACTTTCGTCAGGCCGCAGGGGGAGGGGCGAACATTACCGCCGAGAAAGCTCTTCTTCAGATTGGTCGACGCATGCCGTATGGACGTGCCGAGTTTGTATGACGCTTGTTCGAAAGCAGGTCGAACATTTAGTTTGAAGTTAAACGTTTTGTCGTGGTCGAGGAGGTCGCGTATTGAGGCGGAGGTTTCCCATGCATCATCTGCTCCGTTCGGGCTGTAAAAGCGTCGCGTGTGTGGCCCGACTGCCGTGCACTTGATAACGTTAAAGTGGATGTTTTGTGCCGGTCGCTGAATCGAGTCCAGTCTGTTGTTCAATAATGTACGATTGTAATTCCCAGCCGTTATTGAAATCGATTTGCAATTCAGCAGGGTCGTTTTAACTGTCGTAGGTCTGTGCCAGGAGACGATACTAGAAACGCACGGATACTGTGAACAGTTGCTGGAAAATTAGCATGCACCTCGGAAAAACGCGTACTTGTCAGTTGAACATCGCATGAAATGATATTACAGTCAACACCATCCTGGATCAACAGCTGGTGTTGTACACCAAGTTTTCCTCTCCCGCTTGCTCATAATTACCCACGTGCCAATCCAAAGGGAGGCGCCACTTCTAATGTGTCACCGTGACACCAACAGTTCGGGAAGGGCTGAGTGACGACTGGACCGGGTCTTCCAGTGGTCTGGCTATACCGCCATATCCAGCATCGCTGGGTATGCACCTGGAGAACGGTACTGATGTCTTGAGATGTGGCCAGTCACCGTTCGTCCCGACAGTCATCGCAGCCGCTACTGGTTATTAAGAGTGGCAGAGTAGTTGTTTTCGGACAACGCTGTCCTGGTGCGGAACTGCTCTGGGATCGCGCCTTTTTCCGGAAGTTAGCCGCCCGTGACGTCATTGGCCTGCTGTGCCCGGTCCGCCGTTCCGCGCTCTCGGACCGCCGCCGCCTCCCTCAGGCCCGGGAGCCGGGGACGGACCGCCGCCGCCTCCCTCAGGCCCGGGAACGGGGACGGACCGCCGCCGCCTCCCTCAGGCCCGGGAACGGGGACGGACCGCCGTCATCTCCCTCAGACCCGGGAACGGGGACGGAACGCCGCCGCCTCCCTCAGGCCCGGGAACGGGGACGGACCGTCGCCGCCTCCCTCAGGCCCGGGAACGGGGACGGACCGCCGCCGCCTCCCTCAGGCCCGGGAGCCGGGGACGGACCGCCGCCGCCTCCCTCAGGCCCGGGAGCGGGGACGGACCGCCGCCGCCTCCCTCAGGCCCGGGATCGGGGACGTGCCGGCCCGTCTGGTACACGTCGCCCGCATCGTCGGCCCGTCGATATCGACGCCGAGGGCGGACGCCGCCGGCCCGTCGGCGGCGATTGGCGCGTGTTTAGCCGGCCGGACGTCGGGCCGACGCGAGTGATTCGATGGCTGCGCGTCGCCGGCCGGTCGGTCTGCCCCCGCGGCCGGAAATCACGCCGTCGCCGGCGGCCGTCGACCGGTGGGGACTTACCCGGCACCAGACCGCGGCGGAACGACGGCTGTCAGCTTAGACGGGCTGGATATCATGAGAAATGCAGGATTTCAGAAGACAGAAGCTTTGGCTAGTGCAGGATTTCAGTGAAGACAGCAATCATAGAAGCCACAGCATACGCACAATTTGCGTCGCTTCTGTGGGC
Organism: Capitulum mitella; assembly: GCA_030062745.1. Classification (NCBI taxonomy): domain Eukaryota; kingdom Metazoa; phylum Arthropoda; class Thecostraca; order Pollicipedomorpha; family Pollicipedidae; genus Capitulum; species Capitulum mitella. The sequence goes on from CP099844.1 coordinate 31,484,238, forward strand.
ACCTTGGCACCTCCAATATTGGTTGAGCACCCAGAAATATTGGCGCATTTGACATGTGACCGCATGGGGGAGTAAAAAATGCCTGTAAAAATTCGGGTGCCGAAGATAACAAGATAAGGTCGGCAGCCGCGATTTACGTGTTTCCGAGACGGGCCAAGCCTGTGGCGGGATCGGCGCCTAGAAAGGATGTGTCGGCCCGGTCTGGCCAGAGCTGCATGACTCCGGCACTGCTGGTGTCCGACTGGTGTCCTGACTCTGGGACGGCACGGACCGAGCTAACGTTATCCGGTCTTGGCTGCGGTAAGCGATATCTAGACCGCACCGAGGTTCTGTAAGGACGGCTGGCATTCATGGTGATCCCAGGCTGCGTACATCGGTAGCAATAGCCGTAACGAGCCGAGACAGTGGGCGTATGCACGGGTCCAGCGTCCAACTGACGGTGGCATTTTCCGGCCGCAAGCATAGTTGTTCGATCGATGGTTGCATGTTTGTCATCATTGCTGATCCAGGACTTGACAGGCTTTGATGGGGCCTTTTCCTCGGTAATTACAAACATATTTTAGTTATTGCGCCGTATGCCTGGATGTTCTGAACAGACCATGAGGCAAATGTTAGCGTTGTTGCCAATTGAAATGTGGTCTCCATGCAACTTCACATCGGTGGAGCGTGTTTCGGAGGGACACTTCTTGAACCCCTAGCGAAATGCAGTTAATCGGACGACACCGTACGACGGTCACCTTGTGGCTTGGTCAACATGCACGCATCATGTCTGTGACGTCGACACGGAGATTGCATTACACGAACGGCTGAAAAAGTGAGTCCTGTTCAGGTCTCTAGACGTCGTTATCAGTTCCCTGTCTGGCCTGCTCTCGGACAGTGCCGGCAAATGTAAGTTCCCTTTCTGTACCTCATCATCCCTTACATTGTTCATGTCAGCTCCTGTTCCAGGAGCTTTCCCGTGGACCACACCGGCAAATACTAGTTCCTGTTTTTGATGCTTCTCAAGAACATCGCCGGGAACTGTCAGATCTTGTTTTGCCTTCCGTAGACATATGCCTATAAGTACCTAGTGCCTGGTATATACCTATAATATGGGTGCCATAATATTAATACTATATATAAATGCCTAGTTTATACCTGTAATATAATATAAACACCTAGTAAGGTAAATATCAGTTCATGATCGAGACCTCCTCAACTCATGCAGCCAACCACTGCCAAGCGGTCAGCTCCCTGTCAGGATTCTTCTCGCAAACAGCGGCGGTAGTCAGTGCCCTCCTTGAGCTCCTCCCGCAGACAGTTCCGGTAGTCAGTGCCCTCCTTGAGCTCCTCCCGCAGACAGCTCGGGTAGTTAGTTCCCTCCGCGAGTTCCTCCCGCAGACATTGCCGGTAAATATCTGTCTCCGCCTGGCGACGGCTGCAGTAAATGTCGGCTCCATTATTCGGGCCGGGTCGGTAAGGACCGAATGGCATGGCCGGGATCATTAGCGGAGGAAAAACGTCGCCGATTTATCGCCGCCGGCGGCTCCGGAAGACAGCAGTCGATTCGGCCGGTCTCGGACGGCGACGCACGACGCCCGGTGAGCGGACCGTGCTTCCGGTCCGCCCACCCCGCGAGCCTGGCTCCGGCGGAGGCCGAGCCTGGCTCCGGCAGAGCCCGAGCCTGGATCCAGGTGATCAGGAGTGGTCACTGGTCAGGTTCTGTCAAAGACGACCGGGGCTAACCAAAGGCAGCAGTGATCCACCACGAATGTCCGGTATTCGTCAGAAGCGGCCGTCAGAGGCGGCTGCGGCGTGAGGCAAGAGGGTATCCTGTAAGGCAGCCTCGTGAGGCAGTAGGCTGTTCGAAGAGGCAGGAGGCTGTCTTGAAATGATGACCCACGAATAGTCGTCAGCGTGCGGCAGAATCGGCCAGGATCTGACAGCGGTGACTGGAAGTGTGGCCAGAAACAGATTGGGTCATTGATATGTTTATGTTATAGCTCCTAATTATGGGGAATGAAGAAACACGTGATTGCACTAGACTAGCTATGTCTCCAGACAAGGAAATGTTCCTGCTTGACATATGCAATGGAGTACAAACCTTTACGACTGATGCAGCAGTCGGTTTCCCCCATTCGATACAACAAAATTGGTTGCGCTGGCCGGCCCTGCACCGGCGGCTAGTCGACTACTCGATTTTGTGACCAGATGGCTAATGAATAACACAGGGTCCCAAAATTGGTTTAGTTTTTGGTGCAGAGTTGAAAATGTATCACCCATCTGTTTCCGTTTAGTCGAATCAGTTAAAATTCATCCCAAGATTCCAATAACAAAGCCGATTTCCCAAAATCTTGGTGAATTTCTCAAGACCTTCCAGGCCTTGGAGAATTTTCCACGGTCTTGCTAGGCAGTGCAGTTATTCAGAGCGCTGTTTGGGTGGCATCTTACTACCTTGTACAGCTATTGAATCTTGGGGAAATGGCCATCAGAAATCATAACAGTTGCGACTGCTCCTAAGACGAGCAATTAGTTGCGCATGCATCGCAATGCTTGTCTCTGTGTTTGCATTTTTCACGCCCCCCCCCCCTACGGCTGGCTAGCCGGGTCGGCTAACCGACCACGGCGGCTAGCCGATGGATCGGCGGCAAGCTGGCTAGCCGGAAACCCCTCTTGGTTGCAAGTATTTAGTTGTGCGTGAAAATACATGTACGTTTTAGTCGGGGTAAAAGCAGGTTCCGTTTAAGCCCGGTCGCATTTGAAATATTGATGAATCTTTGCCGTACGCAGGGTATGGACGCTTCATTTTGTTTTATCGCACGATTGAATTGTTATGCGTCGTAGACAATCGTTTTCGCGTGACAATGATAGAAAAGAACGCTGAAGCTGGCCTGGTTCGTCCGAGGTCTACAGTGAACTGGACTCTATTTTTCACGACGTGGACCCGAGCAGATTGGATAAATCGACCGGAACGTCCTTCCAAAGTTACGACTTGATTAAATCATTTACACCTCGTCGTATCGATTCAGAAGTTCTTTCTAACAATAACTCCGGGGCGGTAGGCTGATTTAGTGCCGTACGAGATTGGGAAAGAGGGGAGTCGAAAGAACTTGGATTACGAGCGGGTTCTAAATCTGTCCAACAGCTTATAAAGGCGAGCCGGATTACAAAAACGGACACTTTATGTTCGTTCGTAACTTAGAGAACAAAGCGGGTCGGGCCGATAACTTTCAGCGGACAGGAGACATTGACAGTATATTTTCGCTGTGTTAACACGTCCCAGATATCATAGGTCTTTACAAGGAGAAAGGGAACAGGGAGGCTCAGCCGACGCTTCCTGTCAGCTCCTGGTAAACGTGAAACATTCTGACGACTATGTTGCAAGGGAAACTGTCAGGAATCAACCGAAAGTTATGAACTGCATTTTGAGGAACAGTAGTATTTTTCGGTGAAAAGGCATTTGTTATGCGTTTTACCTGGCATGCACCCTAGCCGGTCCTTGTTTTTGGTTTTCCAGCTTGACGTGCTATTCAGCGTTGAAATTGTTCCGGGATTTCTGTTTGTTTGTGGACCCCTGGGGATGTACTGCGTTGTCGTCTGCACTGAAATTCGGATAGGGGTCTAAAGCTGGACTGGCGTGGGTTTGGCGACTCTTTGTTTTGCCTCCTAATACTGTGCCGTTATCTTGCCAGATATATCGCTAGCCGTGCCTCTGAACGTTAGAAGCTGAAAAACAGGGACGCAGCGTGTCTCCTCGGTGACAGTAATACGTCGGAGGAGAAAACAGACATCACGTCTTGAGAGGTTCCGTGATACCAAACCTTTTGCAATCGAAGTGCTTGTATAAATAAAATTTGCGTATGCGTGCGTGTGCGCGCATGTGTGTGTGTGTGTGTGTGTGTGTGTCGGACCAGAACATTTAACGCACCCGTCCATGAAGTGGACTAATGTTGTCCCCTGACGAGCACTGGAGGTACCTCAGAAGCATACAAAGGCATCAGGTTGACTAAGTACCCTTTCTCATATCAGCTCTGCGCATTTTGGTGGAAGAGTTTTTATTAAGGCTATGAATCTCATGTCAAAATTAAGCCGTAAGGATTTCCAGTGTGCATTTTGACGGATTTTCCATCTGACTTGAATCCGCTTTCCTTTTGTTTGAATACATGAGCTGCAACTTGCTGGGATGTTTATATACATGCCACTGTATTATGAGAGATAACACGTAAGGTTCGTGACCTAGTGGTGTGTTACTGCAGGTCAGTCTTTTTTGTATTTGTGAAATATAGCTTCAGCTTGCGTCAGAAAACGAGTTGTAACAGACATTTCAAAGTTCTGTGGTATTCGGTTGGTGTAATACGGTACAGGGCTATCAAGTGACGTTTGATATGGTGAATTCGAACCAGTATGGTCGCTGAAATGCACAGCGCAGGAAGTTCACATAATTTGATCTTGACGTGTGGCCCGAGCTTGAACCAGTGAGGCAATGTCGATGTATCTGATACACTTGAAGTACCTAAACTGTCTCTAGCACGGCGTGAATGGCTATGACAGTATGCGACGGTATCTTACATCGTTCCGGCGATCATTACGATTACGGAACATGTGGCCTGTTAAGAAAAACCATCCGTCACAGCTTTGGATGCGGCGTGATCTCTTACCTCATTGTTGCACCAAAGCTAATACTCAGAGGCCGCACTGTCAAAGAATATCGATTGATGTTTGTATCATTCAGATCTGCCCAGTAGTTCAAGAGATATCCTGGATGAGCAATTTTTGCCCCCTCATTGAAGGATATTACGCCCAATGCGACAGTCATTGACTAATACTGATTATCGGAATCCGAATTCCGACTTTTCCAAAATTTTCTGATTTCCGAACCGGAAATCGGTTTGATTACTCACTTCTCGTAAGCAGTTTGATAGCTCATTACCAGCCAACTGCGAAAAAAACGTGACAAACCCAAATTTTCCTTGGTAAAATCAATTCCAAGCATGGCACAAAACTATCATTTTTTATTGTCGTTAAACACCATGGCTGGCTAAGCGTGTGCGCTTTCCATACCCAGTTCAGTTTCACATTTTAAATAATCGTATCCTCATTGCGTACATTTGAAATGAAACAGTAGTGTTGCTGGTCAAACCAATCATTATTTTCTTATAAATGAAAACTGAAATGCACCACATTGGAGCGGTTAATCCAGTCATTATGTACTTCTGAGTGACAACTGGAATGCGTCACATTGGCAACAATATTAATGTCATTATTATATTTAAAGGGAACATGATATATTATCGCACCATTTGCCAGAAGAAACCAGCGGACTAGACTAAATTAAATTTGTTATTTTGCGATTTTGATGTTCAGTATTTTGCGATTTAGAAACGCAGTTCTTTGAAATCATTGAGAATGATTTCAAATTCAAATTCAAATCAACAAGCCTTTTTGGTGCATGTTCTCATGTATTGCTCATAGGCACAATGTTCAATTTTGAGATAACGGGTTGTCCATGCGTCCCAGAAATAAAGGTACGATTTACAAGTGCATTTTTAAAATCATTTGGAATACTCAACAAGGTTTTTTTGGTTCATGTTCTATGCATTGTTCATAGGCGCAATGTTCAATTTTAAGACAACTGGGGTTGCCGATGCGTCCCAGAAATATAGGCACAAAATTGCCCTTATGGAAGATCCGTGGCAGTGTCATAGTGCTGCAAAGCGGAAACTGGCGTACGATTCTCAGATAACCCACAGCTATTACACAGCGTGGGCAAACTGCAAATTGGGATCCATGATGTGCTGGATGCTCAAGCTCGCCTTTTCCCGTAACACGGGCTTGTAGCATAAATGCACATGGCAAATGTCTCGGTTCATTGTTATATCCTTCTTCCCTCCCACCATTGTACTCGTTATTTATTTAAAGACAGTGATTGGATTCCCAGCTATATCTGTCATTTGCCATCTTGCGCTACAGTCTTCCGTCTTCTTAATGCTGGCAGTCCAATTTTACTTGACAGCCCAGGAAGATGCGCCGCATTTGTTGTCATGCGACTGTCCGTTAATTCACATGGCTGCCGGATCGTGAAAAATCGCTGGCAGTGACCGTTTCTAAAGCGCAGTATTTCACAGAAATCTAATACTGGCGATGACTGCACGCGATGCATCACACATGTAAAGAGCAGTTATCCATTTTGGTTTTGGAAGCGACCTCACCTAATCCTTTAGCTGTAAGGTACCATCGGTAAAGAGGCGTAGGTGCGAGACGAAAACGTGCAGGGAGGGGGCATTTGTCTATGGGATATTATTGATAGTACCCACGCATTCAGTCCTATGACCAGCGCTGTCGGAATTAAAAAAAAAATGGGATACTTGGTTATGTCCTTCCTCTTACTTCTCTCAACCACCGTAGGCCGTTTTTAATAAGCAATACAATACAATACAGTACAATGCAAAAGTAATAAGCAATACAATACAATTCAAAGCAATATACATAGTCCTGACTATATGCAAAGCGGAAGCCGACGTTAAAATTTGGAAAAAATATCGGAATTTTCTTGGACAGGACTTGGATCTGGACCATCCCGGACACTCACATGGACGTTCTCCTCGGACACTGGTTCGGAATTGGTTTGACTTTTTCGAAAATAACACGATCAGTGGCGGGTGAAAGCAATAATTATATGCCGTATGTTCCCCTTGGAGATTCAATTTAGCCACGTGCTCTGACCAAGTACCATAGGTTTTAAGACTAACAAATTGCATGCTTCAGGTTCCCTTTAAGCTTTGAATTAATCCCCAGAAAGTAGCTTATGATTGATCCCCACAAAGAGCTTTCAATTATCGTAGTGCGGGGTTTGATGGTCTTCGTGCCGCTTTTAGATGTTAACCTTGGGGTGTTTTATCTGGTTTGGACGTAGACGTCACCGTAGAATTGTTGTACGATCTTGTAACTGCTGCTATCGGAGACAGCGTACCCACTGTCTCCTGCTGCCGTCGATTTCCCCCGTGGTTCGACAGGGGCGTACAACGCGCGCTTAGGGACAAGGACACCGCACACCGTCTCAAAAGTTCTACACCTTCGCCAGAACAGAATGACCAGGCATTCTGTTCGAATGGGATTCGAATGACTGAATTCGGAGGACATGAAACTATCTGCACGTACATGCATACATACATTCTTCAAAGTTTGATCCCACTTAAAAAACGTTGCCAGCACCAGATATTGAACTACCTTTCGGGCCTCGTTCACGGCTTTCGCGGTAATCTCAGGGGTTTTTGGTCATTCGTTAAATCCCTTAAGTCATCCAGTTACCGTCCGATTACTCTGGTACAGAGCGGCCAGGCCCATTCGAATCCCATTGATTGTGCTAACCATTTCATTGCAACGTTTGGCGCCAGATTTTCAGACCTGCGTGTGGACGCATTGCCTGACCGCTGTTTATACTGTTTGGTGACATCCTATGACAGATGTTTGCTCAGGACAGAAAAGTAACTCGCAACTATAAGAGAACAATCGTTGGACCTACGACAAACGCTCATCCACACTCGGACGGCAGAACAAGGCGGTACCATCAAGGGAATAGAACAAAAAGACGGTCTTAAACAAAAGCAAAACATAGCGCCTCACGACCTGACCGAGGCACGCGTTTTCAGATTGTTCCAACAATGCAAAATGCAGTTACGTCTATTGTGACGTTTTGGAAGGCACCACCATTCTGGTTATCGCTTATTACGCCATTTATTGCACGCATCTGTTACGTTTTGATCGTTGTGTTATCGGAAAACAGACCATTTGAAAGCATCACGTCGTGTTCGGGGAGCCAAACATCTGTGGGCTAGACATTCAGCTCCCTCTAGCAGGAAATGAAAAGGCTGTTAGGCATTGTTTATTTGGCATGTGGTGCCGGATGTGTCATCATAAACACGTGGTATGTCCGCTTTGCAAAAACATCCTAAGTGAAATGTGGGTTGGTTGCTTGTGGGCTTGGCCTTTTTTTACGCCACGTCTTGCAGGAGATTGTTTTTTTTTACAAATTTTAGATAGCAAGTGACCCTGTTTCATGCCGGGGAAGAGAGCAGATTCCGCCCCTCGGTTTTTTTTTTGCCCGTCATTCCCGGTCTTTTGTGAGCTGATTCACTAAACCTGGTGACTTTATAAATATGTTTCTTTCACACGTTGCGACCAAATAAAAACCTACCTCATCGGGGGGCGGTTCCAGGACACGTATTTGGGAGGCATGTTTGAGGAGTATTGCTATTTCTGGAGATCGCGCGCTTTGACGTGGTCATATACTATTTTGATGTTCTTTATAATGTCACAGACATTTCAGGTGGTCAAAACTTTTGTAACCTGCACACTTTTAAGCATGTTAAGGAGAAACTTTTGGCCAATGTTTGGCCAAAACAATTTCCAATTTACAATAACAAATTGGCCAATGGCCAAACTTTTGGATCGAGGGACTTGTAAAAGAGGTGTCTTGATTTACTTGTTCCTAAGAATCCATGGCTCCATCATCCATCCATGGTTGTATGACGAAAACGAAGCTAAAATAGTCGTGTTTTTAACATAGTCGTGTGACATAGTCGAATTTTTCCTAATTTACCATGTATTGTATCTGTATATGCTGCCATGAGCGTCTCCTGGCGCATTTTACGGCTCATGTTTTGTGCAATAAGGTGCTCGTTGGTCCAACAGACATCTGGATCTCTATGACTGGTTTTGTTAACTCCCCATCTGTTGCGATCAGATGTCACATATTTCAGTAAAATAAAATTAGAAACACCCCTCAGTGTAATGTTAAAGGGGATGTTTTATTTCTTCTTATTCCTGAGAAATTATGAAAGCAGAATAAATCTAGCTTTCATGTAGTTATTCACCTTTCTTCTGGTACCTGGATCCACCTACGAGCATTTGCAATGTGTTCGTAATATGACTTGTCACATATGTAAATGCTTTCTGTAACACATAACTTCGCACGATTTGGGATATATGACAAAAAGTTTCACATTTTCCAAAGCAAAATTCCCTTTTATGTGCTCTGGTTACGTCATGATTCTGTTATTAAAAAATGTGACGCACTTATGATATGCGAACTTAAACCAACAATAATAAATAGCATTCACATCGTGTTTGAATATGATAACCATTTACTACTAATTCACCATGTAGTAGTTGCCCAGCTTTTCCTGGTGACTGGAACCGGCAATGGGAATTTGTCATACAGATATAACATGGCATTTGACGCATATGTTTTTCGAACTCAGATAACCTCACCAGACTCAAAATATGTTGTAGACTGAAATAACATTTCCCTTTTCATTTGCCCTGGATACGCCCCTAAATTTCGAAAATCAGCCTCCTGAAGACATGTGATAGACGTATCAGTTGTTGGAAGAATGGCATAAAGTAGAACAAAATCGGCCCTAAAATTTGGTCAGAAAGTTGATATCATTATACTTTTGTTTATTGCCTCATATTGGCCCCTATCCCCTTTTTTAATATTTTCAACTCTTCCTTTTCAAAAATGTAGACAGCGCTACAGGCAGTCGAGCACCGTTTTCCGCTTGGAAATTGGACCAGTAGCTTTCGGGATGGGGGGGGGGGGCGGAATCTGCCACCCAGCACGGACTGGTACCTATCGGGCAGGATAACGTAATAGGGTAAACAATAAAAAAAAATCACTCTATCCTTACAAAATAATACTTAACTTGTATTTTCTGGAATTTGTTTAACCCAGAGGAGGATTAACCAACCCACAGTGACAGAATTAGAAAGACGTGGCCTCAAAATATCCGCGGACTCCGTTGATGACCAGACTGGATGCAAACCGTGTCCTACGGCACAAGTATCTATCGGATCGCCAGGCGTGCTGTAGCCGGTCGGCTGTGTTAGTGCTCTGCATAACCCTGCGGTCGGCCGCCGTGCGGCGCCGGACTTTGCCGTAGTTGAGTCGTCTGTCACTCTCTGTCCGTGTCAGGCTTCGTGTTTACGTCACATAATCGAAACGAGAAAAATGCAACGGATAGAACCAATGTTCTTAGTGCTGTGTCAAGGTCAGGGTAGCTGTGGGCAAGTGGGCAGCCCTAATTTCTGTATCGGCTGGTCTTTCTCTCGACCTCTACTCTATCACTAACTAACTCACTTTTCATTGCCACCAGCCACCGACGTGTCGCCTTCCGTCAGTAAAGTGCCGAAGAAAACGAAATGACATTTTGGCAGCCTTACGTTATCATAGTCTGCCAACAGCCAATACCGCTAAAAGACCTGCAGATCCCAAAACTGGAGATGACGCGTGGCTCTCCCGTATCAAAGTTAAGGCGATCTGTGGCGTGATGCTGCAAGCATCGCTTATCATCTGTGTAAACGTTTGATTCTTTCACGTTGGTGTCCAGCATGTCAAGTCTGAGAACACCATACGTTATTTGCCACTTTCACCATGTTGGACACCTCGGGGTCTAGTTTTGTTGGAAGAGCAAGGTCTATATCAACCCATCCTGACCCCCACCTCCACTTCTGAATGACTTTAGCATCAGACCTATGGCATTGGCTGAAAAGAAACTGTCCAAACTCGATTTCAGTCCCCAAATAGGCTTAAGAAATTCTCATACCATGACACCATAAATGCTGTGATCGCTCTAAATTCCAGTTGGCAGAAAAGTAACCAGAATATACATTCTTGGACGATACCGGGAAAAAAGAATATTCTGATCGAGACGTTCCGCAGAAATTATTTAAATTTGATCATAATTATAAAAGGTAAAGTTATAAAAAATATCGGCTTCGTCTCGTGCGAGATTTGCGTGAAACGTCGAGATCGGAATATTTCGTTTTCGTGGTAGAGTCCTAGATGATATTTTGTATGTTTTGGAGCTCGTTGAGTTGACATCTATTGTAGGTATAATGGCTTGTGGTACGCCAAATTTCAGCTGGGTGGATTTGCTAATAGATGATTCGACCTTCGTTGATAATGCTGGAAACTGGTAAAAAAAAATGTGTTGGGAACTTTCAGAACTAACAGATGGTGGCAAATGAAAAATATGGGTTTCATTGCTGGAAAAAGAAGTCAGAACTTAACTGAAAGGAAGGAAAACATTATAAATTATCATCACCTTCTGTTAACAATTAAAATCATTATCTGCTGTGTTAGCCACGGCGGCTTAGAAACATTAAATACAGATAAATAAGATATATGTGCATCTGCTGTATAGCTTTGCAATACTAATACTGTCCTAAGCTCAGGAACGCAATTTTTCCCCGTCCTCGTGATGTTGAATCGCAAATAGAACCTATCGTAAAATGCTGATTCGGAAAAAAAAATGATCGAATAGCTTTTAATTGAAACAGAGATCAAAAACCATAGTATCCCAGGCAAATTAAGAGATACAAAGAATTGATCCATGAAAACGGCTCATGCAGAGTTTCGTGGACCGCATAATTACAAACATTTTCTGCATTATCCGTACAGAAATACTTCAAAGCATCTGCTTAGAATTTCCACGCCGGTCAGGTAAGATAACAACGATCAGGGTTGGCAAAAAAACGAGCAAAGCTAGTTTTATCCAGTCCACTGGTTTTAACGGGTTAAAACCGCACAAAAATTGACAAAACTCATTATATGAAATCGGAAAACCCACTTTTTACAGAAGAAAGCCTTGGTACTGCCGCAAACCAGTGATTAAATAAGCCTAGAGTCGATTTTGTTTTTGTTTGTGTTGTCGTTTTTTCGTAAACAGTGTTGTTGACAGAATGTCTTAAAACAAAAAGCATTTGGCGATCGGTACCATGAATAGCGTATGCTGATCCCTCCAGGTGTCTGTCGTGCGATTCTCTTACCTCATTCGACTTTTGCAAAAGTGCTGTAATTCTCGCGCGTGACTGTTGCTACGTAGCGAAAATTTAATACCAGTCAACACATGAAAAGAACAACTTTGTCAGGCAGTGCCTGGAGCGCTGTGAAGAACATCACAATATCATCACAACACCTATTACTAGGTAAACAAGGTATGCATTTATCTGTGCCTAAAATTCCAATCTTAATGCATAACGAAGCACGAACTGGTTAGAATCCAAACGTTTCCAGCGTCAGTAACCTGAGCCAAGACAACACAAAAAAGTCCAAGCTCTTTACTGCAACGCAGTATCTCGACGGCTGCGACATGAGCTTTTCACCAGTCAACATATCAACATACTGATATCCCCTGAAGGTGCGGGGATATCAGCATGATATCAGCATCACCTCACCAGCTTTTCGCTCGTCTGTACGCCGAGGCGGTTACAGATGACCGTCTGGGCGTGCGAAAAGCTCGAGAACAGCAACAAAAACAAAAAAGAGAACAGTTCAATGCTGGCCGATGACGGCGGCAGGTCAGTCATGGCCGGAGCTTTCTCGCAGATTCGCCTGTTGATTCCGGTCCGGCGACTTATCCCCGGCCACCACGCCCGTGGGGGCGAGTTTTGTGATGGAACTCCGGCTCAAAGAACGCGTCAGGGAATGGCGGTTGCCGCGTCTCCAGCAGTGCCAGGTCCGGCGGAAGGTCCAGCTCCAGCCACTCTTCAGTCTGATGTTCTCGGGGAGTCCGTTAGGCTCCCACCAAGGAATCTTGGATCGAAAAGGTTAGTCGCAGCATAGGCAGGTCGAAGGGCCTGTTTGGCCTGCTTCTCGATGACGTCACGATAAGGCTCCAGACGCTCATCTGTTGTCAGTCCCAGCCAGACCTCGCGAGCTTCTGCCAGAGTTGCTGTGACGCCTTGCAGCTTGTCCAGCCCTTCCCTGATGACTGCAGTTGATTGGCAAGGTCCTTGGCTGCACAGAAAAGGTTCAAGTCATTGACGGTACGGCAAAAGCTGTCATCAGTATCTTCGTGGTCTTGGCAGATATTGTTTGTACGCCGACCAGTTTCGAAAGGTTTCTAGACAGATGGTCTGTGAAGATCATCGTATGCTCCCTGGAAGCTGTGGCTTCTCCGTGTCAGGTTCAGATCGAAGTCACGCCCCCCCCCCCTTCCCCTCGGTGGTGGTTTTGAAAGTATTTTTTGTATTTATCGCATGACTCATCACGTCGTCCGGCATAGCATCTTGGCCGAGAAGATCAAGGATAGGAGATCCGCAACCCCTTGTTATGAGATCGAGCATCCTCCTCTCCAAATGTGGCTTTCCTACGGGCCATGGACGCGGTGCTGTCAGTGCAAACGCCCTGGCATCCACGTCGGACTGCTCTTTTGCCGCCTGTATGGCATCCGCAGCCACCTCAGCACTGTCTTATCCAGGTCTTCTGTCCCCACCGGTTGGTTGGTTTGCAGCAGATGATGTGAGCAACCACGGTCTCATCAAGCACACCTACTCCAGCCATTCTGCATCAGGGTGACTTCCCGACGTCAGGTAGTTCTTCGTTAATCGTCGTCTTGGCTTTTCCGTGCACTTTGTCGAACAGTGGCCCTGATAGGCTCGTACGGTCCGGTCGAGATTGGCCTGGTCTCAGTTTCGCTGCCAGTTTCTCGAACAACGGATGGCCAGCGGCGATGAAAGGCACGATGCGGCCGCGTGAGAACTCAGCCACCGTTTCGTCTGGCCGTTATACCGAATCGGCTTCGTGCCGCACCACCTGGTCATTTATCTTGGTCTGAGTCGTTTTCCTGGGTGCCAGCCGGTGTTCACCTGGGCCGTCAACGTCACTGTGGTCCGGCTGGTCTGGGCGTCGTCACGATTGCCTTTTTTCCCCAGCTTCACCGCAGCTTGTGTGGCGGGCCTTCCTGCAAATTCCACGTTTGCCCACGCGCTTGCCGCATTGAACAGACTTCATCTTCTTGTCATTGTTGTCAGAAGTTTCAACTTCTCAAAATTCACTCCAGACTGAAAACGTTAATCTTCCATCTGGCATGGCTGTTTCGTTTGACGCCTTTCTGACTGTACGAACATGCGCAGAAACAAGTCTGTGCTGGCGTAAAAACAAACCAAGCACTAGAGACACCTCAGCAGAAAACAGTTTTGCCATCGGTTATGCCGGGAAGTTACTGCTCAAGAACTTTTCCATTTTTGGACTGGTTTCCTTGTTGTAGGCATGAATTGGGAGCAAATGAGCAAAACACTAATAAATAATTAGGATGTGATGGTCTTTCGGAATATTAGAAGTGGGTTTGTGTTAGTCAGGAATCAGCACGATGATAGGTTAGTTCCAGTGAAGCAAACCAGGTAATCACCGTTTTATGCCACAAAAGCGTCATCTACCGTTTGTATAGATATTCATTTCCTGCACCACATTCCAAGCGCTGCGACACATATGAGCAGTTGAAATGTTTTGGTCGTATTTAAGACTCTTCATTTCGCGTTCCACATATCAGATATAACCTTGGTTTCTTCCAGAAAAAGCCAAGGATTTAGTGATGCTTGGACGTGGCAACGCATACCTCATATGGTCGCGACGTGCAAGTGACAGATACGGCGTTCTTACTGCAATTGCTGGCCGTTACCCAGGCTATCAATTTTGTGGGGCTCTGAAGCCATTAATGATAATTGTTGGTTAGCGTCATTAATGTACTGTAGTTGTCAATTTCAGATACTTATTATACGTGACCGAAATGAAAATGGTGTGATGACAAGCATGTTAGGGCCAGTTATGAAAGGCCATGTCTTAAAGAAAGGTATGTGAGTGGAAGCCACTCATACCGTCATTGAGTTCTCTGTGTAATGTGTTTTAGTATGTGGTAGTCACTAATGAGGAAGGAACTTTTTTATGCGCATATTCTCTAAGCATGTGGTTATAGCAATGAATCATGTTTAATGTGTCTTGATGTTTTAGGAGTGGAACTGTCTTAAAACACCCAAAAACAACTTTGAAAAGGTAAGGTTTGTGAGCATGGGTGTTGAATTAAAAAAGAATGGTATGGAAAAATAAATTCGTCTGACCTTTAACTGTGACGTCGACAACATCTTTACAGCACTTCATTTTATAAAGGAAGAATACACATGAAGGGGTCAAGATACCAGTATGGCATTCTATACCAATGACCCTTGGTACGGGAAGTTCCGTACCAAAGGCAAACAAAGCTACTCCTCTGTTTCTGAGGAAATTCACATTGCCTTCAAATATGTCATCACCCTTTTTACTACACCTGGACAGGAATACAACTTTTGAGGTTTATCCATTTCTCGACGAAGTGGGTAAAACTGATTTTGTCCAGCCGGTTTTAAATCTCGTTAAAATTGGTAAACCATCCTCTGGACAAAACGAACGTACCCTGACAACGTTGATAATCATGTGGAACATGTGTAATTTGGACCAGCGGACAAAAGCCAGAGTTGGTTCGAGGAACTCCCCTCCAATGCGAAGGTGGTTCGGGCATCCAACGAAGCGAGGGCTAAAAGCAGCCATCGCGACAAGCCAGTGAAGCGAAAGGAGTCCGTCATGGGGACATGTGAATCACGAGCTTATCCAGGCGTGAATCGTGGACGTCGACCTCGTGAACGTTATCTAGAACCTTTTTTCATACGCTTACACCACTCACATTACTCTGCTTTTAAGGACTTTCAGTGCATCCAAAAATGAATAATTTCGACCAAATTTACACACATCAGTTTCAAAAATCTGAGCTGCCACTGTGCCGTCTCCGTTCCTGCCTGTGCGATTGGTTGGTTTGATGTTTTACCATTGCTGGGGGAAGGGATGGGAGACATCTAATGTAGTGGGCATATTTTGCAAGATTTCGATATCCCCATGGAAGGGAAGGGATAGCCAGATGTCAAAAGTTGTTTCATTAAAAAATGTCTGCCGGCTTTGGCGTTCGGCTTGATAAGGCACGTAATGCACCGAATTAAAACTGAAGTCCATCCTGTAGCGCCCTCTTCATGCCCGACTGTGCCTCCCCCTCCCTCCCCCATACACACACCGGTGAAGAGCGCAGCCGGCCGGGTAATTGCCTGTGCGACGCTGGGGAGGCCTCAGGTCGGGTTACCATCCAGCGCCGGGGTGGCGGCGCTGTGCTCCGCAGTGCACCCGACACGGGCGCAGAGGCGCGCACGTCCTGCTTAGATCCCTCCTGGGTGCCGAGCGTGGAATTTCACCCGAACCGTTATCAATAAATGATTGCCTGCCGTTCGGTCTGATAATCATACAACGACTGAGAATGGAAGGACGAGGATAACTGGGAATCGTGGCGAACAACTTGAGCGCATTTGAGTTTGCCCAACTCGGTCATGTGCAGACCGATGCATCCAAACCATTAATGTACTTTCCTTGATGACTGTTTATGCCATGAATCACCGGCCGGCGCTCATGGCCGCGGCGCCGCTGTTCATCACGCCGGGTCCGGTCGGGCCGGGCCGGACCTGGCCGGGCGGCCAGTGCGGTATGCCGACTCAGCTGACGGTGGCCGGCAGACGCTGACCGGGTCGCCGGGAACAGGCGGTGCCGGGCTGGCGCCGCGCGCCGCCGACACGGCCCGTGTCTGATGACAGCGGCCGGTGGCGCCAGCTGGCCTGGCCCGCTGCTCCAGTTGCACGGCCGTGAACACAATACGGCGGCGGGCGGCGCCGCGGTACGCCCGCCGGCGAGGCGGGCTGACCGGCCCCTCGCCCCCGCCCCTCCCAGCTCTGCCGTCCCTCGAAGCCGTGCCGCGGCTCTAATGTCGAGCCGTGCTGGCTGCGTCAGCCTCACTGCACAGCCCTCTGTGGTCTACGGGAGTCAACTGCATTGGTGGCAGGAGTATAGCCGGGGGGAGGGGACGATGCACACACCTTGGGATTGGAAATTTAACGTTTCCTTACGCATCATAGATGAAAGTAAACCGAAATGTTTAAATGTCTAGAAATGGGGAATAAAGTAGCCGAAATCCGAGGAGCTGTCAACGTTGAGTGGGAAGGTTGTCCTGGTCCTATCTAGCGCCGTGGTGGCGGCGTTATGTTCGGCAGTGCCCCCGACACGGGCACAGATGCGCGCATGTCCTGGTCCTGTCATTTTTTTTCAAAATTTGTCAAATTTTCGGCAAAATTTGACATTTGCCCCCCGCGAGGAAAATCCTGTTTATGTGCATACCATGAAGGTCTGCAAATCAAACAAATTTCACATTACGCGTATACGAATATATGGGGAATGAAGAGCAACCGTTTCTGGTCTGTTTAAGTTACATTATTTAATTTTATTTTTGTATTTATGTTTGTGTTCAGTCATTTTTTAACTATAACGAGGTCGGCACCGAGACGCACAGAGACAATGTACGATACACCTTCGTGCGAGCGATGGCGTGCTGGCACCGCTCGTCATCGGGTCTGGTTTCAGACGCAGCAGCGCCCAGTGCCCGGGTGTCCGGACACTCCGTCTTCACCCGTCAGGAATTAATGGGGTGATTGGGCCGCCGCGTTCCGCGCCGTGACCGTCCGGCGCCGCCGGGCCCCGCCGACCGGACGCGGCGGCGCGCCATATCCATTTCCGCGCCCTTCTCCGCCGACGATTTGCGCGCGCCGCCGGGTCGTCAGGCGCATTGTCGCCCGTAATGACCTGCAGCGTGAGTGCTCCTCGTTACGCTGGCATTATCGGCTCATTGTGCCGGCGGCCAGCCTGTTTACTCGGCAAACTCGCCCGGTCTCATCACCGCGCATCGTCCCAAACGTCCGGCGCGCCGTGCGTCACGTCCGTGAGCCGCCGCCTGCCGGGCCGTCGGCGGGGAGCGGTGTTCCCCGTAACCGGCCGCGTTTCGGCCGAACGCGGCGCGGTTCCCGGTAACCGGCCGGCCGCGGCCGTCACGGCGTCATGCGGCCGGGTGCCGTCAGCGTGACGGCCGCCGCCAGCCAGGCGTCGCTGTTACGCGAGCCGGCCGAGACGGGCGAGCGATTAGCGCGGTCGATGCCGGCCGACTGGGCGGTTTTTTGCCGCCGCCGTCGGCAACAGGTCGGTGCCGGCGGCCGGCGGCCCGGGGACGCGCCGGGCCGGGCCGGCGCCGCACAGTAGCGCAATATCGCCTCCGCTCAACTTGAATTATGGACGACGTGAGGCCGGCCGCATCGATTGAGGCTGGCCGGCCGCTGCCGTATATCGACTCTGTGCCATAAGCAATTACAAACTTTACGTCGGGCGCCGTCAGCGCGCGGGCTGGATTGGGCAGTCGATGCTCGGGCCGCCGGACCCAGCGGCGGTGACCTCCTCAGTCGGTCGATGGCGATCTGCGAGGCTCGTCCTGAATCGATGAGGCGATCTGCATGGTACCCTCCCACCCACCCCCTCCGCACCGGCGGTATGCAGTTAGAACTGAACCCGGGATTAGCAGCAAAAGTTCCAGTCGTGCCAGCGCGCTGCGATGGCGCTCTGTTGCCGGAAGTCGTCTAGGGCTTGATGCATCACAAAGCTGTCTGACGCCGGCACTGCGACCATTGTTTGTGAGCCTGTGGAACCGAATACCTGGGCGGCATTTAACTCGGCGCTGGACGTATATCGCCCCTAGTTTTCTGTTTACATTCAGTTTCGAGAGGCATGCGCTGTGCAAATTTGCGCTCTCCACGAAGTCGTCTGTATTTGTTAACAAGCGTAAAATGACGATTGACGTATTTGGCGATTATTTCTGCCGTTTCTGACGCGACCTGACGGCGGGTATCTTGGCGGCACTTTGTTACCGACCTGCGCCGACTCTGGACGCCACGTTAACGATCAGATCGCGTTCTGTTGGAACGCAGATATCTCTGATAGCTCCTTAAGCGCTGGTCTCAGTGTGATTTCAGTCCCCTCATTTTCTCAACTTCCTTGGCTGTCAGCCCGAGTTGTTCAGCTCGCCTTGCCTTGACATGTCTGCTTTAGTTGCTTTGCGATGAGAGTGTACTTGTTTATCTTTGTTTGCCAGATGTGCTTGTCCAATTAATATGCCCGATATTTGTCATGATGATAATAAACATTTGTCAGGCATGAACACGGAGCCCTTGTCTGTTTTCAGAAGAACCATGCCGTTTTCCGGCGGCGTGGATCGGCCAGTGGTACTGGAAGGAGTCCGTCTTCAACATCACCGAGGACGTCCTGGGCTCCAAGGGCCGCTGCGTGCAGAGACAGGACATCAAGTATCTCATCCAGAGCGAGCGCGCCGGGTAAGTGGAAACTGCTCCTTTGTTAAGCACCAGAACGTTAGAAGGGGAGCTGAGTAATACGCGCCGAGACCTTGGTTTTCTCGGGTTCGGAAGACAGCTGAGTCGAGCGGCTGTCGTGTCGAAATTGCTCCAACGGCTAAGACGAGATTCGCTCCGGTTTGGCGCCGCTCGAGGCACTTAGTGTAAAACTGCCTCTGTTGCATCCGCACATAACTCATCTGGGAATGAGTTCCAGGTCCCTTCCCATGTTTCAGAACACCGTATTCAGTTTTTTTTAGACTGCAGGTCGCAAACCATGGTGTGTTCTTCCTCGTTCAGAACTGAGCCTCTGTGGGCGCCGTCCCGCACGCGTGCTGCCTGCAGTTTGACAGTCCGACTTCCAGGCAGTCCGGCCGGGCAGTCTGATTTCCAGGCAGTCCCGCTGGGCAGCCTGGCCTCCTGGCTTCCAGGCAGTCCGGCCAGGCAGTCTGACCTCCAAGCAGTCCGGCCGGGCAGTCTGGTCTCCATGCAGTCTGACTGGGCAGGCTGACCTCGGCGATGACGCGGCCGGCAGATCGTGGGACCGTGAGCTCCCGGGCCCGGTCCTTCCATAAGCGCCGCTGATAAGGCCGGCCGGCAGAGCGCTGGGGAGGGCTCAGAGCGTGTTGACGCCGCCTTTGGTGGTGCGGCTGCGGCCAGTTAATGACGTCAGACATTCACACCGGCGTGAGCGCGTGAACTGGCCGGTCGGCCGGCGCGCGCGAAAATACCGCCGGCCGCAAACAGTCGGGGCAGTCATTAATTCCGACTGTGGGGACGGGTTGTCACCGGACTGCCTCAGTCCAGGCGGGCGTCCAGGTGCCGGTCCCGTGACTGCGGGGCTCGTTTATCAGGATTCGGCGCTGGCCAGGGATCCGCGCGCCGGCCCGTATAATGAGAACAATACGCCTGCCGGCGGGGACGGCAGCTCTGCGCTGGTCGACCCGCCAGCGGCCATCTTGAATTGCCTTGCGGAAAGATTGGGTTGGATACGAAATGGCCTGTCATGTGCCTGGGTATTCAGAGATCAAACAGATGTTTTAATGGAGGATCGAGTCACTTACAGACATCAAAACATTCACATCGATCTACCAGAAAGTGCCTGAAAACTGTTGTGGCTCTGCAGCTATAGTTTACTTTGTGTGGATATCATTGCGTACGGTTATCTTTGATCACGCCATTAGCGACTTCCCCGCACAGCTGTATTAGTCATTTTGAAATAGCCATGCTTCGAGGCGATTTAGTTGGTTTCGTTGTTAGTTCTGCCTCATTGATAGTGAATGGCGCTCGTTTGTTCCAGACGGAAATGCTACATTTGCGTTGTCATTTTCCTGCGACACAGCAACATCATCGAGTTTAAGGAATGTGAGTATCGTGGTCTTTTTGCGTCCCTCCGCTCCTTCCCCCTTGCTTCTCTTAATACTTATCGTATCTCAGTAACAGCTTTACCTACTGTTCTGTCAACCCAAGATAAAGTTGCACCAACTCCACAGGTGTAGTCATTGTTCCGCAGACATCTCCAGGTGACGTGACAGTCTTCTTTCATGCGCACATAGCAAAACCAGAGTAACTCACAAAGCATGCGTACTCGTGGCGGCACGGTCCGTTTCCGGCAGCTGGCGGCGGCCGGCGTGGTCGGTCGCCTGACGGGCATCAGACACCCGCTGACGGGCATCAGACACCCGCTGACGGGCATCAGACACCCGCTGACGAGCATCAGACACACGCTGTCGGGCATCAGACACCCGCTGACGGGCATCAGACACGCTGTCGGGCATCAGACACCGCTGACGAGCATCAGACACGCGCTGACGAGCATCAGACACACGCTGTCGGGCATCAGACACTCGCTGACAGGCATCAGACACTCGCTGACGGGCATCAGACACCCGCAGACGGGCATAAGCACCCGTTGGCGGGCATCAGACACTCGCTGACGGGCATCAGACATCCGTTGTCGGGACGTATCGACCGGCTGGGCCGCCTGACGCACCTGTTTACGGCTGATTGGGTCGTGCGGAGCGCGTCACGTGCCCGCGCTGGCCGGACGTCGACTGTCATGACATCGTGACAGCCCTGACAATCCTGACGCGAGCTGAGACTCGGGGGTCGACGCCTGCCGTGTTGCCGATCCGCACCGGTCGACCGCAGTCGGCACAGAGCTGGCGCATCCGGTCCCCACTGGATTTTTATTGAAGTCGGCTGAGGTGGTCCTCATTGTACTTGGCACTTCGTAGATGTCTGATGGTCCTGATGTTACCGCTGACTTCGGTTTGAACCGTTCCCTTGATGGCACGCAACGCTAAGAGGATATTAGACGGGTTCTTTGGAATTCAGAGAGTTTTGACGAGCATTTGCCATTGCAGTCCCCCTGCAGGGAAAGAATGCCCTTTGTCACCGTAATTTGATGTCTTTCGAGGCTGTTCCATGTCACATACTGTTGTAACGAGCCCATAAATTGCGCCTTACAACAGTCAGACGCATGCTTGCACTTTTCGTAATGCGTCGTCCCAGGCTGTTGCTCTTCCACTACTATGTCGCTGATGGGATCCTCTGGTGGTCTTGACCGTTCCTTGAAAAGAACACTGGCGTGTAAGTGCTCCCGCTGTGTGTTCTGTATGGTCCTGCTGCCATTACTCACTGTCATACAGTTTGTCGAGCCACTTCACCTCGTTTTTGCAGCAAATGGCTTTCAGTTCGCTACACATGTCCGACATGTATGTCCAGTCCTAAAGTAGCAGTGTTCTAGATAGCGAGGGCCGTGTTTCGGTCACGTGTGTGATGGGACAGCTCAGTGCATGGGCGCTGCCTCCGGGGGCTAATAACTGGCTTTATTGTTACAATTGTAAGTTACATGTACTCCGTGTACTCCCTCCCGATTAGCAGAAAGAGGTTATACATTATGAGTTTGACGCCCGCATTTCGTCACGTTTTTCCGGGTCTTGTTTCAAACGTTCATTCCCATAGTTCGCAGTGCTTGTAATTGTTAGCGACTCCAGCACTTATGTCATGAACGCTCTGTTAAATGATCATGTTCGTATCTCGAAAAACCATGGCGGTGACTGCGATGAGGACAGGGTCATAACTTTGGGTGCTTTTCAAAGTTTTTAGATCTGAAAACACTTTGTTCCCAATATTTTTGGACTGGGCGATATCAGTGTTTTTGTTTTAAACAAACAACAAGAGTTTGCCACACACACGCACGCACACATCCAACTCCTCCATTATTGTTATGTGCATGAATGATTGTCATGGTTTATCACACATCGGGATTGCCAATCTACCACTCATTTCAGAATAGCAATGTGATGTTTGTGTATCTCCAGTTCTGGTGGCAACTGTGCAAATGAATGTAAATGGGCACCCTGTAAACAACGTTCTCAGTACTAGGTTATCTACGTATCACAAAAGTACATGTTACTTTTGTCCTGTTCGTATTTTTTTTCATTTTATTCTCGTCAGCCTCAGGTCGCGAAAGTATAATTCTAACCTTGTATCGGGAGCGGCCCGTCCTCAGATCGCCACGTGTCCGGCCGGACCTTAGTCCACAGGCGGGTCCGGCGGCCAGGCCCGGCCCTCACGCGCTCCGACGGCCGTTTCAGCGCGGCTGTGCGGCGAGCGGCCGCTGCTGCGCCAGATTTGTCGCACGATCGGCGGCGACGAGCCGCTGCACACGATGATCCGCGCCCAGCCGCGGCCCGTGCCGTGCCCGTTCCGCGGGCCGTTCACGTTCGACTATCGCCGGTCGGACAAGGTGCGTGACCTGGGAACGCCGCAGGGTGAAAAACGGCCTGCTCTGGGGTCAGGGTCCGATGACGGAGAACGGTCTTAGCTAGAAACGATTGTCAGAACAATACGTCGTAACGCCACTTTATTTTAAACACTTTATGGTATCAGCTTCATCTGTTAATAGGTATGACATACAATGCGGAATAAAATTAAGACGTACTGTAGTGCTGGAACAAACTGGATGCTGAACACGTTGAAGATGCCGAACGATATGCGCGTCGTATGATTGCGGATGACTGTGCTTTTTGCCGCGACCCTGGCGCACACACGCATACACACCGGTGGGCGTGTGCGTTCGGCCAGGTGTGCAGCGCGCCCGTCTCCCGGGCGTGGTCGTGCGCGGCGCCGTGGCGGCTGACGCTGCAGCACCAGGCGTGCCCGGACGTGGCCGGCGCCGAGCGGCTCTCCGAGCAGCTCACCTGCCTGGCCACCTGGCGCAACCACGACACCCACTTCATGTTCGGCCGGCTGGACAGCGTCAAGACCAAGACGGACGCCGACAGGTGGGGCCGCCGTCACGGGGGATCAGCGGCTCCCAGCACTCAGAGCTGGTCTGCTTATTAGTGTGTTATGAAAACACTAGGCAAACGGCTGCAGACAGACAGAAAAGTACCTTTTACGTAGTTTCCTAATGTACTTGTTGCACATATTGTTTCTTCCTGCATTCCTAATTTCTTTGTTCCGACCATTCTCGTATTAAATGTGATGATCACTGCTTTGTGTAACCGGGTGGTACCTGGTCCTTGGCAGCAGTGGTTTGCGTCCATTATGCACATATCTCGAGTAAGAGGAATTATTTTCTGCGCTCCTGATAAGTCCATCAGTGGCGTTCACGTGGTTTCCAAAGCAAAACCTTCCACTGGGTCCGTAAACAACGAGCATCGTCCATCGATTTTGTTTTTCATGTTCCTTTATGGTTCCCTTGCCGCTGCCTGCTGTTTCTGTCAGAGTGATCTTTCCTCCGGCTTTCGCTCGTGAATCTCTGTTTTGTGGTCGTACCGGTGTATCCGAAGCCGACCTTTTTACTTCAGCTACCCGTCTGTACGCCAGGTACCGCTGTTTCATCTACCAGAGGTTCGACAACGGCCACAACGATAGGGGCTTCCACGTGGTGCAGTCGGGCGACTCCACCTGTCAGGGCCTGCAGTCCGTCTTTGATGGCCACAAGGTCATGAATCTCTATGACGGTAAGCGTAAGAGTAGTAGCAGTGTCATGTGTGTTTTGGCCGCATTCCATCCTCACTTCATAGATACATTCTGCATTTTCATTGTTGCTCGACCGGAAAGGAATAGGAAAGGATAGGACCTGCCGTTCTATCATGTTTTTTGCAGGTTTGGTATGCCTGTTATTGTGAAGTAGATTGGTTATCAGTCTTTGTTGGTCTATGACGCATCGGCCACAGTTATCGGCATCAGCCGGAAATAGCGAACGGTAAATTCACCGAGCGACTAGTCATGGCGCCATGGTGGGCGCCTGACTTCAGATGGTCTTTTCATCGCTGTAAACAAGTGAAATACCGAGAAGCACGCGCTCCGGAAAATGAATCACGATGCAGTCGGAGCAGATAAGCCCATGGAGGCGGGATCACGTCAGCGTCGTGTTTGTCTGTTACAGATAAGCACAGTACGAGAAAGTGCAAGTTGCCAGAGTGGTTCACAGTCCACCACAAGTGGCACACCATGGACGCCGCTCAGCGCTATCACATTTTCCACAGGAACCACTCCATCAAAGTCACCGACCTGATACGGTGAATGGCGTCCGCATGACTTGGTGCTGTTGTTCGCCTGGACAGCTGTGTGGGATGTCATGGGATAAAAAAACAACGTGCGTAATGCGCAAAAGGCTTGCTGGAAATTATTTTACCTGGCCATCACTTTCGGGACATATAGCTGTTCGTTTCATTACGTCTGGCCCGTAACCCTATTCCCGTGCCTATAGCGCTAGGGCTTGTTCCCGTATGTAGGCGTCTTATTCGCCCCTCCCCCCTCCCCAAGATCTCGAGAACTACCCGTTTCTTTTCATCGCAACAAACGGCAAGCGATTCACTATGACTTAATCTACATTTTGAAAAAGCTCGAAAATCTTGAAAGGTGTGGATACATGGGGGAAGCGTCAGAAATGGGCTATTTTTACTTGTGTCTGCGCTGTTCATGAACCGATTTAGATGTAATCGGCGTGAATCGAGACCTAATCGATTAGACTTTTCCCATTGGCTCATACGTATGGAATTTGGGGAAAATCATAGGCGTTCACAGGGCTTGCAAAGTGGATGGCTGTTCGTTGAACTGAATTGAAATACGATATAAGAATATCTTTAATCTTTTACAAGTCATGTCATACTTGGAAACAAATCGTATTTCATTGTCTGGGCGGCGCCAGGAACATGAAAAAGGGGAACTGTCATCATCGCGTGTCCGTCAGGCGAATTTACGACCTTTGACCTTAAATGCAAGTCATGTTTTTGGCGGTCACGATATAGGGTACGCGAGCGGACAATTTGGGTCATATCTCCGTGACCCATCCTGTATAAACGTGAAACTTACAACATTAACAAAGGGCTCTGTGCTGAGTCACGTGTGTGTTTTGAATTTGAAAACTAGCGTCAAACATATTTATGCAGATGTTGGACTTCGATGGTGACTTGACTTTGTAAAGTAACTTCAGATAAACAAAAACATTTTCGTGTGTTTGCCCAGTTACTTATCCATACCTCTATACAAAGTATTATATGTACGTATATATATATATATATATATATATATATATATATATATATATCCATATATGTAGCTTGCAGTTCTGTCCCAAAAGCTCTGTTTCTGACAGTTATTAACAGTGCCAAAAACGGCCAGAGATGCCTCTCAAAAACTTCGTCTGGCCCCGCTCGTGAAAAAAATCAGAATCAGAAAATATTGCTTATTACGGAAGAACAGTAGGCAGGAAAAGAGACCAAGGTTCGTGAAATCTCTTCAGAAGCCCTGGAAATGGCAAGCGAAAAAGCGGAGGAAAGCTTCCGTATCCCCCTTCCCTGTACGGGAACAGGGCGCACTAGATGCTTCTGACCTATTCATGTTAATTACTCTTGGTAATTAATGCTTAGTAAAGATTTTGTGCTCTTGAAATGATTCAGGTCTTCTGCTGTGATTTGTGGTGTGCATTAGTAGATATGCACTCGATTAAAACATCATGCAGTTCTACATGCCGATTTACCAGCGACGTTGATTTTAGGTCAGCTCAGGCAGCGGGAACCAACGAATCGACGAAACTGATGTGCAACCGCCTAGTCAAGAACACCGAAAACGTGTGGAAGGTCGTGTTTCACCGTAGCCGTGATTGGTAAGTTCTGTTTTATTAAGAAGATGTGCGTGTAAATTGCACCATGTGTCATCTCGCCATTCATGCTTTATGTATACAGTTGTTACCTTTGGTGAATTTGATGGATGTCATTACTCGGCTTTGCCAGTTAATCCACTATCATTTAAGTTATCAACATCCTATGATTGCAAAACTTAAATCATCACCTCTAATCAGGAGCAGTGGAACCTCTGTGGAGACGGGGGGGGGGCAAACGCGATTTTTACCTCGTTTGTTTCCACGCAACGCCATAGGGTTAATGTTACATGTTGTCCAAAGTTGGGATAACTGCCTCCTTGCCTCCTCCCACGGTTCCAGCGTCCTTGCATCTAATCGCATTTGGTCGTCTTAATTTTGTGTTTCGAACTGGCTTTGGGAGCGTGTTCTACCAAATTTGCACGCTATTTTTCTTCGGACGGACCGTGCTGCATTGCCAGCGACCAGTGGCCTTTTGATCTTGACCTCGTGTGAACTGTGTTGTCGTGTGTCTGGATGGCATATGTTATGAACTGTGTTTCTCGACGAACTATATGACTTTGTTTGCGACCAGACGTCTTGATTGGCACAGTGACAATGATATCTGTATTTCTGGAAACCCCGTTGGTCGCTCATGCGTCAGGTTTTTTCTTTCTTTTTTGCCTTCCAGGT
Organism: Capitulum mitella; assembly: GCA_030062745.1. Classification (NCBI taxonomy): domain Eukaryota; kingdom Metazoa; phylum Arthropoda; class Thecostraca; order Pollicipedomorpha; family Pollicipedidae; genus Capitulum; species Capitulum mitella. Next base: position 31,511,083 of record CP099844.1, read on the forward strand.
CTTCTGAAATTTTTAAACTTTCTTTTTTGTCTCTGGCCACTTGGGCCCATAGTAAATAGCAAGTCAGTCAACGCGGGGTAATCAGATGACGTCTTCTTCGGCCCCGCTATTTTTGTATCCCGTCGTCCCACGTTTACTTTGGCTCTCTTGGCCTCCTTTTTACTCGTCCCTGACATTCATCTGGAAATTGCGCCTGTCGGCCGGAGAAACACTCCCCCCCGGCCGAGATGACGCTGCTCCTCCAGCCCTGCCGCCGCACGGTCTTATCTAGGAGCCGGCATCTCCGGCGCCGCGAACTAGCCCGCAGCCCGTGTCGATAGCGTCGGCCAATTATGGTAATGGCCCGCCGGACGCCGGCGGACCCGTCTAGATGTGGCCGATGCCGAAATCCATCATAGCGGAACGGGCGGGGCGAACTGGCCGTGCCGGCAGTCCGGCCCGCTGTCCCCGGCCAGCTGACTGGGGCCGGAAGACGGGGACCGGAAAACTGGGGCCAATAGACCGGGGCCGGCAAACCGGGGCCGGCAGACTGGGGCCTGGGGACTGGGGCCAAAAGACTGGAACCGGCAGACTGGAGCCGGCCGACTGGAGCCGACAGACTGGGACTGGAGACTGGGGCGGAGGCTGGGTCAAGAGAGAAGATGAGGAGCCAATGCGTGCTGTCAGAGCTCCTGGGGGTGAGGTGGACGACGATACCGTACCAGCGAATGTTTTAGGGAAACCATTCTGATAAAAGTCTTAAGATTGTTGATGTTATGCTAGCTGTCAGGTGGCCGGCCGGTATGCGGAAAATCGAGGAAGTTTTGCAGTTATCTTGCCTATCATCGAAAATATTTACCGGGTACCGGCATTAGCTTCAGTGATACGAACTTTTTAACGCTTTACGAAGTGGTTCTTAAAACTGCATCATCCTGTTGACAATACCATCCCGATGATAAAAGCGTACGTCTTTTGATGTTTCTGTTGAGCTAAAGCCTTCCGTTATTAATTTGGCGGTCGCAGGTTGATGCTCATTAATTACTCGGCAGTCATGACATACCAGTGGATATTGCAGTGCGGATTATAGCCTCCACTCATAAATCATTTGTTATGGTGTAGATGGAGTATTTGTATTCCAAAAGCTGGTCGTTTTCTTGGCTGAACGCTTCCGATATCATGCTGTTTTAGTCATGTCCCGAAGTACGGTTTGCGCACTTGGCGCTACTCAAGTAAAAGCCTTTGCCTGGTTTTCGTTTGAGACTTCCTGCAGAATCCCCGTCCAAGCCTGGAAACATCTGCAAAGATAGATTGTCATGTATCGGGACGATTGCTTCATCGTCAGCTCTGGCCGCTTGCTTAAGCCAGCCGGCCGTAGCTGTCCCGTCGCCTTCACGTTCCGCACGGCCAGCAGCAGGTCGAGCTCGCGCCGGTGCTGTGCTGTGCTGTGCTGTGTGGCTGCTGACGGTGGGCGTGTCGAGCCGTCGGTCGGCCCCCTCCGAGCGAGCGCTGCTGGGCGCGACAGCCTCGGCTGCTCTCGCGCCACGGAGTCAGTCAGTCGACGGCCGGCCGCGCGGTTTCCGGAGATCGCCGACGCAGGCCGCCGCCGCCGGGGCTGGGACGGTGGACCGGCGGCGGCGGCGGCGGCGGCGGCGGAAGAGCAGCGCCCGGGCCGCCGCGAACGCCGACTGGAACGTGGCCGACGCCTGGCAAACAACGCGCGATAGTTTTATTAAAAAGTCCGGGCGCGGTCGGCCTCTTTGTCTTAATTAAACGGGCGCCGCCGCCGGCGAGACACTGTTTGCCCTCGTGTACGGGCGTTTTTAATTTGACGTTCCGCAGTCTTTAGGGATGTCCATAAATTACGACGCGCCTGTTAGGGGAGAATGGAGCCGCGTGGGTTAACCGGGCGGCGATTCGGCTGGAATTAATGAGCCGGTGGGAGGCCGGCAGACACCGCCCGGTCCGCGACGCTGCGGTGTCAGCGGCCCCGTGGCGGCGCCCGGCGGTGGCGGGATCGTCATCGCCGTCATCAAAGTCCGGCTGTGTTTGGTCAGCTCAACCCGACCTGCACGTGCCAGTCGTGATTGATGACTTCGTAAACAAACAGCCGACGCATGAGTCATGGCGTGGGCTGATTTATGACGGGAAATAGTTGATCGTGGCACCCTGTGGGCACGCCGATGTACAGATGGGCAGACGAGACGGCGGAGGGGGACATTGATGGGGGCCGACTGCTCGCCGCTCTTCTCCCCCTCCCCTCAGACCGACCAATAACGAACACTCCTGCGGTGTGGATACCGCTTTAACGGAACCATTGGCCACGTTCGTTTGATATTAATTCCTCTCGCTCAGACAAAAGGGTACGCTGATCAGGGCAGATCTGTCTGCGTTCGATCGGTGCATTTCAAATGCGGCGTGAATAGCCATGTGAACGTGTGTTCAGAGTAACGTTCCGTCCTGGTCCGCTCTTCGTACACCAATTAAAAGCTATTTCCTAGTCATTAGCTGGCATGGTGACGGGGTGCGGGCCTGCGACCACTCGTGACGTCACGTAACAGTTGTGAATGGGACACGACCAAATACACCGCGCGGGAAAATTGAGGGAAATCACTCAACATCCGTAGGCATTTTAAAACAAAGGCGGACCATATGTCTGTGCCTGGTACAGTGAAGCTAACATCTGAAAATTATTTCTGTTTTTTTTTATTAGTGAGCATACAATCTATACAGTTTTATCGCAGACATACTGCATCGGAGGAAGTGAACTTATAGTGGCCTCATGTCGATAGGTTTAAACAGCCGTGACACAATATAGGAACACTCTCTTGGGCGATGACAAAGAAGGAAATGGGTAGATACGGGGGCTCGCCGCTTACTTCCTTTAGCAGGATTGCTGCGCCCGTCTGCATTCCATAGTTCGCACTGATGACAAAGTCGAGTCGCTCAGATTTCTGCCAGAAATCTGAGCGACTCGACATTGTCTCCGGGAGATAATCTTAACACGCGCAGTGGAAGAAAGGTCAACTTTGGACACTTCCTCGGCCCGTACAGGCCCTTCCGTTCGGCTTTTCAGACGGAACGGGAAAAGGCGCGTGGTATCGCGTTGAAATATGGAATATTACAATTTCCATTTGTGTGACGTCTTGGGGGAAGATTTCGGGCTGAGTTCATGTAAAGTCATTGACCTATGACGTCATTTTTTCATTTTTGCCGATCAGATTTCGAGCAGCGGGGGATACTGGTGTAGCGTGAGTGTAAATAGGGGCGCTAAACGCATGAGTTAGCGTATTCTCGGTGAAGATAGCCAACAACGGTACATTTGGTCACTTCCAGCGTTCATTGACCTCTGCAAGATCAAAGGAAGTGAAGCGAGATCATTGACCTTGGATTAAGTTTTTGGCCCAAAGTAAGTTCTATGTCAACTGTTTGCACTAAAGTTATTTGGGTAAAATAAACCCAGTAACATGATTTGGTGGCTGTAAAACAAAATTATATATATATATATATATATATATATATATATACATATCATGTATATATATATCGTATCAATGTACGCCAATATGTTTTTATTAGATTATTTAAATACATGTTTCACACAGATTGACATGTTGCAAAGCAAACCTGGATCAGGTCACAAGCTGGTTGACCTTGGCCTTTGGCGACCCTGGCCTTCACTGACCCTGGCTTTGGTCTTGGTGCATCCATAAGTTGTCCCCGAATGATGCCGGCTGATACTGTTCAAACAGTAATCTTATGTAGAACGCCAGTCCTCTCTCAAAGTTCCCATTTGTCTGCGACAGCCGTTATTTTCGTCTTGTTTGTTTGACATCAAATGCTTCGCACTTCAAAAAATCTGGCGGATTTTCGATTTCTTTACGTCAATCGACGAGTTATTGAACTGTAATAAATATCACTAAGTAGCAGCGACCACTTCTGATCCGCTGTCGAGATTATTGGGAAAAACATGCGGGGGGAGGCACAAAAGTGCCGCTGCCCTCCCAGTGCGGGTGTTAAGTTCTGAGAAATAAGACGAGCATTTATTCCATCATACACTCCAGCGCGAGGCGGGTACCATGTGCAATGCACAATTCATACCGTAAGACCGTGCCAGTACAATATCCTTGTCGACATTGATCGAAATCGGCGAAATCGGCCTCTCGGTATGATGCTAAAAATGAACAAATGCTACAAAAATTGCCCCTTGGTTTGTAACCCTATCAACATAACCCGTGCTGTCCTCTGTTGCACGTGTATGATGCCTCACGATTGGGTGTTCAGTTCCCTTCGAGACGATACCCATTTCGAGTTGCTCTGACCTTGGGTTGTCGATGCACCTTGCTGAAACCATGACTGCTTTGATAGCATACAATAAAGTGACCTGTGTTTTTCCCGCAGTGGATCCCAGGTGTTGGGTTGTACGTGCGCCAGTTAGCTTATATAAGTGTGGATTTTGTTGAAGACTGCAGCCAGTAAGGGATTGCTTACAAAAAAAATGCGTTTGGACGTGTAGGACTTCACTAAAAGATGGATTGCAACCTAACCGCAGGAAAATATCATCATATTTTTGGTGGATATAAGACACAAAAGACCGGTCTACACGATGTAATTTTGGTTGCAAAAACCCCACGGTCTCAATACGATATTGAAGTGGAATCGATAAGAGGTTCGAGAATGGGTGCTTCGTCTTCTTCCGGGCGGCGTGGTGCCCAAACCCTGGTCCGAAGCTTTTGTTCTAACGGTATGAACGAAAGACGGTATACTTACTTAAACCGTGTGCTTGAGTCGATGCAGCCTCGGGATCGCTGGCATCACACCCATTCCTGAAAAACGCTCAGCAGCACCTTTGTCACATTTCCGTCTCTTGCGCGTGGCACGTGCTGCTCTCACTGAAACGTGCCGTGTGCCACGTGATTGCCCGACCAATTCTTTTTCTGAAGTTGGTGCGTCTCAAGGCGATCCGTCCAGTGGTTCCTAAGAAGCCTCGCCGGAACTGAAACGATGTTTGAGGCTGTTTGCTTTTCCCGTTTTACGTGACATGCCTGTGGGTTAAAAATCAGCCTTGAGGCGCGCGACACGCGCCAACGATGGGTTGGCGACGCGTTGACATGACAGAAATCAACGTATTTTCTGTTGGTGCGCGAGACTTTTTGAATGTTGCGTGGCATGTGTCAATCCGTCAGTCCGTTTGGGCCCTGGACCAGAGCAAAGATTCATCGACAGACAGAAAGACAAGACAAAAGGACAGAAAGACAGGTTACTCAAATAGTATATAGATAACCTCCAGTTTGGACGCGGTGTAGAAGTCCTGCAATTGATGTTCCTTGATGAAATTTTGTCAGGTCGCTTGACACCCGAATGTTTACTTGTGGTGGCAACCGGGAGACCCGAACGATGATAAAGTACGTGAATTGCATTACTAGACTCTTGCTTTTAGTACGTAGTTTTTGCTTTTCGCCAACCATGACTACTTTGACATACTCTGTGTCCAAAGTCGCCCATGAACTTAGTACGTAGCTTTTGCACTTGAAAGCATTTGGTCAAACCATAATGACAGCTTGTAAGTGATGGATGTCTAAAGCCGCCCGTAAACTGAGACGAGTCATTGGGGATTTCTTGAAACTATTTACCTGCCTGTGAGACATGTGTCGCAGACCTACTTTATGTCACTTTCCAAGAATATTGTTACGTAAAAAAAGGCACGCAAGTGTTACCTAGCTGGCCACTCGACTCCTTATGTATGTGCGGTCATTTCGGCCAAATGTAACTGCTCAAGTCATTCTTGCAAAAAACCCAATATGTCCCCATTTACGGCGTTGCAGGTGAAGAACGTTGTTAATCTCATTAATGCTGGTGTCCTTCCTGTGTAGCGAATGAAATGGTAGTAGGAATATGTGTTGACGGCCGGCGGTTTGTCTTTCAGCTTCAGTGGCTATCAGTGTGCGGTCCTGTACAGACGCGGAGGTAACGTCGTCGAAATGAAAATGGGTGAGTCATCCGAACACTTGCGAACTACACGAAAGGTATCGAGAAATGTTTGCCTGCCCGTGGCTTTACAACATTACGTTATTGAATTTTGCATTGCAACGTTCTTTTGAATCCCTTGTGAAGGATTTTTTTATCTTTTGAATCAGTTTGAAGGAGGCGTATTCCGTCATGTTCTGTGACACGCGGGGTCGTTTTCCGACGACAGCTGAACCCTGTTTCCGTCAGGGGACGTGACGCACTCGCCAGACACGGCCTGCCAGTACTTTGACGAGAGTCGGTACAACTTCACCACCCTGATCGGTGAGAAACGCGCGCTTGCAGTGTGCGACGTGGGCGCCAGTACAGCTTCAGTTTGGGAATCTCAAGTAAAAGCTCAGGACTACCGCTGGCCCCTGGTAGTGGCCTTACCAGCGATCGCTTCTCACGGGAATGAATTCTCTGGGTGCAATGTCTGATGCGTGTATGGGCTACACTGTTTTTTTCCTCGTAAGCTTTTCAGGATGTGACCGAGGAGATCGCAGTGTGTATACGGTGCTTAAATCTGAAGCTTTTAATTGCAGATATCTGCCGAGTAAGGTACTGTTGCTTTCCGCGCATGTTTAGGCCGTAACGTATTGTCTAACCGCCAGTCGGAGCTGGCCTGTTGATGGTGTTCCATGCAGCCGTATCCGTCCAGATATGCATGGCATTCCACGGATGTCTCGTCACCGAGTTTTTCACTGCTGGTTGGGCGGTTCGGACCATGGTCTCTCGTCTTTTTGCCGTCTCCTTTGCCGTCAGAAGAAACGATTCGTCGTGTTTGTTCCATCTTGCTTCAGCTGCAGCCGTACCACCGTAACTTTTCTCGTTCTATCTTGGGGGGCATTTAATTAACGGAGCTGAAATGAGACAAAAGTGTTTTGTTGGCGTACTCGTGCTGTGAAAATTCCATCCTTCTACGGGACATGGCTTTTCACTCAGCGCGAGACTCTGTGAAAGGACGCTTTGAAGAACGAGAAACCGGAGCGAGACAAGGGAGTGAATGGAGTTAATTGTGGCGTCTGTTTCGCGTGAAGCCTAAAACGGAAGGCAGTGCCCCGCGCACCGAGGTCCTATTCAGACACAAGCAACACGCCGCCGGCGGCGAGGAACCTGCCACAGTGAGCGTGCATCTCCCTGGCGTTGCTGGTGATCCTGGAAGGGCAGAAGATGTAAACCCTCTAATATTCAGGGGTTTTAATATCAGGTTTATTTGAAGCAGTGACTGGTAAAATGGTCTGAAATGCTATGTAGACCACTCCTTTCAAGTAATTTTCAGACCCCTGCAGCCATGCTTCATGTTACGGGCACTTAATAGCCCGGGGGGTTTGACGGTGCGGCCTGCTCCTGGCGCAGCCTCCAACCTGGCCGGCCACCCGTGTCCGTACCTGGGCCGGCACGCAGTGATCGGCGTGAGGCGGGAAGGCCGAGTGGTGCGCGACACCTGCTCCGGCGCCTTCACCACGCTGGTGATGGGCTGCCGCAGCTCGGACACGCTGCAGCTCCGCTCTGAGTGTCGACAGGGCACGCGATCCGCCGGTAAGGGCACGCGATCCGCCGATAAGGGCACGCGATCCGCCGGTAAGGGCACGCGATCCGTCGGTGAAGGGGATATCGGCCTGTGGTGGGGTGATCCGCCGGTCAGGAGCGGGCGTCATCCGGTAAAGTGAGACCCAGTGAGGCGGAAAGGTTCTGGTGAGGGGGGATTCAACGGTGAGGTGGAAGGGCTCTGATGATCCAGCGATCATCTTAAGAGATCCAGCGGCGAGGAGGGGGCTCCAGTGAGAGATCCAGCAGTAAGGTGGGAGGACTCTGATGAGGGGAGATCCAGCGCTGAGGAGGGGGGCTCGAGTGAGGGGAGATCCAGCGGTGAGGTGGGAGGGCTCTGTTGGGTTGAGGGAGTCAGGAAATCCCTTTGGCCTTGGTCTGCTGTGCGTGCGTGCGTGTGAGCGCACCTGTCAGGACTGTGACTGAATTGTTATTTACAGCGGTAGCTGTGACAGTTTTATGTGAAGAGATTTCAGATAGAAGACGGTTTTCGATACACAAGGCCGTACACCAAACGGCTATGTGCTGTTGGCACGCTCTAAAGCTCAGTCAGTCCCCAATACCAGTTCTGAAGCTGTTTGTTTCAGTTGATTGATCCGCTCAGCGTTGCTGGCTCTTTTCCTGTACTAACGTATTATATCAGCGTCACGCAGTATAGGCGAACCTTTTGATAATGGCTTATGGATGTGGTATTGGATGGCTGTACTTTACTGACATTTTTCTCTCGCGCCGTTGTTCAGAGTACCGCTGTCATGGAAACTGGGAAGAGAATGGCACCCATTTCCTGGTGACATCTGCGGTCGGTGAATCGGCAGTATCAGCGAAACGTGTGTGCTTCGTCTCCATGGAAACCGACGAGGGACTGCATTTCTCCACGCTTCAAGAGGCCTGCTACCGGAACATGACTCTTGGTCAAGACGGCTTCCTTGCCTTCAACGTTACCATAGATGGTTTGTATTTTCATTCTTCGTCTACGAAGAGATGACGCCATGGACGAGATTGCTCGTGGTATGTCCATGTGTGGGAAGGTACCTTGATGCTATTTTACATTTTTGTATGTTGCTGTGATTTCTGCCTCATTGTGTAGACTCATTCTGTGTCTTGTTTTGAGTTTTGTTCCGCACATTTGGTGGGTTTGCCCAGTGCATTTTCGTTTATCATTTGGGTGTCACTGCTGCAACAGCAAGTCTGTGCATAAATTTCAAGTGTCGGAAGATTTTAGCGCAACCAAGGCCATGAGTATGTACGCGGACGCTGATGGGGCATCCCAGGTCAGTGCTCTATCAGTTCAAAAGTTGAAACGCTGTCCTTTTAATCCGGCTCCGACTTGGGGTAGCAGTTGATCCCCCACCAGAGGTTTTTCAAGGATTGCGAGAGAACGAACAAACGCAACGCCACGAAGAAGTGTGTATTTTTCGCGTGATCCTTTCTACATCTGGTACCAAAGTTTTGACCTCAGGTCAGTCAGGTCTCTTACCTAGGTCAGGTCAAATGAACCGATGTCGAAAAAAGTTTGGCGCCTTGTATTGTTTCCAGAAAACAAAATATCACAATAAAACTCACAGCAATTGGAGATCTGGACAAGATGCAATAAAACTGCTATCTCATATTTTCCGTAAACTTTTGGAAACTTTTCCATTTTTCAATCCGTGACGTTTTTGGGGGGGGTTGACTGAATTTTTTACAACATTTTTAGTGCGAAATGATTCAGGTATTCAGTGATCGTCATTGCGCAAAATATAAATGGCCCCCTACCATTGACCTGATGTCAGGCCACCAACAACTGCTATGAGCCAAAATCCACGGATGTCGAAATCGGCTATAAATGACTATGACAAATGGAAGATGTCGGAATTGGCTGTCACAGTTGTGAGTGATGCCAAGAATCCCAAAAGGTCCAAAAAATCTTGCATATTTTGGAAATAGACAAGCCTTCGTGAATATAGTTCCGTCAGTTACGGAACTTCATGATTGCTGAACTGTTTCCAAAATCCATAATTGCCGATTTTTTTCGGGAATTAAACACGGAACACGAAAACACGAAAGAGTTGCCGAATTGTTTTCAAAATTGACAGTGGCTTAATTCTTTTCACCAATAAACATGGCAAGCCATAACGCGAACCACTAACAGCAAGAAACACCACTTGGCAAGGCCTGTTTTACCAAAATAGAGGGATGTTAAAATTTGTGCCCGTTAATTCCATCCTGCGTTCGGCACCGGCACCCACGGTGCAGTGGCGCGAAAATCGCTGCCTGATTGAGCGTTTTCGCGTAAATATTTCACAAATCAGAGAAATTACGCGCGCGTCGCCATCTGAGGGCCTTCACCTACTCCTCGGTGTCTTTCTTTAACTTAATTTATCACTGCCCTTGAGATCCAGATCGTTTCTCGGGTTCATGTAGTCCTGTATGAAAAACACAAGCGTAAATGGCTTATACATTAGTCAAATAAGGCCAGTTTCGAACTCTACTTGTCACGAGCTTTCCAACGGTATGCTTAGTTTTACCGCTTAACTAACCCTTCGCGAGTTCAGCATCCCCCCGGTCAGGCGTCCATGGCGCCGACTCCCAATTGAGTGCGAGTTAACCCGACACCGCCTGGCGTGTTTTTATATCCGCGACCGCCTGGGGATTGTCAAAAAAGGCATCCCTTGTGTTCTCAGGATCGTACCGTCGGATCTTAAGCGGTCTGCCATTAATCCATAGCCCAGAGTCTTGCGATTCAGAAAAGGTCATTTGAAACATTGGTCTTACTTTACGAGTCAGCGGTCAATAATGACTCGCAGTCGTTTTGGTCCACGAGGCAAAAAGACGAAAGTAAAACCCTTTGATCATCAGTTTTGCATTACCTGCTTTCCATCCAGTCAAGGATATTCAAGGTCAGGCCAGATAGGCTTGTCTCTTCCTGACAAAGAGCAATAATAGTCTCTGGGATTTTTAATTGCGTCAGGTACAGAACTGAAATGACATCTCGTGATTATGAAATATGCCATGTCTGGATCTTACATCTTATCTTATCGGGTCAGGGTCAAGCCAGGTCAGGACAGAGTCATTTTTCATCTGTTACTGGGAGCAAATTTGCTATTTGCTATTACTGAACGGTCGTCCACAGACAGTGTTGTGTTTTGTTTCGTTTTGACATCAATCTGTGACGTGACCTGGCATGACCCCACATTGCATTTGGTAAACCTTACTAAAGGGCGCATATAGATTTGCTTGTCTACCTCGAACGATGGGGAAGGTCAGCGGCAGCCACCTCTATCATCCACAATATAAATCAGTTCAACTGTCATCGTACATGTGACCTGGTATGGCCTCTAATGTTGACATGTCACGGTTGTACATCATTTTGGGGGCCGTGTCCTATGTAAGTCCAAATAATCCACGCATTATATTTGCGAATGTTATCAGAAAACGAATCATGTTCGCGCCACGGCCCGACTAAGCGAAAACATGCATGCAAGGGTTCGCGTATGATACATACAAGGGTTCGCCATATCTTTATGACCTGACCGAGCATGAAAATACTGGTAATGTCAGAATCTCCAAAATTGATTGATAAACAGATACTGAAAGTTCCGTTAGGCTGGCTCATATGGTTCAGAAGTAATTCAAGAAAAATCGACGGGGTGCCCTGTTTGACACCCCCGGGCGGTGCCGGGTCAAAAACAGGTGTAATGCCATTACAGTTAAATGCAACCCCCTGGGGTTTGCCGGAAGCTAGCTGCTAAAGAATGCTCCAATCGCATTGAAATTTTGCACCGTCACTGACTTTCAAGGCCTTTTGACGTATTTGCTGAAAAGTTCAGGTCAGTGCCTTGATAAGTCACTGAAAAATCTTTTTGCTGCTACGGCCTTAATCTTAGCAGACGTCGCAAGTATAGTAACCCTCGCCCGTATAGGGGGGGTTGATGCAGCCCGCTGAGGTTTTCTGATAATAATTTCTGAACAGTCTGTTTTGTCCATCTGAAACGTATATACCCCTGGGGCATCCTTTCGCATCTTCTGGTGAAAAATTTGCTTCTAAGTTGTCAGAGTGACGAGCTATGACGTCATAACGGGAATAATGCCATCCGTTTTCGCGCGCCGACGCGGCCGGTTGACAACGGTCTCCGTTTTGTCTCACTGTAAGACGGTTTCTGTGCACAAGCACAATAAAATAGATATATCAGTTGACTCCAAAGTGTATATTCTATGAGGTTTTACATAGGTTTCGTAGGCTTATGCTCACTACCAGCATTATCGATGGTGTAAATTGAGGTCATCAGCTAAGGTGGAAATACATGATCTACGGCGGAAATTTCTGCTTACCGAGATCATTCATGTGTCTGTGAGAGGAGTGGTTTGCGGTGGGTACCTGTCGGTCAGTCGATACTGGGACATCCGTACATATTTTATCGTATTAGCTGTTAACCAGTTCATTTAACTTGTTGGCTGGTTTGCGATGTTTCAAATGCGACTTTGTTCGCTCGCGAATGGAAGAGTCGTGACAGGCCTCTGGACTTGTTCTGACCAGCAGGAGACTGCAGAGCGGAGGCGTCCACTACGTTACCATTTGCTCTTGGGAAAATGATAATCGCGAAACAACCGATATATTAGGATTGTCTGAGGTGTAAGGAATGGAGTGATTAAATTTTGTGCGGTTTATCTTTCATTTCATCAAGAGGAGGTACAATGCAGCGAACGCCTGATTTTTGCTCTGATGGGCGGAGCGGCGTCGGCCGCAGACTGATGGGTTCAGAATACCACTTCATGCCTAGAATTAGATTTTATGCTGGATGTCAGCTCTAAAAACGCTTTTTAGGCATCTAGGTTACGATTTTTAGCTAACGCATTATAGGTGGCCTTTCACCTATAACGCGAGGTCATTCTAGGTCACTGGCTTCAGATAACTTTCGATGACCTAAGACGACTTTCATATGTTATTTGATAATAGTGCTAATGAGATGCTACCTTTGACTTCAACGTCTAACAGTATCAACAGAAATGTTTCTGCAACCCCAAGAACGCATTTGAGCGGACGACCCTGCTTGGCAAGGATTGACCTAGCATGACCTGGGTCGGACTCCATGGGTAGAATACGATCATATGGAGTACATTTAGACTCACGATTGATGAACACTATGATATTCGTTTCGTTTCATCATCATTTATCCTTTGGCGTTCACTTGCTCTTAAACTCGAAAAACGACCGCTTTCTGACAATTTTTGACTTTTGACCCGGCTTGGAAGGTCATCCGTTGACATGAGACCTCAGAAAGAGACAATAGTCGGGCGTCGTACCAACCCCCCTCCCCCTCTTCCCTGCGTCCGCGTTACGTAGAAGGCCCTGTTCGGGCGAGAGTTAAGAACCTCAGTCTAACCCGACCTCATGCACGGGTGTCGACCATTGTGTCAGTGACCTCCATACTTGTGTTTTTATTTGGTTGAAGTCATCTTGAATAAAAATCATGAATTAAGGCCTTTGAACTTCGGGACTTTGGACTGTCCTCGGATGTTGCTAATTATTTGGAAACACTGATGTGCATAAAACCAGCGGTTCCAGTCCTTGAGTCATGACCAGACGTTGCTCTGGGCCCCTTAAAAACGCCTTAGAGGTTACGTCCCGTAGGATCCAATTACAAACGAGCATCCACTGACATGACCTTTTGAGGTCACCTATAAGATCACTGAAAAGGAAAAGGAAAAGGTCAAATTGGGTATCATCGTGTGGCCAAATCACCAAGCTGTACGTTCGTTTTTGTGAAGCCGCGCTCTGACGAGGTTTGTAACGCGCGGGTGGGTCGTACGAACCCTTTGCCCTGGAGTGTCAAAGGTGGCCACATGTTGAATACTGGCAGAGGTTTAGGTATGACGTGAACAAATTGTGGTCGTTTTCAGACGGGTGTAATTCTTAGTTCATTTAAAAGATGTTTGTATAAACAGAGAAAATAGTCGGTCCAGGCAAGATTGGAAGTCAGACAGCCTTCTTTTTCAATGTCCCTGGTAAGTTCGGCCTGTCTCAGCAAACTGAAGGTGTTCTCGTACACCCAAGGCCATGGTCGGGGTTGCTGGATGCAATGCAACAGTACACGCTTACCGAGATCATTCCTGTGTCTCTGTGAGAGCAGAAGTTTGCTGTGGGCATCTTTTGGTGAGTCGATACCAGGGCATCCGTACATAATCTTTTATCTTATTAGCTGTTAACCAGTTCATTTAGCTTGTGGCTGGTTTGCGATGTTTCAAATGCGACTTGGTTCGCTCGCGAATGGAATGAGCCGTGACAGGTCCTCTGGACCTGTTCTGACCAGCAGGAGACTGCAGGGCGGAGGCGTCCACTACCCGCTCCACGAGTGCTCAGCTGACAACCGGCGGCGTCAGCTGGCTGCTCTGCTGCTGCCTGCTGTGGCTCTGCCGGTGATGCGTCGTCGGCGACAGCGGCCTCTGCTCAATCGAGCGCAACTGACACCACTAGCGTCATCTGTCGACAGAAAGTGGCGACCCCGGCTGTGTACCGTGAGCCGCGTCCGCTGAGGACGAGGCCGCGCTCCGAGCGAGTGCGCAGTAGAGTTTATCCGAGACACCGAGGGTGGTGTGCTGTACTTAGCTAGGCCAGTGATTTGAAGCTGCGTACCGGCGGACACGACCTGCTGCAATTCAGGCAGCCGATGGCGTCGGGCATCACGGCTCTGATATTTTTTCCGACGCCAACGGGTCGCCGCTGTAGGATGATTGTGATACCGTGCGGTTGCTGTGATGACGCCGCTGGCGGGAATGGCGAGAGGCCGTCCTCGAATGCTTTGTGTGCCGGGTCTCGCGGGCTCTGGACGGCCGGGTTGTGCCTTCAGCCGGACAGGCCTCTGCCGTTTGCCACCGATCGGCCTGCTTTTGTCGCGAAGATCTCGCTCGGCACGTGCTGCCCTAAGGTCACCTATGTCTAAGTCGTGCATATGTACAAAGGAGAGCCATCTGCAAGTGGTCCTGCAGGAGATGCGAAACGATAGAGGCTTTTACTCGCTTTCAATGCTCGATTGTTCACTCAGGCTCATGACTTAGGAACATGTTATTTTGAGTGCGGCGTCGTTTACCTTGTCAGGTAGTCAAATACGGCGCCTTTGATTCGGCATTTTTACTTGCTGGCGTCATTTGAGCTTACGTCGACCCTTTTCTGTCTTCGAACCATGCAGATATGTGTGGTGCACGTCTTTGTTAAAGATGGCATCGCCCTTTTCTGTGGTCATTAGCACAAGCATTTAGTAATCGAGTGTTCTACATTTGAGAGGGTTTTGTTTAACGGCATCGAACATGCTATTTTTATGGTGCATCGATACCGCTCTTTCTTCACCTGTTTATTATAGGCCACGTATAACAGCCATTGCGGTGTTTTCATTCTTAATCACATTCATTGAGCCACAGCTTTGAATACATGTATCGAACCAATTAAAAAGTTTCTGAGATTAAGTACTGAGTGATCGACCAAGACCTTACACTCATTTCTTCTTGCTACTGTGTTGTCAGTCTTGATCTAGTTACTAAAATAATTACGCATCAAAGTTCAGAAAACATGTCGGCTTTTGGTGTGGGCCGGATTAATTGTGGTACGTCGGCATAAATGCGGTTCACCCTGTCCAGTACCGGAACTGATAATGCACCGGAAATGTTTTTGGAGGTAGAGGTTACAGTACCGGTAGAGGTTTCCGTAAGTTGCCCTGTAATGATTGTTCCGATAGTTCTGAAGTTTGCAGAGCTGAATACAATCGTTTCCGCACGCTCCGCATATTTAAGATCAATCAACAGGTTTTTGACCTACGATCCCTTCTCGGGATCTTGTCATAAGAAATAAATCACAGTACCTCTACGGTGTTAGAAAACAGACATTTTAGGTGTTTGTGGCACTTGTCTTGCTCATGCATGATGGTAATAATAAAGGGGTATCATTCGTGGTGCCAATGACCTCCGCACGCAGATATTGATTCGAACCTAAGTCACATTGAATGCAGAATCGTGAATTGAGGTCACTGCCTTCTTAACATATGTAGCCCTCTGAGGAATGATGGACATAGTGTAATAATAGTAGTAGTCTACAATCGTTACCAGAAGTAATTTTGGATCCCTTAAAAGCCCCCTACGGCCCATGTCCCATAGGTGATAGGACAAAAACCAGATCCCACTGGCATTGTCTCATTGGAAACCATCCTTAGGGTCACCATGTTACCTAATTAATCCAAAATGGGTATCGGCATCAAAAGTTGGATGTCATATAACATAAGTATTTAATCCAAAATGGATGTCATAAATAGTTTACTCACGGCGACCAAACGCTAAATCAAAGTGGACATCGGTATAATGCTAAATCCTTCGTTGTGCATACCTGGCAAAATCTGGACGTACATTTGTTTCCGTGCGTCAGCGTTCACTCCAGGGACTCAGCTGGCTCATATCAGAACCGGATGCAGCCGAAACCAAAACAGGCCCCCGGGGTTCAGACAGCGGAAAACGGGACCGGCATGCAGTTGAAACTGGAACAGTCGGCCGAAACGAAAACAGCACAGCGAAGAACGTTTTGGTCTGAACATGAGCGGGCGTGGACGCATTTGTCACGTACATCCACGGCAGGAAGATTCTTGTGTCCTTGCTGTGACGTTCGCAGCGCTGACGCCCGGTTAAGTCCAGCAGAATCCCTCAGGGCAGACAGAGGTGCTCACCAGTCGCTGGCCGCGACAGAGGTCAGAGAGCTGTCCTCTGTGGCCGGACGTGGAGACGGAGAGGTCGCGATTTCGACGCCGGTCCGAGACGCACCGCCGCACAGCGGAACCTTACGTCCAGAGCCGGGCCGAAATCAGCACGTTCCGGGCGCCGATAGGCGTCGTCTCCGGCGCGACTTTCGGCGGCTGTCCTCGGCTGATGGCCGCGGCCGTGCGGAGGGCCGCCGTATGCCGCTATCTGCGGATACATTATCACCGCTCTTATTCGCGCTCCTCACATTCGGGTAAAATATTGCCGCCCTAGGCGGAGGGGACCGCTGACGACGGGCGCCCACTTATTGGGCTGCGGACAAATTGAGAGTTTTTATGCGAATCGGGCCACGAAACGGGCCCATTGGAGCATTTTTACGACCAGCTGCAGCCATTCAGGGGTAGGAACGGACTGTGTCTCCCAGGCGTATATTGGATTCCGGACTTCTGAGAGTCGTTGTGCCTTTGTTCGACAGATTATTGGTGATGTCCTCTTTGTTGGGACCATCAGAATTAGAAGAGAAGAGTCCTCCCTATTTCTGACCGTCCAAATCCGACGACTGGCGACAGGCAGCATTGGCCCCCAGATTACAGAGTCATTTTTAGCAGATTTAGCATGACAGCTTCTTGCTAATTAGCCCATCAGTGCTGGCAGTAGATTTAGTCCGCCAGATTCACTGATTTCACTTGTGTGGGCTCCATCTGGGCCATTGAGTTAAAAGTGCTCTATTTCTTTTTATATGCCGTTAAGGTATTAACCTGCCGCCGACTGAGGGGGTGTTTTGCATTCCCCCTGGGGTATTTTTAGACACCTCCTAGACGAATAAAGTGGCGTCCTGGAAATTTCAGTACCTTTTTTAAACCAACTGCGCACATGGTGACGAAAATTTGGAAACGTGCTCATTATTGGTTACGTCTTTATCCGCCATATTGTCGGTGCTTGTACAATGTATGGTGACTGTGGCTTGCATTGCACATCAGCATGACCTGAGAGTTCAATGTGGCGGCGCTCTTTGACTTTTTCTGATCACATCCTAGGTCATCCTAGGTCAGATATGTATTTCCTGGTCCAATGGGAACACATTGTAGAAAAAGAATTGAACTGACTGATTTCAGGGTTGTTTTGTGACTTCAAGGTTCTTTTGTGCCCAAGGCTCTTGAAAAGTGTCTTTGGAATCTCCGTATCAAATAGATCAGGAAACGTGTTGCATGACACAGTATGACGGAAGTCAAATTTTGCCCATCTTGACCTTGAACTTTTATCGCCTTGGATCAGGTGCCAAGTGGAGTATGAGATTAAGCTGCCAGGAACGTATTTTCATGCGAGGTTCAGTCCCGGTCTGCTTTTCATTGTGATTAGGCGACTCTGGGGAAAATAGTTCGTTTTTCATGTTTAACCTGACCTGTGACGTCAGCACTGACCCAAAAGTAAAAATATGTACATGTTACAGGACCGCAAGATTCGGCGCTATCGATTGTCGATTGAATCAGCCGAACCGGACTATTAATTATTGAGACAGACAGGGGAGGAGCGTTAAACGCAACACCCCGTCGATGGAAGGTGGCGAAATACCCCAGTCAATGCCGGATTAAATAGCATACCGTATGCATGTGGTACTTCTAGTGCTAAGACCCAGAAAGGAAACATTTGATGAGTTATCTTTATTTTGATAAACTATCAAAAATGCTAACGTTTACGAAGACCAGACGCGTGCCGGACAAAAAACGAGAATGAGCGTCAACTTCAAGTAAGAAAAGCGCGTTTAATCTAAGCAGACAAGGGGCAGGTTTTCTGAAGTACATCTGAGAGCTTAAGAACTTAAGGAAAAACGCCTAGCAGAAGTCCGGAGCCCAGATCAGCTAGCTTCATCAAGAAGCCTTTGATTCCTAGATTCCGACTACATAGCGGGATGCGCAGTTGCAGTTTATGTTTGTAAAACTTCCGTTTCCAGCTCCTGGTGATTGTTGAAAACGTTGTTTTCCCCAATTTGATACGATGAGACACATGCGTATGACACGAAGCCATCTGTATGAGGAAAATGCTGCAAACTCTCCCTTTCCAATTCTAGGTATTCGAACCACTCACCTGCACCATTCTGACTACCTTGTTATCCAGTTTAACCAAAAGGCTACGACGGTAGTGCGGTCGCCGTGGGTCAACGACCGAATTCGTGGCAATCACAATCACACAGTCACAATCGCAAAATCACAGGGCAGGTCTTCTCGGCGATCCACAGCCATTCGACCATGCGCCGCAGCATCCAAGTTCAGCTGAACTTGCACTTGGAGAAATCCATCTACAGGCGCTGCTGCATGAGCCCATATAACCAGATATTAGTAAGGCCTTTTAGAATACTGATATTGGTGAATACCAGCAGAGCTCCAAAGGTCTCGAAACGTTATCGCGACTTCATCAAGATACTCGTGGTTCTTTCAGAAATTCTTTTGCAATAAGCAACTGAAATCTTTATTAAGAATACTATAGGACTTAACGAATTTCATCACGTCATCCATACACTTACGCCACAATTTTAACGAAAGCAGATGGCCCGCAAGAGATCTAAGATTAAAAGAACCTAGGGAAACGCTGTACAAAAGTACGAAACCTTAAACAGCCAGTTTCATAAAAAAATCTTTAATTCTTAGATTACGATGATGCAGCTGAATGTTGCGGAGGGCAAGCGAGCCGAGTCTTCATTATCAAACATATATCTCAAAGCTTGCGAAATCACTTCTACCGTCTCCACGGCACAGACTTCCATAACCTCACCTATATTGCCCTGTCACCCCTGCACAGCCATTGCCTGTCCTTGTAAAGTGGGCAAAGCCTTGTGCGAGTCTGTCCCAGCGCCACCCACGTATATATTTGTGCAAATGCTATTGCGGTCTCTTCCTGTGTCATACTCGTACACTACCTATAACTATAAAATACTATATTTCCTAAATCTAGAGTAAGAAACGTATAAATAGGCGGCAGATCGATCGGTCTTGGGTGAAATGCTACGAGCCACACGACGATTCGAATCACTCACACCACGGCTCCCGGCTCCTTTGTCGTCCGATTTAACCAAAGCGCCACAGCGATGACACGACAGAAAGAGAGAACGTTTGCTCTAATTCATGGTATAAATGATCAAGGCGATTAAGACAAAGGAAGCGTTTCTATGTTAACCCTATTCCCGGAGGGCTAGACGGTATGGTCCATTCCCAGCAGGGGCGGATTCGGCCCCCCATCTGAAATCTCGAGAACTACACATCCGATTTCAGTGCAACAAAGGACAATCGATTTGCCATGACGTTAACTTCATTTTTGTAGAAAGCAGGTTCCAAAATTTCAAAAGAAGTTGATACAGGGGAAAAAAAGTCAAAATGGAGGGCATTTTTGGACTTCTTATAACTCTGTTGTTTTTGGACCGATTTTCATGGAACTGGCATGAATGGAGAGATTATGAATGGATCTTTTACCATTGTCCATACCTCCGAAATTTCGCGAAAATATATAGGCGTTCACAGGGTTTCAAAAATAGGGAATTAGTTTTTTAAAAACTGAATTTAAAAGAAAGCTAAAAACACCTTCATAGCTTCTACTAGTCATGTTATAATGAAGAAGTACAAATCGCATTACAGTATTTCATTATTAATCATATTACATTGTTAGCATAGGCGGCGCCAGGGACATGAAAAAGGGGAACTGTCTGGTCATATGTTCTTCAACCAGCTTACGACCTTTGACCTTAAATGACCCCCAGCGACCTTAGATTTATGTGCAATGATCTTGTGTGCATTTCATGTTCTTTGGAAACGCTTCCAATCATTTGAATTCACTCTATTTCTAAAATTCCATTTTACGGCTGTTGTGATATTGGTGATCGCACGGACATTTTAGGTCATAGCTCCATGACCCGACCTGTCGTCAAGCTGAGACTTGGTACACAAGTAGAGGGCACACTCCTACGTCATATATATTTCGGGTTTGGCATATGAAAAATAGCACCAAAATTATTATTATGAAACCAAATTTTGACTTTTGACCTTGACCTGACCTTGTAAAGTGACCTCACATACACCAAATTGTATTCGCAGTTTGCCGAAGTATTTACCTTTGCATTCATATAACGTTCTAAGCTCTATCTTAAAAACACTACTTTTGGAAGACATTTTCCTCTTACCCTCAATAAGGCCAAAAATGTCCTGAGGTGCTTCCCAAAAACGTCGCCTGGCTCCGTCCCTGAGCAAAATAGAATTGGGAAATTTTGTTACAGTACGTAGAAGGAATAGCTAGGAAAACTCACCAAGTTTCGTGGAGCTGCATTAAAAATCCTGGAATTGGCAAGCAAAAAACCCGACGGGGAGGATTCAGCCCCGTCGTGCTGGGAATAGGGTTAAGAGGACACTTTCGTGGCAAAACGGACAGATTTACCGCCTATTACCATGCCGTTCATACTTTTGCGCTGCAAGCTTAGTGACAGCCGTTGACTTAATGAAAATCATAGAAAGTACGAACCTAGGAAAACACGCCTTGCAAAAGCCTGAACAATCAGTTTCATAAAGGTCATTGGATTCCCGATTGCTTCGTCGTGGTTTGCAGTCGTAGCTCCAGTACCTGACGTGACCTCACGTTGAATTTTGTGAACTGTGAACTTTGCTATGAAGCGCACATAGATTTCCTTTTCTGACTGGAACGATGGGGAAAGCCAGCGGCAACAACTTCTATTAACCACAATGCAAATCAATCCAATTGTCATCATGCATGTGACCTAGCATGACCTCTAATGTTGTCATGTCACTATTGCATATCCTTTTAGACATCATTTCCTATGTAAACTCAAATAATCCATACATTAGAATCGCAATTATGAAAAAACGAAGCATGTTCGCACCACCGTCTGAGCAGGCAACAGCAAACATGCAAGGGTTCTTTTATGATGTCATACCTCCATGACCTGACCTAGCATGAAAATGATTTTGATGTCAAAATATGTAGAATTGATTGCTGAAGAGGTAGTGAAAATTCGGTTGGGCTGACTTTAACGGTTCAAAAATTTATTCAGGAAAAACCGATCGGGGAGCTTTATTTGACACCCCGAGGCGGTGCCGGTTTAACAATGGAACGCAATTTGTTCTTCATAAGAATAACATGGTCAGTAAAAGCCGAAAAAATACTTTTAATATTTATGTTTATTCCTTTCTTAAAAATAGTCCTTCTTCCGTTTACCAAAGCCCTGTGAACGCTTATGAATATTCTCAAAATTCTAAACTTATGAGCCAATAATTAATTGGCTTATACGATTATTCCTCGATTCTTGCAATTTGCATTAGAACTGGTAAAAAGTCCTCGGGGTTATAACAAGTTAAGAATTACCCCGTTTCTGACTTCCCTTCCCCCCCTCTCCTGTATTCATCCCTTTAAAGATGTTCAGAGCTTCTATTTATAAAATTGTAGTTTACGTCATAGTGTATCGGCTGTCTTTGTTGTGATGGAATCATACCGGTAGTTCCCGAGATCTCGTGGAGGAGACGAAGAAGTCCCGGCTCCTACACGGGAATGCGACCTAGCGATGGGTACGACAATAGGCTTAAACACGCAAGACTGCCATTTGCGTTATTTTCCTCGTCGCTCGCACAAGTCTTGTGCCTTCTGATCATCCCGCTTTTGAAAGCTTTTCCTCCACACTTTTGGTCCCTACTATTGGAGAAAGCCTTCCGACATCTCAGTCTGCAAAAAGAGTTTCCGGCTAGGAAGTGGGAGTGTGCAAAAACGGGAGGTGTTGCGGAAGTAACAGACACGCTCTGATAATCTTCCGACGAGGAAAGGATTTTCTCGGCAATTTTAAGCTCAAAAGCCGGCTCCTCTCGTCATTCAGCTCTCCACGTCGTGCTTCGTCTGCCGCAGGATCTCAAGCTTTTAGAGGAACCGTTTCTTTCAGTCCCGCCCCAACCGTGACCTGTGAGATTAAGGTTGGAGTCGCTAGTCCCTCTTCTTCCGTGTACTGAATATCACTCGTTTTACAAGGAAGTTCTTAGACAAATCAAGATTTCTTTCCACTTTCAGTTGGTTTACACCAACTGTGCCAATCACTTTCCAACCACACCAACTTTCAGTTGGTTCAGCTTATTTCTTTATCATTTACCCCGAGCGTTCAACGTGAACAACGCTGGGATTATGAGCCGTATTATGTGAGTCCTGATGCTGCCACTCAAGTGGAACCAAATATTAAATAGTATCTTTCAAGAATCCAATCCAGATGATGCTGACGAGGTATGTTCCAATCCAGACATGTTGCTGACGAGGTCTGTTCTAATCCAGATGGTGCTGACGAGGTCTGTTCTAATCCAGATGATGCTGACGAGTTTTGTTCCAGTCCAGATGGCGCTGACGGGGTCTGTTACGATTTGTCAAGACCATGACTTCACCCCATCGTGGTCCGGTAGACCGTTCTCTTTCGGATCCAGTGAAGTCTGGTGAGCATCGGACTTCGGCGCGTGTCACACCTCGCATGTAAGTCAAGCGTGTTACACCGGGACCGTGGAGACCACCAGTCCAGCCGGCTACAGGAATTGGCTGATTATGTATATTAAGGATGTATTCATACAGTCCATACTGATGATACTTTTCGTTCATTCAACAAAAAAAAAACAAAGAACATGCCGGAAACACAATTCTTGGACCTAACTTTGTGGTTAAGACATTGTGTTATAAATCGGCATTATTTTTATCCGTTATCAGTGACCAATAATATTGTGCATTTGAAGAATAAGAGATAACGATAAGGATAAATTTCAACTATGATCAGCTTTTTAGAAATGGATTGGATTGGTCCGAACAACATCACTGGTCATTTTTTTCACCATTTCCATTTCTGAAAATATCTGGAATACCAGAAAACGCGAATGGTAAAAAACTGCATTCTGACATCAAACTCATTAGCCCGGCCCGTCATGGTACTTTTTCCCGAGCACGACGCCGTGGGGGAGGTAATCTGACCCCATACTAAAATTCGAATCATTGGTGATTGATGAATGGCAGTGGTACCATTCAGTACCCTTGTTACTGGTCTTTCTAAAACCACACTATTTGACCTACTTTGCTCGTTACATTTTCGGCTAGGTCAGGTTAAATGGAGGTATGTTAGGTCATATGCTATGTAGCTTTAGCGACCGTCATTTTTGTCCTTTTGGTAGCCTTGGGTGTCTAAAACTCGAACATGGTTCAGATATTTTCGTCATAGGTGTGTGATGCGATGCTCAGTGAGACACCCAAAAGTCATCCGAGGTCATGTCAGGTAAAAGGCTGTCACTGGAGACTATGTGCGTTTCGCGGTGCGGCTGTGACCACAGAACGTTAATATTTCAGCAAAAAAATTGGCATCGCTGGTCATTTTTGGAAAGGTGAGCTGTGAGCTAAACAGACGTAAGTAAAATCGTTCAATAGATATTCAATAAGCAAATCTAACTGAGGGGGAGGGGACATTGGCGGCCCCATGACGGGGCAGATCAATAATGGCACAATAGGGGTTTTCTGCTCAGGAACATTTATTGACATGCTCATTCTCGTGTCGCCACGCAACAATTGATAATGGGGCACAAGGGCAAAATTCGCAGGAAATCGCTTTAAAGCAAAACATTGCTTTAAAGCATCGTGCGTGTAGTTTTAAGCAGACAGACATACATGCATGTAATATATAACTGATTACAATCTACATTGTAGTTCTGTGACTTAACGATATCACTCGAAAACATTTATTTAAGGCGGAACAATCCCTAATGTTTTTGTAGACACCGATAGAACTTCAAGTAAAGTGTAATTTAAGCAACCGTCGGATCCAAAGGGATTTTCTTTTTTTCAACATCATTTGATCCAATATTCCAGTCATTCACTGCTGACCAGAAAAAATATGTTTTACTTAATATTTCTGAGCGTTTACCTCAGGAAGGTTTTTCGAAAGACATATAGTGTCATAGTAATATTTGCCATAAAAAATATAGTGTCATAGTAATATCTGATGAGCAACGTTCTTGGGACGCTTTATGTTGTTGGACCCAGGATAATTTAAACAACTGAGCTATAATGCAATACCCTGTTCTTTCTAATTTTTACAGCAAACTGGTTCGGGGCTTGTTCCACCGCCTTGCTTTTGCTACTGCGAAGTATTTCAGAATTCTCCCTTCCAGTTTCATTTGCCCAGTTTCCATTAGTCTTCCCATACTTTTTTAGTACCGTTGGAAGTAGTGGCAAATGACTCATTCCTGACTAACGCTGCCGAATGTGATCGCTGGCCTCGGGGATTCCCCTGGACATATGACCGCCCGTCTCAGGGAGTCCCCGGATATGTGACCGTCGGCCGCCGCGGCCGACCGGTGCATTCGCGGATGATGCCGGCGCAGCGGAACCACCCACCGCGGCTGGACAGTTCCGGCCCACCACCGCCCGGCATGGCTGTCCGGTCGGGTTTTGTCGATAGGAGGATCCCTGCCGCGCCTTCTCGAGGACGTGGCCGTCTCAGCAGGGTTCTGGAAAGGCCATCCGAAGAGCGACACCACAGCCAAGCATAGAGAGCCCGGGAGGAAATGTTCCAGGAGGCACGTATACAAGACGAGATAGAATGGAGAACGCGTGGATTGATGGAGTAGGAGAAGTGAGATGTAGGTGGGATAAATCAGGTATGAGTAGGTAGAAATGGCATCTAGGAAATGGACATGGTGGGGAGACTGCAGTAGGAGTCGACAGTGTAGTAAGAAACAGAGGGTAGTTAATATTGCATATAAGTAATTCATTGCAAGAAATGGCATGCGATAGCGATGTAAAATGGCAAAATGTTCCGGAGATAAGTAGCAGGTAACAGGAGAAATTTAGAGGCGGTGCTGGGACCTTGAAAATGAATAAACAAGTCATTAGCTTTTCAGGAGTTACACCCCTCCGCTTAAATAGCATCTCATTGTTTTGTTGCTTCTCTAAACACCCTGCATGACATGTCGCCGCCAACTTTTTACATGTTTCACTTGTATTTTTCTTTACCACACCGTTCCACAGATTCCGATAAACATTGGTCACATAAAACTGGCGCTAATGTGCTCACCAGCCATGCACCATACAAGACCGTCCACCAAATGCCCTTACTAAAATACTCACTTATTGGCACATCCTGAAGTGCGCAGACTGATGACAATATCTCTAACCTGCCGGTCAATTTACTTGCAACGTGCTTCCACGAAAGGGGGTAGTTTTGTCTCTGCCGTGCAGAATTCGACCAGACCAACTACCGTTCACTGGCTTATCCCATTCAAGGACTCGGTTACTCTGTGTTCATTTTCTGTTGTCAGGAAGCCGTCAGAAGCCGTCAAAAGCTCTTGCATCCATGAATTTCACCAATCCGCGAGGACTTCTGAGCGGGATTAAATTGTTTACGTGTGCCATCTTTGTCATAGCCTTCTTTTGTCCCTTTCGCTGTTGCTGGTTAGTGTCTCTAGACCTCTCCGGGTAATGATTAGTCGACTAACCGCAACTAATTTGGTTTTTTAAATAAGAAATATTTGAGCACTTCAGTCTACACCACTTTATATACCACTAAACGTATAAAGGTTTCCTCTGTTAAGACAATACCTTCACAACATATTACAGCAGTTATTGGCTCGTACGAGTAAACGCCTTAGCGTGAAATTTATTGCAAACTAAACACTTTGCAGCATGGAGCAAGCTGGCAGCCTCGTTGTTTTTGTAGTCGACGAGGTAAATGGGATGGAAAAATGTTTTTTTCTCTGGTGATATTATTTCCAAATCGAAAAAGAAGTGCATAAGACCTATTCCAAGAAATTCATTCCAGAACGGGTTTTGTATCGCTGTTGTCTCACCTTATCCTCTGCTGAAACTGTTCGTCAAAGAAGAACAGTCATTCAACGCGTAAACAATGTTGATATCGTGTACACCTGAAAGCCTCCCCTGGAGAAGTTACGAAAAGCCAAGCAATACCGGGATTAAGTACAGAGTAATTTACAAGATAACAGGAGTAGGTGCTGATATATTATGTGATAGGACTGATGCGTGCGTGCGTAAAAAATGATAAGGGTATCATAAAGGGTTCCAAAGAGTGTGTGTGTCTGTGTGTTTGGGAGGTATGTTGTATCATTAAGTATGCATATAGTTGTAAATATAGTCTTACAATCGACAGGTATCATACTCATCTTTTTTAGAAATTAAAAAGCGAGTCACCTATAAAAAATGCAAGTTGTGTCAGGTTCAAACTTTACTTTTGATAAAATGCAGCTGCAGACTTATTCTGGGTGGGAATTATGCAGGGCAGGCGCAAATCTTAATGCCTGGTTTGCAGGGCAGGGTACGCTTCCAGACTTTCCAAAAAGCAGCTGTAAAAAGGAGTTAAGTTGTGATTCTAGGACTTCATTGCTTAGCCGGCTGATCCTTTTTGCATTGTGAGTTATGTCCTGTGGCTGTGTGGATTCTGACGGCTGTGTGACATGCTATTTACCACAGCTTTTCAAACAACGTAAAATATGGGTACAATATTTGTGACCGATCATTGACGGGTAGCGGGTGGGTAAAGGTAGAAAATTCCCAGCGGTGAAGGCCTGTATTAGCAAGTCATCCGCTCGCCATCTCGCAAACAGATTAATGCCATCACCGGCAATAAATGCCATTTTAATCCCTCATCAGCGTCACGGTCTTTCACAAAACCTTACAAGTTCTGTGCCACTCTCCTCCGTATGCTTGCCGTCACAGTTAAAATAATCAGATTAGCTTGCTGGCTGGTGAGTTGGCAAAACGCTTTCTACCCTGGCTCGAACCGAGATCTGTGTGCCAACGATCATCAGTATCTGGAGGAGGTGGAACACCGTGGACAGGCCGGGTTACCTGATCGACCAAAGGCGGCGGCGGCGGTGGCATTTCTGCTGCATCACGCTGATCACCGGGCAAGAAGGCACGGTCAGAAAGGCCTCCACGGCACATCCCGAGAACATGGTCCCCGCGATGTTGGGTGATGCAGATCAGGGCCGATTCGGTCAGCTTTATCAGCTCCACCGTCAGCGCAGTCGTCTGGGCTGGATGTGACGAAGATTCAAAGCGCCTTAGATGAACCTCTAACCGCAGAAACGCACCGAGCTGGTCGACGTCAGGTGCGCCACCGAGGAAGGCAACGTCAGGCCTCCCTCTGTAGAGCTGATGGACGATTCTGAGCTCGATAAGCGCCTGGAAGTAACGCTGAAGATCGGCGTGCCCTGTCACACGCAGCGGAGCGCGCGGTGAAGCTGGCGACCAGGGCAGCCGCCGCCGTCACTGGTCCTGACCGCCAGGATGGCCACATTCCAAACAAGAGAGCGTTCCGGCAGCGCTGGCCCAGCCAGGCCACCCAGACCGGCTGCCGCCGCCAGCACCAGTGCAGCTGTTACCCACACTGCCGTTACGGCCGTTGCTGTAACTGCTGTGGGTACCATCTGCGGTTGCCGTCTCTGCAACCGCCACTGCCACTGTCAATGTCATCCTTGCCGCCGCCACCGCCGCCACCGCCGCCACCGCTGCAGCCACTGGCACCACCATCACCACTATCTCTGCCGCATCCGTTATTGCCCTAACAGTTTGAAAAAAATGGCATTTGAAACAAATGCTGTATTATACATCGGCTTAAAGTAGTTTGTTAAACGATATCATTAGCATTGCCCCTCTAGTCACTTGTGAATGTAAAGTCCATTTTCACACATAGGTATTCCAGCAACACTGCACGGACACAGCAATGGACAATGGATGCAGCGCAAACTCACATTCAAGGGTGAATTAACTGTAAGAGTCGTTAGCTGCGTCACATCTTATTTATGTGATTACGGTTGTGCAAATCCCGAAGAGACAGCTGTGCAAATCCCCATGACACAACTCAGAGCCACCTGATGAAGCTGCTGTGGAGAGCAAGGTAACTAGACCTACAGGTACACCAGTATGACAACCTAGTTAAACGCAGGCCATGGAAAAAAAGACTACATATTCCGGAATACCAGATTTTGGTAATCCTTCTAATAGTATATATCTTGATCCATTTACTGCGCACTGAAGACAATCGGAAATAAAGCAAAAAGCGTACAATTTTTCTCAGACGAATGACTGACGTCCATCTAAACAGAAGACTTGACTCAAAACACGGACATCTGAACACAAGAAGTTGTGCGTTTTAATTCACAACAATCAAATACATTAATCTGTGCGACGATGACCGACTGACGCCTGGCGAGCCACAAGACTCCGGTCACTTGACCCCAAGGGTCTGTGCGTCCTAACTCGCGATCAGTTAAGTTATTTGTATGGGATGCAAGTTACACGTAGGCGTCCCTTGCATGCCTTAGCTGTTGCTTTCTGAAGCTGCTGAATCCATCTGTGAAGATTCTGTTTTGTTTTGTTGATGTGACCAGATGTTTTTGGCAGTTTCCATCATCCCATTGGTTTTATTTTGCTGTTTCTTTTGCGCTTGTATTAGTGTTTGCATTGTGATGGATGCTCATTTCTTGCATGGACATTGTTAGTTTTTGTATGTGTCAATGCCTGTGCATTATCTCTTTGGAAAAAGCTGTTATTGAGGAATGCCCGTACTGAAATATGGTATGAATTGACGGGCGCTCATTTCTTCCAATATTGTGAGCTTCAGACTGGTACATTTCAGGCTTTCTGGTATTGAGCTAAGTGCCTTACCTTGGTACATGCTTAATGAAATATTATCATATAAGTTTTTATATACAGCTCACGTAAGGCTTCATAAATTACTGCCTTAAATAAATTGGTCGTGCTTATACGGTATTATTTGGCAACAAAGGACGTTGTAAGTACCATTGTCGTCAGCCACGCATAACCATAGCACGTTAGAGCATGCACAGCCTCAATTATGTCAATTAATGCCTGACATACAAGTGATTTCGCAGTGCATCACACATTGGTATTTTTTTGGTCCTAGGCTGAAATGCAGTTTCATACATGTCCAAGGCTTTCAGATGTGAGCTGTGCTTTTCAGGTGCAGAGCTCGGGGTGATTGGTTTTTGTATGTATTATTATTATGACCTCTTGGAATGGATAATAATAAGGTATATATTTTCCGTAAGCTGCCAAAATTAATACACCAAGATCTTATCAGTTTTTCACAGTGTATCAAAGCCGATCCAAACATTTGCGTTGGGTAATATGCGTATTTCTTGGCAATTTGTGAAGATGATTTGCTTTGCTGTTTTTTTTCTTTTTCTGATATTTGCATTGTTATTTGTGTGACGGTGAATGAGCACACTAGTGTACTTTGCAAGCTGGATATCATTAGGCTTCTGCAAGAGGCTACGGAAGATGCAGACCGTGGTGATAATGCGTCGCCTGATCCAAGCTCTGTATTTTCTCATGATCGATTAAGTCGTTTCTTCTGATTCATATTGCACCACTTGTTATGAATGAGACCAGTGAGTTTAATTTAACTACCAGAACAGTATTATTAAACTGCATACAGTAGATCAGCCCACTAACTTTTCCAGCATATGAATAGCAATCATGTCTGTAATGCAGTGGATAAAGCACTGGTTGTTCTGTCCTGACCGGGTGTGTTAGAGTCACTTTGACTTTTGATATTCCCCCACGTGCCAGCTGGCAACTGGCGTGTATAGGACATCTGCTACCATGCAGCAGTGCAATTCATACCTGGGTGTTAAATGTTTCCCACGAAGTTGTTATTTGTTTAAATTGCCCATTTGGGTGCGGGGCTCATAGCCTGAGCAACAAATTGCTTCAGTATAGACTTCAATCCCAAAATACCTAAGTGAACTAGTCTGTGGAAATTTGCTGGAAAAAATGTGTAATCTCTCAATCTTTGAGGTATAAAGAATGGTATAGAGTGATTCAGAGAGAGAAAGAGACTCGTTGATGATTTTCTGGCCATGCGCTTTTGGCAGAGTAAACGTCCGTGGTATCCCCTGTGACGTTTTCAGTGAAGCGTTCCTTCCCCCACGATTATTTAAGTGCCTATTCTGTTACCCATGCATTTGGGCCGATGACTGAATGCATAGCTGGTCCGATCCTGTCGTTGGTTTCCCTCGGGCATAAACCAGTTGTGGTCTGCTGCACTCTTCAGAATCCATCATTGTACTGCCAGTTCATCATCCTCATCAGTTTTTCAAAGCGTCCTTTCTAAGGACTGATGAACTGAAAGTACTAAATGAACACAAAAGACAGCTAATCAGACGCACAACCAGAAGCACTTAAACCCACGCCCGTGTAGGGAGGGGGGAATGATGCAGCCTTCATCCCTGAGGTTTTCCAAAGATAACTTTCTAACGTTCCGTTTAGTCCACCTGAAGCTTGGTGTACCCTCTGGGGCACCATTTACGCATCTTGTGGAGTAGAAATTTTCATCTACGGTACCATGTTTAGGAACTATGGCGTCATAACGGGAACCATGTCAGCCGTTTTCGCGCCCCAGCGCGGCCGGTTGGCAACCGGTCTCATCTTTGTCACACTGTAAGACGTCAGAAGTGCGCAAATGTAATGAATCGGACATCATTGTTCATAAAATGTTACGTCCTGTAAGACCACACATATTTGGTAGGCTTATGCTCACTGCAGGGATTATCGAGTGCAAAACGCAGGTCATGAGCTACGCCGGTAAGCAAGTTACTTTTCACCTCTGAAAATGCGATACAGAATGGGCATGTCAGAACAGTATATATTAGGATGTTTGAGTTGTTAAGAATCGAATGATGTAAGCTTGGTTCAGTTCTTCCTTTATTAATGAAAATAGGGTGAAATACGGCGAAGCCCTGATTTGTCCCAAAAGTCGCCAGGCCTACCTAGGCGCCAGCGCCAGGCGCCTAGGTAGGCCTGCAGTGCCATCACATGCCTAAAATTGTTTTTTTGTGGTGGATATCGATTGAAAATGCTGTAATACATACAGCCCGCGACTTTTGGATAGCTTGGGGTCCTCCTAGGCCACTGGCCTAAGCTAACCTTTTGATGACATAAGATGACCTTGGATGATATAAAAATACCTTTAGACGTGGTTCGACAATAGGTTTGGTTAATTCAGATGTTACAATTCACTTCAGCATCTATTGCAACCTACAAAAAATGGTTCTGCGTCTCCGAGAACGCATTTAAGCCGACGACCCCGCTGGACCAGGACTGACCTGGCATGACCTGGATCGTAATCAGTGAGTGGAATGCAGTCGTGTGAAGTGCAGACGGGCTCATGATTGGTAAATGCAATGCCCGTTTCGCCTCATTTTTGGCGTGCATTTAGACTCAGACTCAAAAATTACCACCTTCTACTAATTTTTGAGCTTTGAACCAGCCTAGAAGGTAGCTCTTTGACCTGAGACCTTAGAACGGTACACCAGTCGCGAGATCTCGTCACGCGCAACAGGTTGGCTTTTTTCCGCGACGCTCTAGGGCGCACGATGTGGAAATGGCCTGGCAATCGTATCAACCCCGCTTTCCCAGACGTCCGCGTTATACGAAAACCTTACACGGGCGAGAATTAATAGTTCGTATGTTTAGTATCGAAATAAAAGACTTCGGTAGTCAGTAAAGCGAAATACGCTGTCAGCGCCGGCCGCCGTCACGCCGCCACAGCACAGCGCGGTGGGGCTCCGACAAGATGCTGCTGGGCACGGCCGCTCGGTCGGCGCGACTACGAGCCAAACCGTCGGTCGCCGTCACGCTGCAGCCGTACGGTACACGGCAGCCGAGCTCATATCGTGATGGAGCTGGGTAGGACCACTGGGACGGATCAACAGCAGGCCAGGCAGTTGCGTTTTATTAACCCGTCACCGACTGGGGGGCAGTTGACCGCCCCCCTGAGGTTTTTCTAGAATTGCGAGAGAACGAACAAACACAGAGTCACGAAACTTCGTGCACCTTTTGCTTGAACATTTTTACACTTTGTGTCAAAGTTTTGACCTCAGGTCAAGTCAGATTTCTGACCTAGTTCAGGTCAAACGGACCTATGTCCAAAAAAGTTTAGCGCCCTCTAACTTTTTCGCAAAACAAGATATCAATAATACTTTCAGGGAGTAGTGATCTTGATAAATGCAACAAATTCGCCATTTCAGATTTTTCGGAACTTTCCGGGTCATTGACCTAAGGTCAAATCCATTCTTAACCCGCGCACGACCGTCGGTCCGTCCCAAACACCGGCGACTGGGGGGGCAGTTGACTGCCCCCCCCTCTAACTCACGAACGGTTAGTCGCACGATAAAAATAAGCATACCGTTGGAAAGCCCGTCACGAGTAGAGCTCGAAACTGGTCTCATTTTTAGGTTTAGATAATATGTAAGCCAATTTACGCCCTATATATGTTTTCTCATAGCCGACTGCATGAGACCGAGAAATGGCCTGAATCTCTAGGGCTGTAACTAATAACGTATAGGTAAAGACACCAGTGCACAAGTAAAGGTCCGCGGATGCCGATACACGTCTAATTTCCTCAGATTTGTTCAATATATACGCCGAAACGTTGAGTTAAAGACACCGTAATTCTCCCGTCAGGCGTCACTGTGCACCGCTGCCGTATGCGGTACCAAATTGACGGGAACTAATTTTAGCGTTCCTTTTTTTTACGAAAAAAAGGCGATCTATGTAAATTTTATTAATCCTTGTGGTTCTTGTGATGGTTTCTCATGGTTAAATTTCGGAAAAATTGACTAGTTGCCAATCTACAAAGTTAGCGGAGCTTTATTCGCGAGAGCCGGTTTATTTCCAAAATATGCTACTTTTTGAAACTTTTTGAGGTTCCTGGTATTACTTACGTCTGTGCAAGCTAGTTGTGCCATTTTCTACCCATTCTGAGTAATTCATCGTCGATTCTGACGGTGGTACATTTTGGCCCACTTCAGTTATTCGTGACCTGACCTCAGGTCAATGGCTGGAAGTCACTGATACTTTGCCCAATGACGGCAACTAGATGTCTGCTTCACTCCACACTGAAAATGTGATGAAATATTCCGTCAATTTCAGAAAAAACTGCGATATGTCTTAAAAATGGGCTTGACCTTAGGTCAATGACCCGGAAAATTCCGAAAAATCCGAGATAGCAGATTTGTTGCATCTATCACGATCACTAATCCCTGAAAGTATTATTGAGATATCTTGTTTTGCAAAGAAGTTAGAGGTCGCTAAACTTTTTTGGACTTAGGTCTGTTTGACCTGGTCTAGGTCAGGCCCCTGACCTGACCTGAGGTCAAAATTTTGACACGAGACGTAAAATTGATGGAGCAAAAGGTACACAAAGTTTCGTGACTCTGTGTTAGTTCGTTCTCTCGCAATCCCAGAAAAACCTCAGGGGGGGCAGTCAACTGTCCCCCCCAGTCGGGGACGGGTTAACACATGTCGTTTTTTCGGAAATTGGCGGAATTTTTCGTAACATTTTCAGTGTTGAGTGAAGCAGACATCTAGTTAACGTCATTGGGCAAAGTATCAATGACTTCCAGCCATTGACCTGAGGTCAGGTCACGAATAACTGCTGTGAGCCAGAATGCACCACTGTCAAAATCGACGATGAATTACTCAGAATGGATAGAAAATGGCAGAACTGGCTTGCACAGGCGTAAGTAATGCCAAGAACTTTAAAACGTTTTAAAGAATTGCACATTTTCGAAATAAACAGGCCCTCGCAAATAAAGCTCATCCAATTGTGTAAATCGGTATCTAATAAATTTTTCCAAAATTTAAGCATGACAAACCACCACATGAACCACTAAGATCAATAAAGTTTACATGGATAGGCTTGTGTCGCAAAAATAAAGGAACGCTAAAATTAGTTCACGTTAATTTCTTACTGCGCACGGCTGCCGCGCCCGCCAACAGCCGGTGTGAAAATTGCCGTGTCTTTAACTCAACGTTTCGGCGTATATATTGAACAAGTCTGAGAAATTAGACATGTATCGGCAGCTGCGGACCTTTACTTGTGCGCTGGTGTCTTTACCTATATGTTATTAGTCACAGCCCTTGAGATTCAGGCCGTTTCTCGGTCTCATGCAGTCGGCTATGATAAAACAAATATAGGACGTAAATTGCTTAGACATTACCTAAACTAAAAATGAGACCAGTTTCGATTTCTACTCGTCACAAGCTTTCCAACGGTGTGCTTATTTTTATCGTGCGACCAACCGTTCGTGAGTTAAAGGGGGCGGCCAACCGCCCCCCCCCTCCCCCAATCGGGCGTGATCGTCGCCGACCGACGGTCGTGCGCGGGCTAATTAAAAGAAATATTATGATGCAGAATGACATATGTATTAACCATAGATAAGCTTCATTCATTAATTATCAGGAGCAAAATATGAGCATTCCTTTCCGTGCGGGACACAGTCTTATTTCACTGCAATTAAGATTTAAAGTTTGTTTTTAGTTTTAGCCAGGCGCTGCAGGTTTATTTCATACAGGCTGTGGTTTTAGAACTGAAGGTTTTCTGGTAGGCCTGTGACATGGACCAACGCATTTTATTCCCCTTCGCCTACCACATTAATAAAATCGTAAACTATTCCGTTCACGGTGTATTCCAGACTCGTGTTGTGAAGTACATACAGGACATGGCATACGTTTTTGTTGTGATGTATGTGGTGCTGTTTTTTTTTACTCCGTTTGCTGGTGTGGATATTGTATACGAACCGTTTCAAACAAACTGGCTTTCTGTAGTTGGCGTTGCACTGTTAACGTACGTTTCTTATCAGCAGTTAACAATAAAAGTCAGTTGGTCGCCTCACCAAAAACGTCATGTTCTTTGTTGGCACAACTTCCATGTCGGCACAGCATGGCAAGAGGTATGTCGGGCGCATCTGTGTTTTTACCGTCAGCAGCTTTCCTGGTTGGTACCGTTGCTGCCGGGCCGGCGCGCCTCCTATTCCAATATCTTCAGGTAATGATGACAGCGCGTGTTGATTTGCACAGTAAATGCGATATGAATGAAAGTAATAACTGCTTTTCTGCACCCATTTGTTCAGTTGCTTATCAAATATATGTGTCCTTAACAAATATTTCGTATCTCTTTGTGTTTAGCTATGCAAAGGTTGGATATGTGGGTATGGATACAGGTTAAATGCAAAAGCCAACATCACATAATTCCCAAACACACGATTATAATCAAGAAAAAGCAACTGCACACCAACTGCACCCACCCTCGAGCCAACGACACTTGCCAGCATTCAGTATCGAAAGTGTACGCGCTAACCACTTGCGCTACCAGAGCTGGTCGCGCCGCCGGTGATTAACTGAGCAGGGCGTCTATTGGGAGAGTTTTCCTAATTTTCACACATTTTCAGGCATGAAAAAAAAATAAAACGAAGACCGGATTTCAAATTTCCAAGGCATAGCGAGTCTAACGGCACGTTATTTGTGAAAATCGAACGATCGAGACGCCTGATGTTGACCGGTGAAATAGCATTGTGACTAACGGGATTTTCGCTTTTGCCAGCCACGGCGAAGTTTTCCTTCCATGTCAAATTGGAGGGGGCCGGTGGGTAGGATGTCCCCCAAAATTACTAAGAAGACGCTTTGTCAGAGAATAGGAAAAAGTGGTCCGTTTGTCCTGATCTGGAGCTAATTTATCGGGCAAGCAGCGCGGCATGGCTGACTAGGGTGTGCGGTGTACACCCTGATGCATTTGTTAATGTGTTAATGTATTAATGGGAGAGTGCGGGCAACGTTAAAAGACATAAATGTAATGACTTATGGTAATTGGTGGGTTGAATATGCGTGTACAGGAATTTTACAAAGATGTGCTGCAATGGTATCGTGAGGAAAACTCGGTCAAAGAACCTTCCAATGGCAAAGGGGTAAGCAAACAGTAGATTTGGAATAATACGGCAGTTTGCCTCCAGGGTAGAACAAACGTTTCGCAGACTTTGTCGCGATATGGAGTCAGTTATATAGACGACCTTCTCAATAATGAAAGATATCTTTTGCTCCATGAGATTTTTGCATGAAGAAATTTCGCGGCTCGCATTGATCTGCTTCCATATATGGGCTGGTGTAAATCAATTCCTGTTCAATCGAAACGAAGCGTGATACGAACATCATCCGTGACAGCAGAAGAAAGAGCGGCGCTGCCTACCATTGAGATGAAGGGCAAGTTAGTGCCATGAAGACTTGTCAAGTTCAAGTTTTGCTAGGTAGGCTGGACTTCCAATCCCATTCCAACAGCCCAGCAACGTTGGATGGCCGAAGGAGATGACTGGTGAGAACTGGCGCAAAGTATATTTTATTGCATTCCCGGTATCGACCTCGGCCGAGCTGTATGCTCTTCAGTATCTTATTCTGCACAGGTATTTTCCCGCAAGAAGATTTTTCCCATAAGAAAGGTTATTGAGGACCCATTTTGAGATCATTTGAGGAAAAATAGAGACAACTCAGCATTTCTTCCTGCGAAGTTTGGAGGTACAATAATTTTGCGATGAACGAGTGATAAGCGTAGACCAAAAGCTAATCTTACCCTCCAGGCTTAGTTTTTCTGTTAGACGTGTGCTTCTTGGTTTTGTGACGGGTAGAGATATTGTCAATCTAAGCATTTGGTTAGCAAAACAGTTTATTATGAGTTATCACTATGGAGATGGACGGATCAATGTCAACGTCTTTCAACCCTCTGCTGTTATGGGAAATCTAGATCGAAAAGGATATCCACCTCCTGGATTCGAATCTGCCACTTTCAGCCTCTTTTGCTGACACTATCATTCCGTCACGGCGGCGCTAAAGACTAATTTGGCAAACAGCACAGTTGTATAATAAAGGACGGGGGCGGAAAGCCGAGACGGGGATCTGTTGGACCAGGGACAAGGGGACCGCGATCGAGGACCAGGGATGGGGACAGGGATCGCGTCAGGGTACCAAGACAGCGGACTACGGACGGGACAGGGAGCATGATTGGTGCACGGAGACAGGGAGCCGGGACAAGGATCAGGGGCGTTACAGGGTAAGTGGAAACGGAATGGCATCGAGAAAGATCGCAAAAAAAAATACTAAAGGGTGCCGGGTCAGGGACCCTGCCGAGGCAGGGAATGGGGACCGAGGACGGGATCAGCAGGGGGACAGGGCAGCAGGGATGGGGACAGGGGATCTGGGAGAGCAAAGTTGGACAGCGAATCGTGAAAGGGGATCTTGGATGTGGACAGGGACTGTGACAGGGATCAAGATTGCCGACCAAAAAAGCAGATCAGGAACAGAAAAAGGGACATGACTAAGGTGCGGGACAGGAGACCGGGGGAAGGGATCATGGATGGGGACAGGGAGCAGGGATGGGGGCAGGGAACCGCGACGGGGGCCAGGGTCGGGGACAGGGACCGCGACAAGAGACCTAGAGAGCGGACCAAAAAAAAGACTAAAGGGTCCTCGCGGCGCTGCCGACAACGGTGTCGTCTCTAGCAAGCGGGAATCGCAGTTGTTGAAACAGTTATCAGGGGTGATTTTTGGGGATTCATATTTTCGTGTGCTTAATTAACCGCCATGCGAGTGTTTCCATAGCAAATTTACATGCAAGTGCACTGCTGAATATTAACAAGGTCCTAAGTGAGCAGCTTTATAGGACTCCTACAGGCGCCTAAAGGGCTCCTACTGGGCTTCTACGGGACCATTGTCCTATAGGAGTCCTTTAGGACTTGTAGTCCTGTAGGACTTCAGTCCTAAAGGACTTTTTCAGGAGCCTATAGGACAACTGGTATGAGGCTTTTCTGTTATAAGACTGCTACAGGAGTCCTAAATATTTTTTTGAAATATTTAGGACTATTTTTTTTTAATTTAATTTTTTTTTATATATTTATTTAAATATTTTAAATATTTAAATAAATATTAAATATTTCTTTTAAATATTTTTTTGTCCTAGTTTATTTTTTAGTCCTATTAGTCCTATCTTTTTAGTCCTAGGACTAAAAATATAGGACTTTTGTCCTATGGGATTGCTTAACTCTATTCCCGGCAGGGGGGGCGGAATCCACCCCCCCTCGTTTTTTTTGCTTGCCAATTCCAGGCTTTTTAACGCAGCTTCACGAAACTTGGTGACTTTTCCTAGCTATTCCTTCTACGCGCCGTGACAAAATTTCGAAATTCTATTTTGCTCAGGGGCGGAGCCAGGCAACGTTTTTGGGAGACACCTCGGGTCGTTTTTGGCCATGTTGAGGGTAAAAGGAAAATGTCTGCCAAAAACAGAGTTTTAAAGATAGAACTTAAAACTTTATAGGAATATGTAGCTAAATAGTTGGGCAATGTGCATATGTAATTTTGTTTATCTGAGGTCACTTTACAAGGTCAGGTCAAGG
The DNA here is from genome assembly GCA_030062745.1 of Capitulum mitella. Taxonomy (NCBI): domain Eukaryota; kingdom Metazoa; phylum Arthropoda; class Thecostraca; order Pollicipedomorpha; family Pollicipedidae; genus Capitulum; species Capitulum mitella. The sequence goes on from CP099844.1 coordinate 31,549,590, forward strand.
TCAAAAGTCAAAATTTGTTTTTTCGTAATAATTTCGGCGCCATTTTTTCAAATGCCAAACTCGGAATATATATGACGTAGAAAGATGCCCTCTACTTGTGTACCAAGTTTCAGCTTGATATCAGGTCGGGTCACGGAGCTATGACTTAAAATGTCAGTGCACGTACCCTATATCGCAAAAGCCAAAAAATGAATTTTTTGGAATAGAGTGAATTCAATCGATTAAAAACGTTTACAGATAATATTGAGTGCACACGACATCATTCCAGGTGGCCCCAAGGTCACTGGAGGTCATTTAAGGTCAAAGGTCACAAGTTGATCTGAAGAACGTGTGACCATGACAGTTCCCCTTTTTTATGTCCCTGGCACCGCCTATGCTAACATTATACAAACATTGTAATGCGATTTGTACTTCTTTAGTATAACATGACTAGCAGAAGCTAAAAAAGTGTTTTGGCCTCTTTTGTTCATTCCGTTATTAGAAAACTAATCCCCCTATTTTTGAAACCCTGTGAACGCCCATGAATTTTCTCAAAATTTCAAATTTGCATACCCATGGCAAAAGCCCTATCCATAATCTCTCGATTGATGCCAGTTTCATCGAAATCGGTCCATAAACAACGGAGTTATAAAAAGTCAAAAAGTACCCCCCATTTTGACATTTTTGCCCCCCTGTATCCACAAATTTCGCAATTTTGAAAATTTCTTTTTATAAAAATGTAGTTCACGTCACGACAAATCGATTGCCGTTTGTTGCGAAGAAATCGGATAAGTAGTTCTCGAGATCTCAGGGGGGGGCCGAATCCGCCCCCTCCCTGCCGGGAATCGGCCATACCGTCTAGCCCTCCAGGAATAGGGTTAACCCTATTCCCGGCAGGGGGGGCGGAATCCGCCCCCCCCCCTCGGGTTTTTTGCTTGCCAATTCCGGGCTTTTTAACGCAGCTTCACGAAACTTGGTGACTTTTCCTAGCTATTCCTTCTACGCGCCGTGACAAAATTTCGAAATTCTATTTTGCTCAGGGGCGGAGCCAGGCAACGTTTTTGGGGGGCACCTCAGGTCATTTTTGGCCATGTTGAGGGTAAAAGGAAAATGTCTGCCAAAAACAGACTTTTTAAGATAAAACTTAAAACTTTATATGAATATATAGCTAAATAGTTGGGCAATGTGCATATGTAATTTTGTTTATCTGAGGTCACTTTACAAGGTCAGGTCGAGGTCAAAAGTCAAAATTTATTTTTTCGCAATAATTTCGGCGCCGTTTTTTTAAATGCCAAACCCGGAATATATATGACGTAGAAGGGTGCCTTCTACTTGTGTACCAAGTTTCAGGTTGATATCAGGTCGGGTCACGGAGCTATGACCTAAAATGTGTGCACGTACCCTATATCGCAAAGCCAAAAAATGAATTTTTTGGAATAGAGTGAATTTAATCGATTAAAAACGTTTACAGATAATATTGAATGCACACGACATCATTCCAAGTGACCCCAGGTCACTGGAGGTCTTTAGGTCAAGGTCACAAGTTGATCTGAAGAACGTGTGACCATGACAGTCCTTTTTTGTCCTGGCACCGCCTATGCTAACATTATACAAACATTGTAATGCGATTTGTACTTCTTTGATAACATGACTAGCAGAAGCTAAAAAAGTGTTTTGGCCTCTTTTGTTCATTCCGTTATTAGAAGACTAATCCCCTATTTTTGGAACCCTGTGAACGCCCATGAATTTTCTCAAAATTTCAAATTTGCTACCCATGGTAAAAGCCCTATCCTAATCTCTCGATTGATGCCAGTTTCATCGAAATCGGTCCATAAACAACGGAGTTATAAGAAGTCAAAAAGTCCCCCATTTTGACATTTTTGCCCCCTATATCCACAAATTTCAAAATTTTGAAAATTTCTTTTTATCAAAATGTAGTTCACGTCACGGCAAATCGATTGCCGTTTGTTGCGATGAAATCGGATAAGTAGTTCTTGAGATCTCAGGGGGGGGCCGAATCCGCCCCCCCTGCCGGGAATCGGCCATACCGTCTAGCCCTCCGGGAATAGGGTTAAGGAAGGCTATCAGACCCCAAGGACTTTCAATGATTACTACAGGACTCTTTTGCTAGGCAATGCGTAGTGGAGTAACGAACGAAACGATACGAGGATCACGTCAATGATTCTTAACATTCATCCGCAGGACTCGCGCTTGATCACATGAAAATCTCACTTGGAGAACAAGGATGTAGTCGTAATTTTTTCAGGGCGGTGGTCCAGAATTTGTTTGCTCTTGTTGAGCAAATCGAAACCAATACAGGCGTAATGGGGACGTGTTTCGGCGTGCGAGAAAAGCCGGGGAAATCTTCTTTTATGACGTCAGAAGGTTGCGGCGGCCACAGCCGGTCCTCTCTTGTCTACGTCGATGTTGGTGAAAGAGAACGAAATGGAGAAGACATAAAACCTTATCTGACGCCATTTCTGGTCTGGTACTGCACTGTTTACCATAGCAATCGACCGCAACGGTCCAAACCGAGACTCGTACGCACTCAGAGATATGCGGCTTCAAACGGAAAAGACTGCCTTCGCTGACGAAACTATACTCCTGATCTTAAAGAGAGGAGTCGACATGTCAGAGATTTCCTAGCAGTCTTGTCGCGCTCCGGCACTAAATCTATGCTGTATGCATGCATGTGTTTACGTCCTGGGGTGGTCCACATCAACAGGATAGCTATGATGCCCAACGTCATACAGATAATAATCAGGTAAGTTAGTCAAGCATACACAATGCATACACAGTTACTCGCCCATGTCAGTTCAGAACAGTTCAGGCACTGAGTCGCAAGATATTCCTTTAGAGCAAGAATAAACCCATTCGCTGGCAGGCGGGTCATGACCGATGGCATGACGCACCTGCTGGCGGGTCATGCCATGGGTCATGCTGTCCACAAGAGGACAAAAATCACACCCTCGACCTCCCTCCGGCATCGTTAGTCCGGCCGCGACAGGCCTCTGACACACGCCCATCCAGTCCCGCCCCCCCGGCCCGGCCGTGCGCCGCCGCAGCCGAACCGTTCACTGATGGTGCGTCTCGTGTCCCGTCCCCCGACCGCGCCGTCCGTCCCGACGCCCCGACGACCCCTGCTGGTCACCGGCCGGCCGCCCGGCGGCGTCCAGGGCGCACCGCTCCCCGCGCTCCGCGGCCACTGCAGCAGCGTACAGGGCACACCGCTGCCCGTCATCCGCCGGCCGCCGCAGCGCGGTCGTTCAGGTCCGGTGTATCGGCGACGAGAGCTCATGGAGGACGCCAGCGAGCGACAGCACCGTCACCGGGGCTGTGGGGAGTACATCCGTGCACGGTTTTGCTCCTGACACTAAGGAAGCGGAACGCAACGGTTGGAGAGATTAGACTCATACTTAAAGCGTCAGAAATTACATTCTGGGCTAAACTTTATCGTTTCATGAATGTCTTAAACATTGTTTTGTGGTACTTGCTACTGTGAAGCAGAACATACAGACTTCTTAATAGTAACTTTGTTTGCTTTACCCTTCATTTGCATTAGCCATTCGTGCTTCCCATCATATCAGTTACTTCAGACTGACCCAGTTATGTCCCAAAAAATGATTCCTTTCGCCTTTACCCCAAGGCAAACTGCTCCGTTCGGAATACATATGTGTGCTAGGGCGTTGTATCCGCGCATTTGACTTTGCCTGAATTCGGGAGAGTTCGAATGCATCTCCAAAAGATCCCTTTTACTAACGCATTCCGGCAAAAACAAGGATCTGCCATTTATACGAGTATGTACAGCTTGATGAAATTTCTGTTTCCAGTTGGCAAAGTAACGATGATGCATGTTCTGACGTCCCACTGACGTCACCCGTCGCTCAGGATTACCTGCCCTTGTCTCGCAATCGCCTGCCGTTTTCAGCGCCAGAGACCAGTATAAGTCGCCTTTGACCTTTCACTGGCGCAGAAACCTTGTCGGCCCTGAGTCAAGTGAACTGAAGTGGAGCCAGGGGTAAAAAGCCCGTAATAAGAGCTTTTACTTGAGACGAAATGTCTGGACTGAATTTTCTACGCCATGATGTCGGCGGAATGCCTCACTTGTCATTAAATCGTTTCAGTGCGTTTATTGATTCCCTGACGTTATGGAGACGTTCATTGATTCCCTAATGTTATCGCTAAGGATAAATGTGTTGATTTCATATGCAACGATCTGATCCCACATCTTGACATCAGACAGCTTAACCCTATTCCCGGCAGGGGGGGGGGCTAAATCCGCCCCCCCTCAGGTTTTTTGCATGCCAATTCCAGGCTTTTTGACGAAGCTTCACAAACCTTGGTCACTTTTCCTAGCTATCCTTTCTACGCGCTGTGACAAAATTTCACGATTCTACTTTGCTCAGGAGCGGAGCCAGGCAACGTTTTTAGGAGGAACCTCAGGTCATTTTTGGCCATGTTGAGGGTAAAAGGAAAATGTCTGCCAAAAACAGAGTTTTTAAGATAAAACTTAAAACTTTATATGGATGTATAGCTAAATAGTTGGGTAATGTGCACAGAAAATTCTGTTTATCTGAGGTCACTTTACAAGGTCAGGTCAAGGTCAAAAGTCAAAATTTGTTTTTTCGCAATAATTTCGGCCCCGTTTTTTTAAATGCCAAACCCGGGATACATATGACGTAGAAAAGTACCCTCTACTTGTGTACCAAGTTTCAGCTTGATATCAGGTCGGGTCACGGAGCTATGACCTAAAATGTCCGTGCGCGTACCTTATATCGCAATAGCCATAAAATGAAATTTTTGGAATAGAGTGAATTCAGGTGATTGAGAACGTTTACAGATAGTATCAAATGCACACGAGATCATTCCAGGTGACCCCAAGGTCACTGGAGGTCATTTAAGGTCAAAGGTCACAAGTTGATCTGAAGACCTTGTGACCATGACAGTTCCCCCTTTTTCATGTCCCTGGCACCGCCTATGCTAACATTATACCAACATTGCAATACGATTTGTACTTCTTTAGCATAGCATGACTAGCAGAAGCCAAAAAAGTGTTTTTGCCTTTTTTGTTCATTCAGCTGTTGGAAAATTAATCCTCCTATTTTTGAAACCCTGTGAACGCCAATGAATTTTCTCAAAATTTCAGATTTGTGGACCCATGGTAAAAGCCCTATCCATAATCTCTCGATTCATGCCAGTTTCATTGAAATCGGTCCATAAATGACGGAGTTATAAGAAGTCCAAAAGTACCCCCCATTTTGACATTTTTTCCCCCGCTTTATCCACAGATTTCAAAATTTTGAAAATTTCTTTTTATTTAAGTGTAGTTCACGTCACGGCAAATCGATTGCCGTTTGTTGCGATGAAATCGGACGAGTAGTTCTCGAGATCTCAGGGGGGGCCGAATCCGCCCCCCCTGCCGGGAATCGGCCATACCGTCTAGCCCTCCGGGAATAGGGTTAATCATGCTGAAACGGATCTTTACAGATGGTTATGAGTTAGAAATGATATGATAGCTGCTTTCATTTTTTCGAAGTATACAAGAATTGCACTATTTTGCTATTTTCTTTGCATCTCGAAAACTATTGCGGTATCTTGTTCAGTGGCACGCAGAATGAAACAAAACGGCCATTGACGGCTATTGACGGATTGCCATTGGCAATACAAATACAATGACACGTAAAAAGATGAAGTTTCTATCCCCACCATGGAAATGCAAATCATGGAAAACGCGCGAGCTTTTTATGTCTACTTCTTTTCCTTTTCCTTACTTTTCATTTCTTTCCGAAATGCTAGAATTAATTTAACTAATCCATGCCAAAAGTCTAAAAGAAAGTTCATCAACCTAAGATTAACCGCTGAGATCCAGTTTTTAGGGGTATCTGCCAAATAAGACTAATCTGAATTTTGTCACGTCTTGGCCGACATTACTTGATATTGACGATGTGCTCCTCCAGTCAAATTTCTTCTGGTTATGCACACTCCCCATACGTAGCTGGAGTTGCATGAAGGTGCTAATTTATATTCTGTCCCTTTTTCGCTGGTTGGGGACTGCTTGTGCCGTGCCCTTACGAGCTGGTTACGTAGGCGATTTGCAGCTCATAGCCCATGGAGACGAAAGAGGTTTTGTGTTTGTTCGCTCAGGCCACAGACGTAAGGAGAAAACACGAATGAGTCATTAAACACAAAGGACTAGGAGGCAATATGTTTAAACAGGTTCGGCTACGTAGGAGAAATTGGACGACCAAAGGAAATCCAAATGAAGCAGCACATCGCTGATATCAAGTTTGGACAGGTCGACGAGTCAGCACCCAAACGGCACTTCTAGTGCGACGACAACCTCAGCCCCATGTGTTGGACGCGATTAAGATTAGGAAGGCTTAGCCCACTGTCAAGATGTGGGCAAAGTTCCAGAGTCCTATACCTAACCTAGTCCTATACCTATCCAATACCTATACCTAGTCTGATACCTAACCCTAAATGATTAAACTGTGTTGTTAAGAGAGATTACTTAGATGAACTCTCATATGTCGGCAAGAGGCAAAAAACAAGGAGAATAAAAAATAGACGTAAATTGCTCGTGTCATTTGCGTTATCTGCATTTACATGATGGGTATCAGAATTTCATCTCACGTGGCAGTGTTTCATACTGTTTTTTTTATCAATGACCGTTTTATACTATATGCGGCTAAAAGAGAAATCGCAGTGGATCTTAAAATTTGAGTTCATGGAAAGAAATTAAAACGTAGTTTTTTTGTGCTCCGAAAACCTTAATTGTTTTTACATTAAGGTAACTTATTAACATCAATATCACATCATGAAGTCGTGGAAGCGAGGTAATTTTGTAGTGTGAAAAATACGATTAAGGTGGGTATTGCGCATGTAAGTAGTTTAGATTGCGTACATCACACACTTCATTCCTACTTTTCATACTTTTTTATTTTAGGAACGGAAAAAGAATAATGAAACATTGCAGCCGATGAAGGAATGAATAAAATGAAAAAGTATCCAGACGCGACAACAGTTCTCCTCAGCTTTACAAACACCAGACATACAACGGCATCTCGAGAGTTTTTTTACCGCTGGTATAATCGGCAGATTGTTCGCCGATGCCGTTCGTAACACGATTACTGGTGGCGTATGCAGACGTCACTCACCGCGCCCCCGGCCATTTATGCCTAATGCAGCGTGTTCGGCCCAACCAGACTCGAGCAAACTTTCTTCCGCTCGACAGGCCGTAATTTAAACAGGAAATCGAGAGGAGGGTGCCACCACCGGCGATCGCAGACGGTTTTGTCTGTCCCGCCTTCTCGCTGGGGAGTGCTATGATCTCCCAGAAATGAGAGCGTGCGCGGCAGGCGGAGCAGTCAGTTCCGGCGGACGCGGTGCAGAATGCGGCCGAAACAGAAAACGCCGGAGCTGTGCCGTTTCCAGCGGGAGGGGGAAGGGAGGAGGCCCACTGCGACACCGGTAAAAGCCTCGCAGTGTTTGGCGACTGTCTGATGGCTGGAAGATGCACTCAGCAGATTTGTTTGGATACTGATCGTCTCGCAGTATCGCAGATGTTCCTGTGAGGATGAGCGAGGATCTCGGGCATAAACTAGGCTCAGCTTCAGGAGCCTGGGTGTCTCTCAGTTCAGGCCTGTCCAAAATTCGTCCTGATACGTGTGCCGTAAATCGACCAAAAAGTGGATTTGGGTATAAATGGCGTAATTTACACCTTTTAAAACATAAAAATTATGTACCGTCGTGACATCGTGGCATCATGGCATCGTGTACATAAAAGAATGTTGCGTTACTGCAAAACGAAAAAATATAAACTGTGCATCCTTTGTGAGCGATTGGAATTGTTACGCGCGATCATCTTCAGTAACAATGTCCAACCTTTCGTTGCTAAGCAACTTGCATTAACGCCTGCGAAATGAAAGATCGTGTAGCTTTTACCCACCACAACGTGGCGGCGTGAACTGGTAGCAGGCATGCTCACCCACTGGCCGCAGGGTCCCTGATTACAACCCATCTGAGAGCGATGTATTACTTTCCCAGCGTCAACTGACGACAGAAGCTGCCGATTTAAATGGAGGTTACAAGCAAATGCACCGATAATATGCTGATAGTTAATTTAAGGATTCATAATATTACGAACATAATTTGGAGCTGAAACATAGATTCTGTTTGGTTAATTGCTTTATGTTCGTCATAAGTAGTCTGTATTGCGGTGTTTTACTGTTCTGGACTAGGCCACCACACTGATGCTCAGCTGCGTAGGGCCAGCAGACAAGCCTGGCATATCGCCAAGTGTGGCACTGCCCGAGCCTCAGACCGCCTCCTGTGCCCCAAATCAGACCAGGGATGTATTCGCAGCGACCTGGACGACGTAGAAGCTACGTCGTCAACGTCATCCATGGTGTCATACCCCGAAGATTCTGCGCGTTTTGGTGTTTTCAGCTACCTGGACGTCACGTGACGTCACGTCGAATCTTTGTCCGACATGCAGAATATTTTTCTCTACTTGGTCAAAGTTAGAAGACTGGTGGTTACGTTCGGGTTCCTATGTTTACGGCGCATTCAGGGTACGAGCGGACCAAGGCTATCAAATCGTGCGGGTTAAGCAGTGGCGGTGACTACTGGATTAATTGGTTATTGTGAGGGTGACGCTGTCAGTATCTGAAGGGACCTGCCAGGGAAAACAGACACCGAAGAGGACATAGATTATAATATTACCTCACCGGCAGCCAATAACTGCATTTGAACAATGTGAGTTCTTTGAGTTCTTTGTCTATCCGACTCGTGAAATACAGGACGTTCGTAAGCTATTCACTGCTGATTCACGATGCTCGTTGCCGGTGTCACTTATTGAGAGACACGGTGATGTCTTGCATGTGCAGTTATTGTCATCAACCTACCAAAACTGTGAACAAAAAAACTGGCACGCTGCGATTACGTCCGGAAAAGATTACATGTGACGTCACGTACAAAAGAATATTTTATGCGCTCTGCGAATACAACCAAGGTCAGAGTGCCGCCCGTTTTCGAGCCGCCTGGCTGTGTAAGCTGTGCCGCACGACACGTCTGCACTGCGGCACAGCAGGTCTTGCCACAACCTGCCCGGAACGGCTGAGGTGACAAGCCCAGTTCCGCTGGACAGCATGCAACCTTCTCAACAAAAACATCCATTTTAACCTTACTGAATATTCCGCCAGATGAAGATTAATCAGCTCAATGGCTTAGGAGTGGCCAAATGAGTCAGCGTCATACGGGTTGTGCTGGCACCAAAGAGTGGTCCTGAGAAACTATTACTGTGACAATACGTGAAAACTAAAACGGCTTGAGACGTGCTGACGAACGCACATTATCATCCCAGATGTCGGTGTCATAGATTTGTATGCAAAGGAAAAAAGCATACTCTCACGCTGCCGTATGCTTTAAACTGATGTTGTGTTTCTGCCAGAAACAGCGAACGCGATGCTACTAGCAAATGGCGTGCGAAATACCACAATCAATTCATTGCCCACTTTGTTGGTAGTTTATTGGCGTTACAGCTCCACATGTCAGCAAGCCACCGGGTTCCAAACAGACGCACTAATGGTTGCAAGGAAATGTTCCGTAAACAGATAGCGGGCGCACAGAGAACGATTAACACGGAGAGTACGAAGCGTATCCATCGGGCGTGAAAAAATCATTTGGTGTCGGCTATTCGCAGCTCGTCTTGCGCAATCGATCGGGAGCAGCGCGTTGACCGACGTACGGAAGCCATCGCCGCCGACACGGCTCCGATCAAAGTGTCGCCCGGTTATTAAAATGCAAATAGCCTCAGGCGCGCGCCGGGCCGGCACCCGGCGCGGCGCGCGCTGTTATTCGCCGCCGACCGGACGAAATCAATTGCGCACGGCCGGATCAGCGGGCCGACGGCGAAAAACACCTCGCGCCATCGGCCGACGCTCCCAGGGGCGTCTCTCTGTCTTAACCACGTCGGCCGGTGCCGAGCGCGCCGGGCGCCGCCGAAGCCCGCGCCGCCCTCGTCCGCCGGCGCCGACAGTGCTCTGCGAGACCGTCCAGCAGAGCTGCCTGGCACGGTGACGTGCCGCCCACGCCGGCACCGAGCCGAGAGAGCCGCCCAGACCGAACTGACACCGTCTCCCGCTGATGGACTTCTTCCCCCGCCGAAAACATAATCGGATTAGTCGGCAATCTTGGCAGCCCGGCGCGTCCTGCTCCGGCGGCCGGGGGACAGACGCTCCCTGGCGCTCCCCTTTATTGGACTGTCAGCGCTCCCCGCACCGGTGAACAATGTGACAATTTGCAGTTACACTCGACTTAGCGGTGCCGATATAGTGGCTCTGCCAGCAGCCGGCCCCGCCGCCGTGAGAACCTCCGTCCGACCTGACATGGGGGCCCGGTCCAACAGCAGGGCACAGAAAACCACAGTGTCCGATTTAAACATTCACGGCGTCTGTCAGGGATGCCTGCCCGCCGCCAGCCACTCTTGTTCGAGGAGCAAGAACATCGTCCAATCTTGGAGCCATCGGTGGAGGGAACGCCGTAGATTGGTGCCGTCTAATTTGGCTGGGTCTTCCTGCAGACTCAGCGGACAAACTTGCACCACTGGCTGTCATACCAGAGGGCTGCATGACAGGATGCGAGTTCTGCGGGCCTCTTAATCTCACAGCATGCACTAAACGTTTCCATCATTGACAAGACTGGGTTCATGTGACTGGATCAGCGCACAAACTGAGTGCGAGGAACTTTGACAACAATAGATTAAAACATGAAAAACTCGATCCGGTCGTTCGGAGCACAAATGGGCGTTCGTAGAGTCACAGTGTTTGTGTGGCACTGCAGCGGCGATGACGACGACATTAAATTAAATGCCGCTTCGGCTTAAATGCTACTTCGGCACGATTCAGCAGGTTCGTTTGGTTGATCAGACCTCATAACTGCTATGTTGTTGCGGAAAGAATCCCGTCATTGCAATTTGTGGCTGCAAGATGTGAGCTTCACGTGAAGACATTCTTGCATGCTGCTTTGCCATGAAAGTTCATGAATTTCACAGTTGTAGAAAAATGCAATAGAAATGCAGCGAAAACTAACAAGTCTGCTCATAAGCGCAACTCATTAAACGAATAAATTTAGGACGAATGGGTTGGTCTTGTTTAAATGCAAACGTACTTTGTATTGCAGTTTTTTTGTTGGCAACATTTAAAAAATTGTTTTAGTGTAGAGAAAAGAATCAGCGGTTGGCAAAATCAGGTTTTTCGTCCATCTTGTTGAAGGGATATCTAATCAGGGGCGTAGGAGCATTCAGAAAAGTGGAGAGGCGGGAGACGTTTTTACCCGTAGGCCTAGTGTAAAGTGGGTGGCCATGCCCCCGGTCTCCATGAATATCTTGGCGTTTGAAACAACATTTTAGGCTTATCTATTGACGTTCGAAGATAGTGTTCATGCACTTTCTTGCACTGTAGAGTTCTTTGCACTTTAATCCTCCCATCACGATTCGTTACGGGTAATCCCACGCCGTCTGTGGTGGCTGCCGGGCTGCGATTGCGATTCGCGGCCCGCCAGCCATCGCAGAGATGCGGATCAGTCGCAGCTGCCACTCAACCAAACGCTGTTTTGGTCTACACTTTCGGCTACTGGCAGCCCCGATCGACGAGAAAATCGTGGTTGAGAAGCCGGATCGACCGAATGAACCCCCTGAAAACACCGGTGTGCAGCGTCCTTTACGTTGGGCGGTTGTTCTGCACACGTTCGGTACGCGTAACTGACTGGGGGGTTAACCGCCTCCCCTGAGGTTTTTCCAAGATTGCGAAAAAAAACAAACGAACGCAGCGCCATGAAATGTTGTGTATGTTGTGCTTGATTTTTTTTTAAATCTTGTGACAGTGTTTTGAGCTCAGGTCAAGTTAGGTGTCTGACCTACGCCAGGTGAAGTGGAGCTACGTCCAAAAAGTTGGGCACAATGTAAATTTTTCGGAAAACATGATATCACAGTAACATTTTCAGGAATTGGAGATCCTGATAGATGCAATAAATCTGCTATTTCAGATTGTTCGGAAACTTTCGGATCATCGGCCTCAGGTTAACCCCATTTCCAAGACATGCTGTTTTTTTCGGAAATCAACGGGATTTCTTTTATAACTTTTTCAATGTGGGGAGATGCAGACACCTAATTACCGTTAATGGGCAAAGCACCAATGACCGCCATCCATTGTACGTCAGGTCATAAATAACTCTTACGAGCCAAAATGCCTTTAACTCAGCGTTTCCGTCTATATATTAAATAAATCTGAGAAATTGCATATGAATCGGCATCTGCGGACTTTTACCAATTTGTTGGTGACTTCACCTAGCCTTTATCAATCACAGTCCTTAAGATTCAGGCCATTCCTCGGTTTCATGCAATCGGCTAGGAGAAAACGTATATAGGGCATAAATGGTTCACATATTATCTAAAACTAAAAATGAGGCAATGGTGTGCGTATTTCTACCGTCGCAATTGACCGTTCTAACAGCGTACCATTTCATTCCAAATGGTTGTCGTAGGCCAGTCCTGCAATATTCTCAAACTTCGTACTCACACTATTCTGGATTTGTTTCACTTATTCCAGTTTTAGTATTCTCTTATCCCAATATCCCTTAATATTCCAGATAAAAGGAAATTGGAAGCATAACCAGACCTTCAGACGTGCTGCTTGCACCTACATAACAAAGTTATCCTACCGGCGGAAACGAAACAAAACTAAACGATTGTCTCGAGCTGTGAACATCATGATTGTCAGCTGACATCTGACGGCTCTGAGAAACTCATAGCTCAGCCATCACAGGCATGTGCTTATATTGTATCACACTATGCCCAATGAATTTATCTGAAGTCGATTTCAGCATTTTTGATTTTATATTCTGTATTATATTATATATATAATATATTATATATATAACATATTATATTATATTCTAAATAAACCATTCAGCAGAATGGTTTGTTTAGACACACATCCTAGCTGACGGGTGAGTGTTATCACCAAAACGCTTAGCGATATGAATGTTTTAGGTGGTCAATGCTTGGTTACGTATCGGACTGCAGTTAGCGGCACATTGATCGGCAAGAAAAGCACTCATTGTGGCTAGTGGTAGCCAACTCAACTTATCTATGAGTCTAACAATGACGTGCTATTTCTGGCCTAGGTGGTGTTATTTCACATGTTACGGCCCCTCCGACAGGAAATCGTTGCGTTCGGCTATCATTATGACACTTCAGGGAGTACCAGACTACTCTTTCATCGCATACTTTCTTCTTTATGGACTGACGTAATGCACGGGTCCCCAGGGCCGATGAACTTGCTGAGTACACGGGTTTATTCGAAACATTTTCAGGATCAGTCTTATCACATGCGAATGTTCTCTTGATCATTTTCTGTTCGGGGGTTCAAACCTCCCGACGTTTCTTATGTTTGCCTCTCTCTGATGTATACAGCGATTGTTATCCTCTTATCAGTAAACAGGCCAACACATCTCTGTTTGACGGACTCCCGACTGAAGTCAGGATCTGAGAGGCTGTTTGGATTCGTACGTTATGTTTTTCTACGTAATCTACCGGAAGTGCCTGAAATTTTGAGAAGCATACGTTTTCATATAGTTTGCCGAGACGTTGCTTAAATATGTTTCTGTAATTTCATTAAAACGCAACGATCGCAATAAGAAAACGACTCTTATCCACTTATTATGTGTTTTCTCGTATTCGCCATATTTTCTAATCACATTGTTAGACATTGTTGACACACATATATATATATATATATATATATATATATATATATATACATTCCCTGACCTTCCGGCGACATTTCCCAAATTCGGAGTATCTAAAGCAGGATGAGCGATGATAAGAAACATTCGACATACGAGCTACAGGTTGCAGCAATAAAAAAATGGGCGCTTTGCAGTGGTGGGCACGTCGCTAATCCATTGACCACTAATTAGCAAAGCTAACTTTTTTGTTCTCGGATTAGCGTTATTGCTGACTTTGCAAACCGTTAGCGAACCAATAAGCTTTGGGCGCCGAATGACCCTGCAATCGGTGCGCCCCTAAGCCCCAATAACCAACCAACCAACCAACCAATAAGCTTTCGCCAAATTTAACTCCGCTAACTTTAAGCCCGCTAACATTTTTTCGCGGGTAAAGTAAATAAAGTTTTACAGTCAAAAACGTTTATAAGCCCTAAAATCACACTTGTTTGTTCTAATCTGTTGTGGGCGTGTCTGTAACAGTCAGTCTGACACAGTGTTGGTCAACTACGTGTACAGATAAGAGAGATTCGTCGACGCAGCAACTGAGTAACATTGTATAATTCTGCAGTTTAGTTCATGGCCATACCGTGTTCGTGTACAGACACTTGGCACAGCCTTGAAATCCATGACGTCACTGGACCACGAAACCCCGACCCAACGGACAAGTGCGTACAAATGGGTCATATTTACTGCTCAATGCCGCCATTTCTAGATGTACAAAAAAAACACATCACCGGAAACCTCATTTCGTGCACTTTCCAAATATGACACCTTTAGGTTTCAGAAAACTCTAGTTTTTTCAACAAAAGAACGTTATACAAAGCCTTGCGTCAGACAACGCTAGGCGGGGCGCTGATACAACCGAACCGAAGCTAAATTCATACACTAAAAGCTCGCATTTAACTGTTATCGTTAGTTTCCGCCAAATTTTTAGTGTTTTAGCGGTTAAGCGTGATCGAAGTCAACTTTTGAGTAAGGGGACTAGCGGTTATCGAAGTTGACTTTTCGGTTAGCTGTGCCCACCACTGGCACTTTGGCATAATGAGGTTTTATCATATAGCGGACCTGGTGATTATCCGTAGAATGCGTGCTTTTCTGGAAACGTTTGGAGTTCATAACGCACAGTGTGTTTATAAAATATATCACGCATGGTTCGCTTATTTGTTGCCCAACACCGGGGGAATGTCCCAGAATGTCAAAAATCTGATCACGTCTGCCTTCCTTTTTGCTTGCGTGGCTTTCGGGATAGTTGATGATACAAACGTTTGACACCCACGCAGAGTTTTCTCCACTTGGTTTCTATGGTTTCTATGATTTCTGACTCGGATGGATCACCTAATTCGAAGCGTGGTTTTCTATTCCCGTCCATGATTAAGCGCGACATCTACCAGCTACGGTTCAGCGTAATATACTTCCTACTGATAGTGAGTACCGGGTGCAGCATCTACAGAGACCGTGGCTGTAGCTGCCCGGAAATTGCCCGGCTGGATCAAAAATAAGTGTTGAGCAAAAAATGTCCGGCCTCGCGCGCCATGTGATTAAAATATTAACCCTCGCTAGACGAGGATGAGAGTGGATGTCAACCCCAAGCAGTGTTTCCGGAACCACTGCAATACGGCGCACGATAACGCCGAGAAATTTGGCATAGCTGATGATACACTCATTGCACATGTTCCGTAAAAAAGAGTGGTCCCAGGTCTTTTCGGGTCACCGAGTTATGGCTTCATTAGGGGAGACTGGGGTATGATGAGCGATTTTTGCATCGGCGATGTTATGGGCAGTAATGACCACGACAACGATATTTTTGGCATTTGTACTGACAGTTTGGTATTCTGCGCATGCATGGCACTGCAACATTTTGCATAACACTCAAACCTGTATTAGAAAAACTGCGCTAAATGTTTTCGTTGCATCTTGCTCAGCTTATCCGAGGGGTGGGGTAAACTGAGCCACCTATTGGGACAAGTCGGGCATGAGGGCTAAGTTGGGTGTGAAGAGAAAGAAACTCTACTTTGATAGAAGGAAGAATTTTTCCGACCTCCCATCCCTGGTCGGCTCGAGGGAACCTAGCAAGGACCGCAGACCCTTTAGTCTCCGGGCTCTAGCAAGAGACGTAGCATCTGGTGTCCGACTGCTGTGATGGTGCCTCTTTTTGAACCCTATGAGTCATTCTTTTCCAGCTCTTCCGTTCTTGTCTAGCTGTCCGGGACGCTGGCGTTGTCTTGTGCCGCAAATTAGGACGCCAACTGACATCCAGCCCCTTCCCCATCGCTTCATCAAAAGTCTTATGAGCAACAGTAGTGGTTTGACAACCAACACTTCCATGTCTTTTGGGTACAAATCCCGTCAATCCCATTCTTTCGATTCCGTGCTTTTTCCCCGTTGCACGTATGAACACAGTCTATGAGACCTCTTGAGCCGCCTCTTTAAGGGTAAACAGACCAGGGCCCCGTGCCGTTTTTTGAACGTACACCTACATTGTGGGCAGGCAGATACCTATCTGGAAAGGGATGGGCCAAGCGTAGAACAACCGGAACAGGAAAAAGATCCTACTGCAAGGACGGCGGATAATGGGGCGGGGAAAGGGCTGTCGACCTGAAACTGTTGGGCAAATGTATGCTTTTGTCCATCTCCAGACAAAATTATGAAATCTCCCGAGCTTGCGGAGTGGCACAAAAACTGCGGGAAAGTAAACGCATTAGCGTATAGTATCGCATTAATGTAAATATAAAAGTCTGGCCCATAGGTCCCTCTCCTCTCTAGAAACGCCTATGTTGATATTTCTAGAAAGGTACACAAACACATATCTCGAGTATCTCTGGACATGACCATAGACCCGAGCTCTTCTTGTATATTGGGGTCACTTTGAAAGTCAGGGGCCCAAACGGACGGGTATTATTTTCCATTTTAAGTCTTCTTGCTTACAAGTTATTTTGATCGTGGATGGGCCTCATTGCCACCAGAAGGGGTCCACGCCCTTCGAAGGGCCGAATACGACCCGCCGCCAGTGTCCCACTGCAACGGCTAACCCAGGTGTCCTGGGGACCCCCCCCGGATGGTCTGGCCCCGAACTGGCCAGACTCTGGTTGGTCCGGCCCAGGGCTGGCGGTCCCTGTTGGAAGTGCGTCATTGTAACATGCCAAAGTATAGGTTACTCAGCCATACATCTTATAAAGAAAACAGATTGAAAAGCAAGAACTGAAGAACAAACAAGAACCTGGCGTAAGCTGAGCCATGGCTCATCTTACCCCAGGTAAAAATGGCTCATCTTTCCCCACGCGTGGCCATTGTTCAGTATTGACGCATAGGGTGACAATCAGCCACATCTGCCGATACCAACCAGCTTATCCTTGAGGCGATACTTGCGTACGTCATTGGGAAACAGGACGAATTTTGTATATGGCTAAGTGCGGAGATAGCACACCTCAAATACATCACTCAAAAGTTGCCTTTACGTGTCAAAAAAACATATGTCATCTGTAGCTGCCTTGTTCCCGTCTCACCCAGCGTCCACGGTACACATGCGAGGCTCTTGCACCGCCCTCGGCGAACGGATGGCAGACTGAGCCAAATGACGTTATAGGAGCCGAGAAACAGGGGTGGCTCAGCTTACCCCGTGGCTCAACTTACCCCGCTCTCCCCTATTGAAAGCTTGCAGAGCAATCTTCGGCCAAATGTCGTTTTTTGCTGTTTTAAAGCAGCTGGTATGTTACATGTTGACGCAATGCCATTTCGTCGTCGCTTATCTTCAGGTTCGTGTACGTGTCCAAGAACGAGCAAAATCGTCCGAAATATGTGGTCTGATTTTTTTATCGAGATCGACCTTCAGAGTTATCTAAAAAATGGAAATAACGCAAATGCTATGCATAAGCCGCAGATGACGGGCATGAAATCGGTTAAGAATGGTAGTCCACAAGCAAAAAGACCTTTTTAGATAGGTCGATGACCTTTTCAGAGTCAAACGAGGTCAGTGACTTAAGATTAATTAGGCTCTGGCTATGGTAAAAGAGACAATTGTAGACCTATTTGGCCCAAAATATGTCTTTTTTAACTCCGGAAAATCGACTTTTAGTTCCCAAGCATTCAGTTTGGTCTGACCTAGGTCACTGGTTGATCTGACGGGGTAGAGCAGAATACCGTTGGATTCCTCTGGCGCAGTGCTATCGATTGCTTTCCGTCCCGTGGCGCTAGCTGAATTACGGGCCAAATGGCGAGGGGTGCCTACCACTCCCGCTTCCCGTCGTCGGTGCGAGTGAAAATCCCTCCCTTTCGACGAGGGTTAATACATTTCTTATGTTAATAAAGCCATAATGTTTTTACCTTCGTCTCATTCATTTTTTTACGTGACTTGTGTATTGATATACTATATATTTATATACATACTATAGTAGCTGAAAAAATTGGGATATCACAAATGCATTTACTTGATGAATTATATAAGAACGTAGAAAGTACAAGACTATAGACAGGAACAATGCATGATAAGAGCGCACCATGTCTGACGTAGGTAAACATGCGTACGTACTGCGAAACAACTACAAGGTGACGTAAGAATTGATCCGCCAGTTCAGCTTTGGTCAGGCACGTAGGATGGAGAGAGCGTTATATGTCATGGGCTTCCGATGAGGATTTTAAGATGGCAGTGTTGGATATGTGGTCAGTTCTGGTGACGTGTATCCGGTGTTCCAGGAGCATTTGATGTTGTGGAGCTCCACCTCTGCCGTGCATGGTCAAGTGGCGTTAGAGGGTGGTAATCGTTGCACCAGTGTAATGAACAGGATGAAGCCGGCAGCCTCCATGTCGGCGGTTAAATTTACATTTACAACTCAAGCGCACTACACTGGTACGCTCGAGTTGGTTGAGGTTTCATGACATGCTGTTCTTCATGACGAGATGACTGGTTTCTTGTTTTTGTATCAGACGATGTCGCGTTTCTTGTCTTTGTGAGCTGGTTAACACGTTGTCATGAATGATGTTTTTAAATGTTCTTTCTTCAATTTTGTGCAAACTGGATATTTAACTTTTGTCATAAAGTTTGATGGTGTTTTGCTTTACTGTGAACGCAGTTTGCTATAGACGGCCATCCAGTTGTTCCCTGATTTTGTTATCAATGTTTGCGTTGTTACAATTGTTGTTCATCAGAGTTTGTTTGGTCCGTTGTTTAAGCATGACGTGTAAGCATTACGGGTTTTCTCCAAGATGGGATTGGATAATTCGAATAGTTGAAGAGAAGGTGGTTGTCTCTCCAGTCCAGGATGCTCTGTAAGCTCTCTTGAACTGGAACATTAGTAAAAAGACCTTCCACTTCAAGGGAGGCCAGCGGTCCGGATAGTTGGCTACGCCGAATGGCATCAACAAAATCTGTTGTTTGCTTGTTCCCGCTAGCGTCAGCGGGAGTAAACTTTCTAGTTTTGCCCAAGACAACAGCGGTGAGCTCAGACCGGCGGGGGGTCACCTCCGCCGCTGTCAGGCCCCGGCAGACGGCGCCGTTAGCAGCTGCAGGTGAGCTCGGACCGGCGGGCGCGCAGCTTTCGTCAGGCGTCCAATCTCGTTATGCCGGCGCACAATGATCGTCAGCGACCGCGGCCTGTTTACTTATCATTTGTCGGCCGGTCTAATTGGAAGGGACGGCGCTCTTTGTGGCCGCGCGGCCCTCGGTAGCACCGCCAGTCGATGCCGGTCGGCACACCGCCGCCCCCCCCCCCTCGGCCCGTATGCTGACGGTATGCCGCGAGTGTGCCGCAGGTATGCCGCCGTTATGCGTTCGGCGCGACCCTGCAATCCAGACACAACAGCCCGAATTATACCAGTGCCGCTGGGGCCTCATACCATTTTCACCCCCATAATGCGTTTTTGACGTAAGCCACTGTGGATGAAGCGTTTCATGTGGCTCTTCTTGTTGTTGTTAAACAGGGGCATAAGAACCGAGGGGGGCAGGGGGCAGCTGCCCCCTGTCCCAACATTGAGCAGCATTTAATATTAGCCTTATTGCGTTTCATGGAAAGAAACCAAGTAAACATCACGTTTGCTCCCTCCCCCAACCTCCACAGGGGTTCCACTGCTACTGCTGTTAAACGAGCAGCATGGTCATGATGGTCATCATGGCCACGCTGTCAAAAAGGCATGTAAGGTGCATAAACGTCACACATCAGTAACGCCCCATCTAACCGAACGGTGACCCACCGCTTTGTTCTACAAACGCAAGATGACACAGAAGAGAGGTCGGACGCCGTCTTGTTGCTCTATAGTGCGGCTCGTTATGAAAACCAGCAACACACTGGCATCAGGGGAAGACACCAGCCTGCCCGTCCTTAAACGCCCTAATGGAACAGGGTCTGCGCTTGCACGCACGCCATTCCACCAGGGCGGTGCCGTGCATTTGGCTCGAACGTGAATTAGCCACGCCAAACCTGCACTCTTTCGCGAAAATATTGCGGCTTCATCTCACAGAACTGTAGCACGTGATAAGCAGGATGCCCAGTCCCCTTACTCTGCACAAAGCGAGTTTGGGCGAGCGCCTACAACGTTGGCGACAATGGCGGCTAGGAAAGTGATGTTAAACACCGAGCATAGCTCACCATTCATATTGGGTGGCCTAAACGGCCATACGATGGATCTATTCCTACGATCACAACTTACCACAATGATGACGACTAGGTCGTTACCCGTCAAGCAGCTTCTTTGTGCATTACGTTCACTGGTTGATCCAGTGGGGGAGGGGGGAGAGCAGCAGGGCACAGCCCACTTTCATTGAAAAGCCCTAAACCAACATTTCTCTTTCCATTCCGATGGGGATGGAAACTGCACCAACATTTTCCCCTTTTCGTTCCAGATGGAAATAGTGCATGTTTTGTTTTCGAAGGAGACAGTACCTTATAACCAGATGTTCCCTAAGATTTAACACAAAATTTGTTGTTTATAAACGGTTCTTTGGGAGGCAGGTATTCATAAACATTTAGCAAAACCAGAAGGGTGGCATGATTTTCTATAAGCTGAGCACAACATATGGCACAAAAATCCATTGGATTTAGCGCACAATGGCTTGGCGATATGGAAGAGTTGAAAAGTATCGCACAATTTCGCAAACCACCCAAAGAAGAGGGCGAGACCCTCGCACTCAGTCACTTTCTGCTAGAGGGACCATCAAAATCCACCGAATACAGGATTATGAGGAAAGTCGGCAATGACTTGTCCCCCGAAAGAAAGACAGGAAGTGAAAGGAAGCTGACATAAGCTATGTCGCACTGGGTTGAAAAAAGGCAAGCAGAAAATGGGCAAAATGAGTGGCCTCTCCAGAAGAGTTCTAGTAGAAAAATGCAATGTGTCTAAAAGTTGCACCTAACGGAACATCGAAAACGGATACTGTTTGATTTATTTTGATTTTAATATTTGTATTTACTTATTAATTCCTTTATTTACTATTTTACGTTACTACGAGCTGCTACCTCCCCAGCATCGCATCATTCCTGGTAACGGGGAACGGGTGTATAGACAGCCAAACTTTCTTACAGAGTGCACCAAACGACGACTGAAGCCTTTCCTAGTTTAAAGGCTGACCCAGAGAATGGTATATTCTTCTGGCGTGATGTTGCCGCCCGCCACTACCGTCATAATGTGACGACATGCCTGGATGCTGCGGAGATCCCCTGTGCTAAAGAAGAAGGCTACCCTCCGAACATATCCAGCATAGCACGGATCAAGTCGGTTGGGCATTCTGGACCAAAACGTGTACGATGGAAACTAGGTGACACCATTCAAGTAGGCGGCGGGAAACAGTATCAGCGGGAGGCTCAAGGAGGCAAACAGAAATATCGTGCGCGAAACGCTTTAGCACGTGCGGAATGATTTCAGGGACGTCCACTGAGATGTGGTCGAAGCTGAGGAACACTGAGGGAAGAGCGAAGTTGACAGCCGGTCTCAAAAATCGGAAGGGGTGCTCATGTTCCCTGTTCGAGAAATGTGAAGATCTTTGAGGATAAGAGAGAAATGAGAGAGGCCCTTGAGAATGGGTACGGTTCTCACTTTCTCCTAGTAGAAATGGCCACTGGTCTCAGGGTCCACCACCATTCTTAGAATATCCCAGCTTCAGGTTCCGGTGTCCGTCTTTAAAAAAAAACATGGTCTCAGAAACAAAAAAGTGCACTCTTGAAATGTATCTGGGCGGGACAAAAAAGAATCCAATTGAGGCTGAGCTGGCAACCGCTGCCGAGCAATGACACCGCTAATGCCGTACGAAAAGCTTTAAATAATCACCTCGTTGTTACGACAGGAACACACAAATAGGGAATTACCGCCCCGGCGACATGTCAGAAACGCAGAAATAACGAATCGCCACCCTGCTTGTTCGCCCTGGCAAGAGAACTGACGAATCACCTGCCCCAGTTTACGGATGAAAGCAGAGCACCACCTTCCGTCCAGCCTGCCTGCAAGGTGCACCCTGGGCTGCGTCAACTCTGGGACAATGTGAACAGAACTGTCAGATCACTGTACAATGCTAGTAACCGAACTGTCGAATCAGTCGCCCCCAGTTTACAGGTTGCGCGCGGCAACATGTAGTGTAACACACAGAACGTCGTGTCACATACCGTCCACAGCGGCAGTCCGACCGTAAGCCGCTGAATTCGCACTGGCAGCAAAACTGTCGAATCACCCGCCCCCAGTTCATGGACTTAAGCTTTGTGCCACCTTCCGCCCAGCCTGCCTGCACGGCGCACTCCGGGTTTCTTCAACGCTGAGACATGTGAGCTGCCAGAACTGCAGCAGAGCTTGGAGTATTTGTTTGCCGGTGGGTAGAACACCAAATGACCTACCGCCCCCAGCAACAGTCCGTCCGGAGCATGTCTGAATGTGGCCAGCCGCGTGTTCGCTGCCACGATGTTGCTGCCTGTTGTCAGAGACACCGACAAGCTTCGAACGGTCACGGCAGACAACTTGAGATAATCGTTCAGCGCCTGAGACGTCTCTTTGTCTGAAACACAAGAAGCCGATTTGACGCACATCAGGCACTAGGCAGGGTGAACAACAATATCATAGCGACGGATGGCCTACGTGGATGAACCGTACTGGGTTGACCTAGATAAAACCCTCTAAAATGGCACTTCCACTGAAACAAAGCTTCAACCCTTGCCCGCATAGGGGCTTTTGCATAATGCGGACATATAGGGACGGGGTACGACCGCCCCGACCATTTTCACACCGTGCGTCTTAAAGCGTCGCGGAAAAAAAAGAAACAGCGTGTTGCGTGTGACGAAACCTCGCGACTGGTATCGCTATTCGAGGCATTAGGTTAACGGATGACCTTCCAGGTCGGGTCAAATGTCAAAAATCGGCAGAAAGTTGTTTTATTTCGAGTTTAAGTACAAATGAACGCCAAGGAATTAAATGGTGATGAAACAAAACGAATATCGAAGTGCTGGTCGAGTCAATAATCAGTCCATCTGTAGCCCACATGACTGTTTTATTCATGGAATCCGACCCAGGTCATCCTAGGTGTAGTGTTTTCGGGTTTCCTTGTCCGACACGCGTCCCCGAACGAAATGCATCTCAGCTTGAATAATGTACTGTGCCTCCTCGCGGCCGCCCAACAGCAACAGCGGACGAAGCTCGCCAGACAGACAGCTAACACGGTAATCGCTTTGTGTAATTAACGGCATCCTGATAAACCTTATTGTCGAAAATGTAGGCGAATCATTCTTAAACATAGCGAACGCAGGCGATTGAGGACGATGACAAATAAAGAATCCGACGATAACGGAACAAAGAGAAATAAGGTCAAAGCAAATGACAGAAAAGTAAATTACCACGCCCTAGTTTGTTTCAATTAAGCCCAAACCAAGTGCGCCAATAAAGAGAAAAGAACCCAGTCCTGCCAAGCCATGACAGCCAAGCCTACAAACTGTATTTCTTCCCGAAAGGCGATCCGCAATACCCAATGAACACTCTAATGCCGCGCGAAAACAAGTCGGCCTGCCCGAGCGGGCACAAATCACAGCGGCGTCCTGTTCTCGATCACGTCAAGAAGAGGGGCCGGCCGGCCTCCGCGGTCAGAAAGTTGGCCCGGTCACGTGAACCGCGACTGACCGAGCCGGGCAGGGACGCCGCCGGAAACACGACGCCCGGGCAGCCAGCAGCGGCAACACTAAGCCAATCCTTGTCAGTCGGGGTCATCGGTTTACATGCTTTTTGGGGCTCCAAAAGCATTTCTCTGTAAATAATAATATATGATTAAGTCCAGTGTAGAATTTGAATTCACCAACGTTAATGTCGAATGGCACAGAAAGGTCGTCCCAGGTCATTTAGGGTCATCTTAGGTTATCCAATAGTATCTTAAGCCAGTGACCTAAAATGACCTCGTATTAGCTAGACATCGTGACTTTGGTGTGTTAAAAATGTTTTTTCACTTGATATCCAACACGAAATCCTAGTTTTAGGCATGCCGTGGTATTGCAGACACATTACCCCGCGGCCGGCTCGCTCCGCCCGTCGGAGCAAATCAGGCTTTCGCTGTATACCGCCCTCTTTTGATGAAATGAAAGACACATTGCACCGCGTTTATACCATTCGATTCCTCACACCTCGAGCAATCCGAACATATAGGTTGTTTCGCGATGTTTATTTCTTATGACATTTCCAGAGCTAAAAGATGTTTCTCATGACCATCTCATGTAACTCATGACCTCAGTTTACAAACTCGGTAATCCCGGTAGTGAGTATAAGCCTACTAACTCTACGATCAGTGTTATAGAACACAAAATTTTGAGTCGACTGATGCATACTGTATTGCATTTGTGCATTCCATCCGTCTCACAGTAAGACAAACCTGAGACCGTTGTAAACCAGCTGCGTCAGGGCGTGAAAACGGCTGATATGGCTCCTGTTATGACGTCATAGCTCGTTATCATGGACATTTAGAGGACAAATTTTCCACCATAAGGTGCGGAAAGAATGTCCCGGAGGGTACATCAAGTTTTAGATGGATCAAACAAAACGTTAGGAAGTTATCCTCGGAAAACCTCAGGGGAAGGCTGCATCGGCCCCCTCTCGCCCGCCCCCTCCCCCCCCCCTACGTGGGCAAAGATGAAACCAGTTGCTCAAAAAATGTGATCGTGCAACTGTTTTTGTAACTGAAGTCTACATGCAGCATTTATCTAAAATTTCTCACTGGGGGGTGAATGGCCTCTCAAACACGGTTAGACAGGTGAGTAAAACATTCCATCACCCATGGATGGTGCCTGCTCATATTAAAAAGATAAAGACACAGCGCATGGGAAAATTTTAGGAAATAGGAGTGACGGCGATAGTTTTTTAGGCGTATGCTAACTTCTCAATGATGCATAAATTTTATTCATTTTAATGGCACTTGTTGGAATGTCGCACCCAGTTTGGCAGCCTGGTTTCTTCCAACAGATACAACTACCCGATCCATTTCATGCAATGACAGACTTATGAAAGTTTTAAAGTTCCGATACGTTTGCGGTCCATTTAATACTAAATATCTAAGGGCAAAAACATTTCCCTTGACAGACAGATATACGGAACAGATACATAGAATATAGAAGCACAGAATGCTGGAATAGATGGGACTGATAACAAGGACAAGATCTGTCTGATTCACAACCAAAATTATGTGTTTGAAACTGTCGAAAACCGCGTCTGATGCTGCTCACACCTTGAAAAGTTCCTACCGTTCAGATTCAGTTGCCGTTTGTTTGTCACTGTCCTGAGCTAAATGAGTTCCAGTAAAATGAATCACGATAAAGTTGGGCTTACAATGCAGACACCTGCGGCTTACTTATCTCATATCAGCCTGAGACATGGAATGCCTCTGAGCAGATACGTTTGTTACCAATATGGGTATCACGTTGTCGGTTCTCACCTGCACGCCTCCTCAGCCGATTAAGACGCAGGCTTCCGATTTCGTTGTATTTTGAGAAGACAGGCGACGGGAGAGGGGCCTCGCTCTGGTGATCCCTGCCTTCCAGCGTTACCCGCACAACGGCCTCCCGATCTGCTCGTCATTTGACCGGGCGGCCAGTCAAACACATCGGCACTAACCGACTCCTTCCTGACTAACTCCAGTGGCAAATCCTTCCAGCCCTGCCGCGTCGCGACCTTATGACAGGAAATAGGAGAGACACGGTCGTCGGAATCAGAACCTTCCTCCCGCCGACGGCCCACCCAAAGCGCCGCCGCGCCAGCAAAACGCCGACCTAACCCGCCGGCCGCCAGATGTGGTGATAATTACCCGCATAAACCTCCTGGTAGCCCCCTCCTCGGGCTGGTACAGGCCGTACAGGCAGAGCAGTGGGAGACACAGTGCCAGTCAGTTGTGAATTTTGAATGCTTGCCATTTCTCGACATTCTTTTATGTGGGAGTGACGTAGTCTTTATGCTGAGTAAAAATACATCTTCATGTCAGACACCTTACCATCTGCTTTCATGGCTGTTCGGAGACCACACAGCACGGCTGGCTCAGCTTGGTACGCCAGACCGCATCCCACAATCGCCTCAGGCCGCAGATCAACGGCTCGTTCAACGCCGCCGATTCGAGCTCGCTAGCTCGAGCTGCTGCACGTGCGCCACGGCTTCTCGACTTGAATGATGCGGCGTGGAATCGCTGAGCCCATTGACGCATCTCACGTTAAAACATGACTGACTGATGCCCAACGAGACACAAAACTGGACTCGAGACACGGATGCTTGAGCCCAAAAGACTGTAAGTCCCAAAACATAATAAACAAACAAATATCTCACTTTAAACCGATATGCCTTATCGGGAGGCCAGCAGCCCTTCTCACCGCGCACCGTCTTTATGAATGACAATTATAGAATAACTAATGGTGAACAGTGAGCCCTGCAATTGCGCGCGAGAAAATGGTTTATCAAAACCTTAAGCAGATGACTCAAGGTAAACTAAAAACTGGCTTAATTGTCAGTGTATAAAGCCACCCTCTGGAAATGGTAGGTTCCAGCGTATGGACGTGTGTAATTTCGAACTGGTATCTTTGCACAATATCAAATGAAAATTGCTATGAGTTTACGTCAAATTTTAGGCAATACCCGTCACGTGCTCATTTTTGGCCATGGAGAAACAAACTAACCGAAATCCGAAGAGAAATCAACGTTTAAGGACTGGTAGATTACACGGATGGGGAGTCCCCTCCCCATCATTATTACGTGATTCGGACCCGCGAGTGACTTATTTCTTCTTCCAGTACCAACGAAAACAGGAAAATTGCCACGTCTCCTTCCCGATGCCAGGGTTTTCAGATACCGGTTAGCGGTCCTGGAACGTCATCCAAATGCAATTTAGATACTCAACAGAACATCATGATGAGGAGTAATGACCGAGATTGTCCCCTAGCGCAGTGCCCACGGTGTATGATGACGCTGCGTTTACGGATACGTTACGGAAGCCTGTTCTGGTAAAACGCAGGTACGCTGTCGCTGTATGTCAGCGTGCCAGTCAGTCCTGTGATGGGCTGGCAGTACTCGGGCCGGCGATGGCGATGGTGCCGCTTACTCAGCGGGGTCAGGCGGGGAATGAGGCCCGTGATTACCGGAAAACGGTCGCTCCCCGTTCCTGCCAGCCCGGCATGGGCGCATGCCGAACCAGCGTCTAACGATCCGGAGCTTTCTGCGTAATGCATACATAGTGCGCCACGGCAAAGGGGTGGAGATTACCGCTGCTGGAGGAGGACCGAGGCGGCCCGCTCAGCTTATTCCGGGGGGCCAGGGCCTGTGGCTGAGCATTGCCGATAGTCAGGGAGCGGTGCTGGTGATGAAGTGGCGATGCTGAATATGTCTCTGGCTTGGCAACGTCGACTCGGCTCATTTTCCATTTTGTCGCCTAGCTGTGTTTGCTGCTTCTCCGGCCGTTCGCCCAGCTGATGAGGCCCTCTGGCGTTTTCTCTTTCGCTACCCGGTCTCAGGCTACGCTGAGCTCAGCCAAATAATTTACAGCTCACAAGGAAAGACTTAAGCAGGGTTGGAACTTTACGTGGGTTGGGGGTGCCGAGAAGTCGGCAGACCATATGTTATGAGCACGGGCGCACCCATGATTTTTGTAAAGACTCAGCCCGGCCTGCCCCTTGAGACCAAAACCTCCTTATATTTGGGTCGTCTCATTTTTAGGTCCCGGGAATTTCTGTTTATTTTCGTTAAAGCGTTGAAAGTTCAGCCATAACTGGCATGCACCATGTACCCTTAGGAATGTCTTGCTTAGGAGCAACTCAGTAAAATCCTAACCAATCATTTTTAGGTCCCGGGAATTTCTGTTTATTTTTTGCGGCTCACAAAGAGAACTTTTCAAAGCGTTGAAAAGTTCAGCCTTAACCCTATTCCCGGAGGGCTAGACGGTATGGTCGATTCCCGGCAGGGGGGGCGGATTCGGCCCCCCCCCTGAGATCTCGAGAACTACTCGTCCGATTTCATCGCAACAAACGGCAATCGATTTGCCGTGACTTGAACTACATTTTTATAAAAATAAATTTCAAAATTTCGAAATTTGTGGATACAAGGGGGGCAAAAATGTCAAAATGGGGGGTACTTTTGGACTTCTTATAACGCCGTTGTTTATCGACCGATTTCAATGAAACTGGCATGAATCGAGAGATTATGGATAGGGCTTTTACCATGGGTCCGCAAATCTGAAATTTTGAGAAAAGTCATGGGCGTTCACAGGATTTATAAAATAGGAGGATTTGTTTTGTAACAAATGAATGAACAAAAAAGGTAAAAACACTTTTTTGGCTTCTGCTAGTCATGCTATGCTAAAGAAGTACAAATCGCATTACAGTGTTTGTATAATGTTAGCAAAGGCGGTGCCAGGGACATGAAAAAAGGGGGAACTGTCATGGTCACACGTTCTTCAGATCAGCTTGTGACCTTTGACCATAAATGACCTCCAGTGATCTTGGGGTCACCTGGGATGATCTCGTGTGCATTTGATACTATCTGTAAACGTTTTCAATCATTTGCATTCACTCTATTTTAAAAATTTCATTTTATGGCTATCGCGATATAGGGTACGCGCACTAACATTTTAGGTCATAGCTCCGTGACCCGACCTGATATCGAGCTGAAACTTGGTACACAAGTAGAAAACATCGTGCTACGTCATATGCATTCCGGGTTTGACATTTGAAAAACGACGTGCCAAAATTATTGCAAAAAAAATTTTTTTTAATAACTTTTGATTTGACCTTGACCTGACCTTGTTAAATGACCTCAGATAAACAACGTTTTCTGTGCACATTGCCCAACTATTTAGCTATACATCGATATAAAGTTTTAAGTTCTATTTTAAAAACTCTGTTTTTGGAAGACATTTTTCTTTTTCCCTCAACATGGCCAAAAATTGCCTGAGGTGCCTCCCAAAAACGTTGCCTGGCTCCGCTACTGAGCAAAGAAGAATTGTGAAATTTTGTCACAAGCGCGTAGAAAGAATAGCTAGGAAAAGTGACCAAGTTTCGTGAAGCTGCGCTAAAAAGCCTGGAATTGGCAAGCAAAAAAACCGAGGGGGGTGGATTCAGCCCCCCTGCCGGGAATAGGGTTAAACGGCCTGCACTATGCATTCCGAGGAATGTTTTGGTTAGGAGCAGGACAGTAGAACCCCAACCAATCCTGCGTAATAATAATAGAAAAATGGAACACGTCAATTGCAGTGCTTCAACAGAAGTTGATCTCTGCAAGGCTTCCTGCGAAAGACGTCCCCTCCGCTGCCCTCCCGCCACGGGCGGCGCCACCGTGGGGTACGTGAGGTACCAGTACCCCACACACATTTGATTGTGTAATGCTGCCCATACCCAGTGTCCCGCAATAATCGTAACCCGTAAGGTGTAATGTTATAAATATAAGCGAGAAGTTTTTTCATGGCAAGATCGTAAACAGTAAAATAAAACGTCCCAAATCCCTGAAGAAACGCAGTTTGGGGATATCTGCTTTCAAGACGTCGTCGTCTGGGCTGCGCTCCCGACAGTGCCCCACAGTCAAAAAGTCTGTGCCGCCGCCACTGCCTTTCGCCGCCCCTTGTCCGCCCACCTGCCTCTTCCTTTGTCTCATTCTCGCGGAGGAAGGCATGAAGTCAGCAGTTTGCCCCATCCCCAGCCGAGCCAGCCCTCTCTCGACTTCCGACTCCGTAAATTTCTCATTTTTTAGTAAAAATGTCGATTTCAATGCATTCACGGAACGTCGGTGACATTTACATTTATTTACTGTTAAACGATGGACGAAGCAAGGTCAGAGAACCACGGAGAAGAAGAGCAAAAAGAATAAGAAAAGAGCAAAAAGAACAAGAACGAATAAGAAGAAGAAAGAAGAACCAAGAAGAAAAAGAAGAACCTTCATTCCAATCCAAACAGGAGGTTCGGTGGCGCAGGAAAGACGCATATGCTCGTTGCTACGTTTCCCCCTTCCCTTTCTTTGAAACCCGAAACTTCGTTGACTGCGAATGCTCATAGATCAAAGATGTGTGAAGAGCCGAATACCTACGGTTGACATTTACATTTTCCTTTTATGAATAGCGTAATTAGGAACTCGCATTGTGCTGATCTTTGTTCTCATTTGGAGCACTGCGTTTAGGCAAGGAGTCTCTACCTCATGAAGGATATTCCGCGGCCGACTGGCAGTTGGCGCCATGCGCGCCCGACTGGGAGGGGAGGTGTTAACACACCCTCCCCTCTCTCTGACTCGCGAGCGGTTGGTTACACGGTACAAATGAGCACACCATTGAAAAGTTCGTGACAATTAAGGCTTGGAACTGGCTTCATTTTTACTTTTGGATAATATGTAGGTCATTTACGCCCCACATATGTTTCTCTTAGGCGACTACATGAACCCGAAAAACGGCCTGGATCTTTCTGCTATTAATTAAGCCTAAGTAAAGAGACCATAGAATACGTAGGAGTCTGCAAATGCTGATGCATGCCTAACTTCTCTGAGCTGTTAAAAATGTGCGTGGTAACGTTGGCTCAGACAAGCGATCCTCGCTCCACTGCACCGCGAGCGCCGGCGCCGAACGTAGGATGGAATTAACGGGCACAAATTTTTGCGCCCCTCACTTTTGGCAAAATAAGCCTTGCCAAGTAGTGTATGATCATGCTGGTGGTTTGTGTTATGGTTTTCCGTGTTCAGCTTTGAAAACAATTCAGTAATTAACAATGGGGTAATTTTTGGGTTTTCAAGGGGGCTGCACTATGACATCCCTTGATAAGCCTAACCTATTCCCATTTTTCCCCTCGAATTTGGTCCACCTTATTTTGCATCCCAGCGAAAACCTCGGCCTCCTGCTTTCATGAATGACAGGCCGTCCAGTGGCGGAGAGCCTGGTATCAAGTTCAACGCATCTGCGCCCCAAGCTGACGCTTTGTGTGTACATGAACGAACTGAATGAATAAATACGGACCACACTGGCGGAGGCCATGCGGACCTATGTATGAGCACTGAAAAGTGTGATCACGAGCCAAAACGTCGTGCTGTGCACGTCTACAAACACACGCACGCACACAGGATCATTCCAACAAGATCTCGTCAGAACCTATCACCTTTTGCCAGCTGTTTGATATGTGGCCGTGGAATCAAGCCCCCTTGAAATGCAAGTGCTTTTGTCTTTTGAGCGCTCTAATGGAGGTGTATGTTTTGTTACTGATGCGCAGCTTACACTAAATTCTCAAACGCGTAAAAAATACGCATGTTTTCCAATGTACGTTACCTGCCAAACCTGTGTGAGCGGGATCACAAATTTTTGACTTCTGCTTTTTGAGTCGCTTTTTTCCGTGCTCAAGCAAAGGTCGGTCGTGACTCCAGCCAGTTTGGTCCGCAGTCATTCATTCAGATCATTCGTGTACGACAAAGTACCAGCTTGGAGCGCGGATGCGTTGAGCTTGATTCCAAGCTGTCCCGCTGCTGCGCAGCTTATCAAACATTAAGGCTGAAGGCCGAAATTTTGCTGGGGTGCAAAATTACGTGGGTCAAATCCGAGGAAAAAATGGGGAGATGGGTTATGTTATCAACAGGTGCCATAAGTGCAGCCTGATTGGAAACTAAAGATACACCATTGCATATGTTATGTTTTTATGCCAGGGCTCATTCCAGTATCCAGGGCTCCAGGGCTCATTCGGGCTGAGTTTACTCGTTCCGCCCCCTCCCTGAGACCTGGAGAACTATTCATTCCATTTCACCGCGAGAGAAATGGCAATCGATTTGTCGTGATGCAAAGTACATTTCTGTAAAAAAAAGTTTTGAAGATTTTAGAATGGATGGATACGGAGGCAAAAATGCGGCAAATGAGTATTTTTGGCTTCTTATGACACCCATATTTGTAGACCGCTTTTGATGGGACTGGCAAGAATCAAGATCTAATCCTTGCGACTTTTCCCATTGGCCCGTACGTTCATAGCCTGCGCAAATTTAGCGACTATCTGCGGACTTTCTTTTCCACATGATTATAGCGATTTCCTTGCGCACACAAGAGCTTCTGGGTGTTGAGGTAAGGGAAATGCGTGTTTAAGTGCGTGCTTACTGTCATCGTAAATAGCACTTTAGCAAAGGCAGTTCCACAACAAAAAAGTATTGTATTGTATTCTATTGTATTGTGTATCTGAAGTATTGTGGGGAGCGCTACTGGCTATACACCCGGGTGTATAAGAGTGTGTATCTTGTGTATATATGAATAAGAGGGTATATTTGTTATATAAGATATACATGAGGTGTATATCTGGATTATGACTGCAAGATTTGCATTCTCCGTATACTTTTCGCAAAATGACTGAACAATATCGTGTCAGGGGTGCGTCCATGCAAAGCCAATGGCATGGCGGGTATTGACTCGAGCCGATAAGGGTGGGATGTGCATGTATGAGGCATGCAGAGGTATGCCCTTGACATTTTTGTGCAGTTTGATTTTGTACGGAGATGCTATTCGGCGGGGCGTGTAGCGCGCGCCGGCAGTGTATATTTCCACCGCACCAGCAACAGTACACAGAATGTCACAACGAAAATGTACCTCAGAAGAAAATCCAGTCTCCCCACTGGCGATCCTGACCCGGGTTGGTCGATCCCGCTGTCGCTGATTGGCTGAGAGCCAGACGTGCCGCTGTCGCCAGAGCCCGGATGTACGGTACAGGGCGTCGGCCGAGTTCATTTTCGATCCCATATAACATATATCACCGAAAATCAGCAGTTTTGAATACTTCACACAAAAATCCCTCGGACGCCGACCATTGTGCAAGTTGCGACAAATTGCCACTCTTGTGGTAAACTCCCACATTACCCAAAAACGTGAACGGGCCCGAGGGACTCATGCCGCTGACCGGTCACACACTGTCCGAAGCGGCCACACACTCAGCCGGATAAACCGCAGGACGCCGCCGAGCCACTCCGACACCGGGGCGCAGCCCGGCTGTATAACGGCGACTGGTGTCGGCGTGATATTCTCATACACCGCACGATCGCGCATGCTCGACGAATCGTGTATGTCTGAAAATCGCCATTCCACAGACTCTGCGATATACGGCAGCGTGACCACACATCTGCGTGTATCAGGTCCCTGGGGGGCGTACACGACCTGAAGCAGCAACTTGTGACAGGACCCCACAAAGTTTGTAAAATCGTCGAACCGCTGCCAGCAGCTCAGAGGTCAGGCCGACAAACATCCTGCCAGCGTCAGCCGCAGAGGAGCCAGAACTTCTGGCCCGACCTTGGCCAAACTACGGCAAAGGTCCGCTTGCACACCAAGGTACACCAGTGATTTGCACGGGACCAAAACCGATTTACCGTACAGCGCACTTCTTAATTCGCACTTAAGCACTTCGTGCGAAGTGTGTGTAAAATCTGTGGACGAAGATTCCAATGACGTGACATTTTGTTTATTTCATTTGTTTCATTCCTTTTGTTTACTTCAATAAATCTGTATTGCCTCTGAAATCGATATAACCTTAAGATGCCGCTGCAATGCACTGGAATTACGCGTCCCATTCGTCCCTAAATGTCGTCAGAAACGGGAAATCTGTTGACGTCCGAGGGTGCGACCTAAAATGATGTAAACTGTTCATCAAATTTAATAATGACGTCGAAGTGAGCTTTTCAGTGACGTGACTAACGTTGAAATATCCGCGTCAGGTTATGTCGAAACAGACGTATTTCGAATCATGTTTAACAGCATTCATGGCCTCCGTCAGAGGGGTCATGCGGAAAAAGCCTGTTCCAAACTCCGGCGGAGCATTGTCGAGTCGACTGCGGGGTCCGACCATCATTCTGCTATTATTTCGTCTCCACACGATAACAGTACACATGCGCACTGCTCCTGAGGCGAGAGGTTCTTCTCAACAAGCTTCAAAAACGTCTCCCCGGCACTCGAACCGTGTTACCTCCGCGAGCGTCACGCGCCCTAATGACGTCACATCCTGGGGCGCGGCGCCGCCCTCCCCTCCTACGGCGCGGCCGGGCGGACGGCACTTTTTGTCCATGCGACGCGCGGTCGCCAGTAACGACCAACCATAAATCTGCTGAATTAGAGGCGAACCCGGCCGGCTCGCGGCCGGCCCGACAGAAACAAAGAGTGTCGGAAACGGGACGATGGGCCCGCCGGCCGGCCGCCCGCCAACGGCGTCTCCCGAGGCTGAAAAATCGACTCGGCCCGGCGCGCGCGGAGGAGAGCGGGCCGCCGCTGTCTGGGGCTGCGTCGAGGCGACGGTCTGGTCTAGCCCGAGGCAGCGCGCCGCTAATATCCGCAAACAAGCCGAGCAATGTTTGTTTCTAGGCGGAACATCGCACGGCACTTTCCAGCTTAGCGTGTTAGCGCTATCGTTACCGTAAGACCGCTAAACCGCGTTGCTTAAAAGCGGTCTTCTCTCGAAGCGTGATTCGCCTGTGTTAAGAGGTAGGGGGCGTCAGACGGCCAGTTATTCGCCGGCACCCGTCAGTTTGTGCAGATCCTCAGTTCTTAACAACTTCAGACATTGAAAAGCACGTGCTTGGATTTCATCAGCCGACTTTTTTCCGCTGGAAGCGTAATTTCCATGTGCTTGATTTTTTTTTGGCAAAAACCATTATTCTTGCTCCTTTTTACCTAAAGTCAAAGTTCCTGGAAATTTCATTTTCCTTACAACGAATACATTGGTGTTTATCTGCAACGCGTGCATAACATTTTATTATATTTTTTTGTGAGCAGGATTGTAAGCGACCTGTTCTTTATCATGTCAGCGAATCCGTATTAAAACGTACGCAAATGATTCTCACATTTTGGGCGTTGTATTTCTTGCCTTCGCATACACATCGAGATTCTGGTG
This sequence comes from Capitulum mitella, assembly GCA_030062745.1. NCBI lineage: Eukaryota > Metazoa > Arthropoda > Thecostraca > Pollicipedomorpha > Pollicipedidae > Capitulum > Capitulum mitella. Next base: position 31,584,644 of record CP099844.1, read on the forward strand.
TGTTCCCGGCGGCTATTTGCGTTGAACGGCGCCGTTATTATTCCAGTACAAGCCGGAGTTGTTGGTCGGCGTCGGCGCGCCCTCCGCCGCGTCCGTCGAGAGAAAGGACGCCATCATAGGCGGCCCGTAAAGCACAGGGCGCGCCCATTGCGCTCAGGTGGTCCGGTTCCACAGTGAATCACGGCAGACGGCATCCGGCCAGCGCCGGCCATTCAAAGTGGCGCCGATAAATATGCGGCAACGAGAGGCACTGACACGTCGCCGAAATGGACGACCGCTTGTTATAAACGAGACGGGTCGACTTAACGGTCCGCGACCGAGCGGCGGGGCTGGTCGGCGGCTCAGGTGGAAAAACGCCAGCTGGTGGACGGGGCTGGCAGATGTGAGATGGCGCGCGCCGCTCCGCCCGCTCACGAACGACTGCAGACACGGAAACTGGGGAGCGATGCGTCACACAGGCACGAGACGATGCGCACGGCTGCACATTAGGCCATGGCACAGAAAGTGCAGCCAGGCACAGAGACGGCGAACCAGAGGCGACGCCACTGGGCAACGGAGAGGACGCTCAGACAGCGCAGGACTGCCCCCTCCTATCTGCCCACACTATTGCACCCTGCACGAATCGATTCCGAAACCGTCTCATGGATACCTGGATCGATTCTGATTCAGACTTCACACGGCTTTTGGAAAACGGAATGGATTTCGACTCTGACTCAGAATGAAAGGAATTGATTCCGAAATCGACTCCAATAAGATCACTTCCAAAATGCCGTGCGATTGCACACAAAATGCATTACAAACAAAAACTACAGAAAAGAACAGTGAAGTATTATTTATCTACAGGAAAAACATCAGTCTATATGAAAATATTAGTATATTCCTGCAAAAATACATGTTTACCTTTGCATGTTGCATGTGCATGGTGTATTTGGCCATGTTCTGTGTTCACACCATCAGTATACGTATCAGTAGAGCACAGGCAAGGTGAACACAATGTGGCAGCGCACCACATAGACATTTACTACTTCATTTCTTGACAAAGGAATCTGATGTACCTAAACGGTCCGGACATGAGGAGTTGTGAAGAGGCCTTAATCCTATTCCCGGCAGGGGGGCGGAATCCGCTCCCCTCGGGGTTTTTGCTTGCCAATTGCAGGCTTTTTAACGCAGCTTCACGAAACTTGGTCACTTTTCCTAGCTATTCTTTCTAAGTGCTGTGACAGAATTTCACAATTCTATTTTGCTCAGGGGCGGAGCCAGACAACGTTTTTGGGAGGCACCTCAGGCCATTTTTGGCCATGTTGAGGATAAAAGGAAAATGGCTGCCAAAAACAGAGTGTTTAAGATAGAACTTAAAACTTTATATGGATGTATCGCTAAATAGTTGGGCAATGTGCACACAAAATTTTTTTGATCTGAGGTCACTTTGCAAGGTCAGGTTAAGGTCAAAAGTCAAAATTTGTTTTTTCGCAATAATTTCGGCGTCGTTTTTTCAAATGCCAAACCCGGAATATATATGACGTAGAAGGGTACCCTCTACTTGTGTACCAAGTTTCAGCTTGATATCAGGTCGGGTCACGGAGCTATGACCTAAAATGTTAGTGCGCGTATCCTATATCGCAATAGCCATCAAATGAAATTTTTGAAATAGAGTGAATTCAAATGATTCAAAACGTTTACAGATAATATCAAATGCACACGAGATCATTCCAAGTGACCCCAAGGTCACTAGAGGTCATTTAAGGTCAAAGGTCACAAGTTGATCTGAGAAACGTGTGACCATGACAGTTCCCCTTTTTCATGTCCCTGGCACCGCCTATGCTAACATTATACAAACATTTTAATGCGATTTGTACTTATTTAGTATAACATGACTATCAGAAGCCAAAAAAGGGTGTTTTCCTCTTTTGTTCATTCAGTTGTTAGAAAACTAATCCTCCTATTTTTGAAACCCTGTGAACGCCCATGAATTTTCTCAAAATTGCAGATTTGCGGACTCATGGTAAAAGCCCCATTCATATTCTATCGATTAATGCCAGTTTCATTGAAATCGGTCGATAAACAACGGAGTTATAAGAAGTCCAAAAGTACCCCCCATTTTGACATTTTTGCCTCCCTGTATCCACAAATTTCAAAATTTTGAAAATTTCTTTTTATAAAAATGTAGTTCACGTCACGGCAAATCGATTGCCGTTTATTGCGATGAAATCGGACAAGTAGTTCTCGAGATCTCAGGGGGGGGCCGAATCCGCCCCCCCCTGCCGGGAATCGGCCATACCGTCTAGGCCTCCGGGAGTAGGGTGAAAACATTTTCCAGCCAAAAATTCTCAAGCCATTTTACTGCTAAACAGATTGCGACTTTGAAGTCAGTCTGCCATTTAAATCGATTCCAGTTCTGACTCGGTAGACAAGCGTGTGATTTGATTGTGACTTCGATTCCGATACTTATCAATGGAATCGAGACCGATTTTGACTCTGCCCGGAACTAAATCGAATCCGGAGTCATTCTCATTCCGACGGATTCGAGCACAATTCTGCTGGCAGAGCATGACTAAAGTTTCAGTGCAGGGGATCTTCGCGCGCTTGGCCAGAAGCTTCCGGTCCAAGGTTCTAGTTCAGACACTTATCGTTTTAAAGAACATCAACTTCAGGTGTGCTGCGAACTTGTCGAACTCGAAACATTTCTGGCTGTTCGGTTATACATTCTCATGAGTTCGGGTGTTCGGCGACAGGCTTTGTTTGATGCCGCGCTGGACAGCACCTGTATCGTTAATACATTTACGTGCTCTCGGAGTCAGGAATAAGAAAAATAATAATTTGAAACTATATAACGAAAATAAGCCAGAATTAAATTACTCCCTATATTCCTTGAAAAAATAGATGCCGAACTAAAAATCATGAAGAACCGGGTGGCCTGGTCAAACCATTTTTCAAAGCAAAAAGACTGATTGATCAGACGATCTTAAAGCTGTAGCTGCTAGTGTATGAATTATTAAACACAGAATACGGTAAGTCATTGCACTGTATCGGATTGGGCTTTGACGTTTTGCAACGGTTGAGCATGTAAGGGCACGTTTAAAGTTCTATTTATTTCTTTTTTATTTGTTTTTTTTTGACGTTTAGATCGGACTCACTCGGCAATGTCCCGAAAACCTGAAGTTTCAAGATGGAAATCGTTCGAGGCAGATGCTCAACCTCTGCGTTCACATACTCCTGGAGGATTGCACCGGTGCTGGCGATGGTGCTGGTATTGGTACTTGGTGCTGGACAAGTCAGTTGGGGCGCACACAACAGCTACGCAGTTTCACCTGATTGCAGGTCGGCCGATAAAAGGGCAGTCATCCTGGTCTGAATCCTTCCCCATTTGTCCTCAAGTTCGAATTTAATCGGGCTGACCACTGCGGGCCCAAGAGGCGCTCACATTTTCGCTCCGTCAGTGGAAAGGGGTAGTTGAAAAATACTTCTGTACTACAATCCTGGGTTGTATAAACAGTTGCATTGGCATGTCATGAACAGCCACACAAAATGCAAATTCCAAAATAAAAGTTTTCCGAAGATCTCACGCGACAATTTGATTGTCTGATATAAGTATCTGATGTAAGGAAATTTATAAGCTTCTTGAACAGAAAAGAAATCCTTCACTTAACACACTGCGATGTTCGACTTGGTAGAAATCAGCAGACCCCATTCTTCGTTATGCGGCCGGGAGGTTAAGGCACCCGCATTCGAGAGGAATCGATATCAGGAACCGCAGTATCCGAGAGGAAGCAGTATCAAGGACAGCAACATCCAGGAGGAAGCAGTACCAGGGCAGCAACATCAAGGACAACAGTATCAAGCACAGCAGTATCCGCGAGGCAACAGTATCAGGGACAGCAGCATCCGGGAGTCAGCAGTATCAGGAACAGCAGCATTCGGGAGGAAGCAATATCAGGGACAGCAGCATCCGGGAGGCAGCAGTATCAGGGATAGCAGCATCGAGCAAACAATACCGGGGGCAGCAGCATCAGGAACAGCGGTATCCGGGATAAATTGATATCAGGAATAGCAGTATCAGGGACGGCAGTATTAGGGACAGCAACGTCAAGGACATCAGTATCAGGGACATCGGCATCAAGGACAGCAGTGTTTGGGAGGCAGCAGAATCAGAGATCCGATATCCGAGAGACAGCAGCATCCGGGAGGCAGCAGTATCATGGATAACAGTATCCTGGAGATAGCAGTATTAGGTGCAACAGTATCCGATAGACATTATCATAGCATATCGATGTGAGATATATAGACTCATGAAATGTCGATAATATTACCTTCCTAGTTTATGGTGTTGAATGGACCTGCTCATTACGGCGAAAAATGTAGTGGCCGCGCGTACCGTTTAGACTTCCAATTCTTTGGACGTAAAAGCTGAAATAGATAGATGCACCAGACAGATCTTCCTGGAACGTTGAGCATGCCGTGGGGCTTTCAAGCTTTTGAGGGACCCCACCATTTTTAGAGAGCTCGCAAGCTTTCAGGACATGATTTGCTTAACGGACACAGGAAAATTTCTACATGCAGCTTGGATTTGCTTACCGAGATAGCACCACAAGTTGAAAAAACAAATGCAAATGCTTCACCATATCGGTGGCAGATCCAGGATATCATCAGGAAGGGGGGAATGGTCATCGTAGGCCCCTTCCCGCCCGCCCTCATCCACTTTTTAATTTGGATGTGGAAAACGTGGATCCGCGCAGTTTCAGGGGGAAATTTCGCATTTTAAATTTGTTAAGATATAAAGCAACCAAAAAAAACTCAATCACGTCACCCTGTTTGAGAAAATTCTGCGTCATGTTGCCGTACAAAGTCGACGAAACATGACAAAAACCGCAGGATTTTAGGCGGCTGCGTCCCTCCCTCAATTTAAAATCCATGTCCATATCTGGCAATTTTTAAATACTTGCTCAGGGATGGTCCAGGGACCCCTGCCCCTAAAAGTTTTTCGAAACGTTTTTGCAAGCTTATGTTCGCTTAGGTGAGGTTCCCTCTGGCATTTACAGGGACACTTTTGGTGGTCTGGGGCCGTCTGCCATGTCGGGGCCTTCTAGTGGTCTCAAGTTCCTTTTACTGTTTCACGTGTCCCTTGGGACGTCTCAGACGCTCTGTTGGCAATTCCATCGGCACTTCGGAAAGTTTTAGGGACCCATGTGGCATTGTCAGGAACACTTTGACCATCGCGGAGTCCCTCCTGTCGTCCCTGAAACATTTTTGCCGTCTAAGGAGCCCCTTAGGCAGAAACAGGGGCCCTCTATTATTTAGATGCCTCTGTCTCGCTAGTCTGCATGGTTTGTCGCTTGCTTTTTCTTACTCACTTTTTCACGGAAAGTATCGAGTCACATTATTGATAAAGAATGCCATTAAGCGCAACATTCCCATTGTTGAAAGCGAAAAGACCTTCGGCACCCCAGACGCCTTTGTCTGTGACATGGACATCCCAGGCGTCTTTGTGATGTCAAACTTGGCCTGGAACAGCTGAACAGTGTGACCATTCTTAAATATACAGGTATTTACAGAAATTCTTCAAAACCGAGGAATTTTTGGGTTAGGAAAATAATCTTGTTACAGGGGGTCCACTGAAACTACTAGAGAAAAACATTTAAGACTGCTAACTAGCAGTCTCTAGCAACAGGGGGCCCTGATGCGAGCAGGGAGCCCCTGAAACTACTAAACCCCGAGGCGTCCAGACAGCTTCTGAAACAGTTTCCAAAGAACCTAGAGGACTGCCAGAGATGCCTCTGTCTCTGCCGTGACAGATGCCTCTGTCTCTGCTGTTTGTCGCTTAATGGCATTCTTTATCAATGATGTGACTCGATACTTTCCATGAAAAAGTGAGTAAGAAAAAGCAAGCGACAAACAATGCAGACTAGCGCCCGATGTTTCTAGGAATCGCTATACGATGCCGCTAGCTCTGATTGGTCTAGGACTCCTCACACGACCAGTTTACGCCCTTTGTTTGATGACGTTACCGACTCTCATTGGTTGGCGTCATGTCAATTTTGTACCTCTTGGCTCAGATCGTTTCCGTTCGTAGGGAGTATAAATAGCACCCCGCTCGTCGTCACGTAGATGAATTACATTTAAATTATGTGAACGACCTCGTAAACATTCGGGTTACGGAGCCAAGAGAAAAGTTTTATGTTTCAAAAATATGAAATATGCTGTCCATTGGGGTACCTACAATAATTTTATCGAAAATAACACCTATGTCCTCCTCAGCTGTGAGGGGCCCCTCTGCAGGCCGTAAGAGAACCCTTCACAGACTACCACCGACCCGCACAGGGCGGTAGGGGTTAAAAGAACAACACAGGATCCGTCCACAGATCAGCAGGGCCCCCGAAGGCTGGCAGGGACCCTGCAGGCCAACAGGGGGCCCTGCAAACCGGCAGGAGGCTCCTGAAGGCCAGCAGGGGCCCCCTTCTTACCTGTAGATGACTCCCTATAGGTCAGCAGGGGACCGACAGGGGCCATCTTCAGGCAGACAGGGGACCCCTATCGATCAGCAGGGGCCCCTAGTGGCCGGCAGGGACCCACAGGACAGCGAAGGTTCCCTCTACAGTGCAGTGGGGCCCTTTGAAGGCTGACAGGGACCCTACAGACCGGCAGGTGGCCCGTACGGGTCGGCAGGGAACCCAAAAGGCCGGCAGGATGCCTCCTACGGGCCGGCAGGGAGCCCTTGCAGGCCAACAGAGGGTCCTAAAGGCCAGCAGGGGCCCCCTACAGGCTGGTAGGGGCTCCCATGGGCCGGTGGGAGGCCTCTGCAGGTCGGTAGGGTTACCCTACAGGCTGATAGGGCCCCTCTAAAGGCTTGGATCTATATATTTTATTGCTGTCATCTCTTGTACCGTTCTTAAAGCATTTTGACAATAGTCTGGGCTTTTATGAGAGACATTTTCTAGCCTTGGTGAGGGTGGGTCCCTTTCAGCAATATCGGGGGTCCTTGGACCTCTAGGACCCATGGCTGCGCCTCTGCTCATCCCCATTGGATCCGCCTCAGCATCAAACTAAAATGTCATTTCAACAATGGGCCCCAGCATACCATTGTGAACCCCAAGTCAACACTGAGGGGGCTGAAATCGGCACTGGGGAGCTAAAAACAACATGGGGGCATGTGCCCCCTCAAAACAATACAAAATTGCGCCCCTGGTATCCATTCACCATTTAATGCTTCTAAAACGTAATTTGTATTATTACTACAAAATGTAATAACAATACTTAAAAATTAAAACTAGAGCATATCCTTAGCCTTTTATAGCAATAACACATTTATTTACCGTTTTACCTGAACATTCAAACCACTACTTGTTTCTACTACGTACGAGACAACGCCTATCTGGCAAAAGGCATTTACTATGTAAACGCGGAGGGGGCGCGACAGACCCTTGCTCACGAAAGGAAAGGCACAGCGCTCAGGACCCTCATATGCTCTAGCGTCATTTGTGGAAGACGTAGACTGAAATGATTTGCGACATCTGCTGAACATTCACGTTCTGTGCAGCTTCATGATTTCTGAAAGGCTAATACAAACAACTGTTTGCAAGGAACCAGTTCGGTGAGATATAAACCGAAACTAACGTTTTTGCTACGAGTTAAATACGCAATTTCCCTCTTGCTCACGCAAACGGCTGGAAGTAGCTGATCACGGATCCCCCTCCCCCAAAGCTTGCGTCTCGATCTTAAAATACAGAACTGCTTTTAAATCATATTCAGTTCCTCAAAGTTTGAAATATACCCGTGTTTGTGCGTATGCAGAAGAATGAGGTCTTACCTGAATACAGCATCGATCAAAATCATCAGTCTTCTCCTTCATGGTTGCCATACACCATGCGATGAATAAATACCCTGAAACCTAGCCCGAAACGAAGAGAAACGCCTTAAAAAGAAGTAGAATTACGGATAAGCAGAGGAAATGAACAGAATGCATTGGGATCGAATACACAATATCATTGACATAGTTCTAGAATGACAATCCAGAATCATTTGAAAAACATATAGACGTCGGAGTTATGTTCTTAAGCTTTCATTCATAGGCAGGTAAACAGAAAGCTCTCCACTCTAAAGCATGCCGTCACCCATGTTTTATTGTTACTTCTGAGTGTGAATTTTCCGACAATCGGCGGAAAAAAACGTCTACTCGGGCTAGGCTTGGCGAAATCAAGGTCCTGTGGAACCCAAAAACGGCGATTCGAAATTATGATGGCGGCAATTTTATCTTGTTCCCGTGGCGGGAATTTCCTTGGTGAAACCGGCTACAAGGCACATTTACGTTTTCTCATGTTGTGCAGTGCTGTCATCTATCAGTGAAATCGTATGTGGCGTTTTCCCGCTGAAGTGGAGATAAAATGCTTTTGTTAGGTATTCATTGTTGGGTATTTTTAAATGGCAAATTGGGTCATTGGCGCCAAAGCCATTGTTGTATAGTGGTTGTAATAATTCCTCTATGCGCTTAATCCGGCACCGCCTGGGTGTATCAAACACGGCACCCCGTCGGCTTTTTTTATATTTTGTGCGCCGTTAGAATCAGCCCAACCAAATTTTCAGTACCTATTTAACAATCAGTTCTACATATTTTTATATTAAAACCATTTTCATGCTGGGTTAGGTCATAGAGATATGACGTCATATGTGAACCCCTGCATACATGGTTTCGTCTCTTCGGGTGGTGGTGCGAACATCCTTCGTTTTTTATTACATTGGCGAACATAAAGCGTGAATCATTTGGATTTACATAGGACACAGCTACCAAACGGATATACAACGTCAATATTCGCGGTCATGTTAGGTCACGTGCATAACAACAACTGGACTCCTTTTCACTGTCGATGATAGAAGTGGTTGCCGCTGACCTTCCCCATCAGACAAGCAAATATATATGCGCCTCCTAGCAAGGTTCACCAAATCCAACGTGAGGTCATGTCAGGCCACGTCATAGGTAGATGTCGAAACGACATGAAACACAACATTGTTTGTGGAAGGTCGTTCAGTAGCAGCAGAGAGCAGTTATTGTTCCTAGTCAGAAAAAGAAAAATGACTATTTGTCCTGACCCAGCTTGACGTCGACCCGAAAAGGAGAAGACAGCGGCAGATTTAATTATCACAAAATGTCGTTACAGATCTTTACTTGACGTTCTCCAAAACCCCAGCGAGTAATTATTGCTCTTTGTCAGGAGGAGTAATGCAGCTTTATCTGACCTGACCTGGAATGACCTTGACTGGATGAAAATCAGGTAATGCAAGACTGATGAGCAGAAGGTTTCACTTCCGTCCTTTCAGTTTCGTGGATCAAAACGGCTGTAAGTATCGATCTTTGGCATGTAGATCAATACCAATATTTCGCCTGACTTAGGTTGACCTTGATCATTTTTGAGCATTTTTCTAAATTTTGGCATTTTTCTGATTCAGAAGATTGTTGCCTTTCGTTTGATACTCAGTTGAAGGCTCTAAGGCCAGCATTGCCAATGATATGATGTACAAACCGATGTCAGTTTTTCTGACGTGGTATTATGCATTTTACGTTGTCTGTGACGTCATCAGTAACGTGACAAGTGGCTAAGAAAGTATTTTCTGAATAGCAAGGACTTAGTGTCGTCGATTGGTGGTAGGACCGGTTCAGATCCGACCTTTGTTCCCTTTTTGACACCCAGGCGCGGGTACAAAAACACGCCAGGCAGTGCTGGGTTAAGACGATGCTCAAAGGGGCCTCTCGCCCAGCTCTGGGCCCTTCAGGTAACGTCTGGAGTCTTTCTGGTGCTCTTTTTTTTGGGGGGGGGGTACGCTGGAGAGGCTTCTGTAGGGGCTGTCTGGTGAGGTGTTGGAGCTGCTGAAGGATATGTACAATGGATAAAGAGACTTTCTTCCCATTAGGCGGCCTTTGCTATTCACTTGAATGCCTTTTGCTCGGCTCCAGCTGTAATTCCTCGCCGTACTTCGAGGACCCCTTCCAAAATGTGCAATGGGGCCAGGCCCCAACGAGCAAATTTTGTATGGGATCTGGACCCCAGCCACCCCAGCGGTGGCGACGCCTTTGAAGCTGAGTGCAAGCTTTTGGATACATTGTTCGGACTCTGGTGGCAGCCGGTTCTCTGGAGGCGAGGAGGACCAAGAGGAAGGTGAAGAACGACATTCCATTCAAAGAAATGTGGATTTTGTAAAGTGTGGATGGCAAAACGAGGCCAAATTTGGGCTCAGTTTCAGAGCATGCTTAGCCGACCGAGCCCAACTGATGCCACAGGAATCTGTTGGTTTGGTTTAACCCTATTCCCGGAGGGCTAGACGGTATGGTCGATTTCCGGCAGGGGGGCGGATTCGCCCCCCCCCTGAGATCTCGAGAACTACTCCTCCGATTTCATTCCAACAAACGGCAATCGATTCGCCGTGACGTGAACTACATTTTTATTAAAAAAAATCAAAATTTTGAAATTTGTGGATACGGGGGCAAAAATGTCAAAATCGGGTGTACTTTTCGACTTCTTATAACGCCGTTGCTTATTGACCGATTTCGATGAAACTGGCATGAATCGAGAGATTATCGATAGGGCTTTTACCATGGATACACAAATCTGAAATTTTGAGAAAATTCATGGGCGTTCACAGGGTTTCAAAAATAGGAAGATTAGCTTTCTAACAAATGAATGAAAAAAAGAGGCAAACACCCTTTTTTGGCTTCTGCTACTCATGTCATGATAAAGAAGTACAAATCGCATCACAATGTTTGTATAATGTTAGCATAGGCGGTGCCAGGGGCATGAAAAAGGGGGAACTGTCATGGTCACACGTTCTTCAGATCAACTTGTGACCTTTGACCATAAATGATCTCCAGTGACCTTGGGGTCACTTGGAATGATGTCATGTGCATTTAGTATTATCTGTAAACGTTTTCAATCATTTGAATTCACTCTATTTTAAAAATTTCATTTTATGGCTATTGCGATATAGGGTACGCGCACTAACATTTTAGGTCATAGCTCCGTGACCCGACCTGATATCGAGCTGAAACTTGCTACACAAGTAGAGAACATCGTGCTACGTCATATACATTCCGGGTTTGACATTTGAAAAAACGGCGCCAAAATTATTGCAAAAAAACAAATTTTAGCTTTTGACTTTGACCTGACCTTGTTAAGTGATCTCAGATAAAAACGTTTTCTGTGCACATTGCCCAACTATTTAACTATACATCGATATAAAGTTTTAAGTTCTATCTTTAAAACTATGTTTTTGGCATCCATTTTCCTTTTACCCTCAACATGACCAAAAATGGCATGACGTGCCTCCCAAAAACGTTGCCTGGCCCCTCCGCCCCTAAGCAAAATAGAATTTTGAAACTTTGTCACGGCACGTACAAAGAATAGCTAGGAAAAGCGACCGAATTTTGTGAAGCTGCGTTAAAAAGCCTGGAATTGCCAAGCAAAAAAACCGGGGGGGGGCGGATTCAGCCCCCTTCCCCTGCCGGGAATAGGGTTAAGTTGTATGTTCCGAAAAAAAACTCTTCAGATCAAAGAAAAAACACTGCATCCCTCGATTTCCGTTTCCTGAATGAGTGGTTGTTTAACCATAAATGGACTAGAGGCAAAGGCGAAGGAACCATAAGACCCCACGCATAAGGCCAGTGGGGCTTCAACCCCCATCTTTTTTGAAATTTAACATTGACCCTATGGGCGTTGACTGGAAAACGTTGACCTAAAATTCTTCACATCCCCTCCCCCAAAAATGCATAGGAGTTTCCGTACCCCTGCCCATAGGTTATCTATATCGGAATCGGAATCTGGTAGCGGTTAGGGACAAAAAGGAAAATGCATGGAGGTGATCCAGCAGGGTATTTTCTGGTGTGTTCCATAACTCCATACGCTCTCGGGAAATCGATAAAGTTAAACCTTGGAAAAGCCGCTTTTTCTCACTTAAATTAAACCTCAGTATCTTCTTGCAAAAAATGTAGCCTCATGTTCAGATTCGCATAAAATAAGGTATTCTGAAGCAGGAGTGTCGATTTCTGCGAATGACTGCAGGGGTCGAGCTAAGTGCCCGATAACCTACTCCCCCCCCCAAATGTGGGTTTCTCCACGGATTTAGCCCACTTTATTTTGATTGAAAGAAATTTATAAGTAGGTCTTATTGTTAACCAAATAATATATATATATATATATATATATATATATATATATATATATATATATATATATATATATATGGGTCATTCCATGCCAACTCAACCAATAATGTACACGGCATCCCCTCAGATTTTTAGGAAATTAAGTCCTGTGGGGTTCTTCATAGCCCAGATCCCGAATATCGGGTCGAAATCGCCCTCTAGCAAATAGTTTGGCTGCTACGGTGACGTCAATTTATGACGTCACACAGTGTTAAGCAATTTTTGAAGCGGTGTATCTCCGAAAGTTGATGAGATATTTCATATCGATCAACGGCATTTCAGAGACAAATGTCTGACGTTTTATTTGTGTGTTTGTTTGATATTTTTGACTTTTATATATTATATTATCGAATAAAAAATGCAAAGTTAAATTCCAGCACTTACGTGGTTTTCGATTTTCTTGAAAATGAGATATATGAAATCTGCATGTTTCCTTACTCAGGAACCGTCGAGAAAACAATGGGTATCGCATAACATCATATCCTAACGTATCGCGTTCTCCTTGGGCATCCCGCCAGACACGCGCCGGAGCGCCGCGCCGATAGTGGCATCCAGGTGGCGCTCGGCGCGGCCGAGGCGGCCGAGTCGGAACGGAGCCTGGTGGGGGGAGGGGAGAGGAAGAGGAGGAGGAGGCGACAGATCACCTACGTGATCGTCTGACAACGAACCAAAGGTGTCTTGTTAGCGACAATGCTCAAGTGTCGGTCTACCATCTGAAGCGACGATGTCTCCCATTACGCATGCAGTTGTAGAACACCGACAGTCGTGTGCAGTGTGGCTCTGGCGACGGACCTTCGTGTTTTATTCGCGAGAGTGCATTGGTGTGAAATGAAGTCCAATTACAGAGAAAAGCAAAAACTCTGTTCAAATCCTTTCAGCTTGCCCCATAGTAAAAAGTTTTATAGATCTGTTAGACCGGTGTCGGCATCATTCATCAAAGCTCACAAGTCTTTACACGACATTCTATCACCTGGCGATAAAGTGTGTCTAAACAGGAAACTAATTCCTAAAAGAGACTCTGACGCCCGTGGACATGACGAACCACAGCCAGGTCCATCTGGCCAGCCAGCAACAAGAGACAAGATCCCTGACGTGAATCCGGAAGACAAAGAAGCTTTTTCATCTACCCCTTCAACAGTGCCGTCGTCTTCGGAAACTGAAGGAACGCCAATGAAACATATTGCGACTGAGGAACTAGATACAATCATGTACGTGTTCGGTGAAACACCCGTTCGAACAGGTGGGTCGCACTGAAATGCCGGTCTTGCTTTTGTGTACAACATGTCGATACTTCATGCAAGCGGCGACTTTTGCTTATTTTGGTAGACACCTAACTAGGAGCACTGGAAAGTCTAAAATGGTGGCTGTTGTCAACACTTCCCACTTGTTAGCCTGAATGAATATTTTCCAAGATCATTAAAATGTCACGATTTAAAGTCGTAACGCATCAATTCTATGTCAACAATAATCACTTTCACCCTGTTCGTATAACAAATGGGCATGCGTTCTCGAAAGCACGGCATGATTTTTTTTTGTACTGACAGTATTAGAGTCCGAATAAATACGCTGTCGGTTGGTTGGTTGGTTATTGGGGCTTAGGGGCGTACCGACTGCAGGGTCATTCGGCGCCCAAAAAATACGCTGTCCTCACATAGGTGCTCAATATGCGGATGTACTAGTTCACTTCTCCTAACGCTTTCCGTGGGGTTTTTGACTTAAAACCACTCGAATGCTAGAACATCTTTAGCATTCTGTACGTTATATAGGTCCCGCATCAGGTGTTATTTGATAATGGACATGTAGAAAATCGAATCTTTTGAAAGGAGTCTTAAAACATGTACAGTTGGTTTAGAAGTGTTTAGAAAAGAACCCTTCTCTCTTTTGTTTCAGGCGGGCTGAAAGCGCATCAAAGGAAACAGAAAGGCTGAAGCAAACTAGCATCTGTGAAAACTGCGGTGGCAAAACGTCTATCAGCTTCATATGGTAATGAAGTCGATTCTGACCAAGAAAAGTCCAGAGGCGACGAGGCGGTTCCAAACATAGAGTTGTACGAAAAAATGATGACTGAGCTGGTTGATAAATTCAATCATCCTACATCTTCATAGCAACCAAGCTCCAAATTCTGACATTATCACCGTTCACGATCGAAAAAACAGCCGAGAGGTTTGGCGCCACCATTCATATGGTGAAACGAAGTCGAGCGCTACAGGCAGCGGAAGGTGTAATGGCCAAGCCAGGTCCAAAGAAGCCGTCGTTTACCGTTTCAGACGAGAAAAAGAAAAAAAGTCCAACAGTTTTATGAACGGGACGATATTAGCAGGTTGTGTCCTGGCCAAAAAGACACGGTCAGCGTACGTGATCCTGATGGGGAAAAACGTCACCACCAGAAACGTCTGGTGCTTTCAAATCTACGAGAAATTTACCAACAGTATAAATTTGAAACTGCAGAACCCGTAGGATTTTCAGTATTTGCCAGCCTCAGGCCGCCATGTTGCGTTTTGGCAGGAGCAAGTGGCACGCATTCTGTATGCATTTGCGTCCACCATCAAAATCCAAAACTCATGCTAAAGTCAGTACGCCCAGAACTTAGCGCTGACGACCTCATGAAAATGACAGTTTGCGGTCTTCAGAGAGAAACGTGCATGCTTGGCAAATGTAAGGAATGTCCCGGGGACGGGAAACTTCGAACATTCTTGGACGAGGAAGAGGCCTTGGGCGTAGAGGAAGTAGAATACAAGCAGTGGTTGAGCACAGATCGAACAACTCTTGCCTCTGTACGACAAACCAGGGACGAGTTTATAGACACCTTAATAAGCTCTATCGCACGACTTCGGCCCCATCACTACATTGCACAAGCACAAAACACTCATCTAAAGGAGCTGAAAGGCAGGCTAACCGCCCAAGAGGCGATAGTGATGGGTGATTTTGCTGAAAATTACTCTTTCGTCGTACAAGACGCAATTCAGGGATTTTATTGGCAAAATGCCCAAGCGACCGTACACCCTTTCGTAGTGTATACGAAATCTGGCGACGAAGTGCATCGTGATAGTTACTGTATAATAAGCGACAGCCTGAAACACAGTACACAAGCTGTTTTTGCGTTCCAATGTGAAGTGTTGGAGAGCGTCAAATCTCGACACCCAGTCGTACGCAAAGTTCACTACTTTACCGACGGTGCCGTCTCACAGTACAAGAACAAATTTAATATCAGGAACATGACCAGGCACAAAGAAGACTTCGGGATAGAGTGTGAGTGGCATTTCTTTGCCATCTGTCACGGCAAAGGGCCATGTGACGGCATCGGTGGCACCACAAAAAGACTCACAGCTCGTGCCGGCCTGCAAAGACCAGAGGCAGACCAGATCTGCACGCCGGAGGCCATGTTCCTCTTCTGCAAAACCTCAGTGCATGGTAAGACACAATGAATAACATTCTTTACTGCAAATGTTGTTTTCTTTAAGCCTGAACAATCTCACATTGATTTCATCGATATTTTAGTGATAATGTCTTATAAGAAAAACTTCCAAAAACATTAAGCTACAAAAGGTGTAATCTCAGTAAATCAATTGATCTATAGTCAGATAACTTTGCGATTCAGCAGAAATTTTTAACATTTTTTGGACAGCTGTATTCTCCGATACTGTACTGCGTAACCGATAATAGCTGCTGACTAAGTTCGTGCATTGTTGGATTTGGAAATATTAATAGGCTACTAAGAGCTGTGAATAATGTTTGTTCTAGGCATTCACTTCTTCTACGTCTCGGAGCCCGACATAGCCAAAAAGGACTCCAAGCTGAAGAGTAGATTTGATGAAGCCAGACAAATCAAAGGCACCAGGGGATTTCGCTGCTTTAGGCCTGTCAATTCAACAACGGTGGACGCATACAAAACATCGACAAGCATCTCGAGCCGAAGGTTTCCGACCGTGTGATGGAATGATGTGGATACGTCAGTTCTCTGTTCGTAACAGTGAGGTAATGCGACAGGAAGATCGTGTCTGTGCGGTACCCATGTCATGATAATTTTTGTAGTCGACGTGCGCATGCTTGTCAGAATACAGTGATCAACACACAGTGAACTTTGTCAAACATCGCTTAGTAATTCATTTTAGGGCAGGCGGAACGATGTCTTGTGGTAAAACGGTCCACGTCGGTCTACATCCAATATTCACACAATTTGTCAACTCCTTACATTCCAAAGCAATCATGGTCAAAGGGGTGATCATAAACAAGACGGCGACAACTCCCCTCCCCCCAGGCTCCACTCCCATTCGGCCGCCGCGGCCGCGCCGAGCGCCACCTTAGTGACGCGGTGATCGGCGCGGCGCTCCGGCGAGTGTCTGGCGAGAAGCCACAGGAGAACGCGGGACGTTAGGATATGTTGTTATGCGATACCCATTATTTTCTCGACGGTTCCAGGGTAAAAAACGTGCAGATTTCATATACCTCATTTTCAAGAAAATCGAAGACCACGTAAGTGTTGAAATTTAACTTTACATTTTTTAATCGATAATATAATATATTTTTAAGAAGTCGAAAATACAAAACTGGTGCACAAACAAAATGTCAAACAATTGTCTCTGAAATACCGAACACCGATTTGAGATATCTCATCAACTTTCGGAGATACAACGCTTCAAAGATTGCTAAACACTGTGTGACGTCATAAATTGACGTCACTGTAGCAACCAAACTATTTGCTTGAGGGCGATTTCGACCCGATATTCGGGATCCGGGCTATGAAGAACCCCGTAGGACTTAATGCCGCAAAAATCTGAGGGGGTGCCGTGTAAAATCGCACTTTTATTGGTTGAGTTGGCGTGGAATGACCCATATATATATATATATATATATATATATATATATATATATATATATATATATATATATATATATATATATATATAGTTACTCCGGACGATGGCCCCTCGCCGAAACGTTGAGGCTAATATATTTTTGATCTTTCAGTGATTTGGATAACAATACAGTGGTTCCTAGTATACTGGAGGTCGTTTCTTAACTGCATGTGTATAATGACAAATCGACGCCCCTGTTCCGAAGCTAAAAATTCACTAGAATTTCTTCTCATCTGTCCATTTTGACAAAGGAGATCGAAAACAGACAAATGGAACGGATTAAAATTATTCATACAGTCCAAACCCAAACCCAAACCCAAGACTTATAAATAGCCGTCAGTAATCAGCGATCAGAAAGGGAGCCACGTTACAAAGGCAAAATTCCCCAATCAGTTCATCATCATCACCATGTTATCTTTTTAACGGTCACAAACCAGCAAAATTGAGCTTTGCTCTTTTTTTCTCTTGAGCTCTTTGCAGACATCCCATTAAAATGACGTAGTAAAGGTGAATTGGAAGCAACATCTGACTGCATATTGATCACGTGACCAAATGTTGTTTAACTTTTAGATTGCGTCATTCGGTCGTTCCTTTACCTTGCGCCAGCTGTGTGCGTTGGGTGGTACGTAGGTTGGCGCTGTGTGACAGGGTAAAAAATTTGTCGCCATGGCTGACCTTGCAGATTTTTTTGCAAAGAAGGACAAGAAGAAAACGAAGCCGAAAAAGTTTGTCCCTGAGGAAATGGGGAAAAAACTTGAAGAGGCCGAGAAAAAACAGCAAGAAAGAGATCGCCGTGCAGAACTAAAAAGAGAACATCTGCGAGAACAGCTGGAGATCGACGATCCCAACCACAAAAAGGTAATCAGAGTTTGATTTCATGAGTGAAGCCTGTGTGCGTTTTTGCATAATTCTGGATATATTTTCCATTTTTCCAGCTATACCTGTCATATTAATTCTCTAGGCAAACTCGGCGCAGTAGCGCTGTGGTACTAATACGTTTTCAGACGCAGTTAATGGTTTGTGGTATCAAGAAGTATGAACCACATGTCTCTGTCATACATGAATGGTTAATTGTAAAAAATGCATGTTTGAACTTTGATTGTACTAAGTCCTGACATGTGGCTGTTTGCCATTTTCTTCATACATTCATTCATGCTGGTTCAAGGTCATGTTCTGGGACTGAGGAAATGGATCTCTCAAAAATTATTTGTTTTGCAACTCAGTACTTTATCATTGCCAGTGATCATGGTTGGCTTGGTCATGCATGATCTGTCACTGGTCATTTTGCTTTTTCAAGTAACTAGATATTTTCTAATTGTTCCAAATAAATGGTGCTCCTTTGGGTGAATAAATGGGTGAAATAGAGGGCTAATATTCTGTAACATTGTGATGCCAAAATGTGGCATTTTTAGTGAATGACCACCCCCATCATCCATGAACTTTCAAGAGTAGATGCAGAGGACATCATTGGCATTTTGCAGTGTCATGTAGAAGTGGGTTCTGCATGCTGAAAGCAAGTCTGTTGTTAGGTGCTCATTGTCTAGCAAAGTTTAAAAAGTAAAGGTGAAAATAAGAAAATAATAAAAATGGTTTGATTTTACCAGTATGCATTTGCCAATTTCAGTCAACCATTCACCCTGTTTTCATTCCCTGGATGTGCCATTACAGCTTTGGATTGATTAAAACCCTTGTCTCAGGTAATGGTATTAACATTGGACCAGTCCATGAAGAAAGAATTTGCCCCCAGGTTTTAGATTCTGCATTGGCCACTGCTTAAAAATATGTGCTCATTAAGAACAAGGAGCCATTTTGCTAGGCAGTGAAAATCAGCTGTTTATGTTCCTCTGTTTGTGCTCACTTGAAGAACATGCAATTTTCACTCAGGGCTGGAAAATGTTTTTGTTTTATTTTTGTTTTTGGTGGTGATGCAATGTGTCCATTTGTCAGTCAAAATCAGTCATACCAGGGAAAGGTGCTGTTTTAGAAAAGATGCTTTTTTTGGTATTGAACACCAGAAAATGCATGCTGCAAAAACATTCTATACTCCATGTTGAAAAATTTCTGACCCTGGAAGCAAATGACTCTCTAAAATTTCCAACCCTGGAAGCAAATGATTCTTTCTCCATTCAGTAAAAAGTAGGTATAATGTCATAACTGATGTACAGAATGAATGTTAACATAAACCAGTGTTATTCTTCATAAAACTTTGTACTCCAAATCAAGAATTATACTCTGACACCAAGAACAGAAACCAAATTTCCAACTTTTTATCAGAATCACATTTTTTATGAAAAACTATATGTAATACTTTCCCAGAGGAAATTGCACCCTGCTTACAACACTAGTTATGCATCATGTGACATGCTATGAAATTGGTAATACCCCACATTATGTCTGCATTATGATCTGTAATATAGGTCCTGAACAGCATTATTGCTATGCTGAACAGATGCTGCTTTGCAAATATCATAATGGGCATTTGTAGGTGCTATGGTACATACTGTTAAGTTGGATATAGTATTGGCATGAATATTAATATATGAATATTATGCATGAGTAGCATAAATGTATGTCAGTATTGAATACATACTGCTGACATTTGCCATACTGTGACAAAACAGTGTTGTGATATTTGTTATTCAATTGACATTATTTTTCCAGACATAGGAGAAAACCCTGCAGGAGTAAAAAATTGCAGTTTTTCAGATATTTTTATTTAGCAAGAAATAGGTCACTTTTGATTTATGTGATCCATTCAGTTTGTACTGATGTATTAGAACTGCCATGGCATGCATTTTAATAGTCATAAACCATGCATGATAAGTTGACACTTCTCTGGTGAAACATCCTGTCTGTCTCTATGCAGCCACTCATACCTACCTGTGTGACAATTTGTGCCAACAATGGCTGGTCGGGTCATCCTCAGGAGTCAGCAGATGAGTGGCATGATGAGGAGGAGAAGGAGGTGGACCTGTCAGACCTCAACATCCAACAGTTGGAGCAGCCAGAGCCTGAGAAGACAGAGGCAGACAATGTAGTCCTGGATGCAGATGGAAACCCCACTTCACAGGCTGGCCCATGGAACCTCAAGAAAACAGGTGACCAAACTGCTAGATGGGTGGCAGCAACAGGTAGCACTGCCTCCAACTAGCTCTAGGTGTTATTTGCATGGCAGATTGTTGGTCTGGCAGCATTGTATGTATTTCTTGGTAGCTGTTGTCCTGTGAATGCCTTTTGTACACTTGTGGGTTTAACCCTGTTCTGTGCTGGGCCAGTTTCTGCCCCCCCCCCCTCCCAGTTTTTCACTTGTCATTCCTGGGCTTTTGGTAGCTGCTTCTCAAAACTTGGTGACTTTTCCTAAATATGTTTTTGACATGTGACAGAATTTAGAAAATTTTCCTTTTCTGTAGTTGTTCCAGTGCATATTTTTGGGAGGCATGCTTCAGAAATTACACTCATTCTGGAGATTGCATGCTTTGGCTTGGTTATGTGCTATTTTGATGTCCTTTATGGCATCACAGACAGTTCAAGCCATAAAAATATTTTTTTATACCTGCACACATACAAATATTCCTAAGGAAAAATGTTGGATGGCATATGCAGGGGCACATATCATAAGATGCTTATATTTTTGTGTGATTGAATTTATCATGTTGTATAACTGAAACAAAGCTAGCATGTGACAGGCATCTTTATCATGATATACACATGTAATCCACCTTTAGATACTGCCAGGGACATTTCCAGACATTGGTTTTCAGGTGCATATTTTGTCCAGTAACATTTTCAGTGGACCTAATAGACATCTGGATCTCTGCGATTGGTTTTCTTAGTTCCACCTAAACTAAAATCAAATATGGTATATTTCAATAAAAATGGAAATCAGAGGTGGGTTCAGGATAATGTAGGTGGGTTATTTTCCTTTTGTTCCTGAGAAGTTACAACTTAATTTACAGAATGGAACACAGAATGGAGTTGTTTACCCCTCTTTTTCTGCTACCTGGATCTGCCTATGAGCTTTGCCATCTGTACATAATTTGGCATGTGACATGTTTGGAAATTTTTCTGCATGCAAGGAAGCTCATCAGGGTCAAAATTTGGAAGTAGAATGAATGAACACTTGCCAGATTGTGTACCACTTTTAATGTGCCCTGGATATGTCCATGGATTTTGAAAATAAACCTCTTCCTAACATTTGTGGTGGAGCTATCAGTTTTTGGTAGTATCACACAGTGTAGAACAAAATTGGTCATAAGATGTGGGCAGAAGGCTTGTAACATAAACCCCTATGCTTATCTTGATTTTGATTCCCATGCCCCCCTTTTCAAATTTTTAGCATTTTTTTTTTTTAGAAATGGAGATCTTGTAGATAAGCAAACATTGCTTTCTGCCAGGACATTGGAACAGTAGTTTCCTAAATTGCAGGTGCAGGGGGCATAATCTGCCCCCTTCCCCCACACAGAGTCGTATTTAGTGAGCAGTATCATATGATGGGGTTAAAGGGAATCATTTACCTTTGTGGGAATCCAGCAAAGAATATGAAATGATGAAATAGAGTATGCAGATAATGATACCATTATTTCTTTCAGTCAGGTAATCTGGGAAATGGTGAAATTTTAATGAAGAAAGTATGTGCACCATGACATCATTTTTAGTAGTGACGTTCGTCATACGATGATGTAACGTCATGCCTCCAGGAGTTGCAGTGAAGCAAACATTGGCAAATGATGCGCTGCAGTGACAGTTTATGCAACATCACATTGGCAACTGCATTTGCACTGACTCTGACATCTGCAACACCACATTGACAAATATTCACTAAACAAAAAGGTCCCCATGGCACCACACTCAACATGTAAAGTGCAGGCAGGGATTCAGGCCACCATTATTCCCACAAGTGGCAGCAGCAACAAATTGTTTGCTTGTTTTCTGGTAGATGACCTTTCCTAAAAGATGTGGTGACCTGCCCAGGTCATTGAAGGGTTGTGCACAAAATGTGGATAACCTGCATTCTGTTGGGATCAAGGCACATGTCTCCCATGGAGCTCATCATGAATGCTAGTTTGCAGTTTGCACATGCCAAGAAATGATGGCTGGTAACTTGCAATTTATTAGACCAGTTACAGTTTGTTATGCTATGAAATAGTTATGGGCCTCCTTTAGAGGACATGTATGTATATTTCTGAGGTGCATGGGCACCCCCAGTAATCCCAAAATTGAAACTTTCATTTCATAAAATTGCAATTATGGGTCATCTGCAAATCATAAAATATTAAAGATGATTTAGTTTTAATCTGTTGGTTTGTAGTGACAAATGGTGGCATAATGTATTGTGTTATGTTTCTGTATGATAGTGGCATTAAAATTGTAGCCATTGTCGTGCCCAGCTACTTAGAGGCTCAAAATGTATGGTTTCGCCAGGAACAGTCTTGTTTCATTTCAAATGCATGCTAAGTGGATATGGGTATTTTAAGCTGTGGACCTGAATTGGGTATGTTAAGCATAGAAGCTTACCAATCTATGGTGCTTATTGACCATTAAAATGATAAATTTTTGCCATGCATGTAGTTTAGTTTATAACTGGAACATAAAACAGCATTCAGCTTTGTTGTATTTTTTGCAGTTTGCTTGCAATAGGCTGTGCAGTTTTTTTTCTGAAATAAGTTTATATCCAACCTGTTTCTCATTTGAAAATTGGAAAATTTTGGAAAAGTTGGAATTTAAATTCTGATGATCAAAGCTAACATATCTATATACATACATATAGATAGAATGGTATGCTTTATTCTATACTTTCTGCTTATTTCTCATATGTGGTGGCCAGACTTTCTTCTATGGTCCATTTCCCATGTTATTTCCAGTGGGAAATATGAGGTGAAGGCAAACCAATGTTGGGGGCTCAGATCAACACTGGAGACCCAGATCCCTCTCAGAAGAATATAAATTAACACCCTTAGTCATGCACTTTTGCAGTAGTAATACAGGTACTTTTTTCAGCATTAGTGTATGTCCTATGAGGTATATGTGGTGTGGTGTGCATTACATGTGTGGATAATATCACTGTGGTTGATGACTGCCTGTGTCAAGTGGCCAACCGACTAACAAGCCATTTCCGCATTGTGTCATTTTGATTTGTTTGTCTTCAGTAGTAGAAATGTTTTCAGGCGGCTTCTGAAGGCATGAATGCTGTCACCAATGACCACTAAACAATGTTAATGGCCGCCTCAGTTTGGCTTGATGCCGTGTCCTTAAGAGCCAGCTCTGACCGCCACTGGTCGTCCAACAGAGGCCAGGGACCAGTCGCCTGAGGAGCACGAGCGAGAGCCGGAGCCGGTGAAGGCGCCCGAGCCGGTGGCGCCGCCGGAGCCGGCCGCCGCCAAGACGCCTGGCGGCGGCGGCTATGTACCGCCGCACCGGCGGAACATGCCGGCCGGGGCGGCGGCCGCGCCGGGCGCCGGCGGCGGCGGCACACTGGCGCCCACCAGGCTCGGCGCCGGCCGCAGCTGGCGCAACAAGGCGCCGGACATCAGCAGCGCCGAGGCGTTCCCGACACTCGGCTCGGCCGTGGAGGAGACGGCCCGCGGCGCCTGGGGACAGCGGCCCGGCAGGTACGAGGTCGGCGGGCGTGCCGCTGGAGGCCGGCCAACGCTGGACGAGTACCAGTGTCGTGGGCAGCGGGATATCCAGGTAGCCTGTTGCGGTATCGATGTGTCCCAGTATTAGCCGTTGGGAATCATAGGGTCCAAAGTCCATCATAGAAAGTCAGATTCCTGGTGTTTCTACCCATATTTTTTCTTTTTTAAACATGAACACTGAAGTACATGAGTACACGCATCGTGTCACCAGTTTGTCCTGGGGACTTAGCCAGATGGAACTAGTGATCTTGCTGGTGTGGTCCCTGAACTTTTCGACCTTTTTTTCGATCTCGGAGGAGTGTTAGGTGTTCGGAAGTGTGCATTCGCATATGAACAGTAGCTAGATTCCATAGTTGTTACCAGGAGTCGTTCGTCATAAGCGTGATTACGAATGTAATTATAGACGCGTACGTTTGGAATAGATTTAGGCCATACATAACGAAATGGATGGCGTTGGGTGTTATGATGAGAGTTTATTGCCTAGCTTGTTAACAGCCGAACTTGTTAACAGACCATGACCCGCCTTCCAAGTGTTTCCAAGTATGGAAGAAGTTGTCCTTTCGGCGACACGGCCACCACGTGACCGGCTGACCCTTTCGGTCCTCGGCGAAATACAGGCGCCCTTCCTGCGACTCTGACCCAGGGCTTGCCACTCACTCACTCTGTTGTCCGGATTCGTATCCAGCAGGCCACCATCATCGTCTGTAATAGCTCTGCTGAAACTGCTTTGTAATGTATGTATGTTTGTATGTATTGAAGGCATCCACGCAGTCGCTATTCTACCATCTCGTCAAGATTACAAAAACGATAATACACAATCACTTGTCAGATGAAGTAATACGCATTCATTTGAACACAAACGGTAATCACATTGTCAGGTGTTCCAAGTGTTGTAAAAACGATGCGCGTGAGGTGGCGTTGGAGGCTGCTGGTGCGTAACTTTGTGCGTAACTTCGTGCACATGGGTTCGCCTCTGGTAGGAGAAGCGCGGTAGAACGGGTTAGTCGATCTGGGGACGTATGCCGAGATGCGCTGGTTGTGTGTACTTTCTGGCTACTTCTGTCGCGGCGTTTGAAGAACAACATGCTTGAGGAAAAGTAAGCGCAGTTACACGATATAGGACGACCCAGGCTACCGACATGTCGCCAGGTGCGGGGCTGGACGGAGGATGTCAGCACATGCCTCTTTGTTTTTTGTTGTTTTTTATTACTTAGTGTTACACATTTTTTGTCAGAAGTCTCTCTTACTCCTGCTTTTTGTCCTGCCCTCCATTTCATGTCATTCTGGTTCTCCACGACCCTACCTCATGTTACGACCGTGCCTCATTTCATAGTCTCTGGTGTTTCTCATCAGCATTTCTGTTGCCTGGCTCCATATTAGCCGATTTCTGTAATGCGGTGTTTTGGGCAAGTTACAACGCGCCACCGTTCGCGCGTTCACTATGAGGATGACCCGACGTCCGCCATCGAGTCTGTGTTCGATGGTGGACGGAGCCTAACGCTGAATGGATGACGTCTTACGTCGTTTACATCCGTCCTGGATTTCGAGGCACGGTGAATTGTTTTGACTGGCAGCTATTGGAAATACCCTTGTTTGTTTTCTGATTGTGATCGAACCTTTTTTTCAAAAACGACGTTTAATTTGAATGGCCGTTTGTTATAACTGAAAAATCGCCCGAAAATTAACGGCCGCAAAGTTGGACGCCGACAGTAGTCCGTTAATGCGTTATTGTGATCGACATGACGGACGATGTGTTCCTGCCTTTACAGATCGGGCGGCCAGGAGTTCCAGCGCGTGCGGCACGGCAACACCACCTCGCAGGACTCGCGGTTACAGGCGCCCAAGCTGAATCTAGGCAATCAATTCGACGCACTCCAGCTGAACGACGCCTGCTAACGACGGCCGGCGGCGGACGGCAGTGTGCGGTGCCGGGTGGCCCCCGGACCGCGCGGCCAGGGGCTCGGGACGCCAGCGGGTGCGGCCGCCGCCCGGAGAGGGGCCCCGGCCGCCGACTGGCGCCAGCCTCAGGGCGGGACACGCCGCGCCTGTATGTGTTGTGATAGAGCACGAGATGGAGCGGCGGGGGCGGGCCTGGCGGCCGGCACGAGATGCGGCTGGCTGCCCGCTGGTACGCTCTTTTTACTCCTTTGGTTTACAGTTTTTTGTAATCATATGAGTAATAACCATGTAAATTTGGGTTCGGAAAATACATTCTTATCTGAGAGCCTGTTATCGTAATAAAATTGATCGTTTTATGTTGCCTTGTCTTTGGCGCGGTATCAGTC
Source organism: Capitulum mitella (assembly GCA_030062745.1). Classification (NCBI taxonomy): domain Eukaryota; kingdom Metazoa; phylum Arthropoda; class Thecostraca; order Pollicipedomorpha; family Pollicipedidae; genus Capitulum; species Capitulum mitella. Next base: position 31,610,601 of record CP099844.1, read on the forward strand.
ACGACTTGTCCGGACACATCGTGGCACAGTATGGACGAACGTACTAAATATATATATTTAGCGTGCTCGCTTATTGGTCGAAACAACCCTAATCAAGTACGGTTGGTGCTAGCACTAGCTTTGCAGACTTCAGGAACCGGTGTGAGAGCCTGCGGCGGGAAATGACAAATGCCTTGGCCTTGATCTTGAATACGGAGTGCTGCTTCCGGCCTTGCGTTCGTTTGCTCATCTTGCGATCGCCGAAAGCCTATGTTCATCTTCATGCGCGTAATCAGATTCATTGAGTCTTGGTGAAAAGTAGGTTGGTTGAGTGTAGAGGATGAACCTGTAAAAATGTATGGGGGAGGAACAAACTGAACTGTCTGTACAAACTCTGGCTTCGATGGGTGACCGTTTTGTGACAAAGACGGCAATCGGTTCAGATCCTCTGCAGTCCTCCGATGGGGTTGCCCTAACTTTCGAGGGAGCTTAGCCGTTAAGTGTTCCATGGAAGATAAATTGGTCATTGGGGTGTGGAGTACCTGAAAATTACACGCGCCTGAGAAGAGGGAGAGGGGTAAAGCAAACTTGGCCACCTGCAGCGAATCGGAGCATTTCGTACCGAAAGATCCAGAAATTGACCACCAAAAATGTGAAATAGGTATGGTAGTAGCGTGGCAGATAGAGGCTGTAGGAAACTAATGGTTGGCATGGCGAAATTGTAAACTGAGCCCACCGGATGTCAGTTTGAAATAATTCCAAAACATGGTAATGATGGTAAAATCTCGTAAAAAGAAGTACAAATCGTATTATACGTACAATGTTGGCAGGCGGCGCCAGGGATATATAATTGGGTGAAAAAGCCACATGTTCATCAGGTCAAACAACGACTTTTGACCTTAACCCTATTCCCGGCAGGGGGGGCGGAATCCGCCCCCCCTCGGGTTTTTTGCTTGCCAATTCCAGGCTTTTTAACGCAGCTTTACGAAACTTGGTGACTTTTCCTAGCTATTCTTGCTACGTGCCGTGGCAAAATTTCAGAAATTCTTTTTTGCTCAGGGGCGGAGCCAGGCAACGTTTTTGGCAGGCACCTCATGACATTTTTGGCCATGTTGAGGGTAAAATGAAAATGTCTGCCAAAACCAGAGTTTTTAAGATAGAACTTAAAACTTTATATGGATGTATAGCTAAATAGTCGGGCAATGTGCAGATGTAATTTTGTTTATCTGAGGCCATTTTACAAGGTCAGGTCAAGGTCAAAAGTCAAAATTTGTTTTTTCGCTATAATTTCGGCGCCGTTTTCTCAAATGCCAAACCCGGAATCTATATGACGTAGAAGGGTGCCTTCTACTTGTATACCAAGTTTCAGCTTGATATCAGGTCGGGTCACGGTGCTATGACCTAAAATGTCAGTGCGCGTACCTTATATCGCAATAGCCATAACACAAAATTTTTGAAATAGAGTGAATTAAAATGATTGAAAACGTTTACAGATAATATTAAATGCACACGAGATTATTCCAAGTGGCCCCAAGAACACTGGAGGTCATTTAAGGTCAAAGGTCTCAAGTTGGTCTGAGAAACGTGTGACCATGACAGTTACCCCTTTTTCATGTCCCTGGCACCGCCTATGCTAACATTATACAAACATTGTAATGCGATTTGTACTTCTTTAGTATAACATGACTAGCAGAAGCCAAAAAAGGGTGTTTGCGTATTTTGTTCATTCAGTTGTTAGAAAACTAATCCTCCTATTTTTGAAACCCTGTGAACGCCTATGAATTTTCTCAAAATTTCAGATTTGCGGACCCATGGTAAAAGCCCTATCCATAATCTCTCGATCCATGCCAGTTTCATCGAAATCGGTCCATAAACAACGGAGTTATAAAAAGTCCAAAAGTACCCCCATTTTGATATTTTTGCCCCCTGTATCCACACATTTCAAAATTTTGAAAATTTATTTTTATAAAAATGTAGTTCACGTCACGGCAAATTGATTGCCGTTTGTTGCGATGAAATCGGACAAGTAGTTCTCGAGATCTCGGGGGGCCGAATCCCCCCCCCCCCCTGCCGGGAATCGACCATACCGTCTAGCCCTCCGGGAATAGGGTTAAATGATGTTAAATAACCTAAGACTGGCAGGGCGCATAGCACTCACATGGCATCATAGCCTTGAGCTCGCTTCGTGGCGTACGAAAACGTTTCCAGTCCTTTGAATTGACAATATTTCTACTAAAAGACCTGTTTATGGCCGTTGTGATATTGGGTACGCGAGTAAACATTTTCGGTCATAGCTCTGCGACCCCACCTGGCAAACAATGAAATCTGAAAACAGTACAGGGCACTGTTCTGAGTCATATGATTAGAGTTTCGTCTTTCGAAAATAAGATTTAAGCGTCGACATAAAACCAAAGTTAGTTTTTTAACCCATGACCGGACCTGTTGAAGAGACCTCATGCCAGCAAAAGTATTTTTGTATTTTTTCCAGTTTTATATACACACCCTTAAAAGTTTTAAGTTGTATATGACAAAATTTTGGGCACTATATTTTTGTCTACCTTCACCCACATTCATCCCAGACTCGGTCCAGCTCAGATTCGGAGGGAAATTCCTTCATGAAAGCCACCTACCTTGTCCAGGGGGAAAGTTATAAGACGATCAAAAAAAATCGTGTCAATGGGGAGGCCCTTACCATTTTCTTCAAAATTGGCACACTGAACGACGAACCAAGAACGCGCGGAGTGGGAGCACGGAAGCTGTTATCTCCCCGGCTTTAATTGAAGTTAAACATTGATCATATGGGCGTTGAATGGAAAGAGTTCACCCCAAATGCCTTTTTGCCCCCTCCTCCCAAATGTGGAGGAGTTCCCTCACCCCTGCCACCGACCCATGCTCATCAGTCTGACTGAAGAAACCTTATAGGTCGCTGTGGTCTAGGGGCCAGAACCCCCTGAGGGAACATACAAAAAGGGGTTTGTATCTCAAATAACGACACGCACAGGCCGAGCTGCATATCAAATGAAATCACTCGTTAATCCCAATGTGCGGGGGGGGGAGAAATCATGTTGCGCCCGGTTCGTAAATGCGCCAGACGCCTCCAGCGGCACGGGAACTCCTCTTCATTTGGGGAGAAGCATTTTGGGCTCATTCTTTCCAGTCAGCGCACATAGGGTCAATGTTAAATTCGACAATAGTTTCGGGACTGAAGCCAGGGCCTATTTTTAGAGCGAATCACTGGGGGGATCGGCCAGTCGAATTATGGGTAACGTAAAAACTAAACCCTGGTATTTTGCCGACCTTGTCTTGCCTGACCCTGCCAGAGCTAGGTTTGACGGGCTGTTGTGGAAAGACTAGCGGTCCCACGTAACTGAAACTTGGCCGCCTCAGGGATTTGGCGACACATTGCGTTTTGGAAGAGTTAGGTTTCGAGGACAGCAACACGCCCTGGAGTCCCCCATACAGTTCGCACGTATTTTTGGCGAAATCCAACACATTTTCGAGGAACTTAGGCTTGCGCCGCTTCCAGGCGATCGACCTCGGAAACTGCGGGTCGCAACCGGATGCGTTCGAACCGGGTGCGTTCGACAAAGAATCAACGGATAACTGCATCGCACGGAAGAGGACGAGTCTGGACTGACACGTGGTGCGTGTTGGCCGGGGGAACACGAAAAAATGCCCGTTTTGCAAGGTTTCAAAATGCAGTCATGATCTCGAAAACTGTTAAAGATACGGACTCCGAGGACACGACGACCAGCCACAAGGAACCGCCAGGAAATCCTTGACCGGAGTCGACCTTATCCACCGGACAGGGTAGCCGCGGCACACGCTCAAAGTTGCTTACACTGGAATTTCGAATGCAAAGGCGTCACTGTCTTGCACGAAACTGGCACAAACGAAAAGCACGCCCTTTTGCCGTTCCGAAGATGCTGAACACTAATCAGGTGTGCCTCTGCCGTTCCGGCGGTGCGATGTCACGTGAACCGATGCAGGAAACTATTTCGCCCATTTTCAAGTGAGCTCGAGACCATTGCCAACCGCCGACATGGCGTCCTTTCGGGCACCTAATCTCGCCACCAGTGGGTCGCACCGAGACGAAACCTGGTCTGTTCGCCGGAAAGTCGAGAACATATAAAACATCGCACAAGGGTACCAACACATGAGGGATGCTGGCCACGGGCACACTGAAAAGGCTGTTTTTTTCAAGCCTTACCAAAAGGCTAGGGCTAAATTCAACCATCGTTTATGACGACTCGACGACTGTGTTGCCCCACGTCACGAGGCACTGACTGCGTATCATACCATAGCGCCGACCTTGTTGACTAAAAGAAGTAGCCGCGACACGTGCTCAAGGTGAGGCATTTTCGGTTTTCCGGTCCTTTGTGCTTACAGTGTGGTTGCCATAGCATGGAGGGTTTGATCGTTAACAAAATTAACACCGCTGGGACGAACGGATTTACTTTGTTTTCACTCTGCAGTAAAATAATCATAATTCATCTAACTCCTACTGTCAGGTAAAGTGGTGCAGGTTGTGATTTTGAGTCAAATCGACATAATTTTGGTATATTTATGTTTGATGGAAGATTGTGGTGACGCCATTGGAGACATACCGTTAAAGATACTCAACCACTATGTTCCTCAATCAGTTGTGAACACGCCAGTATAAGCCATCTGGTGCGTCTCGTTCCGGTCGTTTCAAATGAAAGCGTACGAAAAAGTCTGCACGTCGCTTCGTGTTATTTCTTTTGCCGATAACGATAGAAAACCTGCTTCTCTTGTTTTTAACCTGCCCCGGCTGGGGGTGGGGATTGACGGCCCCCGAACGACATTTCGCCGTTTTTTTCGGAAATGGACGGAATTTTTCAAAACATTTTTAGTGTGGGGTGATGCAGACATCTAGTTACCGTCAATGGGCAAAGTATCAATGATCTCCAGCCATGGAGCTGAGGTCAGGTCACGGATAACTGTTATTCGCCAAAATGCACCAACGTTAAAATCAGCGACAAATTACTCAGAACGGATAGGAAGTAGCAAAACTGGCTTACACAGTTCCAAGTCATACCAGGAATTTTAAAACGTTTCAAAAAAGTGCACATTTTAAAAACAAACAGGTTCTCGTGAATGAGGCTCCTCCAGTTGTGTAGACTGGTAACTACCGATTTTTTTGCTTCAAAATTTAAGCATGAGAAGCCATCACAGGAACCACTGGAATTAATAAATATTACATGGAAAGGCTTATGTCGCAAAAATAAAGTAGCTCCAAACTAGTTCCCGTTAATTTCATACTGCGTTCGGTTACGGCGCCCGTCGGCAGTCGGCGCGGAGATCGCCGCGTCTTTAATTCATCGTTTCGGCTTATATATTGAACAAACCAGAAAAATTGGACGTATATCGGCATCTGCGGATTTTCACCTGTTCGTTGGTGTCTTTACCTAGACTTTATTAATCACAATCCTTGAGATCCTTCTCGGTTTCATGCAATAGGCCGTGAGAAACCATGTATATGGCATCAATGGCTAACATGTTATCCAAAATAAAAATGAGGCCACTTCCGAGCTTTAGTTGTCACGAGCTTTCCAACAGTGCGCTTAATATTATCGTTCGTGAGTTCGAGGGACAAGGGTCAACTGCCTCCTCTCCAGTCGGGCGTGGTATTCCATCCTGCTCGACTTGATCTTAACGCGACCTCCAATTTCAGCATTTCAGATACGCCACAACACTACAAAATGTCGCTATAATAGGCAAATAGGTTCGGTCAGATATAGATGCGCACAAGCACAAACAGGTTTGCACGGAGACGGACAGATAATGGTAGTCAGAGACAGATGCAGGGGATGAGATGAAGGCAGAAGAAGAGACAGATTCAGACAGGAACGGGAGTGACTGTCGGGGAAATAAACAAAGACTGGGTGTATGCGGGTGAGACTGAGGGACACCGAGGAGCCCGGCAGAGATGGACAGAGATCGATGGACCGTTGGAGATCGACGGAGACTGGTGGAGAGCGGTGGAGACCGGTAAAAACTAGTAGGAACGAACGGAGATCGGTTGACATCGACAGAGACCGATGGACATCAAACGAGATTTAGAGATACCGAAAAATTGAGTGGCTGGTGGAAGTCATAGGAGAGCGACAGAGACTAATAGTGATCCAGCTAGATCATAAGAAACCAACTGAAACTGATGGAGATCCAGGAGCAACGAGGAAGCCTTGCTGACACCGGCGGGAACAGACAGAGTGCGAGCGATCTTCACGGAGATTGGGACTGTGAGGACTGACAGAGATGGAATACAAGGAAAGAACAATTTGCACCTTTCCAAACTGGCAAAGTGAATACTGAGCAAGGATGTGGCAGTTGCTGCTTCATGCCCCAGGGCGCTGGATGGAAGGAAATCGATTGATGTTAGCGGTGGAAAAATATTCCGACTGAAGGGCACTGAGTTCTTTAACATAACATTTGAAATAGACCGCGTGATGCACCGTGCTCAAAGCGAACGTGCGTTCGAGCGCAAAGTGCGAGAACATACGGGTATACCAAATGGCCGAAGGCCGTCTGTTTACATGGAAGCTCGCAGTGCAACTGTAAAACAGTATTGTGGGCAGCTTGATCAACCGTTTAACAGGAACCACACTGAAGCGCATAGCGCGATTGTGAAGCGTTGCTGGGGTGTTAGCGTGAGAATTTTGCGAAGACCAGACTGCCATCGTTTGGTTCAACAAACAGAAGTCTTCTGTTGGCTATGAAGCGTGCATTGCGATACTGGGACGGTCCCGAGGTGCCGAGGTCAATTCGATCAGCTTTTCGGCCGAAACTTGATTCAAATGCGAAATTCATACGCGCAGAGGACTTAAAATGCGCGGCGTGGCAAACGCTCAAGAAGCGGCCAGCACGTCAAAGAAACACATGCGCTTTGTGGCATACATGGGGACCTAGGGGGGCGCGTTTTAGGGGTTGCGTGGGAGGGGGCAAGCCGGCCAAAGACTGTCAGTTCTCCTTTCAATATCTGATTGGCTCGTCAGCTGGATTCACTATATTTTTGCGCGATCTGTTCTATCTTTCTTGCGATTGCAGCAGTCATGAAATTGAAGCAGTCGGAACGGAATTCAATTGAATCATCACAAGCATGAAGAGCACTTATTGGTGATGTCCTTGCCGTAATCTTTTAGTCGTTTAGGCTAGTCATACGTACCTTGCCTAAAACAAAAATAGTCGTGCACTCATTTTTTCTTTCTCCTCTTTTTTGTTTACGAATAACTGTCACATTATAGACATTTGCTACGCGCAGCCTCTGCCTGAAGCGTGTCAAAGGCCTGGTCGGGCGACAGCTGCCGGCAAAACAACGTTTTTTTCTGGCGGGGGGGGGATTTCACTGTGCACTGGTGGTGCGTGGCGGTCACTGGTGGGGACTTTCCCTTCCATTTAACATGTTGAAACAGGCCATGACTGAAGCCCCTTTGGCCCTAAGGACGCCTCTAAACATCAGCCGATTGGGAATGTTTGTTCATATTTTTCTAATCATCCATCTCTTAGACGATATTTCTCGTGTGCCCGATTAGGTAATGCGTCCAGGGATATTTTCTTGCTGTTTTTGTGGAACCTTCTAGTTTCTTAAGGGGAACAAACCTTTTTGCATTGTTGGCGTCATAACTTCTTTGTGAATGCTGTGTTTATGTATCTATATATTTAAGTCAGATCAGGACATATTTAGACCTCCGTCAGCAATCGGTCCTGATTCCCGGCCGCCATTTTCATCTGTATTGTAAAATGATGTATGTTCTCAAATAAGCGCCCGCACCAATGGCGACCATAGGTGCGTTTTGAAACAGCATGCTCTCTAAAAGGGCCGTCTTATGAAATGTCGTCCTTATCATATGGATTCTTCTGACCAAACAGGGCCTCTTTGAGCAAAGTAAGCCTCCTTTTGAGAAATTCTGTCTTCTGCAGTCGAAAATTTCTAATGCTGCCCAGCGGTGTTGATTTATATTCTTTCGAGAGGGCCCAGACCCACCTATTGTTGATACGGGCTCCCACAATGTTGGTTTGGACCCCTCAATATTTTTTGCCGGCATTGAAAGGAAATGAATAATAACGAAAAGAACGGCAGCAGTAGATAAGAAAAAGCTAGAAAGTAAAGAATTAAATCTAAAGCGATGTATCTGTTTTTCTATCTTCTATATATATATAGAGAGAGAGAGAGAGTCATTTATTTATTTATATATACATATATATCATGGTAAATGTAGTCTTTGATTTAATAAGTTGTAGCCGAAAACTTAAAAAATTCCCGTTAGGCAAAATAAAAAGGTCTAAATCCGTTGAAAAGCCAACATTTGGTGGAGGTTATGACGTCGGGCCCTCGGTTTGGCCCAGCAATCATTTACAGAAATCGACACCTTTGGTGCCGCCAACAGGGGCAATGCCAGGGGGCGGACAGGAGCATGTGCCCTCCCTTACTCCGATAAAATATCTTTAGGGCACCTCGCAAGAAGAAGCGGCCGAAATCCGGGGAGTTTTCCAAATTTGGGGATCAGTCCCCTTTCCCAGGACTCTGCCTGCTCCAGGGCCTCCTCGAAGGACACTTGACTGGGGAGCCAGCTCATCCCATCAGACTTAAGCATACCCAAAATCAATTCTTGTTTCCCACGAAAAAAGTCGTTTGCTATCTTTGAAGTAATTCAAATGAACCCATCTCTTTCCATGCGGTGGAAAAATTGTTGCTTCAGTGATACAACCGAACAACAGTAAATACGAATTATAATTAAAACCGTTGAAAACAGGGCGGTAAAACCGCTATGGAGATGGGACGCCAACGTGATTTTATACTTTGTTTCTTTCCATGCAGCGGCATAGGGTAATCCCCGGTTCCAACGTCCCTGAACAGAAATGTGTTTGGGACTGCCTACACAGATTGGCAGGTAGTTGTCCCTGAACCCTATTCCCGGAGGGCTAGACGGTATGGCCGATTCCCGGCAGGGGAGGAGGCAGATTCGCCCCCCCCCCCCCCTGCCTGAGGTCTCGAGAACTCCACATCCGATTTCATCGCAACAAACGGCAATCGATTTGCCATGACGTAAACTACATTTTTATAACAAAATGTTTTCAGAATTTGACGGGGGTGGATACAAGGGGCAAAAGAGTCAAAATGAGAGATATTTTTGGACTTGTTTTAAATCTTTTGTTTATGGACCGATTTTGATCAACCTGACATGAATCGAGAGATTATGGATGGGACTTTTACCATTGGTCCATACATTTTGAATTTTTGGGGAAATTCGTAGGCGTGTACAGGGCTTCGAAAATAGAGGGATTAGTTTCTCGAAAATTAAATTAATGCATACATTTCATTTTATTTGAAAACGTTTGCAATCATTTGAATTCACTCTTTTTCCAAAATTCCATTTTACGGCTGTTGTGATACAGGGTGCACGCACTGACATTTTAGGTCATAGCTCCGTAACCCGACCTGATATGAACTTGAGATTTGGTGCACAAGTAGGGGGCACTCCCCTGCCACATATATTCTAAATTTCGTATTTGAAAAAATAGCGCCAAAGTTATTACTATGAAACCAAATTTTGCCTTTTTATCTTGATTTGACCTTGTGAAATGACCTCAGACGAACAAAGCTGTATTTGTATGTTGCCAATTATTTACCTATACATCCATATAATGTTTTAAGGTCCTTCTTAGAAACGCCATTTTTGGCAGACATTTTTATTTTACCCTCAACAGGGTAAGGTAACGAAAATGGCCTGAGGTGCCTCCCAAAAACGTCGCCTGGCTCCACCCCTCAGCCGAAAAGAATTCCGAAATTTTGTTGCAATACGTAGAGATAATGGCTAGAGAAAACCACCATGCTTCTTGAAGCTACGTCTAAAACCCTGAAATTGACAAGCAAAAAACCCAAGGGGGGCTGATTTACCCCCCCCCGCCAGGAATAGGGTAAACCATAAAGAAAATGGAGCATGTCATATTTTGCGTAAATGACACCAGACTAACATTGAATTTAATGGTAACATATCAAGACGAACAGGGGACACACAAAGTCTCTACTCAAGGAGGTTGTGTCCCAAGGGTCATGCCTCCAAAGCTGAAAGCTCATGATCATCAGCATCATTGATTTCGGATCATGAGAGAAGACTCTGACATTTGTTTGAGGGGCACATAATTCCACAATTAGGCAACATGTATGGAAGAAATGGAAAATTTGGCTGGTACGGAGATGCTTGGAAGTGTAAGAAATTGCGCCATAATGACTCCCGCTACCTTTCATACGCTACATTGATTGAGTGAGCTTCCTGTTCAGTCAATGTCGAGTCTGCTGTTTAACAAGATCTGCAACTCTCGGCAAGTACACATTCTCAGCTCAGTTCCTACCTTATCAACAACCATATCCTTTCACCTTCCCAATATGGCTATCGCCCATCTCACCCCACCGAGAACGGCCTCCTCGACGTTGTCGAATGGGCGGCTAGGAAGACCGACGTCGGTCACTAGCGCCACTGACTTCGATCAACCTGAGCGAAGCGTTCGACAGGGTCGACCACTCGATGCTGCCGAAGAAGCTCGAGTTTCATGGCATGTCTTCCGGCTTGTTCGGCAGCTACCTCCCTGGTTACTCCCAGTTTGTCCGTGACGGCACCTCAAGACTTCCTCTATCCCACGGAGTCCTTCAGGGATCCATCTTTGGTCCAATCCTTTTCCTCATCTTTGTAAACGACATACCCTGCTTCCTGACCAATGGTCGGCTCCTATTCTATGCCGAGGACACCCAGCTCCTGGACTCAGCACCCCCAGGCCCCGATGAACTCCAAGTGCTAAAGTCCCGAGCCGAGGAGAACATCCAGTGCTACAACACTGGTTCAGCGCAAAAAGCCTAAAAATGATCACAGGGAAAGCTTGTCCCACTCTTCTCAGAAACCAAAATGCTCTTGTTAAAACCTCACAACTCAGTGTCCGGATTAACGATATCGATATTCAACCTCAAAGATACGTAAAAGTACTGGGTGTTTTCCTCGACCAGACCCTGTGCTGGGAACACTACATCCCTTCCGTGGTTCGGCGACCCAATGCAATCCTCATATGAGTCTCTTGCCAAAATTCGCCCTCATCTGGCCCCAGATATTCTAAAAATCCTTGTACAGATCCATGTCCTCCACCTCCAGTACTGCTCATCACTCTGGAGTAAACTGCCGCCTGCCGCGTTAGCCGCCTACAGCAGACAATCCATTTTGCAGCCAGACTAGTTGCCGGTCTTCGCCGCTGCGAGCACAGTACTCCCACCCTCGGCGCTCTTGGCTGTCCCCGATAGCATCGAACGTGACGCAGTGAACGCGTACCGCGCGCTGCATGTCTCCGCCGCCCCTTGCCTCGCGGCGACGCATGTTTCGCTCGCGTGAACTGCGTCTGAAAGCCAAACACGCACTGCCGCCGCTGGCGCCGCCGTCTTTCATTTGCGGCGCGTCTGTCCCACTGAACAGGCTGCCGTGGCACGTGACAGGGGCCGCCTCGCGGCAGCAATTAGAACGCCGCAGAGCTGCACCCACCGAAGCCGGTGCTGTTGACTGTGGGATCGGGGATAGGGGCATGAGGCGGGTGCTGGAGTGGGGCGGGAGAGAGGTGTTTTGTGATGCGAGATGAGCTTTATGTGCTTAAATTATACTGACTGGGCCCTTGAAGTCACTGTGTGGAGGCCATAGGCGTAGGAACGGGGGAGGGGAGGCAGAGGGGCCATACCTCCCACTTTTCAAGGAGGGGGCAACAATGTTAACTTGCCCCACTTTTTCAGAATAAATTTTTCTATACTTTATTTTTGAGACGTCTAAAACATGCGTGGCAATTTACCCAGTTCACCCGGGCACCTCCGAAAAAACTCTGGACGTGGGACGTCCGGAGATTTGCAACATGAAGCCTTTTAGAACAACGTACTACATTTTACACTTTTCCTTCTTATGCGGAATGGGCAAACTGTTTGGTTTCACATTGGGTTAAACGATTTTTTTGTTCTTGGACCACATCTCACCCGTGCCCCGCCAGCTGAAACAATTTGGCCCTGCCTCCCACCCCCCATTTTTTTAAACGTTCCTAAGCCTATGGTGGAGGAGCCCTCACGAACCAATGCAGCTTACCAACACAATTCACACATTCATGTGCCTGTCACGCAAAATGCCACTTACGCCCTTTTCTTACAAAAAACTTCAATCATCCATCGCCTTATCGTCACGTAGACCCACATAGACCCTGCTAAAAACAACGCCAGTTGACAATCACGATGCGTAAGGCAAATGGGATATGTATGCATGTCTGTTTGTTGTTGAAAGACGCACAGTCTTTTCGGCTCAGGCGTCCATGTCTTAATTGTCTTTCGTCGGGCGTCAGCCAGTCGTTTGATGGGATCTGTAATGTTAAGTTCGGAGAAACAACTGCGTTTTGTGAGTCGATAAACGCAGATTTTTGCACACCAAAAATAATGAAAGGACACTTATATATGGCCAGAACGCCTTCTCATTCTCCACTTGCATAAAAGAACTTGAGATAAGAATTTAACTTTGTCAAACAACAAAAGGCTCGGCATGTACGTTAACTCTATTTCTCACGAATGTTCTGGTACCTCCCCCCCCGTAACTCAATTTGGGCCCCACTGAGGGCCGGGGACTTGACCTGCGGTGCTCAGCCCTCCCCCCGTTTAACATGTCAGAGGAGGCCCTGGCACCAACTATGTCATATATGGTGGGACAGGGGTGTAGCCAGCATTCCGCCCAGGGGGTGGGACCAGACCAGATCAAGGGGGTCCTCGCTAAGGGCGGATCTGGAATTTCGGCAAGGCGGGTGGAGGGGATGGTGGCGAATGGTTAGCGCGGGCCCCCATTTTTGCCATTCAGATATGAAAAATGATGTAATTATGTTTTTTGCCATGTGGAATAACCGAAAAAAATCAAAGGCGTCACTTGATTTGAGAGAATTCTGCGTTTGTTCCCGAACAAAGTTGCCGAAATTTGACAAAAACGGCGAGATTTTAGGCGGTTCCGTCCCTCCTTCCACTTGAAATGTCGTGTCTGTGTCTGGTCCAGGAGCCCGTCTGTCCCTGCTCCCATTCCGTAGCTTCTGGGAATTGTTTTGTCAGCTTAGTTTAGGTTTGCTCTTGCAGTTACATGGGCACTTTTGGTTGTCTCGGGCCATCTGCCGTGCCAGGACCCTCTAGTGGTCTTAGGTTGCTTTTACAGTTTCACGTGTCCCGCGGGACGTCTGAGGCGCTCCTTTGGCAGTTTCAGGGACACTTCAGACAGTCTCAGGGACCTATCTGGCAGTTTCAGGAACGCTTAATCCATCTTGGGCTCCCCCCTGTCGTCCCTAGGACGTTTTTGCCGTCTAATGAGCCCTTCAGGCCCCTAAAAAGGCCCTCTATAAATCTTTCTCTGCCGCGACAGAGGCGCCTCTGGTAATCCTCTAGGTCCTTCGGCCGTTTCAGGAGCAGTCTGGATGTCTCAAGGTCTAGTAGTTTCAGGGGCTGCTATGGTCGTCACAGGGGCCACTATTGCGAGAGACTTCTAGTTAGCAGTCTCAAAGGTCTCTCTCTAGCAGTCTCAGTGGACCCCTGTGGTCCTGGGTAGTCCTCTTATCGTCTCTGGGAAACATTTTTGCCATCTCAGGGGCCCTCTGGCAGTTACAAAACACCTTTCGGCAATTTCAGGGTCCCTGTGCAGTGTCATAGGCCCTCTGAACATCTCTGGTGGTCCCCATGGCTGTATCACGGTCTTCCTCTGTTACATGAGGTATATCTAGCAGTCTTTTATAGTCCCTCTAGCCGTAGCAAGGGGCTTTTGTTGGCGCTTCAGGGGCCTCACTGGCAGTCTCAGGTGGACCTTGCCTGTGCCAGGAGCCCACTTATTACATTCGGGGACCCTCTGGCCGTCCAGCGCCCCCATAAAACCCAAATACAGTCTCAGACGCCCTCTTATCGTCTTTGCCTCTCAGGACCCTGCGTCCTTTTTGGCGGTCTCAGGGTTCATCCGCGGTGTGCGGGCCCATCTTGCCGTCTCAGGAACAGCCTGACCTTCCCGGGGGTCCCTGACAGCATGAAGAATCCTTTAAGGTTACAAAAAGGTCATTGTAGCCCATTTGTGGCTCCTCTCGAGGTTCAACAGCTCACCGACGAATCCGCGTTCAGGGGGCCCCTCTGGTTGGCCAGGGTTTCCTTATGCTGTGATAGGCACCCTTCCGTCTCAGGTACCTCTTTGGCAATTTTAGCGGTCTCATGGACCCTGTGCGTTGGGGCCCCTTGCGGTACCAGGCGCCCTTGGAGAATTTTAATGGCTGTTTTTTGGCCGTTTAATGGCCGTAATTTCCATCTTGGGGGCCACCTTACCGTGTCAGTGTCTCATTAACCCTCCCGAAGGCCCTCTGACTATACATCAAGAACCTTCAGCTTTTCTCTCACAGGGACTTTCTAGGGACTCAGTCCTCATCTTGGCCGTCTCAGGGGCCCTATGAGCCATCTGGCGGCCTCAGGGACACTCTGCCGTGTTGGGAGCCTGTTGTGGTCTCAGGAGCTCTTTGGGAGCTTCAGGGACTCTCTATGCGTCTCAGAGTTCATGTAATCCTTCCGGAGGCCTCCCTGACTGCATCAAGAACCCGTTGGGTTCTTACAGAGACCCCGTGAAGCTCATAAGGGGCCTCTTCGAGGTTCCTTTTAAGTCTGACAGAGGCCCCTTCTCAGGCCCCGTGGGGATCGCCCCTTGGATCCGCGCCTAGCCCTCGTAATCAGTGGGGCCCCATGTGTTTAAAATTACTGTCGGTTTGTAAAGGGACTCCAGGGACCCCGCTGGAGTGTAAAGGGGCCCCATGCTCGTCTGTAAGGACGTTCCTGCCGACCTGGCGGGTGCCTGTTACAGGTCGGCAGGGACATCTTTACAGGAAAGCAGGGGTCTCTGAATAATCGTTTAGGGGCCCCTGTTGGTCAGGGGGATCACTGCCTGTCCGTAGAGGGCACCCTATCCGCCTGTAAAGGGCCCCTGTCGACATCTGGAGGTAGGGGCAGGGGCTGTCTTCCAGACCAAAAGAAGGTCCCTTCAGAAGCTGACATGGGCCCTTTAAAGGCCGACAGAAGCACTCTCCAGACAAGCAGTGAACTCCCCTACAGGCTAGCAGGGGCCCCTAAACGCTCATTCAGACCATGGGCCTCTCTTCATAGCACACAAAGCCTTCTTGTATATTCGGAGTACGTTTCCTTTAGGTTGTTAAGCCTTCTTTAACGCTTAAAATATTCTGATTTTGCCTTAATTTTGTGTTTCGGACAGTATTAGACGCCTTGCGGGCACCTCACTCTATCCGAAGAACTGGGCCTTCGGTCCCAGGGGGCCTGCTCGGCCTCCAGGGGGCCCCGCTTGACCTCCAGGGGGGGTCATGTCCCCTTTGGCCACCCCTTGGGTACGCCACTGTCGTGGGATGCTTACTGTGTATGACATTTAAATCAATGTATGGATCATTTTATTTGATAACTGTTTAAAACTATTGTTAATAAAACCATGAAGAATACCTAAACACATCAAACATTTTGGTCCAAAAATATTTCAATGGAAAATTAAATTCCATATCCGGTTCTGAGAACTCTTTGCAAATATTTTTATTTGAGAAGCGCCCATATCTGGTCGTTCTCTCAAAACCTTAGGAAGCGATTTTGTATAGATACGATTCATTGAGCTAGTCCATACCAATATCCATACTTAAGATCCATTTTAGATGCATTTTTTCGTTCTTATTTTCCTGATGTTCGCCATTCTTTCACATGAGCAGAATTTTTCCCAATATAGCCTCTTCGACTTCTCTAAGAATAATGCCAGGAATTTAGACGCAAAATGGGTTCCAATGAGGGAATGATAAAAATAGTAGGATTTTTCATGAAAACTACGATTTAAAACAATGATTTACGATAATGACTCTGACCGATGATGCGCGCCTGAATTTTTAGCAAAATTTCAAAACCGAATAACATTTTGGGATGTGTATTATCATCTCTATTCTGCCCTTTCCGTGCGTGGCGTTTGTGGCCCGAGGTTCGTACACATGGTTTAGTACTTAATTTTTGATTGATTGATTGATTGACAAATTGGTGTTGATTGACAGGCGATACCTGAATTTATAGCAAAGTTTTAGAGTTGAAAAACACTAGGGAACGAGTATTATTCTATTCCGCCCTTTCCGTGAGTGGCGTTTGTAGCCTGAGGTTCGTACCCAAGTTCAGTATTCAATTTTTAGTTGAATATGGTTTCAGAGAACGTACCAGATTTCTTGAGTGTGCTGCTTTCTTTGGCTTGTGTGGCTGGATTCTCATGAACTACTTGCACATAAGCAATGAGTGGTTTGGGTTCTCAAGAATTCATGCTGACTCAGCTGCCCCATATACTGACTGGCATCAAAGTTTTGGACACTGTTCTGGTTGTATCCACTGAAGTAAAAATGGACTTACAATGGTGGTGTCAGTAGTGTGCTGTGCAGTTCATTAGCACTGTGTAATTATGTTATATTAAAAATGCATGCTAATGGTAAACTATGGTGTAACAGACAATGTTAAATTGAGTACACATCTCATATGGCTGGTATTCTTTTCAGGAAATACTATGAGCATACCAAATTTCATCTAAATCAAAAGGGGTTGTGCCAGATTCTTGTGAGATTTTGCTTGGAATGACCCTGTAACAGATGGCTTCAGTGAGGCATGTCAAATTGTTGTTGCCTGTTCTTCAGTCAGTGCAGTGTCATATGGTGCAGAACTGTTTTGGTACTGGAAATAATCATAATTATACCTAAGATCCTTTTGTGATGTTTGCCTACTTGGCAGAATGTGTCTGTGTGATATGTCTGCCTATTGATTTACAGCAATGGTCTGGCAGATTTTAACTCACCCTAATAAGTTTTCACCTGTGAAAGTGGTGCCACTGATGGTGGCTGTGAAACTACAGGACTCGTGGACTCATTTTCCACACTGATTTGACTGGGGTATTTTGCCACTTTCATTGACTGTCAGGGGACATTCATGTAGTGTTGCATCAAATGTGCATTGTCTGGCTGGTAGTAGGATTCTAGATGTCATTTGCCAGTGACAGGGTGCAATCATGCTTGGTTCTGTCAAAGGGGTTAGGTTACATAAAACATGATATTAGGTTATATCCAAAGAGGGGCATTGTCTTGGGCTGACCATATAGCATAGCTGCATTATAGTATAACTGGGCCAGTCACTGTCTGAAGCACCACTGTTATGGGTGACAAGGATGGGTTGACACCTGTCTGACCAATATCCAGATGCACGACCATCTTTCTTTACTCCAGCAACTTCTAAACTTGTTTGAGTGCAATGAATTATGTGGATGAAGGTTACTACCAAATTCAAACTGTGTCAAATGTATTTGAAATGTTTCTGAAAGAAACATCTAATAAACAAGTGATAAGTTTCAGAAACAAGTAGCAGCCTGAAAACATGCATACAAGAACATAGGCATAATGTCAAGCAGTGCTACACATTGTTGAATGCCACCATTTGCTCATATAGAGTATGGCAAACATTTCAGAAAGGAACACTGGCAGCCAGATTGGAAACATTTTGGAAGCTTTGCATGTAGCCAGCAGAGACACATTTTATTCTAGAAGTGGTTTATTCAGTTGGGCATCACTGACAGTGAAGGTTACTAGGATTGCGTTGAATTATAGTTGACATGATTTTACACAGATGAGGTCATACAATTCAAAGTAATATCGGCTTTTGTTTTTCAGCATCTTTGGTTGCTCTCCAGTGTGTAGTGATCAAGACACTGTGCTACCAAGACATTTGCAGTACATCCAACATAAGTTTAATTTTCCTCATCACTGGTCCATTTTTGTCACAGATAGTAATGTATTACATACCATTTTGTTCTTAATGAAACAGGCAATAGATTGCACATTTCCTGTGCCACTTATCTTTTGTCTGTAGTAACTGCATAGCAAAACTAGAAGTACTTGATGCTTGAAACATGCAGTTGAAGTTGTATATACCATTAGGAAAAGCTTCTGCAAAAAATGCACAGAAGACATGTTGTGATTATCCAAATTTACTGTGTCCAAAAATTTGAGAATTTGTGAACCTATGAATGGCAAAGCCACTGGTAGTGGGCGTTTTATGGTATTGCTGTCAAATTATGTGGCTAGTCAGTAGGCTTATACTTGAATTAGAGTCAGTTTAAGAATGAAGCATTTTTGTTGGGAATTGGAATCAGTATTAATTCATTTGAAAACTGCATTGAATCAGAATTTGCAACTGAAATGTCTTCTGATCCAAAAAATCACTTGTGAATTGATTCACTAAAAATCATTAAGTTGAACAGTCTTCTATCAGGAACTGACACATGTCCAGAGTATGGCAGATAATTCCCTATTTGTAATTGAATAGCTACTAAATTATGTAAACTCATAGACTAATTGTAAAGTAGAGTAGTCCCCTGTGTAAGAAATCCAGTTAGATATTGGTATGTCATTTGTTGAGGTCTATAAAAATTATTTTACACTTCTCACCTTTAAAGGCAGATACTGCTTAACACCAGTTTACACACCCCACTACCATGAGATGATAAATGCAGAACTAGGTCCAGAGTCAAGCAGAGTTGGAGATTGAATACAGTACACTGGCAGCAGAATTATTTTTGTCAGCAAGGAATAGGGTATCCTTGCTTTACTATCTGCCTGACAGGTGACATGTAATTCTGATTAGCATCTGCAACCACAGTCAAACTAAGCATGGTTACCCTATGAGGGAGGTACTCTTCAAAATGCTTGGCTGTCTTCACCCAGGGAAAAGTGTATCATGGGAGGTACAGGCATATGTAGAGGTCACAATGGGGCTTTGAATCATACCCCTCAGTAGATTTGTCTGTGTTGTGTGGTAGGTACTGGCACATAACATGAGGCTTGGCCTTTGAATGCTCTGATCTGCTGAATCCAGCCTGCAGAAGAACCCTTGTTAAGTCATTAATTATTAGGGATAAAACTGTAAAAATGTTTGCCTGTAACATAGTAGGGAACAGATGGCTAGCATATTTCAGTCCCTGTATGTTTCTTCTTGGGGCTCAATTCTTAAGCTACAGGGTAGGGCTCATAGCTTAAGGACATCCTTCACATAGTAAATGGAGTGGTCCCCAAGTCAGTCTGTCAGCCCCCCTCCTCATCAAGTCCTTTCTCCCATTGTCTGAACTCTCGCCGGACGTGAAAGCACGCCCGTCTGGAGGGGAGGCCGCCACCCCAGCCCATTTCAGCACTAATTGTAGTGAGGTTGATAATAAAAGGACAAATGGGTGGCCTTTGTCATTCACATTTTATGCATATTTCAGTACAGCGTGTCATGTCAAGCCGTGACTTCACAGGTTAATGAGAATTAGAATGTTTCCCATGGCTTGCCCACTTACTGTTGTCATGGATTTTTGATGCAAGATCTGGGAAATCATGCTTGGAAACAGAGGACCATCTGTATCATTGAAAGGACAAATAAAATCTGTTGACATCATTTGAAGCCAGTTGGAGGTAATTTAATATCATTGACCTTAGGTGAATTCAAAGGGATGGCTGACTGTCAAAGCCTGAAATATGTTGTCACTTGAGTTATGTTAAATCATGTGTCAAAAATAAACCCCACAGCTTGTGGAAGTGTTAAGGAAAAACAAAATGTAACTTAGGTCATGAAAAGGGCTTCCAAGTCCTTGAAAATGGCATCAGAATGCAGAGGCCAGGTAGGACTTACTCAAAAGTTGTTGCAAAGCATGTGTAAAAGGGATTTAGTCTTATGCCATAAATTCCAGTTTCCTGGCTTAAACAGTTTACCCACAGTCTGAAAAAAATCCTGTAGGGTGCAACAACTAAGCCCTCCCATCCAGTGATGTTTAACATTACCAGGCAGTCTTCGCCGACTCGGGGAATGGTTGTTTACCACAGTCAAAATTTGCTAGAGGGGGCTATGTTTAGGTCCAGTTTTCAAAGCTGAATTTCAGTGGAAAAAGGGGAATTTCAATCTAATATTGGGGCATCTTTATCAGCTAAAGCTCTTGGTGTGGAAAGATCTGAGTGGAATCATAAATTATGGGGAACCACATCAGGGGAATCAGGTTTCTGGCATTAGGGAAAATAAGCAATAAGGGGGATAAAGATGTGGCCAAAAATTTTGTTGTTTGGTTGGCTTGGGTTGGGATGCATAGCTACTTGGGTTCAAGCATGTGATGTTCTATCCACATAGCACCTGTCTTTGATCAAGATCTATCATATGAAACCCACAACTTTGAGATTATGAGTCTTCTCCTGAGCTGATGAGGACAGGAAGTATTGTCAAATGATAGTTTGTGCTACATATACCTTAAATGAGTCAGACATAACAAGAACCATGTCATATGTTGGGATGCTTGCTTTGCCTGACAGTATGTTATTATTTTATTGGTGAACTGTTTCAAACTGTTAAATTAAGCCATAAATGCATTTAAATACACCTTCAAATAGTTTGGTGCAAATATACTAAATGGGCAATTAAGTGGGACATCAGAGTTTGTTTAAATATTGAGCATCTCAGCCTGAATGTAGCCATACTCTTGAGATACAAGCTAAAATGTAGCTTAGATGTAGTAAAATGGCTTGTGAGCCTCAAAATGACCTTCAAAGCTTGTTGGCCTCATGTGATCTGGTTGTATTTTTTTTGAAGATACAGAAAAGAAAGCTATGTATTTCAGATTTCAGGCTCTTGGCATAGGCTGTTTGCCAGCAGTCTGGAAGAACACAGTGAAATGAGATGGCTAAAAGCTGCCCCTTCCCTCCACCACCGACGTCATCTGGGGTGGGGGTTAACATGAGGTAGCATTTTTCTTGGGTGCAGTTCATATAACATTAGCTGCCAAACAACATCTTGGATGTCCTCTGTTGGCTTGTTTCTGTTAACTGGCATGTGTGTAATATACCTCAGAAATTTTTCCTAATTTGTCTTATGTTTTGTATGTGACATTCAGTATGGTTATCAAATTTTTCTTCATAGAAATTTGAGAAGGATAAGGTAGAGATTGCTGAAGATATGGGATCACAGTAACAGAGACAAATAACTGTGTTGATGTAGGAAGCATAATGCCAAACATTGACTTGTGGCAAACAGTGACCAGTCATGTTGTGTTCTTGTGTGTGGGGGTGTCTGGCTCAGCCTATGTTTTATATCAAAGAATGGTTTGTGTGGATTTGTTTGCATTTAATGTTACACACTGATTTCAGCTGGTTTTCACTTAAACCTTGCCGATAATGTATGTTGTTTCCAGGTGAAACCTTAACTGCTGCCATGGCGAAGTCCAAGAATCATACCGCACACAACCAGAGTAAGTCTGAGCAGATTTGACACTTGGAGTAATGAGTGGCAGAGTGAGTTGAAGTTGAAGTGGTCATCCTGCCCTGGCACCATAGGTATAGGCTCCTTTGGTAATTGGTATTTGCTCTGATTGTCAGCTGCCACCAACCAGCAATGCATGATGTGGAACAGCAAGGTATTTTGTATTTGCACAATGGCACATCAAGCTTTCACAGTGTTGCACACTCAGGAAGGTGTTATCTTCTGTAACAAGCACTTTGCATCATCAGTTCTGAGCATTCAGAATCGCCTTAGTGGAACATTTGGATCAAATGTATACCAAAATGGTCTTTCATATATTGCAATGTATGTCTTTGTATTCATCAGTTATAATGAGCTGTTTGAATAGTTTTCAGTCTTTTAAATTTTAGTCTTGCATTGTTTCTAATAGATTGTGTCAACAGCATGTCATATTAAGCCAAGATCCAGCATGCTAATATCTGGCTAGAAAAAAAATGTTGAAAATGTTAACCATTTTCCTATATGTGATATGTGGAATTGAATCAAACATTTGAATTTCAGGTTACAAAGCCCACAGGAATCCTGTGAAAAAGATAAAGAGCAGTCGTCACCCTTCACTCAAGGGGGTAAGCAGGAAAGATCAGTTTTATCACAGTTCTTCTTTATGGATAAATGGAGAGGAATGGTGCAATGTTCCTTGTGACATTGTTTACATACTTCGAGTTTTGCTGTGTGATCTTCCAGTGAGATAGGAAGTCAAAGGGCACAAAGTCAGCTTCTTAACTTTGGCAATTAATTGGAAGTAAAAACATCGTTTTTTATACGGGAAGGAATTGCTTTTGATGTATAAAACATGTGTTAACATGTCCTTCAACATTTTGGTGCCAGAACATTGTCAGAAGCCATGTGTCGTAGCTTCGAAATGTTGAATCAGGATTTAGTTGTACATCATGCTTAAAGCAGACTCCTCAGGCTCCTTAGGTTCGGGTAAAGGAAGGTTTTGGGTTCCTTTTTGCAGTAGAAAAAATATGACAGTTGATCCAATTCGTGGCAACCTGTAAATTCGATCCTGTAGATGGTGCCCGGTTGTTAAACGTTGCCATTTTCCTGTGTTCCAGGTGGATGCAAAATACCTTCGCAACATGCGGTTCTCGCGCAAGCACAACAAGAGCCCCAGCCCAGCAGAAGAAGACCTTTGAGCGAAGGAAGATCGAGGGTCGCGGTCCTAAGCGTCCCAACCTGTAGATGTCTTGCGAATAAACGGCCACAAACATTGTCGTTTACATGATACGTGACGAGGCAGCCGTGGAATATCGTTAGTCCCGTACAGACATTTAGACACATTGTTACACATTTATTTACTTATTACACATTATTTAGACATTTAGACATTTCCTCATCCGATTAAGAACTACTGTCCTGAATGTTTCAGTTGCCCTTCGAAATACTAATGGGCCTCTCAAATGTTTGAGGGCCACACAAAAGCCCCTATGAGCCCTCGAGAGGTATTCAGTGAGGATCTCTTGGATTTTAGGGGACACACCTTGGATTCACTTAAAGAGCCCTCAGAGTTTTTTCTGTGGGGCCGTCGGTCCTTTCAGGGAGTCCTTGCTATTTTCAAGCGGGTCTCAGGCATTTCCGGGTCCGTTGAATGCTTTTTATGCCTGATGTGTCCCCTTAAAATATCAAAAGCCCTACAAGTAAACTCAAGGATTTCGTTGCAAGGAATTGAGGGAATTTTATTTCAAAGGCATTCTTTAGGCCTTAACCCTACTCCCGGCAGGGGGGTGAATCCCCCCCCCCCCTCGGGTTTTTCCTTGCCAATTCCAGGCCTTTTAGTGCAGCTTCACGAAACTTGGTCACTCTTCCTAGCTATTCTTTCTACGCGCCGTGACAAAATTTCAAAATTCTGTTTTGCTGAGGAACGGAGTCAGGCGACGTTTTTGGGAGGCACCTCAGGCCATTTTTGGCCATAAAAATTCGTAAAAAAATAATGTCATAAAAATAAAAAATGTTATAAAAATAAAAATGTCATAAAAAGAAAAACAAATGTCATAAAAGAAAAATGTCTTCCAAAAACAGCGTTTTTAAGATAGAACACCTTTTGGCAATTTCAGGGCCCCTGTGCAGTGTCATTGACCCTCGGAACGTGTCCGGTGGCCCCCATGGCTGCATCACGGGTCTTCCTCTGTTACACGAGGTATATCTGGCAGTCTTTTAGAACCCCTCGAGCCGTGACAACCCTAGCCGTTTTGTTGGCGCTTCATGGGCCTCGCTGGCAGTCTCAGGGGGATCTTGCCCGTGCCAGGAACTCACTTATTACATTCGGGGACCCTCTGTCCGCCCAACGCCCCCATAAAGCCCAAATACCGTTTCAGAGGCACTCTTATCGTCGTTGTCTCGCAAGGGTCCTGCGACCTTTTTGGCGTTCTCAGGGGATCATCTGCGGTGTACAGACCCATCCTTACCGTCCCAGAAACCACCTGACCTTCCTGGGGACCCCTGACAGCATCAAGAACCCCAAAGGTTTCAAGAAGGCCAATGTAGCCCATTTGTGGCTCCTCTCGAGACTGAGTAGGTTATCGACGAATCCCCGTTCAGTGGGCCCCTCTGGCTGGCCAGGGTCTCCTTATGCCGTGCCAGGCACCATCTAAAGTTCTTTCCGTCTCAGGTGCCTCTCTGGCAATGTTAGCTTTCTCATGGACCCTTTGGCGTGTTGGGGTCCTTCGCAGTCCCAAGGGCCCTCGAAGAGTTTCAAGGACCCTTCTTTCTATCTTACGGGCCATCTTACCGTGTTAGGGTCTCATTAACCTTCCCGGTAGGCCCTCTGACTACATCAAGAACCTTCAGCTTTTCAGTCACAGGGGCCCCCTATGGACTCAGTCCTCATCTTGGCCGTCTCAGGGGCCCTATCAGCCATCTGGCAGTCTCGGGAACAGTCTGCCGTACTGGGACCCTGTTGTGGTCTCAGAGGCCCTTTGGGGAGCTTCAGGGACCCTCTATGTGTCTCAGAAGTCATCTAGCCCTCCAGGAGGCCTCTCTGACTGCATCAAGAGCATGTCAGGTTTTTATAGAGACCCCGTGAAGCTCGTACGGTGCCCCTTCGGGCCTCCTTTTAAGTATGACAGGGGCCCCTTCTCAGTCCTCAGTGAGGAGGGGGCGGCCACCCTAATTGCTCCTCCTTTGGATCCGCGCCTGGCCCTCGTGATGAGTGGGGCCCCATGTGGTAAAAATTGCTGTCGGTTTGTAAAGGTACCTCGCTGAAGTGTAAACGGGCCCACGCTCACCTGTAAAGCCGTTCCTGGCGATCTGGCGGGTGCCTGTTACAGGTCGGCAGGGGCATTTGCACAGGAAAGCAGGGGCTCCTGAACAATCGTTTAGGGGCACCTGTTGGCCAGGGTGCCACTGCCTATCTGTAGAGGACATTGTATCTGTCTGTCAACGGCCCATGTCGACCTCTGGAGGCAGGGGCAGGGCCCTATTTCCAGACCGAAAGGAGGTCCTTTCAGAGGCTGGCAGGGGTCCTTTATGGGTCTACAGGGGGCCCTCCTGAAACAAGCTGTGAATTCCCCTACCAGCTAGCAGGGGCCTCTAAACGCTCATTCAGACCACAGGCCTCTCTTCATAGCACAAAGCCTTCTTGTATATTCGGAGTACGTTTTCTTTCGGTTCGTACAACGATTTTTTTCTTTTTTTAATGGCGCAAGGCTGATTTTTCACGACTTTGCTTGGTGCAATGACCGAAATTTCTGGGGAGCAAAAACATAGTTTTGCCTGCCCAGCCTGACGGCTGGGGAGGCCGCCGCCCCTCCTGCTCCCCCCTTTTCCGCCGTCGCTGATTAGGTCCCTTGAGAACATGCCAGGGGCCCGGCCCAGGGGGTTCCCTTTCGCCCAGCTAACATTTTTACGTTGTTACAACGTTATTCCCAGGTTACACTTTGGCTCTCAAAACGTTGTGCGACAACATCCCCGTAACGTAATTTTGTAGACGACCAGAAATGTCGCCACAACGTTCGACCACGACGTCTGCAGAACGTTCCCACAACGTTGCTGAAACGTTTCTTTGACGTTCACGCAACGTTCCCCAAAACGTTGGTGAAACATCCCCTCGACATTCAAACAACGTGCCCTCAATGCCGGCACAACGTTCCCACAACGTTGTTGAGACGTTTCCTTGACGTTTCTATAATGTGCCTTCCAAGCGTCCTCATATTTCTTCGAAATTTGTGCAACGTTTCCTCGACTTTAAATCAGTCACATAGCAAGGATTTTCGTCGAGGGTGGGTCAAATGTCGAATTCTGTCACATGCCACTGGCATATGACGACATTTATAGGAAAAAAACAGAAATTTTATGTAATTTATCCCATACTTGAAGCAGAAACATATACACGATCACTATGCAGCGGGCGGCTGAGTTGGAGCAACACCTGACTCAGCACGGGATGACGTAGTGCCAGTCACCTCCCAAGAGTGGACCCAGCGTCGTGGTTACCAGCAGGGACGTAGCCAAGGGGGGGGGCATGGGGGCCATGCCCCCTGAGCCAAGCGGTCTACACTAGACGCATGGCGATTTCGCATGAATACGTAATAGGTATCATATATATGTTGCAAAAACAAACGTGTGTTTTCTGTGCAGTAAATATGAGATAAACTGGCTAAAATTGCTGCCTTTTCTTGTAAATTTCGTCATATGCCTATGGCATATGCAAAATTTGACATTTGGCCTCCCCCCCGAGGAAAATCCTGGCTACGTGCCTGGCTGCCAGTGACCCAGCGCCAACACCCCACCGGAACACTCGGCACTATGAGGCCGCCGAGAGGACGCTGACAGCGAGTGGATCAGGACCGGAGGACTGCGTGGCAGCTTGTCCAGTACCGGACCGAAGCAGAGCCAGTTGGGGCATTCCACGACAAATCGACAAGGGTTGATACCCTTATGTCTCAGATGAAGACCAAAATTGGCGCATAAAGTTTTTCGTGTGCCCTAATTCCATCTGTGCAAAGTGTAGTTCGATCAGGTCACCGGTTTAGGAGTTATGGCCTCCAGCATTTCGGCGAGAACACGCTACAAGGCTTTGTTTGGTGGCCGATAACTATGTGAAGCATTATTCGGAATCTAAATGTCCGGACATTTTTGAACTCGGAAAGGTTCGTGGAGACCTTAACACGTCGGACTTTTTGCGTATCATAAATAATAAAAGAGTTACGGTATGACCTCAGGCCACGTGATCTTCGGTTACCTTGATGCCTGTAAAAATGTTAGATTCTGTTTAACCAGAATGGAAGGCTCATATCTCGGCATCACATAATGCAAATAAAAGAAATGGCGTTTTTGTTACAAAAGCCCATTTTCAGAGCGCAAATTTTACAACATTTAAAGGTTTTCGAGATTCCGCACCAGGATCTCGAGAACTAAGAGAACTACGAGCATCATAGTGACACAAGTCGAAACGTCGTCAAATTTTATGAAAAATGAATGCATTTGTATTGACTATGAGTAAACATTGTGGGGTAAGAGGGTCAAACAAGGTCATGTTATGCCGTCCAAAATCTGTGGGCTATTAAAGCAAATATGACGGGTCCCTAAATTCATCTTGAGTACTGAGCATTCCAAAAAGGACTAGAAACGTTTTTTCATTGTCAAAAAGAAATTTGCCATTCCTCAGGTCATGCCAAGTCGGGTTAACAGCTACTGGAACACGGCACTAATTGATGTCGAAACTGGCACTCAAGTAAATTTACTTCAAACATACGTTTCGGAATCACCATTGCGTATGTTTGGTCACACATGGAAAACTCGGAAAAAGATCAATGCAGGTCATCTTAGATGATATCAGGTCAGCCAAGGTCCAATATGACAACAGTAAAGACGCCATGTGATCGCTAGAGTCATGCTACTATGTTCTTGAATGGCGTGAAAGTCTGGGGCAGGTCAAGTCAGGTCTGGTCAAGGACGATAATAGGCAAACTGTGGCTGTCCCGTTCGAAAATCACGGTGCCACGATGTTCAGTTTCGAACGAGACAGAGACATTTTGCCTGCTGTCGTGCTTAATCTGGCATGACCTGACGTACCTTTGATGATTTCCATGTCACTCAAAAACATATCAGTATGATAACAGAGATCAAATGGCATTTGTTTGACATTCGCACTTTTACTTAATCTCGAGGTACGAATGCTGTAATATCCAACTTAAGCTGCCGTGATATTACCTTAGATGACCTATAACAACTTTTCTTCTGATAATTTTTTCATTCGTGACCAAACCTTAGCAATGATGATTCCAAAATAAATGCTGGAAGTAACTTTACTTGAGTACCAGTTCTCACACAAATAAGAGTCGTGTTCCAATGGCTGTTGACCTGACCTGGCATGACCTAAGAAGTAGAAAGTATCTCTTTGACAACAGGAAATCGTTTCTGGCCCTTTTTAGACTACTCGGTACTCAGGTTGAATTCATAGGACCGTCATATTTGCTTGAATTGCCAACAGATTTTAGACGCCATGACATGACCTTGTTTGGGCTCCTGGCCCTACAATGTTAACTCAAAGTCAATGAATATGCGTTCATCCTTCATGGAATTACACCACCTTTTCATTATTGTAACTGTCATCTGCTTAGCTCTCTTAGTTCTCGAGACCCATGGACGGGTCTTGAGAAACTTCAAATATGGTAAAATATGCTCTCTCAAAATGAGCATTTAAAACAAAAACGCCATTTCTTCCATTTGCTATATATGAAGGCAACATATGGGCGTTCCATTCTGGCTAAACAAAACCAAACATTTTTACGGGCATCAATGTCATCGAAAGTCCCGTGACCTGAAGTCATATCGTGACTTTTTTATTATTTATAATATCTTAAAAGGCTGACCAGAAAGCGCTTTGTTGAAAATTTACAAGTTCAAAAATGTTCGGATATTTAGATTTCGAAAATTCTTTCACACAGTTATCAGCAACCGCGCAGACCTTTGCAGCGCGACCTCGCCGAAATGCTGTAAGCCATAACTCCTGAATCGATGACCAGATGGAACTAAAATTTGCGCAGGTAGTTTCGGGGCATACGAACACACCATACCTTAAGTTTGGTCAAAATCTGGGACATGAAGGTGAACAATCACCCATTTGCCGTGTCGATTTGTCGTGGAATACCCCAACTGCTGCTGCCGCAGCCCGCACCAGCTACTCCGGTATTAGCGGGCCAACCGCGACGGAGCTCTGCGTCACCCGCGAGGAACGCAGGGTCTCCAACAGCGCGTGTGGCAGGCCTATGGCTGTCCAAGACAGTCACGCAACCCCCACGCTGTTCCCGTTCTTCTCGGTCTTTTCATATGGGAAAGTTCAATGCGCAGCGAAAACAATAAAGCGTCTGTGGATAAAAGAGTCTCCATCCTACGTTAAACTAAGTTCTCATACAGTACCATTTTACCGATGCTTAGGGCAATGGGTAATTTACTAAACTTATTCAGTGCTTGTATCCAGAGAAGTTGACTGTCTGTCTCTTGAAAAGCCGCCCTCTTGCAGCTTGTTCTGGAAAAAACGGATTAGTAAACAAGGACATTAAAATTTAAACGAAATTCATTACCTATGGTACACAAACTCTACACCCTTTATCTGCAATGCACATAACTACCTCAGCACCACAATGCCACAAAATGGTGGCAAACATGGGAGACTGGTTCTGTAGAGTAACAGGTCTATCAGTCTCCCCTGCCACCTGTTGCGTCTGTTTCAAGTGTGATCGATCTCCTAAATACCACAATGAATTGGACGAAAAAGTTCCAAAAGCTTCTCTCGGTGCATTTCTGGTTCCAGGGAATGAATGTAACAAAAAGTCACTGGAATAAGGGCCAAACTGCAATATATGTGCATTAATGACATGCACTTAGTCATAACTTGCAACTTTTGACAAAAACTATGGCTAGCAGGTTTCATGCTAATTCCATTCTGGCTCCATTATTTGTGGTGAACTAGTTACATGATAAAAACGTGTCATCTGCACCTTGGACTTCAGACCTCCAGGATGATGGGGAGTATGCTTGAGGGTCTCTCCAATGGCTTCTTCCACGTTTTGTATTGTAGCCAACTTGTGGACAAGAAGGTATGCTCCTCAAAAAAGTGGCATCAATGAAAGGTAATTTCGCTTAAAAGAACTATGACATTAGAAATGGCATGAAAGCAGAAAAGCATGAATAACGCTGGAAGCATGAAGAACGTCATGTTTCTGCAATACAGGCATTGACGAAACTTGTGATTTTGCCTGGGGAGAGATCAGAATGACAAATTTACCAAGAAGACTTGTCACAAGGCAACACCCCCAAAGGAAGGGGAAAAGACCCACCAACTGGGATGTGATCTGACTTGAATGAAAGGTGGCTTTTAGCGTGCTTGCATTCCGAAATGTAAATCACCAGTTCAGCTGAGAAGAAGAGTGAAGTGCAGTCACTGCAAGATATTTAACTGCAACAAATAAAATTTACTTACTTATGACAACCATGCAAAGTGGTCTGTGTCAGGAGGTCTCCTATACCTGCCAACTGTGGAGGATGAAGGTTGACCAGAGTCCACTGGTGCCAACTTTTTCAGTACTCTATGCACTGTGTTCCCAAGGACAACATCACCCAACATGCTCAGAATGGCAACCCGGGGCCAAAGCTGATGTAAGAGCAGTTTCGCTTTAACTGAATTCTGCAACATATGAACTACAGCTGCATTTTAAATCTCCTAGAATACTAAGTCAACTCACTAAAAATTTGCAACATACCGCGTGACCAGCAAGTCCCAACCTTGCTCCACGAGCATTTCTTAGGCACTGAATCACCCTGAGTTCAATTACTACCCATAAACAAATCTTACCATCTTCTTCCAACGCTCTCTGCTTCCCAACTTGATGCAGAGTTGTAACTGCTAAGGTCATAAGAGTTGTCTCACCCTGGTGGAAACAGGGCCTGTGAAAGTTCCCTGTGAAGGAAATCAAACCCTGTCTCTCAGTTCAAAGTCCATCGCCTTAACCACTCGGCCCCATACACCCCATTGGATTGCAAGTGCACAATGGAGTCACGCTGCAAGCTTTTTGGCATATGACAAAAGTTTGGCATACAATGTCATTCCGAATCGGCGTTTTAATCTACGCTCGGTTCATACCTTATACTGGCAAAATACAAGCCAATAGCAGGGGTGTCGATCTGTATTCTTTTCAGAGGGTCCTGGCCCACCTAATGTTGATGTGGGCCCACCCAGTGTTGGTTTGGGTCCACCTAATATTTTCTGCCGGTTTTGAAGGCAAATGAGTAATAATAACGAAAAGAACGGCCTCAATAGGTAAGACATGGTTGGAAAGTAACGAATTAAGTCTAAAACGATGTAACCATATTTATATTTTATATCTATATATACCTACATGCATGGGAATAAATGCCTTTTTTATAGATAGTGCAAAAGGTGATTAACTTCGCCGAGAGGTTGGTGACTGGGGCGCGACGCGGGGACCACATTACCCCGTCTCTGGAAGCCTTGGGGTGGAGTCGGGAGGAGGACCTGGTCAGAACGCATGACCTCCTGAAGGTCTACAATGCTTTGCGCTCCCCAACGTGCCCGTCCGCCATACGTGCTCTGTTCCCCACGCGTGCCCAGGTCTGCTGCCGCCGCACCCGCGGGGTTGCTCTTAGCACAGGTGCCACACATCTGCTTCGCGTGCGGCTAGGGGCGACCCAGCGGCTCTTCTCCTACCGAGCCGCAGTGACTTGGAACCGCCTGCCTCCGGCAGCCTCGAATGCCGCCTCACGCGCATCGTTTTTAAAACATTTGAAACATCTGACACCGTGACTGCCGTTCGTGTTCAAATGAATGCGTTTTACTTCGCCTGACAAGTGATTGTATCATCGTTTTTGTAATTTTGACGAGAGGGCAAAATAGCCACGGCGTGGACGCCTTCAATACATACATACATACATACAGAGTAACCGAAAAACTTATAAATTTCCATCGGTCAAACTAAAGTGGGCTAAGTCTGTTGAGAAACCCACATTTGGGGGGAGGTTAGACTGTCGGGCTGTCGCCTCGCCCCCTCAGTCTTTTACAGAAATCGACGCCCCCGGTCAACAGCATGGAACATGACCCTTGTTTGGTGGGCACAGCCAACACCAAGAACTCTTCTTCACCTTCGATCAATTTATGTCTTTTGAAGACAAAACAACCAGAAATAAAGAACTGTCCATAACTTCTAGGGATCTGATTGGACTCCATTATTCACTCAGATACAGGATAGTCAATGTCAGCTATTATGGGTATGATGGGCCATCTGTGAAGCATCTACGTGCTTCACAGACAGCTCCACAGTCTACTTAACGATAGGTAAGGGATATTTGAGCTGGAGTATGACCTGTTGACTTCCGTTCACTTTGAGACTCACCTATTTTGGCTCCTGTGAAGAAGCTTCAACACATCGGTTTTGGGATTAAACTACATTGTTTCCAGTTGTTTTCAAACTGCTAATAACGAAAAGCCTGTAGCGTTTTGTTACCGCATTTAGTGTTACCAATTAACACATCAATACTCATATTTACGACAGCAAAACATGTGGGCAGTCGATTTCTGTTGTTTTGTGTCGAATGCGCCACACAGGAGGAAATTAGAATGTCGCGCTTGTTGCGCTTACTAGGCTTCATTCATATTTCTTGTATATGTTTATGTCAGATTTCTAGCTTCAAATTTTCCTTCATAACTTGTAATTTTAAATTTTGTCTTAAGGTTTTTCTTTTAGACTTCTTTGTTTCCTTGTTTCGTTTATACTAGCATTATTCTTCATATATTACCATAACATCTAACGCCAACATACGCCCTCTGCACGTCGTTGAGTGAGCGTTGTCACAACGTATGGTGACAACGTTAGTACAAGGTTACATAATAACGAGAGAATAAATTGGTGAGGAC
This sequence comes from Capitulum mitella, assembly GCA_030062745.1. Classification (NCBI taxonomy): domain Eukaryota; kingdom Metazoa; phylum Arthropoda; class Thecostraca; order Pollicipedomorpha; family Pollicipedidae; genus Capitulum; species Capitulum mitella. The sequence continues at coordinate 31,642,862 of CP099844.1, forward strand.
ATCTCTTCTGATTTGGCAAAGATATCACTCATATTGGTGTGGAACGCAAGTCATCATTTTGTAAGCGAATATCGAAGGCTCTGTCCCAAAAAATGGGTTTCGCACAGAGGCCATGAGAGTAACGTTCCCGTAACGTACCTTTACAACGTTAACAGGACGTTTAATCACAACAGCAGGACAGCTTTGTAACCTAGCAACGTTCACAACGTTGTCACGACGTTTTGGTAACGTAAAATTTTCGATTACCAAAATACAACTTTGTTGCAACGTTATGGCGACGTCATGTGTTAGCTGGGGATCCCTCCCAAAAATTTCTCGAGTTGGGATGATGAGACCCCGAAGTCCTTTGGCTTACGTTACGTCACTGGGGCTCCCTTCCCGACACACTTGACATGGCAGGACCTTTGCTGGCTGGCGGCTCCTTTGCAGAGTATCCTTTCCTGTCCTCGCATATGCCTTTTGACAGGTATATGCCGGAGGGCCCCTTGCCTTTCCCATGGACATCTTTCAGGGGGCACCCTGCTACCTGCCAGAAGGGTTTTTGCGTGGGTCGAGCGGAATCGCCTTTTCCAGCCAGCGGGCCTCCTTAGGCAAGTGCCAGGGAGCCTCGAACAGTTTCAAGGGGATCTCAGGACCCCTAGGACTCCCCTGGCGATGCTACTGGTCCTGCCTCGGATTGCATCACTTTCGAACACCAGTAAGTTACCATTTACTGCCAGACTCAACAGCAGGAGGGAAAAACGCCAAATAAAATGAGTGTTTTTTCTTGCGATATCCAGTAACTGCAGCAGAGAACTTTCAAGTCTATATATGAAGCCTACACGCGGCGATTATTGGGGCTATAATCCCCCAATCAGATGATTTTAAGGGACGCAATCCCCCATCGCCTCCCCCCTATCATTATTTATGTGGAGATTTGTACTTTAGTACATGCGTGTCATTAGGTAGGACGTACAGCCTCATGGGCCCAGACATCTGTGTCTTGAGTCAAGCCTTGTGTCTCGTCGGGGATCAGTTGTCTGGTCTGATAGTATTTTTTTCGAGAAACACTAAGAAAATCGTCTTTCAAACACGTAATGCGCATATTTCGAAACCAATATGATTTGACCGCTACGTGCATTTCCGGAGGTATGAAAACTAGGATGTTAAAAGGACCTGTACCGGATATTTTTGTTGCAAGAAAAAACGTCACATGCATCTCTGAAGGTAGTGTGCAGTGTTGCATGTTGCCTTGTGTTCATAGTTAATGTTTATTCCTTGCTGTTTTAACTGGCCAGTCTGCAAAACGTGGTAGACTGTTCGACGAAACGCGTGGGGCAGCTCCGATGCTGTCCCAAATGGGGCAGCCGGCATCCCTTCTTGGGACATGGACGGACGACCGGGGGTGGGGAGTGAGGGTGATTCCGACATTTTCCTGTCGAACCAATTTTTTGCGTCACCCATGAAACAAGCCTACTTTGTGGCCGTGTTGTTACAATCCGTGTAAAATGTAGTTAAGAAAACCCACCACACTGAGCACACCCAGCTCGTAAAACAAGTTTTTGCTATTCATTAGTCACTATAACGAATATTATCCATAAACGTAGCAACAAGACACCCACAGGCGCTTGGTCCCATCGCGATCACTTTCCAGATACGTCACAGTTGTCGCCGCCTTTCCCGCCCTTTCCGCAACCTTTGGTTGTCTCAAAAAGGTCTGTGTTCTTAAAAAAAATAAAAAATGAAAATGAAATTAAAACTGTTATAATGTATTCAAACATAAAGTAAGATTATGAATCAGCACTCATTTTCTGTGCTCAGATAACTGTATTAAGTATTAATTTGGGATTCAGGATGTGAGCAAAAGAACCATTGGGTGTAACCACTAGGAGGAAGGGGAAATGTCTCCTCCAATTTTGGCAAAATGGACTTTTGTCGCCACCTTCCGCAATTTTGGTCAGAAAGTGAATATTTTTCCCAATTTGCCATTGAAAATTAGGATTTTGGATTGGGTTGTGTCCATAGACTCTGATTTTTCACCCTCAATATCCGGAAAGGAGTTATATATATATATATATATATATATATATATATAATATACCCATGAAAAGAACTGCGTTGCGCAAATTCATTTAAATAATGTTTTAAGGATACCAAATTACATCCATAATCAAGGCAATAATGTTGTAGCGAGTAAGATAAATATGACGCGAATGAGACAAATCTTGCGCTTTTTCGAGGTTCTGTTGTTGCTACTTTTTCTTCGGTGTGCCACGGTGTATTATGCGGTTCCGTCTGATCTGTGCTCAGGTTCAATAACTGCCCAAGGTAATGTGAGCTGTCCCATTCCATGAATTTCTGTTCCAAAATTTCAATAAGCTGCCAAATTTCACGTTTTGCTGTAGACACTCCCCAACGAGATCTCGTATTTTGCTGCCGTATTTTGCGGTCTGGTAAATTGGTGTATCAGCATTTGTATATTTTGCCAACCAGGTTGTTTGCTCCACTGGAAAATTTATGCTCCTTTGCCAAAATCTGCCCAGGAGTGTCGTGTAGGGCTGTAACATTCATGAGAAAGGAATAGTTGGAATATCTGTGAAGATTCCCAGTGGTCCTCGAAAATATTTGTCGTACGAAGAATGGTCAGTGTAACTTTAATTCTAGTATGATTGTAATGAAATTGGGCAGCTGATACACATAAAATTTTGCTGGGGGCAGGTTCTTATGTTTGCTAGCATCAGCAGTTTACTGAAGACCAGTTCCCCCATGCTTCTCAAGCTTCCAAAATGGATGCACAACCTGTTTTTTGAGCTGTTTGTGTTAGTGTGTAGTTAGAAATTATGAAAATTTAAGGTAATTAAGATTGACTGCAGATTCAATTATCAGTAAAGTTCTTCAAGTCAAACCTCAATTTAAACAGCACTTAGTGCAGGGCACAGGCAGTTTGTAAGGTGATGTTTTATCCATCTTGCCATCATTGTCACTGTCATTTGTATTTGTGGTTTGGAATTTGATATTTATCATGCATGCTGAAGTGGATATAAAAAAGGAGATAAGCTATGGCTATTTTTCCTGGTTCTGTTATGTGAGGCACAGATGTAGTGAGTATTGCAAGTAATTTAAGCTGTTCTCGATCAAAAGATGCTATTCAAAAGTGTAAAATGGCACTGTGTTACTTCATACTTTTGAACAGTATTGATTGTTCATTCAATGACAAATGTCTCTTTTATACAGCCATTTGGGTTCGTAGTTGTTCAGTGTCTCATCTGACTATGCCATTGTGCAAATATGTGTTTTGTGGTATGTTGTGGCCCTGGTACATTATGTAATTATCTTCATTTCAGAGTTCCTCAGTACACAGCTGCTCAGTTTGATACCTTTACTCCAAGGACCAAATGTTACAAGGTGCACTGTAGACAAGCCATAAAGGTGTGCTCAAAATCACTGCCAATGTAGCATGTACCACTTTTCTTGCCTTTGACCACTGCATTGTGCTTTGCAGTAACATCTCTTCTCCCCAGTGGTAAAAGGATTCTCAGACCCCTCTCCATCCAGATGTAATGTATTGGTCATGCCTTTACAGTGCAATGGCATCTGCAATGTATCACCTGCCACCAATTCTGGACATGAACCTGGAAGTCTGTTTACCATCTTGCATGTACCAAATGGCACCAATTGTCCTGATGACTGGTCAGCAACCAAAGGTAAATAATGTCTGTGAGTCTTTGCAAGGGGCTTGCTGCAGATTGCTGAAGTTGTGAATAGTCATGAAGTAATAGTATGATTTCTCATTCTGCCTAAACATGAGAGGGATTGTATGTAATTTGCAGGTCTCTGGAATCAAGGGCATTGATCTCCATTTGTTTTTCCTCTTGGTTGCCAGTGAATCAAAGTTTAAGTGATGGAAACTCCTCTGTTGTCTCTCTTGCCTTTGCTTTGTGAATTAGGTCTTATTGCACTGCAGTTTTGATTGCTTAACTTGTTCCAGTTTGCCATGTTCTCATGCAATGCTCATGGGTACAACTGTGGTGCCTGAGAAGCTATGCGGCCATTGTTAATTTTTGTCAGCCGGCATTAGGATGGACAACATTTACAATGGCCATCACATGAATACATATTTGTACAGTAACCATCTGGTTTGTTGTCACTTGCCTTCGTGTACATACATCCTTTAACGTGGGCATATTTAAAACGTAATGAACAGAATGAATAACCACCCACTGTAAACATAGAACCGGTGCACATGCCAGTCAGATTCAAGGTTTCAACATTGGCCAGAGGCAGAGGGAAAATGGTACACATCTTGTCTCTGTCTGTGCTCTCTAGTGAAAGGAGCTCGTTTTGGCCCAGTTTCCTTTTCTTGTTGACCCTGGTCGTTCCCACCTGTAAGGAAGATTCATAAAGGAAAAGCAGGTTGCCTTGCTGGATTCATTAGGTTTCAGATGGGCCAGGCTTGTACTGAGATCTTTTTTTCTTAGGACTGGTGGCTGTAAAAGTTCTGTAAATTTGTTTTCTGAGAGTTAGTTTGATGTATTTTTTGAAGCTACAAATCTGTTTTCATAGGTTTGCACTTTAGGGTACATTTTGAAAGTTTGTTTTGGAAATGGAAATTGGGAATGCCAGTCCTGGATCTCATCATTCCAGTTGAAAAAAAAACATTTGGAAGGCATGCGAATGCAGGAAGACTGCTGCTTCAATCCCATTGATAACCCCATTGGGATGGCGTGGAACTTCACTAAGGGTCTTCTTCTCGCTCGAACCGCGCGGAACGTCCAGAAGCCATTTACGGGTTCATGAGAACTGTTTTTCCCCACTTTCATGTTCATTGCATGCCTCAGGGCATATTTCGTACATTTTAGGATGACACAAAGATGTCATGGGTTGAGGGGAGTAAAAGTGGGCCCTCAGGACATTACTTTTGGAAAAATAATCATCAGCTTCATCACTTCAGTGATGGATACAGTGTCAGTTTAGTGCTCTGTTCCTCTTCCTTTTTGATTTGCCACGTATACTTGGTATTATGATAGCGTGGGCGGATCCAGGGGTTCAGAAATGGGCACTCATTGCACGGCGTCATAAAACTAACTTCTGTAGCATGCGATTTCAGAGATGACTGTTAAATTAAATATCAGTAAAATCAGACTGCATCAGGCATATCAGGTATATGGTTGGTAGGTATAGGATATGGATTCTTTTATCTGTGTTGTGGATGAAAACTCGACACAGATTTTCGGGTATCTATTCATTGGAATATTACAACGTTCCCAGAATACTGTACGGGAAATGATTTTCGGTGACCAGCTTTCAGTCGCGACTTGCTGGAAAGCTCGTAGCAAGCGTTTGGTAATCAATGAAGTCCACATCAACGCCGAACATACTGTTCGGCGTACTCCCGCAGACTGTTAATCGGCGTTGTGTGAAGATTTATGAAACCACCAATAGAATGGTATCTCCTTTGTTTCCAGTCCCGTGCGATTGTTGCTCGATATGGTTCCCAGCCCAAGAAACAGACAGTTTCTCTTCATATCAACTGCGGTAACGGCATCCAGCTTAAAAATCGTGCCGTGAGGCAAGAACATTGTAGCAGAACGGGTCTTTTACATTCTGGTATTTCATTCTTAGTTTTGCTGTTCGGTACAAAACTGTATCTTTTATGTTATTTATTATTTTTGTTTGGCCGAAATAGCCCAGACCGCGCCAGATTTCAAAAGCTGTGTGAACCAGGGGCGCAGCCAGGATTTCCGTGGGGGGCGTAGCTCAGTGTGAATTAAAATCATACGAAAACCGCCTGCTGGGAGGACGACGTGCAATGGTTTTCGTCAAAAATGCGGACCTTAGGAAGACCCGGGACCCCCTTCGCTTTGGCTGCGCCGATGGTCTCAACCACCCCATTTATAACAACTTTTGGAATACCAAAACACTCGACGGTCCTAATGCCCCTTGATCATGTTTGAAATGTTCTCTTAATTTTACTCCATTTTTCTGCTCATACCAGTTGGAAAAGAACCTTCTGAAGACGAGCTAACGTTTCTCGTTGCGGTGTCGCTAACGTCGTTGTCGTTAATAAATGTTGAGTCACAACAGCGATTTTGATTCCGTTTTACGCTCTGCCCGTTTGTAAGGACAGGAATGTAACAAACATTGGCTTTCATCCCATGTGGAGCTATTGGCTTCTCCTTTGGTGTGTGGTTTTATGTATACCATCATGCCAAGACAATGCCAGACTTGCTACGTTGTGCATTCACAACACAAGCACCGACTTAGACACTTACTTGGCCATAAATATCTATTTTAGATCCTCATTTCTATTCACTTTTGAAGACCTTCCGACAATATTCGATCCAAAGGTGACGAGTAAGCGTGCTTTAAAACCCCTTTTTATGGGCCCGAACATCGCACTTTTCGGGATTTCAAAGTATGCACAATTGTAAAGTGGGTTCCAAGGCTTTGTTTGAGCTATCTGGGAGCAAAATAGGACGGCAATTGTTTGAACCTGAGAGGCACGCCTGAGCGCCGTATGACCCAATAGTCGGCGCGCCCATCAGTCCTGATCATCATCATCAGACGCACGCCTGAGCGCTGTATGACCCAGTAGTCAGCGCGCCCATCAGCCCTGATCATCATCATCATCAGACACACGCCAGAGCGCCATATGACCCAACAGTCAGCGCGCCCTGCAGCCGTGATCATCATCATCATCATCATCATCATCAGATGCACGCCTGAGCGCCATATCACCCAGCAGTCAGCGCGCCCTTCAGGCCTGATCATTATCATCATCATGAGACGCACGCCGCTGGAGGTCCTGTATTTGCGGCCTCCATAACAGGCTCTTACAAGTGGTTGCCGGACACCCCGACCACGGTCACTGTGCCCCAGGCGATGACGGGTGGCGACCTGTCGGCCGGGCTGAGACAACAGCGCACAGTGGTGCGCACTTGGGGGGATACACGTGCGTTACTACAGCTAATGCCCGAGATATGGGGGTGGGACGAAAAGCCCCCCCCTCCAGCTAGACTTGACTGTAAAAGGAAGGCCTCCATGGAAAGGAAGACGTGATTTGGCATTTATGTCTAATTCGTGGAATGTAACCCGTGACCTCGTGTGGGAGGGTCCGATCCATCCCTCCTCTGTTTTTTTTTTTTTTTACAATATATTCCAAACCGCTTAAAGTGACGCATCCAGACTGACAGTGCCTGCCAAGTAATCAGTTTTACACATTGCCAGAAAAACAAATTTCGGGTCAGGTAAGGTCACGGAATTATGACGTCACTAGGGAATCTGCACGACGTTTTGCCGTGTTCAGCCAAGGCTTGTAACGCTAACTGGACATAGATTGTGACTTTTCTCCGTCTCTAGTGGTTGAAAACGACAGCCAAGGCATAGGCGTAGGCGGAACAGTGTCATGTAAGGACACCTGGACCGTACATGACCACATGATTGGAAGGAAGGATTAGGATTATTAGGATGATCAATGAAACCACGGAGTGAATGTATGTCTTTCACTTATGAAAATGTTCGTGTTATACTTTGCAACCCGTGGCGGAAACTGACCCGACATTCTTTTGACCGGGAGGTCACTGCTTGACCCTTTTTTGGCCTGTTCCGAAGACCAGTATTCAGCCACTCTTTAGACAGGTAAAAACATAACTATTCGTTTGTGCGCGTTTCGAAGCTCTCAGAAAAACAGAGGGCAGCTGAACAACCGTCATGACCTGTCTTCATCTTGTCATGACCTCATGAGAAGGACATGTCTGGCTTCCATGAACTGGAACATGGATCCAGGCTTTCTTTGCTTTCGGCTTTTGAGTACCTGCTCTCTCAGAGTGGCTCGGGATGTGCTAGACTAACTCGGTTCCTGCCGAGGAGCGTTGCGCCGGCCGCGTCGCAGTCGGCACTTCTGTGACGGCTTTGAAATTTATTAGCATTGTGTTTTGCTATGATAGATGCCTTCTTGCGGTTCAGTTGCGCCACATGAAGAGAGGACAAGGAAAAGAAACAAGGGTCAGTCGGCGTATTTTGAGATTACATAGACCAGAACCCAATGGAGGTTGAATGACGTTGATCTGATCATTGGGTTCGGAGATATGATAATGGGGCCTGGTTTGGCTTATTTTGACCTGCCGTCCTCATTCACCGAATTAGGGTCAGAGGGCCGGTTTGGGATGAACTGGGCCGGAGCTATCCCAGGAGAATGGGCCGGAGCATTCGCAATTTGAATCATGTCGACTCGATCATTCGCTATAGAGATATGAGGAGACAGGTCGTTTTTGGCCTTATTGTTTTGGCCTCTTTTGATCTTACTGTCACGTTATTATGTACCGAACGTTGGTCAGATTGCTTGTTTTTAGATAGTACGGTCCAAAGCGATCGAATGGCATTTGAATCACGTTAATCCGATAATTGGTTCCGGAGATATTAAACGGAGATCAGAATGGGTCGGATTTGACCTATATTAACCTCCCTGTGACGTCACAGGTTACTGAATTAGGACCAGTTTAGGTGTTTTGAGATGGGGCTGACCAGGGCTTTCGAGCGATGTTTGAATTTTTGCAGTCCGATTGTTGGCTCAGGAGGTGCCTGAATTCGAGGGGTCGAAGCGCCGAGATTGAAGTCGAAGGCGAATAAGGGGTGGTCGAATCTGACCCCCTTTCCTCCCAGGTGGTCGTAGGTACGGAAATACCCCAGGCGTTGCCGGGTTAAGTTTTTATATTGCTTTTAAATGCATTTCGTTCGAGCCATGCGCCCGGAATGTGACTCGTAAACTAGATTCTAGGAACCTGCAGTATCTTGACTGAGTGAAAGGCCCTATTCATTGTTACGTGATGGATGGCCTCGCTGTGCGCCATGCCATTTGATAATCGTACGCGGTGGTCTGTGATGGTGGAAATCGTAGCGGGTCGCTGGCCGGTTGGTTATCAGTTGAATCTTGGGCGGCTCGGGTTTTTGGAATCCACTATATCATCCTTCAGTTTGTTCCCGTACGCAAGGCCGCTTTTTCACCGGACGGTGTCGTACTTGCCGTTACAGTGGAGGTTTGTCTCAGGCATGTCCTACAACAGAAGTCGTCATTGCAGGCGAGGGTGCATTCGAAGTTCCTTGCGCCCATCCGTCGCCAGTCGCGGGCATTGGACATTGCCGTCTCATTGCATGGTCCTGTTGATCTGTTCACGTCCCGGCCTGACACCAAGTCCACAGAGGGCCAGTCCGTGACGCGAGCCGTCCTTCAGCGATTCCTCTGACTCGGTCTGAGCCAAACTCCAAAATGCTCCAGCCGAGCATGGTACATTTATCGGTTGGTGTGAAAGGGAACCGTTCACTCGGCACCGTCACCGATGACCCCGCCTTGACGTGTTTCTGCACCCCATGGTGCGAAATGCACCCCGAGGCCGCACCGCCATGCGGCCTCAAAAAAAGAGAATCACTCCGCACGGCTGGGAATTACGATGATCATTGAATACAGAAAACACGCACCCCGTCCAGGGCCGATCAGCCACGACTTTTCTGGTATGGTGGCCGCTGTCGGCGGGAATCGCTGCAATCAAATCCCGCCGCCGTATCGCCGCCGCCTGTTGCACGACTGACGACGCGCTTCCCCTACGATGCTGAGCGATGTGCTTCATTCACATCAGGCGGAACTGATGTATGGTGCACGTGGTGAGTCTTTGGACGGTGGCCAGCCGACCGTCCGCGGCTAAATTTAGTCGGCGGCCGGCAGACCGGGCGGCCACATTGGCCTGGTGGTGAACGTGCGCGCGTGATGCCGGCGCAAGTACGATTGGCTGACGTGCACCATTGGAGCGATCCGGTTTGGCTGGACATTTTTGTGGCAGCCTCTGGGGTTTGGTTTCGTTTGAAGTGACAGCGACGCCGTCGTTGTCCGATGTTGTGTTCGTGATTTTGCTGCCAGTGACTGTGACAGCAGCCTTGGTCGTCGTTAAGTGACGGATACGAGTACGGGATCTCTTGATCCGCCCAACTTTTACGTGAGCGACTGTTTGTCGGTTGCAGTTCCGATCTATCTTGTATGCCCAGAGCTGAGTGTTTGATAGCTCGTGAGATAACTTGAAATCGCAGCTCGAGAAATTGAATAGTTACGGTAATGGTTCCGACCCCTTCATCGTCCGCAGGACTTGAGTTGGATTTCGTTTTAATTGTCACGATGCTGTGGTGAACGTACATACTGTGCGCTGAGAAGCGCGTTGACTGTGATCTTCAGCCTGTTTGTTTTGTTTTGCAGGCCAGTGTTGAAGTGGCGGCAGTCAGTGGCGCAGCTGCGACGGATCTAGCTCAGCTGGAGAGTCGTCAGGAGGCGATTCTGACGCGACTAATGACGCTGAAGAGCCAAGTGGAGACCGCGCGACAACAGCTGGGGAGCAACAGCTCGAGCGTCCATGTTGCTCTGGCAACCGCCGCCAGTCGGTTCCCGGTGCACGTGAGTAATCGTAAACAAGGCTATTAAATAGCTGTAGATGTGTAAGGTGTACGCTAACGTGGATGTCAGAGGTCTGGTAAAAGGTACGTGAGTGTCCTGTAGATGACACTATAGAGAATTAGCAGCGAATGGCGTGTTTTTTTCGCAGAATCGTTGGTCAGAGACGTCTCGCGGCCTAGTATGACAGTTTTTGTTTGTGGTAATGGTAACCGTCCGCCGCGTGGTTTTCCGGACATACCTGCTGTGGCATTGTGCCCTCGTGTTTTCCCGGCTATCATCTTTGTCAGACGCGGGCCGTGCGCCGTAGTGTGCCGTCGGCCGCGCCTGTCTCTTCACGTGTTGTCGCGTTAATGACTGAAGTTGCATGGTTCTGTCGGATTTGGCCGATATCAGTCATGTCTCAACGAACTGTTCAACCCTCATGTCCAACCTCGCACCCAGGGTGACGCGTGCAGTCGGTTTTGTCGCAGCGGCCTGACCCGGTGGACGTCAGGTCCTCTGGGTCCGGACTGTTGCGTCCAAATGGCCGCCTAACCAGTCGGCCGGACCAGTTTGACGCGTTCCCTCTTATCACTGACCGCCGGAGCGGCCTGCAGCGGCCATACAGCGCCGCAGCCTGTGACCGGCTCCCTGCTCCCCTGTCACCGCCTCCTGCTCAACACTTGATCGCTCCTCGATAGACCAGCTAGGTGCCCTACATTGACTACCTGGCCTTTGCCCGTCTCACTGGTCTCTCGCCTGCCATCTTACCGGTCCCTAGCGCACCACCTCACCGCTCTCTGCCTACCACCTCGTCAGTCGCTCGCCTACGGCATCATCGGTCTCCAGCGTACCATCTCACTGGCCTCGCCCTGGCCGTACCGCTCTCTGGCTCACTTCACTGGCCTCTCGCCGCCGATGCCGCTTGGTCAGTGACATGTTCGCCTGGGCAGGGCGGTGAGGTGGTGGTGGTGGCGTCGCCGGCTAGTCCGCCGTTCTCGTTGCTGCTGCTGCGCCGACTGGTGCCCGCGCTGACCGTCACCGGGCACGTGCACTCATCGGCGCCGGCCGTCTCGGCGTCTCTGGCTGGCCTGTTCCGCTGGACCGGCGCCGAAGGGGGGCCGCATCTCCGGCTGATCTGGAAGGACGGTGAGTTCGGCCGCCGCCTAGTCTGTGGAGCTGTAGAGGCCGAGCTCTGGAGACAGGTGGCGCGTCCCCGGGGTCATTCAGTTGGCTACACTTGTTTTTCTTCTATCCAAAGGATGGAAGAAAGAAGACGTTTTGCTACGTAAAGCCGCCTATTTTTATTGATTCTGACGAACAAAAACAGGCGCGCATGCCATTCTGTATACATATGTCTTAGTCTTCCAGAACGGTGCTGTATGCTCTTGGCGATAAGCTCTTCGCGTTCAAGATTGGTGTAATATTGTCTGCGATCATTCGTTCCGATTTGTGGTGTTTTCGTTCTCATTTCTGCGGGACATTTCTTGTTCGTTTCAGAGGGATGAATTCCAGTAATATCCTCTCTGACCTGTTTCGCCAAAGTGGAAGGTGAGCCGTCGCTGCTGGTCTCAGCTGACCTCTGTGCTGTGTCCTTCCTCAGTGGACGGTGAGCCGTCGCTGCTGGTCTCTGCCGCTGGTCAGCCGTGCCCGCTGGTCGGTGAGGACCAGCTGTGTCGGTATTTGGCGCGCGCTCTGCTGCCGCATCATTACGAGGGTGGCGACGCTGCCCGGGCGGCCACCGTCGACAATCTAATGGAGGAGGCGGCTCGCCTACGGTCGGGCTCCGGGAAGGACAAACAGACGGTCAGTAAGTCTCCCAGTTTTATCGTTGTGGGATAAAAAATACCAAATATTGTCACTTGCATGTGCAAAGGCAAACCGGGCGAGAAGCTACAGAGCCTCACAGTTGTCTTTATTTTCTTTGTCGTAAAAAAGGCAGATGTCATTTTCACATGCATTGCGTAGATTTTTAAATAGCCCGTTGTTATTCTGGCAAACAAACAGATTCCAAATATCTGACGGCCCGTGCGTGCTACAGGGCTCATGGCTCTTGGGCCCTCTTCATATACGGTACGTTTTAGATACGCTCGATATTCCTTTTCACATTGCTACGCAGTGTATCGCTGGCCAAATCTGGAAGAGGTCCAACGAGCCCACCACGTTATATTGATTAGTGCATTTAGTCACAAAGGATCGCTGTTTCCGATGGTTCCCAGTGTGGCAGTTGACCTGAGTGCGTCGCTGGCTGGCGTTTCAGGTGTTGCGGTCTCTGAACGCCGTGCTCGGCCGACAGCCCTATCTTCTCGGCTCCGAGCCCACGCTGGTCGACGGCGTAGTTTGGTCGGCCCTCCGCGTGGCGGCGCTGCAATCGCCACCCATTGTCACCGCGTGGCAGCTACGGCTAGATGAAGCGGCTGGGCTAGGTGAAAAGAACTAGATCTGTGGAGGCATGGGGAAAGAACAAATCCAATCTGGTGAACGGCGAAGTTTTTCTGTTTGCTTGTTTTGTTTGGAACCGTCTTCTCAGAACGCCCAATACATATTTGTTTTGGGTCGATTTACCTTGCTTACGACGTGTCATCGTGACTTACGTAAAGGAGAACAGTGCGCTGCTTTCTTTAGCATTTCCTGCTGCGTTAGAGCCAGTCTTTTTAAGCCAGTCCCGTATAACAGGTGCGAATAGGAGTACTTCAGCCCGGGTCAGCGGTCCCGCCACCGACGTCGAGAGGAAGCCGTCCTGGGTCTTCAGCGGCGGCTGCGCTCGCCGCCAGCTCCGCGCAGCTGGCGGCGGCGGCCGCCAGGCAGGCCTCGGAGGCCGCGAACCACGCCTCGGGCGCCGCGAAGCACGCGCTGGCGGCGGCGGCTGCCGTGCCGCGTCCTGCGCCGCCGGGCGGCGATCACCTGGACCAGGCCGGCCTGCTGGCCCTGCTGGAGCGGCTGGGCGCGCAGGCCGAGACCGTGTCGCACCCGGCCGTCTTCACCGTGGAGGAGATGATGCCGCACCTGGCCGCCATCTCGGGCGCCGTCACCAAGAACCTGTTCCTGCGCGACAAGAAGAAGGCGCTGTACGTGCTGTCGACGCGACACGACGCCGACTTCCGGCTGGCGGACGTGGCGCGCCAGGTGGCCGGCGCCAAGGAGTTCCGGTTCGGCGACGAGGCCGTCATGTGGGAGCTGCTCGGCGTGCGTCAGGGCTGTGTCACCGCCCTGGCGCTGGCCAACGACCGCCAGAACAAGGTGCGCCTCCTGGTGGACGCCAAGCTGCTGGACGGCACGTACGACCGGGTGTGGTTCCACCCGCTGAGTAACGAGGCCACCACGGGCCTGTCCGTGGCCGACTTCAGACGCTTCCTGGACGCCACCGGACATAAGCCGCTCTTGGTGCAGGTGTAACGGCGATGCTGAGGCTGACCCGGGGGGCATCGGGCGTTAACCTACGTTCGACTAGGAACTTTTTTGTTGCATTTCCATCTTTCGTGTGGTGGGTTATTTAATAACAGTATGTGATTTTGTGGTGGCACTTTGTGGATACTGCTGGTTAGCCGTGGTTGAGAAGTATTGCAGGATCTCTTGAGGCTTTGAAAGAAAGGCTTTGAAAGAGCATGCTGCACCATATGTATGATGCAACGTCAGTCAACAACAACAACCTATGGTGCACCGTATGCACCGTATGCACCATTGGTCAACATGTAGGGCTCCGCATGTCCGGCCCTTTTGCCCGGAGGAGTAGCGGAAGGGTTGTTCTTGGATGACTCTGATTTGGAATGACCATTTTGCGTGTTTGGGCTTGCCTGTATGGCACGATATGCCAGCTGGCGGTGCGTCCGCACCGTACTCCCCGAACTGATGAACCGGCGCATTTGTCGACCCGTATTATCGTATGCGCAGGAACTGCGTATTTTGTATTACAGGGTATTTACTGTGCGGACAAACTAGTTAGTGGCCGTACTTATACCTTTCTTGGCCTCGGGGAACGGTGATCAATTTCTTGACGGAATCCTGATACACCCTGTTAAAACGTTCCGCACATACGCCTAGATAGCGACAGGTTTTGTTCAATTGATATAATTATGCTGTAGTTGTAGGGCCACCTGGTCTGTGTTTGGAGTCTAATGGACCGCTGTTTTGGGACGACTTTTTATAACAGAAGTTTTTGGACATTGTCGCACCAGACTCCGTCGTTTTGTGTTTCGTCCCGTGTCGGTTTCGAGGAATTTTCGTTCGTGACATCACACAGCTCGCAGTTTCCGAAGCTTTGGTTTCCCGCCAAACAGCCATCTTTTCTCTTGAGCTCGAAGCATCATGGAATTCGAAACACGACACAAAATAGCGAAGGATATGAGATGGCTAGGTTTGAAATAAGATAGGTGCTTAGTCGTGGTTCACCAGGTATGACACGAACTCACGGCAGAAAACGGCGATTTGATATTATGTTTGCTAAATGTTACGGCTACTCTATGCTTCCCGGGCAGCCGACATATGATGGGATATGTCAGGAGTTTGGCCTGGCGAGTGACATCACCATCAATTTCAAAATCATAGTTTGGTCATTTTAGGGTCCGTCGGATGGCCGTTGATTACGTCTGGAAATGCCAACGTTGTTACCATTGGTTCTTGAGATGTTCGCCCAGATTCGGCACAGGACCACCGGTTATGATATTTTTGGTCACGATGTAAACGTGATTCCACCAGACAATAGTCTAAGTCCTGGTGTGTTTGGGAATATTGCACCCTATAACGATGTCACGATGCGAACGAATTTGGGAATGCGGCCGATGACGTAGATATTTTTTTACTGCAAATTTTAACCAAATGTTTTGCTAGGGTAGTTCGAGATACGAGTCCGCGCTTAACACTGTACGGCCGTGTGGAAATCCCATTACAGGACGTCATGGGCCCCTCAATAGGCTGGCGGCTTTTGAGGCTCTACAGGGCCACCTGTGCAGGCCCGCAGGGGCATCTACAGGAGGCCAGTAGATTCCTTTACAGGCCAACAGAGGTCCCCTTTACTGGCCAGCAGACTGATCCTCTACAGGCCAAGGGGACATTCCGCTGGTTTGTAGACCCAGCAGTAGGGACCCCCTGTACATGCCAGCAGGCCAATCTAGAATCTAGAAGTAGGCATGCCATTTACAGGCCAGCACGGCCCGGTTATAGGCTTACAGTCACCCCTCACAGGCCGACAGGGGCCATCTGCAGGGCCGTAGGCGGCTTTTTAACAGGTCAGCAGGGACCTGTGCAGGCTTGCAGGGAACCTTTTACAAACTGGCATGGGGTCCCTTTATAGGGCCCGTCTACAGGGCCACAGGAGATTAGATGAGACGCAGTTTAACAATGGTCCCTATATACGTATACCGGTATGGTATATATACATATATACTATACTCGAGGACAACACCAAGTTTAAGAAGATCTCCCGGGACCCGACAAAAGCCCTTAAAAAGTAAGTGAAGCGTCTGATTGCTGTAGCTAATGCGGGCACTGATAGGGTTCATTTTCCATAATTAGTTAGGAAGATCACACCAAGATACCTTTATAACAAGGTCAAGATTCATAAAAATGGAAATCCCGTACGGCCTATCATCTCGCAAATCCCGACACCGACGTACCAGCTGGTCAAGCAGCTCAACCAAATCGATCACACAGTACATCCGGACCGTGAACACCTTCAGATCAACTGACGAGTTTGCAACTGTAATGAAATCTACGATCCACAGCAGGGGCGCAGCCAGGATTTCCTTAAGGGGGCCCGGAGCTTAGGGTGAACTGAAATCATACGAAAACCGCCTGCCGGGAAGAGGATGTGCAATGGTTTCCGCAAAAACCGCGGACCTGAGAGGTGCCCCGGGCCCCCGTCCCCCCCCCTTGGGTGCGCCTTTGATCCACAGGGGTTTTTAGCATTATTTGATGCTGAAAGCTAATTCACGGACATCCCTGTGAAGGAGGAGACCATTGACACTACTCAAGTACGTCTATGACAATATAAATCTCCAGCCACCCAGACTGCCGATGAAGCTCCTGATGAGCATGCTTACCGTATGCACAATCGAAGCATCGTTCAGATGCCCTGAAGGAAAACTGTACAGACTGTGCTGCAATGGGTTCTCCTCTTGGATTGCTTTTTGCGAACGCCTACATATGCCTTGTAGAGAAAATTGCTTTTAATGGCGTGTCAAACAAACCCTACATATACAAACGCTATGTAGATGTCATCTGTCTTGAAGTCAAGGACGAAAACATCTTGAGGCAACTGCAAACCCAGATGCAAATGACTTTCGTTCCTCGTTTTACTTACGAAAAGTGGGAACGGAGAAAACCTCTCGCTCCTTTGTGTGCTTCGGAAAAACAGAAACTTCGAGAAAACTTCACGAAATGATAGTGCATCGAAAAGACCGACGGTGGAAGGTGTTGGAATGCAAAAAGTGAAGACCAGAGCGATACAAGACAGGAGTCATAACATACCTGAGAAGGATTCTGGACATTTGCACTTCATAGAGCCCTCTGCACAAAGACGTACAGCGCGTGAAGCAAATGCTCACTAACAATTATCCTACAAAGAACACTGATAAAGAAATACGGAACATCCTACACACTTTCATGAAACAAGACCATCAAAAGACCAGAACCGAAGGCAGCAATGCAACCCACAACCGAGCAGACGAACGTGCACAAAAAGAAATCGTCAAGAGGAATGTCACTCCGTGCAATGAGAAGGAAGAAATAGAACTTATCGTCTTCTAGAAAGGCTAGAAATCAGCCCGCTTAATGATGACAAGCAAGAAACAAGAACCACCTCTAAAAGCGACCGATGTAGTGTACAAATTTACATGCCCGCATGAAGACCGCAAACTTCAAGCGAACCGAGTATGCTACATCGATCACACAACCACTCCGTCAATAAGACTGAAGTGCCATCTCCAATCCAGTGTACCACAGGCCCACATCAAACCAGCACATGGGAAAGTCCTGACAAGGCAAGACTTGGCTGACAACACCGTGATCCTGGCCCACGAGCCGAGCACGAAACGCCTGCAAATCACGGAAGTGTTCCTGATTCGTCAGGAACGCCTGGCTCTAAACACGCAACAAGACTGCCAGGGGATACTTACACTGTGCGATACGTTCCCAGGGCTACAATGCTGACCTTTTCTTTTTCTTTTTCTTTTGTCTTAATGCGATAAAGAAAACTTTTACCCAGAAGAGCCTCCAATCGTAGCACATATTTTGAAAAGCAAATGTCATTCAAAAACTTATACTCAATAACTTTGCTACACATGAATGTTGTTTGGGAACGACTGAAGGTAGACGAAATGTCACAAAATGAATATATTTAAATGGCCGCCATTGGTGATTTAATACGTACACTAAACGAGCCTATTGAACGAAACATCCGAAGTCAAGACAGAAACCAAAAAAGCCCATTAATGCCAGATATGCGGTCATCTTTGCCAAGAGATGTCTACAAGGATTGCTCCCAAAGTCATACATACATATATATATATATTGTCGAAAAGAATGACATTCTCCGTTTTCATTACTTTTTCGGTGTAGCTTTCAATGAGTCGGAGGACATTTCTCTTTCCTTAAATCATTGCTTCGTTTTGAAATAAGGTGTATAAAATTATTCATGTATTAACGTTAAAAAATGTCATTTTCCATCTTCAGAATAACGTTTTACTGCGTAGTACAGTGCTTCTTTTCCAACACACGGAACGATCATTATCACTGAATGCACTTTCGAAACAATGCTCATAATTTGTTATAATTTGTCACCGTATATTAATAGGTTATTAACTGACAATATTTTAATTCAGACAGCCTCCCAAAAGCGACAGTGTTATGCAAAATTTTACTTGTTTGTTTAAGTCGGCCCTTAAAAAATGTGTCAACAGCGCCTCGGTGATAAGCAGGCGCATATCGTCAGAACTTTCAAGTTAAGTCGTGTTGTTCGTTCAAACTTGTCGAGTAAGTCGCTCGTGATGGTCAAACATGTGTTGGACGGGTGCCCATCTCGTAAATGCATTGTCAGTCGCCTAGATAAAATCGTCGTCGCGGCACCAGTGTAGTGCATGGGACATCATGAAAAGCCATCTCGCCCTAAAGGCTGAGACCAAAACACAACTAATCGTTTGTTACGAAAGAAAAACAGTCGCGAACCTTCTGGTGAAGAACGATCTTTCGCACCAGACCAGTGACTTAAAAAGCACCAATGTACGTATAGTGTAGTTTACTTGTCCACACGACGGCTATAGGCTTCGCCCGTACACTACATTGGTGCCACAATGACAACTTTATCTAGGCGACCGACAATGCATTTACGAGATGGGGTACCCGTCCAACACACGTTTGAACATGACGAGCGACTTACTCGACAAGCTTTGGCAGACAATAAGACTAAACTTGAAAAATATCATAACAGGCGTCTCTGTATCACCGAGACGCTGATCATACTTTCCTCAAGGCCTGGCTTAAACAAAGAAATGAAGTTTTGTATAACACTGTCGCTTTGGGGGCTGGCTAAATTAAAACATTACGTCACTTAGTAACCTATTAATGTATGATGACCAATTATGAACTGTATTCCGAAAGTGCATTAACCCTATTCCCGGAGGGCTAGACGGTACGGTCGATTCCCGGCAGGGGGGGGGGGATTCGGCCCCTCCTGAGATCTCGAGAACTACTTGTTCGATTTCATCGCAACAAACGGCAATCGATTCGCCGTGACGTGAACTACATTTTTATAAAAAAGACATTTTCAAAATTTCGAAATTTGTCAATACAGGGGGGCAAAAAGGTCAAAATGGGGGGTACTTCTGGACTTCTTATAACTCCGTTGTTTATAGACCGATTTCGATGAAACTAGCATCAATCGAGAGATTATAAATAGGGCTTTTACCATGGGTCCGCAAATCTGAAATTTTGAGAAAATTCATGGGCGTTCACAGAGTTTCAAAAATAGGAGGATTAGTTTTCTAACAACTGAATGAACAAAATAGGCAAGCAACCTTTTTTGGCTTCTGCTAGTCATGTTATACTAAATAAGTACAAATCGCATTACAATGTTTGTATAATGTTAGCATAGGCGGTGCCAGGGACATGAAAAGGGGGGAACTGTCACGGTCACACGTTTCTCAGATCAACTTGTGACCTTTGACCTCAAATGACCTCCAGTGACCTTGGGGTCACTTGGAATGATCTCGTGTGCATTTAATATTATCTGTAAACGTTTTCAATCAATTGAATTCACTCTATTTCAAAAATTTCATTTCATGGCTATTGCGATATAGGTACGCGCACTGACATTTTAGGTCATATCTCCGTGACCCGACCTGATATCAAGCTGAAACTTGGTACACAAGTAGAGGGCACCCTTCTACGTCATATATATTCCGTGTTTGACATTTGAAAAAAACGGCGCCGAAATTATTGCAAAAAAACAAATTTTGACTTTTGACCTTGACCTGACCTTGTAGTGACCCCAGATGAACGAAATTACATCCGCACATTGCCCAGCTAATTAGCTATTCATTCATATAAGGTTTTAAGTTATATCTTAAAAACAATATTTTTGGCAGACATTTTCCTTTTACTCTCAACATGGCCAAAAATGGCATGAGGTGCCTCCCAAAAACGTTGCCTGGCTCCGCCCCTGAGCAAAAAAGGATTTTGAAATTTTGTCACGTCATGTAGAAAGAATAGCTAGGAAAAGCCACCTAGTTTCGTGAGGCTGCGTTAAAAAGCCTGGAATTGGCAAGCAACAAACCCGAGGGGGGGGGGGCGGATTCCGCCCCCCCCTGCCGGGAATAGGGTTAAATGATAACGATCGTTCCGTGCATGTGCATTGAAAAAGAATCACTGTACTACGCTGTAACACCGATTATGTTGCAGATGGAGAATGATATTTCTGAAACGTTAATATATGAGTGATTTCATACACTTTATTTCAAAACTAAGCTTTGCTTGAAAGAAAAATGTTCGACTCATTGAAAACTTACCAGAATGGTAATGGAAAGAAAACATGCCGTTCTTTTCATCAAAACATGTGTGAAAGAGCCTTTTTCAAACCTAACCCGATGTGAAATACATATGTATATGTATTGAAGACGACAGTGGAACTGCGTTTTTGAAAGACAAAAGCAGTTATCAACGCTTCGGTTCTATTATTGCCTTCATCAGGAATGCTGGCTTAATCTGTTTGGAAACAAGCTCCGTAATCTGTTTCCTATTACGACGGCAACACAACAACCTTTGGGTGCTGCACTCAGTTGAAACTATGTAAAGGCATTGTCAGACGATTGGTGGCGTTTTTCAACGTTGCCCGCCCTCTTGCCGACAGTCGTACAATTAAACAATTGTGAACACTTGTTGTTGTTGTTAAGTTCCAAGTCGCAAGTTATCCGGGAAACAACCTCATTTGTTTTACGTGTTTCTTGTGTTTCGTAGCCTATACGGTGTGTATAATAATCTTGTTTCTTGTAGGCTGTAACCGCTAATGTCCTCCACTTCCTGAAACGGCGGGAGAGTACGCTGCTTTTCTCGACTGTGTCGGTCCTCAGACCTGCTGCCCGTGCCCCGCTCTACTTTTGGTGGCCGTCCGGTAACTGTGACTGGTGCGACCGGCTCTCTCTCTCTCTCTCTCTCTCTCTCTCTCTCTCTCTCTCTCTCTCTCTCTCTCTCTCTCTCTCTCTCTCTCTCTCTCTCTCTCTCTCTCTCTCTCTCTCTCTCTCTCTCTCTCTCTCTCTCTCTCTCTCTCTCTCTCTCTCTCTCTCTCTCTCTCTCTCTCTCTCTCTCTCTCTCTCTCTCTCTCTCTCTCTCTCTCTCTCTCTCTCTCTCTCTCTCTCTCTCTCTCTCTCTCTCTCTCTCTCTCTCTCTCTCTCTCTCTCTCTCTCTCTCTGTGCCTCCGTATAACCTTGTCAGTCAAAGTCAAGAGATTTCGGTCCTACCGGACCTACAGCATCTCTTTTCCCCACTCTGTTGAAAGCAAGCTCTCGCTTGTAGCCAGGTATGGGTCATATAGGATCGCAAATTGAATACCACTAATAACTACCAAGCTGAGCGATATTTTTTGTCTACGGAAGGGTCGGTATACTTTAGGTCCTGTCCAGGCGGACCTGAAACATCGTAGTGCTGAACAGACGGACCAGGAACCTTTCCTCTTGGTCCTCACCAAACAGACCAAAGACTTCTTGGTCCCCATAAACAGACCAGAGACTTCCGGGTCATAACCAGACAGGCCAGGGAACTCTCAGTCGTCATCAAACAGGCCACAGGTACTTGTCGGTTCCCAGCAGACAGACCCGGGAACTTTCAGTTCTCAGCACACTGACCCGAGAACTTTCAGTTCTTACCGCACTGATCTGAGAAATCTCAGTTCCCACCATACTGGTCCGGGATCTTTCAATTCTCAGTTCACTGGCCTGGGATTTCACAGTTCTTACCAGACTGATCCGTTAGCTCAGTTTCCACCAGACTGACCTCTCGGCCTTAAAAGGACAGACCAGCGGTCTCTCGGCCCTCACCAGCCGGATCGAGGGCCGATATTCCTTCCCGGCCGGACCCAGGTCGGCCGGCCACATCGCGCTGGACATTCCGGACCTCTCGGCTCCTACCGACGGACATTCCGGACTTCTTGGCTCCTACCGACGGACATCCAGGACTTCTCGGCTCCTACCGACGGACATCCCGGACCTCTCAGCTCCTACCGACGGACATCCGCCAGCCCGGACTTCCGGCTCCTGCCACGGACATCCGGCTCTCGCGGACATCCCGGACCTCTCGGCTCCTACCGACGGACATCCCGGACCTCTCGGCTCCTACCGACAGACATCCCGGACCTCTCGGCTCCTACCGACAGACATCCCGGACCTCTCGGCTCCTACCGACGGACATCCCGGACCTCTCGGCTCCTACCGACGGACATCCCGGACCTCTCGGCTCCTACCGACGGACATCCCGGACCTCTCGGCTCCTACCGACGGACATCCCGGACCTCTCGGCTCCTACCGACAGACATCCCGGACTTCTCGGCTCCTGCCGACGGACATCCCGGACCTCTCGGCTCCTACCGACGGACATCCCGGACTTCTCGGCTCCTACCGACGGACATCCCGGACTTCTCGGCTCCTACCGACGGACATCCCGGACTTCTCGGCTCCTACCGACGGACATCCCGGACCTCTAGGCTCCTACCGCCGGACAGCAGGCACGACCAGTCTCCGTGAGACGGCGCCGGCGGCTCCCTGCCGGCTCCCGGAAGAGCTGCGAGAGGGCGGGCCGGCCGTCGGACCTAGGTCACCACCGGCCCTGCGCGCCGGTCCCGTTAGCGCGCCGCGACGTGTTTACGTCTGAGCCGCTGCCCGCGGCCGCCGCGCCGCCTTCCGGCACCAGTTATTTATGGCGGCGAGCGCCGACCGAGGAGGGTCACTGACCAGCCGCCGAGAGGGGCCGCCCTACACCCGGGCCGGGCACTTTTTGCCGGCTCCGAGACGGCGCCGGGATGGACCGGCCGCCGGCTCGACGTGGCGCGCACGTGCTGGCGCGCTGACCTGGCCTCGGCCGGCGCGGCTGTCGGCGCCCGTGACCAGCCTGGAGGCGCCACGACTGCCCTGGTTCGGGCTGAGGTCTGGGCATGTCTCGATCCTTTGGGCAACGCTCATGCGCAACGAGCAGAATGGTTGCAAAGAGAATCCTTGGTCGTTCTAGGCGCTCTATAGGTGCTCGGAAGCTGTCGGGCGGCGGTGAATAGCCTGTCTTAAAGTAACGACTACTTACTTCTTGTGGTCTATCTTATACTATATGTCTGGCAAGCATATTCTACCAAATCGTTCGAATTAATGGTGTTTGTGTGTCTGTGCATAGAAGCATTCAGCTTGCACCGTCCGCTGTTCTGAGAATGACATGGGCGCCTGACTGCACCCGCCCGTCACATGTCTTCTCAGTCAAACGCCGCATTTGCTGTTGTGGCACAAAAAGTCTGTGTCTGACTCGTGACCCTAAACAAGGCGGCTCGCGTGTTGGCTGAGCATCCCCGCCCATGTCTCGGCGAGAGCCCATAATCCCGACGGGCTCTTCCGACCTCATGCAATGCCACAGGCCGGTGTCCTTGAGGGGCCGGCGACCGGCGTTGGCCGGCGTCACCGCCTGCTGGTGCCGGCACCCGGCTAGAGGCGCGGGCCCGACTGCGGCCGCCGCTCCACGCGGCCTGGGCTGGCCGGCGGCATCGGCGCTCTTACACCGCCTGAGGCAGGCCTGAGGCCGCCGGCCACCGAGCGGCCTTGGAGCTGGCGCCGGCAGCGGTTTCCCGCGCGCCCGAGCGGTGGCGACAAACCAGCGAACTTCGCAGCGCGTGGCTTACCGGGCGGCGGCGGCTGACGAACTTCAGCCGTCGTCCGTGGCGTGGAGCCCGCCCACTGTGGACGGCGGGGTGCAGGGTCCGACCACTGTGGACGGCGGGGTCCGGGTTGCGGCCACTGTGGAAGGCAGGATGCGGGGTGCAACTATTGTGGACGTCGGGGTATGGGGTCCGACCACTGTGGACGGCGGGGTATGGGGTCCGACCACTGTGGACGGCGGGGTGCGAGGTCCGACCACTGTGGACGGCGGGGTGCGGGATGCGGCCGCTGTGGGCGGCCGGCGGCGTGACTGAGCCTACTGTGGACGGCCGGCGTGACTGAGCCTACTGTGGGCGGCCGGCGTGACTGAGCCTACTGTGGAGGGCGGGGTGCGGGATGCGGCCACTGTGGGCTGCCGTCGGCGTGACTGAGCCTACTGTGGGCGGCGGGGTGACTGAGCCTACTGTGGGCGGCCGGCGTGACTGAGCCTACTGTGGGCGGCCGGCGGCGTGACTGAGCCTACTGTGGACGGCCGGCGTGACTGAGCCTACTGTGGGCGGCCGGCGTGACTGAGCCTACTGTGGGCGGCCGGCGTGACTGAGCCTACTGTGGGCGGCGGCGTGACTGAGCCTACTGTGGGCGGCGGGGTGACTGAGCCTACTGTGGGCGGCGGCGTGACTGAGCCTACTGTGGGCGGCGGGGTGACTGAGCCTACTGTGGAGGGCGGCGTGACTGAGTCTACTGTGGAGGGCGGCGTGACTGAGCCTACTGTGGGCGGCGGGGTGACTGAGCCTACTGTGGAGGGCGGCGTGACTGAGTCTACTGTGGAGGGCGGCGTGACTGAGCCTACTGTGGGCGGCGGCGTGACTGAGCCTTCTGTGGGCGGCGGGGTGACTGAGCCTACTGTGGAGGGCGGCGTGACTGAGTCTACTGTGGAGGGCGGCGTGACTGAGCCTACTGTGGGCGGCGGGGTGACTGAGCCTACTGTGGCCGGCGGCCTGACTGAGCCTACTGTGGAGGGCGGCGTGACGGTGATCTCGGCTGGTCTCGCCTGCTCGTCTCTTGTGTTCGCTGGCAGTCTCCGGTGAGAGGGGCGCGGCGGCTGGCTGCCAGTTGTGCGTCGGCGCACTGGACCAGACGATCGAGGCAATGAGGCTCCGTGTTGGCTAAGTGCGATGCTCCGGAGGAAGCAAGATTTGGATCATTTATTAAAGCGGGCTTCTAGAGAGCAGATGTGTAGGAGGGTTGAAAGCGTACCCATGATGCAAGATGAAATGTAACTCCGGGTTGTAATAAAACAAATGTGTTTATGAAATACTTCCACGTTAAGGAAAGTTCATGATTATTGACATGCTTGCACGCAAGCGGCTTTGGCGTTACGAAAGTACGAATTAGTGAAAGCAAAGGGGACATTTTGGCAACATCTGACAGTTTATCAACACCTTCTGAAACGCGGTGGAAATTAAGAGTCTTAGCATCTTTATCAGATGCGTGTGCTGATGTGCAAGCGATCTGCATTTCGGAAGTCAAAGCTTCATAACCTTATCTTTGCGTGGTGTGATATTTTTCGAAATAGCGTAAAACTGTCTGGCACTGACCGACACCCCGGGGAAGCGTGACACTTGCAGTGTAACAGTAAAGGGAAACCCAGTGGCAACATATTCTGAACAAGGAAAACTCTCGTGGATTCTTTCGATGGAGCCCTAGCAATTTCCGCAGTTCTATGTCGATTAACTCGGACTCGACTGTCGGTCGGCGTCAAGCACGCCCGAGTGAGGGGAGGGGGTGGTTGACCGCCCCCTCTAACTCACGAACGGTTGATTGCACGATAAAAATAAGCACACCGTTGGAAAGCTTGTGACAAGCAGAGCCTGAAACTGACCTCATTTTTAGTTTTGGATAATATGGAAGCCATTTACGCGCTAGATATATGTTTTCTCACAGCTGCATGCATGCGACCGAGAAACGGCTTGGATCTCAAGGGCTAAGATTAATAAAGTCTAGATAAAGGCACCAGCGAATAGGTAAAAGTCCGTAGATGCCAATACATGCCTAATTTCTTTGATTTCTTTAATATGTACGCGTAAACGTTGAGTTAAAGACACGGCGACCCTCATAACGCTACACGGCGGGCGCCGCACACGAACGCGGCATGAAATTAACAGAAACCAGATTTAGCTTTCTTGTGATGTTCGCGAATTATGTCTTTCCAAGTGTTGTTTCTTGATCCTAGTGGTTCTCGTGATGGTTTATCGTGCTTAACCCTATTCCCGGCAGGGGGGCTGAATCCGCCCCCTTGTTTTCTTTTTGCTTGCCAATTCCATGCTTTTTAACGCAGCTTCACGAAACTTGGTAACGTTTCCTAGCTATTCTTTCTACATGCTGTGACAAAATTTCACAATTCTACTTTGCTCAGGAGCGGAGCCAGGCAACGTTTTTGGGAGGCACCTCAGGCCATTTATGGTCATGTTGAGGGTAAAAGAAAAATGTCTGCCAAAAACAGTGTTTTTAAGATAAAACTTTAAACTTTACATGAATGTATAGCTAAATAGCTGGCCAATGTGCACACAAAATTTTAGGTCATTTTACAAGGTCAGGTCAAGGTCAAAAATTAAAATTGGTTTTGTTGCAATAATTTCAACGCGGCTTTTTTCAAATGCCAAACCCGGAATATATATGATGTAGAAGGATGCCTTCTACTTGAGTACCAAGTTTCAGCTTGATATCAGGTCGGGTCACGGGGCTATGATCTAAAATGTCAGTGCGCGACCCTATATCGCAATAGCCATAAAATGAAATTTTTGAAACCAGAGTGAATTCAAATGATTGAAAACGTTTACAGATATTATTAAATGCACACGAGATCATTCCAGGTGACCCCAAGGTCACTAAAGGTCATTTAAGGTGAAAGGTCACAAGTTGATATGAAGAACTTGTGACCATGACAGTTCCCCCTTTTTCATGTCCCTGGCACCGCCTATGCTAACATTATACAAACATTGTAATGCGATTTGTACTTCTTTAGCATAACATGACTAGCAGAAGCCAAAAAAGAGTTTTTACCTTTCTTGTTCATTCAGTTGTTAGAAAACTAATCCTCTTATTTTTGAAACCCTGTGAACGCCCATGAATTTTCTCAAAATTTCAGATTTGTGTACCCATGGTAAGAGCGCTATCCATAATCTCTTGATTCATGCCAGTTTCATTGAAATCGGTCGATAAAAACGGAGTTATAAAAAGTCCAGAAGTACCCCCCATTTGGACATTTTTGCCCCCCCTGTATCCACACATTTCAAAATTTCGAAAATTTCTTTTTATAAAAATGTAGTTCACGTCACGGCGAATCGATTGCCGTTTGTTGCGATGAAATCGGACAAGTAGTTCTCGAGATCTCGGGGGGGGGGGGCGAATCCGCCCCCCTGCCGGGAATCGACCATACCGTCTAGCCCTCCAGGAATAGGGTTAAATGTTAAAAAATTCATTAGTTATCAGTCTACACAATTGGCGGATCTTTATTCGGGAGATTCGGTTTGTTTCCAAAATTCGCAATTTTTATAAACTTTTCGAAGTTCTCAGTATTATTCGCAACTATGCGAGCCAGTTTTGCCATTTTCTACCAGATCTGAGTCATTCATCGCCGATTTTGATGGCAGTGCATTTTGACTCATAATAGTTATTCATGACCTGACCCCAGGTCAGTGGCCGGAGGTCATTGCAACTGTGCCCGTTGACAGTGGATGGGTGTTTGGACCTCCCGACATTGAAGTTGTTACAAAAAATTTCGTCAGTTTTCGAAAAAAACGACGACGTGTGTTGAAAACGAGGTTGACCTTAGGCCAATGACCCGGAGATTTCCGAAAAATCCGAGACAGCAGATTTGTTGCATTTATTAAAATCTCTAAACCTTGAAGATTTTATCGTGATATCTTGTTTTACGACAAAGTTACAGAACGATTAACTTTCCTGGGCACAGGTTCATTTGACCTGACCTAGGCCAGACACCTTACTTGACCTGAGGCCAAAAATTGGGCACGAAATGTAAAAATAACCAAGCAAAAGGTACGCAAAGTCTCGTGGCGCTGCGTCTGTTCATTCTCTCGCAGTCCCAGAGAAACCTCAATGGGGAGCGGTCAACCGCCTCCCCCGCCCCAGTCGGTGACGGGTTAAACTGATGCCGCGTCTCTGACTCATCATTCCAGTTCATGGTTTCACGACCATCCCCGAAATTTAGGTAGCTTGTTTTCCCACAAATGTCAGTCACTTCCTGTGTATCTGGACTGTGTGAAGTGCTGACTGACCCCACGCCACGTTGTTCTACAGCTAGATTATTGGATGCCCAGGCACCGTTCTGATGGTGGGTACCATGCGAAGGACAGGAGGGATACAACCTGCGGTAAAGCTCTGGTCAGCATGGCCGGCCTGGCCTGGTTCATACTTCCGGTCGGACATGAATTTGTGCGCGCTAATCACCATTACCTTGGCGTCACAGTGAAATGTGTTCACCGGATCGATGGACAGCAGTAGCCTGGACGATGAATCATTTTCCTCCACTTCCCAGACCGTGAGTAACTTCAATGCGTGTACCTCAAGAAAGTTCGAAACTGCGTAGCGCAAAGTAGTTTAAAACACCCCAACGGCTAGAGCACACGAATCGGTTGTGTGCCAACGGATGGACGAGAAGGGTTTCCGTCTAGGACAAAGAAAAACACTCGTATAAAACTAGAACACAAGGACACTAGTAGAGGTCACAGACCTGTTTGAGTGACTGGGCGCCGGACCTCTGAGGCTCAGGTATGCGGCTGGTCCCAAACTCTCGAGAACTATTCTAGCTGAACTGGGAAACACAAGGTGACTGCGTACGGGCGAGGTCCATGGATTTATGTGGGGTGATTTCTACGACTTGGCTCGCGTGCTGGGAAGGTCGTATGATACCTTCCTTCCCAGAGCTCTGAATCACTGAGAATGACGCAAGTGGCCGCCAGCACTGAGTTGCCCCGATACGTTCGCGAGAATTACAGAACGGTGTCCATTAAAAGGGGTCAGGTAAGCGTATCCCGAATGTAATCGTTTTCTTTGTAATTAAGGTCTATTTTATTTTATTTTTTTCTGCCCAGTCATACTTACCAAATATCATTACTTTAACTAGTTATACGTTCTTTTCTTACTAGATTCTGTCTTTAGATTGCTGTGACCTGTATTGTCTTTTAAACTTTGTTTTTCGCCTCTCTCATCCTGTTCTTCTTTGGGGGACCTTTCCTTCTCTAGCCATATACATCGGCATTGCCTGGTTATATTTATCCAGCTAGTTTTTAACGCTGGTGATGCGCGCTTTAACCGTCATGGCATCTTATTCTAACCTGGTACGTTGTCGTTCTAAAATATCGCAATGTTTCACTGGGATCTGAACAGTCAAGTCGTGGATCGTCCCTAATACTCTTCCGCTGGATCTGAAACTTACATGACTGTCCCACTATCTGACTCTTTTACTCTGTTCTTCCTGTTTCTCTCAGTTGTTACCTGTACCTTACTTATCCCCTTATTCCAACTTACGCATGTTTTAGATTCTCTTCCTGTCGTGCCCAAAGTTCGCTTCTTAATCGTTTGATGGCTCCCTGAAATATTCTTAACTGTATTCCCACGTCTTCCTTTTCTCCACCTTCCCATTAGCCGAATTCCTGTCGCAGACAGATCCAGCTGTCGCCAGCTGGACTCGAACAAAGAGCCGCCGCCGCCGGCCGTCGCCGGCCGGGGCCCATCGTCTGGCGCCGCCGCCGGTGGCCGGCCGATCGGCCTTGGCGGGGCCGCAAGGTGACTGGTACGGACCATATGTTCCGGCGTATCGCGGCGCCCGGGCGAAGCCGGCCGCTGCCCTGTCAGCTAATGGACATGAACGGCCGATCATGACGGGGAAAGGGGAGGGGGCGGGTATGAGCTGCAGGTCTGATCAGGGAGCAGATTTTCCAGCGGGTCTGGTTCAGAGAGGTGAACAAAGCCAGGGAGAGGAGGACATGGACGTCATGTGTAGTCAGGGACGAGATATGGACGGGGCGTGTGGCCAGTGAGGAGGCGTGGACAGTCTGTGTATTCAGGGAGGAGATATCCGAGGTGCACACAAGGGGGCTTAGGAGGATGGAGCCCTCTCTTAGCACGGAGGAGGTTGTCTTTGGCCCAAGTCTGGGCCCCTCCGCGCGCATCACGGAGGGATCCCGGCTTTGGGCTGGGAAATGCCCTCCGCGCATACCACGAAGGTCCTGCAGATGACCCCCCCCCCGTGGATCTGCAGAGGGGCTCTTGAAAGAGGCCCGTTCCGGCTTATAAAAGGTCCCCATTGGGCTCGCTGAGGGGCTTCTGCTGACCTGTAAACACCACGCACGCGGACCTGTGGATGGGTCCCTGCCGGCCTGTAAAGGACCTTTGCAGGCCTCTAAAGGATGACTTGTTGGGACACGAAGAGTCCGCGCTGGCCTGTTAAGGGCTACGGGCGTTTAGATGGTCCCCTGCTAGGTCCAAAGGGGACCCTGCTGCCAGATCCAAAAGTTAGCGGGGCACTCCGTAGGTCTGTTGAGAAGCAACCTGCTGGCCCGTAATAAACGTAACAAAACTTATATATTGATAATATATAAATAAATAAATGAAAATAATCTCTGTAGGCCAGCAAAGGGGCCTTCCACCGCCCTGTGGGGGCCCCAGTGTGCCTGTAAAGGCGGCACCGTGAAGATCCCCTAGGCTGGCCCATGAAGGATTTCATGCACGTCTGTGAAGGAACCCATGAAACTCATGGTGTCCCATAAAGTGACCTCCACTTGGCAGTGCAGGGACCTCTGTTGTGTTCAAGGGGCATTCGCCGACCTGTAAACAGCATCGGTTCCTTTTACAAGCCACCATGCTCTCTTTATAGCAAAGGAGCCCAAGTTAACCTGAAAGGTACACGCACTGAGCTGCGAAGGAGGCCTCCGCATGCCCATTAACAACGTGGAGCCTCTTTATAAGCTACCAAATCCGACAGCATTTAATGCTGTGTGACTTTCTGTAACAAAACCGAACTGATGTCCATCAATGCATTTCAGAGCGAATATATACGTATGTATACGAGTACGAATATATGTATATATATATGTATATGTATGTATGTATGTATCTGCGTGTATGCGTGAGCGCGTGCGTATGTTGAAGTTTCCGGAGGCCAAATGACAGTGGCTTCCACCATAGGAAAGAACCGTATCGAATGTATCACTGATTCTGTTTAGCATCTACATCATTGATGATAACATGAATAACTTTATCAAAAGGTGACATGAATGCAAAATACATTAAGTATATGCAAGTATGGGCAAAGTATAGAAGTACATACGTATACTGAAGTATATCAAACAGTATTCTTTCACGATGTTGACAGCTCGAAATGTTGGTATATTTATTTTGTTCCACGTCCAAAACAGGCGTTCCTGGTAGCTCCTGCCTGGTAGGGGTGAAACGCGAAATTTCAGAACGCTTCGAACTCGCTAACACTGCATTCTGATGCGTACTGGTAATGGAGGGCACGCGCGGGAAGGCTATGAGAGTAAAATCCGTTTCATTTTGGGTCCTTTTAGTTTTCAAAAGGTCCGGGAAATTCTCGGAGACCGCTGCCTCATTGGGAAACCGGGATGAGGATTGAGGAGCAGGAAGCCTGTATCGGTGAGTTTTCCTTATCGACGTAACAAAGTAACGCTGATGTCTTGATATACAAATTCCTGATATATATATATATATATATATATATATATATATATATATATATATATATATCAACAGTATGTGCTGGGTCGGATGTCGAAGTCGTCCAGAACGCCACTTCCAACTGTCCCTAAGCGAACAATTGCAAATCGAGTTCTCAAAGAGGAACCCATGGATGTCCTTTCCGCATGGCAGTACAAAAGTAGATCGGGACCACCAAAGGGAGCCTCATTAGTGCACGACATCAAAACTTGTTTGAGGGTAGACAAGAAGAATTTTAGTGGAAGCAAGTGTGGATGGTATAAACTCCTTTTAATGTCAAGAATATAGGTGCCTCTATGGCGACATTCTTAAACAAACTTGCCATATTAAATAAATCTTCGGGCTTTTCAATGTTTATGATGTCTATGAAGTCAGCAATGTCAGCTATTAAGTCAGCTATGACAGCTTTAACCCTGTTCCCGGCAGGGGGGCTGAATCGGCCCTCCTCGGGTTTTTTGCTTGCCAATTACAGGCTTTTTAACGCAGCTTCACGAAACCTCGTCACTTTTCCTAGCTATTATTTCTACGCGCCGTGACAAAGTTTCAAAATTCTTTTTTGCTCAGGGACGGAGCCAGGCAACATTTTTTGGGAGGCACCTCATGCCATTTTTGGCTATGTTGAGGGTAAAAGGAAAATATCTGCCAAAAACAGAGTTTTTAAGATAGAACTTAAAACTTCATGTGGATGTATAGATAAATAGTTGGGAAATGTGCAGATGTAATTTTGTTTATCTGAGGCCGCTTTACAAGGTCAGGTCAAGGTCAAAAGTCATTTTTTTCAATAATTTCGACGCTGTTTTTTTTCAAATGCCAAATTCGGAATATATGTGACGTAGAACACTGCTCTCTACTTGTGTATCAAGTTTCAGCTTGATATCAGGTCGGGTCACGGAGCTATGGCCTAAAATGTCATTGCGCGTACCCTATATCGCAATAGCCATAAAATGAAATTTTTGAAATAGAGTGAATTCAAATAATTGAAAACGTTTACAGATAATATTAAATGCACACGAGATCATTCCAAATGATCCCAAGGTCACTGAAGGTCATTTAAGGTCAAAGTTCAGGAGTTGATCTGAAGAACATGTGACCATGACAGTTCCCCTTTTTCATGTCCCTGGCACCGCCTATGCTAACATTATACAAACATTGTGATGCGATTTGTACTTCTTTAGTATAACATGACTAGCAGAATCCAAAAAAGGGTGTTTGCCTCTTTTGTTCATTCATTTGTTAGAAAACTAATCCTCCTGCTTTTGAAACCCTGAGAATGCCCATAAATTTTCTCAAAATTTCAGATTTGTGTACCCATGGTAAAAGCGCTATCCATAATCTCTCGATTCATGCCAGTTTCATTGAAATCGGTCGATAAAAACGGAGTTATAAGAAGTCCAAAAGTACCCCCATTTTGACATTTTTCCCCCTGTATCCACATCCTTCAAAATTTTGAAAATGTCTTTTTTATAAAAGTGTAGTTCACGTCACGGCAAATCGATTGCCGTTTGTTGCGATGAAATCGGACAAGCAGTTCTCGAGATCTCAGGGGGCCGAATCCGCCCCCTCTGCCGGGAATCGACCATACCGTCTAGCCCCCCGGGAATAGGGTTAACGGTGTGCCAAACTTTTCCAGAAGGTTGATAAATGCAGAGAATGCAGTGGCTTTAAAACACAAATATTATGGTCGACAATTCCCTCAGGCTCCTGTTACAAGAAGCTGTCTCCGATACGGGGAAAAAAAATGCGTTTGGCGAGAACGCAGTCCCATTTATTTTTGCCCCAGAAATTTTTCTTCGGCTATTCCCGAATGAAAACAACACCGGCACCAGCAGTGGCGGATCCACATCCAGTGCAGCCGCCCTGGAAGTGGCGCAAGCGCTGTCGACCTGTCGGATCTGTCCACAGAGCGGCTCTGGGACGAAGCGGCCCGCCGCCCGGAGAGGGACCAAATTCGAGGTGAGGCGGAAAGCCAAGGCAAAATTAAGTTACTAAGCGCGTCGAATTAATCTGTTTAAGCATTTAAGCATTGTCTTATGAATAATAAATCCTGTCCCGCGTTAAAGCAAAACTAATATCATAACATGCCATTTTTCTGCCTGCTATTTTATGCTCTGCGACACCATCTTTCGAACCATTTTAGGCCGGGCAACAGCGACACGAGCTGCTTTTCTGGTACGTCTAACAACGCAGCACTTTGCGGAACGGACGCCGCAAATGCCTCTCAGCAAAGAGGCGGCGCCGGATGTGACGCCGACACACGAGTTTTCACCGCCTTTCATGCCGGCTGTTGTGGCGCTGCATCCCTCCATTCACTGTTGACAAATCGCCGACCAGTCTATGCAGGGGTCGAACTGTAACCTGCTGGGACTCGAAAATGTGAGCATGCCGCATACCGAACGAATGCGTGCGAACTGGTCGATAAAGCAAGCGATGACTTTCACTATTAATGGCTAATGGGTGTTCAAAACTTTACATTACACACCCGGCGTTTTGCCAGATTAAAGATCTCGTGTTTTTTCGCACGGATGCAAATGCATTACCTGCACTATGCGCGAACTTGAAGTCTATTGCCGAAACGTGGAATGTACCGAGTCACACCAGCCGGGATGTTTATATTATTTTGACTGCGTTCGTTCTGCGCCAATAATGGCGCCGCTCGGCGCCAGGCCGTAATTTTGTCCGAACAGGTGGCGCTGTGATGAGTCAGCTGACACACCTGCCAACGCAAATTACCAGCGCACAAGAGCCGAACCAATTTCATGGATTGCCTGTGACGAGCTATGTTTCATGGCTTTAATGATTTTCGGACTGGGATCCCGTCAGGACACATGTCTGATAAGCGTGACAAGTAGCACTCATGACGAGGACCTGACAGAACGAAAACGACGAACCTTACCAGTATCTGAACATAACTCCTGCGTCGTCATTGATTGGAAGCAATCAAAGAGCTTACTCGGGATCATACAATGTCATCATCTCTTCGACTGGACTGAGTACGTAATACCGACGATTCGGACCTCATGACACTGAAAGTCACGCGTTGCAGGACGATGTGTACGATGAAAACCCATCGGTGAGGAGGCACAGAAACGAAGGTTACGTCTTTTTCACTTTTCAGCCACGCTAAGTTTCTAGACACTTTTGTTTCGGGGCCGGGGCCCTCTCCGCGACAGCTTGGTTTTCAGCTCGGTTCGCGGCCGCCTGGCGGCGTCCAGGTGAAACTAATGTCCGGACGGTCCAGGCCAGCTGGCAGGCTGGGGCGGCGCCGGCGCTTCAGTTGGCGCGTGTCGACCGTGCCGTCCGCTGCCCCTCCTCCGCTTCCGGTGAGTGGGGCCTCCGCCGCCACGGCTGACCGCCACCCTGTGTTTCAGCATCGGCGCCACGTGCGCCCATGTGCTAACGATCCGCGGAATGCTCGCGGCTCGTGTGGCCACATGAACTGGTCATGGTTGGCACAGAGGTCGAATGCACATTAATCTCATCGCATGGTCGCGATGCACTGCGAACTAGTTTCGTGGCGATGTTAGTCGGTTTCGTTAGCTCCCGGGCTTTTTTACTCGGTCTGAGTCCTTATGTGAACTCTGTAATGCTCTGTCGAACCTGTACTAGTGTGGAACAGCAGTGAGAAAGCGTTTCGGCTGCCGACTGCGTCAGCATTAATAACACAACAACGCAAGAGCATTTCAAGCAGGATGTTACATGCTAGCAAACTTACATAACAAGAAAAACAGTTTATAAGTTGACAAGAGCAATTTATAAACTGACAACAGAACGAAATGGCCTGAGGAGCTGCAGCCGTTTGTATTTAATTTAACCCCGAAGAAAACCCAAGTGCCTGAACATGTTGTCATTTACCCAAAAACAGCATATGATTTTGGTGGGTGCAGCACCCATATTACGTTCCGTTGAATTTTACTTTGTCCGAAGCTGTCTCATAATGTTGACGTTCGCGGTTCCTACATAAATGCCATGAAAGTGATGCATATTTTGTCTGCATAGGCCTGATTGCCTGTTGCTCTACCGATCTTATTATACAGACATTTGCAGAATCCGCCTCAGTGACATGGCCTAAAACACGCCCAACAGATGCAGTTTTTTAATATGTCACTGGAGAACGACCATGCTGACCAGTCATTGAAATGCTATGGATGAGACGTAGTGTTATATTAACCTTCGAGCAGCATTGTTCATGACCCCTGCGATTGGTACAAGACTTTGGCACTGGTTGACGGACGAACTGAGTCTTACTGTATGGTTAAGCCATTGTGTCACTTCAAAAATTTACTGTGGCTGCATGCGTGACGAACAATGTTAAGCAAAAGGGGATGTTAAGAAAAATGTTAAGCTCTTCTCAGCAATGTTAAGAAAAAGAACCCATGGTGCGCTTAACAAGGGTTCTTTTACTACCAGAAATCTGTACAGCTCAAAAGAAGATTGCATCGCAACCCAGTACGCCAAGGAAATTTCCTGACTGGTACCCGCTATTCGCATTGTTCGTTCATTGAAAATATAGTAAAACTTAAAACTACCTGCTCATGAATTACGTGTTTTTCCCTCTGATTAACGAAACCTAGCCGACAGACAGGGAGCGGCTGTACTGCAAAAGGCGTCTCAGGGACCATCCAACCTCCCAGAGGCCCCCTGACCGCATTAAGAACCCGTCAGGTTTTCACAGAAGCCCGTGAAGTTCAAAGGCGGCACCTTCGGGGCCCCCTCGGTGCAATAACTGGTGCATTGTTGGTTCGTCAGTGGCATTATATATCTCTCCTTTGAAAAAAAAACATGGAAAATGTCGGCCCAAACCTACCTACGTGATATCGAGCAGCTTTTATAAGATGTGAGCGGTCGCGAGTGAGCAAGAAGAGATCTCGGGGAGGGGGGGACAAATAAGGTTTGGGAACCCATTCTTTTTAGTCAACGCCCATAGGACCCACATTAAATCTCTGTGTTTTTGGGGAAGGGACACGTCTGTTAAAGTCTATCCACAGGGCACGTCCAGAGTCTATTAAAGCTCCATCGCTGATTGCCATCAAAAGAAACACGAGGTATGTTTTCCGGCACGAATAATTTTAGTTTGGCCATGTTGAAAGCAGCGTTTTCGAGAATAATGGCAGAGTTCGCCATCCTGGAGCATACTTTATGCAGCTTAAGTCAGAAGTCTGGCGGTTGAACGTGTACCACACAATTTGGGCGAAATGTTTTATTGTATGGATTTGTGAATACTCACTGGTAGATTAGTTGAACGTCCCACAATGCATCGCGTCGGTCGTTCGCTCAAAGGCCATGGGGACCAAAACTGGCTCCAAAAACGTGAGAAAGTCTCCACTTCTTCTTGTCAGTCATTCTTTATGGGAACACCTATATGAATCACCAAAACTTGGCCTTGATATTAGACCTGCGTGAAGAGAATAATCGCACTATTACCGCTGTCCCAGAGGGGAATACTACTGGACCCCAGATGTGGCTGTCATAAATAGCTTTGCAACGTACATTATCGTAAGGGACTGACATGCAATGAATGTAATGGGCGATTGGGCTGCACTCCTCAAAAGAATCATAGTCCAATAACTGGGACCAACAGGGCTAACAATAACAGATAACAGATAACAGATATAACAGGTAACAACAATAACAACTAACAATAACAACAAACAGACCATCCAATAACAAGACCTGACACTCGAGTCCCTGCCGCGGGTCCGGACCAGCTCACGGGGTCCCTGGCGGTCGGAGCGCCGCGTCAGCTGGTGCGCGATGCTCCGGTGACGCGCCGGGACGTCTGCGGTTCGAGGTGGCGCGCCCAGACGCGCTCTCTTGCGGCCGTCCTTCGATAAGTTGACTGGCTAAGGCCGTCCAGGGGCAACCTGCGGACGCCGCGGGCCGTCCAGGGGCGACCTGCGGACGCCGCGGGCCGTCCAGGGGCAACCTGCGGACGCCGCGGGCCGCCCAGGGGCGACCTGCGAGTCTCCGCCGTGTCTGCAGGCTCTGCCGTGTCCAAAATCTCTCACGCGTCCTCCGTCTGTGTCGTGTCGGCCCCTGTTTTCTGGAGCCATACCCGCTTTTTCTTGTGTAAGCTGCTGTCCGCCACTGACCACTGGTGACTGCACTTAAACGCTGTGTCTGTGGCCGCTGGTAATGGATTTATTCGCAGATGTCTGACGGCATTTTTTGCTGCCCGTCGTTACCACTGGATATAACGCTGTCCAACATTGCCGGCAACGTAGTGGATACTGTTCGTGTCCAGTTTACACACCTTGGCCGCGGGTCCACCTTTCAAATGGCGGGACACATCACCGACAGCGTAACCAGTCACTGGTGCGACCCTGGCCGGAATTCGTCCCCGGCGGTGTCTCTTGGAATCGCCTGAGGCAGAGGACGTCTGCCCGGAAATGACGTAGATCGAGCGGAATTCCGTGTATTTTGCGTAACGCCTGGGAAGCAGAGGTTGTCATGACTGCTGGATGGTCCTTGAAAAAGGTCATTCCTTCAACCTTGCCCCGCCCGTAGTTGTGTCTGCCTGATATGATGACTATGTAAAGACAAGTCAATGGCGATTTTTTTTCTTGCAGCGTAGACGGAAAAATTCATTGACAGTTAATGGATGGAAGTCACTCAGGCAAAGAAGTATGCACAATTACCTTGCTGTAGTCCCTTCAGTTGTTCAGTTGTTGAGTCCGTTCTGCACATTTGTTCAGACATTTGAAAGCAATGACTAGTTTCCCACGGTTATTGGTAAAATCCACGCTAAGGGCGGATCCAGGATTTCGCCCAGGAGAGGGGGGTAGATGTTCAGCGCGGGATCCCCCTTACTGCACCCCCTGGCTTTTCCTCTTCAGCTATGAAAAAAACGTTGATCCGCTCGGATCCAGTGCAAAATATTTGATATACTTTTGCGTTTTTACGCATGAAGTGACCGACAGAATTGAAGTGCGTCACATTCTTTGAGAAAACTTTGCCTTTTACTCCCTCGCAAACTGGCTGAAATATGACAAGAAAAGCCGGTATTATAGGTGGCTGTATCCCTTCCTCTATTTCAAATGTCGTGTCTCTATCTGGTCCATGAGCCCCTCTGCCTCCTCTTAGTTTTCTGGAGGCTGTTTTGATAGCTTCTTGGTTTCTTCCCCCTAGTTCCTTCCTTCCTGGTGACTTTTTTCGTCAGCTCCCTAGGTTCCTTCTTCAAGTTATAGGGACACTTTTGGTGGTCTCGGGCCGTCTGCCGTGCCAGAACCCTCCAGCGGCCTTAGGTTCCGTTTACAGCTCCACGCGCCCCTTGGACGTCTCAGGTGCTCCTTTGACAGTTTCCGGGGTACCTCGGACAATTTCAGGGACCCATCTGGCAGTTTCAGGAACGTTCTCGGGTTCCTTTCTGTCGTCCTTGGGACATTCTTTGCCGTCTAAGGAGCCCCTCAGAGAGTAACAAGGGCCCTCTTTAGGTCTCTCTCTCTCTGCCGTAAGAGAGACTCCTCTGGCTATGCTAGAGGTCGTTTGACCGTTTCAGGAGCTGTCTGGACTTCTCCAGGCGTAGTGGTTTGAGGGGCCCCTCTGGTCGTCTCAGGGATCCCGATTGATAGAAGCTGCTAGCTAGCAGTCTCAACAAGTCTCCGGCACTTGTTGTCCTAAGATCCCCCTTTGTCGTCTCTGGGAAACATTTTTGCCATCCCAGGGGCCCTCTAGCGGTTCCAAAAGACCTGTTAGCGATTTCAGGGCCCCTGTGCAGTGTCATGGGCTATCTGAACGTCTCCGATGGCCCCCATGGCTGTAGCAGAGGTCTTTCTCTGGATATATCTGGCAGTCTTAGGACCCCTCTAGCCGTATCAGGGGGCTCACTGGCAGTCTTAGTGTGTCTCAGTGCGTGCCAGGAGCCCACCTAACACAAGCGGGGACCCTCTGGCCGTTCAGGGCCCCCATACCGTCTCAGAGGCCCTCTTATTGCCTTTGTCTCACAGGGGCCCTGCGACGTTTTTGCCGTCTCAGGACCCGCCTGTCTTGCCCGGAAGCCCCTGACTGCATTAAGAACCTCTCAGGTTTTCAGAAGGACCAGTGTAGCCCATTTTGGGTCCCTCTCGAGGCTGGGAAAGTCACCGATGAATCCCCCTACAGGGACCACTCTAGATGGCCGGAGACTCCTTATGCCGTGTTAGGCACCCTGTTAAGTTTATGCCGTCTCAGGGGCTTCTCTGACACTTTTAGCAATCTCATGGACTTTGTCGTGTTGAGGCTCGTTTTGCGTTCCCAGGGGCCCTTGCAGAGTTTCAAGGGCTCTTCTGTCCAGTTTAGGGGCCATCTTGTTACCTTGCTGTTTCAGGATCTCATTAACCTTCCCGGAGACCCTCTGACTACATCAGGAACCTTCAGCTGCTTACACAGGCCCGCAAGACCCATTCAGAACCCCCATAGTCTTCCAGAGACCCCTGTGCCGTCTTTGGGATTCAGTCCTTATCTTGGCCGTCTCAGTCCGTCTCAGGCCCTCCAGGCGGTCTCAGGGGCACTCTGCTGTGCTTGGGCCCTGTTGTGGTACCAGGGCCCCTTAGGAACTTCATGGACGCTTCTGGGCGTCTCAGGGACCATCCAACCCTTCCAGAGGCCCCCTGACTGCATCAAGAACCCGTCAGGTTTTCCCAGAGACCTGTGGAGTTCAAACACCTTCGGGGTCCCTTATGAGTCTGAGAGGGGCCCCTTCTCAAGCCTCGGGAAGATCGTCCCCATTGCCCTTCCCCTTGGATCCGCGCCTGATCCATGCCATGCAAGCAGTGAAAAGTTTCTTGCGCAAACATGCGTTCTCGCATGCATCTTCACCAAGATGTATTTAAACAAGTGCCCACATAACTATTTCTCTTTTACATGACGCCCCCTAGACCGGATCGGTTTTAGACTTTTGTTCCGTGGAGCATCTCCGCAGGCGTCGTAGTTTGCGTTGGACCTTTAAGCAGTGGAAAACGACGAAATAAACATTCAAAAACATCGTTATGCGTTTCCAAGACATTAGTCTGTCTTCACATTAGCATGCAAAACAGGAATATAACACCAAAAATTGTATCACGCGGAAAGCATTTGGTACGTTTTACGAAGAATGAAAATGGTGTATATGCAACTTGATGAATGATGATGAGTGATACATTGGACTGAAGACGGATGGGTCATTGCTGGACTAAATACCCTTTGGTGACAATTCGATGGAATGGTGATTTCCAGAAAAAAATGTCGCGTTTGCTGTCCTGTTCATCATGAGAATTCGCCGTTTCTGACAAGTGCTGGCCCTGGACACGCACGTGTCGAGAACACAGAACGGTCTCCGGTATCCGATGACAAACCTGTCTCGTCGCTGCTCTCGGATCACGTGACACATGCGGCTCACCATGGGGAAGTAGGTAGAAAGAACAGCCGCACATCGGCAGTTACCGGGGGGTGGGGATGGTACCGTCATAGCACTTTACATTAATCCATTTCTGACATGCACAGCACAGGGCGGTGACGTCACTGGTGCCTGGTGCTGGCAGTTACGCATCATGTAAGGAGCGAGAAGCGAATTTAAGGCCAGCTGTACAATGCGGCTGTTTGCGTGTTTTGTTACGTTTTGTTAGTATGCTTGATCGATATGTTCCATTTTAAATTATCTATGCAGTTGGAGGTCTCAGAGCGTCCGCTGGATGGAGGCGTGCAACATTATTGTATTGTATGGCGCAGCGGAATTGGTGGCTCTGGAAAGAACCGAGTGCCGTGGAACCTCTTCAGGACGTCCAGCCGCGGCAGCTGCTGAGAGCGGACCGTAGCCACAGCCACGTAGCTACAGTCCGGGCTGTGTCTTCGGTGTACTTTTGGCAGCCGCCGCGACTGGACGTCCTGACGCACCGAAGAAGGCCCCCGGCCGAAACGACTGCAAAACACGCGGGTCTTTCCAGAGTCACCAACCCTGTTGCGACATGTGGGCCATCAAACAACCAATAATTTCTCTGCACTATTTGGTTTATGGATGTCACTGTCCTCGACTTTATGTGTATTACTCATTACATCGTTTCTGTGTACTACGGATGGGTGGTGGCGTCCGGCATTATCGTATTGTGTGGCGCAGCAGAGTTGGTGGCTCTGGAAAGAGCTGGGTGTTTCGCAATCGTTTCGGCCGAGGGCCCTCTTCGGTTCATCAGGACGTCCTGTCGCGGCGGCTGCCGAGAATAGACTGTAGATACGGTCCGGCACTGTAGCTACGTGGCTGTGACTACGGTCCGTTCTCGGCACCCGCCGCGACTGGACGTCCTGACGCACCGAAGACGGTCCACGGCCGAAACGACTGCAAAATACCCAGCTCTTTCCAGAATCACCAACTCCGCTGCGTCACGCAATACGATAATGCCACACGCCACCATTCAGCAAGCTCTCCGAGAACTCCAACTGCACAGATGTCTTAAAGCTGGTACATATTGATCAAGCATACTAGCATAACAAAAACATTTGAGCTGTACAGCCGGCGCTTTATTCATTTGCCACTCGTCACATGCTACGCGGCTGCCGGCGCCAGGCACCAGTGATATCACCACCTTGTACTGGACGACGCGGAAATGGACTAATGCGGAATGTTTTAACGGTACTCCCTTGATAATTGCCGATGTGTGGCTGTTCTTCCTACCTATTCCCCCATGGTGAGCCGTATGCGCCACACGATCCGAGAGCAGCGACGAGACAGCGTTTGTCGTCGAATACTCAAGATCGTTCTGTCTTCTTGGCACGGGCGTGCCCAGTGCCAGTGCTTGTCAGAAACGGCGAATTTTTGTCATAATCACAACAGTAAGGGCGACAGAATTTTTTGCGGGAAATCACCATCGCATCGAGATGTCATTAAAGGATATTAAGTTTGGCAATGACTCATTCGTTTTCATTGCAGTGCATTGTCATTCATCAGCTTGCATACGCACCATTTACATTATTTGCAAAACATACCAAATGTTATCAAAGCACTTAACAAACAATGTCCCATTATCCAGACGCTTCAAGTTTCCGCGTGACGCAAACGATGAAGATGGCCAGTGTTATCTTCCTGTTTTGCGTTCTAATGTTTAGAGAGACTTTAATGTCTTGGGGAAGCAAAGCATGACCATTTCAGCAATTATTTCGACGTTTTCCACTGATTAAAGGTCCAGTGCAATCTACGGTACGTCGGGGAACGCTTCCCGGAATAAAAATCTTAAATCGGTCCGGTCTAGCCTCCATGCCATCCAGATTTTTCCTTTCATAAATTGCACAAATAGACATCTATGCCCGAAATGGCCTCCAGCAGAGTTTGTTACTCATACGAACAAAAGAAGTCCAGTCCAGTCAGACAACCAGTCAGACAACTGCAGCATAAATCGGTATTTGTTTCTGCAAACGAGTTGAACCGGACACGGCATCTATGCTGCCGTTTCGTGCAATCAGTGGACCATCTGTTCGCCACGCAAAAAAAAAAAACGATTTGATGCTCAGGCAAACCCGATTTAGTGATATAGTTCTGTCGAACAGTGATGTGCTTTGAATAACACTACTTAAAAATCGCTGGTCACGTATGGCTTCTGTAGGCACCCAAATGACACTACACGGAGAAGCATCCTATTCAGACGGGTTTCTACGGCTAGCGTGGTGCATTCTATTTAATACTGAACAGTCTGCTGATGTTCAGAATCTAATGCAATAGAAAACCAGGCCTACCCTTTTACCGATCGAACAGTAGCCTTTTTCCGCATCGTATGCGCTGAGTGACAGCCGTCCTTGGTGATAACCCCAAAAGCAGGTTTGACCGTTGCAACCACGTTCCGACGTATAGCCGCGTCGATCCGTCACCAAAACCCCTGTCACAGCATTAGCTGTCTCCTGCGGCGGTGCATCGTTTCCTGAACGTAACTCAGCTTTGTAAAAATCCTGGAATATCTTTCTCCGTTGACCAATCTCCCCCTCCTTCTTCCCTTCTTCCCTCCTTTCTCTCTCCTCCTTTGCTGCAGTTCTATCCCTCTTCCTCCCGCACCACCTCCATAATCATTGGAAGAGTTCATTCAACTTACGCATGGATTGCAAGCCAACGAGCCCTCTGCGTCATCACCACACGTACTCGGCACCACGTCACGGTCGGTCCTGGTCGTTTCCCGGCCACTGGGTGTCACCGTTCCTCTTCAGACGTATTTTAATTCAGAGAGACGTCTGCGGCCACCGATCCGGACGCCGGTGCCGGCGCGTGTCTGACGTCACTCGCGGGACACGTGGCGGCTCTCCCGGTACAGCCTCTCCAGCGGCGGGACATGTGGGGGCTCTCCCGGTACAGCCTCGCCTCTCCGGCGGCGGGGCAGGTGACGGGCCGTGACGGGCCGCCAGCCGGTGTACCCTTGAGACTGGCTGCGTCGGTGGCGGCGTGTACCGCCTGCACGGCTGCATAGTGCATACATCGGCGCAACCGCCTGGCGCCGGCCCAACCTGGAGCCGGCGGCCGGCTGCGGTGGCCCTGAACGGTGGACGCAGTCGCCCAGAGCCGGCCTACGGCCAAGTTAGAGGCTTGTAGCGCGATATCGGCGCTGCGGTGCGGTGAATCGGCAGAGCGCAGGACTTAGTCCGGTCGAGGCGCACCGTTCACGCAGACTCCCTGTCTGCTGGTCTGCTACAGAACTGAAACGACACGCGAAAAAGTC
Organism: Capitulum mitella; assembly: GCA_030062745.1. Classification (NCBI taxonomy): domain Eukaryota; kingdom Metazoa; phylum Arthropoda; class Thecostraca; order Pollicipedomorpha; family Pollicipedidae; genus Capitulum; species Capitulum mitella. The sequence goes on from CP099844.1 coordinate 31,686,988, forward strand.
ACTCAACAAAGATACCAAACAAGAATGTAACCATTCGGCCTTTGTACAAAAACCGGATACTGAGTATTGAATTGGCTGAAAATGTGATAAAAGACACTGTCCAGAAAGAAAGAGCTCCCAAAAAGACTGACGAGGGAATTACATGTACCATATGCTGCAAAAGTGAACGGATCTCGAATCTTCTTATGAAAAACAAAGCTTCTAGTCAGTCTGACAAACTGGATTGCACCAAAGATGTTTATCAGTTTACGTGTCCGTACGAGGGTCACAGACTTTCGTCTTATACATGACGCTGGTGTCGCTACGATACTCCCTCGACCTCTGGCACTGCACGTGACGGTGCACCTGCCCAACATATAGGCGAAACGCATGGCGGACTAATTACAAGACAATAGCTGGCGGAAAATACCATTAAGCTGAGAGCATGTGACGGCTCACAACTGCCACAGATTTTTAAGCTCACGTAGACACACGGACTTTCCGGGACTTTCAGCTGTTTTGCAATACGGAGCAAAGCTTGACAATTGGCGCTTCGGTTAAGAGTGAATCAAATGGTTATGTCATGAGGAAAAAGTCATGAAAGTTTAACGCGTGACAGTGCTAGTTTTCTATGGGAATACTTTCAAGCGATAGCATACTAAGCTGTGTAAAACGAGGGTGCTTGCAATAAAACCCATCTCTTCGAGGCATGGAATACTTTTCGTTTTTAAGATGTATTTCGCCGGCTTAATGCATAACGTATATATATATATATATATATATATATATATATATATATATATAATAGCCAACCAACTTTCATCATTTCTTTGATCGTTTTCCCACTGCAACTGGTATGCACTGCTTGATTCAAGCGCTACATCAGTTTGTTGAGAAGGGTCGTATATTCCCTTCAAGAATGTGAATTTTGTTGTTCTTAAAACTTTAAAAGCTAAAACTTTAAAAAATTAAAGTTAAAAAAGTTCCTGAATGTCACTATTTAGCTTTATTAGCTTGTGACATTGCTTGTAAAATCTTCATGTCAGTAATTCACAATGTAACTTGATGGACTGAAACGACGGACCTGTTTTAATTGTAATTGTATACTTATGCCTGAAGATGTTATTGGGAAAAACGAAACGTTGCAATGGAGTTTTTGTTTCACATGAATCTGAACCGGAAGAATGAAACTGGTGAGAACTACTGAGGCCCTCCGTAAGAAGTTAACTAACTGCCTGTATGCTGTCAAGTTCAGTGAAGCATATATATGTGTATATATATATATATATATATATATATATATATATATATATATATATATATATATGAGCGTATCAATGTCCCAAACGTGTTTTTATTAGGGTCTTTGAATGCATTGAATACATATTTCATATAAATCGACATGTTGCAAAGCAAATCTGGACCAGGTCACAAAATAGTTGACCTTGGCCTTTCATGACCTTGACCTTCACTGACCGTGTATATGCAAGGGTATCAATGTGCGCACACGTGTTTTTATTAGGGTCTTTGAATGCATATTCCTTACGGTTCGACATGTTATAAGGCAAATCTGATAGATAAATCTGATAGATAAAGATAGTTGACCTTGACCTTTGGTTACCTTGACCTGCACTGACCCTGCTATATTTAAGCGTATCAATCTGCGCACACGTGAATTAACGGCGTCTTTGAGTGTATATTTCATACAAACCGACATGTTGCAAAGCAAATCTGGATCAGGTCATATGCTGGCTGACATTGACCTTTGATGACTCTGACCCCTACTGACGCTGGCTTTGGTCTTGGCACATCCATCAGTTATGCCCAAATGATGCCATCTGATTATGTTAATAATCAGATATGATGAACGGTAATCTTGCGTAGAATGCTAGTCCTTTCGAAAAGTTGGCATTTGCCAGCAATAACCGTTGTTTTCGTTGTGTTTGTCTGACTTCAGATGCTTCAAATTTCAAAAATTTCCGGCCGATTTTCGATTTTTTGCGTGAATCGACAAGTTATTGAATTGCCATTAATGTCACAAAGTGGCAGCGACCAGCCCCGATCTGCTCTTGAGATTTTGAAGAAAAACAGGTGGGAAGCACAAAAACAGCACCCTCTTCCAGTGCGTGTGTTAAATTCACCGGAAACATACTTTTTTGTCGTTAGTTCAAAGTCCTGAACAGATTTCGTATGGTACGATACTTGGGTTGGAATATCTTTTTCCTCACCTCGCTTGTCTGGTGTTTTTTGCCTTATCTGCCGGATTTTTCTGTTTTCTTCCTGAATCTCTTTTCCAGACATGTCCAGTTTAGGCTATCAGGGAGGAATTCCAAAGGACGCTTCTCCCAAAGAGAAATTGTTGCTGTCGATAGTGTAGTACTTTAAAATCTAGACTAGTCGTCATTTCTCTAACTTCCTCTGCACCCGACAAAAGAGGCAGTTAAATGCTTATTTTTTTACCCATCAAGCACTTCCTTGGGAGTCATGCATAACCACATGCTATGTTTTCTTCTTCAGATTCCCAAACAGTCTGCGTTTACTTCATGCTTTATACGAGGTCGTCATAAATGTTTCTGTTGAAATGAAATGAGACGAAAAAGACTGAGACACGAAAATTATTGTTTCGGTGGGAGCGTGTAAACTCTAGTCACGATTTTCTTTTTAACCTTCCGTCCAGTATACCTGCAGGATAAAAATAGCGGTTCTTTTGATCCAATCATCTTTTCACTGTAAACCAAAAATTATTCGGACAATAAAATCAGTCGTTCGCGTTTAAGCAAGAAACATAAACAGATTCATTCGTTATTTGTTTGCATGTAAAATAAAAATCGTTACTCGTCCTTCTGCAACTAACTCTTCACTTCCCATCCACGGCTCGACGTCAACGTCGACGTCGCAGGGCATGCTCAGTTTGGTATAAGACTGGTATACTTATCATCTCGCGATCTCCCCTCTGACCTGTCGGATTCGGAAGGGAGGAAGGGTTGGCACGGCCTAGTCACAGCTGTGCCGCCTAACTGTTGGGAATATGGTACAGTTGTCAGACGCGTTCAGGTCTGGGCTCAGGATGGGCCTTAATTTTGACACCAATAGTACCATATGGTGACGTACCTGTGTGAACCTTTTCCATCAGCGAGGATACAAGTGTTGCTGTATGCGTGCGATAAGGATTTAATACGAAGTATTAAAATCATGCGAAGAATTTTGTTCTGAGGATGAACAATGTGTTCAAAACTTAAATATTTTGAGATGCAATACATGAGTGGTTTTGTTAAAGTAATTTCCATTCTGAATAATGCACCAGAAAGGACGGCTGAACAACTTGAAAAATGTGTCAAAAGGTTGTTAAACGCAGACTGCAATGGCTTTCACAAAAACATGTTTAAGTGGGGGTATATTGCTAAGGCATGCGCAGATATATCTGCGTACCGCTCCTTGGTAAAATATCTGGCTAAGTATATACCTGGTTAACTTGGCAATCGACTGTCTGCACGTTAGGAATATCGCTTCAAATGGGTCAGGAGTTCTGGGAAGAAATCGAGAATTTATGTAAGGGTATCTCTATAATGATGCACCGATGTCAAAGAATCCCTTTCTAAAATAATCGACATCTGCTTTTCGGGGGGAATTAACTGGGTTCTAAGACAAGTCACCTCCGTCTATGAGTCGGGAACAGCGACAGCGCTATCATGACCATCGTTGCATGACCACGACTCCCGCCCCTTTCGACACAGGCAGCCAAGGACACGGGCGTTGCGTGGCAGCGCGACCAGTTGCCGATCGCGGATCGAGCCATGAATGAAATATCGGCAGTGTGCAACGTCCCAGACCGCCTGAATATTGCAGTCCGATGTGCACCACGGGCGTCGGAATTCGCCGGGGCCGCTGGTGGCGCGCCAGCCGGCGCTCTGGCCCGCAGGGGCGGCGCGAGTCCTTGACGCCGGCCGACAGCCGGTGGCCCCGGGGCGGCGGGTGCAGAGCGGAGGCGGCGGGAGCCGACCCGTACCGACCGGCGCCCACCCGCCGGCCGCCGCCCGCACGAGAGGCCCCGATCGCGATCGACGACTGGATCGCGCGCGGGACGCCAGATCGCGGGGCGCTTTTTGGCCGGCGATGGAGGAGGTCCGATCACGGCGCCGGAAGACGCCGCGAGCGGACCCGAGGTCTGCGTCGGTTAATGGGGGCCGACTCTGATCGTCCCAGGTGGCCTGAATCAAAAACACATTTGACTGTTCACACGCCAGAGAACCATTGGCGAATGATGGAAAGGTGGGCGCATTTGATGCATTTAGAATGTTTGCATTCTGAGCACAAATGACCTGCTTTTACGCCATAACCTGCACCTCTAAAATTCAAGTGCATCCTAACACCTTAGAAGCACGTGCCTTGCGTGAGTCTGGATTTTCCGGCGCCGCCAGGCGGCGGGCGCCGAGGCGGACCGCGAAGGTGCAGTGGTGGACGTCGAGGAGGTGTCGGCAGCCGGGGCGGCGGCCGGCCGGCCTTGCCTGTCCTCGGTGACCGGGCGGGGCGCGCTGCTTCCGACGGGCCGCCCGTGGCCAGGGGCCGGCCGACGGACACGCAGGCGGCCTTGCCCGGCTCTCGGAACTGGCCCGAACTCAGGGGCCTTCCCCGGGGGCGCCCCTCGCCTCGGCATTCGCCCGTCCTCCGTCCACGCCAAACGCCAAGGTCCTACCGGCACCGCCAGCCATCAGAGGCGCTCGGCATCTGTCACCTGCCGGGAGATCGACTGGCACGTCGCGGCGACTGGTACAAAATGCGCTCGCCGTGCGGTATTTCTGAACAAAACGCGGACCGACTTGACATTATCATACCTCTCCTGACGCCCTCGAAGCATTCGGGTAGCATCTCAGCACCGACCATGGTTGTCTGAGGTTCCCTTCCTTGACGTGTAATGTCAGCCGTGACTCTACAGGCATCCCAGGAGGCGTCGCCGGCGTCCGTCGCATACCTGCCGGCCTCCGGCCCTGCTGCCGGCGCCGGAGCCGATCGTTATCGGGCGGCCGGCGCGGCGCCCGAGAACGCCTCGGCCTTGGCCGTGGCTGGCTGACCTGCCGATAGCCCTGGGCGATTGCCGCTGTTTTATTCATGGCCGGTCAGCGACGAGTAGTGTTTGAGGTCGGTCACGCGGTGCGACGCCCCTCCCCCTTTAGGCGGCGCGCGCCCTCTTGCGGTCCGACCGTCCGACCGTGGAGCGGCGCAGGGTCGGGCCGTTCCCGTTGGACAGCCTGTTTCTGTGGTGTACACGGCAAATAACCGTTATTAGTCATCAGTGCTGCAGATAAGAAAGCCTTCTTTATCCTCTGAAAGGGTTTCTTGCTGTGCGTGGACCGTTGCGAGTCGCAATATGAGTGCGTTTGCGCTGCTTCTCATCTTTTTTGTTTCGCCCAGTTAGTGGCCAATCTGGCCGGCAGCCGAAACGCCACATAACCCAGTTCTCGTCAATGGCATTTCAGCTGCGCGCGCGGCGCCTCCCGTCCTGCTTCCTGTCGTTTATCATGACAATGGCGGCCGACCGCCGCGCCGCGGCTCTCCTTTGGTTATGATATCAATCGTAGTGGCGTATTTTTAAGTTGTCCCCTCCCCGAGCATGAGTGCAGCGTCGACATGTGGCCGCCGCAGTGGTGGCCAGTCACGACTCAGCATTACGCATCACGCTGGGCCACAGTATCGAGGCAGGTCATCTCCCGGTTTGTCTGGTTCGGGTTACGGTGCCGACGTTCTTGCCGCAGGACGCTGCGTCCCGAGGGCCGCGTGCCCAGCGCTGTACCGCTGTGTCCTGTCGGAGGGCAGCAGCAGCAGTAGCAGTAGAATCCCTGGTGCAGTGGCGACACTCAGAGCGGCTCCAGGGACTTTATCCAGCATCACCACTGCTCTTCTAGAGCCACCGCCCACCTGTCACCTTTTGGCACGGACACGCCGTTTTGCACGACACAGATGCATTTTTTTGATGTATAGAGACGTTAAAGACGGTACCCTGAAATCGGTTGAAAATTAAGGATTCTCATCTATCACACCGAGAACCTGTCGTTAGCCAGTTCTTTGTAATGATGATGTCCCCAGAAAAAGAACATCCAAATAATAGTTTTTTCTGAGGTCTAGATAGAGTTCAGTTTATGTGGTCTAAGCTTTGCCTCGGAATGTGCGGGTTCAGCGGACCTCGAGTTAGACTGCGTAAGCTGGTATCTTGTGTATCGTTGGATTGGTAGCTCATCTCACATTTCAACCAGAATCCGTTTCTAGATATCAGATGACAATTTATAACATGTGCGATATTTTATGATGACAAACAGTTGCGGAGAGTTAGTTAAAAAGGCAGTAAATTGACATACGATGGCTTTGTGATAGGTCAACAATGTCTAACCTAATCATGAAACACGGTCGAATAAAGCAGTCCCGTCGCACAATATGCGCGCAAGCCAGTAAAACCACGCATCCCTCCACCGGCAGGACCACGGTGTGTAAAAAAAGCCAGTAAAGCCTCGCTTCCCTCCAACAGCAGTGTGAGGGTGTGAGGGATGAGGGTGGGCAGGAAAGTGTGAGTCACCGTGGCGTTCCGCTCATTGTTGACGTCATCACGCCAATGAGGCCTGCTGATCACCGGCGTGGTATTGTTTTTTTATCAGGATGCACGGGTCATTCACGCTTCTTTCACGGATGCAGACACCTCGTTCTATCGTTGGCGAATCAATATTTCGCGGCGTTGACAGGCTAATGATGTAACCGAAAGCGTTTTTGAAACGGTGCTGCATTGGATGCCACGTACATTTTCGCGCCACTGCTTCAGTGAATGGGCAGTACTCAGTGCTATGTCTGACTGGCCTCCCAAGAATGTATGAACATAAGGTATAACATAGAGAGCCATTCCGTTTTGTGTACCGATGATGTTCGTGCATTAAAACTTGGTCGTTACCACAGCCCTTCGGTAGCATTCTTAATCAGGGCGCTTCGTCCTATTCCTGGTCGGTTCAGGCCAAAGTTTTACGATGAAAATTTATGGTGACGGCCAAAGGTCTGTTCATAGTAATCTATTCTACTCATCTCAAAAGTTCATGAGTACACACCGTCTAGCAGTAACCATAAACAATGTATGCACCGTAATGTTATTGGTTCCCTGTCACAATACCACTGATGATCAGGGGCACAGCCAGCATTTCGCCAAGGGGAAAGGGGGCGCAGATTAGATCAAGGGGTCCCTGTAACTAATGGGGGCTCTCGTAACCAATGGTGGTCCATGTGGGTAGTCACATCGTGTCTTGCAGCGACGGCTGATGACCAAAAAAACGACGACGTTACTGGTCACCCGTCAGGTCGCCAGAAACGTCTTTTCATGCAAACAAGGGCCCCCTTTGCACTCTAGCGGGGCCCCTTTACAGGCTCGTGGGGAGTGTCTCTACTGGTTAGCAAGGACCTTACCAAAAGGCAGTCCGTCCAGAGACCGACAAGAACCCTTTAGGGGCCGACGTGGGCCCTCTTCAGACAGTGAACCCGTGTAAGCTAGCAGGGGCTTCTAAGCTCTCCTTCAGACCACGGATTTCTCTTCATATTGGAGAAACAAACAAACTTCTGATATATTCGGAGTACGTTTTTATGCTTGCAAGTTTTTTTAAATGCTTGAAAGGTTCTTATTTTGCTTTAATTATCTGTTTCGGACAGCGTAAGGAGCCTTGTGGGCGTCTCACTCTATCCAGAACATGGGGCTTTCGGTCACAGGGGAGCCCGCCTGGCCGCCAGGAGGACTCGCTAGGCCTCGGGGGGGGAGGGCGTAATCCTTTTGGCCTCCCCACCCCCTGGCTACCCGACTGATAATCATTACATCGCAAAGGCACCATAAAGTCGCAGAGACATCATGAAAATGAAACACACTGTTTCGACAGCCACATGAGCCACCGTCAAGACGACGACCACCGCAGGACGCCGCAGCATTCCGCTGCCGTCGCCAGCACACGTGTGTCGTGACGTCTGGTTTTGGCTGGTCGTGGCAGCAATAGCAGCGACGTCCAGGACACGAGCACGGGGTGGTCGTAGCCGACTGTCGCGGTGCAGGACAGTGGTCGCCACGGCTGGCCAACTTCCTGATCAGCATATTTCATTTCAACTTCGTTGGTGAAGAGCTCAGAAAAAAACCTATGCATTTATCGTAATGGACTTGATTCAGATCAGACCCAGCAATGTCATGGAAAAATCCGAGGGCGCGATGAGAGCTAAAAGACGAAGCATCAGTAGGATCAGCTTGCACTCGCTGCGGTGAGTGATAGGTACCACCCGGTCCTTCCCACTAAAATGTCCGACCTGGCCACCTCACATCTGCGCTCTGCGCGACCGGGGCCTGTTTGTCCGGCGCCAATGGCCCGCCGATCCGCCGGCCCCGGCCGACAAAGACCGGAGAGCGGCCGGGCTCGTTGGCCGGGCTCAGTTTTGATCCGTCCGCCGTGCCGTCCATCTCTGTCCGGTGGCTCGATAGCCGTCAGTTCGGTGCCGGTGGCCGTTCAGCGGCGAGCGCTGGGCAGTCGGGTGGTTCGGGCACCGTGCGGCGTGGAGGCGGACCGAGCCAGACCCCGCCGGAGCCGGCCGAGCCGAGCCGCGCCGTTTGTAGCTGTCGCCGTGAAGCCCACTGTCGTCCGCTCCGGCCAAGTACTGAACTTTAACCGATGAAGTTCCTCCTTCAGCTGGGGGTCTTTGAACCTGATCCTGCCGTTTTACACATGTTTCGGCGAGATGATTGTTCGGCTCGCTCAGGCTGTGCTCGAGACGCGGGACTGGGCCGCGTCTGAATTAACTCGCCCATGGGACCGTGGACCATGGAACAACAGGGGCAGAAATCCACAGTCCTACTCGTACCTGGTAGTCCCAACGTCGTCGGAGGACGGTGAGAACAATGTGTTTGTGACGTCGTTCTGCTGTCAGTCACACCCGACGCCGTCAGATGAAGCTAACAGCCTCGCCATAAAACCGGCATCTTTGGCGGCCCCCCGCCCTCCCCCCACCCCGCAGCCATCTCTCCCACAATGGACGTCGGCGTCCGTCCAAGAGGCCCACACGGTCACTGGGTCGGACCAGTGCCCAGCAGCGTAGGGAAAGGCTCGCCCACGGCGGCGGGGGGAGGGACAGGTGCCACCGGGAGCGGAAGCGGCCACCGTACGGCTATCGCGCGACCTCCGCGAAGGCCGTCGCAGGACAGTAATGGCGTCGGCCGGCCGGCCTGTGCAAATTACGCCGATCAGCCGCCGCCGGCCCGGAACACGCCGCGCCCGCCGGCCATTTCAGGCGGCGAATATCGTCTGTGGTGGTGGTCGGCGCTCGCCGGCAGGCTGAAGGACGGCGGCCGCGGGGCCGTGGAGGCGCTCATAGTAATAGCAGGAACCACTGGGACGGCCGGAGCCTCTCTGTTGTCTTCGGTCACAGGTTTAAACAGTGACGCCGCCGCAACCAATGTCGCCGGATTTCGTCTCTATCAGTCCAAGGCGAGTGTCATAGGAGTCTGGAATTAACGTTCCCGTCAACAGAACGTCCCCAGCTCACGAACCGGAAATCAGTTCAGTAAGCGGAAATGTATGGAGTACGCATTGTGCATACCTATGAATGCATCCTGTCACTTAACGACATCACCAGCGATAATCCTGATAAGTCAGCTAAGTTTCCCTTACGGCCAGGGAACTCCTCTGATTTGGGCTTTGGCCGGTGTAAAAACCTGCCGCTTGTCTCAAATCGCCCTCCATCCCTGAAAATAGCAGCCTGTTGATTCCAGAAGGTCGTAATGCTTGACCTTGAGTAGCAATGGATCGCCCGCGGCACGGCTCGGGGCAAGATGATAATGGCGGGCGTTTACATGACTTACGATACCATATGCTTCAACGCCACACACACAAGGCGCATTGCATTGTTGCACCAAACAAAACTGCGACATTTCCAGGTGTTGATGATATTCTTCGAAAGGGGATATCCTAAGGGTGAAAGAACACTTGAACTACTTGAACTGACACAGTCAAGGCCAAAAAAGTACATCGGGAACTCAGTTGCACAGCGACACTATGTCATCTGCGCTCGGAAGGTAAAGACTCATGCTCAGAAGGTGAATCACGGAATGCCAACGTCTTTTCACAAGTTCGGATATTGAGAGTTATGTGACGACATCACTTACATCTCGTACCAATAAGGCCGGTTCACTGACTTAACAAGCCCTGTTCGTGTCTGTTTCAGCTGTTTCTTTTACCTCGCAACCTCTCGTTGACGATGACTTCACTTCGGGCAGTTCTCATCCTGGCTCTGGTGGCGACGGCCTGTGCTGGTAAGACTTGCCAAATGAATTCTGGTCGGTCTCTGTTAGTAATGATATGTACCCGAATAAGTGCCCGCATTACGGGCTGAGAAACTAACACAGCGATGAACAATGTCTATACACATTGTTTTTTGTTTCAATGACCGGTGGCACCTGTAAGCATAGGTCTTACGACACACGGTAGCCCGTTTTGGAACGGAACACATCGGGAACGTTTCGTGAATCTCCTTGATGACGTGACAGTAAATCGCAGCAGCCATCATGCGTAATAAGAGCGAGGGATGTCCGCCGGGGCTCAGCACCACTAAACTGTTCCTGCTTTCCGCGTCGCGAAGCTTGTGTTGAGTGGATATGCTGTGGTACAGGCAGGGGCGGATCCAGCGGCTCCGTGTGGGGGGGGGGGGGCAACCAGAGTTTCCTGGATCTGGACGGTAGACCAGTGGAGTCGTTGACCGGGGGAGGGAGGTGGAAGACTGGCCGTGGGTTCCAGGTGTGTACTTTAGCGGCTGGGGATGAACGGTAGGTCATCGACCGGGGGGAGACACTGGCCATAGTTTAAATTCGGAGCTCTAGTAATTTCAAACTCGGGTTTTGTAGAAATACCTATGTCTCTTGAGGGGAGGCCAAATGGCCATTTGCCCCCCCCCCCAATCGCGGTTGGGGAGCCATGGCCGAAATGCCCCCTCCCTGGACCCGCCAGTGGGTGCAGGATGTTGAGCGGATGCGATGTTGTGCAGGATGCTTTGTGATGCAGTATATGCTGTGGTGCAGGGTGTTGTGTGGTGTAAGATATGCTGTGATGTGAGATGTTGAGTGGATATGTTGTGATGCAGGATATCCCGTGCTGCAAGATACTCTGCAGTACGGGATGTGCTGTGGTGCAGGATATCCTGTGGCACAAGATGTTGTGTGGTGTGGGATATGCTGTGATCCTGGACGTTGAGGAATTGGTCCTTTAAGCTTTAGGTCCTGGATATGCTGAGGTGCAGGACTTATCACAGGCGGTATCTAGCCGGTAATTAATTTCTGTCCTCCTGATACCCATGCCATGGTCACCATTTCACCGACCACTCGATAAACCCTTGGAATTCATGATAGAACACGTTTTCGAGGCTGACCTCAGACATGGATGTCACCTTACGGTTTCAGAGAGCATCATGAAGAATGTTTTCTTGGCTGGGCTCAGCAACCATGTCATGTGTGTTTCTGAGAATTCTGGTGGACCGGCTGCCGGGATCACACACATTGTGGGGACGGATAAGACCAAACAATCCCAACAGGCCCTGCTAATTCGCCTCAGCTATGCAGGTGTTCATCACACAGAACAATTCTGGAACATCGAACAGTCCCCCAAGTCCACAGTCAAGTCAACCAAATTAATTTTGGGCGTTTCGAAATGTTGCGCTTTTCGCGCTGCCTGTTTTTCATACCGGAAAGGGGCAATTACCTTGTTCACGTGCATCGTATCCACTATGGGCCTTTGCAGACTTCTGACCCATGCGCACTACACAGCACTGTGCTGAGCGGTGACCGTAGTACTGATGCCCCACGTACAGCTTCCTGAAACTCTGGAATTTGGGAACTTTAATCTTGGCTACATTTTTAACACTTATTAGTTTTCTGTATTCACGGCCCTACTACAGCCTCTTCGCCAATGGCACGTTGAGTTATTAACTTCAGTATTTGGCATTAAAAGTCGCAGCAATGTTCATCATCTTACGTCATCGCATGTTTTACCTGAGCACATAATCATTTCTTCGTGTGATGCTCGGAGGATATTTTCGATCTTTTTGAACTGGCATCTTAATGAACTTCATGTAGATCTTGTGCGTATGTCGTGACGTGCTGTGTAACCTGTTCCACGCCGGACTGCTCCTTTAAGTGGAGTGATATCCGTGTTGGCTTTGGTTTGGTTGTGGTTCGGGCTTCTTCGACCAGTTCTAATCATTTCGGAGGCATGGGATAAAGGAGAGAGATTTGAATGACACTCCAACTGTGCCTGTAAGAAGGGATTTTGAGGACAGTTATCGGGGACAAAGATGATGAGAAAATAGATATCGTGTTTGTGATAGGAATGAAGTAATACAAAAATACACAGGACGTAAAATTGGGATAACTTAGGATACAAGTAGAATAGTTTGCTTCTTATACGGCTTTTGTCTAAAGGATACCACGAAGCCACTCGACTTTAAAAAAATTGCAGTGGCAGCATCTGGCTTTTCATTGCTAGTGTGTGCAAAGTTGCGCAAATGCATGTCGACAGTGCTGCCACCTGCCATTGATGAATAACACTTTTACAGCGCCTCGTCATCACCAGAGGGCAGTGTTCGGCAGCTCGGTTGGACGGTCACACCACGAGGAGGTTGAACTGGAGAGTGCAGGTGAGCGCGGCGCCGTCAGCTCGGGCGTGACTGCCGCAGGCGATTCTGCTGAGTGCAGTGGAGGGTCACACGATCCGGCCGCCACCGCCACCTCACACTCCGGCCGACAGGGGGCGCTGACCGCGGCGGAGCGGAAAACGCACCTGCGGAACGGAAACGCTTCCGATCCGCCCGATGGCGTTCAGCGGAGGAAAAGTGTAGGCCCCTGTTCTCCGACAGTCAGCCTCATGCCTTCATACGTGCTCTTTATCCGCTTGTAGCAGAACACACTATTGTTTTAACGCCCAGGAACACAGAACTTGTTAACGTTTAAGGCGCAGAAATGGAAAAATAGTGCCGTCCTTTCGATTCATTTATTGGTCCTGGAGAAGTAATCATTCTTAGAGGCACTAAATAAATATGGGCTTTTATCATAATGCACCAATTAGTGCACTGAGCTGTCATTCGTTGAAATCGAGTACTTGCGAACATGGAAGGAAGCATGTTACGCGCGGAATCGAATGAAATGTTTTTTAACTCCTGTCCCTTAATGGGTGGCAGGAGTACCTTTTCACACGGGTGTGATCCATTTACGCTGCGAACCGTGATTTCTACATTATTTAAGAAATACGAACACTTCGGGTCACACGGTCCCCAGCCGTTTTCTATCTCTCTACTTTTTATCTCTCTACTCCCGCCACCAATGCGAGTAGGATATGCCTCTCGCAATCCCGACAAGGCGAACAGCCAGTCCGTCATAACGCCCTCTCAGAACGTGGAGGAAAACCAGACAGAGGATATAAAGTGATCTTAATTCAAAACAGAACGAATTTTGCAGTCAAAAAGGAGTGAAAAGGAAAACTAGCATCCAACAGGCTCGACCTTGACCTGCTTCAATTTCCGGACGTTTATTTGGCATGTTGTGGCAAAAATGATTTCCATACCTAAACTTACAATATTGTACTTGACTTGATTGCCCACTTTAATGGTGTTTTATTTCCTCTGAGCTGTATGGTTTTGTATCTCATCTGAACTTTATTGTTATCCAAAACAATTTTTCACTTCTTTTAAAACTTATTCTATTCCCGAGGGCACCAGAAATTCCAGGAAGTATTTTGAAAATCATTTCATTTTGTTTCTTTGGACCTGCTAACGGTAGATAGAAAAACATGTAATTTGTGGGGGAAAATGGGGCATGTAAGTCGCTTTGTTCACTGTATTGGTTGGCTCATCACACAATCGAAAGATTTCGTTCATGGAAGGCAGCGTGCGGTTTAAAAATCGTAATAATGCTGCAATGTTTTGCTCCTCTACCGTGTCTGGGAATTTAACACGCGCACTGGAAGGGGGGGTCTTTTTGTGCCCCCTCCCCACCCACCCGTTTTCCATGAAAATCTCGAGAACGAATCGGAGGCGGTTGCTGCTACTTTGTAACATCTATGGCAATTGAATAACTCGTCGATTGACTCAGAAAAATCAAAAATCGGCCAGAAATTTATGAAGTTTTGAGCATTTGAAGTCAAACATAACGAAAATAACCGTGGTCGCTGACAAATGGGGAACTTGTGAAAGGACTAGGGTTGTACCTAAGATTACCGTTTGGACACAATCAGGCATCATCATTCGGGCATAAATGATGGATGCACCAAGAACAAAGCCATGGTCAGTAAGGGTTAAGGTCGTCAAAGGTCAAGGTCAGCCAGCTTGCGACCAGATCCAGGCTTGCGACATGTCGATTCGTATGAAATATGCATTCAAAGACCCTAATAAAATCATGTGTGCGCATACTGATATGCTTCCATATAATAGGGCTAGTGCAGGTAAAGGTAATTAAAGGCGATGGATAAATATTTTGTGACCTGGTCCAGATTTGCTTTGTAATATGTCGATTTGTATCAAATATGGATTTAAAGACCCTAATAAAAATACGCTTGGCGCAATGGTACTCACATGTACATACATTTACATATACACATACGTACATAAATATGCACGAAAAGTCGTACGGAATGGCCTATACGGCCCTAGAAAGTGTTGAAAGTTGGCCTTTTTGACACCATTGGACCTTAAAGATTTTGTCCTAGGGTCATAAAAATTGCACACAATGTAAATCCTTAAGATTCCACCCTATCCATAAAACTTCCTATCTCTAGCTCCTTCCCTTTCGGAAACCGGAGGGGGTACTTGTGTCCCCTTCCAGTAGGCGTTAGTGTGAAACCCGCTTCCACTGTGGGTCAAAGCAACGAACATCTCATAAATAAGTTATCTGATAGATATAAACAGGGCTCGCTGTTAATATTCCGCATTTTGTGACTTAAAAGTTTTATCCACCATATATTCATAATCATCTCCCCAAACAACTGCACTCTCTGCATGTTAGAAAATGCTTGCCGTGCTGTTCACATGGCATAGCCAGGTTTGATCCTCTCGATAACATGGCCGGTGATTCGAGGGGGGTTGGGGGGTCCGGTCCCTCCAATTATTGGACTGGGATTTTAACACGGTGCCTATGACAATGATTGCAAGGAAACGGTCTAAAATCCTTTGTGAATCTCTCCTCCCCCAATAATTCCCGGAAAGCAACATATGTACGCTGGCAGTGTCAAATAACATTTTCAGACCGAGGAATGTAGTTAAAATGGTTTGTTTTTCAATGCGTGGTTTGGTTTGGTAACTGGGACGTTCCAGGACAAGTCGATGAGGCACTTACCAAAATCAGCACACCGTAGTCTCAAATTTTGATGAAATTTGGTCGGTGGGTAATCCATGGCGAGATGTCATTTTGCACTTCTAAACTCAGTCGGACAAGCGGTTTTTGTGCTCGAGCAGCTTGAAATCTTGAGATCTGATAATTTTTGGCCAAAGCCTTGATGAAACCATGTGTAGTATTTCAGTGACCCATGAACACATTTTCAAAAACTGGCTATGGTTGTGATAAGAACAAAATGCTACATCTTTTTGCTGCTTGCATTTTCCAAAAAATCTTTTGCTTTTTATCTGACCTTAAACCCTATTTTTAAGGCCAGATTCTGAAGGTGTGGCCAGTTATTCCGACTTAAATCCTTTGCAAGTGATATGTTCTCCAAAGAATTCCCATTTGCTTTAAATCGATAAAAGTTCTCCATCTTAGTTTTATAACGTTACAAACTGCGCTTCAAATTCGCGATGGTTTTATCGAAAACGTCCTCGTCGGGAATTTCTGACCTGGACCGGCAAAAGTACTATGAACGACCAGCCAAAGCAGTTCTTAACTCCCTTTTTTTTTTTTCCCCCCCCAAAAATTAAAATTTTTTTTTTTTCCCCCCATTTTGAACGATCCAAGCCAAAGTGTCAGTTGTTACACGAAGGGTGTGCGTGGCGGGGATAAAAGTGGAGCTGTTAGTGGACTCGACGGACGAACCGAATGATGTCAACCAGATTTGATGAATAATAACTTACATGAAGCAAAACAAACCAATTAAACTAAAAAATTTCATCGTCATTCGCAAATAAAAGTTCGTGCTTTTACAAAGCGTTCTTCCGCCCGCATGCAGTAGAGACGAAACCTGCCTGATCTCATCCTGTCAGCCCAGCCGTACTGGCAGAGTAGGAGACAAGCAGCATACTGCCTTCTTTGTTCCATAAAGTATAGTTATAAACATAATTGGCAAGAAGACATGACGGCGCTGCATTTGAAATATATTCCTTTTAATGGGTGGGGCTTGGAGCGCACACCACCATCCCCTAAATTGGGTGTTTATAGGCCAAAATATGCCAAAATATTAAATAAAGAACATTTTACCTGCCGTTTCAATTCCCTGACCAAACTTTCTAAGCTCAAAAACGTCCTTGAATCGCAATGACCTTCAGTGACTTCAAGTGACCTTGACTTCTAGAGTTCGATAAGTGGTACACATACCGGGATACACAACTCTGATGTTGGCCTGATTTCCGGCACATTGACTGAGGTCAACCATCTCTTTTCGCTTATGCCCATGATGCTGTGCTGTAAATTTCTATTTGTCTATTGGTCTATATTCTCTATATTTCCGCATACCGTGGAAAACATTTAATACCGTAATGAGTCCGAACTCGCCCACAGCTTAATCTGTGTTGCTCACAGTATTGTCGAAACAAATGGCCACCAGTCTCAAGCTACGGTGCCAAACGCAATCATGTATTAGTCTACGAAGAATATTTCAGTGATGATATAATGACGAGCAAATCAGCTACTCCCATTTCCGAGTTTCTTTGTCCATTTTGGCATCCAAGGCGACTGAACTCGCCGCACCGCCTGCCCACTACCCAGTCTGCGACAGCATCTGCCGAAAACTTGGATTTCTTCAAGTTTGCGGTTGATTCCTTCGCGAACCACGCCGAGTGTTGCTTGCACCTATGTTGCTACTCATTCTTGATTCATAACAACAGCACGTGATAAGTTGACACGTATACCATAAACCAACTGTGCCTGCAATATGTATCCTATTTTCCCCCAACAGCGGACGAGGAACTGCCCAAGGAGAAAATTTTCAGCCAATATGCCGTAAATTATAGATTTATGTATAGTGTTAAACACAAGAATGGGGAACTTTTCTCGATTTAAAACGAATCAAAACTCCTTGGGGAATATTTTACCTGTTCACAGTGTAAGTCGGAATCACTGGCTACACCCTCACAACTTGCCCCTGAAAAATAGGCTTTAAAGTCAGACAAAATCCCAAGTAAATTGTAGAAAATTCGAACAGCAGAACATTGCAGCATTTTGTCTTCATCAAACGGTTACTGAAATAATACACATTATCTCACCAAGGGTTTGGCCAAAAATCGTTGGATTAAAAAATTCAGATCGCCCTTGCACAAAAACCTCTCGTCAGACGGAGCTGAAAAGTAGAAATCTGACATCGCAGCCAGAGATTACCCCTTGGACAAATTAAATTACAATTTGAGGCCATGGTGTTTTACCCCCTAGTCGATCTCCCATGGAATATCCCAATTTCATCAACTTAGAATGATATGGGCATGCATACGGGGTGCTTCTTCCTGAAACCGGACTAAAAGGTGTCAAAATGTGATTATCTCCCTCGAAAGGACACATATATTTGTATGCTACTTTTGCAATATTTTTGAAAACGTCAGTATTAACGTAATCGGACGATAATTAGTAAATCGATTCTTTTCTCTCGACTCCAAAATTGGCTGAATGACAGATATCTCAATGACAGAGGGTTAGATATTTTCCCTGATGAATTTTCAGGACATGTTGTGAAGTAACATAGCGGTCGATATGAAACTTTGAGCTCTTTTTTGTCAAATATATTTTGCATATTTTGGTATACAGTTTAGAACGACAGATCCACCGACAGGATGACGACAAGCCGCTGTGCTCTGCCCTGTTGCAGGTGCGGTGTCGACTGCAGCGTCCGAGGAGGCTGAGAGTCCGCCGGACGTCGACGTTTCTGTGTCCAAGTCCACCTCAGTGGAGATCACCACCATGACGTCCTCCGTCAGCTCCGAGATGTCGCTGATGCCGGATCAAATGCCGCCGGAGGGATCCGAGGCGTCCGAAGAAGAGGCCCCCATGACGGAGGAGGAGAAGACGCAGGCGGCTGGTGAGAAGGCTCAGGTCTCCCAGGAGGGTGCGGGTCCCACCGAGCAGGAGAAAGCCGCCGAGCAGGCGGCTGGGCTGGAGAGTGACGTCACGTCCAATGAGATCGAGGACAGCTCCGCCGACCTCCTGCAGAGCGCTGACGAATCGGTCGCGCTCGAAGTCGAGGACGCCGCTAAGGAGGCGTCTGAACCGACGACGGTGCCGCAGAAGGTGGACGTCGCTACCTCTGTCTCTATGGAGATGACGGAGACGATGGTGTCGGTTTCGTCCGAGACGGGCGCGCCGGAGGAGGAGGAGGAGGAGGAGGAGGAGGAGGAGGCTAGCGGGGACGGAGCCGTCGAATCTGGACGACTTCTCTGACGGGGTCTATTCCATCGATACCGCCCTGTCTCTGGAGCTGTCCGAGGAAGACGAGGAGGGCAGCGGCATCGAGGCCGACGTCGACGGCAGTGGACGTCGCATCGAGGCTGACTTCGATTCGCCGAAGAACGATGCGTCATCCGGCGACAGGGAGGAGGACGAGGCGGAGTCCTCCGGAGACAACACGACCAAAGGCACGCTCATCTTCGACCTAGGCACGAACGCCTCGGACGAGCTGCACGACCTGGTGCAGCAGACCGTGCTGGAGGCGCTGATGGACGAGGGCCTGCTGTCGGCCACGGAGGGCAGCCCGTCCATCCAGGCCGAAGGCAGCGGCATCGTGTTCCTGGACGGCAGCGGCTCCGGCGACGGCGCCGAGGACGATGCCGGCGACGGCGCGCCATTCGTGTCAATCCACTTCTGAGCGCGCGCGAAATGCGAAGGTGGGGAGCGCGGACGCGTCCGCACCCCAGTTAGAGGGACTGCGCGCCATGCGCGACCGCGGCATTAAACGGAGCCCCTGGGCCAGTTGTTGAGTAGGTGCCGATGCGAAGCGGCGACCCGCATCGGAGCAGCCACGCAGAGTACGCCGGCGACGCTCTGCGTGGTCATACATTCCGTATTTATTGTTTGTCCCACCCTGCCATGTGCTGCCGTGCATTCGTCATCTCAGTAGCCGCCTCCGTTCGCACTGATCTGCGCGCTGCTGTCGCGAGACCTCACTGATATTACTCGTCACTTTGTTTGTGTAGGACGCATCTAGCTTTTCTTGACTAAGCGCCGAAGCAGTACATGGCTTTGGGCGTGCTGTTGTTCCAGCTTATCGGACTGCCGGTCTCAGGAAGCCGTCTCTGTTGTCTGAGGCGGCGTCCAGGCGATCGCCGTCAACACTAGCAATAAATAGCCGGTGTACAAAGGAGTCCAGATACTCTTCACCCGAACAGCTGTAGTGACAACAACGTAAAATGTTCGCTGATGTAAAATGGAAAGCCGGTTGGCTTGTAGTGCCGGGAATATCCCGAGCTGAATCACTGGCAGCTGGGCACCACGTGCCGCCTTCCCTGCGACAACTGAGGCCAGGCTGCACTTTGGCTAAGTTGCCACACCAATAGGACGAATCACTTAATGGTCGAACAAGCAGCCAGGCACATTCCAACTCACTGATGTCCGCCTAAAACGCTTCATAAAGGCCAGCTGGATCTATAGAGGACATTGCTCGCTAAATCGGCATTAGACGGACCTTGAACCACGCCAATAGCGTTCTCAGCGAGCCGACGGACGGTCCCCGCCGCCGAGACGGCGATAAGTGGCCTGTAAACGACGCCGCCGCTCCTCCCTGCCTCCGCCCCGGAGCGACAGCAGGCGACGCCCCGGAGACGCGCCAGACGGCCGCGTCGCCCGGCGTCGACGACCCGGCTGCTGGCATCTGGCGGGCCGGCCGACAGTCACGGTCGGCCGGCTGCCGCCGTGACTGCACTGTTTCCGGTCCAGCGCTGCCTTCGGAGCCGTCACTGAACCCCGCCGTATGTCCGGGAGCCATCACCGACCCCCGCCGTATGTCTGGGAGACATCACCGACCCCCGCCGTATGTCTGGGAGCCTTTACCGCCCCCTGCCGTATGTCTGGGAGCCGTCACCGGCCCACTCTCTATGTCCGGGAGCCGGGTCAGACAGCACGTCAGAGCAGACAGCGCTACAAAGAATCGCTTTTTTTCGCCAGTCCGGCTGTTCAGTTCGCCGAGCTTTCTCAGGAACGAGCAACATCGGTAAAACAGCTAGCGCAGGAATCCAGATTCCTCAGCGAACTCCGCTGAGCCCCGATGATTATCACGCCAATTTGGAATTAAAGATGGGGTTTTCGCACATGTACTACCCGTTCGCGTTGTTCGACACCTTTGCACAGACTTCGCCTGTAGCTCGTCAGGCGTTGTCGTCGAGCCTGTGAATAGTTAAAAGAACGGAGAGGTTCTATTCCCTTTACAGCATTACAGCCTGTCGTATATTTTTTTTTACTATTTTGACTCGTCGCATAGCGTGAATATGCAACAGAAGATAAATCACTAGAACACTTCGCTTTTGGAGCGAGTTAAGTAAAGAAATATACGGAAGGTCAGCTGCCAACCAATAAGTAATTTACATCCGATCGATGTCAGGCATGGTTAATGTGGCGATACCAGCTCTCATTGCTAAGGCTGTCATCACCCTTTGTCCTTCATAAGCATGGTGTAACAGCATTCCAGTTGCGAAAATGTTCGCCCTGGGCGCTGGGACTTTGGCATGGCCTTTCACATTGCCGTTGGTTTTGGGGGAAATATATTTTGTTCACAGTCGTGGAGTCCATGAACATCATGCTGGAAAAAAATTAATTAAAATTTGCCAATTCCGAGGTTGGAAAGCATGTGCGTCATCCGGCAGCCCAAAGTAAAGAAACTTTCCAATACTCGTCATGTGTTAATGAAACCGCAATAGATTCAAAGCTCCTGCGAATGCCACTGTGTTAGCCCGCGCCCAACTCGCAGTCGGCGCCAATCGCGCCCGACTGAGGGGGTTGACCGTCCCCTCTTATTCAGGAACGGTTGATCCCACGATAAAAATAAGCACACCGGTGGGAAGCTCGAGACGAGTAGGGCTCGAAATAGGCCCCGTTTTTAGTTTTGGATAATATGTGAGTCACTTGCCTCCTATATGCGTTCTTCCGCAGCTGACTACGTGGAACCAAGAAACGGCCTGGATTTCAAGGGCCGTGATTGGAGAAGACTTGTTAAAGGCACGAACGAAAAGGTTAAAGTCCGCAGAAACCAGTACATGTCCAATGCCTTTGACTTGTGAAATATTTACGCGAAAACGTTGAGTTAAAGACACAGCAATTTTAGTGGCACTTCACGGCGGGCACCGGTACCGAACGCGGAATCGATTAACGGGAACTAGGTTTAACGTTCTTTTATTTTGGCCACACACACCTTATCCAGTAGTGTTCCTTGATGCTAGTGGTTTTTATAATCGTTTTCCGTGCTTAAATTTTGGAACAGTTTTATATTTGGCAGTCTGCATAACTGCCGGAGATTTCTTCGCAGAAACCTGTTTATTTCCAGAATACGGAATTTTTCCAACTTTTTGAACTTCTTGGTGTCATTCTCAACTGTGAGGGCCACTTTTGCCGTTCTCTATGTTTTCTAATCATCTGTCTTTTATGTATTAGATCTATCTATTATCTATTATCTATTCATCGCCGATTTTGACGGTGATGCATTTTGGCCCATAACGGTTATTCGTGACTTGGCCTTAGGTCAATAGTTGGAGGTCACTGATACTCTTTTCATGAACAGTAATTGGATGTCTGCTCCACACCATACTCAAAGTGTTGTAAAAAAATCCGCCAGTTTCCAAAAAACGCCGACATGTCATCAAATGGGTTTGAACTAAGGCCAGTGACCCGGAAGTGGCCGAAAAAGTGAGAGAGAGTAGACTTGCTGCATCCAACAAGGCCTGAAAGCCCTGAAAATTTTGTGAAAATCTGTGAAAAGTCTCTGAAAGTTGTACTGTGATGTCTTGTCTTACAAACAAGTTAGAAGGTGTTAAAATTTTGGACATAGTTCCACTTGACCTGACCTAGGTAAGACACCTGACTTGACCTAAAGTCAAAACTTTGGTAAAAGATGCAAAAATGGTCAAGTAGCAGGTACGCAATTTTTTGGGTGCTGCGTTTGCTCTCAGAATTTCTCTTCTCTCTAAATTTCTCAAAATTTCCTTTCTCTCGCAATCTCGGAAAACCTAGGGGGGGCCATCAACCGCCCCATCCCAGTCGGCGCCGGGCTTACTCTCGCCGGGAGACAGAGGCTGGTTGCCACCACCACGAAGTTTTTTGGACTGTCGACGAGCAGCCGACGCCGTATTTTTAAATCCGAAATTTCCGGCAGCTGACTAAGCATCTTTTTCATCCTTCCAAGACTATCATAACCAGGTCAAATCAGGCCACCGAGTGACGACGTCATTCTCAAGGACATGCAAGCCGTCTTTTCCCTATCTGAGCTACGTTCTGGCTTCTTTCTCAGGGGCCGGACAAGAAATGGTGTACGATTTTGACTCATGCCTGATTCGTCATATGCCTGAGTAGATATCGGGCTTTGGAAAACCAATGATATTTCCAAGATCATGTGAGACCACTGATTTTATATGACTGAAAAATCATTCCGAATAGCCGTTATTGTAATTTGGGGCTCTGTTTCTATTCATGATGACTGTTTACCTCAGGCGGTAACTACAGCTCTTTTCCGCGAGAATGAAACATAGTTTTGGACACTAGCAGCGTCACAAAAGACGACAATCATGTTTGATCTCTAAGTGGCCTGGGCTTGACCCGAAAGACGAAACAGTCATTGACTGCAACGATGAATCGATTCTAAAACGAAGTCGCTAAAAACGCATAGTTTGCGGACCATCTGCCGTACCTTCGCTACGGTGACGGTGGAAACGTCGAGCGATGTGGCACAGTCTTTCGCGATGTCCTGAGAGGTTATCATACGACTTGAAGGGTCAAAATGGGCG
Organism: Capitulum mitella; assembly: GCA_030062745.1. Taxonomy (NCBI): domain Eukaryota; kingdom Metazoa; phylum Arthropoda; class Thecostraca; order Pollicipedomorpha; family Pollicipedidae; genus Capitulum; species Capitulum mitella. The sequence continues at coordinate 31,710,115 of CP099844.1, forward strand.
CCATTCAACTGAAAAAGGCATGTGCTATATCCTCGTTTTTTGTTGTTCTATTTCGATTAGGAGTGGAATGGGACGAAGTTGCTCCATTCCTTCTTCGTCCTGCACACAGGCCAAAATCTTTACGCCCGGCAAAGGTTAAACACCTTTGCCATGTGTAGCCAAATCTCAGTAGTGTCTGAATGCCGTGAATAATGCTGTTAAAACTGCAACGCTGGCGTTGTTAATACAGGACGCCAAACACCAACCTATCTGCCAGTTTTTCTTCGATCGCGGCCTGAGACCGCTATGGTCCAGTTTCTCCTGCTTTAGAGGTCACGTTTGGTGTTATGACGTATACCGTGCTGACACGCAGCCACCCGTGCCTTGAAACTGCAACGTTAAACTTTGATGCGCCGCATTCACAAAGTCTCAGCTCTGTACATTACAATGCGATGGGGAGCAAATAAATTGGGAAGAGATCCATAACGGTCGTTTTCACGATGGTTAATTTCGGATAGCACCTCCCGTAAATTCCTCAGGGACGTAATTGAAAACGCATGGAAAGTCCACTAAACTGGAGATAAATCCGTGTTAAGTTCTCGGAATCATCAAAATATTCGACAGATTTAACACCAGAGGACCGTTGCTTGCTGCGATGTCCATATTCTACATTCGAAGTTCGCGGATACCAAATGTTTGGTCCCACTCGCCGCGTTGGACCAAATCTGATGTGGCAGCTTGCTTCCAATGGAATACGGCTGGGACCAACCGCAAGGACTATCTAAAATCCTCTACCAGCCAATCAGCGCCCCGGTTATGAAGCCGCTGATCGTTCGTTGGATTCACCTTAGAGCCTGTTAGCATTCTTGTCTTAGAGCCGAATTTCGGCCAATCAGAGCTTAGATTTATAAGGATTCCGGAGCCCTGATTGGTGAAGAACTATGTGCTTTGGGCTTCCGTGCTTTGAGTTAGAGTCAGCCCCAGTTTTTGCATTCTGGCTTTGTGAAGAAGTTCATAGAAGATAGTGGTAGAAATGGCTGGTAAGTATTGGTATTTAGTGTTTTATTTTGTGCGAGTAGCTTGATTTTATCCGCCGCTGACACTGGTTAATATCAGACTGATATAGCAGCTCATAATTGCTTGTGTTTTTGTCGTGTATATTCGATTAATTTACGGCCCTTAACCCTATTCCCGGAGGGCTCGACGGTATGGTCGATTCCCGGCAGGGGGGGCGGATTCGGCCCCCCTGAGATCTCGAGAACTACTCGTCCGATTTCATCGCAACAAACGGCAATCGATTTGGCGTGACGTGAACTACATTTTTATAAAAAAATTCAAAATTTTGCAATTTGTGGATACAGGGGGAAAAAATGTCGAAATGGGGGGTACTTTTGGACTTCTTATAACTCCGTTGTTTATAAACCGATTTCGATGAAATTGGCATGAATCGAGAGATTATGGATAGGGCTTTTACCATGGGTACGCAAATCTGAAATTTCAAGAAAATTCATGGGCGTTCACAGGGTTTCAAAAATAGGAGGATTAGTTTTCTAACAAATGAATGAACAAGAGGCAAACACCCTTTTTTGGCTTCTGCTAGTCATGTTATACTAAGGAAGTACAAATCGCATTACAATGTATAATGTTAGCATAGGCGGTGCCAGGGACATGAAAAAGGGGGAACTGTCATGGTCACACGTTTCTCAGATCAACTTGTGACCTTTGACCTTAAATGATCTCCAGTGACCTTGGGGTCACTTGGAATCATCTTGTGTGCATTTAGTATTATCTGTTAACGTTTTCAATCATTTGAATTCACTCTTTTTAAAAAATTTCATTTTATGGCTATTGCGATATAGGGTACGCGCACTGACATTTTAGGTCATAGCTCCGTGACCCGACCTGATATCAAGCTGAAGCTTGATACACGAATAGAGGACACCTTTCTACGTCAAATATATTCCAGGTTTGGCATTTGAAAAAACGGCGCCGAAATTATTGCGAAAAAACAAATTTTGACTTTTGACCTTGACTTGACCTTGTAAAGTGATCTCAGATAAACAAAATTATATCTGCACATTGCCCAACTATTTAGCTATACATCCATATAAAGTTTTAAGTTCTAGCTTTAAAACTCTGTTTTTGGCAGGCATTTTCCTTTTACCCTCAACCTGGCCGAAAATGGCCTGAGGTGCCTCCCAAAAACGTTGCCTGGCTCCGCCCCTGAGCAAAATAGAATTTTGAAATTTTGTCAGAGCACGTAGAAAGAATAGATAGGAAAAGTGACCAAGTTTTGTAAAGCTGCGTTAAAAAGCCTGGAATTGGCAAGCAAAAAACCCGAGGGGGGGAGGATTCCGCCCCCCCCCTGCCGGGAATAGGGTTAATATACCAGGAGACGTATTGTTACATAAGTCAGTTGCAAATCAAAAGTAAATGGAATTCATGTTTATCTCATATATACCAATATCCAGGGGCATTGGGACCCCGGCGGGGGGAAGGCAGCTGCCCTCAACTTTGTACAAGATTAAGCAAAAGCCCTATAGTGGTGCATGGAAAGAAATGAGAAAAGGCATGTTTGCCCCCTCCTCCCCCCGTCTCCACAGAGGTCTCACTGCTACTGTCAATACAGTCATGTATATTGTCCAGTGCAAAACATATTGTTCCATATATACCAAAATATCTCATATACCATGTCTAAAAACCAGAAGTATGTCAAAGCTATTCTTGAAGATGCTGGATGCGTTCTCATCTTTCGGTCTTCTGCATTAGCATCCTTGACATAAAGCAAAGGGTCAAGAATACGGACAGGTCGAATGTCTTGAACATTTTCATGCTGTGATGTGAATGGGGACCGAATTTTATAATTATTTACACCTCATTTCGAAAAGTTCTGCACTCACTGCATCATGATGTGCAAATCAAATTTCGCTGAACGGTTGCCTGGATTCACCCTCGATCTTTTCTTCGGTTTTCATGTGGCCCACCTTGCACACGTCGCCAGAATCTCTCGCGCTATCACTGTATTACACTTGCAGCTGCCATTTTACAAACGTCTAGTAGGATACCAAATATGGTTTCGTGCAACAGACAGACAAATATAGCTCCGAAATCCACATGCAAGTGCTTTATTGGGCCTAAAACTTAATTTCTGTAATGTTAAATTGTAACATGTAACATGTGTCGAGTAATCCATAAAAGGCTACCAGTAAACTAAAAAATAGCCTACGTTTGCTACCTGTGGAATTTTGGTAGCTTTCGGAGAGTACCAGCGCAAAACTAGCCATCGTGAAAACGGCTTAAATCATCCTCCAACCCCAGACGCATCATTTTACAATGACGTGTCATTGCTTAGCGCAATTTGAAACAGGAGAGATTTGTTTTGTAACTCGTTCATGGCTGGTTAGCCAGGAAAATAGTCTGACGTCGCTGCAAAATTCCAAGAGGTGAGGGATTGTTCGAAAGTAATGGCTTCCAAACTGATGTCACGCATGGGACGCAACTCTCTGTGCATAAATTTGAAACTAAACGTCCTCATTTGGGGACGTTCAAGGGTAAAGAATGCCTACCATGGGGAGGCAGCTATCCCGAAATCGCTAACATCAGTTCGGGCGTAAAACTCTTGAAAAATAATAATTTTGGGTGCCAGCAAGGACGTGAAACAAATCCTCCCACGAATTTCAAACAGAAAATGGCAACACACTCGTAATTTCTTTTACTCTCACCTTGGTGGACAATCAAAACACTTTCATAATGGTTTCTAAAAAATACCATTTATAGCTTTAAATCCACTGATTTAAAATTTCATTAAATTTGACATCATTACTGCTGTCTTAGCGGATCAGCCTAAAAATTTGAAGACGGTACTTGCGGCGAAATCCGTTTCACTGATTTTTTGACATTGGACATTCATACTTCGACCCAGGTTACGAAATACGGCCGGACACAATGGCTCCTCCCCGAGTTTTTGGTCGCCATGAGTCGCATATCAGTCCACGCAACGCATGTTTTTATTCCCATTGCCTTTATTTTTGCATCACTGAAAGCGCAATCAAACAGTGATTGTTCTTCCAAGAGGCGATAATGTTTGCTTCTCCAGTTTGGACACGGCGGTGTGAAAAACTCCTATATTTTACCGCCAACGACAAGTATAGCTTGTCTTTTATATTACATGGCTTTTGTTAATAGCTCGATGGCAGCAAACGTTACACCACTATAGTCTATACAGCACTCGATTTTCATTAAATTGCAGCAGAATGGTATATAACTTGTTATGTTAAATAAGGATTTTTGGTTTTCAGAGAAGAGAAAAGAAAACCCTATTCGTCGGCTAGCCTGGGTCGCCGAATCTCTCAAATCTAAGGCAAATACGCGAATTACAGATACACGCCTGGCTCATTTCGCATTATGGACTACCGTTGATAGGCGCTGATTTCAGCTCTACTAGTGTCCGTTCCTCCTCAGATGATATAATAACCATCAGTGCGATAAAGTCTGGACTAAACTAAGAAGAACAAATCCCTGTTTGTACAGAAGCTGCTTACACAGATTTACACAGCTGCGCCTACAGCGCAGCAGATTTATGATAACGGACAAAAAAACACTTAACCACAAGCGTGTCAAATTGCCTTTGTGGGCGTAGTTACGCGTTAAGCTCAGACCACACCGTCCACGCTAGGTAAACGGACGAGTCGGAAGCGGTGACTGAATAGGCCATTACCATCCATAGCGTTCCCAGACCTGCCTCCGTGACGACAGGTCCCTAGACAGGCTGTGAATCGCCTAACTGTTCACACGGAATTGTTCCATTGTGGTCGGTACGTCTCGCCGCGGGGCGCGCGTGTTCGTGACGTCTCGCGTCCTGGAGCGGATCTGTACAGCCTGACGGCGGCAATTCTCAACGAGGCTGCATCCTTATGGTGACCTCTTGAGACGGACAGCTGACAAGAGGCATTGTTTCTGTGAAAGACACAGGACATGTTTGCGTAAACCGGTACCAGGTCGTGTTCATGACTTCGCAGAAGCTTTACGCAGAAGCCGCAGCTTGAGTCGCTGCGGCACAAAAGGAACTGTTGGATTTAGTTCATTCCAGTTGTCTATGGCTGCAGCTGCGTTCCTGTACAATTCGGTGCGCATTCTTCCATTTTTGAGGGTTTGGCCCATCTCTTATGTTATCGTTACCTTGATGAATATGGCCTCAAATTTGATGACCATGGTTTGTTTCTTTGTTTCTTAATTGGGGTTTAGGGGTGCACCGACTTCATGGTCATATAGCGCCCAGATGATCATGGTTCTAAAACCAACAATTTCGTGTTTTTTAATTCGGGGAGTAGGTCTATCGATTGTCGCTTAACTGTCCAAGTCGGGCCATTGATTCTCGAGGAAGGCTGAGGCCAGATATGCGCAAAAGTGACTCTTGGGGAAGACCAACACCCCTAATGTGTAAAGTAAAGTGTGGTTGAGCGATTCGAAAGCCTCAGGTGAGTGCATGATGATCAGCGCCTTTGATTTGTTCTGTGACCGTTGTCGGACATTGTCTTAGTCCTGAATTATGAAGCGAAGTGATAGAACGACATTGTATGGTATGGTAAGTCGTCGATGGTATGAATCGAGATGACCTTCAATGACTTCAGATTGTTTATACTTCATGTTTATACTTTGGTGGGATAAGAAAAATGAGTGTTTTCGGACGCACATGGCCATGCTCAAATGCCCAGAATGCTCAAGATGGCTTATGATGAAGTTTGATTACCATGTATCCCAGCACGTTTGGAGCTCAATGTATTTCCGCGTGAGCTTAAGTCTTCCTGTGGGGTCTCTGCCTATCAAACGGCATTGCCGGATGACAGCACATTTCGTAATTGCTGTTCCTGAATCCAGATTTTACTCCTCACGATTCGTGGTCAGCATGACATAGGGAAAACTTGATGCCACCTGTGCCGTTAGAAGTGACGGATGATATTTCCGGCTATGCTTTCCCAGACATCAGGAGATTACCTGAGCTTCCCAGACATCAGAAGACTATCGCAATTCCCGGACGTCAGAAGTCTAGAGTTGCCAGACGTCAGCAGGTTATCTGGTCCGCTATGGAGATGCCGAACCTGGAGGTCAGGCTATGACCTGAAGTCGACAAGACATCGATCCCATGAATCGATGTTGTGAAACATCGCCAGCTTGGTAAAGTGGTGAAATTTCAAGTTATTTAACCCTATTCCCGGAGGGCTAGACGGTATGGTCGATTCCCGGCAGGGGGGGGGGCAGATTCGGCCCCCCTGAGATCTCGAGAACTACACATCCGATTTCATCGCAAAAAACGACAATCGATTCGCCGTGACGTGAACTACATTTTTATAAAAAGAAAGTTTTCAAAATTTTGAAATGTGTGGATACAGGGGCAAAAATGTCAAAATCAGCGGTATTTTTGGACTTCGTATAACTCCGTTGTTTATGGACCGATTTCGATGAAACTGGCATGAATCGAGAGATTATAGATAGGGCTTTTACCATGGGTACACAAATCTGAAATTTTGAGAAAATTCTTGGACGTTCACGGGTTTCAAAAATCGGAGGATTAGTTTTCTAACAAATGAATGAACAAAAGAGACAAAAACACTTTTTTGGCTTCTGCTAGTCATGTTATGCTAAAGAAGTACAAATCGCATCACAATGTTTGTATAATGTTAGCATAGGCGATGCCAGGGACATGAAAAAGGGGAAACTGTCAAGGTCACACGTTCTTCAGATCAACTTGCGACCTTTGACCTTAAATGACCTCCAGTGACCTTGGGAATCACTTGGGATGATGTCGTGTGCATTTAATATTATCTGTAAACGTTTTCAATCATTTGAATTCACTCTATTTCAAAAATTTCATTTTATGGCTATTGCGATATAGGGTATGCGCACTAACATTTTAGGTTGCAGCTCCGTAACCCGACCCGATATGAAGCTGAGACTTGGTACACGAATAGAGGGCATCGTTACACGTAATATACATTCCGACTTTGGGATTTAAGGAAACGGCGCCAAAATTATTGTAAAAAAACAAATTTTGACTTTTGACCTTGACCTGACCTCGTAAAGTGACCTGAGATAAACAAAATTACAACTAGACATTGTTCAACTATTTAGCTAAATTTCCATATAAAGTTTTAAGTTCTATCTTAAACACTCTGTTTTTGGCAGACATTTTCCTTTTACCCTCAACATGGCCAAAAATGGCCTGAGGTGCCTCCCAAAAACGTTATCTGGCTCCGCCCCTGAGCAAAAAAGAATTTTGAAATTTTGTCACGACGCGTAGAAAGAATAGCTAGGAAAAGTCACCAAGGTTTCGTGAAGCTGCGTTAAAAAGCCTGCAATTGGCAAGCAAAAAACCCGAGGGGGCGGATTCAGCCCCCCCTGCCGGGAATAGGGTTAAGTGACTAGGGCCAATTTGATGCATTGGCTACGTAGTTCCCCGACTAAGGTCCTCACATGCTAAAAGATGTTTTCGGTGGGTGACGTCATCGAATATTGCGATGCACGTGCTGATGATTATCGCTACTAATGTGTGGTCTTATTGTGTAATATGATGTTTTTGAAGACTGAAGACTGATTTCTCTATGGTCTCCTGGGACCATAGGGACCACCGTCCGGTGACGTCGCCTGTCGCCGGGCCGCCGTCTCCTGTGACGTCATCTGCCGCCAGGCCGCCGTCTCCTGTGACGTCAGCTGGCGCTACGGTCGGCCGCCGTACATCGGCCGATGACTCAGGGCGGCTGCTCTGGGATGCTGCGCCGGCCGCCGGCCTCCTCCGGCGGCGCTCGGTGCCCACTGAATGCCGGCCCGGCAGCGGCGGCGCAGAGCGGCGCCAGAGGAGCCGGCCGACGGCCGCCACCTGTGCTCCGCCCGCGGTCATGAGCGCACCTCGTCCGTCACCGCTGGCCGCGCTGGCCGGCATGGCCGTGCTGGCCGTGCTGGCCGCAGCAGGGCCCGCAGGTAAGTGTGGTCCTTCCCCCCTGTCCCCCCTCCGACATGCCGGCCGGTGCCGGCGGACAGGGCATTGACCCGGCCGGGGAGAAGGCGTATGCTAAACGTCCTCGCCGGGAATTTTAGCGACTCTCGAGCCCGTCCGTTTCAGCGTGAGTCACGACCGGGGCGGATATATATAAGGGCTAAACTTTTACCAGAGACTGACATGCTGGCTGTCATATGTTGCGCGGCATGGGATCGCTGGATAAAGCAGCTGCTCAAGTGTGGTGTCTTCTACCCGGGATCTACTGAATCCAATGTGACACATTTGACCAAACTCAGGGTTACCGGTCCTCTGCTACATTCCTTCGGTGTGCAGGTAAAATTCAGGCAAAATTCGTCGGTGTGTGCAGGTAAAATTCTCTAGATTAAACAGCAGTGTGGGTGGGACTTGAACAATACAAATTCTGGGTACCGCTGAATCCAAAACCTCACACCAATAAAATAGCTGTATGTTTAGGACGCTGAATGAACAATGGACCTCAAAATGACATTTGAAGCCACAAATCTTACGTCAAGATTTTTTCTGTTACTCACCGTGCTCTTTCTGAAAACAATGCAGCCATTTTGGCACACAGCAATGTTGCCTGGACATTTATGCAACACGAACTAACCATGGGTCTGACTCGATCTTGGTTCCCCAAACAGCTACGCTATGTTCCTATGCTAACTGAAGTCTCAAGAGACCTAAATGCCATATTAGACGATACCACACAACGGCTATATACGAGTGTATCGGTAGGGCTATCTGGGGCGATTTACATATGCAACAAGCCATTGAGCAAACCCCTCGAGAAAGATATAACAAGGTAAAGTACACATGGGGACCACGGGCCTACACAGTTCTGTGAGTTTGTTTCAAGATTTTCATGAATAAGCCGGCCTCTCCCATATGTTACCGGGCTGTCAGTCTTACTGTGCCCGTTACACCGACAGACGTAAGCTCACGGTGCACTACCCATAAAACCGTTTTGTACAACATCTGGCGCTCCGTTCGATGCGTCTGGGCCATTATTTCCTGCCGTCTTATCGGCTGCCGGGCCGCTGTGCGATCTGATAGTGGGTAGGAACGGGATTAAAAATACGTCGTAGGTCGGCAGATTCCAGATGTTATTATGAGAATGATACAAACTGAGTACCACCCTCAACTGCATCCATGGTTTTTATGCTGATGTTTATGAGTGTTCGTTGTTTATATTTAGTGGGCGTTCATTGCTCAATTTTCATTTTCCTTAAGTATCAGGCTGTCGGTGTTTTAATCGTCTCCTTGGTCGTTTTCATTGTTTTCTTCCATGAAGATTGTTGACGCAAAGACGCGCGTTGTCATTTATTGGATTTGTTAAAACCATTAAATACAAAGGACTTCTTCATTTTCATGCAGCCACATTTGCGCTTCTGGTGGGACGTAATTTCTAAACATTCTCACTGGTGGTGGGAGAATTGCACATCCTTCACGTTTTTTTTTTTGTAAACAACTTTCACAATAATGTTACAGGAACAAAAATTCGGGTATGTCTGGCTCCATTCCTAGCGCATATTTACTTGTTGGAAGTCGATCCGCGATTTTTGCCATTACGTCAACGCAAACTCGCGACGCCGGTAGCCGTACCGGTACCGGTAGTCCATCCGCCGTCGGCGGCCGACGGCCGCTCGCGTGTTGAGCCGTAGGACGGGCACTGTGCTGCTAATGGAAAATCTGCTGCCGAGCAGCCAGCTACAGAACGCTGTGAGATGTTAGCCCCTGCAATAAACTCGCAGTCCAAAGGTACAAAGGGACTTAGTTAGGCCAACCGAGGTCAGGTCTTAAAAACGCTACTTTCTGCAAATGGCGTGAAAAGACGCTGGATAGGGACTTTGCTGGCATGCAGAATGCAGATCCCTCAAGGCACAGGTCGTTTAGGCCAGAACGACAGGTCATTCAAAGCTGAAAAGCGAAGATGAAACAGTCCGTATTTTTCCGGATGTACCCTTGATGACCTCAAATGACCTGTGTAGGTCAACTGACGGACCGATGTAGATTTTTCTTACCTGCTGGCAACCTGCAATGCATTACGCTCCATTATGAAAAATGCAGTATTACCGAATGTGCACCTCAGTAGATGTGATCTAAACCAGTCTAGCCGGGTGTAGAATGGTATCATGGGGATAATCTTGGATGTGATTGGTTTTGAAGATCGGGAAGAAACGGGGAGCATTTCATATTCCATGTTTTATTCTGATTTGCGTTGACCGAGATTTAGTTGATACTGGTTGATTAAGATCTGAGATCTGAAATGCCACTATGCAGGCTACCTCCCCATAACTTGTCATTGCATCATCATCATCAATTGGTTAAATGGATCATGAGATAAGGGAGCAAATATTTTGCCAGTGAGCTTAATTTGCGAAGGACCACCAACTCACCAATTAAATACTGGCTTTAGAAAGATATGCTTTGGTTCCACCAACATATCCCCCGACAAGCAAAGTTAAACTAGTTCACAGTGCCCGCTTAATACTGTTCCATATTAGGGTGGTGGTTTTCAGAAGCTCTCCCTCCGTTTTTTTTTTGCCCGCCATTTCCAGGGTTTTTAAAACAGCTTCACAAAACTTGTTGACTTTTCCTACCCATTTTTGTCTACGTACTATTCCAAGTTTTCATAGTTATATGTCATTCATCAATAGAGCCAGGCCAAGTTTTTGGCCTGGCTTACTTCACTGAAGTACACTTACTGTTTAGGAGGAATTGCAATGTCTTTTCGCGGTCTGTCCTCTCCGAGTACAGTATCTGAGAGTATCTCTGCTTTCAAGGTACATTATCTGTCCTTTCAAGGCACAGTGTTCGTCCTCCCAGGGCACAGTTCCCGTCGTCCAGGGCACAGTGCCTGTCCTCTCCGGGTGCACTGTCTGTTGCATCAGGACATAGCGTCAATTCTCCCAATGTACATTGTCCGTCCTATCAGGCTACAGTGTCCGTCCTCCCCAGATTCACTATCCAATGTGTCACAGTGCAGCGTCCGTCCTCTCAGTGTACAGTGTCCACCATCTCAGGGCGCAGAGTCCATCCTCTCAGGGTACAATGTCCACCACCTCAGGACGCACTATCCACCATCTCAGGTTACCGCGTCCGTCCTCTCAAGACACAGCGTCCTTCCACTCAGGGTACAGTGTCCGTTCCCTCCAGGCACAGTGTATGTTATCTCCAGGTGCAGTGCCCATCCTATCAGGGCCCAGCGTCCGTCTTCCCAGGGTGCATTGTCCGTCCTCCCCAGGTTCAGTGTCCACCATCTTAGGGTGCAATGTCCGTCTTCCCCAGGTTCAGTGTCCACCATCTCAGGGTACAGAGTTCGTCTTCTCAGGGCGCAGTGGACCGTCTTCTCAGGGCACCGTGTCCGGCCGCGGCGCGCGCGTGCAGCCGCCAGACGGCGGCTCGCGGCCGGAGGTGGGCTCTGAGACTGGCCGGCCGTTGTGTTCCGCCCGACTGAGGCCGCTCGTCCTCGGCCGGTGTCGGTGCCGGGCGGCGCCGGCCGCCGCTCTGGCCGCCACACGTGCTCAGGTCATTCAACGTGCCGCCAGCAGCCGGGCCGCTCGGCCGACAGCAGCCGGGCCGCTCGGCCGACAGCCGGCCGCCGCCGCAGGGGGCACAGGCACGGCGGTAGGGCCGTGCTTTGCCTGGACCTGGGAGGACAGGTCAGGAGGCAATGACAGGCTGAATCTGAGGCCGCACAGTTCAGCAGAGCACCGACAGACGAGACACCGACGGAGAGAAAAGAGGCTAAGGCTTATGCCGTGAGGGCTGGACAGTGGAAGGATAAACGAGATATTGATTGGCAGGACGATGTGACAGAAAATGGCGAGTGTGCGTCGTATTTGAACAGCTCAGTACCAAGGCAAACATGACTGACAATGGGCTGCGCTTCCGTCACTTCATCGTTTAACCCTATTCCCGGTAGGGGGGGCGGAATCCGCCCCCCCTCGGGTTTTTTGCTTGCCAATTTCAGGCTTTTTAACGCAGCTTCACGAAACTTGGTGACTTTTCCTAGCTATTCCTTCTACGCGCCGTGACAAAATTTCGAAATTCTATTTTGCTCAGGGGCGGAGCCAGGCAACGTTTTTGGGAGGCACCTCAGGTCATTTTTGGCCATGTTGAGGGTAAAAGGAAAATGTCTGCCAAAAACAGAGTTTTTAAGATAGAACTTAAAACTTTATATGAATATATAGCTAAATAGTTGGGCAATGTGCATATGTAATTTTGTTTATCTGAGGTCACTTTACAAGGTAAGGTCAAGGTCAAAAATCAAAATTTGTTTTTTTGCAATAATTTCGGCGCCGTTTTTTCAAATGCCAAACCCGGAATATATATGACGCAGAAAGATGCCCTCTACTTGTGTACCAAGTTTCAGCTTGATATCAGGTCGGGTCACGGAGCTATGACCTAAAATGTCAGTAAGCGTAACCTATATCGCAAAAGCCAAAAAATGAATTTTTTGGAATAGAGTGAATTTAATCGATTAAAAACGTTTACAGATAATATTGAATGCACACAACATCATTCCAGGTGACCCCAAGGTCACTGGAGGTCATTTAAGGTCAAAAGTCACAAGTTGATCTGAGAAACGTGTGACCATGACAGTTCCCCCTTTCTCATGTCCCTGGCACCGCCTATGCTAACATTATACAAACATTGTAATGCGATTTGTACTTCTTTAGCATAACATGACTAGCAGAAGCTAAAAAAGTGTTTTTACCTTTTTTGTTCATTCCGTTATTAGAAAACTTATCCCCCTATTTTTGAAACCCTGTGAACGCCCATGAATTTTCTCAAAATTTCAGATTTGCATACCCATGGTAAAAGCCCTATCCATAATCTCTCGATTGATGCCAGTTTCATCGAAATCGGTCCATAAACAACGGAGTTATAAGAAGTAAAAAAGTACCCCCCATTTTGACATTTTTGCCCCCCTGTATCCACAAATTTCAAAATTTTGAAAATTTCTTTTCATCAAAATGTAGTTCACGTCACGGCAAATCGATTGCCGTTTGTTGCGATGAAATCGGATAAGTAGTTCTCGAGATCTCAGGGGGGGCCGAATCCGCCCCCCCCTGCCGGGAATCGGCCATACCGTCTAGCCCTCCGGGAATAGGGTTAAATCATTCATTGTAATAGCCATACTAGTTGAACGTTTCTCTAAGAGCTGCGGGATTCATTGTATCAAAGCATGACCTAAGTCCAAATCCATTTAAGTTGAGCGTTCATACGTGAGCTTCGGCAAACTAGAGACATCTATTCGGAGGAACCGAAGTGATGCGTAACTGGTTCAGCATGGCCACGTCCGAGAATTTTTTGTTAGTTGTCATTTCTCACGAGCCAGGGACCCTAGGGTGCAAGACCCCGCTCTTTGCCTGGACTGTTTTGAAGGTTTCAGGTGCTCCACGCGAAGCCCCGGCGTCAAAATACTGACCCGCTTTCGGGGCAAAAACAGTGGCCTCCCGCGGTGTTTGGACGCCGGACTGGACGCCTCCCCTTCGCACCGTGGTGTCACTTCCACTGACCTTGAATCGGCTCATGGGAAAAACGCACTCCTCCTAGGAACAAAGGGATGGATTTGCAAACACGGCAGGAGAGACATGGAAGGAACGGGCGGCTGTTGTTGGAGGGCTAAAGTCAGCCATTGTTCTCAGGATGGGAGCCAGTCGTATGTACTCCATGGGTGTACGGATTTCCGAAAGTCACGAGGGATCAAAAATTATCCTTGAAATCCAAGTATCATCTACGAGTAGCATCACAGCAACATGACAACCTGCCAATAGAATGCCTTATCCGATTTTCGTGCGTAAAAACTTCGCCGTCTGCTGGCAAAACTTTCCGTTCAGTTTTTGTATCTAAGGCTCATTTAATAAACAGCAACAGTTAATTTCCTATCCCAGTCAGGCATATTACTTAGTTCATGAAAAATGTTCCTGAAATCTACAAAGCAGTCAGTGCTTACAATTCATTGCTATAATTAACTGTTATTGGCGAAATTCTTATATTCAATGAAATGTGCTGGATTTACTAAATGTTATGTTCTCTTCATTATGCTGATCAGCAAGTCTGAATGTTTCACTTGATCTCATAAATGCGAGCACTTATTCAGCAGAAGTGTGTAACTTACGCATTGTAACAGCATGATGACATCAGTGTTTACCATATTTTAACAACATAAATCAGCATATATGGTTCGGAAATGCATCCTGGTACCAGAACTTTGCGCTCAAGACAGGAACTTGGAAAAAGGTGGTAAACACACGCACTGGAAGAGGGGTCCTTTTGCGTTCCCCTTCTGCCTGTTTTTTTAATATCTCGAGAACGGATCGGAGCTGGTTGCTGCTACTTTGTGACATTTATGGCAATTCAGTAACTCGTCGATTGACGCAGAAAAAAAATTGAAAATCGGCCGGAAATTTTTGAAGCTTCAAACATTTCAAGTCCGACAAACATAAAAAACGACGATTGTCGCTGACAAATGGGAACTTTGTGAAAGCACTAGCGTTCTACCTAAGATTACCGTTTGAACACAATCACGCGACTTCAGGGCATAAGTGGTGGATGTGCCAAGACCAAAGCCAGGGTCAATACAGGTTAAGGTCATCAAAGGTCAGGGCCAACCAACTTGTGACCTGATCCAGATTTGCTTTGCAACATGACGATTTGTATGAAATATGCATTCAAAGACCCTAATAAAAACACGTTTACGCACATTGCTACGCTTATATATACCAGGGTCATTTCAGGTCAAGGCCATCAAAGATCAAGGGCAACTATTTTATGGCCGGGTCTAGCTTTGCTTTGCAATATGTCGATTTGTATGAAATATGCATTCAAAGACCGTCATAAAAACACGTTTGGCACATTCATACTCACATGTATATACATATATACATATACATACATACATACATATAAACGCTGGAAGTAACCAAATGTACCGATGTTGGCTACCTTCACTGAAAACGCGCCAAAAGATGCGTATAGGGCCCTCATTTACACTCAAACTATCCCCTGTTGCTCCAAGTCTGATCTGCAAAAGATAAAAAAATGACGCCATAGGTCAATGACCTGACGTGATCTCGACCCGAAATCCTCAGTGACGACTGAGGATTTCAGGCCTAAAAAAAGTCGTCAGTTAAACGAATCAAAATTGTTGTATTTCACGTTTTAACGCACAAACAAACACCCTTTTCCCGTTCCGTTCGAAAAATCGTACGAAATGGCCTGCACGGGCCGAGAAAGTGTCCAAAGTTGACCTTTTTGACATCATTACACCTTGAAGATATTGATCTAGGCTTTTTTCAAATTTCACACAATGTAAATCGTTAAATCCCTACCCTGTCCATGAAATTTCATGTCTCTGGCTCTTTCTGTTTTCGAGATCAGAGGGGGACACTTTTGTGCCCCCTTCCAGTGCGCCTAAGTGCGAAACCCCTTACTTACAAAACCCGAAACCCCTTTACCCTTACTCCAATGTGCAGGTTAAAAGAAACCTTGGATATTCGCTGCGGCATTACTGAATTAGCATCATGCAGTGTTCTTGTTTTAGTTTTGGGTTCCATTTGGTTCTGATGCATATTTCTAATGCTGACTCATTAATCTCACTTAACCCTATTCCCGGCAGGGGGGCGAATCCCCCTCTCGGGTTTTTGCTTGCCCATTCCATGCTTTTTTGACGCAGCTTCACGAAACCTAATGACTTTTCCTACCTTTGCTTTATGTGTACTGTAACAGAATTTTGTAATTCTTTTTTGCTCAGGAGCGGAGCCGGGCAACGTTTTTGGGAGGCACTTCAGGCCATTTTTGGCCCTGTTGAGGGTAAAAGAGAAATGTCTGCTAAAAGTAGCGTTTTCAGGATATAACTTAAAGCTTTGTATGACTGTATAGGTAAATAGTTGGCAACATACAAATACAGTTTTTTTGTCTAAGATCAGTCCACAAGGTCAGGTCAATCTCAAAATCAAAATTCGGTTCCATAGCAATAATTTTGGCGTTATTTTTTCAAACGTCAAACCCGGAATGTATCTGACGTAAAAGGATTCCCTCTATTTGGATACCAAGTTTCAGCTTGATATCAGGTCGGATCACGAAGCTATGACCTAAAATGTCAGGGCGCGCACCTTATATCACAACAGCCTTAATTTGGAATTCTAGAAATAGAGTGAATTCAAATGATAGGAATCGTTTTCAGATAATATGGAATGCACACAGGATTATTCCAAGTGACTCTAATGTCCCTGGAAATCATTTAAGGTCAAAGGTCTTAAGCTGACTTGAAGAACATGTGACCATGAGAGTTCCCTTTTTCATGTTCCTGCACCGCCTATGCTAACATTATGCAAACACTGTAATGCGATTTGTACTTCTTCAGCATAATATGACTAGAAGAAGCTAAAAAGGTGTTTTAAACTATCTTGTTAATTCAGTTTTTGAAACCCTAATCCTATTTCTTTCAAAACCCTGTGAATACCTATGAATTCTCCCAAAATTTGAAATGTGTGGACTACTGGTAAAATCCCCATCCATGATCACGATTCATGCCAATTTCATTCAAATCGGTCCGGAAACAACAGAATCATAACAAGTCCAAAAATATCCCTATTTTGATTTTTTGCACCTGCATCCACTCTTTTCAAAATTTTCAAAACCTTTTTTTATAAAAATGTAGCATATGTCATGGCAAATTGATTGTCGTCTGTTGCGATGAAATCGGTTGTATAATTCTCGAGATCTCTGGGGGCGACAAGTCCGCCCCCCGCCCTGCCGGGAATCTGCCATGCCGTTTAGCCCTCCGGGAATAGGATTAATTGTCACTTATAGACCCCTCAAGATGATTTGCATTATGTTCGTGTCTGTTTAATCTGAACAGAGGTCGGACATTTCTCACGACAAAGCTCATTTGCCTAAATTGCCAACATAAATATTTCTTGTGCAGAGACCGCAAACTTCGCCTATAAAACTGCTTCATTGCCTCCTCAGTTGGGCTGTTAATATAATCCAATCTCTCTCAAACGTCCTTCCAGCTGCCGACGGTGCATGAGAGTTCAATGTACCGTTTACCCCGTTACCCGTGATTGGATTCTTACAACCGAACAGTCGTGTTCTCCGTGATGCAGTCGGTGATTTTTAGTCATCTGTAACCGGCCACCGGCGGCCGCTGCACCAACGTAGCTGCCCACAATCGTGACCAGTCTGTTGACCTATGTTTCATCACGGCCGCACCACATGATCGACACAGGAAGCGGCACCAAGCGCGCTGCTCGAGAGTCATGACTCACCAGAGACTGGGGAAGCCAGTACGACTGGCGCGGAAGTGGCCCAGACGTTGAACCGAAGACCGCTGGTGTCGCCAGTGTGGTAACCTGTTCCGTGTCGTTCCAGGTGATCGTCCGACCAGCCTGGCTGCCCTGCTCAGTCGCAGGAAAGGTAACAGATTGTAGCTCGCCCGTACACGTACAGACCTTCACAGAACTTTGAGGCAGCTGATCTGTCGTTATCGCATGAACACTTCTGCCTGGGCTTGGCGTGGGCAACCTATGGAGATCGCTCAGACCAGACGCCGAATAAAATATGCAAATCGGCGTTGTGATGCATTGGTTTTCGTCAGAGCCCACCAGCACAGGCGCCTCCGGTTATAGTCCGTTTCAATGAGCCTTAACAACATTTCCGTCTTAGAACACAACGGAAATAAAAAACGCGCCGCAGTACAATAAAAGCAAACATGCAAAACTAACCACCCTAAGCGCACAGTGCGAAACATCCATATCCGATCGTACAAAACATCTGAATCGATTGCACCTCGTGGCCCGAGATACAAGGAAATCTAAGTGGGTTACACGGCATGGTGAAATGCTTACATTATATTGCTATGAGATGAAGAGCTCTCATCTGTCTTATTAATGCTTCTACGAGTCGTGATTATGACTTTCTCGACATCAAATATTTTCGTAAATAACTTCAGAAATAGATCAAAAGCTAAATCTTATTCTCCCCAACTTTAGACAACTAAAAATTTTAATGTCCGTTGATAATCTTGTCTCGAACAAGATTATCAGACTGACGGCCTTTATGGTGTTTGGAGTTCCGAAAATTATGGTGTCACTATAAAACGTTAGCCTGTGTCTTTTGATCAACTTAAGTACACATTGTGGTAAATAATCGTCAAGGAGGAAGAATCGCATGGGCTGTTCCATCGGTCTGACATTCCGTGCCGTGCCCCCTTACTGTTCTAATGAACCAGGAGTATGCAACGAAGTCTTTATTTACGAGTGGTAAATGCTTTATTTAGCGATAAAATGGTATTCAACGAAAGATATAGATGGCGGTATTTGATCTGCGCAACACATTTTGGCCATTTTTACTTTTTCGAAGTCAGTTTACATCAGTGATCTAGAGCAATCTTGGATGACCTTGTATGTCCTTTTCTTGCCTGCGAGGTATTTGTTGGTGACAAATTCGAACTGAGCACCAGAATTTTCCCCGAGAGGTCACAAACCATGGTGAAGGACATCGTAAAGTATGACCATATGGATTAAGTCGAGCTAAGTAATAATTTTGGCATAAGTTCAAAGCCATCCGCCACAAGATATATATAACCTATCGTAATGCTTCTTTCGTGGTGGTCTATCGTGCCCTGCAAAAAAAGAGATACGGTTCATACATTTGAACACTGTAACCGACAGGTTTTGCGGACAAGGAAAATGTGGCGAGCCTCATCGAATTTGGCCGTATTTGACCTCGTCTGACACTGAAGACCACTACGTAGAAACATCGAACTTCTAGTTTCTTCGTCAGAGAGTTTCTTTAGAGGATCATCTACGCTGTAAATCTGATGGCTCTAGTCCCATTAGTTTTTTATGTTAGGGATGCCGCATTGCCCCCACCCGAAAGTGTTATATTTGACCTGCCACCCATGAGCATGATAACCGAACGAAGATCGCTGGAAAATACTTGGACTCATTTCTGTACGTTTTACAGCATCTTTTACAAGGCAGAGTTGGCCAGCAAAAATATATGCAGTCGTAGGGTGCTGTAAAATAATTAATTTCCTTTACGTAAATGGTTTTAATTTGGATTCCGTATGTGACAAACACTGTTCCAATTAGCATACATAGCAAGCAGCGTAGTTCTGCACTTCCTGTAAGCTAGTTTTGGACCCAACAGGCAGCCACTCCCACCCATGAATCCCAGTGAAGATGTTCACACTGTTTTACGGCGACCGCAGTAACACTGCTGCACCACTCTCAGTGGTGCTCATTCTTTGGTCAAATTATATCTGCGCTCCGCATCTGATCCGCCATTACTTTCCGTCAAGCAAGGATAGTTGTGTTTCTTAAAGTATTATCAGAGTAAACTATTAAAACGAAGAATAATGCTGATGCGACAGTCTGAATGTAGATCTTGTCTTTGCTGCAAATCGTATTCCCCTGGTGTTACACGTCCAATATTTACATGTCATCGTGTAAGACTATAAAACTCGTGCTTTAAAGCATACATAGACAGAGGCTGACCAAAGTCTGTTAGGCACTGCTATGAATATATAGTATTGTTATATTTTAGATGCTATCAATCCAGAATCCTCGCTAAAAAGACTGAGTCCCAACATAGTAATACCAGGTCTCCAGCATGCTTACCATTTTTTATTTGATCACAATGGTCTCATGTCATCTTTCCCCAGACTGCAGTCAGGACTTGGACCAGTGGTTATGGGTGGCGAATGTCATTGTTTCTTTACTGTTGTTATATCAGGTTTTGTCCAGCTGAAATTGTCATAACTGATGCAGCTCGACATGTCGTTGGCTATACGAGGTAGAGTCCAAAAGTAACATCCGTTTTACTCTCAGAATATATTTGTTGATGAAGAGGTCTAAAACTTACCTCACTTGTCAACATAGTCGTCATCCATTTCCAGACATCGTTTCCACCGCTCCACCCGGCTCCCATAGCTCTGCAGGAACTCTTTCTTGGAGTATGTTTCTCCCACTGGAAAACGGCGTTTCCGAGCGCTTGTCCTGGTCGGGCAGCGACGTCCAGGAGAGGCAGAGTTCCTTCACATTCCCAAACAGCCAGAGGCCAGTTTCGATATACTCCTCGACAGGAAGTCCAAAACGACAATGGTCTTTTGGGGTGAAGCGCTGTCCTGATGAAGCAGGAAGTTGCTGCCGGCTGGCCTGGGCCGCTTCTGCTGGACCACAGCCAGCAGCTTCTTCTGGATCAGATCCCCGCAGTGCTGCCCTTTGATACTGGAGCCCTTCGGAACTGGATGGGCCACGTTGACGCTCTCCTGATCCCAGAAAGAAATGAACAGGACCTTCTCCGCAGACTCGCACTCGCACTCGCACTGTGGGAACTTCTTTGGTGGTGGCGAATCCACATGTTCCCATTGCCTCGACTGCATTTGCGTCTCTGAATTGTACAGAGGGATCCACGATTCGTCCGTTGTGATGACGCGGCCAAAGCAGTTGTCTGGGCCAGCCAGATGACATCCCAAAGAGTAATCGCCATTCAGCTGGCGCCTCCTTCGTGTCGTCCAGCTGACGCGGCGCCACCTTGCACTGACCTTCGTCGTTACAAGGTCGTCGGTGATAATGTGACGAACACGGAGAATGAAGCCCATGAACCGATGAACAGGATGAGCCCATGGGAAAGATCCAGAAACTCAGCTATCTCTTCAAAAGTGATTCTTCGGTCTTCTTTGATGCGGCTCTCTATTCGGACAGCATTCTCTGCGGTCATTGATGACCGAGGCCGCCCGGTACGTGGTAGGGCATTCGGGTCCTCCCTTCCGGCTTTAAACACTCGCACCCATCCTCCAACTCAACCTTCACTCTGCGCGGAGTCACCGCTTGCGCACACAGAAATGTGATGATTGCTCGCTGCTCCGGGGCACACAGAAATGTGATGATTGCTCGCTGCTCCAGGGCACACAGAAATGTGATGATTGCTCGCTGCTCCAGGGCACAGAAGTTCATTTATGTGACCTCTGGCACGGCAGTCTAAAAAAACCGCTGCAGTTTAACGGACGGTGGTGCCTTGACCTGCAGTGGTACAAGCGCATAATTTCTTTCAGCAATAGCCAGCACATGGAAATGATCCGGAATGATGCCTTACGAAGCAGTTTCTGCTATCAGGAGTTCGAGCCCCTCTGTGTACTGGGAGGGGGACAGATTCTGTCCTTCCTCCGGTTTTTCGCTCGCTATTCCCTGGTCCTTCATGACTTGGCGGCTTTTCCTCGATATGATTTCCACATGTTGTGACAAAATTTCAAAATTTTCCTCCAAAGATGGTTTCAGAACACGTTTTTGGAAAGTATGCTTGAGGAATATCGCGCCTCCAGGAGATCGCGCGCTTCGACGTGGGCATGTACCATTGTGATGACTTTTATGAAGTCACTGACAATTCAGGTGGCCAAAATATTTGCAGCCTGCACGCTTTCAGTTATTCTATGGAAAATATCCGTCATTGTCGGATCCATGGGCATGCAAAAGGGATGTTTACATTTTCTTATTTCTCCGAACTTATGAGCCAGTGTGTGAATAAAACAAGGCTAACATGTGATATACACATATTCATCCCAATCTATGCATATAATTCACCTGTTTATGCTATCAGGGACATCTTCAAACATCGGTCTTTTGATGCATATTTCGCCCAATAACACGTTCAGTGGGCCCAACAGATGTCTGGATCTGTGTGACGGGTTTTGCTTGCTCAGCACATATTACGACCAAATGTCATATATTTCAGAGAAATTAAAAATCAGAGGCGGCCCCAGGCTAATGCAGAAGAGGTATTTCGCTTCTTTTTGGCCTTGAAAGACTGTGACTCGATGCAGGGAATAAAACACAGCTATCCCCATGTAGTCATTGACCCTTCTTTTTTTGGTACCTGGGCCGCCCTATGATCACTTGCAATGTGAACATGATATCACATGTGACACATATGGAAATACTTTCTTGGCATGCATAATTTCGTCAGATTCAGAACATGGGAAAAGTCTACATTTTCCGAATGGTTATCCTTTTTATGTACCCTAAGCACGCCTATTTTTCTATTATTTTAAAATATGATGCGCTTATGCTTCCAGAATGCAAACTTAAAGCGCGATACAAGATAGTATTCACAATATGTTTGAATTTGATAGTTTGAATTTGAATTTCGAATTTGATCAATTGTCTACCATGTAAAAAGTTACCCTACTTTTTCTGCTAACTGGATTCGCTTATGGATTTCCCATTTGTCTATAATATGCCATATGGCACATATGAAAATGTTTTCCGAACACAAATAACCTCGCCAGACTCAACGTGCGTTGTAGGAAAATTAACAGTTCCCAAAACGTGTGCCCTTTTCATGTGCTCTGGATATGCCTATAAATTTTGAAAATCGACCTTTTCTTTACATAAGTGATTGACCTAACAATTGTCGGTAGAAATGCATAACGTGCGACAAAATCGGCCTCGAAATGTGGTCAGAAAGCTCGTTGAAGTATGCTCCTATTTATACCCTCATTTTGACACCATCTTTCTTTTTTAACATTTTCAACACTTTTTTTAGAAATGAAGATCTCGCAACAGGCTACCGAACGCTGTTTTCCGCTAGGAAATCAGACCAATAGTTTTCGAGACCGCAAGGGAGCAGAATCTGTTTACCCCAGCAACGGAATCGTGCGTAGCGGGTAGGAGCATGGAATGAGGTTAAACAATAATGACCCTCACTTTTGGAGGGCACCTTGTATTTAGAGATTGAATCCATTTTGCTGCTTTTACTTCTGTTGGCATCTTTTTTCGGCCCAAAATGGCTATGGACCTTCTTATTAAGTTGTAAAATCACGAGAGTTTCCTGAGGCCGCAAACACCTTTCAACATATGTTGTACAACTAACTGCAATCAAATAAGGGAGAATTGAGAAAATGAGGACAGCCTCCCTTTCCATATAACCCGTACCAGTCTCAGTGTGTAGATTCCGCCGCACTGCGGACCGATCTCACGCCTTACCAGGGCCGTCCGAGGCGAGACCGTACCTCTCCGCTGCCTCACCGGGGCCGTCTGAGGCCACACCCTACCTCCTCGGCTGCCCTCACCAGGGCTGTCCGGGGCCGGCGCGGCAGATCGCCGGCACAAAGACCCCGGCGGTGGGCGCCGCCCCAGGCGGTGCCGCAGGCGGCCCAGTCTCTCCGGCCAGTCTAATGGCGTAATTGGCCCGGTGCAGGCCTGCCTGACGCTGCATCACACGTGTCCGGGTGGCCCGAGCCCGCTCTCCGTCGGGTGGGGGAGACCTGAGCCCGCTCTCCGACGGGAGGGAGGATCTGAGCCGGCTCTCCGACGGGAACTGGGGTTGTGCTGAGCAGCGCAGCATGAGAAGCGGTGCTGGATAAAACGGATCCGGTGGTGCGTTTTGCAAGCTTTATGAGATGGGTTCACTCAGTTCAAGGGAAGTCATAGTGCGCGTTAGGTCTTACCATATAACTGCATGTGGATGTGAGAGCGAGAGGACAAAAGTAGCAAGGCTTACTTTGGTCATTAATCCCGGGTTGACCTCTTAGAACGAGCTCCTGTAAATTGCAATCTCAGATACGAGATTCATACTGGTTCCATTCTTTGTTTCCCAGGACGAACAATGTCGTGTGCTGACAGCTGACAGTACCGATGAAATAAATGGAAACCTGAATATGAATGCTGAAAACAAAAAACAAGGAACTAGTGTGATACGTGATAATTGATCGATTCATCGACAGACGAGGATAATGCAGTTTCCGTAGTAACCTGCGTCAAAGCATTGAAAGACCATACGTGGAGAATGTGGTGGGACGGGTGTGGCCTCCGCCACACCAAGCTCCGGAGGTCGGTGTGGCATGCCACAACAAGTTTTAACAGGGAATGTTTCCAGAATGTTTCCATGGGTGTGGCATGGCAGGGACGGATCCAAGATTTCGCCAGGGACGAATGGTCAGTGCGGGCTCTCCTCCCGGTCGCCACTCCCCCCCCCCGTTTGGTTCCACAGATATGGAAAAAAACGTTTATATGCTTGGGTCCGGGTGGAAATTTGCGATGTAATTCTGCTTTTTTACCATATAAAATAACCGAAAAAAACCAAGCGTGTCACCTTATTTGAAAAAAACGCGTTTTGCTCCCGTGCAAATTTGCCGAAATATGATAACAACGACAGGATTTTACGTGGTTGCGTCCCCCTTTCATTCTGAAATATCGTGTTTGTATCTGGTTTGAAAGCCTCTCTGCCCTTCGTAGAGTCTGGAGACTTTTGCTAGCTTGGGTTAGGTTTCCTCTTGCCCTTACAGGGGCACTTTTTGGTGATTTCGGATCGTCTGTCGCGTCAGGGCCCTCCAGTGGTCTCAGCTTCCTTTTACATCCTCGCGTGTCCCTCAAGACGCCTCATGCGCTCCTTTGGCACTTTAAGGGACACTTCGGGCAGTTTCATGTGCCCATGTGACAGGGACTGGTTGTCCCTGTCATCATGTCCCTGAAGCCATCACGAGATGGCTCCAGGGACACTGAAGCAACCTCGGGTTCCCTCCTGTCGACCCTGGGGAATTTTTGAAGGAACCCCTCAAACAGCAACATGGGATTTGTATAAGTCCCCCTCTTTCTCTGCCGCGACAGAGTCGCCTCTGACAGCGAGGTTTAGCAGTTCCAGGGGCTCCTCAGCTCATCTCGAAGTCTCTTATTGCTAAAGATGGCGAATAAGCGGTCTCAAATGTCCCTGTCTAACAGTCTCCGTGAACCCCGCTGTTGTCTTAGGTGCTTTTTGGTCTTCTCTGGGGAACATTTTTGCCGCCTCAGGAGCCCTCCGGCAGTTACCAGGAATCTTTTGGCGATTCCATGGCCCCTGTGTCATGGGTCCCCTAAACGTCTCCGTTGGTCCCCATGGCTGTATCCGGGGTCTTTCTCTGTTACACGGGTTATGTCTGGCAGTCTTAGGGCCCCTCTAGCCGTATCAGAGGCCTTTGTTGGCGCTTTAGAGGCCTCACTGGTAATCTCAGGGGGACCTTTTCCAAGCTAGGGACCCGTGCAACTCACTCGGGGGCCCTCTGGCCGTCCAGGGCCTCCGTGCCGTCTTAGACTTATCGTCTTTGCCTCTCAGGGGCCTTCCGATCTTTTTGGCGATTTCAGGGGTTCCTATCTGCCGTGTAGGAACCCATCTTTCCATCTCACGACCCACCTGACCTTTCCGGGGCCATTTGAATGCATCAAGAGCCTATCGGGTTTTCAAAAAGATCGTTGCAGGCCATTTGTGGCCCCTCTCGAGGTTGAGCACGTCACTAATGAATCCCTGTTCAGGGGACCTCTATGACTGGCCAGGGTCTCCTTGTGCCGTGTTAGGCAACTTCTTAAGTTCTTGCTGTCTCAGGGGTCTCTCTGGCATTTTAGGCGGCCCGGTGGACCCTTTGTGGTGCTGTGGCTCCTCTTGCGGTCCCAGGAGACCTTGGAGAGTTTTAGGGGCCCTTCTATCCATCTTAGAGGCCATCTTGCTGTCCCAGGGACTCATTAACCCTCTGACTGCATCGGAAATCTTCAGATTCTCATTTATCCTTAGGTCCGTGAAACCCATTCGGAGCCCCTATCACAATACAGGGGCCTCCGTACCACACTACGGACTCAGTCCTTATCTTGGCCATGGAAGGGGTCCTGTGACGTTTCTGGCGGTCTCAGGGAAAATCTGCCGAGTTGAGGCCCTGTTGTAGTCTCAGGGGCCCTTTGGGAGCTTCAGGGGCCCTTCAATGTGTCTCAGGCATCATCTAACCCTCCCAGAGGCCTTCCTGATTGCATCAAGAACCCGTCACGTTTTCACAGAGACTCCGTGAAGCTCATGCGTGGCCCCTTTGGGGTCCCTTTTGGGTCTGAGAGGGGTCTGGGGGCGCGATCGTTCCCATCGCCCTCCCCCCTTGGATCCGGACCTGTTGCATGGAACCATCCACACCCTAGATTTTCCCTTTTTTCTAGTTATTTGTCTTAAATTATGGAACGCAAAATACGAAATAAAACATAGAAGAAACACACAGGTCATGGAACAATGTCATCATCGAGCACCAGGACATAGCCTGGATTTCGGTCGGGGGGGGGGGACAGTTCGGATGAGGAGGGTCCTCGTAATCAATGGGGACCCTGGTAACCAATGGAGGGCCTTGCAGTTAATATCATGTCATGGTGTAAAACGGCGGCTGATGGCGACGAAAAACGACTACTTTAAGGAGCACCCATCAGGCTGCTCTTTACAGGCAAGAAGGGGCTCCCTTACACTCCAGTGGAGTCCCATAACAAGCCGGAGGAAAGCCTCTATTGCCAGCAGGGGCCTTCTTATGGACGAAAAGGAGGTCCATCCAAAGGTCAGCTTGAGCCCTTTAGGGGCCAGCATGGGGACCTCTTCAGAGAAGCAGTGAACCTCCTACAAGCTAGCAGGGGCCCCTAAAAGCTCATTCAGACCATGGCCTCTCTTCATATAGCACATATAGTCCTTCTGTGTATTCTGAGCGCGTTGTTTTTATGTTTGTAAGCGTTCTTTTATGCCTAAAATATTCTTATTACGCTTTAAACGGGCACCCCCTGACGTGTTTTTTTTTTTGTTTCCGCGACTGCCTGTTGGGTGACAAAAATGCAACATCCTGTTATCTCAGGATATAACCGTCGAATCTGAATCAATCTGCCACCAATCGATAGCCCTGAGTCTTGCAATTTATAAAATACTACGTCTGCCCTGTTCATTTGACTGATGACGTCACAGGTTACGTAAAACACCTAACAAGACATCGGAAGAACTGACACCGGTCCGTACATCACATCATCGACAATACTGGTCTTAGAGCCTTCAGTTGAGTATCAAACGAAAGGTCGCGATCTTCGGCATCAGAAGCATGCCAAAATGTTAAAAAAATGTCGCTTCGAGATCAGCCTAGGTTAAATGAAATATTGGTCTTACTTTGCATGTCAAAGATCGATACTTAGCAGCAGTTTCGATCCGCGTGACAAAAACGACGGAATTTTTTAGAAGAAGAAGACATGAGCAAATTTTTCAAAGAAAACAGAAAGACAAAAGGAAAAAAGGACAAAAAGAAGAGAAACTTACTGATGAGCAGTTTTGCCTTACCTGCTTTTCATCCAATCACGGGCAGTCTAGGTCAAGTCAGATAATGTTGCATCACTCTTCCTGCCAAAAAGCATTAACTTTTCGCTTGGACTCTTTACTGCGTCAGAAATGAAATGGCATTTCGTGATAATTAGATCTGCCCTGTCTGTTCTTTATTGGGTCAAGGTCAAGCCAGGTCAGGACAGATAATTATTTTTCTTTGTCTGACTAGGGACAACAATTGCTGTCTTCTGCTACTCAACGATCTTCAGAGGCCATGGTGTATTTCATTTTGTTTTGACATCTGTGACGTGACGTGACATGATCTTACAATGCATTTGGTGAATCCTCCCAAGTGGCGCATATAGATTTGCTTGTGTGGCTTGAACAATGGGGTAGGTCAGCGGCAACCACTTCCGTTACCCAAAATGCAGCAGTCCAACTGTCATCATGCATGTGGCCTAACATGATCCTTTTCGGGGCCGTGTCCTATGTAAATTCTGACAACCCATGCATTATATTTGCGAATATTATAAAAAACGAAGCATGTTCGCGCCACCACATGAAGGGGCAAAAACACGCATGCAAGGGCCCGCTTATTACGTCACATCCCTATGATTAGGTCTGGCGTGGACATGGTTTTGATGTCAAAATATGCAAAACTGATTGATAAACAGGTACTTAAAATTTGGCTCTATCGGTTCAGAAGATATCCATGAAAAGCCTAGGGGTGCCCTATTTGACACGCCCCGACGTGGTGCCGGGTTATCCGTTTAGGGCAGTGTAAGGCGTTTTGCGGGCGCCTCACATCATCAAAAGTACTGGGGCCTTGGGCCTCAGTGCCTTGTCGCTCCCTGGGACCTTCGGCTCAAGGGGACCCGCTCGGCCGTTAGGGGGTCCGCTTGTTTATCCTTTTTGCTTACTTGCTTATCCCCTCCCCTCCAGGGGGGAAGCCGTTTGATCTCCCTTGGCTACGCACCGTTTAGTTCGCCGCGGGTTGATGTGACCGGGCTGACCGGGCTGATCTTTGCCTTCCTGCGCCAGCTTCCAACATAATTCTCCATCCATGTAAAAGAGCACATAAAATGTTCGAAATCCGCTCTCTGTTCATGGTAGGCGTGACTACCATCGTTCTGACTTTTTTTTAGGAGTTATGTGAATGACGTTCTAATGATACGTTACACGAAGTATTATGCTACGTCTTTTCGTGACGTTTTCTTCGGTGGAATGAACGATCTGTGGTTGTGTCGCTTCATTGTAATCGTTTCTCCGCTCTTCTTTGGTCTGCGTTATCCGCTTTGACGACGCGGCCATAAGAGGATCCACCGTATCTGGAGCAATACGAACAGCGTTATTACCTAAGTGAGCCACAAAAAGCTCCCAACGGTTAAAAAAACTTAACACAGTGGAGTCGCTGCGCAGCTCACACGAGTAACGCCTTCGCCATCAGCCGGCTGCACGTACGGGGGCCAGCTGTACGAGCCGGGCGAGCTGATCAAGTCGACCGAGCCGTGCCTCAACTGCACATGCCACCCGGTCTCGCTGACGATCACGTGCCACCTGCGCGTCTGTCCAACGTACCCGGTGCCGCCGCCGCCCGGCTGCTTCCTGGTCACCAGGAACGGCCGCTGCTGCTCCGAGCTCATCTGCGGTGCGTCCCACGTCCGAGTGCCCAGCCACCGTGCGCTTCACGTCTGAGCAGGCAGCTGTGGTGCCGAGACGGCCACGATGCGCCAGCAACACGTTATTGCCTTAGTGCTTGTGGTTAGCGTTGTATGCAATTTCATATGTTTGTTGCAGATGTCCATTGTCCAAACGTACGGCGATAACATTGTTCTGCATTGTTCATTTTTCGAAGCTAGACGGGGATTTTCATGCGTCTTCCAGAATGCTATTCCAGGACGTCGCCGATAGCGAAAAAATTTACTAGCAATTCTCGACAGAGAATGTCATTATCACGAACATGTTGGACAAAAACTGTATCCCATGACATCAACATTTCATTGCTGCAGCAACAGTATAATTTTATTATTCCCATCTTCTTAATGTCTATAGGCCCTATTATTAGACTAACTGCCCTGAAATCGTTTCTTTATCTGCATAACTTAAACGCATACGACGAAACTGAAAAATCTTCACATTTTTCTGGTACGTTTTCGGGTAAAAATGCGATAATGCGTAGGACGGTGTTTTTATTTCATGATGACATAGTGTTCTGAGGTGCATGATGATCATTTCTCATGAGTATTGCTAATGCATCGTGTCACTTGTTTCTGTAGAACCCATAGTCTCAACGCAATCGAGTTTCTTTCATATGGGATTTTGGCATTACAAATACGCATGTTACAGGCGAACCACATACGTAGTTTTGATTTCAAAGACAAAGTATGCACATTTACTCATAGAAATTTCAGTACATGATATTTAGGTGGATGTATATCAATATCAGTATATCAGTATATGATATGCAAATATTTCAATGAAGACAATAATTTTTACACGCAAAAGGATGGCTTTTTTCGGCAGAAATTTATGCCCATCAGGTGACTGTAACTGTCTGATATTTCAGCCGGTCTCAGAAAGTCTTCAGGAAAATATCGTTGACGACTGTTTGGTGACACTCTTGAAAATAGCGTGAGGCTTTACAAAACCAGATGTTAAAGACAGCACATGGAATAGGTGGTGGTAAAATGCTAGTTTTTTCACTGGCTTGGAGCTGTCGTCACGGTGAATCCGAAACTTAAAAAAAATGAACGTGACCGAAATGGTCAGCCATATAAATCTGCTTTTCTGCAGGAAATATTTTTTAGTAGTATCAACAGAACCTTTTAATGTTTTCAAGCAAACACGAAAAAAAATCGACAAAACCAGTAGCAAATGTAGAATGTGGTTTGCCTATCTAATCGACAGACACAGACATCAACAGTGTCAGGAGAACGCAGCGAAGGGAGGATGTGAAGTCTGACGTGGACAATTCAACAGCCAGCTTCGATTTCCCCCCAGCCTTGTCGGGAGGAGAAGGTGAGACATCCTTCAGAAACACACCTGTGTAGAACAGGGCATCGCAGGCAGTTTGACCAATGTGAAACTTTCCTCTTAAACCACATTTGTTTGCTTTGCATACATGTAGCAAAAACACAGTTCCTGATTCGTTTGTAACCAAGATAACAAAACAGAATGTCGCTTATCTGCACGATTAACTGACGAATTGCAGAAGACAATGCCCTTTTACTCAATGCATGTTTTTGTACACTTATCTTTATATAACAAATGCTAGCTAACCATTGAGCGTAACAAAGCAAGTATGAACTAAAACATGACGAACAGACTACGGCTCGCGCTACCTGTTAAAGCCAATACACAGGACATTGTCATTGGATTTCCTTCACGATATCGATCCCATAAGTCTTTCTTCTTCCCCATTTTTTCCATATCCAAGAGCTCACAATCTCACCATCATCCTTCTGCATATGTCTGACCTGGTGCGCCGTACAGAACCGATTCCTGCGACGGAAGCCGGCCTTAATGACCTGAGACCGCCCTGCCACCTATAACCCGTCTTCCTGAACTCGGTGCAGGCAGCTGCTCCATAGAGGGCACTGTCTATGCCGACGGATCGGCCATGCTGACATCGTCCAGCTGCGAGTACTGTTTCTGCATACGTGGCCGGCAACGGTGCGTGCAGCCGCGCTGCACACTGACCGAGGCCGGCTGTCGGCCGCGCTACCGCGCACTGGATGCCTGCTGTCCCACTGACTACGACTGCAGTAAGGCATCCGGTCAGCGACAGATGTCAGTGCAGTCGCCGACCTCGCATGGAGTTTGAGCATGTGGTGGATGAGGCTGAGGATGCTTTAAATATGCATAATTTACTGTGGTAATTTCAAAAGGTATGGGTACTAAAAGGTTTTATAACATGCTTAGTTTTACATTGTCGTGTGTTGACATGCTACCGCTTTGCATTGCGAGACTCATTTTAATGGAAATAACGGTCAGCAGCTTAGAATGCATGAAGTGCCTTTTGTTTTCTCCTCCATTGGTTAGGGACAAGGAAGGGACGCCGAAATGGCAAGAAAAATCCGGATCGTAGTTTCAAAGAACTGCAGAAATCAGACGTGGAATTGACAGATTTATACCAACACGCAGTAGTTTTGATGTTTATTTTGCAGAGTGCCCCGGTATCGCGCAAGGTACCGATGAGACTTATACCTTATTATACGGCACTTTTTTCAGAGACGCCAACAACAACTACAACAACTACGTCAACAACAACCACCACAACGGAAAAACCTTCGAATGGTCTGCCAAACTACCGACTTGTTTCCAAACCTGTTCAAATGCCCTGTAGGGAACTGGGTGCTGTGCAGGGGCACGGGAACTCCCTTCAGTTGAGGAGCCGAGAAGCATTTTGGGCCATTTCTTTCCAGCCAACGCCGGTAGAGTCGATGTTAAATTCCAAAAAAGTTGAGGGACTGAAGCCCCTCTGGCCCGTAGCTCCCGCGCTCATGGTACTGTATCTATACCAAGCTAAACTTTTCCAATCACTTAGCCTGCTGCTCGAGTACTTATCAGTTAAGGGAATGATTTTTCGCAGACATAAAATCCGTGGCGGCCGCGTTAGTGTTCTTATTTGTTAATCTGGCCGTGCATTCCAACACCCAGCGGGCCGGCCAGGGGCCGGTTGACCCTCTCAGTGCAAGACAAGTACTGGCGCCGTTTCCGGTATTGGAACCTGTGCTTGCTTCACATTGTTTTACCCCCATTTAATATCGCTTAGTTTCGATAACAGTAAACTGTTGTCTCGATCTAGATTTAACGCTGCATATCTACGTATATATATATATATATATATATATATATATATATATATATATAAGTTGATGTGTTTACCAATCATTACCTGATACAAATAATGGACATCTGATATAGAATATTGCAACGTGCATTTATTGGGTCGAATAATCAGTTAATGCCTTTTTGCAGAGATTTGTGAATTAATGCCCAAGCAACAACCAGTTACATTATTTCGAGGTATTTACAGAAATATCAGTTCAGAGTGCAAGTTGTCATCCTGGCATGCTTATCATCTTTCTGCTTTTTATTTTCCAACGTCGCATCTGTCTATGACAAGATGCCTATTCCACTGCCGTCACTCGGCCACCGTCGTGACAGACGGTCGGCGCTGACTGTTCGTGACTGTCCGGCGCTGATCGCTGGCTTATCGGAGCCCGGTTCCGCCAGACTGTCAGGCGAACGGCCAGACGTACCCGGAGGGCTCCCGGATCGCCGACATGGCCAGCCCGTGCCGTTCCTGCTTCTGCCTGAGGGGCAACGTGCGCTGCGCACCGGTCCAGTGCTCCCCGGCCCTGGAGGGCTGTTCTCCCATCATGGAAAGGGGCAAATGTTGCCCGGTCTCCTACAACTGCTGTGAGTCACGGCGCCCTGTGCAGATCACGATATCCGGTCCGCATTCACCGGCGTGAGACGAAACGACGGGAGCAGGAAACTGAGGTCAGAAATAGGAGTAAGGAGGGCGCTACTCTTTCCATCGCAGTTGTCACGAGCTGCGTTTTGGGTTAACGCTTACAGGTAAAGTGCGATCAGGTAGCATAAATCGAAGTTTTGGGTCCCGAAGCGAGCGCTATGACGCCCCTGCTGTTAGTCGCCCTGTTCAGCGGTCCGCTCGGGCGTGACTGGGAAGACACATGGAAAGATCGCGAACTCTGATCCCAAAACACCATACCAAAACATTCGGATCATATATATATATATGTGTGTGTGTGTGTGTGTGTGTGTGTGTGTGTGCGTGTGCGTGTGCGTGTGTGTGTTTGTGTTGTGTCATATACATAGATCAGGCTCGTAGCCAGGATTTTCTTCAGGGAGGGGCCAAATGTCACGTTTTGTCATATGCCGCCAGTATATGACAAAATTTGTAGGAAAGAAGAGCAATTTTAAGTAACTTACCTCATATTTTACGCAGAGGAAAACATAAAATGTCTGCCTCTGCGACGTACATATGATCGCTATTATGTATGCCTGTGAAATCGCTATATATCTAATGTAGACCGCTTGGCTCAGGGGGACCATGGCCCCCATGCTCCCCCCCCCCCTGGCTACGTCCCTGACATAGGTATACATATATAAACACAATTACGTCCCATTCTCAGCCCGCGCTGTGCTGAGCGTATGCAGTTTTGGATGATTGGAACGTATGCAGTTTTGGATCAGTATGCCGTTTAGCCATACCATTCCCACGCCGGGCTTGACACGCATCAGCGTGTTGAGACATCTGTTCACCGTACAATGAGAACTCATCAACACCATATTCACCGGTGCAAGAATAGCTTCTGCAACCATCCTGTCTGTTTTGTATGTCTCAAGAAGTGATGCACCGTTCAAAGAGCCGTATGTCTTTTCGGCAGCTGCGTTGGCTCAGAGTGCCCGATCAGCGAACGACGATGCCAAGGCCGGCAGTGAATCACCATCCGAGGTACGTCTAGTTCTAGTTGTAGTTCTAGTTCTCGCGAGGTCAGTCTGAGGGCATTTGTTCGCAGCAAAACTGGTCGGTTCCCCCTGAGCGCCTTGGGGTCCATCCCGCCACTGGCGAAACTTGGTTAGAGGCCTCCATGATAGTCACACTACCGTGATTTTCTGCGTTCGTTGTTTGTGCTGAAGATGCTTAAATGCCAAGGAACACCATTCTAGGCTTTCTTTTAGTTGGTAGATGAGTGTTAAGGCAGGAGAGGAAACTACCTAACAAACATTGCGTCATGATGTGCTCTTCTTGAAAACCAATGTAAAACGAAAGGTAAACCTTCATACATTAGTATGTACACGTACACACTACATGTCATCACGCTTCATGTTTTTTTATTGAGTGAGCTTCCTCGAACTGCTTTCACATACATAGTTGTTGTTCACCGGGTCCAGAACCCTTTTAACACCATTCCCGGCAGAGGGGGGCTGAATTCGCCCCCCTCGGGTTTTTTTGCTTTCCAATTCCAGGCTTTCTCACGCAGCTTCAACAAACTTGGTCGCTTTTTCTAGCTATTTTTTTCTATATACTGTGACAGAATTTTGAAATTCTATTCTGCTCAGGGACGGAGACAGGCAACATTTATGGGAGGCACTTCAGGCCATTTTTGGCCCTGTTGAGGGTAAAAGGAAAATGACTGCCAAAACTAGGGTTCTTAAAATAGAACTTAAAACTTTATATAGTTGGGCAACGTGCGAATACAATTTGTTTATCTGAGGTCACTTTACAAGGTCAGATCAAGGCTAAAAGTCAAAATTTGGCTTTAAAGTGATAATTTCGGCGCCATTTTTTCAAATGACAATCCCGGAATGTATATGCCGTAGAATGGTGCCCTCTACTTGTGTATCAAGTTTCAGCTTGATATCAGGTCGGGTCACGGAGCCATAACTTGAAATGTCACTGCGCGTACCCGACATCAAAATAGTTGAAAAATGGAATTTTCGAAATGGAGTGAATTCAGATGATTGAAAACGTTACAGATAATATTAAATGCACGCGAAATCATTCCAAGCGACTCCAAGGTCACTGGAGGTCATTTAAAGTCAAAGGTCACAAGTTGATCTGAAGAACATGTGACCATGACAGTTTCCCCTTTTTATATTCCTGGCACCGCCTATGCTAACATTATACAAACGTTGTAATACGATTTGTACTTCTTTAGGATAGCATGACTGGCAGAAACCAAACAGATGCTTTTGCCTTTTTTTGTTAATTCACTTACTGAAAAACTAGTCCTTCTGTTTTTAAAATCCTGTGAACTCCTATGAATTCTCCCGAAATTTGAAATGTATGTACCAATGATAAAAGTATCTTCCATAATCTCTCGATCCATGCCAATTTCATTAAAATCGGTCCATAAACAACGGAGTTATAACAAGTCCAAACATATCCCTATTTTAATGTTTTAACTTTTTTACCCCCCCCCTCATGTCCACCTTTTTCAAAATTTTAAGAACTTCTTTAAAAAAATATGGTTTAGGTCATGGAAAATCGATTGCCGTTTGTTGCGATGAAATCGGACGAACAGTTTTCGAGATCTCAGGGGGGGGGGGCCAATCCGCCCTCCCTGCCGGGAATCGGCCATACCGCTAGCCCTCCGGGAATAGGTTTAAAGGAGGTAAACTCGTTCATGTTCTCTAAGCTTTCCGAAATGACAGAAGCATTTCAAACTAACAGTTTTCTCCATGTTGACATTTCTGATGACGCTGTAAATTCCTTAGACTCCCAAGCTATTAGATATGCCTCATCAATGTATTTTTGACTGTTACCATTAAGCACCCGCATGTTCTTTGTTTTTTTTAACTCCGTTGTTTTATGTTCGTTCTGGAAAACTTGGGTCCTGAACCAACTTTCATTTCAGTGTGCTTTATATACTAATACGTAATAATAGTCATGTATATATCGTTCTATGCATTATATCTAAGAGTTTTGTGTTGTTTTACGTCAAATATCTAACGCCTGACTTCGCTTACCAGCAGGGTCAGATTTGTGACGGAAATAATATGAAACAACCAAAGAAAACATATTTACGCATAGGATTCGAGTCAGGTTTTTACCACCTCTGATGAAAAGGGATTAACAAGGTAGTGTTGGCGCATAGATCGCACACACCCTAGTACTTTTCCATGAGAGGATTGCACCACTTGATGGATTATGGATGGCTGGTACGTGACTGGCCTGCCGTTATCGGCATACCGTCGTAACAGGAAATATCCAGATTTATTTGGTTGCCCAGTTAAGCCTGTTTGATGCACCTTCACGACCTCATTGCGGAGCACGTAGTGAGTTAACTGCTGCAGAGACTCGGCCGCCGAAGGACGGCGTTACTGCGGGAATGTCCTCTGCGGTGACATTCGAGCAGTGGTCGGGTCGCGCACGATATTGACATTTCTCCGCTACTCGTGCCGCATTTTAAATTGCTTCTGTCTTGCTACCTGGAGATGGACAGTATCGATTATCCTCAAAAAAGTTTCGAAATTAGTCTATCAGTATTGCTTTATGTCACAAGGTGCATACTCATGCGATGCAAATAATGCATACGCAACATTATTGCAGCATTGTGAAAGTAAAAGGTCTTCCAGAATCTTTCCGTGTTTTTTCATGGAAGATTTCGTGCCTTCCGTGTATTCTCTTTCCCTTTGCTATCGCAAAACTTCTTCTGAAATATAACACGTAATGGATGCCTCCAAAATAATGTGAAATACGTTTTGTCATTTTGATCATCATGAAACCCCCAGTTATGGCTTTTTTCAGGACAATGAGTCTCCGGAGCCTGCAGCTGGTCGCCCTGTCAATTTTGCTCGTTCTGCTAACCCCGTTGCAGTGGTAAGTGGGGTCAAAGGGTCATCAAGTTCTCACTCGTGGTTAACTGGAGCGAACTACCGATATCATTCAGTGGAAAAATGCCCGTGTAGAATCCCATAGTTTGTTTATTTTAATTTTGCACTTGGATCCAAAATGTCTTTTAAACAAATTACGAGATATGTAGTTACAAATCGAAGGAGATGAAAGCGTGCTTTGCGCGTTTTTAGCGAGTGAGATTTCATGTGTGGTAGTCGCTCGAAAACCAAAGCTCAGATCGAGGTGTTTGTGTGTGTATCAGTGTATGAGTGTGTAAGTATGTGTGTGTTCAAGCTTTCAAGTGTCTAGCGCCCGAACGCGACAACCCATCGCGACACAAGTGGCGCTATCGGGTACGCCGACTCGGCGGACAGATTATGTTTTAGGTTTCGAGGCGATTCGTAGCGTGTGGCACGTGCCACGCGGCGCGAGCCGGACCTCTGCAGAATTCAATTAATTACGGGTACAGGTCAAATGCGGGGTGCTGTTAGCTCAAGACTTGACAACATGGGCTCCACTTGCGGATGCGTGCGTTCTAGGTCGGCACCGACATGCGATCAGCGAGGCGATCCATAGGCGTATGTTTCGATTTGGGCTTGGGGACCACCCAGTGAGCAGCGAGCCAGGCGGCTGAAATTTCGTGGGTAAATAGACTACCACTAGGGCTATCCAGCAGTATCCCATATGATGAGAAGATGCTGATGAAATTAGATGCAGCGGGTCACGTGCAGCGTGCGTGCGCCTCTTTTACACCCCTACTGGATAGACAGACCAGCACTAGAGTTATCCAGCTGTATTCTATGACTGGGAGCTGCTGATGAGATGAGGTGCAACGGGTCAAGCGCAGCGTGCATCGTCTCTTTTACACTTCTGTGTTTCTTCTGGGCCAATTGCCGGGACGCTTACGGCGCAGTTTGGTGCGATGATGGTTTGGAAAGGCGAGCTGACAGTTGGGCGATCAGTTTCGATAGATTCAGACCGGAAAGGTTGTGCGGCTTGCACGTGAAGCGCTTGGTGCCTAAGCGATGAACATCATTTCTTCATTGCCGCAAAGCTTCTTCCACTGGGATGCTGAAAATTGGTGGACAGGAGGAACGTGATGCGTGGCAATCGATTCACGTGGCTGTTTTGCATGCAATTAGTTTCAGCCTGAAGTGTGCGGGACGCACGTGCTGAGGTGTACCCGTTCGCCATTCAGGCCCTTGGTTTGGGCATCTTTAATGCTGGAGTTGCCAAATTTTATGGAGGGCAGAAAAGTCACAAACGGCATCGACATCAAACAAGACACAGGGCATTAGTAGCAAGATGCCTGCTGTGTGAGCCTGCAGTATGTTGGGCTTGGTATCCCCCGTTTGCGGGACAGCGCACGATTCATTTCTTCCAGCATGACGAGGACGGCAGGTGTCATTTCACAGGGTACATGTAGTAAGTGGCTTGAATGCAGCCTATGTAATACTCGCAACCTAACCGAAGCACGCTGGTACTAAAAGGGTACACGGGTCTGCCTGCGATGCAGAACTTCTATTGTGAGCTTAAACTAATCGTGTAACGCATTGGTTTGTCTCTAGTATATTTTCCCACTCCCGATAGAGTCGATCAGTGCGATGCCAGTGTTTTAGAGCGAGGATTTGGACCACCGATCTCCAGATATTTATAACTATGACGTCACAGCCTTATATTCAGGCGCAAAATTTGCAAAGAAACTTGGAACTCTATGCAGAGTTATAAAAGCAGACTATAGTTGCCTCACCACGATGCCTCTTACTCGGGGTTCAGTTTATAGTTCAACTGCCAACAATACTTCGGAAACTGTTGATGTTTTTTTTACGGCCACGTCACTAAACTGAAAAGGGAATGACAATGAAAGAAAACTGCTTCGCTTTGCGACTGTTTTGTGTGCTAATATGTCATTTCGGTGATGCCCAAATGTTTCCCCCCAAATTGAGAGGAATATTTCAAATGCATTCCATGCTTTTGCATGACACCGTAATCGAAGTTGAGTTCATTTTAGTCGTTAACGAGTTATCTGGTATGGTGTGGTGCACCGCGACCGACCCGTTTACCGCGTCCGTCCGTTTCTTTTCTGCAGGAGGGCCAGGTGGGTCGCGGCTCGGTGGTGGCTGTCGACTACGGCTCGGTCTACCCCGTGACGCCGTCCCGAGACTGGCAGTCCCCTGCTCGCCGCCGGCCGCCGCCCATCTTCCAGGTCCACGTCAAGAGCGGCGGCATCAAGGTGTCGGGCCCGGGTCTGCGCGGTCCCAGCCAGCAGTACGCCCCCGGCCTGCTCACCGTCCGAGATCTGGAGGCGGGCAGTAACGAGATCGCGGCCCGGCGGCGCCGCCTGCGGGCGGAGGACGACGGTTCGGCCTCGGCCGGCGCCCTGGCCTCGGCTGATGGCCGGCGGGGGCCGGGCGCCGCCCCAACAGCCGGGCCGGCCGCTGACACCGCTCCGGACGGTGGCGTCACGGAAGGGTCCGGGAGCGGGCCCGAACCGCCGGCCGACCGGCAGCCGGAGCGGCGCGTTTCCGTGACGGCGGCGTTTGCGGGCTTCTCCGGACAGCCGATCCCACTGCTGGCCGACTCTGAGGATGAGCTGCGGATAGAGAACGCGCTGGCGGCGGCGCAGGATGAGCGTGAGTCGAACCAGGAGGGCTCCGGGACGTCCGGCGTGGACCCGCGACCTGAGGAGACCGTCCAGAACATCATGAAGGCCGTGCTCAGCGAGATCGAATCACACCAGGTGGCAGCTGCCGGCGCGGCGGACAGCCACAGCGTGCACTCGAATATGGTGGACGAAGCTGATGTCGGCTCGTTGACTTCCGTAGACAATGGTGCTGATGTGTCCCTGGATGAGGAAAGCATTAAGGCGCAAAAACAGGAGACTCTAGACGAAGGTGACCTTGTCACTGATGCCTCACTTGTACCGACCACAACTGACGGCACCCCGCCCAGTGCAGAAGAAACAAAAAAGTCAGATTCTTCACTGGACATTTCGGCACCTTCCAAGATGTCAGAAAAGAAAACATTGGGACAAGAAAAATCTTCTGCCACTCCGTCAGATATTCTGATGCCTGAAGTCACGGCAAACCCACCAGAGAGCTCTGTTGTTAACACAGGCCTGGTGATGGAAAGTACAACCTCTGATCCTGATCTGGAGCGAACGGAAATACCCGACGGTG
The DNA here is from genome assembly GCA_030062745.1 of Capitulum mitella. Lineage (NCBI taxonomy): Eukaryota > Metazoa > Arthropoda > Thecostraca > Pollicipedomorpha > Pollicipedidae > Capitulum > Capitulum mitella. Next base: position 31,749,746 of record CP099844.1, read on the forward strand.
AATCGGCGCCAGATGACGTCGTGTCTACATCAGACTTCATGTCAGAGGCCATGCCACTCGGTCTGGACTCAGGGTCTGTGGCTTTTCAAGAAAGCGGCAGTGTATCTGAGGTTGTCTCGGTGCAAGAAGGCAGTGGTCTTGAGCCGGACTCTATGCCAGAGAGCACTATATCCGAGGTCGAACCGTCGACAGAGATGACAGCCACTGATGTCAGTTTGATGGGACCGGTGAAAGCCCCGCAGGCTGGACTGGAAGTCCGCGAAGAGATGGAAGAATCTGTGACAGATATCAGCGTCGGTAAGCCTACAGCTTTGGAGAATCTGGACAGTGAAACTGTCGTGCAGCAGACAACAAAACAACAGCCAACTACCAGTCCCAGACCACGACTGACGACAACCAGGAAACCGTCGAGGCCAGGTTTTCTGGCTGTTCTGGACCTCCTCACTAGGCAACAGCAGAGGCCCAAACCCTGCGGCCGCCCCTCAGCTGGAACCACCAGTAAAACAGAACCACCAGAACCAACAGTAAAAGTAACAGAAGCTATCAACCAGCTCAATTCGGCGACCACGAAAACAGACCCCAGCACCGAAGGCCGTATGACGACCGCAAAACCGGCCGATTTTACCTCTCTACCTCCTGGAAACAATGCACTCGAAACGGCGAATCAGACATCGAAGGAAACAGCGACGCAGAGGAACTTTACAGCTGACATGACGGACCAGGTGAAGTCTGCTGCAGAAGGTCCGGCTGAGACAACTGCAGAGGACAAGACGCACCCAGAGACGGCCGAGGTGTCTGCTGAGGAGGCCGACGCGCCGGAGGCGGGGCTGTCTGACGCGGACACGCCGGCCGTCCTGGCCGTGATGGCCACCGCCGAGCGGCCCCAGACGACGCCGGCGCCGCCCGAGCCGACCACGGCCAAGGAACGGCTGGCGCTGGACGTCCTGCAGCACGCCGAGCTGGAGAAGCCAGAGCTGCCGCCGGCCCTGCCCAACCTCAGGCAAGCAGCGGCGCCACCCACGCCCGCACAACGCCTCTGGACTGAATAAATCTGCTTTTGCAGACATGCTGCCAAGAGGGTGAAGATGTTTGGGAGACAAACACGTTTTAGTGGGGAGATATGTCCTCAGCTGGGAAGAAATATCTATTTCATTTCATCGTGCCAGTTTTCATGCCAATGCAGCCTGCCGCTGCATATTACCCTGCGGAATAAAAACTGCTAAAAGCTGAATTCGGCATATGTTCGATGTACATTTGGTGGCCGATGTGAACTTCTTAGAACCAACTCCGAAACCACTGTGTCATGAGTTTGTTACTAGTTTCGTTATAATTACTAGTTTTTCCCTATTGTACATTTTCTTGTGGCGCATCGGTGAACGAAAATGTTATCCGTTCCCCGCAGAATCATCCCATTTGTCGCGGCCGACGCTGTCGTGAACCGGTACTCCGAAGAGCTGGCCGTGGAGAAGATCAGCAACAGATACGGCCTGACCGCCGCCGATCCCACCGCGCAGCCGCAGCCTGACATCGGTACTGGTATACAGTATACAGCCTGACATCGGTATTGGTATACAGTACACAGCCTGACATCGGTAGCGACAGCGGCGCTTACTGTGACGTCACCACTGAACTGACTTCGCTTCTGCTTTGTGTACCTGCTCTGATCAACGACATTTGAAATGAAAAGAATGCATTTACTTGCACTGCAATCTTATTTCAACAGTCTTATAAGAATGATTGGTTCTCAGGTCTTCCTGGAAACGTCGCATTTGCATTGTTTTGCAACAGTTAACGAGCACCAAATTTTGCCAAAAATCCGCATCAGCGGGTCTTTGGGGATGTCTTGCCGTCTCTGATTGTGTCTTGTCCGTATAGTGTTTGTAAGAAAACCGTTCCGGAGTCATCACAGAACATCGCGCTAACCTTTCGCTATCGTTTCCCTTCGTAGCCCCAGCATCGGCCGCTCGCCGTCCATTTCAGGTCTGTCTTAGATCCATCACTGACTACATGCCGTCCATTTCAGGTCCGTCTTAAATCCATCACTGACTACCCACCGTCCGTTTCAGGTCCGTCTTAGATCCATCACTGACCACACGCCGTCTGTTTCAGACGCGTGCCAAATCGAGTCGCGCCTGTACGCCAACGGAGAGCTGGTGTACCGTCCGCAGGAGCCGTGCCAGCTTTGCCGGTGCTATTACGGCCGCGTGCTCTGCCAGAGCAGCGAGTGTCCACCAGTGGCGGCCGGCTGTCGGCCTGAGCCCAGGGCCGGCTTCTGTTGCCCTCAGATCGTCTGCGGTCAGTACAGCGACGTGAGCCGACCACAGTAGGCTGCTTCCAGAAAAACGGATACATTTCTTTCGTATCGATAATCAGTAGCTGAGACATGGTTCACTAGGGTCACTGTTACGTGGCGATCAAACATGTCGATCAAAATTTTAAATTTAACAGAACATGAAGGTTTGTAGTCTGAAAAACTCGTCAAACTATTTCTGAAACCGCTGCACGCCTTGCGTATTCTTTCTCATATGTATAATTCGTACCCTGCAGATGAAGAAATAAGCAAGAAAACTGTTGAAGCAGAACCACCTCAGTTCTCAAGCGGCCCCTTGCTGACCACCCCAAAACCGGCCCCCATCGCGCCCAAGACCACGATCAAAACGATTCTCCGGAATCGGATCCGTCCGAAACCGGCCGTAACCCCTGAGCCGGCCGCGCCGACCAGCACAGAGGCGGCGACGGCCGTTCCCGGCCCGCCCGTACCGCCGCCACCGTCCGTCGCCCTCGACAACCTGGCGTTCACGCGCGGCGGCGCCGCCTCCGTGCCAGCCTCTCGGCCGGACGCCCTGACCGGCAACAAGCCGTCCCGGCGGCCGATCCTACCGCTGGCCAGCCGGCCGGACCGGATCAAGTACCGCCCCCGCCCCCGCCCCCGCCCCCGCCCGCGTCCGACGCCCGCGCCGCCCGCGCCCTCCGTGCCGCCGAGCAGGAAGGCGACGTCGCCGCCGCCGCCACCGCCAGTCGAGACGAACGCCCTCTCAACCGGCAGCGATCCGTTCTCTCTGTTCGGTGAGTGATGGTGATCGACGGTCTGCGAGTGTTGGTAGTGATTGGTGTTAACCGGCCATGTCTTTGGCAAATTCGGAGGAACGAAAATTCGAATAGATGACGACATGAGCATTCCATGTAATTGCCGGTGTTGTAAGATGGGAACTGGCCAAAATTACTTTCGTCGTCCTTCGCACTGTTCATTGTTCACTGAAAGGTTCAGTGAGCATTCAGGAGAAATTCAAAAACATGCACCCGGTGAGCTTTTTTTCTTAAGTTATGACACGCTTCTATGTTCATTAGGCCTATACCGGGCGTATTAGGTGGAGGCTTATTATCTGCCTTGCTTCAGTAGGATGATACGGTTTGACCGTCTGCTTAATCCGGCATCGCCGGATTGTGCCGTTAATCAGGCGCCAGGCTGCAACAGTCACACACTAGTCACACACACTGTGATAACACACTGACCGACCCCGGCAGGCGTGCTGAAGCTCTCCGGATGCAACATCTTCGGCCGCATGTACCGACTGAACACGGTCATCAAAGAGCTGTCCGATGAGTGCACGCTCTGCCAGTGCACCCCGGCGGGCGTGAGCTGTTCCCCGTCCCGCTGCTAGCGGCCCGAGCCGGAGCCGGAGCCGGAGCCGGAGCCAGAGCCGGAGTCGGGGCCAGAGCCGGAGCCAAAGCCGGAGCTGAAGCAGGAGTCGGAGCCGGAGCCGTGTGGCAGTCCCACCCACATGAATAGTTGAGAGCACCCGGCCAAATATCACGGGCATTAGTGTCGGGTCATGAACCGGCTGGCGCCGGCCGTGATGAGAATCGGCGGCCTGCGAGCGCCGAGCCGGAGCTGCGCCGGCTGCCGGTGTCAGGTCACGGACGCACCGAGCCGGAGCTGCGCCGTCCGCGACCCCCACACCGCGGCCGGCACCTGTTGTCAGGTCACGGACGCACCGAGCCGGAGCTGCGCCGGCTGCCGCGACCCCCATACCGCGGCCGGCACCTGTTGTCAGGTCACGGACGCACCGAGCCGGAGCTGCGCCGGCTGCCGCGACCCCCATACTGCGGCCGGCACCTGCTGTCAGGTCACGGACGCGCCGTATGGCGTGCGGCGGCGGCAGTGTCACCAATCGAGGGCATTATCGTCTCTTCCTGTGTTTCATAGAGTGCTAGAGCAGTAGTTTTTAATACAATGACACAAAGCCTGTGTTGTTCCATGGTCAGTGGCATTTGTTCGAGGAGGAAACGACGATAAGGTGGACCAAAGACGGAGAATGCACTCACGGAGAATGCTTCACCTTCACATGTGTTTTGATTTGAGGTCAGAACTGAGGTCAGAACAAGTTGCAGCCTACAGCCGTAGAAGCCAATATGTAGCATGCCTTTACCATAAAATGCTATGCTTTTGCCTTAAAACCCTATACTTGCGGATGCTCAGAGCAATGCCCCACGATTTTCCCATGTATAATATTTCTCCGTGCTCTTGCAATATGCAGCAATGCAATATAGCTGGTACTTCGTGAGTACAAATGGCCAGTAAAAGTTAAAGAAAGATATTTAGTTTTTGCATCAATTCAGCCTTCAGAAACGTATATATATATGTATACATATTTATTTTATATATATATATTTTTATATATATATATACATATATATAATTTTCCAAGCCCTGTGAACGCCTATTATTTCTTCAGAAATCTAAAGGCGTGGACCAAGGTGAAAAGTTCCATCGATTAGCTCTCGATTCATGCTAGCTGCATGTAAATCGATTGGTAAGCATCAAACTAAAAAAATCCCCCTTCCGACTTTTGTCTCACGGTGTCCACCTCTTACAAGATTTTTAAAATTTATTTCCATGCAAAGGTAGCTTACGTTACGGTGAACTGATCGACGCTCTTTGCAATCAAACTGCACACGTAGTTCTCGAGACCTGGGGGGGGGGGGGCAGAACGATACGGGAATGCGTCGAAGCGTTATAGGTACGGGAATAGGGTTGTCAGTGCTGGCAGTCCAGCATCGTTTCAGCAAAGAAACTTATTCAGAGTCCAAGGAGCGAAAGGCGTGCTCTGCTCGCTTTAAGCGAAGGATATTTCATACATGGCAGTCATTCGAAAACAGTTCAGATCGAGGTATTTGTGAGTGTATCAGTGTATGAATTTGCGTGTGTATGTGTGTGTTCAAGCTTCGGAGCCTCCAGCGCCCGAACGCGCCAGCCGATCGCGACACTAGTGGCACCATGCGGTGTACCGACTCGGTGGACAGAATGTGGCGTAGGTTTGAAAGCGATTCGTACCGTGTGGCACGTGCCACGTGGCGCAAGCTGGACCTCTGTAGAAATCAATTAATTACGAGCACAGGTCAAACGGTGGATGCTGATGACTCAAGACTTGGGGACAACATGGGCCCCTCTTACGAGTGCGGGTTTTTGTGGTTGGCACCCACGTGCGATCCACGTGGTGATCTTCAGGTAGCGGAAAGTGGGATAAGATGACCCACGTTTTGCATCGGCGACATTATGGACAGTCGTGATGATGATCACGGCGTTTTTGGCCTTGGTATTGGGAGTTATACTGGCATTTGTACTGGTGCTCCCAAAATGGCGAGAGAAATTACGTTACATCTGGCTCAACTTAACCCATGAATGGGATAAGCAGAGTAACCTAATGGGACAAGTTCAGCATGAGGTAGGCAATTTAGGGTGGCGCATTTTTCAAACATGTTTTGGCAGCTGCAGCCGACCAAAGCTTTTCCCATGATCTGTTTCATTGGAAGCACACAAAAAGGATTTCTAGCAATATTCAGCAATATGTAGAGGTCGTTAAAAATATCAGTTTTTGGTCTAATTGGACCCGTAAGGAGCTTCTTACTAAACTCAGACAATTGGTCACGTTGTCATATTTTTAACCCTCAAAAAAGTCATCTCAACCACTTCCCAAGTTCTTAGGACATGTGGTTTAAAAGTTACATCTACAAAGAAGCTGACCTGTATTCGACTCACGCACAACATGTACCTGACCTAGCGCCCGAAACAAGAATATCATCTCTAGAAATAACCAGGAGGTGGTATGGTGATGCTGTTAGGACAGGGACGTTGAGCAAATAACAAATAATTTATTGAAATTATTTGTGGAGTGTTCCGCCATCGCACAACCGGAGCTACACACGCCTCTGTGCACCGCGAGCGGCTTGTGTTACAGGTGCCGGCGGCGGCGAGTGCGTTGATGGGCCGGGAAATCTGAGAGGGGCTCGGGGGACCGTCGGAGACCGGTGGACCCCGAAGTACCGGATAGGAATACTGGGATAAGAAGGTAGGTAGATCTCACAGTAATGATAGGTAAAAGGTTATGGTGCGAGATGTGCCGCCCTGGTTTTGCCCGGGGATGAACGCGCGTCCGGCTGGAGCGGCCCGCGGCATCAGTTTTCTGCTCGCCTCAGTCAAGTTTTACGATTCTGTTCGTGTGGGGTTGGGTCTGTACGGGTCTGTGGAACAGCTGAGGCGCTGAGGCGTTCCATCGTTTCGCGGTTTCCATTAAGGCCTCGTCTTTTTATGATGAGTGTAGAGTTTAGTACCGATAAACTGACAAAAGCCACGAGTGGAAAGACTCTAGAGGTTACTTGTTCGGCGAAAGAACAACGTGCGAAAGCAGCAACAACAGTACCGCCTTCTCCAACGTCAGCCGCGGACGTACCCTTAATTGGCCAGCCGTCTTCCTCGATCGAAGGCGTCAGATTGCCAACCACACGCGACGTGCTCCGGTACTTTCTCCATGCCGGGGAGCTTCTGACAAGAAGGTCGCGTTCAAAGCCAGGTGGAAAATACTCTGACGTTTTCGAACATTGCGCGCATAAAGACGGCCAAGAGACAGCATTACGATAGAAACCTGGAACTGCTGTGGGAAGAGGAGAGAGGAGCAGAGGAGCAGCAGAGGAGCAAGAAGGGAGGCGATGACGCTGGTAAAGGCAGAGAGAAAAAGCCGACTGCTCCCAGCTAATACCAAGGAAGAAGATGTACAATTTTACGAAGATAAACAGGGCGCACGCCAGGCAACGATGAGTGGAGAAATCTGTCTTTTGACCGACTTTAAGCGCCAAGCTCCAAACAACTAGAACATTTTGCACCGTGGCTCTGAACGCGGCCTTCTTGTCAGAAGCTCCCTGACTGGCACTGAGGAAGTACTGGAGAACTTGGGGCGTGGTTGGCTACCTGACTCCACCGGTCGAGAAAGACGGCTGACCAGTCAAGAATACGTCTGTAAGTGACCTTAGAGAAGGTGATACCGCTGTTGGCATTTGGTGTACACGTTGCTCTTCGCCGAATCGGTGGCCTTTAGCCCTATTCCCGGCAGAGGGGGGCTGAATCCGCCCCCCTCGGGTTTTTTGCTTGCCAATTCCAGGCTTTTTAACGCAGCTTTACGAAACTTGGTCACTTTTCCTAGCTATTCTTTCTACGTGCCGTGACAAAATTTCAAAATTCTATTTTGCTCAGGGGCGGAGTCAGGCAACGTTTTTGCGAGGCACCTCATGCCATTTTTGGCTATGTTGAGGGTAAAAGGAAAACGTCTGCCAAAAACAGAGTTTTTAAGATAGAACTTAAAACTTCATATGGATGTATAGTCAAATAGTTAGGCAATGTGCAGATGTAATTTTATTTCTCTGAGGTCATTTTACAAGGTCAGGTCAAGGTCAAATTTGTTTTTTCGCAATAATTTCGGCGCCGTTTTTTTTCAAATACCAAACCCGGAATACATATGATGTAGAACGGTGCCTTCTACTTGTGTACCAATTTTCAGTTTGATATCAGGTCGGGTCACGGAGCTATGACCTAAAATGTCAGTGCGCGTACCCTATATCGCAATAGCCATCAAATGAAATTTTTGAAATAGAATGAACCCAAATGATTGAAAACGTTTACAGATAATATTAAATGCACACGAGATCATTCCAAGTGACCCGAAGGTCACTGGAGGTCATTTAAGGTCAAAGGTCACAAGTTGATCTGAGAAACGGGCGACCATGACAGTTCCCCTTTTTCATGTCCCTGGCACCGCCTATGCTAACATTATACAAACATTGTAATGCGATTTGTACTTCTTTAGTATAACATGACTAGCAGAAGCCAAAAAAGGTGTTTGCGTGTTTTGTTCATTCAGTTGTTAGGAAACTAATCCTCCTATTTTTGAAACCCTGCCCATGAATTTTCTCAAAATTTTAAATTTGCGTACCCATGGTAAAAGCCCTATTTATAATCTCTCGATTCATGCCAGTTTCATTGAAATCGGTCCATAAACAACGGCGTTATAAGAAGTCCAAAAGTGCCCCTGATTTTGACATTTTTGCCCCCCTGTATTCACAAATTTCAAAATTTTGAAAATTTGTTTCTATAAAAATGTAGTCCACATCACGGCAAATCGATTGCCGTTTGTTGCGATGAAATCGAACAAGTAGTTCTCGAGATCTCAGGGGGGGCCGAATCCGCCCCCCTGCCGGGAATCGACCATACCGTCTAGCCCTCCGGGAATAGGGTTGGAGTGTTTCCACTCCTGGTTGTTTTCGGTTTATCCGTTGCAAACGCTCCACTCATCGGATGACCAATCGCCTCAGTTGTTCCGCAGTCCACACAGACCCCACCACATGCGAACAGATCGTAAAACTGGAACGATGCGCGAAGAAATTTGGTGCCGCGGGTCCCCTTCGCCGGACACGCGTTCAGTTCCGGAGGAATACCAAGACGGCGCGCTTCGCACTCTTCCCCTCCATGCCACCTCCTGGCCATTTCTAGAGATGACACTGCCGTTCCCGGCACTAGGTCAGGTACATGTGCGTGGGTCGAACACAAGTCAACTTCTAGGTGGGTGTAACTTCTAAGCTACGTATTCTAGGAACTTGAAAGGACATAAGACGACTTCTTTCATTGAGAAGATTCACAAAACATGGCTACACGATCAATTATTTCAACCCAATAAGAAGTCGTTAATGGACGTAATTTCGCCAAAAATTGACATTCTGAAGGTCGACGCACGTCCCCTTACTGCTGATCAATCTAGCTGAAAATCGATGTGTGCTTCTAATGAGCCAGATCATGGGAGAAGCTCTGGTCACCCACAATTTTCCTAAAAATTTCAGAACTGCCCCACCCTAGTGGGCATCAAGAGAAAGGAACACTGCTTTAAAAGCAATAAGTATTTTCCGACCTCCCACCCTCCTGTCGGGTCCGAGGAACCCAGAAAGAACCCTAGACCCCTCATTCTCCAGGTTCTAGCAAGAGGCGTAGCTTCTGGTGCTGGGCTGCAGAGACGGTGCCTGTTATGAACCCTCTGAGCTGTTCTATTCCAGCTTTTCTGCCCTTGTCCAGCAGTCGGGGACGCTGGCGTTTTGTGTTGTTTTGTGCCGCAAGTTGACATGCTAATTGATAAACAGCCCCTTCTCCACGGCTGCATCAAAAGTCTTATGAGCAGCAGCCGTGGTTTAATAACCAACACTACCATGTCTTTTGGCTACGAGCCGCGTCAACGTCACTCATTCCGTCGATTCTGTGTTTTTTTTTCCCGCTGCACGTATGGACACACCTTGTGACACGTCTTGAGCGGCCTCTTCGAGGGTAAGTAGATCAGGGCCCCTTGCCTTTTTTCAAACGTGTACCCCTATTGCGGACAGGTAGGTATCTGCAAAAGGATAGGCCACGCGTACAACCGGAAGAGAAAACAGGCCTTATTGCAAGATGGACGGATAGGGGGAGGGGGATACAGGCCACGATCTGAAAACCTCGGGGAAATTCTGAAAGTTCCCGTGCTTGCGGATCGGCACAAAAAATGGGGAAAAATAAACGCTTTAGCGTGTACATATCGCATTAAACCGCGCCCAAACGGCACCCTGACGTCGGCGACCGGAGCCCGGAGGGGTTTCGGCCCACTTCCTATCTCGTGAAAGGAACGTCAAAGAAAAATTAAACTTATATCTTCGAAAAACTCGCGATGAGTACACTCAAAAACACTCAAAAGTTTTCAAAAAATGTCGAAAAGTAATGCAAATGTTTTCCCATATATGTAACAAATACGAATTTTCTAGAAAAGTTCTAACTTCACCCCTAGGAAAGATGGAGCGATTCTGAGCATAACAATGGACACCTGATGGAATGCACATTATGGTGACATATCATGTATAGCATGCATGTTACTATTTATTGCATCAGGCGACCTGATGTCATGTCATTTTTCATTTCGCTATATCTGCGAGGTTTTTGAATGTCACTAGCAAGTTGTTGTCCATGTGTGCTCCCAAAACGGTAGAAATGATTTGCGGAACATTTCTCAAATACCGACAGAACAGAACGTTAATGAACCGACGTGGCCTGACCGGGCCTTGTTACCTGGCCTGACATTCAACCATTTTTTGGCCCATTTCATGTTCTGTTGAGGATTAATAACAACGCAAACAAAAGGGCAAGTAGTACCTTTGGAATGAAACTACTTGGGTCCCACAGTCATGATCAACAGGGTTCTACATAAGGTCGATCATACGACCTGACATGACGAAGAATCATGACGTGATTTGAAGCACGCTTGGGTTTCATCCTTTTATGACTAGATCTGCCATTGACTCAGGAAATCAGCCAGGAGAGATAAAACTGGACATCTGGATGTGAGTTCGGATTGTACCATGGTGACCTCGCATGACCTCATATTGCCTAAGGTCATTTCACAGTGTGGAAGCGCATTGGTGCAATTCTGGACTGCAAAATCGACTTCAGTGCCTATTCTTACCCGAAGAATCATTAAAACGGGGTTTTAGACTCTTGTAGCTAGCTGACGGTAGTAGAAAACGTGGCCTGACCTGACTTCATGGCCCTTCATATGGGTCAGCACATTTGTCGTGTTAAGTGACTTCCTGGGCCAAGAAATGCATTTCATGCACCAGGAATGTAATTCAGTTCCCGCCACGGTGACTTCGCATGACCTTAGATGACCCAAGGTCATTTCACAGCATGAAAGGGTCTTGACACAAACTTGGACTGCGAAATCAACTTCAGTGCCTTTCTTACCCCAGAGGTCATCAAAACCGGGTTTTAGACTCCTAGTTCATCGAAAACGTGACCTGATCTGACTTCATGACTCTTCATGTGGGTCAACACCATTTCTCGTGCTTAGTGACTTTGTTGGTATAGGAATGCATTTCAGGCACCAACAAGCCAAAGAAACGGTCAGAACCGTTAAAAATAGTGAAATGAAGCGGAAGGTGAGCTAACCTGAGGCCACTGACCTTGACCTTGACAAAAATTCAAGATGGCGCATTTTTTAGAAATGTTCTGGAGTACTATCTCCGAAAGTTTTACATTGATCGATCGCACGGCGTGGTTTGTAGAAGACTAAAAAAAATCGGAGGTTGACCTCTTTTACGTGACCTGTCAGTGGCCTGACGTGGACGAAAGCTGATAGTTCTACGGAACATGCGTAAAGGGATGTCAGAAAAGATGCTGGAAATTTTAGCACGATGCGCGCGCTGTTTTTCCGCTATCACCAAAAGTCCTCAGGGGCGTCGAAATGCCTCCTCCAGTTGGGCGAGGGTTAATGTAGACATGAAACTTATGACCAATAGCCCCCTGGTCCTTTCCAGAAATGACCATGTGGATACTTCTGGATATGTATATGGATGAATATCTGGAAGGATTCTGGACAAGACCATTAGACTGGATGGAATTTAGAGTTTTCTTCAACGAAGCATTCCCCCACGCACCGTACCTTCCATTGGAACTTTAAACGATGGAAAACATCGAAATGGGGATTTCCTAAAATATTCTCGGAGTGCCAACGTTTGGCTGAAAAGATAATGTTTCGCCCTACCATGACATTAAAGTCCCCGTTGGCATGAACAGGAAAAACAGAAAGAGAACACCGAACATTGTCATGCGTCACGCTGGGATTTGAAGTGTCTGGGTGATAGGGCATTGCTTGTTAAGTGTACTGATAGCATTTGGTATGTTTCAGGAAAAATGTAAACGGTGTATATGCAACTTGATGAATGGAAATGCATTACAAAGGAAACGGATGGGCCATTGCCGCACTGAATGCCCTCTGTTGACATCGCGATGCTATGGTGATTTCCAGAAAAAGTTCAGTCACCTTTGCTATCGTGTTAATGACGAGAATTCGCCGATTCTGAATTATGCAGTCGTTTCTGCCATGAACTTTCTTCGGTGCGTCAGGACGTCCAGTCGCGCCGGCCGCCAAGAACGGACCAAAGCCACAGCCACGTAGCTACAGTCCGGACCGTATCTACATTCTGCTCTCGGTAGCTGCCGCAACTGGGCGTCCTGACGCACTGAAGAAGGTCCACGGCCGAAACGACTACAAAATACCCGGCTCTTTAGAAAGCCATTTATTCCGTTGCGTCATGCAATACGATAATGCCGCACGCTGCCATTCACTCATACTATACATAAACGGTTTTATTCATTCGAATTTTCTTCGTGAAACACACCATATGCTATCAATGCAATTATCACGCATTGTCCTGCCATTCCGAAACTCCAAGTTTCCGCATGACACAAATGATGAAAATGCTGAGTGTTACCTTCCTGTTTTGAATGCTAATGTCACATCATGTCACGCTGAATGCTAATGTCACGAGAGACTTCAATGGCTCGGGAGCGCAAAAGGCCTTTTGAACAAGGGGCTGGCACTCAAGGAATATTTTTTGGGATTTTTATTTCGACATTTTCCATTGCTCAAAGGTCCAGTGCAAACTACGGAATGTGAGAGAATGCTCCCCGAAACAAAAGTCTAAAATTGATCCGGTCTTATGACCATTGCCTACTGTCTTTCATATAAAATGGGAGGGGGGATTTGAAAGTCAAGGGCCGCAACAGACCCGCGCCACTTTTCATTTTTAATCCTTTCTTACATACCACTAATTTTGATCGGGATGGGGCCTCATTGCCGCCAGAGGGGGCCCACACACTTCGAGGGGTCCATCAGACATTGCTTGCCTCCCCCCATCCTTGAATACGTGAATACGTCAATACGATCCGCCGCCGCCAGAGCCCCACTGCTATGGGGCAGTGGCGGCGGATCGCATCTTCCCAAGGCGCTGGCTAACCCCGGCACCCTGGGAAGTTCCCCGGGTGGTTTGATCCCCGAATGGGCCAGACTCTGGTTGGTTCAGTCCGGGCTGGCGGCTTCTGCATGAAGGACATGTCCGTGCGTCATATGTCATATGCCATCATCTTATATGTCAAAATAGAGGTAACTCGGCCGTATATCCTGTAACGAAACTATATTCAAAAATTAGATCTACGTGGGGTAAGGTGAGCCATGGCTCATCTGACCTCCAGCAAAAATGGCTTATCTTGTCTCACGCATGGCGATTGTTCAGTAGTAACGCACAGCACGACAATTAACCGCACGCTGTAGATACAAACCAGCTCATCCTTAACCCGCGCAGTGGAAGTGGTTTTCGGGCTAACGCGCACTGAAAGAGGGGCACAAAAGTCTCCCCTCCGATCTCAAAAACAGAAAGAACTAGAGACATGGAATTTTATGGACAGGGTGAGACTATAACGTTTTACATTCTGCGTAATTTTCATGATTCTAGGTCAGTATCTTTATGATCAAATGGGGTCTAAAAAGTCAACTTTACATACTATCTCGGCCCGTACAAGCCATTCCGTATGCCTTCAAACGAAACGGGAAAAGGATGTTTGTTTAACGTTAAAACGTGGAATACCACAATTGTCACTCATCTGGCGTTTTCACTGAGGATTTCGGGCCGAGGTCATATCAGGTCATTGACCTATGACGTCATTCTTTCGTCTTTTACAGATCAGATTTCGAGCAACACCGGATAATTAGGGTGTAAATAAGGGTGCTACACGCATCTTTTGGCGTATTTTCAGTGAAGGTAGCCAACATCGGCACATTCGATCATTTCCAGCGTTTACTAACCTCCGCAAGGCCAAAAGAAGTTAAGCCAGGTCATTGACCTTGGATATTCTTTTTTTTACCTACAGTACGTTTTATGTCCACTGTCTGCGCTAAGATTGTTCGATATGATGAGTTTAATTACGCGGTGTGAGCGCTGTAAAACGTAAAATTATAAATATATATATGTTTACGTATGTATGTGTATGCATATATGTATATACATATGAGTACCAAGGTGTCAAACGTGTTTTTAGCAGGGTCTTTGAATGCATATTTTATACACATCAACATATTGGAAAGCAAATCTGGTCCAGGTCCCAAATAACTACCCCTGACCTTTGATGACCTTGACCTGCACTGTTAAGTGTTAAGTATATACTGATCCTGGTAATATATAAGCTTATCCATGTGCGCACACGTGTTTTTATTAGCGTCTTTGAATGCATATTTCATACAAACCGACATGTCGCAAAGCAAATCTAGACCTGGCCACGAGATATTTGACCTTGACCCTTGATGACCTCGACCTTCACTGACCCTGAAATATGTAAGCGTATCAGTGTGCGCAAACGTGTTATTATTAGGATCTTTGAATGCATATCTCATACAAATCGACATCTTGCAAAACAAATCTGGATCATGTCACAGACTGGTTAACCTTGGCCTTAGATGATCTTGACCCTTATTGACCTGGCTTTGGTCTTTGAACATCCATCACTTATGCCTAAATGACGTCTCCTGATTGTGTTCAAACGATTATCTTAGGTAGAACGCTAGTCATTTCACAAAGTTCCGCTTTGTCAGCTGCTTGACTTCAAATGCTTGAAACTTCAAAAATTTCCGGCCGATTTTCGACTTTTCTGTGTCAATCGACGAGTGATTTAACTGCCATAAATGCCACAAAGTAGCAGCAACCAGTTTCGATCCGTTCTTAAAATTTTCAAGAAAAGCAGGTGGGGGGCACAAAAAGATCCCCTTCCAGTGCGCGTGTTAAGGCCATAACTGCGTAAATTACTGGGGAGCAGGACATGTTTTCTGTACTGCTAAGCACGGAGATGGTATACGTCAAAAATATTACTCAAAAGTTACTTTTATACGTTGAAAAAACAACGTTGTCTGTGGCTGCCTCGTTCCCGTATCACCAGCGTCAATGTTACACATGAGAGGCTATTGCGTCCCACTCGGCAAACAGATGACAGATGAAGCTAAATAATGCTATAGGAGCCGAGAAACAGTGTGTGGCTCAACCAACCCCGTGGCTTATCTTACCCCACTCTCCCCTACGTGTTTTGATTTGGACTCTGGAACCCCTGGTCGCCGTCAACAGTGGTCTGGGCGGCTGAAATTTGATGGGTAGATAGACCAGCACTAGGGCTATTCAGCGGTGCCCAACATGATGAGCAAGGTCCAGCGGGTCATGTGAAGCGCGCGTGCGCCTCTTTTACATTCCTGCGTTTCTGATGAGCTAATTTCCGGGACGCAAACAGCGCACTTTGGTGCGATCATGGCTTGGAAACACGGACGGGCAGCCGGATGATCAATTTCGATGGATTATGGCTGTAACGGGGGTGCAGCTTGCATGTGAGGCCCGAAGTGCTCGAAATTAGCACCTCTCCCTCACTGCCGCAAAACTACTACCGCTGGGATGTGTGAAAATTGGAGGGTAAGAGCTCGTGATACCTGTTGTTCGATACATGCCGCTGTTTTGCACGCCAATAATTTCAGTCTGGTGGGTGCGGGGTGCATGTGCTGAAATGTAGCCCTTTGCCGCTCAGGCCTTTGGTTCGGCAATCGTTGATGTTGGAGGTGCTAAATTTTGTGGCAGGTTACAAAGTCACAAACGCTGTGCAGAACAAGCGAGATTTGGGGCATCAGTGGCAAGACCCCACCCATGTAAACGTGCAACGTCTTAAACTCAGGATCTTCCGACTGCGAAAGGTGCACGACCCATTAGTGTGCAAAATATCAATGTTGAGCCAAAATCATTGATGAATATCTGCATCTAGTATGACAGGTCAATGGTAAGTATGATTAGTTTTAGCTCATCGCGCGTTTAGACTTATATGGAAATTACGTCTGCCTTTGAAATGGAGATGTGC
This sequence comes from Capitulum mitella, assembly GCA_030062745.1. Classification (NCBI taxonomy): domain Eukaryota; kingdom Metazoa; phylum Arthropoda; class Thecostraca; order Pollicipedomorpha; family Pollicipedidae; genus Capitulum; species Capitulum mitella. The sequence goes on from CP099844.1 coordinate 31,765,803, forward strand.
AAATAAAAACAACTGGTCAGGTCTATTAAACGTTATTGCCGAAAAGGATTGTGACAAAGATTCTTGGTCAGATAGTACTCGATGTAAGGGTTCGTAGTCAGATACAGATATCATAATGCGCCCATTAAAGTAAACTGGCTGCGCGGTCATGCAATAACAAAACGCCAGTTATATGTTATATTTTTGGAGTACAATTAATTTGACGCCTTAAAGTCCAGAAATTCATAGAACCGCATAAAATACATTTACAGTCATGCATTTGCACCATAAAATCTTTAAAAACCCGTCACATTGGGGGTAAATTAGTAACTTAGCACGATATCAGAGTCATAATCCCGCAGTGGAAGGGGGTTTCGAACTAACGCGCACTGCAAGGAGGTTTAAAAATGTCTCCACCTTCGACCTCGGAAACGGAAAGAGCTAGAGATATGAAATTTTATGGACAGGGTGGGGCTATAACGATTTACATTGTACAATTTTCATGACCCTAGGTTGATGCCTTCAAGGTCAAATGGGGTCGAAAAGGTCAACCTTGGACATTTTCTAGGCCTGTACAGGCCATTCCGTACAACTTTTCGAACGAAACGGGAAGAGGGTGTTCGTTTGGCGGTTGAATCGTGTCACACAACTTCCACTCATTTGGCGTCTTGACTGAGGATTTTGGGCCGAGGTGATGTCAGGTCATTCACCTATGGCGTCATTTTTTCATCGTTTGCAGATCAGATTTCGAATAACACGGGACAGTTTAAAAGTAAATGAGGGCGCAACATGTATCTTTTGGCGTATTTGCAGTAAAATTAGCCAACATCGGTACCTTTGGTCACTTCCAGCGTTTATATTTACGTATGTATATGTATATATTTATAAACATGTGAGTATCAATGTGCCAAACGTGTTTCAATAGGGTCTTTGAATGCATATTCCATACAAATCGACATATTGCAGAGCAAATCTGAACCAGGTCACCAAACAGTTGCCCTTGACCTTTGATGGCTTTGACCTGAAATGACTCTGGTATATATGTACGCGTATCCATGTGCGCATACGTGTTTTTATTAGGGTCTTTGAATGCATATTTCATACAAATCGACATGTCGCAGAACAAATCTGAACCATTTCAAATCTGAGAATTTGACCTTGACCTTTAATGACCTTGAAGTTAACTGACCTTGGTATATGTAAGCGCATCATTGTGCGCACACGTGTTTTTATTAAGGTCTTTAAATGCATATTTCATACATACTGACATGCTGCAGAGCAAATCTGAATCACGTCACAAACTGTTTGGCCTTGACCTCAGATGGCCTTGACCCTTAATGACCCTGGCTATGGTCCTGGTACATCCGTCACTTATGCCCGAATGACATTGCCTGATTGTGTTCACACGGTAGTCTTAAATAGAGCACTGGTTCTTTCACAAAGCTCCCATTTGTCAGCGACAACCGTCGCTTTCGTCATGTTTGCCTGACTTCAAATGCTTGAAACTTAAAAAAATTTCCGGCCGATTTCCGATTTTTTTGCGTCATTCGGCGATTTACTCAATTTCCATAAATGCCACAGAGTTGCAGCAACCAGCTCCATCCGTTCTCGAGATATTCAGGAAAAACAGGTGGAGCACAAAAAGGCCCCCTTCCAGTGCGCGTGCTAATCATAATGAGTACAGGAATGTGTTCCAAACTGGTAGTGTCATTGTCATTTGGGAGGAGAGGAAATTCCGTTCCACATGATACCATACAGCTAGTGTTACGTTTATCCAAAGATGGTAGAGGCGCCGCTGTCCTTCTGGTAGGGCCATCGCGCTACCCGCCTTATGGGCCGCTACACACATTAAAGGCAGGAGTTACAAGCACACTGTCAAAGCGTGGTGCCAGGCACGTAGCCAGGATTTTCCCTCAAACGTTAAATTTCGCCATATGCCACAGGTATACGACAAAACTGATAGAAAAAACAGCAGTTTTATGTCATTTACCTCATTCATTGCACAAGCAAATGTATAATGTTTGCTTTTCCAGCATATGTATAAATATATATATGTGTGTGTGTGTGTTAACCATTGCGCATTCCTGCAAAACGGATACACATCTAGTGTAGACCGCTTGGCTAAAGGGGGCCATGGCCCCTATAGTCCCCGCTTGGCTACGTCCTTGCGTGGTGCCATGACAAAATACCTCTCACATGGCTCAAAAGGCCTCACACTGAAAACGAATTCACCCCAGGGTAGAGAGTTTAAGGCCAAACAGCCCTTGAAACAGGTGTATTTGGGCAGGTGTCACTCCCCCAGAGGGAGTTTTGCTCCAGAATAAAGTGTTTTACTCCCTATCTGAAACTCTTCATACATAGGTAACTTACGCCTTCCCTTCCTATCTATGTTTGATTCGATGGTAAAGAACGCCTACCTCCAGTTCCGTTATCCGTAGCACATGGCCAAAAGATATTTGCCACCGCATCGTTGGTAAGTGCAACAGTAAACGATGTCCTTACGTCGAGAGCAGTCACTACCTTTTTCATAAATTCGAGAGTAACCTACAGATGTTGTGGGGATCTTTTTTCCTGCGCGAAACTTCCGAGAGACGCCATCTTTTCCATCGTTGACTGAACGGGGGAGGAAGACACTCATAAACCACGGTCATTTTCTTAGGTATTTTCACTCCAAAAGCGTGAAGCGAATGATGATCTTCAAGCAATAACCAGGGATTGCATACTGTATGCCCACTTGACGCATGCCAATGACTGTATCATTACCAATGCGAACGTTTGGGGTTGGACACAATCCTGACGCGATCCCAGCTCCAACTTTTTGTCATCAAACAGTGGATTGCATTGTTGTCTTGAAACAGATATCACACATATAATGTGGTAAAGCCTGCAGGATTCATTGTTTTTGGAAATCTATCATGTTATTATTGCTATTTCATGATAAATCCAGGCATATGGAAACGGGGGGGTTTTCGGGGGTAGGGCTTGCAGTTGTTGCATGTTGTTCTGCAGGTTGTAAAAAGTTAAAGTAAGCTCATTTTGATTGTTTTTTTGTCATTTAAAACTTTATTTTCTGCATATTTATTATGTATAATTATAAGATGTTTATTGCATTCATTTAATTATTTGTTACAAAAACTAAGCATTGCTGCCAGGCCATTCCACGGTGAACATGGATTTAAAGCCAAGATTACAAACTGTGAATGGCCATTTTTTCTTTGCAGTGTGCCATGCGCTAAGATTTGATCATGGAAGTGTTTAAAGCACAGACGGAGTTTCGTCAAATTCGAGGAGCACCTATGTCTAAATTTCCCTCAAATACTGCTTGTAGTTGTTTTTTAGCATTTTAAAAAGGAAGCTTTACATAATATGGGTCCTACATTGAGGGCAAAGGCAAACATTGGAGGCATAGGGCGAGGCAATCCCCAGAGATCCAAAGTTTCCCTTTATGATCTTGGGCAGGGACGTAGCCAAGGGAGGGCATGGGGGCCATGGCCCCCTTGAGCCAAGCGGTCTACACTAGATACATGGCGATTTCGCATGAATAGGTAATAGCGATCACATATATCTCGCAAAAACAAACATGATATGTTTTCCTGTGGCTTAAATATGAGATAAAGTGCCTAAAATTGCTGCCTTTTCTTGTAAATTTCGTCACATCCCTGTGACGTATGACGAAATTTGACATTTGCCGCCTCCCCGCTCCGGAAAATCCTGGCAACGTGCCTGGTCTTGGGCATAAAAAATGCCCCAAGTTATATCGCAGTTTTGTGCCAGAAAATGTTAACACATCCCAGCGATACTCAGATTTTCCCTGGTTGTTCACTTTTGCAGTTATACCTATGGTAATACCAACAACCAGTCGTCATATATATAAAACACCAACATTAGTGTTTACAGACAAATCGTGGCAATATGTTATTATAAATTATCTTTAAAGACTACATGATAACACATGATAGGAATATTTTCTTATCATACATTTCCTTTGCATGAGCACAGTAAAATGATATGCTATGAACTCTGCAAGATGCAGTTCATTCCTGTCTGATGCAGCCAAAAGCTTCATTGAATATCTGATATTCCTACTTGCAAGTCTTAATACAGAAAACGAGAAATCCACCAAAGGAGAAATATTGTCAACAGGAAAAATGTAAATACTGCCAAGGTAGTTATAACCGGTTTATTAAAAAGATGTGGTAGATGTGGTAACATTGTGATTGCACTCTGGTCAGGCGGAAAACCTCCCTGCACCTGTAATTCATGTTTTTGTTGGGTTCTAGGTTATACAGGTTTACAGAGGCAGTCACCTAAAATGTTGCAGAATTATTACCATCAACCGTGAACCGCTAAAAAGGCTGAACCGCTAAACCAGCTGAATCAGGAAGGTACACTGCCACTTTCTGCGTCTTTACATCACCAATATGATGATGTAAAGACGATGTTGTTGACCTGCTCATCGTTTGTATACTAGGATTTGGGCGAGTTGCACGGCAGTGGCTATCGTTAGGCAGCTAATGCAGTACGAGCCGCGGCATCCAAACCTACTTTACAACTTTCTACGTATTCAAAGAAGACAGCAGAAGGGAATCAGCGACGAAAACAAAACAACATTGTTTGTGGGTTAGGGCACACAGCCTCTTGAGCCTCAAAGCCTTGTGTCCAAGAGCGAGGGAAGCGGAGGGAAGGTAGGCGAGGCCGCGGCCTCCCGACTTTTTTGAAATTTAACATTGACCCTTTGGGCGTTACCTGGATAAAAATGACGCAAAATGCTTCTTTCCTCTGCACACCCCAACTGTGGAGAAGTTCCAGCGCCGATGCTTTTCAGTTTTGTCTTTGGCGTCGCTGTCAAGCATCACTGAATTTCTAAACTACTGTCATCCCCATACTGCGATCGCTGAATCCAAACGCATCATATGTCCTTTCTAAGGACGTTTGGCTGCAGAATTATACAAGTTTTCCTAGCAATTCAGAAACTGCAAAGAGTAGACACGCTCACAAACACTAATTTTTCCCCTCTCCGTGTATTTATTTGTATTTTTTGTGGCCGATCACGTGGAGGACCAGAAGGCACAACCGGACAATTATTGTTATACCGATGCTTTATTTGTGTACAAAAGCACGGCCTGGAATGTGCACATTGGCAATTTCTAGATAGCTAATGCAGTAAGAACAGCGTCACATCAGCTTCCTGTGCAACTTTCCCCGTGCTCAAAGAAAAAAAGCGGAAGGGAATGCGATCCTGCCACAAGAGGCTCGGGAGTGCACCAGCTTGACCTAAGATCATTAACCTTTAATTGCTTCTAAAAATTCGGCACATAAAATTGCAGGCTCTACGAGATGCTATTGCTCATGTGAGTCCAACGGAATCTGCTCACCTGTAAAAACTATAAGGGATACATTTTTCGATGTAGACCTCTGGTCTGGCCTAAGTCAGCAGACCTGCATGACCTTACAGCACAAATCTGGCAGAAGGTGCCAGCAAATTCAGGAATAGGTACATGAAATTGTAGCAGGCTCCGTGTTTTTGGTCTTTTAGCTATCGCCGGAAAGCCGAATGGGGCATTCAGTTTTCCTCGGCTAGGCGTGGGTTACTGATCATCTGACACGCATACTTGCCACCCCAAGGGGTCAAAGGCGATTTCCTGCAGTCATGGCAAACGCACAGCCATGGAGCTGGATAGGAACCAACATTGCCATGTTCTACTGCGGGTTCAGGCTGTTTTCATCGACAAAATATCTGTTTACGAAGCCTTCCAGTATTCCATAGACTTGCTACGTATTTGTTCTTGAATTCGCATACTTTTCAGAGGAAACAGTGGAGCACTTGCTGCACCTGCGGCAGAAGTACGGCGTCGTGTTTGGACTTCCTGCGCTCTGAGGACCTCCTTGCGTGGACGGCAACGCACTGTACGCGGAGGAGATTGGAGGAGGACTGGTGTGCCAGTTCGGCCCCGCAGCTGATGACGTCACGAAATTGCTCCCTTGGAGGACCATCTTTGCATTGTCCGCACATAAAGTGGATTATTTGAAGTGTAGAAACACCGCGGTTCTGATGATCTTGAAAACCGACAGTGGTTTCAAAGTGCCGCACAAAGTCGTGGGTGATGGGCAAGTAAAGGGGTTCTGTGTGGTGCTCCAAAGGCGAGTTTCATTTAAGTTTTGTTTCTGGTAGTTCGAGTCTGGTTTTGCATTTGGCTTTGCGTCTCTTGTTGCGCATACCCGTGATTTGGTGCGCGCGTACCCGTGCGTGATTTGATTACAAAACTAAATAATAAATGCCATGTGCAGTGTGTTGTTACCCATTTGGTATAGGTAAAAGCTCATGTGGCTTCGAGGCCAGAAGTTGATGGATTTGGTTTGCCCATGTAGCAAGTGTACACTGAAATCATACTTACTCGCATGATATGGATAGGGAACCTGGAACAGGAGAGTATTTTTACTCCCAAGTGGAGGAGAAAATATGTGGGCGGATCTCCTACTCCAAAATCCTAGGGTTTTGTACGGGAGTAAACGGCACGGGTTACGTGTCCGATGAGAGTTCTTGGCTTCGGGTTAACCCCTGGAGCAAGAATATGTCAAAAGGAGTAACTCTCAGAGAAGAGGTAAGATGTCCTCAGATTGAGGGTAGATCTGATCCCTTATTTTGGGAATGAATAACGGTTGATGATCCTCTCAACCCGTATAGAGGGTTAACTCTCTGAGTGGAAGTTAAATTGTTTTCAATTTTAGCAATCTTCCGTCGCACACGTTTGGTGCAGAACCTGCATGATATTTAGTAAGAAGATAGAAAAATAGAGATAAGTCTTGTTGTGTTCTCGGCCTGTGGAAAGGGAAAATACATGTCACCTGTATCCCAGGCCATGGAGTTCGCTTTAACATGTTGTCATTCTATGAGGAAGGACATCTTTCCGGCCTCCACCTGTCGTTATTTGTGGCCCGGTCGTATTAGCAAATACACCTGTCAGTGGTAGCACCTTCAAGTGGTAATTGAAATCCTAGTGTTTGTCTAGTGTTGGTGCCTGTATCCAATGAAGCCGTTCCATTGCCTTTGCAGTCAGGCTGAAGGAAATGCCTTTGGGTTTTCCTTTTCTTATTCCGTAGATCACTCCAGCAAGGGTAACGTCCGGTATTATGGATTTATCGCTACTAAGCTTCTTATGTGCGTTTCTGGCAATTAAATTTAAATCTTGGTACAATGACTGGCAATGATGCAGTTACGAATTTCCACTGGAAGGCGGCTTGGAACAATCTTGATGAAAGCGTATCTTTGATCTGCAAAATAGCAGTCTGACTGAGCAGTCCTGAGCAGCTCAGTGCAGTGACTGCATCAGATTACACATTGTCCCAGACAGAAACAATATCCGCATGATATCAGCGAGATCGGGCGACTTGCACTGGGAAACGCTACACGCTGACTGCGAAGTGAAGTCAACGATGGCTATAGAAATCTCTCCATGTGAATAATTTCGTATTGTTCATAGTACAAAACGAGTTTCTTCATTACAAACTAGGCTATCTTAGTGTATCGTATTACAGTTCAAAAGTCAATAATGTAAGCCCACAAATTCCATGAGTGTCAGTTATCCGTTGCGTAAATGATTGCCTTGTCAAACTATGCAGTGTCACGTGCACGCGTTTCAAATCTGGGCACGATCCGATCTGGGCGTATATAAGGGTGGTGCGTCAAGAACGATATCTGTATTTGTGGGGTCCCACGATCTCCACCAGCCTACGTAGTCCTCCGCGAGGAATGGAGAAAAAGCCAGAGACGATTATTGAGATCGCAAGCTACTTCGGAAGGATCAAGCTGAGAAAATGGCCGCAGGTATGGCGAACAGGTCCTAAATAAAATGGGTTTTGAATTCAAATCGCTCTTAAAGTAATTATCGGTCATGCGTTCTCTTTTTTGTGCTTTGACGATAAGAATGTCAGTTGTCGCCGACCGAAAAATACGCAGCATCATTGTGTTAAAAGATAATCAGACTAATAAGGCACGTCCCATCGGTGTTCTAAATGAAGCAATTTCTGATCGCGTTTCAACAGACCATATTTTAAAAACATCCTTAAAAGGCTTATTGGAAAGCAACTCCCAAGGCCTGGGCTGACGTCAATAGACATTTTGTCAGTAGGCGTTTTTCTAGGTAGCCCTCTGCGACGCCTCAGTTTTGCCGAACACCAGCTAAGTCGAAAGAAACAATGTCGCACTGGTGACGGAAAGTTTTGGTGTTTCCACTGGTCCCCGTCGATGACTCACAAGTCACGGCAAACATTCTCTCCGTTTGTTGTGTAGCTGATATAAAAGCTTTGCCATGTCATTGCAGTACGTCGGCACCATGCTGGCGTCCATGACACAGCTCTCGGTCGGCATTATCATGGCCTTCTCGGCGATCCTGATCCCTCAGCTAAAGGCTGATGGGAACATGCTGCTGACGCCCGAGAATGAAAGCCTGCTCGGTAAGCAGGGATGGCGAATACTCTGATAATCTATTTCCGGCTTTGTCTTGCTTGTTGCTGCTGTTGACGGTGACTTTAGTAGCAGCGTAACGGTGTACAATATGAATGACTAGTGTTCGCTGTTTTTTACCCTGCGTATTAGTTTCATTCAGTGGTAAAAGGTACGCCGTGAGATGTGAAAGACCATATTTCATTTGAGATATACTATTTTGTCACTGCGAATATTAGAAAGCAGTTGACAAGACACAAGAACATCCTAATGGCCATAGTTTTATATTTTTTCATATCCTGGGAGATTTCTTTGTGCGGGTACACCCATGCACTTGAGCAATGGTGTGACTTTCTAGCGTTTAAGGTTTTTGTAAGAAATGGAAGAAATTCAAACCGCTTAACGGTTCAAAGGCGTCAGCTGTTTCCATCGCAGAATGACAAAAAGTGTGGGTTTATTAGCAGCATATGAGTGGCAACAGTCATGCTGTGCTATTGAGGATCGCCTAACATTTTAAAACAGCATGGAACCCCGTGGGGTAGGTACTTCACATTGAACTTGAGCAGGTGACACAATGAATTTATATTAGCCCTAGATTCGTTTCATAAAGTTCTATACGTGATCGGAACAGCATTGCTGTTTTACAGCTCTTACGACCTTCTCAAAACTTTCATCTATTTGTTACGTTCATTACCATTTTGTTTCTTCAATTATACACCGAAACACGTCGTGTAAATACCATTTCTGCTGAAACCAGGGAAAAACCTAAAAGAAACAAAACAACGGTTGTTAGCCTACAGCACGATGGATCAGGTGCACTGTCTGATAAAATAGCTCATACCATCGCCAACTAACTGGCTTACAATCACGATGATGTTGGCGAGCTTTTGTGAGGTGAATTGCCAGCGTTTGTTGGGTAAATTTATTGAGCGCTAAAGTGGCGGCAGGTACGGCCAGTTGCTGCATTTGCTTCGCAACCCGGGGAAGGCCGGCGCGCCTTGACTTTGGGCACATGTCGTATACGATTTTTGGAACGGAAATTAGAATTAGCCTGATTGAGGAGTTTTGCCTCAGAACATATCGGATGGTTAGTTGTCTGTAAGCGATGCATTGCAACCTTCACACCGTGATAGCTGCAAAGACTTCAAAGGAAATGTTTGCAAAAACATGCCTCAAAACAGTGACGAAATCAGAAACAACTCAGTCAGATGTATCTGGGGTTGTCAGCGCATTGTCAACTACCTCATTCAGATCCCTTCCCGGCACTAAATTACATGTATGCTAACGTCTGCAGCACTCTATTTAATACGGTACTACGAAAGTCCAAGGAATAATAAACGTCTACATCGTACTATGACAGCCAGAATTACGATGACGAGAAGTTCCGAAGCCGCAGATATCTTTCGCGGCAACGCATTGGATACCCCAAGGTGCGTTTTACTCACTAACCTTCCCGCTAGGTTTTTAAGCTTTCCTTACAGGCCCTTTCATGAAAGTTCCCTTCAACAGTTCTGAATTGCGCACGTGGCATGTCTGTGCGTAACTATAAACATACATACACATTACACGCAAACATATACACACATACACTTACTCGACAAGTTTTGAAGCGCAATACGACTAAACTTGAAAAATGTCATGACCACAGGCGCTTCCTAATCACCAAGGCGCTCCTCGTAAATTGTTAAAGGCCCGACTTCACTCTATTCAAGGCAGGGGGGCTGAATCCGCCCACCTCGGGTTTTTAGCTTGCCAGTTCCAGGGTTTTTGACGCAGCTTTATGAAACATGGTGACGTTTCCTAGCTGTTCTTTCTACGTATTGCAACAAAATTTCGTAATCCTTTTTTGTTTAGGAGCAGAGCCAGGCAACGTTTTTGGGAGGCACCTCAGGCCATTTTTGGCCCTGTTGAGAGTAAAAGTCTGCCAAAAAAGGAGTTTTAGGACAGACATTAGAACTTTATATGGATCCGTAGGATAATAGTTGGGCAACATACAAGCACAATGTCGTTCGTCTGAGGCAACTTCACAAGGTCAGGCCAGGGTCGAAATCAAAATTTGGTTTCATAGCAACAACTTTGTCGCCGTTTTTTTCAAATGCCAAACCCAAATACATATGATGTAGAAGGGTGCCCTCTACTTGTGTATCAAATTCCAGCTCAATATCAGGCTGGGTCACGGAGCTATGACCGAAGATGTCAGTTCAGGTATCCTATATTTCAACAGCCGTAAATTAAAATTTTTGAAATAGATCGAATTCAAGTGACTGAAAACGTTTAAAGTAATATGAAATGCACACAAGACCGTTCCAAATAACTCTTCGGTCATTGGAGGTCATTTAAGGCCAAAGATCGTAAGATGACCTGAAGAACACGTGACCTTGACAGTTCCGCTTTTCATGCCCCTGTCACCGCCTATGCTAAAATTATACAAACGTTGTAGTACGATTTGTACTTATCCAACGTAACATGACTAGTAAAAGCTAAAAAGGTGTTTTTAGCTTTATCGTTAATCCAGTTTTTGAAAAACCAATCCTCCAATATTTGAAACCCTGTGAATGCCTATGAATTTTCTCAAAATTTGAAATGTATGGATCAATAACAAAAATCCTATCCATAATCACTTGATTCATGACAATTTCATCAAAATCGGTCCATAAAAAGCAGAGTTATATGAAGCCCAAAAATACCGCACATTTTGACTTTTACCCTGTATCTACCCTTTTCAAAATTTGAAAACATCTAATTATATAGATGTAGTTTACGTCATGGCAAATCGATTGCTGTTTGTTGCGATAAAATCGGATGTGTAGTTCTCGAGATCTCAGGGGGCCGAATTCGCCCCCCACCCTGCCGTCTAGTTCTCCAGGACCAGAGGTAAACAAGCAAATAAAATCCTGCATAGCACGGCTGTTTTGGGGTAGGCTAAATTTAGATATTAGGTAAATTAGTAACTTATTAATGTACTGTGACCAACTGTGAACTCCACTTCGAAAGATCATTGCGTAATAACAATCGTTCCGTGTATGTGCCTTTAAAATGGAGCACTGCATTACCATGTCAAGGAGATTATTCTGAAGATGGAAAATGATTCTGAAACATTAATATATGAGTGATTTTGCACACATCATTTCCAACTAAGTTACGATTTGAAGACAAATGTTCAACTTATTAACAGAAACAAAAAAAAACTAAAGAATAGAGCACGTTATTTTTTCGCAGAAAAAAAACACGAGTCCAATATTTACGGAAAAGTTGGTGACCATCGACATTTAGGAGAGTCTAAGGAACAATCTTCAGTAGAAGTGATGGAACTATTATTTAGGATGGGCTGTTATTTTTAAGGTATAAGGAATCAAGAATACATAGATTTAAAGCTTTCCTTGACATGCCAATGATGGTGAAATTATACTTACTAGTCACAAAGTGCGGAATGATCCCTCATTGGTGAGAGATTTGGGTGGGAGAGGTGGAAACCTGTGCGGTCAGACCTACCTAAATAATGCTGAATCCTGAGGCGGAAACTACGAAGGCTGGACCCAACGTATGACGCTCCAGACGAGGCGCAACAAAAACGGTGAACTAGTGAGGATTAACTGCACTTAGGTATTTTGTCCTTGAATTTAAACAATGACCCTGTGGTGCGGTGTTTTCTGATTCATTGCATCTGCGTACTAATTTGCTCTCCGGAAGATGACACCATATCGTGATGCCGAAACGTTATATATATATATATATATATATATATATATATATATATATATATATATAATAAATGCATATTTCATACAAATCGGCATGATGCAAAGCTTATATGGATCAGGTCACAAGCCGGTTCACCTTAACCTTTAATAACCTTCACCCACACTGCTCTTGGTTTTGGTCTTCGCACATCCATCCCTTATGCCCGAATGATGTCGGCTGATTGTGTTCCAACGGTAGTCTTACGTAAAACGCTAGTCCTTTCGCAAAGTTCTCATTTATCAGCGGCAACCGTTATCTTCGTTACGTTTGACTTCAAATGCTTCAAACGCCCAAAATTTCCGGCGGATTTCCGATTTTTGCGTCAATCGACGAGTTATTCAATTGCCATAAATGTCGCAAAACAGCAGCAACCAGTTCCGATCCGTTCTCGAGATTTTCAAGAAAAATATATCGGGGACACAAAAGTGACGCCTTCCAGTGCGCGTGTTTACGTCAACTTCCTCTCACAACCACACGAACTGTAGCGCAATGAAATATCAGACAGCTCTTTTCGCTGCTATGACAATAAAAACGGGAAATAAAATAAGCGCAAGAATAACTGTACTAATAACTAAAAGTAAAAATGCGGGGTAACCTTAGGATGCAAACGTAACTTTACCGCTGTGAAAAGGGCTTTCGTGCTACACCCTCCAAGGGGTTCACCACATTGAACGGAGTTTTTTGATACATGCGAGTGGAGGAAACAAACCTCTTCACCTTGACTTCTAATACGACGTGCTTTCCTCTGCAAACTGCTTTCCGTTTTTCTCCGAGTGTGCTAATGTCGATCGTAACCCACCTCGTCCGCTGGGAGAACAAAGGCGCAAAGTCGCTAAATAAATACAAAAAAAGTAGATTTTCGGTACCCGTTCCCGTATACTGTAAACTAGACAGCTTAAATCACACTGCTACTGTTGGTGATATGAGTAGTGCAACACTTCACACATAAGTGAAACCCCAAAACATGGGAAATGAAAATGAAAACACATGGTCTTACTCCACAGATCTTATTGCCAAGGGTAAATATTTATACCGTAATTGTTTCGTTTGCTCTGTTCAATGTAATCCTGATTGCTGTGATCAGACAGTTGTTTTATTTTTGTCACGGGTGCGAAACGACGCAAAGGTCGTGATGCTTCACGGTCCACGTGATAGTCACTGGCATGCTATTCGACATAAGTCATACCGTCCGCATCGACATTTCGCCTGAACAATTCGCGTTTTCGGACATAGCGCCCAGCGATACGCTTTTCTGACCTGACGCCGAGAAGAGGCCAATGCGGGTGACCCATGACAGCGTGTGCTTTTCTCTGTATTCCAGCATAGCCAGTCCGCTGCCCGGCTCCGGGGGCTGTCTGTTGTGAGTTTAGCGAAGGTAGCTTCACCGTATCGCAAAGGTTGCCGATGAGTCGATCGTGTTACATCCCGTTTCTTTCAGTCTCACCCGATGGATGTTTTGCGGGAGTCAGGGTGGCCTAATCGTTTCCGGCGCTGGAAACCGTGTGCCGGTCGCCGGAGGGTGAAAGTAACGGCTCTGCGGCGGGCAGCTAGACTTGTGCTTGATTCCACTTTGGAACCGAATCGATTCCAAATCCCACCCATGGCTAGTTGCATTGACTGATTCTGACTTAACGGGGGTTTCCCAAAACCGAATCGATTTCCATTCCAACTCAAAATGAAATGATTAGACTCCGTAGTCGATTCTACTGAAATAATGAAAAGATGTTTTAAGCTTGCAGACAAGAAATCTAGGGTGTGTAAATGTCGCGCCAGTGGAGTTGTGGAAAGGCTTTGATACATTTTTGGCCAAAAATACCCATGTAATTTTCATATGTAAAAGACTGCACCTTATTCCACGTTATTATTTATTTATTCAGTTTTTCGTTTACTCAGACTTTTCCGTTGGAATCTATTCCAATTCCGATGCTGTAGACAACCGTGTGATTCGACTCAGATTCCGATTCCGGGGCCTATCAGTTGAATCGATTCCGGAGTCAACTCTCATTTCGATACAATCGAGCACAAGTCTGCTGGTAACATCCTGAAGTGCCCGCGACCCCCGGCCACCGGTAGACGCCAGCGTAGCGTGCCTTCAGACCATGCTTCCCGGCATGGCGGGTAGAGGACTTTGACGAGGGGCGGCCACTAAATTGGAAGGAAGTGGCGGGAAACATGTCTTAACTGATCAGCAGTCCTGACAGTTTGAGGATAAAGTGACAGCACACAGGCAGTTAAACCAAACCGCCAGTTTCGTCTGACCCCATGCCCGGAGCACATTTGAACTACGCAAAGCATTACATCATTGCTCAAGACGATGCTTATTTTCCAATACACCAGCGATTTGTCGGCCGGGAAGTCGTATTTTCATTGTTCAAAAATGACCTCGCGTCATCCTTTGATTAGCAAGGCATTTTCATACAAACGTTTTCTGGGTGCCTCCTGATTTTAGAACGACGAAAGCAAACGCCTTTCACTACACAGACCTCAGAAGACCTGGCATGTGCTGTCACTTCATCCTCACTATGTATGATACCCTATACCTGCGGTAATGCCGAACGTGTAATCATCAACAAACAAATGTCTTAATCCTTTTCAGTCGACCCCAGTTCTCGGTCCAGTCACCCCTCCTCGCTCCCCGAAGTTCCTCTTGCCCCGCGGTCTGCCGCTGCCTCCGCGTCCAGTCTTCGCCGCGCCCCGTATGACGCGCCACCAAACGGCGGACACGAGCGTTGACGGCCGCCTCGTGCCGGCAGTGTCCATCACCACCGCCGGCATCGTGCCCGGCTGCGCCCTCAGCTCTGTGCTGCTGCGCCTGATGGGCCCGCGCCGTCTGATGCTGGTGCAGGGGCCGCCGTCCGTGGCCGCCTGGCTGCTGGTGGCGTACGGCGGCGACCTGCGCCTGGTCGTGGCCGGTCGCCTGCTGGTCAGCTTCCTCAACGCCACCACGCTCTCCTGCTACACCATGTTCATCTGCGAGATCGCCTGTCCGTCGGCACGCGGCCTGCTCTCGGCCGTGCCGGAGGTGTTCTGTTCACTGGGCCTGCTGCTCGGCTATGCGGTCGGCGCCGGCGCGCACTGGTCCCAGATGGCGCTGGTGCTGGGCCTGCTGCCGAACGTGGTGATGACGGTCGGCTTCCTCTGGCTACCCGAGTCGCCCGGCTGGCTGGCGGCACACTACTGCTTCGACGAGGCGGCCGCCTCGTACCGCTTCTACCGAGGCGACGGCTTTCCGGCCGCGGCCGAGCTGCAGGCGGCCGCGCAGCGTGCCGAGAAGAGCGAAGCCAACGGCGGCGTCCGCGGCGTGCTGAGGCGACTGCGAGAGCGTGAAACGCTGTTGCCGGTAGTCCTTGTGACCGGCCTGTTCGTGCTGCAGATCCTATCGGGCATGCTGGCTGTGCTCAGCTACGCTGTGACCATCTTCCAGATCTCGGGCACGGCCGTCAACGAGTACTTGTGCGCCGTCATTCTCGGCTGCACGCGGCTCATGTGTAACGTGCTGGCGTCCGTGTTCGCGGACCGGTTCGGCCGTCGGCCGCTGCTGGTCGCTTCCAGTCTGGTGTCGGCGCTGGCGCTGGCCGTTCTCGGCGGCTTCTTCTTCGCCCGGCAGCTGGACCTGGCGCCGGCCAGCCTCAGCTGGCTGCCCGTGGTGGCGCTCATCGTCTACGTGGCCGCCGCCAGCTTCGGCATTGCGCCCGTCACCTGGATGCTGCTCGGCGAGCTGATCCCCGCCTCGGTCGGCATGCTCGCCAACGGCGCCATCCTCACCGTCTGGGGCCTGGTCTACTTTGGCGTGCTGCAGGCGTTCCCGTTCGTGACGCGCTGGCTGGGTGCACACGGCACGTTCTGGGCGTTCGCGACCGGTTGCCTGGCGCTGGCCGGCTACACGGCAGCCCTGCTGCCCGAGACACGCGGCGTCGAGCTGCACGACGTGCCGAGCCTCTTCCGTCGGCGGCCGCGCGCCCAGAAGAAGGCCGACGACGAGCCGGCCGAGCGGTTGCAGCGGCTGTTCGGCGCGCTGCCGGCGCAGAGGAACGCTCTCCAGCTGCAGGAGCCCGCCGCGCTCGAGTTCGTGCGCCGCCGCACGGAGTCGTGCACGGGAGAGCAGCGCACGCCAGCGGCCAACTAGAGCGCCCGCCAGCGGCCAACTAGAGCGCCCGCCAGCGGCCAACTAGAGCGCCCGCCAGCGGCCAACTAGAGCGCACGCCAGCGGCCAACTAGAGCGCACGCCAGCGGCCAACTAGAGCGCACGCCAGCGGCCAACTAGAGGGCACGCCAGCGGCCAACTAGAGCGCACGCCGCCGCCGTGCTGCGCGGCGGGCTGCCGTGCCGACAGGCGGCCGGCGTCCTGTCGTGTCGGCACTGTCCCGGCTGCTGCCGTCTGCGGTGTAGTCTTCTCGACGGCTGTACATTCCCGGCCTCAGCTGTCGTACAGCCATGCGAGTAAGCAGTGGTTCAGGCAGTGGCAAAATGCCCAAGCCGTGTCAGGCAGACTGTAGCGTCCTTGTGCGTCGTGTTGTCCTTTGTTGAATACATAAGTTACGGGGTAGATCGGTACATCCTTCCCGACACAATAATAAATGCAGAAGTCCTTCGTCCGTCGAAGCACAGTCCCCTAAACTGCACCACAATGAGTGAAAATGATTAGTGAGCAAAATGATGCTTTGTGCTACGACCAGTCGTCATTGCCGTAGTCTGTGCAATATCCCGGTTTTATGAAATGGCGTGCAGAGGCTGAATAGCATTACACATAACGCTTGCCAACGCCCATAAAACAGTAATTAGGCGTGTCGCTGGTTATCAGAGTTTTTTGTGTGCAAATAAACTCACACCGTAAAAAAAGCTCACAGTGGAAACGTGCTTTTCTTTCCGAATCGGAAGGTTGCATTTTCCCAAAAACGAAGCTCGGTCTGACACTCTAGTTGCCTGAGAAAAAAAACGAAGCCATCAAAAAACGTTCCGTATATACAGCAGGTGGCTATGGCCGCCGAGCAGTCCTGAAGATTTCCCCTACAGAATTTTCGGTAACTATTTGCGTTACGGAATGATACCAAGTTTACGTACGATGTCTTCTTAAAGCCCAGCGTCTCCTATTCAGGACCTGGTCACAATGTACATACCGCATTAATAGCAAACTACAGAATGTCAGGGACTTTGATCCTCCAAAAGTTATCAAAATAGTGCATGTTCTACAATAAAAAGTAATACCACGGAAAGCAAGTTTTTCAATGTTGACTGCAAAGGAGTGGCTCGTAGAAGACCAAACATATTCAATCCACTGCAATAAAATGCAATATGATGCAAAACCAGTCCACTTCTGCGAATTATTAAAATCATCACAGGTGTACAAAGCACGCCTTGCTCGTCTGTCGGCTGGCCGTTAAAGGAGACGACCACAGACGACATCCAAGGCAAACGTATACAATCATCGGCCAGAGAGGCAGTATAACCATGTTACTCAATCATGCAAACCGCTCCATGCAAAGACAGTCAAGTTACGGAAATGAGCGCGTGACAATCTCGTACGTTCAATCGCAACACCGCGGCAACAGTGATGTGACGATGACTCCGTCTCCCTAGGATGGACACGATCATGGCGCCACCCCACTGTACGGGGCTCCACTGCGTCAATCAGCACAAAAACCGTCACCATCACAAACGTTCGAATGTCATTTCACGACACGGAACTGTTTGCGCCAACAAAAGCAGGGCGACCACCGCGAGGCATTGTCCCTCAGGCGGCTCCGCGCCCAGCGCAGCGCAGCGGTCACACAGGCCGATCCCCTGGCCGTCCAGCCGAGCGGCGGGGCTACCGTTTGACGCGCGGGTCGTTTTTGGCGGCGCGGCCGCGGCCCTGCTGCGGCCGGCCGTACGGCTGGCTGCGGGGGTCGCGACCGCCCTGCCAGCCGCCGCCCCGGACCGGACCGCCGCCGCCGCCACCGTTACCACCGCCGTTGCCGCCACCACCACCGCCGCTGCCGTTACCGCCGCCGCCGCCGTTACCACCACCGCCGCCGCCGCCGCCGCCGCCGCCGCGGTGCGAGGCGGGCCCGTACCGGGGGTCGCGCGCGCCATTGTGGTTGGTGGCCATCGGCGGCGGCTGCCCGGCGCCGGCAGCCCCCTGGTGCTGTTGCTGCGGCTGTTGCAGCTGCTGCTGTTGCGACAGTGGCGTCGTCGTCGTCTGCGCCTGTGACTGCTGCTGCTGTGTCTGCTGCTGCTGTTGTTGCTGCGCGTCCAGCTGTGGGTCGCTCATGAACGGCAACTCCGAGAAGACCATGCAGAAGCTGCAGTGAAACGACAACATCTCATGTTTGGTCATTTTTGTAAGGAAAGGAACAAACGGACGGGACCAAGCAAACATGGCTGACTGATCTCTAATAAAGGTTCCACTAAACATGGATAACACCAGTGACGGTCCAACAGGCAAAAGAAAACGCTGCCAGTGCCTGTATGGACATTCACTGGGGGGAAATGAGATCCTGGTGTGGGTGAGTGGTATGGTGCAGACCCCTTGCTCTGACATTTTGACATTACGCCCACAGGAATAACTGGACACAAGCTGTCCGAAATCCTGTTCAAACCCTGCCCCGCGCCCATAATTTTCGGAAAATTTAGGGCAGACCACCATGTCAATGCGGCTAGCACGGGAGAAAACGCTAGTATGTGTCTGACAGGCGTCCTGCACGATGTCCGCGATGATTAATTACATCGCCATTGCCATCCAACGAGCTCGAAAACTAAGGCAGATACCACAAAGCTTGAATCAGTTACAGCAACACCGCTGCGGCGTTAATTAACGTTTATAAAGGTATGGCTGCAAAAATGCGAAGAAAAACTACCACAATACCCTTCATCAAACGGTTACACAGTATTCTGCATACAACAAATGCAAATGTACACTTTTTAGCAACAGGGCATATTCAAAATGTACTTACTCTCCAACACGTTGCAGATCTCCTCCTTTGCCAACGTACAAAGTAAGGCAGTTTTTCCATATTGATGTATACCCCTTGGTCACTCGAATTATGTCGCCCGGCTGAAACACAGCACAGCACCTGACTTGGCTTTCGGTAAAAAAAAAAATGCAAAAAATGAAGCAAAAAAACAACGAAAACAAAGCATGACCATCGAACGTATTCGAATTCACCGAATTAACTGCGGACGGGGAACATCACCCTGAAGAACACCAAATGCCACACTCCCAGCCTATTTCTACCACGGCTGAAACAGTCCCTAAGGTCGTGAGCCGTCATCAGTAGTTCATCTGGCAGACCGCTGGTCCCCACGCCTTGGTGAAACGGGTTCCAGTCGCCCGCCAGCACAGGCTGAAGCTGAATACCACACGATCGCGTCGCACCTTTGGCGGTACGTTAAATTTTCGTCACAAAATCAGCCGTTACCAGGAATTACACGACCCTTTGTGAGGGCTGGAGTCTACGCAACAAGCTGTGCTCCGTAAATGCTCCGATCCCTGATCACTGTGCTCCGTAAGTGCTCCGACCCCTGATCATTGTGCCCCGCAAGTGCTCTGATCCTTGATCACCCTATCAAACCGCTCCGAATAAATTTACAAGTAAAAAATAAATACACCCGAATACACCACTCAAACTCGAACAATATCAAAAAGCTTGTTCAGACGAAGTGAACCAGAGAACGCACTCATACAACCCATGTAACCTACGATTCCGAATCATGTGTCCGTTATCATATTTTTGCCCAGTTCTTGAAATGTTGATTAAGTTTTCCAGAATAAACGCGAGTGGAACAGGATTGATTACGTAAAAGGCCCAAATGTTTCGGCAGAACTTCATATGCCTTCGTCAGTGAAATCGCTGACAAACACGTAGAAAAAGCCCCGTTATAAAAACAACCACATGGTCGATAGCACGTACATATATATATATATATATATATATATATATATATATATATATATATATATATATATATATATATATATATCTGACGGCCTGTTGACGGAATCACATTTCAAAGACAAACCATGAGATGATAAAAACACACACACACACACGCACACACACACGTCAATGCACGGGTCAGTGTACAGTCGGTCCACAAAGTATCGCAGCATCGGAAAGCAACCTCCGTCACGTGGCAATGTTATCGGCGAACGAGTCGTGGGCAGCCCTCTGAAAAATTTGCACCACCACACCAGTGGCCCTGACTGTACGCCGGGCCGGGCCGGCGGGGCGGCGGTCCCGGTCAAGTTACGGGAGGAGAAAGTCGCGGCCAGTTTGGGCATTGGAAAAGGACGGGGTAAATACGACGTAGCAGAAACATGCGCCTTTGATTTGATTTTACGCCCATGCTTCAGGTACAACTCACTTGCATGTTAGACAAGGTGGCGCCGGATCGCCCGAAATGATCTCAACCCAGCCCATCATGGCGCTCCTCACTGGACACCGTCACAGGAGGTCCATTCGACCCCGACCTTAACCCTATTCCCGGAGGGATAGGTGGTATAACCGATTCCCGGCAGGAGTGGGGGCGGATTCGGCCCCCCTGAGATCTCGAGAACTACACATCCGATTTCATCGCAACGAACAACAATCGATTTGCCATGACGTAAAAATTCTTATGAAGTTTTCAAAATTTTAAAAAGGGTGGGCACGGGAGGCAAAAAAGTCAAAATGGGGGATATTTTTGAGCTTGCTAGAGCTCTACTGTTTATCGACCGATTTTGACGATGAATGATGATCATACCATAAGTATGAATCAATAGCTTATGGAAGGAAATTTTACCTTTGGTCCACACGTTTCAAGTTTTCAGAGAATTTATAGGAGTTCACAGGGTTCCGAATATGGAAGGATTATTTTTTCAAAACTGAATTAAAAAAAGGTTGAAAACGCTTTTAGCTTTTACTAGTCATGTTATGTTAGAGAAGTACAAATCGTGTTACAATGTTTGTATAATGTTACCATAGGCGGTGCCAGGGACATGAAAAAGGGGAAATGTCAAGGTCGCATGTTCATCACGTCAACTTGCGACTTTTGACCTTAAATGGCCTCCAGTGACCTTAAAGCCACATGGAATGATCTTGCGCGCATTTCATACTGTTTGAAAACGTTTCCAATCATTTCAATTTACGCTATTTCTAAAATCCCATTTTAAGGCTGTCGTGATATAGGGTACGCGCACTGACATTTTAGGTCATAGCTGCGTGACCCGACCTGACATCAAGGTAAAACTTCGTACACAAGTAGTGGGCACCCATCTCCGTATCATATGTTTAAGGTTTGGGATCTGGAAAAATAGCGCCAAAATTATTATTATAAAACCAAGTCCTGACGTTTGGCCATCTCATCTTGTGAAATGATCTCAGATTAAAAAATTACATTTGTATGCCTCCCCACTATTTACCTACACACCCATATAAAGCTATTTTACCTTAAAACATAATTTTTGGCAGCCATTTTCCTTTTACCTTCAATAGGGCCAAATACGGCTTCAAATGCCTCCCAAAAACGTTGCCTAGCCCCGCTCCTGAGCAAAACAGAATTACGAAATTTTGTTACAGTACGAAAACAAAATAGTTAGGAAGCAGCGACCATGTTTCGTGAAGCTGCGTCAAAAACCCAGGCAAGCAAAAACCCAAGGGGGGCGTATTCAGCCCCCCATCAGGAATAGTGTTAAATCCAAACTAACAGCGATTGAGGATTGAAAGTGGCATCATTGAATTGCCTTGTTTTCGGCCTTTCCAAAACAACATTATTTGGCCTTTTTTCGCATTACACCTTCGGTCAGATCATGCAAAATGCAGGATGTCATGGCTTATCTTAAAGCGTTGACAAACGTTACTTTTTTGTCGAATTGATGGCTCTGAATGCCTGAGAAATTCGGAACAGGGTTCAGATATTCTCTTCATAAGTATGTCATACTATGTCAAGTGAGAGACACCCAAGTCACCTGAGGTACTGTCAGGTCACGGTTCTCACTGGTGGTTATGCGCCTTTCAGTGCGCAACAGGGCGGTGACCACCGGATTTCAACCTTTACATCTCGATACGCAACAGAACGACGTAAAAAAAAACATACACACAATAAATTAACAATCGCTGGTCATTTTTGGAGACGCCTTGTGAGTTTCCGGGGCGTACGCTAAATTGCTCGAAAAGTGTTCAAGAAAAACTAGTTGGGGGTCAAACCGGGCACCTTGACTACGTGGATTACGTATTCTGAGAGGTAAAAGTAGAGCATTTTTTCAATGACAGTGCGCAATTATGGCAAAACTGCAGAGGCTGCCTTTAACATCTCAAAAACAGATCAAAGGCATCGCCAGAAGAAAACAAAAAGCCTCTGATCACCTTTCATTTCACCAGGAACAAAAATACAGCTGGGGAAGCATTACCAATGTGCCTCATCCCCAAATCTTAACCCTGGTTAAGTCTGTTTCATTTTGCTTTTATTCACCGCCGCCAGATGTTAAACGTTTGCCTGGAGATGTCTTCCAACATTTCAGCAGACATAAGGTAAACAGTAAAGCTGTGGGGACGACTATAGGGGAGGTCACCGCTGTCAAGGAGCCTACATAAAGATATGAAAAGGACTGATTACCTTTCCTTTTCGGGTCGATGTCTAGACCTATTTCATTTCGCTATTTATTTTCTTTTCTTGATTGTGTGGCTCCAATAATGAATTTCTGCGTCCACCTAAAAAGCAGGACGTGATATGCTCGCCGTACGAAGAAAATAGCAGAACGAGTTTATTTTCGTTCTAAGAGCGGGTCATTATCATCTATTTAGTGTATCACGATAACAGATTTGTTTGTGAACGGTGACCACAGACTGCAGTTTGCGGTGAGAAGGTCACGCGACAAATCCAATAACGAAGCGTCCAGATCGTATGACTCCATTTAACCTAAATGATAAACTTATAAGGTTAAAATCATGACGATTTTTGCCTTTTTGACTGTTTTTATCGTTTTTTTCACTGTTTTCTCTCTCTCTCTCTAAAAAAACACATTGACGAAATCCAAGAATGACTTTCCATTCATAATGTGCGAGTTAACATCCTGCATAAGCAATGGAAAATGGCAGTAGCAGAACAGAAAGCTTGAATCGTCTGAATAGTTAAGCCAATGCTGAACAGTTGTACTAGGTTGTGGTGATTTGTGTTTTCAATTGCCAGGCTTGGTTTCTATTCATGCGTCACGTGCCACAGTCATACACTAATTCTGTGTGGTCTCGCGCTACAAAATTCCCAGTTAAAAGCGCTTGACCACAAATCTAAGCATAATGTCATCGGTCATTATGTATAAATATATATATATATATATATACATATGCATTCATATATTCATATATTTATGCATCAAACCGGATAGTGCAGCATTATTATTAACGCTCAAGCGTTGCAGCATAGAGCCAGCAAACGACTCAAAAAGCTACTGACGACTGCGTAGCTGCTCCCACCAATTCCCATTGATTCATTCAGTGGGAGCAGCTACGCAGTCGTCAGTGGCCTTTTCAATCACTTGCCGGCTCCGTGCTGCGGTGCTTGAGGAGTGTCATTGATGGTCATGGAGGCATGACACGCCTGTGCACCTAATATACACGGTCCTCGTCGTTTTTGCTACTTCCACGTATTATGCATGTATCAAGTACCGAATGTCAACTGCCATCACATGCATGATGGCAACTGCATGTGACTAATTTGCGTTGTGGGTGACAAAAGTAGTTGCCACTGACCTTCCCCATCGCTCATGCCAGACAAGCAAATCTATACGCGCCTCTAAGCAACGTCCACCAAATGCAACGTGAAGCTATATCAGGTTACGTCATAGGAAGATGTCAAAGTGAAATGAAAGGTAAAATTCTCTGTAGAAGATCGTTCTGAGGTAGAAAAGAACAATCACTGTTCCTCGTCAGAAAAAGAATAGTGACTGTCTCTCCTGACCTGGTCTGACCTTGACGCAGCAAAGAGCAGCGTAGATTTAGTTATTACGCGACGTCATTTCCGTTCTGTACTTGACGCAGTTAAGAATCGCAGCAATCAACTATTGCTCCTTGTCATGAGAAATGCAACCTTACCTGACCTGACCTCAACTGACCCTGACCGAATGGAAAGCAGGTATTGTAAAACTGATCATGGGAAGCTTTCACTTCCCCTCTTTTTATCACGTGAGTCAAAATGGCTGCGAGTAAGTATCGATCTTTGGCATGTAAAGTAAGACCAATATTTCACCTCTTCTAGGATGGCCCTGACCCGACACTTTTTAACATTCGAGCATGCTTTTCATGCAAAAGATCGTGACCTTTCGTTTGATACCCAGCTGAAGACTGTCAGGCCAGCATTCTGACGATATGATGTACGAACCGGTGCCAGTTTTTCCGACGTCGTGTTATGCGTTTTACGTGACATGTGGCGTCATCAGTCAGTGACCAAGGCTAACATAGTATTTTCTGAATTGCAAGACTCAGTGCTATCGACTGGTGGTAGACCGTTTCAGATCCATCGGTTAGATCCTGAGATAACAGAGGAGTGCCCTTTTTGACATTCACAGGCGACGCCACAAAAACACGCCAGGTGGTGCTGGGTTAACCCTCGCCCGCCCATCGGAGAGTGGGGGGGGGGGTGGACGCTGTCCCCGAGGTGGTTTTTCTTCGACACACGCCAAGCTTTTAAAGACAGAGGTTTAACTTTTTCAGTAGCTGCTTTTTTAATCTTTTCTGCACGCTCCCTGGCAATTTCAAGTTTCTCTGGCCTTTGGTTTGTTAGATATGACCTTCTCGAAGGCATGTCACAACCCCAGAGCGCGGTGTACTCTAAAATGTGCGAGTAACGTGTCAAGTGCACCGCAGATGCCATATTGGCTGATTGCTTTGCAAGCTGTATCCCGAAGCGTCGGAAGTGTGTTCTTAGGTGCTACGAAGGTTCAAGGTCAGGGTCATGGTCAAATTAGGTCACGAATAACACGACATTTTGCGGAAAATCTAACGCGCTTTCCGGAAGCCGATTTGGTACACATCTGGAACATGGATTTTTGAATACATAATTTAATGATGTCAGCCACACACATAATACAGTCACACATGTAAACACACAACTCACGCACACAAACACACGCAAACGCACATGCACAAGCACACGCACCAGCAAACGCACAAGCACGAGCACACGCACACGCAAACGCACACGAACATGCACACATACAATCTTACAGATACGAAGCAATATATTTCTTTCCTCCTGGACTTTTTCTGAGCCCTCTTAAACGTCGCCATTGAGGATTCCCTTCAGGTAGTGCTACATTACCTGTGCTGATAGTAGGCCATTTCCTAATATGAAATGTTATTAAGTCATGTCAGGTCACGACCTGACTTTCCACAATGTGCCTGTAATGTCATACTGTAAAGTTGTAAGCGTAAAAAGTAAACTCTTTTTGTTTCTGATTCAACTGCACATTTAACATGGCACATATATGACGTCTTTACCCCGATGAATAAGCGTGTCAACAGCCAACACCGTACTGCGCACCAATGCCGTACTCCCGTGCTTAACCCGCGCAATGCCGGGTGTCCGAATCGCCTTGCACTTTTCCGGGGGGAGGGTCCTCAGAAGCACCGTCCCACCATAGCCTCGGGAGCTAAGAGAGCTAAGGAGATGAGAGTGACACCAATCGAAAGCTCGTCAAATTGTGTGAAAAAACGAACGCAGATCTGTTGACTCAAGCGCTCAAACCATGTACTTGGATTCATTATAACGAAACAACTTTAGTGCCGCAGCTGACAACATTTTGGGTCAAAATCTTCATCCAAAGTCAATGACCTCGCTTCACTTCTTTTGACCCTGCGGAGGTTAGTAAACGCTAGAAGTGATAACATGTACCGATGTTGGCTACCTTTACTGAAAACACGCCAAAAGATGCGTGTGGCGCCCTTGTTTACACTCAAGATATCCCGTGTTCCTCGAAATCTGGTCTGCAAAAGATGAAAAAATGGCGTCATAGGTCAATGACCTGACATGACCTCGATCCGAAATTCTCAGTCAAGACGCCAAATGACTGTACATTGCCGTATTTCACGTTTTAACGCTCAAACACCATTTTCCGTTTCGTTCAAAACGTCGTACGGAATGGCCTGTAAGGGCCGAGAAAGTGTTCAAAGTTGACCTTTTCGACCCCACCTAACCTTGAAGATATTGACCTAGGGTCATGAAAACTGCATGCGATGTAAATCGTTATGGCCCCATTCTGTCCACACATGTCCCTAGCTCCTTCCGTTTCCGAGATCGGAGAGGGACACTTTTGTGCCCCCCTCTCCAGTGCGCGTTAGTGCGAAACCCCCTTCCACTGAGCGTGTCGGTGACGAAAATTCGCCGTTTCTGACAAGCACTGGCAATGGGCAGGCAGATCTCGTGAAAACAGAACGGTCTTGAGAATTTGAGGGCAAAGACTATCCGTCGCTGCTCCCGGACCGCGTGACACAATGACATACGGCTCGCCATGGCAGGATAGGTAGAAAGAACAGCCCCACATCGGCAGTTACCAGAGAGGAACGTTATAACACTTTACATTAGTCCATTTCCGAGTCACTCAGTACAGGGCGGTGACGTCACTGGTGCCTGGTGCCGGCAGCTGCGCAGCATGTGACAAGCACCGTATATAGCGCCGCCTGTACAGCGCAGATGTTTCTGTGCTTTATTCTGTTATGCTAGTATGCTTGATCGATATGTTCCATTTCACGTTATCTATGCAGTTTGAGTTCTCGGACAGCCCGCTGGATGGTAGCGTGCGGCATTATTGTGTTGTATGGCGCAGCGGAAAGAGCTGGGTATTCTGCAGTCGTTTCGGCCGTGGACCTTCTTCGGTGCGTCAGGACGTCCAGTCGCGGCGGGTGCCGAGAACGGACCGCAGTCACAGCCACGTAGCTACAGTCCGGACCGTATCTACAATATGCTCTCGGCAGCCGCCGCGACTAGGCATTCTGAAGCACCGAAGAAGGTCCACGGCCGAAACGACTCTGCATACTAGCATAGCGTAATAAAACACACAAACATCTGCGATGTACAGGCGGCACTATATTCACTTGTCGCTCCTTACATGCTGCACAGCTGCCAGCACCAGGCACCAGTGACGTTACCACCCTGTAGTGAGCGTGTCAGAAATGGATTATTGTTAAGTGCTTTGACGGTACCCCTCTGGTAACCGCCGATGTGCGGCTGTTCTTTCTACCTTCTCTACCATGACGAGCCGTATGTGTCACAAGATCTGAGAGCAGCGACGAGACAGCGTCTGCCATCGAATACTCAGGACCCTTCTATTTTCTCCAGACGGCCTGCCCAGTGCCAGTGCTTGTCAGAAACGGCGAGTTCTCGCCATAAACAAGATAGCAAAGGCGAGGTTTCCCTGGAAATCATTGCTGTGTCGAAATGTCACCAAAGGGGACATGGTACCCCCGCAATGACCTATTCGTTTTCACTGTAATGCATTGTCAATCACCAAGTTGCGGATACATCATTTACATTTTTCGTAAAACATACCAAATGTCATCAGTCCACTTAAGAAGCAATGTCGTATCATTCTGAAACTTCAACTTTCCGCATGACACAAACGACGGAAATGTTGGGTGCTACATTCTTGAGTTCAATGCTGGTGTCAAGACAGACTTTAATGCCTAGAAAAGGCAAACAAGACCTTTTTGAATGAAATGTTGGCACCCCGAGAATATTTTTGGCAGTTTTTATTTCGAAGTTGTCTAATATTTAAAGGTGCAACGCAAAGTATGGTGCGAGGGGAATGCTCCCTGGAACAAAAGTCTAAAATCGATCCGGCCTACTGCTCAGCATAAAATGCAACAATATCGGCTGGTCCCATATCCCTTCTACATCATGAAATTCATGCCCAAAAGTGTTTTCTGCACGGACGAGAAACTACTTTAGTGATGTCCAAAATTTGTCTTTTCGGGACAAAAACTTACAGGCCTGGGGCGGTAAAAACTAGAACTAAAAACTAAACTAAGAACTAAAAAACTAAAAATTAAAAACTAAAAACAAGAAAAAGAACGAAGGCATTAGTGTGGTTTTTATCATTTGCGACCATACAAAATGTGCGCACATTACAAACAAGCCGCATTTTGCAAAATATCACACCAGGTCGGCCTGGGGCAGATGGGCTTACGTAAGTCCTGGAAAGTGAATTCTCGCAATATATAAGTAACTCTAAAGCACATACAGCTGGTTATAAACATTCAAAGACTGCAAACCCATGAATTATAATCGGCCGCGGATCTGAAGGTTTCGGTATAAAATGTGAACGGAGGTTTAGCTGACTGAAGGCAACTGACCTAGACATTTCCTAAAAACTCGAGATGGCAGAACTGTTGCACCTGTCACGTTTCGTCTATGTAGCGCAAGCTTCTAGTTAATCGACGCATTTCGCAAAACGTTGATAATTTACTTCTTTGAAGGATGGCATGGTCTTACTTGACCTGGGTCCGTGGCCCAAAGTGACGTCAAATTGGAAAACTGACACAAAGTGTAACTCCATGTGTTACGTCTCTGCCCCTTTCTAGTTTTCCGACCATCCTCGAAAAGCAGAATGGGGCTCGTATCACCCCCGAATCGGTAAAGGTTAAGTAACCGCAATGACTGAGATCACAGGTGCGAATGTATTTCTACTGAGCCGTGTTTCATCAGTCTTTCTCCCACAGCCTCTCCCTCCCGTAGTTCGACCCATCAGGCGAGGCTTTGCGCCCTGTCAAGGCCCTTGGTGGTGCGTATTTTACGGTAAGCTTCCAAATGGCCCACCAACCGCTTGCACTGCCACCTGTCGAACAAGTTTGGATGCTGCGATACTTTTCAGACAGACTACATGGCCCCGGAAAACCAATGAGGTTGGCCAGAGGATGTGAATATCATGATTTCCACAGCAATCTACCATATGGTAGACATGAGGGAAGAACTCATGAACAACAAAAACATCTTCATATCGAAAAACTATCAGGAACAGCTCACAAAAAGTGTCATACAACAAAGGACACTACCATCAGTGCCAAGTATAACCAACACAACACCGGCCGCACGAAGAATGTACACGTCGATCCCGTGAATGAAACGAGTGAGTGAAGCTATAGCCACATTCCCCCCGACCTCACGGCAGCCGAGAGGCACAAAGTCCAGCCGTTTGCACAATCGGCTCGTCAAGCCTAAGAATTCTGTGCCTCGAGAAGAGGTGAAGGGCGTTGTGTACAAGTTTTCCTGCAGAGGCAGTGCCAACTACGTTGATAAGACAGGCCAGCCTCTAAGCGTCCGCCTGAAAGAACACAATGAAGACTCCTTACAATGACCTGTGTGCATGTGTTTAATCGCTACCTGCACGCTTGTCTTTCAAATGTGTCTCCATCAAAACGCCTTTATATTTATATGCACGCACGAACAATCCCGCGCTCATTCCTATCACTGGCCAGTTTTTTATGTTCGTCGATCACTAATTGCACTCAGGAAGTTTTATCACGTTATGGCGAAGTATCTGGGTTTCTGTAACATCAAGCCGATTTTGCACAAGTATGCTTCGAAAAACTTCATCAGGGTTCAATGTTTGCACGTTTGCGCGCGCGAATGTAATTTGAAGATAACTTTTCCATTGCGCTTACCTGATCAACGATCTTAGTGTGCACAGAAAGATCTCGAATATACTCAGCGCTTTGGCTTTGTGTAAATTCGTGGTCGTACTTAAAGATCGATACACAACGCAATGCGTAAATAACATACTTAATGACAGATAATACAGAACATTAAGATAAAGCAGGGTAGAGCTAGGCATCCAAGAGTCACATACGTAACGCGCACAAGTTACACATGTCGCGCAATAAGCAAGCATACTGCTAAACATGCCCATAGCACGGACTGCAAATACATCCAAGCCCATATTACGACTGGGATCGGGCGAACGTACACTTCACAAAGGGCACTGCGCCTGCGCAAAAATTATGAAGTGTTTCAGAGTACTATTCCCTAAGCCAAGGCTCTCTGCCCGCACTCAACGACCAACCCACAATAACGTAGCTAGGATCTACATAAAGGGACGTCTGTGCTAAAATAAAAGGGCTTTATGTTACTATTACCATTTCATTACGAACACAGAGAAATTGGCCCTCCAAATAACACGTCTGGGGATTCTGAAATAAAAGTACATTACTCCTTATTTAAAAAAGATTTTCTTTTACACAAATCATTTGTGATAACACACCGATTTTTGGAAACCCCTACCCATAAGAGGGAGGAGGCAGGAAGGTAGGGTAGTTGGCCCTCGACCCCTTCTGCCTGTGCTACTGCTAACCAACCACGACCAGTCACGAGCTACACAAAATCCAAATCTATAAATGCAGTAGACTGGACTTTCTTTAAGAAAGAAAAAAACTCATGCTAATTTCTGGTATGTTCAAAATAAGGTGTCCTCCACAATCTTCATCTGACATTACACTGCGGCTGCAAACATGGCTGTGTTTTCTCCACTCGTAACGACACGTGTTAATTTAAGAACCAGAATGTGATCTATTCCAGCAGCTGACGATAACATACCCAGCATTTACCATGCATTCGCCAAAAAGGTTGAGTCATGGCTTAAACGTATGCAGAATAATTGTGCTTTGCACAGATAAATTAAAAATTGTAAATTGAATTTGAATACCGATTTGGATACATACACCACAAATCTTCCTTTACATCCATGATATTTCGAGCCTTTAACACGCCCGGACATCTGGTGGCTAGAGTTTCACTTGAATGTCCCATTTCAATAGTACTGAAAGGCATACACACTAATCACTGGGAAAGTTCCCCATGTACATCCCTTGCACTGAATATTCCAATGTCAACAAAGTTTCATCGTTGTGCGAGCCTAAAGCAATTGCCATACCTTGACGAACTAGTGCGAAAATGGCCAGCAAATTTTGTGCAATAGTCACTAATCATGCAGTTGGGCTGGCAGATGTCTACTAACTGAAAATGGAACAAATTTCCCATGAAAGTTCAGTAATTTGTATTTGGCGCATGTGTCAAATACGAGATGTTCACTTATTCGAGTCGAGCGACTACTCACACATCCTGGGACCATCGACAACTAGGCCATGCCAGGCCTTCATGCCATGCATGCCATAAGTCATCATTCCATTATTGGCTTGCATCCACCAAAGTGGCAACCCATATCACACGAAGTTATTTTTCCTCGCTAACTGGATACAAATTGACAGCAACACAAACCAGGAGCCTCTTCCAACCCATATCACACTAAATGATTTTTCTCTGCAAACGGGACGAAACACTGGCAATCACACATACTGAAAACTTAACGAACCGTGCAGCAATGCAGAGTGGTTTCCAGCGTACAGCGCGCATAGTGTTCTCGTATTTACTATGTTATTATGTTATACTATTTACTATGATGTTATCAGCAAACTGTCTCCTTCCTTTCATCATGGTGTTTTTAGTCAAAGAAATTACCTGAAGGAAGGCACCAGGCTCATCCCAGATGGACATGTTGATAGAGCCGGATCTGTCGGCTACTCTGCACGTTCTCACTTCGTGCCCCTCCTTGGTCTTGTTTGGTCGACCTGTAACAGCACGAAAATTTGCCTTCTGTTCTTGTGCACACATGAAAGGAAAGATGAACGATGACGCCCTCTGAAAACAAATGTTCTAAATGTTACGAATAAATTACATACAAAAATGTGTCCGCCCATCTTACAGCAAAACCCTCTCACAGAGGACTACTGAAGTATGGAGAACAGTCCAGATTGATCTAGGGAAGTTAGGGATACAGGATGTTTCCTGAAATAACACTCACCACCTGGCCATGGAACTGATGCCTTCGCCACAGGCCGGTAGTTGGGCCTTCCGAAAAGCAATGCCTAGAATGTTAATGTCAAAGCCCATGTAAAGCGGGGAGAAGTACCCATCGGCAATACCCAATATTTCCCGTGTTTGTGCAATTGCTTCATACGCACCTATATCCAACAATATCAGGTTCATGTTGAGATTCTTGATCCCTGGCTTCATGTCTCGTACTTCCATATTTCAAATTATCTGATATTCAACGCAGGGGATCCAGCACAAGCAAATCTTGGTATGGTCTGGAACAGATGGTCTGAGATGAACGAAACGACAAAATACACTACAATAATACAACGATCCCCATTCACCACCCCAACAGCCTACTACACGAGAACGATGCTGATACACTGCAAATGCTGGCATCGAACAGAATTCAATGACCTAAATGTACCGCAGCCTGCAACCCCGGACGACGGTTCCGGGTGGTGGCAGAACGGTACAGAAAGGCTGTCTGCATCGTGAAGGGTTGCACTCTGAATGGCCGAGGCGAGGAAGCAGGGACACCCTAGGTTAGGGATCCTGACTGACTCGGCAGATGAGCAGTAGCTCCTTCGGAGCGGCAGTGAACTCGGAGAGTCAGGAATCTCCGGCGGGACGACGGATCCACACGGCCGGCGGCTCAGCGCACTGTTCAGTTCGCTGTCGCGCAAACCCAGCCGCCGTGCCCAGCGGCCTTGGCGACGGGGCACGGCCCAGTGTCGGAAAAATTATTGTTTTCTGGTGTCCAGGAGCACCAAAAAAATTAGACTCCAAGAAAAATTTTGTACACCAAAACGATCACTTGCCCCCCCCCCCCCCACCACCACCACCACTTAAAGACATAGGTTTCCCCACTCAACCAGAGTTTGAAGTTGCCCAGCGTCCCCCCCCCCCTCCGCCCGTTGATGGTCTACCATACTACTCGGCCGCTGAAGTAACACTCCTCCGAACCCACGGCCAGCCGCCTTCCACCCCCCAGTCAACTCTGCTGACCTACCTTGTAGACCCCGGAAACTGGTTTGGCCCCACCACACGCAGCTGCTGGATCCACCCCTGATGGCCATATTTGCTTGCAAAGCACCTAGTTAGTCCATGTTTCTCACATAAATGCATGACATTTTATACTCCAAAAGAGAATTTGTACTCCAACACCAGGAAGAAAAATCAGGTTTCCAAGACTGCACGGGCCCACCTTACCGTGCTGTGGCAACCAGCAAACTAGCTGGCCGGCTCAGCGGCCGTCTCCGCCTTACAGCCGGACTGTGGACTGTGTTTATATATTTATGTACTTTTGAAATTCACTCTAACTACTCAAATCTAATCTACCACTAAAACTACTACTTATTAAAACTAATTATGTATGCTGTTCTCTCTATGTACTGTCAGGTAATGTGTTACTCATACTCCTGGTGGACAGTGCAGTGAATGAAAAAATAATGATCATAAGGGGACTTTGTACTGCAGATCAATGAAAGTGGTTAAATTAATGACTTTAGAAGACTCTCCCATGAATTAAGTACACGCCTTCTCATGTGAATTAACAGTAAAGCACGCAGGATACCATACACACTTAAATGACGATTTTCCTCGTCTAAATGTCACCAACAGATGTTTGATAGATCAGATTTATATCAGCGCACAACAGATGTGACGCAATGCACGTATGGGGACGAAACCAGGTCTCTGGCTTCGAATCCGAATCCGAATCCACAATGACACGAAACCGAAGTCGAAACCAAAATCAGTGACTTTGAAGTTCGAAACTGCGAGGCCAAAGCCGAAGCCAGTGGCTTCGAATCTTTAACACTCAAAGCCAAAGCCGAAGCCAGTGACTTCGAACTTTGCAGACGCGAAGCTAAAGCCAAAGCCACTGACTTCGAACTTTGCAAAAGCAAAGTCGAACCCATCAGCTTAAAGCCATGAAGCCGAAGCCCAATCAAGTGCTCAAAGTTATTTCGCAAAGCCAAAACCTTTGTCATATGCATGCAAAAAGGGTACGAGATATGCAGCAGGAAATGTCATCATTCTGTATTTCTTAGTGCTGAAAACCAAAGGAAGTTAGCTAGCTGAAATGATTTCCATTTCTCTCCAGAGACTTGAATGTAGTAAACAGTAAGTAATTGTCAAAAGCGATTTTACTGTTAAATTAAGTTATTCGACTGTATGAAATCTCTACTGCCAACCCTTATCAAACTGCCTAAGCCCCTTTACATCCAGACAAAGAGAAAAGATGCCAATGCAGGTTCTGTATTCATCAAACAGAGGCTGTTGCATGGCCTAGCACCTGCATTTACAGGAAAGTGGGGGCACTGGTTTTATTAAGCAGTCATAACTTACATGGAAAAGTTATGAAACCAGAGTCACTGCAAGCAGAACAACACTTCCAAGGCTGGAGCCAGCAGCAAATAATCACAGGAAGCTGAAGTTGATGCAAAACCTAGCAGTTCCAAATCACTCAAGCCAGAGCCAAAGCATAGGCTAACTATTAAAAATGGCACAAAGCCAACACTGAAGACAGTCAACCATCAACAGTGACACAAAACTGAAGCTGACACCAGCCAATGAAAATGGCACATGGTTAAAGCCCAAGTTGAAGCCAGTGTAGGAAAAATGTTGCTTAGCAGAGCCACAGTCAAAGCTGTTGCTGGCTTTGCTCTCATGCCTGATGTGATGTCTCTGCAGTTCCAGCAATAACCAGAATTCTTATAGTTTCAGGAGCAATGACAGTTCAACCAAGGATATCAAGCCAAAAGTACATTGTGGTTTTCAAGGTCTAAAGCATGCCATGAAGATAAAAGTGTTTTTGCTGTGTGTTAGACTAATTATTTCCTACTGTAGCTCAGGTTTCTTTGTGATTCTGAGCACAAGTGAATAATGCCAGCCTATGAATTGCACAGTAGATGCATGTTCACTCTGTGAGTGAATCAAACCTAGGGAAGAAGGCAGGAGACCATGGAGTTGACAGCTGAGCATTAATGGACAACAAAACACACCTGGAAGACTTCTGAACCCCCAGGCAGCTGTTTCCTGCAATTCATGCAGGCAAAGGACCAGTAACTGGATATTACATGCTGTGTCATTTCCTGGCTACACATTTAATTGAGATCAGCTGCCAGAATGGACTAGACCCAGTCCATCTTAATGATGTCAATCAAAGATCACAGGCCAGAGCTTGTGCACAAATGACTTGTAGCCAAAGTGTTTTACCATAGTGATTTATCACTTTTCCTTGTGCATAGCTTCCAGCAAGAATCAGCACACAATGTAATTGAGGATTGCATAGTAGACATTACACTGCCAATGGTACACCAGTGATCATCACTGTACCAACCAAATCACAATGAAACATGCCATGGGTTGCTGTCCAGCCCAGTTAGTACAGCTATTACCAGGAGCCATGGAACCTCTGTGCAGATGGGGAGGGGGTAAACATGAATTTAACCTCTTTTCTTTTTATGCAACACCCTAGGGTTAATGTTACATGTTGCCCAAAGTTGGGGGCAGCTGCCACCCCACCCCATTGGTTCAACCCACCTTATGTTTACATGCCACAAAATTGGCCTTTTTAGTTCTGATGCAGACTGTGAAGATGTATTTGTCTTCAGAGCTATGAACAATATTGTTTGCTGCTCATGCTGTGTGAGACTATGCAAGGGTTAAAAACCATGAAAATGACACACATAAGGGGCTTCCATGAAAGGTAGACAACAAATTTGGAAACAAATCTGAAGATGACTGGTCTGTCACTATCCCACGAAAGCCAAGGGCTTACAAATATTTAGCACAGGAAAAAAATCGGAAATGGTTGTGACTCAGTCAACACACGTTAGTGTGTTACGCACATTCCCAATGTGTTCGTCATAAGGTTGGTATCAGTCACGTCCACTGCTTCCCTTTTGTTCTTAAATATGTCAGCATTTGCCACATGTCCCGATCAATCTTAAGTGATTCCCGAATAAGGAAAACCACATTAATCATTTACCGCACGTAGACCGTCTCAGTCGTTCCCGTACTCACACATGTGCACTAATCCGCATTTAGCACAATCGTACTATTTGGTGCTTGTGCATGGAATTCAAGCTAATGCTCTGCAATCCGCAAACGCTGTTTGACACACCACTAGACATGATTGGTCATTTTCCAGTACATATGCAAAATTCTCTAAATTTGAACGACTTCCGAAGTGCGTTAGATTCAGTTTACATGCGCAGCGTTCGTGACGTTCGTTCGTGCTGAACGTACCGCCTCGGTCCCTGCTGGGGACCGTGAAAGCAGGCCGCTGTTGGACGTCGGTGAGTTGCATTAGTCCTTTTGTGCTGTTTTCGGTTACGATCTGCCGGGTATCTTTGCATCATATCGGATACTGGTGACTATATTTTAATGCTTTACTTCATAGCTAGGACCCAGCATTTGTCAGCCGAGCAGTGCTGGCTTTGGAAGCGTAATTTGGCATCGTCCTCGCATCTGAGTGACCGCCGTGTCGCGGTTCGCATTTTTGCGTGGCCGTGGATTAACAGTTTTGAATTCAGTTTTATTACAAAATGTTTGGGTAATGTCTGCCATTTAGAGCTAATCGTAAAAAAACTATCCAAACAATGAACTGAACTCCAGTGTGGTGTGAAGTAAGAGAAGTGAATATCCATAATGTTTTTCCATAGTATTACCATAGTGCTAATATGAGTATCAGTATTAGTATTGGTATTTATAAGGTCTGTTGCACAGTAATAAATAGACAATCCAGATTGTTTTTAAATTTGTGAAATGTGGGGCTTAGTCAATATATTCATCTGGTTATACTGTTTTCTAATGGGGTAATCTTTAAGTGTACTATCATGGCCAGAATCCAAGGTTTGTAGGCAGACTGTGTGGTAGCAGTGCAAACATTGGTATGGCCATGCAAATGCTTTTGACATAACTGAAGTTCAAGTTTCATAGGTACACTGAAATCATAGTTCACAGTTTGGTGACAACATTGTTGGGTAACTGGGTAAAAGATTGCATGGCAAAAAATTTTATCATGAGAAATTGTGTATGGGATATGGATCATGTGTGATAAAGATCATAAGGACAAATAGTTGCAGTGGCAGAAGTTGGTTTGCTATAGGCATAATGGACAGGATTGGAAAAGGGTGGTTTTTTGGTGTTTTAAAACTAACAGATGTGTGCTCCAGAAACATTATATGCTCCAAAAGTTTGGTCTCATGCCCCTGCCAAAAAACTACATTATAACGATAAAAGCTACGTTATAACTGTGTTGACAGATTTCTAACTGCAAGCAAATGACATGGACTGCATTCATTAAGAGGCAGGTATAATGTCTTAACTGACTTACATCAAAAATACCAACACAAATCAGTATTGTTCTTTGCAAAGTTTTGTACTTCAAAACATAAATTATACTCTGACATCAAGAACAAAAACTAAATTTTCAGTTCTGGTAATGTGTTTCCCAAAGGCAGGAGCAGTATAGGAT
This sequence comes from Capitulum mitella, assembly GCA_030062745.1. Classification (NCBI taxonomy): domain Eukaryota; kingdom Metazoa; phylum Arthropoda; class Thecostraca; order Pollicipedomorpha; family Pollicipedidae; genus Capitulum; species Capitulum mitella. The sequence goes on from CP099844.1 coordinate 31,803,266, forward strand.
TTTGCCAGAGGGGGCCAATAAACAGCATGGGGCCTGCTTCCATTCAGGCACCCCCATTTTTTGCTCTTCAGGTATAGAAAAATGTTGATCTGCTGGGGTCAGGGGAAATATTTGATGTCATGTGTTTTTTTTTTACTGCTGAAAGTAACCAAAAATTCCAGTGTATCACCTTATTTGAAAAAACCCTTGTTTTGCCCACCTACAGTGTAGCCAAAATATGGGAACAGCAGCATGGTTATAGACAGCTGCATCCCCCCCCCCTGTATTTGAAATGTTGTGTCTGTATCTGGTCCAGGAGTCCCTTTATTGCTAGTTTAGGTAAGGTTCCCTCTTGCACTTACAGAGGCACTTTTGGTGGTCTTAGGCTGTCTGCCATGCCAAGCTTTTTAGTGGTCTCAGGTTCCTTTTACAGTTGCAGTTGTCCCTTGGGACATCTCAGACACTCCTTTGGCAGTTTTGGGGGCACCTGGGACAGTTTCATGGACTCATCTGGCAGTCTGAAGGACACGTGAGCCATCTCAGGTTCCCTCCTGTCATTGCTGGGAAATTTTTTTGACATCTAAGGAGCCCCTCAGGCAGTAGCAGTGGACCTCTGCAAGTCCCTCTCTGCCATGACAGATGCATCTCTGACAGTGCTCTGGGTCCTCTGGCCATTTCAGGAGCTGTCTGGACATCTCAAGGTTTAGTAGTTTCAGTGACCCTCTGGTTGTCAAAGGGGCCCCTGTTGCTAGAGACTGCTAGTTGTTGTGTGTCATGACATGTTGCAGTGTCATGGGTCCTCTGATCATCTCCAGTAGCCTCCATGGCTGTATTAGGGGTCTTCTGTTGCATGGAGCATATCTGGCAGTCTCAGGGCCCCTCTAGCCATATCAGGGGTCTTTGTTGGCACTTTAGGGACTGCACTGTCAGTCTCAGGGGGACCTTTTCTGTGCCAGGAGCCCACCTAACACACTCAGGGGTTCTCTGGCCATCCAGGACCCCCAGGCTGTCTCAGAGGTCCTCTTATCATTTTTGCCTCTCAGGGCCCTCCAACTTTTTGGTGGCCTGAGAGGCGATCTGCCATATAGGGGCCGATCTTGCCATGTCAGGGCCCATTTGACCTCTTTTGGGCCCCCTGACTGCATCAAGAACCCTTGAGGTTTTCAAAACGACCACTATCGCCCATTTGGGTCATCTCTTGAGGTTGAGGAGGTCACTGATGATTCCCTGTTCAGGAGACTCTCTGGCTTGCCAGGGTCTCCTTATGCTGTGCTAGTCACCCTCTTAAGTTAATGCCACCTCAGGGGCCTCTCTGGCACTGCAGGCAGTCTCATGGACCCTTTGCTTTGTTTGGGGCCCTCTTGCAGCCCCAGGGACCCTTGGAGAGTTTCAGGGGCCCTACTGTCCATCTTAGGGACCATCTTGCCATTTCAGGGTCTTAGTAACATTCCTGAAGGCCCTCATACTGTATCAGGAATTTTCAGCTTTTCACACAGGTCTGTGAAACCCATTTGGGGCCCCTGTGACATTCCAGAGACTCATGCCATAGTAGGGACTCAGTAGTCATCTTGGCTGTCTCAGGAGCCCTGTGACCCTTCTGGTGGTCTCAAGGGTAGTCTGCCATGTTTGGGCCCTATTGTGGCCTCAGGGGCCCTTTAGGAGCTTCAGGGTCTGTCTATGCAATGCAGGGGTCATCTAACCCTCCCAGAGGCCCCCTGACTGCATCAAGAACCTGTCACATTTTCACACAGACCCCATGAAGCTCGTGTGGAGCACCTTTGGGGCCCCTTTTTGGGGCCTTCCTCGGGCCTCAGGAGTGGGGGCGATCGCCCACATCGCCCTCCACCCTCGGATGCACGCCCACCTGAAGACATAATTATTGAGGTTGCAGTTACGATATGCTGTATGTGGAGTATTTGGTTTGCCATAGGCATAGTTATCAGTTTGTTTTAGGCATAATTATCAGTTTGCCATAGGAGTTGTAATAGCTATCCATAGGCATAGTAATTGGTTTGTCATAAGAGTTGGGATAGGTTAAATTGGGTTAGATTACATATTATAACTTTATGATCACCTTTGCCACTTTTGCAACAATCTTGTCATGTGTTGTTTTATACCGAAAGACCTTTTTCTTACAATCTTTTATGCATGAACTTCTGCCGTACAATCTTTTGCCATATGATCATTTGCCCAATTAATGTAGCAATAATACAAGTCCAAGAAATGACTTTATTGGCCTCTGAAACTTGCACTACTACTACAGTATCACAAAACTGCAGGAAAGCAATTTTAGTGGCCTTGGTGACCCATACTAGTATTACTATGACACCCCTAAATTGTGGAGAACAATGGTTTCAAAGAACCCACAGAATTTGCCATTTGACTTCTGTGATGTCATGAGCTTTTGTGTTTGTACTGTAGAGTCTTTCTAGATTCTAGAAGCCTTGGATTCTGGCTCGGGTGGTACACTTAGTAAAGATTACCTCATCTTTCAGGTGGACCCCCACAGAAAAAGATCATGTTGCAGTGATATTAAAGTTGTTCTGGATACTAATTGGCTCATTTTCTATTGTTTAAAGATAATTTTGGTATCAACTATCAGAAAAAAACTGTGAAATATTAATAAAGATTCTGATGGTGAGCAAAACCCACATCTCTGTTTATGTTCTGATGTCCTGAGTGCCATGGTGCATGAACTTTTTGGAATGCCTCAGCAGGGTGAAAGGGAATAATTTTTGCCAATAAATGGTGTAATAAAGCAAATGAAACACAAACCAACCATATTCTGCCAAATCACATGACTTTTCCTCACCCCAGGCTATTTGCTGCCCCATCTGAAAAGGATCATCTCAGTTCAGCACCTTTCCCCTACCCCAACCAATAAAACGTTTGGTGCATGGGGCTGTTGTATAAAACAGCTCAGGCAAAATTTACTTTACACCATTTGTTATCTTGATAGTTAAAAAGTCATGGCAAAATAGGCATTAAAAGTATTAACAAAAACTAAATGAATCTAACCCAACTATACCTAAACTAACCTAAGTGATAAAAATAAATTTGATGCCCAATGGCCATTCCTGAGGAACAAGGTTACTGTTTAGTCATTTGACAGTTTAATATTTTCCATCAATAATTTTGTAAATCTAGGGTTTTCCAGGGAATCTTCAAGGAGATGTGCATGTCATATGCATGACATAGCATGATTTGGATTTGTTACTTGAAATGGATGGATTGAAAACAAAACTGGTGTTGATTTTGAAAAATTGGTTTTGTTTTGAGGAATTGGCCATGTCTTATTGAACCTCAGTAGTTAATATTAAAAAAGCATGAGGGTATGTAAAGAACTGGTGTGAAGAAGAGTTTGGTTTCACTTGTTTTTTCCAAAGATTTTTTTATATTTCGAACTAACTTGCATCGTTTGCTCAAAATTTTGGATTGACATGTTTTTTCAGTTTTTATATTTTTTGTTGTTGTTTACACTTCTACCTGTCAGGTGACTAGCTGCTCACTGGTGCAGGTTCATTTCTGTCTTCATGGATGGGTAGGGTCTTTGGCATCCCAATGCTGGTTTTTGAGATAGGATTGGGGATGTTTTTGCAGTAATTTTGTTTGTGGAACCCTTAGTCTTCATTGTAAGGCTAAAAGCCCCAGCTTCCAGAAAAGTCCTATTGTTGAGGTGGTTTGTTGCCCTCGGGTGTAGTTACACTATCTTCAGTAATTGGTAGCTTTGTTGGTGAGGCCTATGTTTGCAAGAAAATACTGGTTATGTTTTTGCAGCCATTTAACTTCTGTAGTATGCAGCATACAACATAAAACTATGCTGTAATGCATGATTTTGAATTATGTTCATGTAAACAATTTTGTTAAACTCTCTTGGTCTGAGCATTCTGGAACAAATTATGCACCTTTTAAGTGTAAGAATGTCTTTCAGAAATATTTACAATTGTTAAATCTGTATCAGTGGTAAACAGAGGTAAAATGTGTACATGTATTTTTAATACTTACCAGTTATTGAATAGCTATTCTGGCCTCCAAGGAAAAAGGCTCTAGACTGATTTTTGGCAAATGGAGTTACTTATATCATTCAAAAGCTTATGCATGGGGCTTTTTCACATGAAAAACGTCATTCTGCTTCATGCAAAAACTCGTTACAAAAAAAAACATTCATAACTTGGCAGAAGACGTTTAGATAGCACGTTATAATAACAAGATGGCACGTTTCCGCTAAGTGCAGTGCACTATATTTCCTTGTGTGTTGCTTTGACTATGTGTTTGCGTGTGGCAACGGCGTGTTGACGGCTTTTGGTGGTGCCTGTCGCAGCTGGGCCGGCGCCGATCCTGGACCTGCTGTGGTCGGCCGTGCACCTGCTGCGGTGCCGCAACATGCCGCGCGCACGCCGCCGCGACTCGTCCGCCTGTGCGCGGCCGTACGGCTCGCGGAGCCGTTCCCGCTCGCGCTCCCGCGACAGGCGCCGCAAGGACGATGCGCACCGGTACCGGCCGGCGCGCAGCCGCAGCCGCAGTCGCAGCCGCAGCCGCAGCCGCAGCCGGCACCGACGCGAGCGCGAGCGCAGCCCCAGCCGTCGGCGGCGGCTGCGCTCGTCGCGCCGCCTGCGCCGCTCCTCGTCGACGCCGTCACGTCGGCGGCCGCACCGGCGCCGCGAGCCGACGCGCTCGCCGTCGGTGGTCGACGACGCCGACGGACACCTCGTGTATCGAAACGGCGACCTGCTGCAGGGCCGGTACCGTATTCTGAGCACGCTGGGAGAGGGCACGTTTGGGAAGGTGGTGCAGGTGCGTGACGCGCAACGCGAACGCGTCAGCGCACTGAAGATCATCAAGAATATCGACAAGTACCGCGAGGCGGCCAAGCTGGAGATCAACGTGCTGGAGCGTTTGGCGTATAAGGATCCCGACGGCAAGCACCTCTGCGTGCAAATGCTGGATTGGTTTGATTACCACGGCCACATGTGCATTTCGTTCGAAATGTTGGGCCTCAGCGTGTTCGAGTTCCTCAAGGACAACAACTACCAGCCGTACCCGATGGCACATGTGCGCCACATTGGCTTCCAGCTTTTGCAGGCCGTCAAGTTTCTGCACGAGAACAAACTTACACACACCGACCTCAAGCCGGAGAACATTCTGTTCGTCAACTCCGACTACGACATCGAGTACGACGCGCGCCGGAAACGCGACGTGCGCCAAGTGAAAAACCCTGACATCCGGCTCATCGACTTCGGCAGCGCCACGTTCGACCACGAGCACCACAGCACGGTGGTGTCGACCCGCCACTACCGGGCGCCCGAGGTGATCCTGGAGCTGGGCTGGGCGCAGCCGTGCGACACCTGGAGCATCGGCTGCATCCTGATCGAGCTCTACCTCGGGTACGCCCTGTTCCAGACGCACGACAACCGCGAGCACCTGGCCATGATGGAGCGGGTGCTGGGCCCGGTGCCCGCGCGCATGGTCGACCGCACCAAGACCAAGTACTTCTACCACGGCAAGCTGGTCTGGAGCGAGAAGTCGTCGGCGGCGCGGTACGTGCGCGACAACTGTCGCCCGCTGCGTCGGTACGCGCGCTCCGACGACTCCGAACACCAGGAGCTGTTTGACGTCATCGAGCGCACGCTGGCGTACGAGCCGGCCCGGCGGCCGCCGCTCGGCCAGCTGCTGGCGATGCCCTTCTTCGACGCCGTGCGGGACAAGCTGGCTGTCGCCGACGAGCGCACCTACAGTCTATCGCGGTAACCGGTGGCGCCGCCCTGGCGGACGCGCGGCCAGGCGGCGTTGGCGGCGCGGCGGGCGGCCGACGTGCGCCCGCCGGCGGGAAGTCGCAGGAGTTTGTCTGGGGCCCGGCGGGACACGGCTAGAGTTTGACTGGGGCCCGGCAGAACGTCGCTACGGTTTGACTGGGGCCCGGCGGGACGTCGCTAGAGCTTGACTGGGGCCCGGCGGGACACGGCTAGAGTTGGAGTGGGGCCCGGCGGGACGGCGTGGGACGGCAGGACGCTGCGTAGGCCCGCGGCGGCGGTCCACGCTCGAGGCAGTCTCTGCCTGTGATAAGGTGGGAACGAACGGCATCTACTGCTTATTCTGCAGCGTGTTTGAACCGTTCTGGAATCCCCCAGTGTGCGTGATGTGTTCTCAAGGAAGTCCAACCAGCGACAAGCTGTGGAACCGCTGCGTGGCAGTGTGCTCATTGTGCACCCTGACGTGTTTTCGGTGCGTTTCTGCCGTGGGGAATGAATCGTTGACTTGCCCTCGTCGGGACTGGTGTGCTGCGGTATCGAGGCAGGGGCTCGTGACTCTTGGCCAGCGTCCTACTGCCAACAGCGTCCTACAGCGGATTATCGTCCTGGAGACGTTCGATGTCCGTTTTCGCTGGTCTCGTCCTCATAGATAAGTTCATGCGTCAGGCGTTTTTTGTTTTAGTGGGACTCTGTGTTGTTCATGTCGCTCATCGTCATTTTATTGTTGACGCTCTCCTAGCTGAGTAGAGATAGAGGGGGTATCAATGTGCGTACTCGGCCAAATAAACAGCTCGCTTGTGTTCGTTGGTCACGTTATTGATCGAGGTCGCTGTCCTCTGCATAGCTGATATCGAAACCGGACATTGTACATGATTACGTGTGGTGACGGACTAGTCCGAAAACGTTCCAGTGGCATTCTTGTTATCAAGCTGATGAGGATGAGGAGCGGCGTGGTAAATGATAACGTGTTGCGTGACCGTGCTTGTCCTTCGTATTACGACGTTGAGGCTCATGCGTTTGCTTTGTCGGGAAGATGGCATTTCATTGTGGCCGAGATGAGAAGTATTCTACCGAGAAGCGTATGCTTATGTTGACCCCAGCTTGGCCTGTCCTTCAGAGGGCGCTGCCGTGGTACCAAAAAGGCTCTCCTGTGATGGAGTGTGGGCGCCCTGTCCTTCAGAGGGCGCTGCCGTGGTACCAAAAAGGCTCTCCTGTGATGGAGTGTGGGCGCCCTGTCCTTCAGAGGGCGCTGCCGTGGTACCAAAAAGGCTCTCCTGTGATGGAGTGTGGGCGCCCTGTCGTTCAGAGGGCGCTGCCGTGGTACCAAAAAGGCTCTCCTGTGATGGAGTGTGGGCGCCCTGTCCTTCAGAGGGCGCTGCCGTGGTACCAAAAAGGCTCTCCTGTGATGGAGTGTGGGCGCCGTGTCGTTGAGAAAGAGCGCCGAAGACAGGCATCCCGGTGAAGGACCATGACACCTGTTTGTTCGAAATAGCGCCCTAGCAACTTTGAGGTGGCAGCAACGTTCTAGAACTAAGGGCCCTTTTTGTTAAAATGGCCACTTTGCGACACAGGCGACACAGTCCAGACGCTACGTCCAAATTGGGATTGATCCAGTTTTTCGAAGACAAACCTTGATTGCGGATACAAAGGCGTTCTCTTTTGAACCCACGCATTCCCTGGCGTCCGAATCGCCTCTCGCTTACGGGGGGATCTTCGAGGATCCCCCATGATCTCAATAACTAAGAGAGCTACGAAGATGAGAGTAAGGCTAGTCGAAAGTTTGCCAAATTCTGTAAAGAATGGAGGCATATTTGTTGGCCGTTAGTATTTTAGGGTCAAAAGGTCAAGCAATGTCACGTCACGATGTCCGAAATCTGTGGGTAATAGAGGCAAATATGACTGTCCTGCATTCTAATCTAGGATACTGAGCAATCCAAAAAGGGCATGAAATGATTTTTGCTGTCAAAAAATAGTTTGCTTCTTAGGTCGTGTCAGGTCAGCTCAGGAACCGTTGGTACACAATGTCGGTTTGTGTCGAAACTGGCATTGGAATGAAGTTATCTTACGCATATTTTTGGAATCACCATTGCGGATGTTTGGTGGCATATGGCAACTTTTATCAGAAGATTATTGTAGGTCACCCAAGGTCATATCGGGTCAGCTAAAGTCAGATCCTACAACATTGGTATTTTGTTATAGGATAATGGCACAAATGTCAAACAAACGCCATTTGATCGTTGTAACCATGCTAATGTGCTTTTCAATGTCGTGGGTGTCAAGGGCAGAACAATCGGAATCTCACAATCTGAGATTTACTGCATGTAACTCCGCCTCCGGCTCCGCAGCACCGACGACAACGTTTATGAAACAATGTATATTTATTTGTAAAGCTCTGATATCCTGTGATGGAATTAAGGCGCTATCGAAAAAATCGAATCGTTAATACGTCGTCGCATGACGTAATCTGTTGGTTATCTCGGCCTCATATCAGAACGAAAACCAACCAACCAAAGAAATAAATGCAAACCCGCGCCCTACAAAGTGAGTGAAAAGCAAACAAACGATACCCATCAAGAGGATAACTGGGCTGATGTTCGTGTCCGCTTCAGTGAGAAGAAAACGTCGCCGGACGGGGAGAGATCGTGAGCCGGGCCAGCTAGTGACTCTTATCTTTGATGACCGGGCCATTACGCTCCGGGGGCCGCAACGACACCCGGAGAGGAACAGCCCGTGTCGTAACGGTCCTACACAGTCATCCAGTCAGAGCCGAGCCGGCCCTTATCTCGTCCAGTCAGCTGGCAAACGGCCGTTTTTCACAGCTCTGTGTTGCGGAACAAAGATCGAGTCCGTCTTTACTCTGGTCGCTGAGGCGTGGCTACAGCGTGCAGCATAAACGCGCTTGAATTCGCTAGATGACTGGTGTGCGGGTGCGCGCTTCATTAATGACTGGACAGACGCGGTCCGGAGCCGATGAGCTTCCTGAACGGATTTCTAATGCAGCCGGCGGTGATCGGCAGCACGATTCCCAAACCCTTCCCTTTTGCTGAATCCCCGATTCGAGGCGAGTAGAAGAGGATACGTGTGTGCGCATGTACTTTCCATGGAGAGGACACAGCGTCGATAATTCAGTACGAGACATTGTACGTACGTTGAAGCGAGGAGGAGGTAACGAGGGGCGTAAAACAGTCTCTACAGTCCTTGATATCCTTTTTTATTAGTTTTTTACCCTTTTTAATTGTGTTTATAGTCCTTTAAAATTCCCCATCAACCCAACTTCAGTGAGGAGTCGAATTCCACCCCCGCCCCCGTTGATGTTCTTCACTGGCCCTTTCTAAGCTGCTTGAGATAAAGATTTGGAATCTGGTGGCTTTTCCTGTTCATCATTTGTACATATCTTGATATTTTTTTTTTTTAACTTCATCATTGACACCACCAGAGGGAGGCATTTTTTGACGATTTTGCGAAAATCTAGAACCAAAGCATAGCAGTCTATGAGTGCACCAACAGCACTTGATGTGTAACGATATCATGGATAATATTTCACACCAACACATTTAGGCACGTCATTGGGATGTACGAAATTGTTTTCATCCATGTAGAAGTGGACCAAGCAGAGTCTAAACAGGTATTCTGTTGGTCAGTTTACCACGTAAAATAAGACATTTTAAGCATTTGAATCCTCACTTGATGGAAATGATGATGGTAAAAGGTACAGGCTTACGTTTCGCCATCGCTGTTTTCATTTTCAAAAGTTGAAAACGTACCATTTTGGAAACCTAAGATTTTAGAGCCTGATTTTTCCACATTTCATTTCAATTCAGCGATGCCGAAACGCCATAAGAGTGCTTTTTGCCGCCACAGAACTGCAACGAGACTATTAAAATGACCTTGCCGTGGGCGGAACAGCTTTGCCAACACTGGCTCCAATTTGGACTACTGACTTCTAGGAATTTTGAAATCTTAGAGGCCGCAATATGAAGAATAGACATCAAGAAATCGTTTTCGATCTGAACCGAGCAAATCAGACGATGATTTATTTCACGATGTGAGGTGGAATCTGCTTCTTCCACACAGATTTTAATCCAAATGAGCCTCGCTGGAATAGGGTCAATGCAGCTGTATTACGCAATGCAAGTTCTACCCGGTCTTGACTAAGTGTATCTGGTACATGAATTACATAACATTTTCGTCGTGAAAATGGCAGTAACTTGGATATTAGGTGTACATCTGTAGTCCTTACTTCAGAAGTCATGACAAGGCGGTAACAGAAATGCTTGATGAATGCATGACTCAGGCCAACTGCGAATAATTCACTGTCATTGCTCAATATTCCGACCGCAGCCCGCAAAGCGCACCGTGCTGTAGCCCAGCAGCAAACCTCAAAGTCCCCGTGACTACGTCAAACCGGCGCGTTGCAGGCACACGTGCAATATCCGGTTCCTGGACGGCCGGCGTCGAGCGCGCCGTTCGGCCGTCTGCTGACCCGCTGACCCATTGGACGGCCTTCTGCTCGACAGCGGGCTGCGGCCGTCACTCGCGCCTGGGCAGACGAACCCGGACCGACGCCGCTCGCAGGCTACTGGTCAACAGCCGGCACGACCGCCCCAGTGTCGCGTCTTGTGGCAGCCCGTCTGCCGCTCCTCAGGCCGCCCGACCAGCAGCTGCACATGGCTGATGCGTTCATTGTCGCCAGTAAACAGTCGTCATTTCTGTCGTGATGTTTATCTATTTCATACCAGCTAAAGGGGCCCTATTCCCGGAGGGCTAGACGGTATGGCCGATTGCCGGATTCAACCCCCCTGAGATCTCGAGAACTACACATCCGATTTCATCGCAAGAAACGGCAATCGATTCGCCTCAACGTCAACTACATCTCTGAAAAGATAGGTTCTCAAAATTTTGGGACGGGTGGATACAGGAGGCAAAAATGTCGAAATGAGGGGTATTTTTTAACTTCTTATAACTCCGTTGTTTGTGGACCGATTTCGATGACATTGGCATGAATCGAGAGATTATGAATGGGACTTTTACCATTGGTAAACACATTTCAAATTTTGCGAAAATTCATAGGCGTTCGCAGGGTTTCAAAAGGAGCAGGACTAGTTCTTCAACAACTGAAAAAAACAAAAAAGATAAAAGCATTTTTTTGGCTTCTGCTAGTCATGTTATGCCGAAGAAGTATAAATCGTATCACAGTGTTTGTATAATGTTAGCATAAGCGGTGCCAGGGACATGAAGAAGGGGAACTGTCATGGTAACATGTTCTTCAGATCAACTGACGACCTTTGACCTTAAATGACCTCCAGTGACCTTGGGGTCACCTGGAATGGTCTCGTGTGCATTTAATATTATCTGTAAACGTTTTTAATTATTTGAAT